>OW964826.1:44991857-46341857 GCA_943142095.1 Ophonus ardosiacus | reverse complement strand
TGATCCACCGGAAGTACCCTTATTTGAAGTTTTTAACAGTTTTTCTTGAAAAAACGCAGTTAAATATCATTTTTCGTCATTTTGTGATTATCAATATGAAAGAAAATCTTATTCTCTATACGGTTTGATTATACATTTTTCTTCATATTCAACAGATATAGAGTTATAGAGACATTAAGAGAGATTAACTTTCAAAAATTAGTCAGCTTTGTTAAAATTATGGAAACATCAGAAATATTAAAAAAAAAATTAATTGACAGATGTCAGTGTCAAATGCAAAACCAAAGTTGAAAGTAGGGTCAGAAAGTTATATGTGAATGTGATAGAGTGTCCCTCGCAAATGACTTGCAGTTGCAGCCTCGCCTCAAGATTGGAATTTTCAATACCGGAAGTACGAGAAAGGCCAAAGAGAAGATGGAAGGACTGTGTAGCAGAAGACTTGAGAGAGGAAGAATTATGTGAAGAAGATGCGTTGGACAGGAATGAGTAAAAGAGAAGAGTAAGAAAAAGCGACCCCTAATAAAGTAGGGAAAGGAACTTTTGGTATAGAATTTGTAAAAAATAGTGTGTTCGTGTTACAATTTTACAGGATATGCAGAATCTTTTTCAAGGAACTTTTGCTATGGGATATGTACAAAATACATCGAATTGACGGAAGGTTTTGTGCTGGCCACATCAGATTTTTTTAAATGTATTATTATTATTATATATGGTTAAAAATGACATTTTATTTTGTATAAGGTTAAAAAGAAGCCTACTTTTAATAGTGTTTCTATAGATAAAATAATACATAATATACAGGCTGATTCATAGCGGATGTGTTAAAATTAAATCATATATTGGCGGAGTCATTTTGAGTAAAAAATTTATATAAAGGTATGTCCGAAAACGTTTGGTTACAGAGTTACAGCCTTTTGAATGTGCACCTCGCCAGACACATATGAGAAAACCTAGGTTCAAGCTTGAACGTTTTACATCGTTATTTTTTTACCTACTAACATTTTTCATTTTTACTAATAAAATATTAGAAATACTTTTTCTAGTATCTTCTTGTATATAGATTATTTAAAGTTGACTCTTTTTGCCTACTCAAGGTAACGTGGAAAAGGAAATATACATTCTCTTTTACTTTTTATTTTGGAAACGTCCAAAATAAAAAGTAAAAGAGTATGTATATTTCCTTTTCTATATCACCTTGGGTACGCGAAAAAAGTCAAGTTTAAATAATAAAATATTACATACAATGTAAAAATACACAAAAAGGGGCACTACTTTTGAATAAATGTAATAAACAATATCCACATTGGTACGTATTTATTATTGATTGCAGTACTATCATCTTTATAGATTTCAAGCTGTGTACAGTAAAAATTTAGAAGTCAGATGAAGGTCATCTACGAATTGCCCATTCTGTCAAATTCATTAGTTAATTTACTTAGTTATTATGAGGGTACATAAGATACTACTGTTAATTTATTGTTATAAAAATATAAATAATAGACCCAATATGAATTTTTGAAATACAAGCGTGTTAAATCCATCCTTGTCGCACACACTTCTAGTGATTATAAATGAGAGAGATAAATGTATGCCAATGTATTAATTCGTTCACGCTACAGATGATCTTGATCGTACTTCTTTCAAAAATTTTACTGTAAGTAAACTTTTTTCATCTAGGAGGTAGTTTATCGGACCGAGGTAAATACCGAGACATGTGAAATTTCCGAGGGCAAAAAATATTTACGAACCTAGTATTATATCAATTCTTTTCTACTACCGATGACAATTTAATAATATTTAATAATAAATAAAATAAAATAAAAATGTAAAATAAGTGCGATGGCCGGGAATCGAACCCGGATCAACTGCTTGGAAGGCAACTATGCTGACCATTACACCACCAACGCTATATATAGAGAAAGTATCTATCTCATCCAACAGCGTCTTCAGATAATGTTATCTAGAATGTAAAACAAGTGCGATGGCCGCGATTCGAACCCGGATCAATTTCTTGGAAAGCAACTATGCTAACCACTACACCATCATCGGTATATATCTAGAAACTAACTACAATTTTTAATAAAATTGTAGAGATTTGAACAAATTTTATATTTAAATTGGGCTCAGCCAGGAGTTGAACCTGGGACCTCTCGCACCCGAAGCGAGAATCATACCCCTAGACCACTGAGCCAGTTGCATAAAAAATATATTATTTATGTCTGGCAATTTTTAGTTGACAGCAATAGAACATTAATAATTTATTATAAAAGAAATAAAAAGGTACTAAAAAATTCATGGTGGTTTGTTATTCCTTTGACAGCTTCGAAAGTACGATACCTATCCCAGAACTTGTTGTTTCAAACTTTAATACAAAACGAAAAGAGACAAAGGGAAACTTTTGATTTAATAGATCCTTTTCTTTATAAAACACTTAAAATTCTTTGTATCCATTCAATTTTCCAAAGTTCATTTTCTCTTTTGAAAAACACCATAGTTTTATTTGTGACCAAGTATCTAATTTTTTGTTTATCTTAAATATCAAATATGATAGGAAACAAACTCTTTTCTTCTTACTTAAAATATAAATGTTCAATATCGATATTTTTATTTTTTAAGTATAATCGGCTCAATGGTCTAGGGGTATGATTCTCGCTTTGGGTGCGAGAGGTCCCGGGTTCAAATCCCGGTTGAGCCCAATTTTAATTTCAATAATATTTAAAACGACAGAGCAGGTAATTAGGTTCTAGATATATTGCGATGGTGGTGTAATGGTCAGCATAGTTGCCTTCCAAGCAGTTGATCCGGGTTCGATTCCCAGCCATCGCACTTGTTTTACATTCTAGATAACATTGTCTGAAGACGCTGTTGGATGAGATAGATACTTTATATATATCGATGGTGGTGTAATGGTCAGCAAAGTTGCAGTTGATCCGGGTTCGATTTCCGGACATCGCACTTATTTTACACTCTATACGTCTATTATGTATAAAAGTAAATGTTAAATCCCTACATTATTTTTATTTGAAATATATCGGCTCAATGGTCTAGGGGTATGATTCTCGCTTTGGGTGCGAGAGGTCCCGGGTTCAAATCCCGGTTGAGCCCAATTTTAATTTAATTAATATTTAAAACTACAGATCAGGTAAGAATCTGATTAGGTTAGGTTAGATATATAGCGATGGTGGTGTAATGGTCAGCATAGTTGCCTTCCAAGCAGTTGATCCGGGTTCGATTCCCGGCCAACGCACTTGTTTTATATTCTAGATAACAATATCTGAAGACGCTGTTGGAGGAGATAGATACTTTCTCTATATATAGCGTTGGTGGTGTAATGGTCAGCATAGTTGCCTTCCAAGCAGTTGATCCGGGTTCGATTCCCGGCCATCGCACTTATTTTACACTTTATAACATATTACATGAAACAAGCACAATAAAATGGTAATATTTATTACTTTTAAAATCAAATTAATAATTTAATTTGAATTCACAATTTTAAATTATATATATTTAGCAGATCTGAACCGAATCTGAATTTAAAACGGTTTATATTTGGTTCAGGTTAATTGTCATTGACAAATAAAGGTTTGGTTAGGGTTTAGGTTCATCAAAAATTCTGATTTTCGGTTTCAGATTCGGGTTAAGTTTCAGGCCTCTGCTTACAATTTTTTTGGGTGCAGTTTTTCAAAAAAGTAAGCTATTTATTTATAAAATATTGTACAATGACCCAAACCCGAAATACTACTATTAATAATCTTTATTCAATTTTGCCTTATGTTTATTTCCTTGGATACGGACTTTTAAAGTTGTTTTTTTATAAACAATTTTAATTCGCTAGCGTTTTAAAGAATTTTATTTCACTATCGGTTTTAAAATGTAAATGTGAACCAAAATTGGTGGAATAAATTCAAATATGCAACGTATACCCGCCATTTCGCCACAAGAAGAACAAGAATATTACAATTTTGTAATAAAGCATGTTTTTAGGTAATTGTTGGAATAAAATATCGTATTATATTGAGATGTTATCCTCTAAAAATACAGTTACATTTTCTGAATAATTTAATTTAAAATCCTTTATAAACAATTATTCAACCCATGACAACCACAGATCACTATGGCAACGCATAAAAAACTCACACTCAGTGACTAGATAACTCTAAACGATTAGCAACATTTCAAGATTTTGATTTCATTTATAAAAATCATACACTCAAATCGGAGAAGTTTATTACGGCAAAATTGAATAAACAGTGTTATGTATAATAAATAATTATTATCTGTTGATAAAAAGCAGATTAAAATTAGCAATAAATACCAACTAAAATTGATATTAATACATCAGTAATTTATTTTCTCTGCTCCACATATTAGAGCCAGTAACTCTTTATAAGTATCTATGATCTACGACGGCAAACTTTATATAAATCAAGTTTGCAACTATTCCATTGAACATCATAGTTCAATCACTACATCTTCCACCTTGCAAAAACTTCTTCTCGCTAACTATGCCACTCCATCATGGAAGATTTATGTGGTCTATGGCGTGGATGACTCTAGGACGCGCCAATCGCGTCGTTTAATCCGGGCGCTACCGGAGTTCCAGCCTCCAGCCCGAGTTTCCGTACTGCGACACAGTTCATCGCGGCACCATTTATCTTAATAAAGAACGCGCCAATACACTTCCATAATAAGATGTGCTCGTATGGAAGGTCAAGGCAAGAATGGCTTCATTGTGCATTTTAAAATTTAAAGTAAAGAAAATAGTGAGAAGATAAAGTTATTATAATAAAAGAAGTTTATTAGAATACATCAACACAGTTTATTACACAATGTCACTCTGCATTTAGCATATATTGGTATTAAATTATTTTTATTATATCTTACAGGCACAGGCACAAAATATTGCAGAAAATGCTCACGAAATGGGAAGTTTGTCACCTTACATATACGGCATAGATACAGTTCCCAAGGAACACAGAGTTTTTATAAAGACATTGTAACTAATAATGTAATTACTGTAACTTACAAGTAGCGGAATTATAACACTAAGGGCCGGTCTTATAAACAATAAATTAATCCTTAGTTAGGTACTGCACAAGTAAATTAAATGGACCATTAAAAAAGAAATGGATATTATAAAACTAATCTCACTATCAAATAACTAACGGGGGATTTAATTAAATTTTAGTAGTGTGTTTGTGGTTTTGTGAAAAGTTTCTATATTCACATTCGTTATAAACGTAAATCAGTTGATTTGATATTTGGAAAAGAAACGTGATCGTGGGAAAAATCGTATTGATATTGAAAAATATAACCTATTAGATATTGTAGAAGATTATTTTCATATAATTTGGAACGACCCGGTTGCGTAAAATCGTAAGGTTATTAGTAGCTGATTCATTGCGGAAATTGACATATTTCTTAATGTTAGTGGTCTTATATTTCCTTCAATCTGTCCCAATATGTGTAGCACACATTGTTTTGACAATCGAAATCTCTTTTTAAACTCCATCATATATTTCATATGGATTTGTCCTGTTTCGGAACAATTTTGGTAGCCTACCTCGTGCAAATATAAATACATCATCATTATCTGTTTATGAATCCGAGGACACTGATGATACAGACTCTAAAGATGACATACTCGACACATACATTTCTTAAAAAATATTTAAAAAGTAAATAGTTCCCTATTTCAATTGTTTTAAAATTAACATAATAACAAAAAAATACAGTTTGACGTTTTTTTAACAACTGATTTAAATCTAATAGCACGAAACTCCGCAATTACTTTAGTATGTCGATTTACTTGTCATTAAACTTTTATAATACCCAAATCTTCAGTTAAATTAGTTTAGTAGCTAACTAAATTTTAACTGTTGATTAAATAGTTTTATAAGACCGGCCCTTAAGTTATTTTGCCTTGTACAACTTTATTCTAGTCTTTTAAACTACAATGCGAAGTTATGATATGTGATACTTATTATTTGGTCACATAATAATTATTAAAACGTTTTATAATTCAGTATCATGTAAATTAGTTGAATAGATGCCTCGCTCGTTTGACATAAACGTCGCATAAACGTCAGAATTAATAAATTATCGTTGCATAACAGGTATAATGCAAATTAAAAAGTTGTAAGCAATATTTTCTTTTAAATAAATAGAACTAATAACAAACTGATATGTGCTCCTTGGGTTATGCTCTACTATATAGGAGTCCTAATTTTTAACAATGGATTTATTTAAATAATACAAATGAGCCACTTAGAAAACTGAATTTATTTAAACTTTCACAACTTTAAATTTAATTTTTTACCTCTTGCTAAGAGAGGTATTAGATTCATGCTAAAAATCACATACAAAGATTTTAGTAAATAATCACGATTTAAGGCCGCTACACCGATTTTAACATTTTTATGATGATGATGATGTTGTGTGTGTGTGTGTGTGTGTGTGTGTGTGTGTGTGTGTGTGTGTGTGCGTGTGTGTGCGTGTGTGTGTGTGTGTGTATGAATACCTCAATCTGACAATCATGGAAAGAGCTGAAAGAAGAAGAACTGAACAACCAGAAGTAGTAGTTTCTTTAAAAATTCTTCTAAACATTATTTTTTGAAAATTTGTTTTATTACTAATACTGAAGAACATTAAATTCTACATCTGAGATATTTAAAAATTTTGTAATATCTTCTATAGATTTAGAGATAAAGACACTGTAATGTATAGAATAATGGGATTTAATAAATCGCACAGGCTAATACACCTGGGAAACCAGTTGTCAAATTCAAATGTTTGTAACATAGTTTATAATGACAGATAAATGTCTGTCAAAAATTAGCAGTTTTAGTTACTCTTTGAAAGCTTTTTCTGGGAAGTACGTTTATTTTTTCTTATTGTTTTATAAATTAAATATTTAAAATTCTAGGTAAAATGCATATATCGATAAGAAATACCGCCAGTCTAGTTAATGAATTGGAAGAATCTCTGACATTGAGGAACTTCCTCATACAATGAAAAATAGATAATTAGAACTTTATGGGCACACAAGACATGTTAAATACAATAAAAAAACAAAATTTGGGTAAAGTTCTGTAAATTATTTTTATTATAACGACGTTTCGACAGCGAAGTGCAATACAATACTTACATAACATAAAAATGGGAATGGCGAGAGGTATTATTCTGGTTACAAAAGATTTTTTGATTATAAATTTAAGCTTTCTATATAAATATAAATTATAGAAATTAGATTCCATTTACGAGATGTATTTATTAATTTATTTGTGTCAAAAGAATTGATAGAGTAATGAATATTAATAAAATGTCAGAAATTTCTTAAAAATATAAGCAAAACAAAACTAAGCAAATAAGAACGAAAAGGAAATGCTATAGATGTGATTCTTCGAAAAGTTGAATTACGCTGGATATAATTGGTAATGAGTAAAATGTTTTTATTATTTAATTTTCTGCTGAATTGAAAGGTAAAATAAAATAATTCCTTTATTATATACCTAGGGAAAGATAAATATTTTACTTCTGTTATTATTTCGATATCATCCATTTTTAGACCGTAAAGGGGGTATCACACGTAAGCACATACACGCAACTTGTCATAGATTTTCTGCAACTTTGTCTATTTCATGCAACTTTTTGCGTATGATAAGAGACTGATTTCATGCAACTAGTTTACGAACATGTTTGAAAACTTCGTAGACAAGTTGCAGATACATGCGTACAAACGATGTACGCATGCGCGGTTGAACTTAAAAGTCCCTAAATAGACGTGTTGATATTTTGTTTCGTTTTGATGTTATTGATGTAAAATTTTAAAATGTGTTCAGACAATTTGGATACATACTTGGAAACTATGATTAATTTAATTGGAGATGTTTCCGAGTTATGGGATATAAGACCCGTAGAAAAATGTTACCAACCTTAAATATGTAAATGACCTAAAATATATGTAAATTTACGCACGTGTGATAACAAGAGTTGTGTATTTTGAAAAGTTGCGTCAAATCAGTTGCAGGTACATGCGTACATGTGATACCCGCTTAAATAAATAAATAAATAAATATATCATCACGGCATATTACCCATTTCTGGGTGTGCCAGTATCTACACATGTAGACATCGGTAATGATGACGATATATTTTACCGTGTGGGCGCTTACCAGGCGTCACCTCACGGGCATTCATAGCTGGTGTGGAGAGTGCACCACAGGGGTCACTTTTGTGCCATTTAAAATTGGAAATATTTGGCGTCTGTTGGGATCGAACCCGGTTCCCCCAGGTTCGCGACCAGACTGTTATACCATTTAAAATAAAAAATATAAGGACAATTTCCGCTTAAACCAGATATGCTTTTAAAATATTATACTTAAAATTGTGTTGGAACACCAGTAGATAGTTTGTTAAATAATAGGTATCAAATAGTTTTTAAATTAAAGGTTATACGTAACAAAGTAACACGTAAGCTTGTCGTGGGAAGCTGATACCTGTATTTCCATAAATATTCCAAGTTTGATATTAGTGGCATGTAACTAACATAATATAGGCAGAATCTAATATAGAGCGGGTGACGAGATGAAATTCTTTGTTATTCACGTCATGCGAATAATCCCGTCTGCTTTCATACAGGGTATTATTGTATAAGAAGTTTGCAAGTTGGTAGGCAAAGGCAGGTCGCTCATAATCAGCCACTAATTGGGAACTTTTCCCAGCTGTTCATTATAAATGATGTAAGGAGCGTTAGTAGATGATCACGCCAGTCTTTCACGGCTTCACTCGCCTCATTGTTTTCGCGGCAAATTCAATTAAATATACACACCATACCCCCACAAGATTAAGATGATGCTGGGAAATTTCCTCATACAGAAAACAGGGTGATTTATTAAGAAAATTGTAATTTTCGAGAGAATACATTTCAAAGGAAGGAATAGATGGAAACGAAGCATATTTTAATGTTAATAGATTAATCTTGTATAAATGTTAGTCTCACAAAATCATATTACATTACAATTTCGTATGAAAGCAAATGAGGAGCTTTTGCCAAAAAAGACCTAAAGCCAATTTTTGAATTTGAGAAAACCAAAGGAAAAACGAAAAGAACAATTACATAATAATTAGTAATTTTTGTAGGACGTTTTTGTAGAAACACTTAAACTTAAAAATCTGATGTGGTCAACACAATAACTCCCGATTTTTAATTTTTATTAATTTAAATACTTACCTACATATTTACTAATCCTGCAAACTATATTAAGTTCCTTTGAATATATCTATTGCTTTACATGATCCATTTCGTTAATTTGTAGTTGTAAACTAACATAGCAAACTTAAACGGATCATACTGCACATCTAATATTTATGTAGGATGAAAAATATATTATTTGTAGGAAACTTAATTTCATTAAAATCGATACAATCTCCTTAACACGGTTTCAGTATTAATTTTAATGTAATTGCTTCCTGACATTGACATTTGTTTAAATATGTTAAAATTGTTATTAAAATATTATGTTTTTGTTCGACCGACGTATAGGCAAGATGATGTACAAAAATTAATTATTTTATAATTTTATATTTAAAGTTATTTACTAAATGCTTTTATAGTAGATTTGAAGATTGCACCATTATATTTAATTTTTATTAGTAAAAGTTGCTGAAAAATGATATTCAATGATTTTTTTACAAGAAAAGCTTGTTTAAGTGATGCTTCCGGTTATCCGATATACACTAAAAACTAATGAGCTCTTCCCACATTATTATAAAATGGGTACACAAAATTTCAAAATCTTCTGATTGATAGATTTGATTAATCGTGTCTACACGATCCACACACACATACACGCACACACACGCACACACACACACATACATACACACACATACACACACATACATACACACACATACACACACAGACTCTCTTACCTAGGATAGCGGGAGGTAAAAATATAACAACTTGTGATTTTTTGTAAGAAACAATTTTATCAAACTGTTTGGTATCTTTAAATGTAGATGTCGCTGTTTGTAACTCAAATTTACCATATTTGGACTATAGCGTTTGGGATGTATATGAATATTGTTGTAACACTCACACACACACTTGGAGGACGTCGTGAGGGAGAAATAATGACTCTCACTATTTCTTTTCGAGCCTTAGGAACTCTATATTTTATTAAATGAGGTGGGACTACTTGCCAAAGTACAATTGGTAACAATAATTGACAAATAGGTGCGCTTAATCGTAGGTTTTACTTGTAGAATCGTGAATAGTAGTGAATGGTAATGAATAGTTTCGTAAATCGTTTTGAATAGTTGTGAATATTATTGAATCGTTGTGAATCGTTTTGAATTAGTTTTGAATTAGTACTTCGACCATAAGGGCCCAAGCTTTTAAAGGCTGGTGTTCTACCCCCCACTCTAAGCCAGGGGTTCTCAACATTTTACAAGAGATCGAACAAATATGTATGTAAAATATCTGATGTGGACAGCACATGACTTCCTTGTACGCCTGTTACGCTATACATACTTTGTTAATTAAAATATGTATTATAACAGACCCAATCATAAAATTGCACATATTTGACATAATTTGATATCAACATTTTATTTTTTTTGTTATTTTTTGTCCTAATCCATAGCAAACTTAATTAGAGAATACAAAGAGCTAATTTAATCATAATTAATGTTTTCGACGCAGAATTCAATTCTCTAAAACTTTTATTTGAAGCATTTATTACTAAAATCAAAATAACACCATTTTTTTCAAGAAAAACTGATAACATCTTCAGGTAAAGTATCACTTCCGGTTAGACTATTTTAACCAAAATCTATTATGTTATTCCCATTGATATAAAAGTCTTATATACCAAATTTGAAAAGTTTTAGATTATATTTTAATATAGTTTTTCATTAATATCTATTACAGGCTTCAAGTAAAGTACCACTTCCGCAAGTTATGTAATGACCAAAAAGAAAAGTGCACAACTAGATGTTATAACAGTTCTAAATACAAAATTTTAACTTTCTACGGCTTCCCGTTTTTCAGTTATGCGAGATACGTACATACGTACGTACGTACGTACGAACGTACGTACAGACGTCACGACGAAATTAGTCAAAATGGATTCAGGGATGCTCAAAATGGATATTTCCGTTGAAATCTGGAAACCGAAATTTTTCGCGATTACAATACTTCCTTTACTTCGTACAAGGAAGTAAAAACATCGAAAATTTTGTAAATTATAGAGACAATGCGTAAATTTCGATTTTTGAGGCCTCTAATTTTTGGGTTTTTTGTGGTAGGTCCTGTCGATCTCATATTTTGAGAACCGGTAATATTTTTTTTTACATTCGTAAAGATCTAGCTTAATAATACGACACATTTATTCTAATTAATTAAATTTGTATGTAAAGTTAGCAATAGTGAACAAGATGAAACATTCTCTTTACAAGTTTCTCGTCACTGCACTTCGCACACTTTTCAAATTAAGCTAAATATAACGTTCAAGTTAGATTCGCAATTTAGTTCATAAAGTTTTTGCTTCAAAGAGTTTTAGTTCAAAGAAAACATACGTTATTTAGTTATAATCATATATTAAAATATGGAAAAAAATTGCATACAAAAAAAAAAACATATATACCAAATCTTTTGAAAATATATTGCATAATAATAACAATAATAATAATTTATTATTATTATTATTAATGAATAAATGAATGACTGCAGAGTCATTGAATTTTTCATAATTTCTTTCGTCGTTTATTTAATATTCTCCGTGATCCTTAATGCCTAATTCTTTCATTTATAACTTCTGGTAGGATGAAAAATAGTTTATTTCTATTATTATTATTATTATTATTATTATTATTATTATTATTATTATTATTATTATTATTTCCTTTTAGAAAAAAAATGTGTCATTATTATTTATGTCTGGTAGTGTTTGTGTAATTTAGTTGTTTGAAACAATGTTTTGTTTTTCATTTGACCAATTATTTTCACTAATTTAGATAATATATGATATTATTAATTACTCATGTGGCCAATGTTTGCATATACCTAAATAATTAGAACAGTAGAAATAAACATATAATTATATATTTCATCAATACGATAGTGTCAACTCAGTTGTATATTCATTTAAATGTAAATATTATATTATAAATATATATTAATAATAAATATGGAATATACAATGTATTGCATATTCTTAATTATATTAATTACGTATGGGAAAATATTGGTTCGCAAATTCAGTTCATATAAATTAATAATATTTTAACACGCAAACCAAAATTTACACTATTGTAGAACGAACCGCATTATTCAAATAATATGTAATAGTTTTTCGTGTTATTATGAGATTGTATTACGGTTATACTCGTATATAAAATGCGTAATAAAAGTAAATTGGGATATTGAACAAAATAATTATTATTTTAATAGAAAATTTCCGCTGAATAAATTCAAAATATTTTATCAATTTTAAACGAAACAAATTATTCTTTGATAATAAATATACTATCTCTGTTACGTAATACGAGGGCTACAGAAAAGTTTCTGCAAACGATGTAAAAGAAGACCTAAAGAATGGCTTTGTTGTATTTAAAATATTTTTTTTAATAGTTATATACTTTTTCATACGGTTGAAGAAATTTTGGAAGCAGTTTTTCCACTCTAGATGTGGTATCTAGTACCTGACTTTGAGACAAATTGTGTGTCATCCAACGACTGCAAAGCTTTCGTACGATCAGATGTTTATGCAAAAATCATGTCACTACACAAGGATGTCTGAATTCCACGGTACGTCACATGTGTATCTTCAATTCGCGGACATCAACTTTAGTGGGAACTTCATTTTATTCACATTCAATTATTAATAATTGAGTTTTAAATTTTAATTTTATTAATACATACATACATACATACATACATACATACATACATAAAATCACGCGTGTCCCACTTAGTGGGTTAGCATAAACCCGAAAACAATAGTAACAATAAGAAAAGGGATAAGAGTAAGAGCTCAGCTGACTCACTTCACTCTTTAACAACATTCTCCTTTTGTCTTGTCCACAATCATCATAGCATTCAAACATAAGAACATATTAAAGAGACCGATTTTCGGTAGCGAATAACCGCATCCGGACCATAATAATAGTTACGCAACAATCATCCTTCGCCACATATGCACACTTCTTTCACCTCAGCCACATACAACATTCATAAACGTATTCATACATAAGAACATATTAAAGTGACCGATTTTCGGAAGAAAATTTTATTAATAATATTTTTATTAGGCAGCTATTACATGAATAGTTGTTTTGCGTATCCTTTGGTAACAATAAAGTACCACTTCACAGCCGCTTTTACTTTACTGCCGCTATTGTCATTCGTGTGTTTAAATAGCAAATAAATTATTGGAAAAATCGTTATTACTTTCGCCGTCGATCATTTTCTTACGTAACTAATTACTTAGTAGGTAGTTATTGTAGTTTCACTATTAGATTATAATATAAATTTTTTTCACAATTAACAAATTGTTTTCTGAATTGTCCAGATAATATCATAGCATTCTACAAATGACATGATTCAATCAAATATGAAATACATATATTATGCCTAAAAAATATTGCGTGCACCTCGGTTAAAAATTCTTTTCTAGTCTCCTCTGATCTGCTGGCCTCAACTATAATCTTCAGATTCGGCGAAAAAGATCACTTTTACAGCCTAAACAACTATTGTCTGTTTTATTATAATTTTTTTCAGTCAGGTTTACCATGACAGTTTTGCTAAATAATATGACAAAATGCTTATTGATTATGTCGAGTTATTATTTTTGTTACAATTTGTCATGTCAAAATGGAAATATGCCCAATAATCGGAATTAAAAATTTTAAATATGATATAAGGGACAAACATATGATTGAACTTTTTATCCGTTATAATTCGTTTGCAATTTTGTTAACTATTTTAGTTAATTCCTTATTTCATCGAATTTTACTATTTTTTTAGTGTTTTCCAAAGGATGAAATGGTTTTCCTGTTTATTACTGATAGAAAATTTTGTTTTACGATGATCGCAAATAACGCCAGGTATATAAGCTGAAACTTACGATACTCGTGGGTAATTGTAGTTTTTATTACCTGACATTTAATAGTGATAAAAGTGGCTCATATAAACATGTTATACACCTTTAATACTTCACGTGATCATCCTTTTTATTTCGAAGTAGTTGCGAAATTGCACCAAGTACGTGTCAACGTGACACAAAAATTATGACCACTCGCGAACAAAGAACAATCATGGTATACCTTGGACACGGTTAAAATACGCCTTTAATTCCCAAAGAAATGGAGTCTCATTATTCGATTATGAAACATCAATTAAATTGAGAGCCATCAGTAGTCCCATAGAGTTTTAATTGAAATTCGTTCACCCGTAATATATATCTTTTAAATATACTATGAAGTAAATGTGATGCTATTTTTTTTTTACCTTAACAATTGATCGAACTAAAGAAATGTAACATAAATACGAGCCCAAACTCATAATAATTCGGCCGGTTTACATTTTCAACAATTATAAAATCTACACAAATTATTAGAAAATAGGGCTGTTGTAAGAATTTTTATATGACTTCTAAGTATTAAATTTTAAAAGATATTGTTCTTTAAAGAGCCTTAAATTTGAAAATATCACTAAATATCCTTAAGATATTTTACAATTAATTTTTGAAATTTAGATAAAATTTTGAATGTCACGTGATCTGAAACAAAATGTGACGTCAGAGTACATAAATCTTCAGCGGTTCTAAGGTGTCAAGTACATTGTCAAAGTTGTCAAACAAGTGCCAAATTTTTAGATTGGTTCAAGTTATATAATATGTAGGTAATAAACAGTTCAAAATAAAATGAGTAATTTACGATATTGTATTGTACATTCTTACAAAAGTACTGTTAGGAACAAACCTACTATAGATTTTATAAAATTTACGAAAGATGCGAAGAAAAGAAAATTGTGGCTAGAAGCAGTAGGTCGAAGAGCTGTCAGAAAAATCGTGTTTTCATGTTTGTGAAGATCATTTCAACTTTCATCCACCTTCACGATAACAGTAATTTTTGTTGCTTCACTTTATGATAGATCTACATGTCCTATAGCAGATTCAATGTAAGAATCACGATTTATTAGTCCAGTCATTTGGTAGAAAAATAAGGGTTTATTTCACAAAAGGTCGGGTATTTTTGATTTTTGGATATATTGTATATTTAGGGGTCCTAATAAAAAATGCAAGTTTTCCCCCTCGGGGGCCTTCGGGAAGCACCGCCAACTTGAGAAAAAAGGCGCAAAAAAGCGGTTTTTTCTAAATATCTCTTCACTGATTTGCATTAGGCAAAAATAGTTAGTATCTAATTTATTGACTATAAAATTCTCTACAACTTTTATCTAAAACATTTTTTTCTATAATTAATAGATAGCGAGCTACAGTGCTTCAAACAGAGCAAATTTTTTGAAAATTACATGAATGCTTCATTTAAATCATATTTTATTATATTTTTTTTACGTTTTTTTACAAATTACTTTTTAACAATCATTAATTATTATTATTTAACTAATATATATAAATATTAATTATTGTTTATAGTTTTTTTTCATTCTAAAAATTTTTTATAGTCAAGAAAATTTATGATTTTACCTTAAAGTAATTACAACAAAAGCTTTTTAACGGAATCCTGTCCCAGAAAAGTGCGCTGAATAACATATCAATATTTTCCCGAAATCGGAGCATGGGAACGTCCTGCCAATTTGGACAAATGGCGGCATATTCAGGTTTAGGACCATTTGCTTAAAACAATTAAGAAAATATTTAAATTATTCAAAAAAACAAACAATATTAAGTATTTGATACTTAGTCTAATAGGTTTCACTATTTACAACAGTTTACATTCGACATGGCATCGAAAGAAGTAAGTTATCGATAATTGTTTTATAAAAAGTGTTAACGTTTTCCTGCATTTTTTTAGTTTTTCATCCACCACTCTGATCTTGTTAAAGATACGATAATGCGGTTTTAAAATTTGAATTTAGCATAAAATTCTCTTTCGTATCGTGTATTACACTATTTTTGCCGATGAACGATTGGCGAGTTACTGCTAACTAAAACTCATATGAAACCCCTCTAAAATTTTAAACATCTGAAAATCGGCTCTTTTTTCATTTTCTCATTCAAAATTTCAACAGGCTTACAGATAACCAATATTAAGTATTTAATAGGTGTCAAAGTGGTTGATGAAAAATTGAGAAAAGAGCCGATTTTCAGATATTTAAAATTTTAGAGGAATTTCATGTGAGTTTTAGTTGTTAGTAACTCGCCAATTGTTCATCGGCAATAATCGTGTAATATATGATATTAAAGAGAATTTCATGCTGAATTCAAATTATAAAACCGCGTCATCATATCTTTAACAAGATCATAGTGGTGGGTGAAAAACTAAAAAATTGCAGGAAAACGTTAACAATTTTTATAAAACAGTTATCGATAACTTACTTCTTTCGATGCCACGTCGAATGTAAACTTGTGTAAATAGTGAAACCTATTAGACTAAGTATCAAGTACGTAATATTGTTTGTTTTTTTGAATAATTTAAATATTTTCATAATTGTTTTAAGCAAATGGCCATAAACCTGAATATGTCGTCATTTGTCCAAATTGGCGGGAGGTTACCATGCTCCGATTTCGGGAAAATATTGATATGTTATTCAGCGCACTTTTCTGGGACTGGATTCCGTTAAAAAGCTTTTGTTGTAATTACTTTAAGGTAAAATCATAAATTTGCTGGACTATAAAAAATCTTTAGAATAAAAAAAACTATAAACAATAATTAATATTTATATATATTAGTTAAATAATAATAATTAATGATTGTCAAAAAGTAATTTGTAAAAAAACGTAAAAAAAATATAATAAAATATGATTTAAATGAAGCATTCATGTAATTTTCAAAAAATTTGCTCTGTTTGAAGCACTGTAGCTCGCTATCTATTAATTATAGAAAAAAATGTTTTAGATAAAAGTTGTAGAGAATTTTATAGTCAATAAATTAGATAATAACTATTTTTGCCTAATGCAAATCAGTGAAGAGATATTTAGAAAAAACCGCTTTTTTGCGCCTTTTTTCTCAAGTTGGCGGTGCTTCCCGAAGGTCCCCGAGGGGGAAAACTTGCATTTTTTGTTGAGACCTCTAAATATATAACATATCCAAAAATCAAAAATACCCGACCTTTTGCAGGGTAAATCTACCTAATGACTGGACTATTATATAGTAAATTCAGTTTTTATATTTTATTTTACCTCAACTCTTTAACACCCCTTATTTCAGTAGCAGTAAAACAATCGTTCTGATATAAATTCAGCCATCATCCAGCTATCGATCTTCGGTAAATTGTCCGACTTAGTTTGAGTGTAATTTAAATTAGCCATTATTACTTTATTATTCAATTACAATGAGCAATGTCACACAACTTTAGCCTACGTTTATTTATATAAATAATATGAATAAACGTAGGTGATGGAAAAACTATTTTCCTATTGGCTATTAATGATGTAATGTATGTGCTTCTACGTCACAGGAGTGGGGGGTAGTTTTAGGACGCCAATCTTTTTATTTAATTATTTCCACAAATAACAACAAATTATTAAAATAAAAATTATTACCAAGAAAATCATTGCATAAACTTTCATTTAAAATAGTTTTTGAAAAATGTGAAACAGGCTCATTCTACAAAATTCTTCCGGCTACTTATAGGATGTTAACTACTAGTCCAGATTTAGCTTCTATCGAGACCCTTTACTTTTGGCACAATAAAAACAATTTCGTAAATATAAAGTGCGTACAGTGAAACCTACCTTGCAAGATATGTGACAATACTCCCAGATAAATGTGCAGGGTTTTAGGACACAATACTTAATGTTAATAGAATTAAAGCTAAATAAAGGCGATGTAACTCAATATTAAGGTAAATGGTGGAATACCTGAATAACATATTCAGTTTCTTTAAGTTTAAAAGCAAACAGGCCAATTCTGAACAAATCTGTAAGAGCCGAGATATCCACCTCCTAATAACTTTATTTGGCGAATAATTACTATGGATACAATTGTATCAACAATTATTACCGTAGAAATTATTCGCCAAATAAAGTTATTAGGAGGTGGATATCTCGGGCCTAAGTCTTACAGATCTGTAAAACTGTAAAAACCTGACAAAACGCATCTATTTTTGTTTATTTATATAAAATTATACATTAGGGTGGCAAGTTTCGTTGCGATTTTGTTCATTTCATTTTGTTCACAGATTTGTTCAGAATGGGGTATTCCACTCAATTTTTTTTATTATTTTAAATAAAACTTCATTGAAGCAATTCATAGTATTAACAAATCTTAATTGTTCCTAGTTTAACAGTATTTTATTTTCGAGAAATCAGTGTAACGTCACATTTTATTTATTTATTTTTATTTATTTTATTTATTTAGAAAGAAAGGCCGTACAACAGGCCAAGGCCCAATAAAAGTACAGCACAGTTAACAATATACATAAAGAATAAAAGTTTCTAGCTCGTCAGTATAATAATAGATAATGAGAAGTACAAACTAAGGATCAGACAAAGAATGCGAGAAAACATATTTTAGAAATGATTTAAACTTAAATAGTGAACAATTAAAAATATCTGGAACATTGTAGCTAAGAATCATGTTATTGAAAGAACAAATTAATCGATTTACTGTAGAAAACATAGCAGCATTGGTTTTATATTTTTTAGAAGAGAAAGTTTCAAGAGAACGAGTGGAATAAGAAGGCACACGCAGAGATATTTTACTTAAAAGGACGGGACTATCTATATAATTATTTATGATTTTGTATAAAAATGTCAAATCCAACACTTCTCTATGTTTTTGTAAAGTGACGAAACTGATAGAATTATAAGGGAATTTCCAATTTACAGCTGAAATAAATTTTCGTTGGATACCTTCAATTCTCTTAATATATGTTTGGTAATGAGGAGACCAACAAACGACACCAAATTCTAATTGTAACGTTTCCTCTATACATGTCTTTTTCATACACACTGCTCTGAGTACGCTGCCCTAGAAAGATAACAATTGTATGACGTCAATTTTCCCTTTTAGCAAATGTGAAATATCTCGTAAAGTAATTATTTAAAAAATGTTTTCATTGTTTTAACTATTATTTATTGAGCCATACTTTATGTTAAATTGATTTTTTTTAAATTTTTTGTTATGGTGGAATACCCCATTGTCCTATATACATACATTAAATATATATACATATTAAACTGTGATACTAGAAGATAATTGTATAGCAAACGAATTTTAATAAAAACAAATTTTCAATTCCTCAATGTTTCAGTTTAATTTAAACCATTTTCAAAAGCTAATAACAGAACGTACATATTTTATTTACAATGTTTCATGTCATGTGAAAGTGAAAATAATAGACAGTTGATAATATTTGTAAAAAATGTAAAAAAATAATTTTATAAAAACCAACATTAAATTGACTTTGCATCTTATTAATAAATTAATAACAATGCAATTAAATGAAATATCAAATACAACTCAAATTTGTTTGAAATTTATGCCATACGATTTTTATTTTAACTTCTCTAATTGATTTAAAACAGTAGTATAGAAGTTATTCAATTATTATGGATTGATAACAAAATTATTTGGAATAATACTACTTTTTTGGTTTATGTTCTGTATTTTTTATTAAAACCCAACGTTTCGGCATCATAAACTGGTGCCTTCTTCAGGGAGAATTGACATAAAAATATCACATTTTTATGTCAAATTTTTTTACCAGGCGTCACCTGATGGGCACTTATTGCTGGCGTGGAGAGCATTCCATAGGGGTCACTTTTGTGCAATTTAAAATTCGAAATAATTTAAGCATCGGACGGGATGGAACCCCGGTTCCCACAGGTTCTCGATCAAACACATACTCGCACGACCATAAGACCTCACTAAAGAAAAGTAATGACTCGTATCCATCTAAAACTGTTTCTGTACTCACTAGAGATAGTTCTTGCATTTAACGAGAAGATAATCTCCAATCTGCAACGTTTTTCTTCTTGATCTGTAATACATCATGACTCATCAGATGTGTTGATATCTGAAATCTCGTAAATTACAAAATTCAAAAAAATCTGATCGGCGCCAACGGAAGCGCTTCGAAATCACAGGAATGATTAGCGAATCGTAATTTGACTCCGAGTTCGACTGTGACTCTGAAATTGTCTATGGATAGATAGCGATCGACGGGAAATAATTAATTTTTCCGAGTGAACGGTTACGTGACAGGGTGCCTATCTTAATATTCATCTGACGCCGTTGGTTTGATATTTTAATTTACGACGATAACGATGCCGGAAATTATCACTTTCTCCCTCGGGTTTACTTGCGTGAAAAATGGAAAATCGATCGATGAACTTGATTGGGAAGTCTGACTATCCTAGAAATTATCAATTATGAGAATTATGTTACATCAGTTGAACAAATAGGATGTGGTCGGAAGCTTCAGGATTGTGTATAGGGCTTTCAAATTATCTAGAGATGGCGCTAACAGCAAATGTCAAAATCATGTCCAAATATATAATAATCCATAAGAGTAACATTGCTGTCAGAGTATTTTTCTTAGTTTCTTGAGTTATTTTGGGTTTTAGTTTAGTGTTTTTTTTTTTTTATTAACTTCGGCAGAGTTTAGTTTAGTTTCCCGTAATTGCAATTTTCGTGATAGTTTTATTAACATTTTCATTTAATAAGGATAATTAGTAAGTAGTAGTAGGTTAACAGTATCTTAGTTCATATTCTTTTTTTAAATATATATATATATATATATATATATATATATATATATATATATATATATATGTACGTATATTTTATTACATTTATTTTAGGTATAGTTGCGCTATTAGTATATAGGTTATAACTGTATTGTACGTTTTCGTAGATTTAGTTTATAGCGGTAGTTTAAATATATACATTTAAGGCCTATTTATAATGAAGTAACGTTAAACGCAACGCAACGGCGCAACGTGACCGCGAACGTAAACGCCAAACATAACACTTCTAACCAATCAAAAGAATTCGGTATATTTCTTTGAAATTCCGCTCACTTTTATTTGTCATACATAAGGTAAGTATAAATAAGGTTATTATATAATAGTTAGATATTTACACACCAAGTGAGCTCAGGTAATGTTTATTCATGAGGAGAAATTTTAGCCCACGAGCCCGTAAGGGCGAGTGAGTTAATTTCTTCGAGTGAATAAACATTCTTAGCTCACGTGGTTTGTACAATATTTCATCCAATTTTGACGAAATACTAATAAAAACCATTATAATATTTAATTTTGACAAAATAAAAAACTGATCAGTTAGTAGGCTGAGCATGACAATCGTCGCTGATAGACGTCAAGTCATGTATTTAAAATGCTTTATAGTCTGTCATTTGTGCCGTGAAAAATAATGAAAATGGCTGATAATGTCTGATAAATATTATGGTAAGAGTTATTTTCGTACCTGATGTTATTTTAAATGCATTATTTGTTGCAGAGTGAGTTAAAATTTTGTGAGAGTGATTTAAAAATTTTTTTAATTCACATGTGAAAAAAGTGTTACTTATAGTTGTTGCTATGGAGTTAATAATGACAGTTTAAAACGTCAAAATTGAATAAAATAATTTAAATAGAAATGGACAGTGACGAAAATGTAGTATTTATTTTGTAGTTGTGACAGTTCACGAACATGTCGATAATATAGATTTTTATAGTAAAACTGAAACACTCAATTCTGATTTGCTAGAGGTACAGCAGTAAGGTAGGACGATGAGAGTTGGTCATCTTCTGCGTTGAGTTTATTACGTTGCTGATTGGGGCGCTGCGTTACTTTCTATTATAAAGCAGCATATAGGAATCCATGCACTCATGTATTGTGTTACCTTACTGCAACTGCGTTACCGCTTACGTTACTTAACTATAAATAGGTCTTTAGTTCAGTATTCTGCCGCTAGTGGCGTTTTCTTATTTTCAAATATATTTTGGAGCTGCATTTTCAACGACCGCTACTTTATATTATTGGGTTTTTTTTTTTCTTTAATACTTAATCAAATACACTTTATCTAGTAATCAGCAACCCTAAGAAATCAATTATTTCTCTTCCTGTCCAATCTCAAAGAAATCCTCTAATTTCCTGTTTCCATAATGAAACATTCCAAATCAATTAAGCTTGCCCGTATTATTTGTACATAACAATGAACGTTGTAATCGAATGATGAAAGTGACATGAGGTCGGCAGCCTTGTGGACGGGCGACCGCTGAAAGCTGAAACTGAAATTCCCGAGCGTCGGTTCGCCACCGCAAAAACGGCAATCACAACAGCCGAGTCCGACGTGCATCGATAACGTCAATGCATGGCATGGAGAGAATTGCGCCATTGCGCGTTCGCCGAGGGACACAAAGTGGTACAATACACTCTATCACATTGACATTAATACGGGAAACCGGATGGAATTTTAGAGTAATTACGAGAGAAAATATTCGTAATAAAATAATTTAAATGTTTGAAAGTTTTAGCAAGACGTTTTAAATTATACGTAAAAAGATAAATTTAACGTTTAATTTATCGTGAAACTTTTAATGTACGGTATTAAAAAAATACTTTTAGCAAGTCGATCGTGGAAACGGTAGAACGTTAACAAAACAAAAAGACAAACGTATATGTCAAATTTGGCTTCAGTGCAATATAAACTCTTCATTCATTAAATGTTTTACTAAAACAGAATTAATTTCAGCCATTTGTGTTTCTAATAAAAAAATTTGAATTTTTTCTTTAATTTCTAATTTGTCTTTTGCTATTTCTTCCTTTTCGATCTCAAATTTTGGTCTTCCAAAGTTATTTTCCGCCCTTCCAACGTAAATTTCCGTTCCTCAGTAGGTACATAATACTCTTTCTTCTTATTTTAGATCTTGCTTTTTACTTTAAATTCCATTTCTTTTCCCTGTTTTAAATATTCAAGAGCATTATTTTCAGTTGTTTATATATAAATGTACTTAAATTCCTTTTTAAAATGAAACTTATTATCGGTTTCAAAAGTCCCCTGAGTTTAGGACACTATAACTTCTACAAAATTAAACAAAAAAAATCGCGGTTTGCACAATGATATTCCATGAATATTTTTTTTATATGAAGAAAAATATTTTGTTTTTTGATTTTATCATGTAAATATTACAGTATGAAATGTAAAAAATGAGACTCATTTTTATTAAAATTTTGAGGTACACTAACTTCAAAGTAATGTAATTCATATATCGTCAAATGTATGTCTTTCAAAATTTAATGTGTTAATATGCACCTTATCTACAATTGAGGTACAAAAGAAGTATTATAATGAATGAAATTTGTTATAAATGAAGAAAAACTAAACATCAGCTAACTTTACATACAGAAAAAGTATCAAAAAAATATTAATATGTTCAGATTGTATAATAATGTAATAATTACATGTAGCAACTCAATAATGTGCAATTAATTGTTAAAAACGAATGAAGTCTCAACTTTTTCAACTTTACTGTTCATCACCCTCTCGGGGTCAGAGAGGAATCCGGCTTAAAAACTTCGTGTACGTTCGTCTATTATCGTCTTGAGTCAAATATGTTCGATTCCAAAGTGTATAGAGCGGCTAGATTTACTATTAAAATTATTGCAGGTTTGTTCCGGAATTATAATATTTGTAACTACAAGAATGTCGAATGATTAATTACATTCATGTAAAAAAAAGCTCTATCTGTTGCTTTATCCTTCTTTTTAATAATTTATTTTTATTTCATAATAAATAAGCATTTTTTTTTATTTATTTAATGTGAAGTATACTAATAAATTTATTAAATAGCGATGAAATGAATATTTAAAATATAACAACAATTCTTTCACTTATAATCCTGAAATACACGTTTGCCGCTTTATTGTGTCCAGAATACGTTTAGCTCAGCCGAAGGCAGAAATTGTTCAAATTGTAATGTTTATATTCTGGCATTACATCATTTGTTTTTATTTATTTATTTATAAATATGCTTAAAATATTAATTAGGTACTAATAGAATATTGCAACAAAATTTCTTAAAGAATAATATTAATAGAGATACTCTTGTCGCTTTTTATTTAATTAATAGAAAACAACAAATTAGGCATACGTTAAATTATAGTTTTTTAAAAGTTTAAAGTCCAGTCCACATTTGTGTCAGAAGCAAAATTTTTTGTGTTGAATAATTTTTGATTAATTCAGGATAGAATATGTGCTAACGAGGAAAACATGGATACTTAAAAACCTTATACTCACACATCTCTGTTATTTCATGTTGATATCAAAAATTGAGCGTCCTTTGACAATGCATACGTTTTATTTTCTTAACGATTAAAAAGAAATTATGTTATCTGTTCTAGATTTTCGATTGTATCTCAAGAAAATTTAAATGCTGAGTAATAATTTCAAACAGCAAAGTGATTAGTAAGTGATTTAAATGTATTTAAAGCAAGAAAATAATGCAGGCTACACAATTAGAAATAACGTGGTGTACGAGTATAATGCATGGTGATAAAGTGTTAGATAAACATAGTGAAATGGACTAAGTTTATACCTACTGCATAATAAATGTTTCTTTGTACAAGTATGAATTCGATTTTCTTTAAATTGGTTTAAAAGCCCGAAGTTCTTGCATTAGTATATTGAAAATAATTGTTCTCAATATAATTTTTGCAAAATTGTACCTAAAAAATAATAATTTACACCATATTGTGAACTTTCCAGGTATTATACTCTGTCTGGTTTAAGATTGCAGTAGTGGGCGGAGCCTGACGAGGACAGTTTACGCAGAAACATTTTAAGGTTAAATAGGAATCAAAATTTTATTTCGATAAATAATAATATTACAATGATCGAAACATTCAGAAACATCATTTGGAGTAGGAACAGTTTGAATATCATCCATTTGAAGACTATTTTGATCAGCCATGCGAATTTGCATGAATAATAAAATATTTTTGACAGTTATTGACAAGTTGACAGGTCATTTTTCTTTTATGTTTATATTAAGTTTTTACGTTGTATTATTAGTTTTTTTTTACAAATATAGTTATATTATAGTTATTTATATATTAAGAGCGTAAGGAGGCTTTTATGGCCTGCGGCGGGATTTTGATCTCGAGGCGTAAGCCGAGGGATAAAACACGTCAAAGGCCATAAAAGCAAGTTACGCTCGTGGTACATACAAAACTTTATGCACGGGCGAAAATTTTCAAATTATGAGTGTTAGAAAAATTGTATCGAAAAGAATTTGTCCTCGTATATCCAGTATCTATAGTGTTGCTATGAAAGCGGAGAACACAGTTTATTGTTTGTTTATTAGTTAGGTCATTTGAGTTTTATTTTGTGCTCCGTGCTTTCCATATAAATATCATAAAATTAATTTTTATTTTTCATTAAAGAATATAAAAATCTTCGATTTGTAATAAAACTTTTCATGTTGCCTGTTTAAATTGTTTGTAATGTAGGTTATAATTTGGTTTGACGTTTCATTATAGCCCGGCGGCCTATAATGACGCCCGCGGGGTATAAAATGACGTTTATGTCAAAGAAATTCGTGTATACGTCCGTGCATAAAAATTATTTATTTCACGCACATTCAATTTAGTTACTCTAATTTATTTGTTGATATTCGCGATGCAAGTTTAGGCGTCAGCGCCGCTAGTGAACTTGTTTGGAGGGTATTGTTTACTTTGCAATATTTTTGTGTAATTTCTCTTATATTTCTTTCCATATTAGAATAAGGTCAAAATACAAGGTTTCAGAATTTTCTGAAGTTGTTAAAATCCATACACATTCTCACACACACATACACACATAATCATGAAAATGTTAAAATCGGGTTCTAGGAACCTTAAAACATGATCATTTACCAAAATCTGGACATGCGATTTTTAGCAAGATCCTTACACCTCCCTTACTAAGGATAGCGGGAGGTAAAAATATGACATTCACAGGATTTTAATAAATTTACATTTAAGCACAAAATGATAAATGAGTCTTATTATTAACAATACAAAAAGCAAACAGTGGAACAGTGCTCGTATGTATTCTCATCTTTTCGAGTATTGTGTAAGTTCTTTTATGTCGCTATTTCTACCAACAATTTATATGTGTAAGTTAAATAAATTATTCTTGCCGAAAAACCGTCTCCTACCTTCATCCATTTGTAAGAGCATCCACATCAAGTACTCCAGCGCTGTCACTAAAAACTGCAATATATTACATTAAAGCAATATATCTCCACATAACTAAAAATGTAATTTGTAGAAAACTGCGCCATACATCTTCCGCCCATCACATCCAACATTCTTCTGACACAAAGAAACTCAATATAAAATTATCACTTGCAAGGGCTCTTGTTTCGGTGACAAGGATTACAATACACCACACACACTACACGCGACGACAGAGGGTGAAAAAGTGTCAAAAAACAGTCATAAATCATTCGAGGTACTACAAAATTCGCATTAAATTGTGGAATAATACTGTAAGGGAGAATGAGGATTGTGGAAATTCACACTGTGCTGTTTCGATAATATATTATCACCATTAATTAATAATTACTGGAGCAGACACTTAAGAGTACTAAAATGAATAAAAAAGCAAATATCTAGAGCACATATTTGATTAGTTGACAGAAATTTGGAACAAACATTCTTGGGAATTTAGAGTAAATACCTATCCGAGTAAGCGGACTACATCTTTTCCAATAGCATATATGTGACCAAATTTTTATTTTTCATATGACACTAGACAAAAAAAAAAAAATCTGTTGTAGCACAATACCTCTCGCCATTTTCATATTAGGCTGTATAAGTGAGGAGTGTTCATTCAAAAGTTGATATGTCCATTTTTTGTCAAAAATGAGTTATACATGTGTTCGCCTTAAACCTAGTCATCCGAATCGATTGGCGTGCTCGGTTTCAAGAAAACTGTAACATGTCCCATATAAACTTAACAATAAAAATTGAGTTTCAATCAAAAGTTAATATGTCCACTGGACATGTTTATTTATTTATTGTTGTTAGTCGGACCAACAGGGTTCAAGACCCCAATTACAGGTTGACTATAATAATACATAAATTTAACATGTTTAATGACACAAGTAGTTAACAAATAGAATGACACAAAAAAAAACCCAGAACTTAATAATACATATAGCTGTTTAAGATAATGTATTGTAATGAATAGTAGTGGTTAATGAATATAATAATTGTATAAAGCATTTTTAAACTTTACAATCGAGCCGACGAAAATGTCGAAATATTCAGGTAAATTGTTAAAATTAAAACAAATCATACGAATAGGTGACTTTACTTCATAGTTCGTTCGAGGAGTGTTACAGTAGAATGTATATTTAAATCGGGAATTATGCCTAGGAACTAAGAAAGGAATTTTACCTAGGATTACGGGATCATTTATAATACAATGCAAAACTTTATAAAGGAACATTGATGATTGTATTTTTCTTCGAGTATCAAGAGACACAATACTAAATTCACACAACAAATCTTTGTAATCAGTATCAAAACTAGGATAATATCTGTGAAGCTTGAAGAAGCAAAATTTAATAAATTTTCGTTGAATAGATTCAATAACATGGCTGTATTTATTATATATGGGACACCAAACTTGCTGACAATATTCCAGTTTTGTTCTTACGAACGAGAAATATATATGTTAACTATTGATAAACTTTTTATGTTTTGACCAAATCTTAACATGTCCTTTGAATAAGTCATCCAGAATGTAAACATGAAAATTATGATAATGAGGAGTGTGATTGTGAAGAATTTGATACAGAAGTTCACCTTTAAATGAAAAGTATTATGTACCTACTGGACTGATTTTTTTTTAATTTTCATATTTTTTGTAAAACTTGATAAGTTTTTTTTTTAAATTTTTTTAATTCATGGAAGTTTAAATTAATCTTAATTTCTTAATAATTTAACAAAAAAAAATTCAAACAAAATTCAATATTTCCCAATTTTTCCATGCAAAAGTTAACATGTCCAAATATTTTTTGCAAATTTAAGGTAATTGAAAAGATATACAAATATTATATTATCGGATATTTAATAACATTTACTAACTAAATTATATATGAAGTAATCGAAAATATAGCAGGGACACAGTAAGTTTTTGCGTTTTTCTCAAAACTGTTTATGATGGACATATTAAGTTTTGAATGAACACTCCTCAAGTATTGTATTGAACATTTCTGATACACACAAAAAATTCTAATTACATTTTATTCTTTATTTTTCAATTCATTCTATAAACAAGTTTCCTCCTACTCTTCTAAATGTTCGAGATTCTTTCAATTTATTGACGAGATTGGCGGTATTTCTGAAGGATATATGATGAAATATATGTATAGCTAGCGCGTGTTTAGTTGACATTGATACTGTACATACTTTGGCTTATAAATGAATCCCCTTTTTTATACCAATTTTAGATGTTGAAGGAGTCTATTCCTCGTTATAACAATAGCATATTATAATTATTACTATTACATCCATATTATAATTACTATTACATCCATATTATAATTTCTATTACATCTTGACTTGTCTAAGTACGAATTTTAGGTTTTCCGCATTCAAGAACAGTGTCAAATATTAAATATTTAATTTATGATGAAATAAGAAATATTAAATGTACTTCCCAGAAAAAGCCTTCAGTAATATCTCTGGATTTTTGACGCTGACATTTATGTCAATTACAAACATTTTAATTTTTCAACTAGTTTCCAAAGGCTGTTTGATTAGTTATACAATGGATTATTTTATAAATTTATAATTCCCTATCTCTATATCTATAGAAGATATAATAAAAATGTTTAATGTATTGGATAGATAATTTTATATTCTTTAATTTTAGTAATAACATAAATTTCCAAAAAATTAATATGTAGAAGATTTGTTCTAAGAAACTACTACTTCCTCTTGTCCAGTTGTTACCAAAACCTTTTCAGCTCTTACCATTAATGTCATATTGAGGAATTTCGTAGTTAAATTGGTCTTAAGTATTATAGTTTTTGAGGAATCGTTATAAAAATGTTAAAATCGGATTCTAGTGACCTTAAATTGTACTTATTCACTAAAATCGCGATTTTTAGCATGAATCAGAAGCTCTCTTAGCGAGAGAAAAATAAAATACCACTATTTTTTTAAATCGATTAATTAATCGTACTTTACGACAAAATAAGTATTAAAAATTTGGGGAAGAGATATGTGACGTGAGCATGGTAGGATCATGGAAGAAGACGGATTGACTGAGAGGGAAAGAGATAGTATAGCCAGCTATCGTCATGCCATAACCTACCACACGATAATCGCGACGCTGTTCTATAACTATCTCTTTCCTTCTCAGCCTGTCTTTTTCCACGGTCCTACCATGCTCACGTCATATATCCCTTCTCCAAAATATTAAATTGCTAATAGCAATATTATTACAAACTAACGTTTAGATTTTATTATTATAATAAGAAGATATAGTGGTTAGTTTTTATATTTTATGACATATATTGAAAGTCGAATAAGGTCATATACCACATTGTATTTCTGAAATGGTCGAATTCAGAAATAAATATCCGTATTTTAAAAGAAGAAATTGTAATTCAGAATGCTGTAATTACTGAAATATGTTACTCCTGAAATGCTGTAATGATTACAAAAATTATTATTTGGAATTCGAATAAATTAAGGCTAACACATTTATTAGTAACTACCTACCTAAATTTAAACTGAGTTCTGAATTACAAATGATGCATTTTGATATAAAAATATTTATTTCTGATTTATATTTGATGCTTTCTAATATTAAATTGAGTATTTTGAATATTTGAATTACATTCGACCATTCGACACATTCTGAAATTGACTTTTTGATTTTCATTTGGAGGTAAAGCAATAAAAATTGTATAATAGGGATTGAATGAACATTTATTAGAATTTAGAGTAAATTTGAGAAATTAGATTAACATTTAAGGCAAGACAATAAAAAATTACAAATAAACACTTAATTGTTGTTAAAGCATTCGCTGCAGTAAAAACAATAATACCCATTCTCTTGCTTCTTGCTCGAATTGGCAGGGGATGAATCAGACGTCCACTTGGACAATACCGGCGGGACAAACTCCACTTAACGCGTTGATAAATGGCGGGCGATAAGGAGTCATTTGTCTGGATTGCATCGCGCAAGCAGACACCGACTCCGAAGACTCCTATAGATTAGTGCGATTGCATTAATTCCACAATTAGTTCTTGCTTCATTTGTACACAGATAACATTTAATGAAACGGATGTCACACAAGAAGCCAAACTCTCTCTTAATATGCTACAAAGTTTCACGAAATAAAGGATGATGATTCACAGAACGTAGAGAATAAATAAGAATTATTTCTCACACTACACGCGCTAATCGTTTCCGATTTTTTCTAGTAAATAAAGTTTCGATAATTAGAGCTTTACTATATTACATATTTTTATATTTATTTTTATAGAAACTTTTTATTATATCGGCTCAATGGTCTAGGGGTATGATTCTCGCTTTGGGTGCAAGAGGTCCCGGGTTCAAATCCCGGGTGAGCCCAATTTTAATTTAATAAATATTTAAAACTACAAAGCAGATAAGAATCTGATTAGTTTCTAGATATATAGCGTTGGTGGTGTAATGGTCAGCATAGTTGCCTTCCAAGCAGTTGATCCGGGTTCGATTCCCGGCCATCGCACTTATTTTACACTCTAGATAACATTATTTGTTGGTCTATTATGTATAAAAATAAATATTAAATTCCTATATTATTTTTATTACATTTTAAATATATCGGCTCAATGGTCTAGGGGTATGATTCTCGCTTTGGGTGCGAGAGGTCCCGGGTTCAAATCCCGGTTGAGCCCAATTTTAATTTAATTAATATTTAAAACTACAGATCAGGTAAGAATCTGATTAGGTTCTAGATATATAGCGTTGGTGGTATAATGGTCAGCATAGTTGCCTTCCAAGCAGTTGATCCGGGTTCGATTCCCGGCCATCGCACTTGTTTTACATTCTAGATAATATTATCTGAAGACGCTGTTGAACAAAATAGATACTTTCTCTATATATAGCGATGGTGGTGTAATGGTCAGCATAGTTGCCTTCCAAGCAGTTGATCCGGGTTCGATTCCCGGCCATCGCACTTGTTTTACATTCTAGATAACATTATCTGAAGACGCTGTTGGATGAGATAGATACTTTCTCTATATATAGCGATGGTGGTGTAATGGTCAGCATAGTTGCCTTCCAAGCAGTTGATCCGGATTCGATTCCCGGCCATCGCACTTGTTTTACATTCTAGATAACAATATCTGAAGACGCTGTTGTTAGAGATAGATACTTTCTCTATATATAGCGATGGTGGTGTAATGGTCAGCATAGTTGCCTTCCAAGCAGTTGATCCGGGTTCGATTCCCGGCCATCGCATTTATTTTACAATCTAGATAACATTATTTGTTGGTCTATTATGTATAAAAGTAAATGTTAAATTTATATATTATTTTTATTACATTTTGAATTTATCGGCTCAATGGTCTAGGGGTATGATTCTCGCTTTGGGTGCGAGAGGTTCCGGTTTCAAAACCCATTTGAGCCCAATTTTAATTTAATTAATATTTAAAACTACAGATCAGTAGTTTCAGCACGCACTTTAGAATTCTATCATATGAGGCATTTGTTTTCGACCAGGTTAGAATCTGATTAAGTTCTATATATATTGCGATGGTGGAGTACCTAATGGTCAGCATAGTTTCCTTACAAGCGTTGATCGAAAACTCCGAGGTAAAAGTATTTTATTATACATTTACTATATATCTTTATATTTATTAATTTTTAAAATAAAAATGGGGTCTCGTGGCTTTGTGCCTCAGTATGTAGTCGTGAATCTGAGGTACTCGGGTTTATTCCTGACCGTCGTTAAAATCAATTTGAAAAAAATACACCTGTCATGTCATGAGTTCCCGCAAGGTGACTCTCGGTTAGCGTTTTGTTGTAGAAGTTTTGCATTTTTATTTTCTCCGTCTTCGCTTTCGTTTGTAACAGACTTTCAAACTCCACACAAAATACAACTCGCTATCTCTGTGGAGGTCATGGAAAATAAAATTCCATTCAAAAGCAAGGAAAGCGTCCGCTACTTATCTCAATTTCCTTCCTATTTTCCGAGTGCATCTAGCAAAATATTTACTTACGCACTGGGAATTCGTTCTGAAAAGAATGAAAACAAAGTAGAGTAATTCCAAAGGGCGCTTGGATCTCGCATCTTACCCCAGCTGTGCACGTCTTGACTTGCTACCCCCTTCCTTTTCTTTTTCACCCTTCGTGACGTCAGAGTTGCTGTTCTTCCCGTACGTGACGGCCGAGGACCTAATGGAAGAATTTAATTTGGCGGAAGCGTTTGATCGCTCCGTGGTGTTATTAAATTTTTAGTTTAGGGTTATGGGAAAATTAAGATTGAAGAATAAATGTAATTGAATTTTTAATGGTAGGGAAGTTTGCTTGTAAAGTGTCACAAACGAGAATTGGAATATTTATAAATTTAATTAGGGAGGTTCGAGTTTGAGGTCTCTTCTGGGATACATTTTTGTCGTGTTTAAAATGGCTGTACAAAATTGTTTACAATTTTATTTCTAATTAAGTTATCGTCATCTGTGGAACACCATATTACCTTCCGTCAGTTATATAATATGTTTTGTATATATTCTATTAAGAAAGATTCTTGCAAAACATTATAATTACAGTTCCAGTAAAATTGTGTCGCGAACATATACTAAATAAATCACCAAATATTTGAAGTCAGAAATTTGATTTTCTAGTGCAAAATAAAATATGCTTTGTTATTTAAGTGTAGAATTTAAAAATAAAATTTATTCAGTAGTTTAGGAACAGAATTGAATTACTTGTTGGTGTTACCAAAATTCTAATATGCTTATTGATGCTAGAAGGATCTTCATTCTTAAACGATTTTTGGTGACATTTTATTTATGATTGATATGACGGCAATACATACACAAAATTTCTTGACAACGGACAGAATAAAAACGTAAATTACTGTTACCAATGTAACTATTCTGTCAAAAATTTCTCTTAATGGAAATTGTCAACTATTTTTACCTTCCATCATTCTTAGGTAAGAAAGATATTGTCTTTGGTAAAAAAATTCGGTTGTGAGTTTTTAATGAATAAGCGCGTTTTAGAAAACGATTTTATCAGTTTTATGATGATGTTTTTCTGTGTGTTTGTCTGTGTGTGTGTGTATGTGTGTGTGTGTGTGTGTGTGTGTGTGTGTGTGTGTGAGAGAGAGAGAGAGACAAAAAATTCTCCGATGATAACTCCATTACTACTACAAATTAATATCCCTCGTATTTCTCTTCTTTACATCCATGAGAAGAGCTGATTAGATTTTGGTTATAATTGTTTAGCTGGAAGTTCCCTAATTTGAAGTTCTTAACAGTTTTTCTTGAAAAACAGCAGTTAAATATCATTTTTTTGACATTTTATGTGATTATCAATATGAAAGAATATTTTATTGTCTATACGGTTTGATTATACATTTTCTTCATATCCAATAAATGTAGAGTTAAAAAATTATGAACAGATTAACTTTCATAAATCAGCCAGTTTTGCTATAATCATGGAAACAACTAATATATTGAAATAATTATAATTGACAGATGTCAGAGTCAAGTGCAATTTACAAAGTGTATATGTTTCTGTTATAATTTTATTGGATTTATAGAATCTTTTCAAAGGAACTTTCAGTATGTTATTTGTAGAAAATAGTATATGTTCGTGTTACAATTTTACCGGATATATAGAATCTTTTTCAAGGAACTTTTGGTATGGGATTTGGAAAAAATACATAAAATTGACGCCACATCAAATTTTTTATAAAGAAATTATGTAAATGAAAGCCGAAAGAGAAAAAATAGTATAAAACAGTTGTTACAGAAGGCTATTCAAGTTCAAGTACTCGTTCGTTCGCGTACTCGTTGCTATGTACTCGTGCTTGAATAAGTCGCCTTAAGTAACTTTTATTTTATTATATTATTGTACGCATAAAAATGTCGATATTAATTTAATTTAATTTTAATTCTAAATTTTGCAACTAGCCATAAACTTTTATTTGAAAATCGAATTTTTGACAGTGCAAACGTTGACATTTCTTTGAAAATTTGTTTCAGTTTTAGTTTGTCAAACAAGGATTATGATACAAAATTTGGGAATCCTTCGTCTCTACAAACTTTTATAAACAAGAAATTACTAATTCACTAAATCAACTCCCTTTCAGTAAAGGATAGAATATCCCTACTATAGACCTTCCGATCTTCTCTGGTCTAAAGGTTGTAGACCGGTCTCCCCGGGAATACACAAGCATGTTTACATAGGAGATATGCGCGAGTTAGGGCCTCATTGAAATGTGTATTGGAATCCCCTCGGATTCACACATACTGTATCTCCATAAAGCGGACGGTAATGTCTACATTGCCACTGTGAAGGGTGAGATCCGAGATCGGGATTGTCTTGTGGTAAGGGGAGTTACGATCGTTTTCAAAAAAGAAAAGAATTTTCGAATGTGTAAAAACATATGAAGAGTTGAAATATACCTACATGTAAACTGCATGTTTGATATTTGAAATCAAGGTCTTCAAATTAATTTCATGCAGCATAAATTTTTCTATCATTGATGTGATGATATAAGTGGAAAATTATAAATATTGTTAATAATTACTATAAAAAATCGTAGAAAAATTATTGTGCATACGTCTAGTTGGAAGTATCTTTACAAATATAATGATAATTTTAACAGTTTTTAAGTAATTTCAATAATGCGCAGTTGTATTGCTGACACTTACATCCCGATTCTCAAAAAAGTTTAAGCTAATCCTCATTTTTCGATTAGTGAATTCAGTTCTATTCTGTTATTTAAAATTTGATCTTCAAAATATTAAGGTGGATACCTTACATTCGCTAACCTTATTTTGAAGATACGAAAATAATTGCAAGACCTACTCGACTTAACAACAGATTAATTAGAGAAGCCATTGAGATTTATAAAACAAGAAATATCAATCTCAATCATTGTGACGGATTAGAACTTAGTCGCGCATGGTTTCCAATATTAAATATGTTGTAATTTGTAATATGTATACATTTCTTTTTTTTTTAGACTTTTTCTAACATCTGTTAATAAAGAGTACGGCTGCGGTATTTCGCTACCGATAAAGCGTCTCTGAGTTACTCAGATCACTTCTCTGCCAGTTTTTGGGACGGTTTTTCCTCTGGCACGAGGAGATTTTTTCCTGAGAAGATGCATGTTCGCCGTCCAAGTTATCGCCGGGCATGCATATATTGTCTAGGATCTAGAAAATTGTATACATAAAAAAGGTAACATTTATGAACATTTCTTGTTACCTTGGTTACTTGTTGTTTTTGTTATTTCACATATTTATGTCAATGTATCCCCTGAAGAAGGCACCAGTTTATGGTGCCGAAACGTTGGGTTTAAATAATAAATACAGAACTTAAACTAAAAAAGGTAGTATTATTCCAATTAGATACTAGGAATAGATTTATAAACTGTCAAAATTGGAGTAGAATTCGCTAATCAAAAAATGATGATTAGCTTAAACTTTTTCGAGAATAGAGCTGTTAATTTTTAAGCTAGGCTGCAAATCGAAATTTTGACAGAAATATTTAATTTCACACTTGACATTTTGTTTAGATGCCATATTGTCAAACACTTAAAATTAAAGTGTTCAAACGGTTCAATCAAGTATTACTAAAACAAATTATGATTTTTGAGTATTTCAGTGTGACAGTTATCAAATAATTGTTAAACTGATTAAAATATTGTTCGAATTCGTAAATCACTAAAAAATATGCATTAAATAAATAATTTAAAATCATGAAATTAAACTTTGTCAATACTAAATATTTTTTATCTGTAAAGCACAAAATCTGTATATTAAAAATTACAAAGTTAAAATCAAAAACATGATTTAATATCACTTATGGCCGGTTGCACCAACGTAGTTTTTAATTTTCGGCGTTCCTTAAACTGACAATATTCCATGGAACTGAAATATCAAATGTACTATTATTCATTTCTATCATAATTTCGATTTACATTTTTTATTTGTCGCTCAAAATTTAAATCTTGTTGCAACTTGGAATTATTTTTGAGAAATAAAATTTAATGATAATTCTGAAAAAAAATATATGTGCAAAACAGGTTGTTTATTTTATTATATAATTGACAGCTGGCTGGTGATATTTATTAAAGTACGTGGATAGGATCGTGACTATCTGGTGTATAATATAAACAAAATCACTGGTTTCGGTCAATTTATTAAAATAATTATTCAGTCCGACGTTTCGGCCGTACTGCGGCCTTCGTCAGGGAATGCTACAATTTTTGTACATTTAAACACATAATACACTAATTAAACAAATATTTACAATAGTCAGTACGGTCGAAACGTCGAACTGAATAATTATTTTAATAAATTGATTGATTGAGTGATTTTATTTATATGATATTTATAAAAGTGTTGTGAACCAAGTATACATTCTAATCAATCAGAGAGCATAATTTATTTCCTTATTTAAAACTAACACTATTTTCTTAGGTGAAATGAACTATAATGCCGTTAAAAACACTCCGCTTCGCATTGTACTCTTAAACTTGTCACACGTGCTTTTTACGACTTGGACTTATGGACTAGTATCAATAATAATTGATGAATTTCATATCAAAAATTCATTTATTTATTATTCTCCATTCGCAAAAGTACACGTAAAAACTGAAAATTTATATACAAAATCTATCATCCGCCACGATCTATCTTACACTTTTTAATACTTTCCTTCCTATTCACACATTCAGACACGATGGGCCTTCCTGATTACGTCAGTCTTTGCGTATTACTCGTGTAAATGAGCTGTTTGACGCACGAAAGAAACCAATAAAGCAGAGAAAGAAATGAATACTGTTAACTTATGCCTCAGAGTATTTACAATCAGCTGTGCTGTGAAGGAAATGTTGAACAATGGCACGCAACCAAAAGACCAAGAAAGAAAAACGAATCGGTTCGTGATTCCTTTTCTACCAGCAGCGGAATTGAGAAATGGATACTGCTTTTATAAGAAACAAAAAGTTGCATGAATGTAGGTATTTTAAGAATTGGAAATAAAATGTTAATTTCTTTACTTTTACTTTTTGTGCAGTTTCAAATATAATTTAGTGTACACGTAATTATTTTTAAAATAATACTACTACGAGTTATTAGGACTTTGAATTAAGTATTTGGAATGAAAATAGCTACACGGTAAATAAAAACTTTGTTGTGATTACCAAAAATGAGTTCCAGCAGCAAATTTTTTTTGTCAATATAGGACCAGCAAATATATTTGTTACAGTTACCTAGGTAAATTTGCTGGTAAAAAATTGTTGTGGCAACAAATACAGTTTTGTTATATATAACAAAAGATATTTGTTATGTGAACAAATAAAATAAGTTACCCTTAAGAAGTATAAATTTGTTATACGAACAAATAAATTAAGTTACCATTAAGAAATATAAATTTGTTATGGGAACAAATAAAATAAGTTACCATTAATAACTATGAATTTGTTTTGGAAACTAATTAATTTTGATAGATATACAAATGCATTAATGTGGTAGTAAGGTAAAAATTAAATACATGCGTATTATAATAATTTTATTTATTTATAATTTATATACATGTAACAAATATTTTATAAAAAAATAACATATGAAACAATAGTCAATTAAATTATATAGATTTATCATAATCGATACATACCTTCAAATTTCTCAATAACACTCTAATTGTCATTGTTTTAAAATATCTTTTACAAAATCATCCATTTTTATTGACGGGCACAAGAAACAAGCACTTTTAAAACACAATTTTCGACAGGTTAAACTTAACAGCGCAGGCAAATGCGATACGACGTAGTATAGTATAACACGAACATTGAATTATGGTGTATACCAGGGAATACCCTGTCTACACAAAAGTTTTAGTTACCTGTATAAAGTATACGGCGGGAAGAAGAATTTGTAATCTTTACAAAATATAATGTTACAGGAAAAAAATATTTTTAATTGTTGCAACATGATTTTGTAATTTGAACAAAGTAACAAAATGACTGCTTAGTACTACAAATAATAATTGCTACCATGACTAATATTTTACAGCAAATAATACTTTTTATACACAACGAAAATTGTTTAGTTTTGGAAACTTAAAATACAAAGTTCATCGTATATACGGCAAAAACATATTGTTGAAATAACAAAAAAACTGAATTTTGTCCGGAATATCAATGTAATTTTTTACCGTGTAACTTTATTAGGGATATTTACTACGTAGAAGTGGACCAACGTCAAACCTTCGACAAAGGAGCACATTTGTTTATCTTCTATGAGCGTATCATTGTTGTCAGTAGTTTTTCTCTGATTCTTCTTGTATTTTGACTTTTTTTTCAGTGTTTATTATTATTTTAGGTAGAGTATATATTCTTGTTTCCTTTTTTAGTAGTTGTAGCAATAGATTCATTATTATTTTTCATTTTAAATTCTTTAGTTATCAGTTGTTAGGTTATCTTCACAGTTTAGTCGTTTAGTTTTTTCTTGGGGTCAGTTTTACAATAAATATTAGAAAACAGTAGCTTAATTTTCCACTATCTATATAAACTGTTCGCGCCTTTGTAAAAGCATACGAATAAAATAAAGAAGCTCCTTTGCTTTAGTTCCAAATTTCGCCACCAGGATCGCATTCATATGTACATAACTCAATTAACACAATAAAACAGTTTTTTACTTATTTACTGCAATTTGCAAGATCACGAAATAAATTTGAATTAATATAATGTTAAAAAGATTTGCAATTTCGTACAAAGTATAATGGCCTGTCTAATTAATAAATAATTATCATAATCGGTTTTTACGTAATGGTTTCTCAATATATTGATTCATATTTTTATTAATTCCGGGTGAAGCATTTCATTAGTTATAATTAAACTCATTTTCTCCTATTCTCGATGAAATTCCGTATTTTCTAAGCTTTATATACAATATCGCAGCACTGATATTGAAACGATAAATTCCCATTTGCTGCAGGTGAACGAAAAATCCAATCTGTGAAATAAATTTGTGTCTTTTGAGGTTATGGAACAAGTTTCTATATGAAGGCTTTGTGGACAAGTGCCGATTTCTCAAAATTTACTAGTACGAAAAGGAAATATCACTGAGCGTGACGTGTTATTAGATGGTTTCTGGGACTCAGAAGTATTACATAAAATAAAACAACAAGAATACAGAAAACCTTTTATATTTTATCATGCACCTGCAAGCCCTAATTATATAAATTTGTGGTAGTGTCGCCATGGATAATTTACAGTATAGTCCTTCATCATATTAACAAATTAGAAACATTGGCTTTTAATGTTAAAACTGAACTTTGACACTGGGTGATAAAAACTATTTAAAAAAAGGTATGAGATTTTAAAATATTTTAGTTTTTAATGTCTTTAACTATGTTACTATATTAAGGAGAGCTGATTTGTCTGCCATTTTGGAGCCTACTTCATTCATTCAATATCATTGTTACAATATAATTATTCATAGAAATTATCCGCAATGGCAGGTTGTTTTGCAACACATACATATATCTTTTTATACTTTTAAAAATTTTAATAATCTGTATTCTTTTTCTTGGAATATGTTAGTCTACTAAATTGTAATCATCAAATGATTGATAATCTTTATTCAAACATTTCCCGTAGATCCGAAAAAAAGAAAAAATAGTTAGTAAATTGCAGAGGAAAAGATTGAAGTTTTAGGAAAAAAGATTGATTTAACTATGAACTATTGTATAATCATTAGTAGAATTCCAGAAAATCCATTTAAATTTTTCAGCAGTCACAATGAAACAACTCAAAATTAAGCTTTAATTAATCGGGCCTTAGAACAGCGTCGCGAATACCACCGATAATGTTTGTATTGACTTGTAATTATTTTTTTCATATTTTGTACAGTAATGTACTATTTTTATGCACTCAAAATCGTACAGTAATGGGTTACTTTACAACATAGCAACCGTTACTGCGTAGCAACGGTTTTGTCATTCAAACATATTTTGACACAAGGAATTGTTAATTATTATTTTTTATTCATCGTTTTACAAATCGATCTCCAAAAATTAATTTGTTTGGAGGTTGTAAAGTACAAAAAATAATAACTGTCAAGTTACTTTGTTACTGAGAATCAGACTACTATGTTTTTTAGATGTTTTTAATTCAGTATATTATGCCGCAAAAAAATTCAAATTTTAATACTAACATAAAATACGAAAAAATAGTGTACGCACCGCGTCAGAAATGTGATTTTACTGTACTCGCATTTAAAACTTGCCATACTCGTCTGGTAAACTTTCACTTTTCTTAATTGGGAACGTAATATACTATAAATGTATGTAATATGACAAATATGGAATTTATATTTTCGTACGTACTTTTAAAATTCAGTTTATTTCATAATTTACTGCGTTTATTTGAGCTCCAATATGACGGACGAGTCAGCTATACCTTATGTAATAAAGTTCTATTCTATTCTAATAAGATTTTTTCAAAGTAAAACAATAGCTTTGTTCGATGACATGTACTAGGCCGCCCTAGTGTTAACTTTCTTGCACTAACATGTTTTATGAGAAACGGGCAGCTTCTGGCAGGCTGTTCGATGACAAAAATTTTAAGAACTAGTGCTCACTTTTCTGACCTGACTCGCGAGGTAGTGTAAAAAGTGCAGACAAGGAGTGGGGATAGCTAAATGTTGTTCGGTAGACATTTTAATTCTATCCTATCTACACATCTGTTTATTTAACCTACAATTTTGTTTTGCTATATAAAGAATTAATTAATATATCTGTCTCTGAATCTGATGAAGAATCAAGTGATGATTGATCTTCGTCAGAATCGTTTATTAGTTCACCATTCTCTTTAAAACAGACATTTCTGCAGTCACTTTTTTGCAGCTTTATGATATGACTGTGTTTATAAACAACCTAACCTTTTACACCTTTGGCTATGCTTGGCTTGATTACTCACAGCTGAGCAAATTTGCCCAAATATACACTAGTGTGTTTTATGAAACCACAAGAATTAGACTGTACTAGTGTACACTACACTGCACTGCACTATTCTGCTCTATACTTCAAGCACTTCTCATCGAACAGAGCTTATGTTTATGTTTACTTATTTGCAAATGAAATAATTATTTCTTTGATTGACCTTGTAGTTTAAAATTAAAGATCAAAAAATTGCTATTTGAAAGAAAGCACTGCAAAATTGAGTTTTTCCTATCACCTAGGATAAAATATGCAGGGCTTACGTAAATATGCTAGATGCTAGAGCAAACGAACAATAATTGTGCAGAAATGACTTATTTTCGAAATTTTATTTCTATTGGGCGAGCATAGCTATTAAATAAAAAGAATTTTCTATCATCTCGAATATTTGAGTATGGAAAACTTATTTTCGCTCGAATTATTCTGACGAAGTCTGCGAAACCAGTAGTACTTGATTTTCTCAAGTAAACGAATATTCATTTTTATTCTTTTTTACATAGGCAAATTTAAAAACTTCCAAAACCTATGAATAGTTAGTGAAGAGTTAAGAAGGAACGAGGGATTCAGTTAAAAAGGGAAAAATGCAAAGGGGTCCATTGATGAGGGTCCATTTTAAATTTCACGCCAGCTCCGGATCGACAAACTCACAGAAGCGGAAAGAGCAAAAATAAATAGAACGTGTCTTCTCCCGTGGCGAGAAAAATACACACTTCAATTCAATTTGACAGATTCATTCGGTTCGAAAACATCATCCATAAAACCATTCGCGCGCGCTTATGCCTCCGGTGTCGCCTTTGTCGTCGGCGTCGCCAACTGCTGCTTTGTTTTATTTGACGGGCGACGAATAGTTTTGGATTTGTTGAGATACGATTGAGGGTGAGGCGTCGAGTTGCTCTGGAGTGGAAGGCAGGGAGTACAGACTCTTGTTCACCTGATGTTCTACTATTGAACATTCGAGGGTGAACAAACTACAAGTAGTCAGTCCTATCGAGACAATTCAGCATTGGTTTCATTGTTCTACATAATCTGTTCTCAGCGAGATATTTAGAATATATTTGTTTTCATTTTAGTTCATTATTTATGCTTTACACACAGAAAAAATAAACCTTCTAAATTGTAGTTAAATTAACTAAATAAATCTGTGATTTTCAGCCTTCTAATATGTTTTCATTAAATTATCTAAATTGATTTAGTTAAATTTTCTAAATTTGTAATAACAAATTATAATAAAATTAAATACAAAATTAGATTAAATGACTACCTTTAGTATTGAACTAAACATTAATAAAGAAATTAACTAAATATGTATTTAAATTTTCTATTTACTTATCTAATTCGTTAGATAAATAACCGAAAATTGAAAAAAAAAATAATGAAGCCAAAATATAGTAAAATTAAATAAAATAAGTAATTAAAATAACTATTTACATATTTAAATTAACTATATTTTACAAAATATTTATTATCTATTTCGGGTTAGTTAAATTGCTAAATTAAGGTTTGTAAATTATACTAAATTATTAGACATATTGCCTAATAAAATAATAGCTCTGTTCAATGAGAAGTGCTTGAAGTGCAGAGCAGAATAGTGCAGTGCAGTGTAGTGTACACTAGTACAGTCTAATTCTTGTGATTTCATAAAACACACTAGTGTATATTTGGGTAAGTTTGCTCAGCTGTGAGTAATCAAGCCAAGCGTAGCCAAAGGTGTAAAAGGTTAGGTTGTTTCTAAACACAGTCATATCATAAAGCTCCAAAGAAGTGACTGCAGAAATGCTTGTTTTAAAGAGCATAGTGTTTGAACTAATAAACGATTCTGACGAAGATCAATCATCTCTTGATTCTTCATCAGATTTAGAGACAGATATATTAATTAATTCTTTACATAACAAAACAAAGAGAACGTGCATTAAAAATTATTTAGTATAGAATTAAAATGTCTACCGAACAATATTTAGTTACCCCCACTCCTAGTCTGCACTTTCTACACCACCTCGCGAGTCAGGTCAGAAACGTGAGCACTAGTTCTTAAAATTTTTGTTATCGAACAGCCTGCCAGAAGCTGCCCGTTTCTTATAAAACACGTTAGTGTAAGAAAGTTAACACTAGGGCGGCCTAGTACATGTCATCGAACAAAGCTAATATCTAATTATAATTAGACAAAATTTCAAATCTTTTTTTTCTGTGCAGTTCTTAGAATATTTTTCTTTTTAAATATTTCTCTTAATAATCTTAGGTAAAACTGTTTTCTCCTCAGAATTGCATTTTATTAATTTTCACGTCCAATCAACTTGAAAAATATCCAAAAGTGGCACTCTGATCTTAATGACTTAAAGATGGATTATTTTGCAATAGACTTTTCTAAAAATAACCTACCTTAACGTACAAAAGTCATGAGCACAAAATTTGGGATTTTGGCGTACTTTACGTAAATACATCTTTTGATTTGTATGATTGGTATGTGGTACTGGTGTTTGAACACGCCATTTTATTTAGGTAACTGTTTATCTTTATACACTTCATTTCACGTAAGAAAACAGCAGATGGCGCTTGAGAGCCGATTGCTTTTAGATATATTAAATAAATATTTTTTTTTTATTTTTTTTATTTTCTCAATAATAAAAATATTTTTATCTGAAACTGTATGAGTACTGAATATTAAAAATTACATATAAACATGGTTAAATATCACTTAATTCTGTCGATTTTATTTGATAATTGAAGCTGAGAAGTGATATTTTTTTCGCTTTTGTGAACTAGGTTAGCATTCGGACCAATCAAAGGGCAGAATTTACATCCCTATCTAAACCAACACTATTTTCTTACCTAAAATGAAGTAAATATTTTTTTTAACCTTTTAATTAATTTATTTATGTATCAGTAAAATACAGAAACACTGAATAATATAAGAAATCTAAATCCCTTAAAAACATCTTTAAACTAAGAATTGCGCAATGAAATTAACATTTTTTTTTAAATATTGCACAATGGGCTACTTGCGTGGTACTGAAAATCCGGTTTCTATCACTATACATGTAATGTTATGTTGAAAACATATATAAAAATATAAATTTTATTTAAAAAAAATTATTTGTTTTTTAGTAAATTGCGAAAGAAAATTTTCTGTGACGTCATTATATTTAACTGGAGAACCATGTTTAAAAATGTAACGTATAGATGGCATGCGAGAAAGTTTTAATTTGAATTTGACATTAGTTCATTTTTCTCTCTCTCTGGTCTCTCAAATATATTAATTACTTCACAAATAAACACATAGGTAGTTACATGTAATTTAAAATATCGATACCAAAAAGATAAATTAAAATACTAACCTCCAAATTATTGTTGAAACGTCAAACAGGAGATCTACATTACCTGTACAAACCTTGTACAAACAAACGCAATGGCTTTACGACCATTCATTGGTGCGGCGTAATTCTACGTCATACATGGCGGGAATTCAAATAATCAAATTTCATTATTTTTTTTCTGGCTAATGAACAAAAATTTTGTCAAAAGAAAAAATATGGGTAGCAATTTTTTACCTGCTCTTCCAAAATATTAAATAAAAAAAAGGTACGCAAGTAGCCCATTGTAACAAAAATAAAGAAATCCTCGAATATAGTAGTAGGGTAGGTTCAAAGTTATTCCCTATAATGTGAATCAGGTATATTTTTCAATTTCACAAAAAAAATGGCGGAGACGTGTCTTTTACATGTTCGCTTATGTTTACTTGACACGTCATTCATGTCATTGTCCTCTTGAAAATCTTTATTTTTTGATCATTTTACATAACTAAGGTCACATAGGTTCGCAACCAGATTCTATTTTGAAGAGAATATAATTCATTAGTCACGTGGTATGTTTTCCGCTAATCAGCATTCAGAATCTCCCTAGTTACATGTCTCTCACAGCGATGATAAAAAACAAAAAAAATATCACCTATTTATATTCGTTACTAAGGGATTTTTACAATATTGACAGTTAATTTTAATAAAAATTCATTACCGTGAGTATTTTTTAACGTGAAACATTGGGTTTGTCATATCCATGGTTACGACTTGATATTTGATTGACAGCAATGTATTTGCCCGTTAGGGAACGAATCTGACAGAAGTATTATATTTAAATATTGTAAGAAATTTAGCCGAGTCAGAAAACCAATCGGGCATAAGGTGCACACTATATTTTTTCTACAACTAAATTTAATTTTTAGAATGCAGGTATAATTATTTAAACAAAATTAACGTCTTATCAAATATCAAATTCGTTCCCTATGTTTCATTTTAAATGGAACGGGCAAATACATTGCTGTCAATCAAATGTCAAGTCGTAACCATGGATACGACAAACCCAATGTTTCATGTTAAAAAATACTCACGGTATATCCTCTCATTAAAAACTTATAAGCTCGTGAAGTTAATTTTCGAAGATATTGCTCGTGAAACCGAAGCAGCATCTGCAAATCGGTTCCACCGGAAAATATCATCGATGATAATCATATCACTTGTTATATTACGTATGAAAATACAATGGTTTAGACGTTTACTCTATAATGACCACGAATTTAAGGTCAATATCTTCTGGAGTATACAATATATTTTTTAGAAATTATGTTGAGTTTTTATTTTAAAGGCATGAACCAAATCTGTTTCGCCGTGAATTTACGAACCCTCACTGTTTATCTTTGTGAAGTGATTTGACACAATTTACCGTCAATTGATCTAATAATCAATCTATGCCACTTATGATCGACATCCTGTCCAGACATACAACTATCACCTCGTCCATATTCATAATGCAAAGCGAAGCCTTTAATGCATAGGTATACGCTGTGTTATTCACGCTAACATGTACTAATTGCATCCATTTACATATGTCCATACAATCGCAAACAGTCAATTTCACTTAATTTCTTTCCAATCAAGACAAGATTCTAATTTAGGACAAGTTGACTGAGGATTTTAACGAAATGAAGACTTAAACAGAGTTCACAATAACAAAAAATCGGTAGTAGTAATTTATAAGCGATAATTACATCCCTATTTTTTTTCGCTCTTTGGTTAAAAAGAACACTTTTTCATGCTTTTATTGCATAAAAAGATACAGATTCTTTGAACTTATTTAAAGGAAAAAAGTACAATTTTTTATTAGAACAAATAAGGTAGTATTATTATCATGGTGTATAAGCACGTACGGCATGGTGTATAAGCACGCCACGACGTGAAGCGGAGTGGATTTAATGTAGTAAGTGCTTTAAAAAAGACACTTATACATGTGTATCATATGCTGATACTGTATCATAATCTCATAAAATAAAGCTGGAATGTATTAACAAGACTGTTTTGGACGACATATTGTTGACATAGTGACGGAACTTGATTAGGTATAGTAGACGCAAAGATGTAAGAGCTTGGGGCGTGCAAGCTACTAATAGCGGTTAAGTCCAGATCTGCAAGGGATCTTCTTACCTAGCGTACTGACCCGTATTTAACATTAATGTCCATAGGTATTTCTGTTAAATATAAATAAATAAATATAAATATATCATCACGGCGTATTACCCATTTCTGGGTGTGCCAATCTGCTTTATCGCATATATCGGTAATGATGATGACATATTTGTACCGTGCGGGCGCTTACCAGGCGTCACCTCACGGGTACTCATTGCTGGCGTGGAGAGTGCACCACAAGGGTCATTTTGTGCCATTTAAAACTCGAAATATTTGGCGTCAGTCGGGATCGAACCCGGTACCTCCAGGTTCGCTACTAGACACTCAGGCACGAGGCCACGGGACCCCATAAATAAATAAATAATAAATATAAATAATGTGAAATTAAATTTGTACTTAATCTTATTTTCTTTTATTTACTAACTATTTATAACGAAAGATATACGACAGTAATTTTCAATAATAAAGAGTTTTCTGTACATAAAGCAATATAAAACTGAATACATCTCTGTTTTATACCTGTACATTGCTTGTTTATTCCTTTGCAAATTGGTTGATTAACTTTTTGGTTTTGACCACTGAAATATATACTAACTGGAATACGCGTACGAACCGTGACTGTGAAGCATATTGAAAGCCTTCTGCTGGAGTAGTCGGCAAACATCGAGACAGTTCGTGAGTAGACGGAAATTATTTCGTGTGGCGCATGTTTAAATAAATGAAGCATAATATGAAAACAAAGCGATCAGCTATGATACGAGTTATTCGGCTAGGTTCGATCCGGCACGAACGTGCGCGAACAGGACCAGCCATTATTGTTCAATGATGCTTCAGTGCAGCGTACGCTGACAGGTAGAGTATGCGAGTTCCAGTTAGTATATATTTCAGTGGTTTTGACCCCCGATAGTTCTTATGTGTTTACCTATGCTATACTTTTTGTAGTTTACATTGCCAGTTTTGTTGATAGTCCGTCAACTGGTAGGTCCATTCTTAATTTCAATATCCTTTCTCAAACCGCATGCGTTTATGAAGGGAATTAACAAAGGATACGAAGCTAAATAGTCTCTGGTTTTTAGAGAAAATTAGTTACCTACGTATTTTTTTTTATTCAAGCTCCCGGTGCGAAGACACCAATTTTTTTTTTTAATATATTGAATTGTGACTCTTTCGACAAACTTGTATGAATTAATTGTTTTTCAGGTTGTTGCTACATGGCTCTATGGTTCATGCAGAAGGTATGAAATGTCTGATTTAAGCATATTTGATATCAGTAAAGGAGGTTCTGCTTTATTCATTAATATTCGTCCATTAAAAACTGAGAAATTATTGCACTGCCAATAGGTATATTTACTTGTTATATAAGAACCTAAATTCACATTTAAATACTTAATAATAAATAAGTAAAACAATTGTTATTTACCAAAATTAAATACAAACATGTACAAAATATAGGGAAGACATATCAAACGTTAAAAAAGAGACCATAGTGCTTTAACAAAATATTATGTGCAAACTGGCCATATTTTTGACATTAAAGATTACAAAATTTTAGACAAAATTCTACAAAAAAAAAAAATAGATTGCTGTATGAAACTTGCTACATTAATTAAAATGTTAACACATTAAACAATCAAACAGACTATAATTAACTAACTTAAACAATAATATTAAGATGTCATAATTTTTAATTAGTGAGTTCTTATAATTAAGTTAGGTATATTTTCATATTCATTGTATTTAAAATTGATTAATTTTATAGCTAATGATTTGTAATTGTTACACGAAACGACCAATTTGTATTAACATTTTAAAAAAATAACTAAACGCACAGTGAAACCGCAAATATATGACAAGGCGCTTGCGCAGTAATGCAATTAGAATTCGCAAATAAAGTTAACAATAAAATATGGATAACATACATGATTTAAAATTCATCATACATTTATATGAATAATTGATGTAAATTTGTATTGTTTGCTATTTTCGTTGACGATTCTAATTTATAACGCTTGTTCCTACTTAGCAACTTTTAATGTTGAGATTTTGCTCGCTTTTTAGTACTATGCCAATCAGTGATGTGATTATGATACAGTTATAATAATAATAATAATAAAAATATTTATCTGATACTCTAGTCTATAACCTTTTCTCCACCCGCATTAAATATATCATTTGATAATACCACTTCTTAAAATTTATGTCTAACTTTATCTTTAAGCTCGTAATGTGGCTTATTTTTATTTATATCCCTGTTATAATTTAAGGTTTATAGGATTTATTTGAAATAATTCCTGCAATCTTTGTTCTTCCAACTTCCTGACAAAGCAGAAAACAACAATAACTCAAACTTAATTCTGGCGAAAAAACCAATACATTTTATTATTTACCACAAGATCTTTTCAAATTCATTTACGATTAAATCCCCTGAAGAACCGTTTTCCAATGATGCTCTAATAAAACATTCCTGACATTTATTCCTTCTTCCGTACCGAATAAAACAAAATGGCTACAGTCTCTTTTATTGCAAGTCCATTGTTTCTCCTGGCCGACTTGATAGCAGGGTGCAACGACATTTTATACTCTGCGAATTGCCTTGAACTTTTATATTGTAACAATTTGACCACATAGTGAAATTTAATTGTAGAGATAATCAATTTATTTTAAATTCATTCTCCTGACAGAAAAATTTAAGGTAACTATTTTTTCTTTTTAAAATGTTACCATTAATAATTTGAAATAACAGGTTCTTTGAAAGTGACATTTGTCTGTCATTTACATATGTTTGAAATCTGAACTGTGTTTATCTTTAAAACATAGTCTCCTGGATTTATAAAAGAGATTATTTTATATATTAATCTACAAAATAAATTGAAAAATAATGCATGGAAAATATAATAATCTTTAATTCTTATAATAACATAAATCGAGAAAAAATCATATTTAAAGGTATTTTTAAAAGAAAAACTATTTTGAGCTTCAAGTAAACAGCCATTTTCGATTACCTGATTTACACTAAAATCTAATGATTTCTTTCCATATTAGAATAAGGCAGAAATACAAGGTTTCAGAATTTTTTGAAGGATAGTATTTGAGTTAGAGCGTTGACAAAAACCATTCATATATAGCGTGTCCATTTTGTAAGTTCCCGCCTTAACTTTTAAAAATTAGTAAAACAGAATACATTTCATAAGCCACCTGGTAATTATTAGTAATTTAAATCGAATCAGTAGGTATAAAAAAAAATTAAAAACTAAGTCACTTATGAAATGTAACATGGGTTGCCTATTTTTAAACTTTAAGGCGGAAACTTATAAAATGGGCACTCTGTACACACACATTCACGTACATACACGTACATACATACATACAGACATCACCGTAAAAATGTTAAAATCGGATTCTTAAAACGTGGTCAATTCGTAGAATGGAAATATGTAACATAGGGAATTTATATTGTTGACGACGATTGTAAAATGTTCAATTAAGTACAAAAATGTTTTATATTATTTACTTTAAATTGACTAGAGTTTATATGTTAATTCATTTCATTTACTTACGCTTGTTATAATTATATATCCTACTTACATTTTGTATTTGTATTATTTTATATTTTTTGTAAATTATTAAACTGACCAGTTCATTATTTAATTTAATTTTTTTTCTTTTCACCCACCTGTTTAGATACACTGAAAGTACACCAGTCATAAATACATTCAATGAAGTACGCAGAATATTTCATCTCTTTTTGGGCATCTATTTTGCTCTTTCTATCTTGCAGATTTACAGCAGGTAAATATGGGAACATGGTACTCCATAAGACCCTATACTGAACATAGAGTGTGGGACACTGTATAGACTACTAGACATCATAGGCGTATTTCTTCGGACTGTGATTCCTGATAAAATTGAACAAAGTGAACATCATCAAAAAGAAAATTGTTTCTTCGTTCGTTAATCGTTAACCCCACTCTTTCATTTTGTGATCACAACACGCCATTCCCCTTTCCCTTCTGAATCAGTCTTTTCGCATGATCGTTGTGATTGAAATAAAAAATATTCAAGCAATGAAATATTGGAATGTGGAAATTTATGTCTACATCAGAATCATCCGAACTACTAGAACTTGAGTCACTAGATTCAACATTTATTATTGGTTTCGATTTTTCTAATATTAGATATTAGATCCTACAGCTACAAAAAAGTTAAAGAAACTTGTTTTCAAATTTTACTTCACATTCCATACCAAAAATATTACTTGCTTCAGTACAATCCATCTTTAAACTATTTTCGATTTGGGTCATCGACCAGAAATCTAAAGATGGGTATTACTTCAATCAAAACAGCCGATTTATCATTTGCCGCTAGTTCGTTCGACGTTGTGTAGGTTTCGCGTAGATCGAGTTAATTTTGCTGTTTCTTTGGAATTAAATTTAATCATGATTCGAAGGAATCATTATTGAACAAATCATTATTTAGAAAATCATAATCACAGTCCGAAGAAACACGCCTCATACCGAATGATATTGTTGCGTAAAAGTTTTTAAAGGTTTAAGTTTTATGGTATTAATATTGATATCAAAATAAATAATATTTCCTCCTAGATACCTAGGCAGATATCACCCAGCTGGCGCGTAAAGGTGGTGAGCTCTTTGAAGGTCACCAAACTGAAATTCACACGTATAGGGTTGTATCGTACCAGTGGCTCAGTTATCAATAAGAATTATATCAGACTTTCACTGAAATTTCTGTTATTAAAATAAAAGTACATTCCTGAAAATGGTACTTAGAACGTACGCAAATTCCACTCTTCAATTGCAAATTATTTTTGATTTCCAAATTTTAGAACTGGATATCCCTACTCCACACAAATATTTCTCAATCTTCCCTCAAATCCCCTATCCTTACGTTCTGCATCGCGGAATCTAAATGCACGGCAACTTGAGATTCTTCCTGAACAAGATCCCGTATCTCCTCGTTATTTCGCGCACGTTTCCTTGCACAGGTGCATCCCTATCCGGATCTCTTAGTGTTTCCTGTTATTCCTACTGTTCTGTTTCTGATTCACGCTGCACATTATAAATCTACGCTCCACGCGTACATGAAAAATGATAAAACCGCCATATGCAACAGCAAAGCGGGAGAAGTAATAAAATATTATGTGGAGAAAACTACCAGTATGCACTAAGTGGAATAGATGTAGTAATGTAGTTCGTTTTAATATCAAATGCAATGCTGGGAGTTGGAGACTAGGTTCATTATCTCTAAAAAGATTTTAATGAACTGCACTTCTGAAATGTAATTAAATATTGTTCTAAATTAAATATGATGATGAAAGTAATGTCGTTTCTTAAGTACAAAGGAAAATGAAAAAGTTTATTTATAAGTAAGAAACACGTGAGATTCTTTGGTTACAACGTTTTACGGCAAAAATTGTGAGTGAGTGAAAAGTTGTACAAAGAACTATTTTAATAATTTTATTCACAATCGGTTAGTAATATGACAATTACCGACTTTTAAAAAGTTCGGAAGTTAGTTATTGCTAACCTCATTTTCCAATCTTAGCTATCCTCACGCTATACTTTCAAATCTGTCACATTTCAACTTCGGGTCTATTTCCCATTCCCACCCTGTGAGATCAGTTACTTGTAAACAAAGCTTCTTTATATTTTATATGTAAACTGACGAATGAAATTGTAAATAATATAAATAACCCTAGATATATGAGAAATCAAAATTTGAACCGAACTAACAATTCATGTGACAAATGAACAAGTTCAGACCATTCGTTTATGTTAGGTTATTATTCTTAAGTAAATATCAATTACACATTATTAATTTCCGATTGTGAATAAAATAGTATACAAACAAACTTCGGTGAAAAGTTTCATTATGTATCGGGCTATAGCAAACCTCGGCTCTTCGCGCCTTGGTTAGCTATCTTCTCCCTCGACAACAATGATACACTTAATTTTTTTTAATATATTTTTTTTTTAAATAAATTTAATCTAGCAGTCTATCCAAATGTCAAACACCTAAGTTTTAATGACAGTAACGAGTTGTCAATCTTCTGAACTTGTTTAGGAGTAAGCTAATATATTTATTCGGGTTATTTATAATCGTAGTAGTAAAACACTATTAGGCCGAACAAACTAATGTTACTAGTTTTTGAATATTGCGAAGGAATTTTTTGACAACCCATAAACAATTGTTACTGTCATTAGAAATGAGGTGTTTGACATTTGGATAGACTGCTAGAATAAATTTATTTAAAAAAAATCACGACGCAGTCATTCAGGTTTTATTTTTTTTGTCTGAACCGTAACAGATATCACAAATTAAACAAAGAGAGAAAAGTTTACTATTGAATGTATCTTTCTGAAAAAAAATAATTTTATGTTATCGGCGTGACCATTAAAAAGTTACTGTCTAATCAATGTTGGGACACCTAAGTTTCATACACTATTGGTCCACTAATAATAACAAGTATCACCTTAAAAGATGACTTATAACCATATGAACTGTCATACCAAATTTCATCCAAATCGTATAAAGCGTTCTGTTATTATAAGCAATTTTTTTTTCGAAGAACTTTAAAGCAGAATTCTGGCTAAATGGTACATTTTCTTGTAGAAACAAGTTTAGTTAAATCGTCTTATTTTAGCCTCAGGAATCTGTGGTTAAGCCATTTCCCCCTATTTAAGAGACACTCTGTATATAATAATCCAGAAGTGGTACTTAATTTGGAGATCTTAACAAATTTTCTAGGAAAAACAATAAAATAATTTCATATTACAATCTTTTTTATTTATTTATAAATAAATATATCATCAAGGCATATTACCCTTTTCTCAGTGTGCCACAATCTGCTTTATCGCAGATATCGGTAATGATGATGACATATTTGTACCGTGCGAGCGCTTACCAGGCGTCACCTCACAGGCACTCATTGCTGGAGTGGGGAGTGCACCACAGGGGTCATTTTTATAACATTAAAAATTTGAAATATTTGGCGTCGGTCGGGATCGAACCCGGTTCCACAGGTTCGCGACCAGACACTCTGGCACACGGCCACGGAACCACAAAAAAACAAGAAATCAACCGCGGATGTGATACTTTACTTTAAGGCTCATTGCTACTTTAAACATGGAATGGGGTATTCCACTCATTTTTTTTTATTATTTTAAATAAAACTTCATTCAGTTTTGAAGCAATTCATAGTATTAAAAAATCTTAATTGCTCCTAGTTTCAGAGTATTTTATTTTCGAGAAATCAGTGTAACGTCACATTTCCTCTATACTTGTCTTTCTCACACACACTGCTCTGAGTACGCTGCGAGAGAAGGATAGCAATTGTATGACGTCAATTTTCCCTTTTAGCAAATGTGAAATATCTCGTAAAGTAATTATTTAAAAAATGTTTTCATTGTTTTAACTATTATTTATTGAGCCATACTTTATGTTAAATTGAAATTTTCTTAATTTTGTTGTTATGGTGGAATACCCCATTGGCGGTAGGTCATGTGTTGGCCACATCAGATTTTTGTTTTATTTTAATACTAGCTAAATAATGTTAAATTTCAGAAATTATTCCTGTTTCCGACTTGCATCACGAAACTCGCAATCCCCAAATTATATTCCCCCTGTAATGTTATTGGTATTTCGTGAATCGTGAACATATTTCCTTGAATTTACTCTAATTGTTTTCTTCCTGCTTGCACTGCATTTATGTTTGATTTTTCCCAGGAGCGCTGCTCGTGCAAATAAATTACTGAGTAATTGACCTAGTGGAATAATCTGAAGGAAGGAAATTTGTTTTATCGGGGTGCGGTCAAAGAACACGTGCTGTTTATTCTAACCTCCGCAGGAAACGTACGCATGGTGTTTAGTTTTACTGCGGAATATTACCATGTAATGTAATTTATTCTGGTTTGTAATGTTGGATTAATACATCTCAATTAAAGACCGCTACAGTGAAGGGAGTTATTAAGGGTTTATCTGATTTTAAAATTCAGATTGAATCATTTTCTTCTGAGAAATATACATACCTTGCAAACAATAAAAATTCTTTTACATGCTACAAAGAAAGAAAATACAAATTACTACAATGCGATAGTGATTTTTCCTCAAGGAATGTGTTTTTAAATACAAACGAACATAATTTAGTTTCTTGATTATGAGAAATATGCATTGCAATTATGCTGCCATAAAGTTTATGATTTAAAATAGTTTTTCACTCATATCATCTTATTTGATCAACAAATTTGAGTATGTTTATTGCAGTGATAGTGCTTTTTACCTCCCGCTACCCTTGGTAAGGGAGGTATAGGATCGTGCTAAAAATCGCATAAGTATCGATATTTTAGTAAATGACCACGTTTTAAGATCCCTATAATGCAATTTTAACATTTTCACAATGATGCCTGTATGTATGTGTGTGTGTATGAATTTTGTCTTCGCTATAACTCAAATACTATCATTCAAAAAATTATGAAACCTTGTGTTTCTACCCTAATATGATAAACGGAAATGGCAGTTTACTTAAAGCTCATAATAGTTTTTCTTCAAAAATACCATTAAATGTCATTTTTTCGCATTTTATGTCATTATGAAAATTAAAGATTATTGAATTTTCTACAGGTATATATTAATACTTTTTTTATATATTTTACAGATAAATTTTAAAATCTTTTTATGTAAATCCTTAAGCCTAAGATAAACACAATTCCTTTGTTACACAGTTCATATTTCAAATGAATGTAGCTCACAGGTAAACGTCACTGTCAAAAAACTAATCACTTCAAATTAATAATAGTGACATTTTAAAAAGAAAATAGTAAAGAAAGCAATAGTTATATGCAATGAAACATAGAATAGTTTGCAGCATTAGTAAATACGTATGTATGTATTTAAATTAACAAAAAATTAAATAGCGGGAGGTTTCGTATTGGCTACATCAGATTTTTTTGTAGAAAAATGATGCCGGAACGCACATTTCGTTAACTTTTTTTTGACAAAAAAAAAAAAAATGGAACAGTACATAATACATGTACAGAACTACAAAGTGATAAGAAATAACTGATTCAGTTGGCAATATAGTTCTAGGGATCTTTTTTTTCCACAGTTTTCACTGAAAAGGCAGATTTTTGTACCAGTCTTACCAATTTTAAGTATTATTTTATTTTTTTATTTTTTATTTTTTTATGGGGTTCCGTGGCCTCGTGCCTGAGTGTCTGGTCGCGAACCTGGGGGTACCGGGTTCGATCCCGACCGACGCCAAATATTTCGAATTTTAAATGGCACAAAAGTGACCCCTGTGGCGCACTCTCCACGCCAGCAATGAGTGCCCGTGAGGTGGCGCCTGGTAAGCGCCCGCACGGTACAAATATGTCATCATCATTACCGATGTCTACATGTGTTGTAAATACTGGCACACCTAGAAATGGGTAATATGACGTTATGATATATTTATTTTTATATTTTATTTATATTTTATTTTTCATTGCCAACTGAATCAGCTATTTTTGATTACTCTGTAATTTGTAAATGTATCGTTGACGCAATTTATATTTCCACAATTTACGAAAAATATAAAATAAGTAAAATAGTAAATAAATTTAAAAAAAAAAAACAATGATAAATCTTGAAATATAATCAAGAATAGGTGCCGAAACCTCGTTCTGGTGCGTTACATTACAAAAAAGTCCTGGGCAGTGGATATACATCTAAAAACTTTATTGCTAGTTCTGGAGTACTTCAGGGCTCCGTTTTAGGCCCATTACTCTTTTTGTTATTTACTAACGATAATTTCAATATAATTCAGCATTTTCACTTCCTGATATATGTAGATGATTTCAAATTATTTAGATCTATAGCTAACTTAGACGATTAGAATTTCCAGCACGATCTTAATTCTATATGCTAATGATCACTAAGCAATCAGTTACATTTTAACGTAAACAAGGGTCAAGTTATAACTTTTTCTAGAAAATCTTTCACTTGTAATGGTTATTCCATGAATGGTGTACTTTTATCTCGTACTACAATTATAAAAGATTTAGGACTATTTCTTGACGCAAAATTAACTTGAGTTTACCATGCAGAATATGTACTAAATTGAGGTTATAAATTACTTGAGGTATATTTTAAAGACTAATAAATTTTACTGATGAAAAGCTGAATGTGAATAGTATATATAAAAATTCCAACAACCAATAAATGATTCAGAAAATGAAAAACCTCTGATTCCATTTTTAAAATCTTCTCACACCTCCAACTTTCCATTGCCATTCATTAGTCAATCTTCTCATTTTCTTTAAAAAATTCAGGGTGTAATAATGCCGGCAACGAAGTCATCTGACGTTACCGACACGATTTCTATAATTCATGCGAAGGTGATAGCCGGCCTGGCTGGACTGAAACACAGACTTCATCTGTCAGTGTCTGTCAGAAGATGAAAGCATTCTGTAAGTTATTACAGCCGAGTGGAGACCATTTAACCTACAAACAAAAAGAGCACAGATTACATTGAAGTAATGTCAAGTAATTCCTGAATGCTGCACACAATTAATCTTTTCTCAACGACATGGGAATTAAAAGCAAGGGAAAGATGAGGAATGATTTTTCTCATTTCTTATAATTACAGATAGATAGAAATATACAACTAATTTGTTATATTTAACAGTTATTACGGGGAACAATCTAAACATTTTTTTCTTTATATATCTCATAATAAGCGAGATATGAGGTATTTTTCAAAATAAGCGGAAAACAAGTTTTAGCTTGTAGCTTAAAAACAAAAAACGACACAAAATTCCTGTGGTGCTTGTTAAAGTGTCTCAAAAAGTTGGCCCATGAAGATCTACATCAATTTTCGGTAGCGTGCATAATAAGAAAGTTTTTTCACATAAGAGACTCGGATTTGTTCCAGCCTGTACATTTTAGATCTCATCAAATTAAGCAATGGCTAGCTCATTTTGAATAGCCAACTGTTAAACTTAGTAAATAGGCTATTCCAAGATATTTTTTAATTTTTTTTTCTTCAAATACATAAAAATATAAGACCACACGTGAAAGTCCGAGTTAAAAATTCCTCCAAATAAGCGAGATATTAAGGTCCGAATTTTAAATCTTCTTTGTGACGTAGGTAATGTGGATATACCAGAAGTACACAAAAAGTGGTTCACAAACTACGAAAAATTGTTAAACGAATTACAAAATAATATATAATTAAATTGTAATATTATAATTCATTATTAGAGACATAAAATAAATTATTTCACTTAATTTATTTCACTTTTTTTCTCATTTTATAAAAATAAAGAAATTAGAACCTCACCCGAACAGCAACCGAACAGATCCGACACACCCGAAGAAGTATATTCTTAGTTAGGGCGGGCCTTCTCAAAATCGGAGGTCATACTTGGATCCAATTTGCTCAAACAATCGTGCACATGTCCTGCATCATCAAAAGCAAAACTCCCCGTGTCTTCTAGAAGGAATAATTTATAATAAAAGAAATATGGTTTTCCTTATCCTTTAACTATTATCATTCTTATTTTCAATAAACTCTTAGTATTTTTGATTACTGTGGAATAGCCTATTGGGCATCGGAAATCAGGTACAGACGATAACATGAAAGAAAACAGGTCTGAGGAATGTTAAGGTTTAGCAGGATATTTATAAAACGGCACTGTGATAAAAAATATTTTACTTTGTCTTGTTTACGTAAACGTAAGAGTAGTAGATTGCACCAAAGCAAAGTCTAGATGTAAAATAATCGACATCTATTAAACCAATGATGAATTTTGAAATAATAATAATAATAATAATAATAATAATAATAATATAATAATAATAATAATAATAATAATAATAATAATAATAATATAATAAATAATAAATAATAAATAATAATAATAAATAATCCATACTAATATAATAAATGCGAAAGTAACTCTGGCTGTCTGTCTGTCTGTCTGTCTGTCTGTCTGTTACGTTTTCACGTCTGAACCGCTGAACCAATTTGGATGAATTTTGGTATAGAGATAGATTGTACCTTGGAGAAGGACATAGGCTATCTTTTGTCGCGAAAGTAAAACTTGAAGGGGTGAAATAGGTGATGAAAGTGTGTATGGAGAACGCATCATCTCTTCCACTGAACCAATTTGGATGAATTTTGGTATAGAGATAGATTAGAACTTGGAGAAAGACATAGGCTACCTTTTGTCGCGAAAGTAAAACTTGAAGGGGTGAATAGGGGATGAAATTTTGTATGGAGAACCCATCATTTCTTCCGCTGTACCAATTTTGATGAAGTTTGGTGTAGAGATAGATTGGACTTTGGAAAAGGACATGGGCTACCTTTTGTCGCGAAAATAAAACTTGAAGGGGGTGAAAGAGGGGATAAAAATGTGTATAGAGAACCCATCATTTCTCCCGCTGAACCTATTTTGATGAATTTTGGAATAGAGATAGATTGGACCTTAAAGAAGCACATAGGTTACCTTTTGTCGCAAAAATAAAACTTCAAGAGGGAGAAATAGGGGATTAAGTTTGTATGGAGAACCCATCATTTCTCAAGTTAGGGATATAAAAATTCTTATTTATCCATTTGGTAAGAAATAAAGTGTTTTAGCGTTTTTGAAAAATCATCCCTCAAGGTAGTACAATAGGGGATGATTTCATTTTTTTTTTTTATCTTTGTATCTATAGATATGTTTTAACCGTTAGCAGATTTTCGAAATTTGTTCGAGAGATAGCTTGCATCATAAGTAAAAGTACCCGTATGATGCGAGGCAGGTTGCCGGCTCCCTACGCAGCGTATGTCTCCGAAGTAAATATGAAAAATTACTGGTACACGTGTAGCTAATCGTTATTCTAGCTTTATACGTGCGAAGCCGGGGCGGGCCAGCTAGTAATAAATAATAATAATAAATAATAATAATAATAAATAATAATAATTAATAATAATAATAATAATAATAACAACAATAATAATAATATTATTAATAATATTATTAATAATAATAATAAAACTTCTTGAAATACATAATAAGTACAGACATGTCCTTGCAATCTTGTAGGGCTTCAGTGTTATAAACATTTGAAATCACACAATTAGTGACATTTGTAATATTAATATTGTAGAATGTCAAGTTTGATAGAAATTATATTCTGGGAATTATCAACACTGTAAATTTCTTATTGATTTTCTTTCTCAAAATTCCGAAATATTACATACCATAAATTTATGATAAAAATTGTTTTGAAAAAGAGATGTTCCCATTATGACACATGATTATTCACACTATTCTATCCTATCACACAATTTGTCCATCCATCATAAATTTGTCAGTGCGCGTGCGCACCACAAAACATCATTTTAAAGCCCGTAATTAATATCACTGTCGACAAATATACAATTTAACGTAATAAATGACCACAACAGTGACAGGTAGTAATTTCTTATGCGTGAAATAAAATCACATTCACCATTAATCATCAAGGTAGCTATGGTACTACGCGCAAGCTCAAACATGTACAAGCTTGCGCAATCTCACAATTGTGGATAGTGCAATACGCTGTGGTTCAGCGGAGCAAATTACGCCATTAGTTGAGCAATAAAATGGCGACGTATTGTGGAGAGAAGGATTTTGTGACTTTAGAAAAGTAAATGGGAATTTTTTGTTTTATTCTCATTATTAAAGTAATGTATAGTGTAATGAGTACTCAAAATGATATGATATGTTTAACAAAAATGGAAAATTTGTGTTGCAGCTGAAATAATGAGAAACATTATGGTTTTGTTGGAAATTTCATAACGCAGAGGATTCGTTGTGTAGAGCCTGTACATAGAAAATATTTTTAATTTACTCAATATTTTTTCATATTGATTATTTTATTTCTGATTTCTGGACAGAAACTAACTAGTTTTCGACTGTGGGCCTTCTGTCTGACAATTGAAAGTGAAATTACTCAGTTACCTGGATCCGATTATTGGTTTCAATAACCGTTTTATTTATTTTCATGTTTTTTGTTCGTTTACTAATTGGTACAGAAAAATAAATATTTATTAGATTATTGTGATGGTTGCTGAAATTTATTATATTAACGGTCGTTCGTAAAATTGTTGCGAACATAAAATTTTAATTTTTTTTTTATGAATAAAAGATATAATAATATTTACTGAAGCATAGTAGTAAAGAAGAGGTTTATACATTTTTTCACACTGCCTTACAACTGTTTCTTTTAGAGTAAAATTATCCGGCTCGAAGGATCAAAATGTTTGGGATTTAAGAAGGTATTTAGTTTTTTGAAATAAATATATAAATAAATATATCATCGGGGTATACTAGCCATTGATGGGTGTGTCAATTTGCTTTATCCGCAGATATAGGCAATGATGATGACATATTCATACTGTGCGGGCGTTTGCCAGTTGTCGCCACACGAGCACTCATTGCTGGCGTTGAGAGTGCACAGCACACCCACAGGTGCCACTTTTGTGCCATTTAAAATTCGAAATAACTTTTGGCGTCATATAGCCACGAGAATTAGAGTACACTATTATTATCTGGAGCTTGTATTGAAGAATGATTTTTACTGACGCTATGACTTACGACTGTCTTTCGACGACTAGGTACTCATATTTTTATTAATAATCAAGAATTAAGTTTCTATACTCAAAACATAAAAGCAAATGTTTGGAGGCGCCGGGTATCCATCCCGGTACCTCTCGCATCCTAAGCGAGCGCTCTACCATCTGAGCTACGCCCCCTGTTTCATGTTGCATACGAATTACAATATGTCACACATCATCGGAACCTACTTAAACAATTTAATTATTCTTTAATATAAAAGTGAATGTTTGGAGGCGCCGGGTATCGATCCCGGTACCTCTCGCATGCTAAGCGAGCGCTCTACCATCTGAGCTACGCCCCCGTTACACATTACATACGATTTACAATTTGGCACACATCAATGGAATAGAACCTACTTAAACAATTAGCTTTTCTTTAAATATAAAAGTAAACGTTTGGAGGCGCCGGGTATCGATCCCGGTACCTCTCGCATGCTAAGCGAGCGCTCTACCATCTGAGCTACGCCCCCTATTACATATTGTATACGTATTACAATTTGTCACATATCAATGGAACCTACTTAAACAATTTAATTATTCTTTAAATATAAAAGTAAATGTTTGGAGGCGCCGGGTATCGATCCCGGTACCTCTCGCATGCTAAGCGAGCGCTCTACCATCTGAGCTACGCCCCCTGTTACATATTACATCGGAATTATAATTCGTCATACAAATAAGAATCACTGGTGAAAGTTACGACGACCTTATAATCGAAATTAAACGAATTTGCTTGTAATAGTTGCTTTATCTTTCTTACTGTGAACTATTTCGATTCTATTTTATTAGTTTTCTTCCTTTTCAGATACTCTTTCTCGATTTAATCAACTTTTCCATTGATTCCATTTTAATTAAACCCTTCTTGTATACACCCCAACAATACTTTCCATCCGTAAACAATGGAAAACAATACACAACACTCTACAGACAAACACCTTGTCCTCGTCCGCTGTCTAGATCTCTGATGCCATGCCGTGCTTCCTTCGTCCACATTCCAATGCAAACCTCCGTCATGTTGACATATCCTGTAATCTTGCTGCGTCAGGTTCTCCGGAAGTAATCAAACTGTTGGTGTGCTCTAGGTCGCTAGCTGCTAAGCGGACCGGTGGATAGTAGGGAAATAAGATAGGAGATAGTAGGGAACAGATAAAGAACTTGGGAATTAAAATGGTTTCTCATAAGCTGGATGCAAATGTGTGAGGAGGTGTTTTCAATATAAATTATTAGGTGAAGGTTTGTCTATTTTATTCAGGTTCAACATGTTCACTGCGTTGATTTTTTTTTTTTTTTCATTTTTATTATAATGCGATTATACATGGTGTTATGTAAGTAAGTCTACAATGTTTAACCCATGTAGAACTGACCCCATAGATAGTGAATTTGAAAATAATTATTGTTTGACATGCTTTCTTCAAGAACTGGAGGCCTTTAAAACTGACCAATCACGTCACAGTTCAAAATTTTGAAAAATGTGTTCTCTGGAAATTATTCACACCTGTCACAAATGACATAAGATCATTGTCGTCGCGGCATATTTCAGATTTTCATAATGAAAAACTATGGCTGGTAGTGCGAGCTCGGTTTTAGCTAAAACGCTGTTTTAAGAAATTTCAATATTTAATTTCACCCTTATGGTTAAAGACCGATTTTTTAAAAAAATATTTGAATACAAGCTATGTTCTGCTTTAAAATCATATTTTGATAAATTTCATATTATTTATTACGAGCCCCTTCTTACATCATTTGGCCCAATCCGCTTAATTTAATTTTATTTAGTTAATATATGACACAAATAATAACTGACAAATTATCACCAATTTTTATTAATATTACAGACATTTTGTCGTTTTATTGATATATCAAGATATGTTTCCTAAAATATTTTCCTGTTTCAATGTAAAATGAATTAATACTTAGTTTTAGCAACAATTCAAGAAAAACTGAAAAAAATAAACGAATTTAAGTCGTAAAATTGTAAGGTTTTATTATATAAAATGTCTAAGAGCCCGATTCACAAAAAAGTTTAAGCTAATCCTCATTTATGGATTAGTGAATTCTATTCCGGTATTTATAATTTAATTTTCATGATTTTATCAATAAAGGTAGAGACTAGAAATATATTAGACTATATTTTAAGATATAAACTGTCAAAATTAGAGTAGAATTCGCTAATCCAAAAATGAGGATTAGCTTAAACTTTTTGTGAATCGGGCTGTAAAAGATTTACAGTAACAATTTACATTTAAAAGCGACGTTATTCAATATTGATAAATAATATGTAATTAATATATTAGATTTGTGTTAAAGTTAAACCATTAAATTTTTAATCTTGAGCTAAAAATTGAATTTTAAATTACGCTATAATGCTGAAAATGTACATTTTAAATAAAAAGTAAAGATTCATTTTAGTATTATTAAAAATGCTATTAATTAAGTCAGCATAAATGGATTTTTAATAAGTGGGCCAATTGAAGTGAGAAGGGGCTCGTATTTTTATTATTATTACACCCCTGTGGTGCACCCATATGGGGTCCCGTGGCCGCGTGCCTGAGTGTCTGGTCACGAACCTGGGGGAACCGGGTTCGATCCCGACAGACGCCAAATATTTCCAATTTTAAATGGCGCAAAAGTGACCCCTGTGGTGCACTCTCCACACCAGCTATGAGTGCCCGTGAGGTGACGCCTGGTAAGCGCCCACACGGTAAAATATATCGTCATCATTACCGATGTCTACATGTGTTGTAGATAATGGCACACCCACAAATGGGTAATATGCCGTGATGATATATTTATTTTATTTTTATATTTCTGTGGTGCACTCTCCACACCAGCTATGAGTGTCCGTGAGAGGACGCCTGGTAAGCGCCCACACGGTAAAATATATCGTCATCATTACCGATGTCTACATATGTTGTAGATACTGCCGTGATGATATATTTATTTATTATTGTTATTAAATAGTAAAATTTGACATTTCTTAAAACAGTGTTTTAGTTAAAACCGTGATCATATACTACGAGTCTATGTTTATGATCACTGAGTATAAGTAACTAGACTAACAAATAAATAAAATAGATGAGTATAAAATAATTCAAAATAATTTTTTTTGCTGAAAATATACCTGCATACATAATGCATGTTCAACTTTAGCAAAAAATGATTAACGTTAGTTTTGACAATCAATATTTTTTCCAGAGAAGACATTGATTTTTACATTTTTACAAAATTTTGAACTGTGACGTTATTGGTCAGTTGTAAGGGGCTCCAGTTTTTATAGAAAGCAAGTAAAGCAAAATTTATTGCCAGATTTACTATTTACTATCTATGGGGTGAGTTCTACCATGGTTTAAGCGTTGTCCACTTACTTACATAACACCCTGTATACGACTGGACCCTAATATATCAAGTCGAATTCTGTGGTGAGGGTAATTTTGTCACTATGTCGTAGCTAGATTGTAAAATTTGTAGTTTTATAAAACATCTATATTTCGTTTTAAAATGAGCCAGTGGCGTAGGCAAGGGGGTATTTTCGGGTTTAAACCCTCCATATTGGTAATATTAATATGTCGTATCCCGTGCAAGATAAGTCTGAAGTGCTGCGAAGAGGTAAACGCAGAACTGGGCAGTGGACATTGTGAGATAGTACACGAGATTGAGTGCACGTGAGATCATTACGTTCCTTGTTGCTATTATGATTGGGAATCTATATGGAGGAGAGGCAAGAACTATCTCCGGCAAATAAATATTTTATTTTAATGAAAAAATCTTTTTCATAAAATAAAGATAGAGTCCCCTCATCCCGCAATAAACATATATTCAATATCCCAACCCATGTAGGCCGTGTGCGTATAGTGTCTGGTTGCCAATCTGATGACCCGGTTTCGATCCCGCCCAGTGCAGACTTTTAATCACACAAAAGTGTGGTGCACTCTCCACACCAGATATGAGTGACCGTGAGGTGACGCCTGGTAAGCGCCCACGCGGTAATAGTTATTTACATATAGAGGGTCGAAAGAAAAGGTTTACGCCTGCGGACGAAATTTGATTTTATTCGTCCAAGGGTGTAAACTTCTTTCGGCCCGAGGTATGTACAACGTTTTACGCACAACTGCAATCAAATTAAATGTTTTTAAATTATTTTTTAAATACATTTAAAGCTTGTTGCTATTTAAAAATATTACGTGGCCAGGTGGCCGTGTCACAAAACAATAAGGCGATGCGTTGCATTGCTAACTATTTGGTTATATAAATATTATTTTAAATGTCAAACTTGGAGATTTGAGACAATTTCTGAAGTAATTCCTTAAGCAATTCTAATAAAATCTAGTTGAAAATTTACCGGAACTAATATCATTTTTTAAAAATAAGAGTCTTGATTACATTTCCAATTGTATTTTTGATATTTTGTTTACCAGTAAGCGGGCTCTTTCTGTATTTTACCGCCCGCATATGCTACTTTACCGCCCGCAGGGTGTAATCTTTCAGTTTCCGCCATGGTAACTACGATGTAAACAAACAATTTTAAAGCAGATGTGCGTAAAAATATATATGTCATCATTACCGATGACTACATGTGTTTTAGATACTGGAACACCCAGTAATTACCCATTACTGGGTGTGCCAGTGATGATATAGGTATTTACATTTATTTGAAAATCCTGGCTACGCCACTGCAATGAGTTAGGTTATAAATCAAAATTTGGTATAATATTGAATTTTACTTGTAACCAACAGTAAAATTAGAAATAAATTTACTAGAGTGCTCCTAGAATGTCGCATGCTTTGTACCTCGAATAAAACTTGATTTGTTTGATTGATTGGATAAAAAAATATTCAATTTTACTATTATACCCATAGAAATTAGATACTAAAATTACAGAATGATTGAATGTTGCTTTATTCTTTCATAAAGCCATATAATTATATTCTTTATTATTATATACCTCAAATAAGCATTGTTATCTATATAAATTATTAAATAACAGCTTTGTTTTTATTGTTTCAGATCGGCCCATTATTGGATTGGTGAGTCTATTTGTTTATTATGCCTATTCAACTACAAAATAATGTATACCAATTCAATCCCATCACTGAATTATTAAAATAATCATATCTGTTGCTATAGTAGGTGAGTAGACAATACATAGAAAATAAATAACACACACCTACGAACGTAATTTGAATTTGAATTATTAACATATATTTATATACCTACATTTTATTTTCATCATTGTACTTATTGCAATTACAATTCGAACTGATTGAGATCTGAAATAAAGCAAAATTAAATTATATTTAAATATAAATATTTTTTCTTTATTCGCTGACAGATAAAAATAATTAAAAACAAATGATACATCAGAACACGTCAAAAACATCTGCATGCTCGGGGTCCAATTAAAGCCTAAATCCTTAAACATACAGAAAAAAAGGAGTTGAAGTTTTGTCTAATTATAAGTAGATATTATTTTTGTAGGCAATATGTTTAATATTTTAGTACAATTTATGAAATAAAATTTAGCATTTTAATTAATCTGAAATAGATAATAAATATTATGCAAAAAATTGTTAATATAAATATGCAATTGGTTACTTTAATTACTAATTTTTGTAATTTTACTGTATTTTGGTGTCACACAATTTCTAGTACCTTACCTAATGAGTTAGATAAATTAAATAGAAAATTTAAATATTTCTTTAGTTAATTTCATGATTTTTACTTATTACGATATAAATGTAGTAATTTCATCTAATTTTGTATTTAATTTTATTATATTTTGCTACTACAAATTTAGAAAATTTAACTAAATCAAATTAGTTAATTTGATGAATCATATTAATAGACTGAGAAATAAGAAATTTACTTAGTTAATTTTACTCCAATTCACTTAATGTACATAATTTTTTTTTTCTGTGCTGTTGTATAAAAAAGTCTTAACTTAAATTACATAATTCAGTTGTACATTTATCACCGTAATTCCTAAAACCCAAATTGATATGCCCTAAATGAGTTAAAGAATTAGATTTTAAGGTTTTTCAGCTATACTAATCTTGCATACAGTAATACAAAAAAGTCTCCGTACGACAATAGTTTAAATGTATTTTAGGAAAAATAGCAGTCTAAAATCCCAATATATTTAATTTTCTTTTAATGCAAAATGAAAAGCATTATGTTACATTATTATAAATATAAAATAAACAAATAATATACTTAATTTATTTATATTAGGTGTAGCACTGACGAGTTAAAGTTATCGTTACTATTCAAAAATGTTTATCAAAATAATCCCTACTAGTGTCACCAGTTTGTAACACTACCGCAATAAAGGATGATTTAAATGTCAATTTAAATATACAAATGGTTACTATAATAACTTATCTTATTTAATTTTACTATATTTTGGCTTCACTATTTTTTTCTACATTTTTTGATAATTTATCTAATGAATTAGATAAATTAAATAGAAAAGTTAAACATTTCTTTAGTTAATATCATGTTTTATATTTAATTTAATACTTATTAAGATATAAATGCAGTAATAACATTCATTTTTTTTATTTTATTTTATTATATTTTAATATATTGAAAGATGTTTTCAGAACTCATTTTAATAAGATAACACAATATTTGGGTATAAGTTCTGTATTATTTATTGAAAAATACAACGTTTCGACAGCTAGGTGCTGTCTTCTTCAGGTAAAAAATTATAATAAAAATAAATATTAATATGTAGTCAAGACAACTAGCAATTCAAAGGTACAATGATTAATGGAAAAACATATAATACAAATCATAAGTAACTTAGAAAAAATTATGCAATTTTTTTGGCACAAAAACAGAAAACAACAAACAACCTGTTTTCTGTGAAAATGCAAAACCCGGGCAATGACTTGGACGGCGGGGATGCAACTTCTCTGTATGCCAGAGGAAAAAACCGTCCGCAAAAAACTGGCTGAGAAGTGGCCTAGAAATGTGAAAAAAATGCATAATCAGAACAATATAAATGTTAAAGTATTGTATTCAAATAAAATAACATATTAGAGTCACTTTTTGCGGACGGTTTTTTCCTCTGGCATACAGAGAAGTTGCATCCCCGCCGTCCAAGTCATTGCCCGGGTTTTGCATTTTCACAGTAAACAGGTTATTTGTTGTTTTCTGTTTTTGTTACTTAAAGTTACTTATGATTTGTATTATATGTTTTTCCATTAATCATTGTACCTTTGAATTGCTAGTTGTCTTGACTACATATTTATATTTATTTTTATTATAATTTTTTACCTGAAGAAGACAGCACCTAGCTGTCGAAACGTATTTTTCAATAAATAATACAGAACTTATACCCAAATATTGTGTTATCTTATTATATTTTGTTATTACAAATTTAGAAAATTTAACTAAAACAACTTCGATCATTTTGAATCAGATTAGAAAATTGAAAAATAAGGAATTTGTTTAGTTAATTTTCTGCAATTTAGTTTTTTTTATATTGCTTGCACTGAATGCCAATTAAATCCAAATCATGAAACGTACCTACTAGATTATCTGTACTATTCTCCGGACTGGCAATAATCCTGAACCCAAGAGTACTTGTTAACTTCGTATGATTCCATCCATCATACCACTTCATAAAAATATCATCCTCAAAGGAAATCCCCCTAATTTCCACGTACAAATCATCCCTTATTCTCATCATCCGTACACAATCCATCCTAATCACCTTCAGCCCTGCAAATCTCACATCGGCCAGCCATTGTCCGTTAAGACACTGCACAAAAGCCGGAAAGTCCGGCTTCCGTCCTGAGTTCGGGTGCGCTTGAAGCGGGACTCCGGGAGAATCATCTGGACCTCGCAGCAGGAGAAAAAAACCAGAGGATGTGATTAGCAGGAAAAGAGGATGATAGATGGAAATTAATGAGAGGAAATGAAATGTTCTTATTAATAATTAATTTGGCAATTAATTTGATTTTTTGGGTACTTTCGATCAAACATATAATATACGGAAATGAATTGAGGTTAGGTTTTGATAATAACGAAATTTCCGGAACTGATAATACAATGAAATATTTAAATTCAAGGGAGAATTAATTAAATACATTAAAACTTTATGAGATGATTTGTACAGTTTTAGAGAATTTTTATTGTCAAAATTTTTATTTTGCTCCTTTAGCAATCGAAAAATCTTAAATTAAAGATGTAGTAAGAACAGATTTAGTATTCATTAATTTCAAGAAAAGAGTGTGAATTAGCCCTATATACTACTTACATATTTTTATCAGCTGTTTCCATATTTATAGCGAAGCTGTCTGATTTATTCAAGTTAATCTCTTTATAATGGACTCATTTCACATTTTCTAATTTATTTTTTTCTTGAAAAAATAGGTCAAATTAAATATGTTGATGTATGTTTTACACCTTACAAGTCTGTAGAATCAGAGATATGATTTATTAAAAATTATGTTTAATTTCAAATATTTCAACGGATGACGACACATTTTACCGGTTTAATTTGAAACTATGATTGTTTGATTTGGTATTTATTTAAATAAATGGTTTATTTACATACCTTATGCTGTACTAGTACTTTTAAAGAAATAGAAGGTAATAATAATCTTCTAATGTGTAAGAGGTAAATGTCTTTGTGTGAGTATGAAACTGTGTCGTCACAAATTTAGTCCGTGTTTAAAAGTGCGAAAGTTAATTAGCAAATTTATGAATGAAAAGACGCTTACTTCAAATTATTTTCTATTACTATATTTATTAAATAAGATGGATTTCATGATTTTATAAAAAAAACGACGTTTTTGTTTAAATGACCGCATTCTTTAAATCTATATCTACTAAATATGAAGGAAAATGTATAATCAAACCGTAAAAACATTAGGATATTATTTCATATTAATAATCACATAAAATGTTAAAAAAAATATATTCAACTGCTTTTTTTCAAGAAAAACTATTAAGAACAACAAATAAAGGAACTTCTAGTTGACCATTTATAACCAAAATCTAATCAGCTCTTCATCTGGATGTAAAGAAAGGGAATACGAAAGAATTATAATTTTTCGTAAAACATGTAAAATCGTATTCGAGGGACCCTAAACCGTACTTATTCGTTAAAAACTCACAACCGAATTTTTTGACCAAAGACAATACAGTCGAATCTCTCTAAATCATATTCTCTCTTATTTGAATATTTCTCTAAATCAAAATATTTTTTTGACATGTACACCTGTATATGGTTTTATATGTAGATAAAAATTATTCTTTAAATCGAATTTTTTTACTTTCCTTTAATCGCATTAAATTTTGGGTGTTTATCATCAATTTCAATGAAATTCGCCTCTCTACAAATCGATTTTGAAAAACGTAATACAAATCAAAAGAAAATACAATGCATTGTTATTATATCAATGTTTTGATTATTGTAATCAATTATTGTCAATTACTTTATCTTTATGTTTTACAATGTTACTATTTTTAAATGACTGTAATACGAAATATAATTTTTAAAAGTTCAACAATTTCTATGTAAAAAGAATAAAATAATTACCTTAAAGAGGAATTGAACCCCAATCTAAAATTTCAGAGTCAGTTGTGCTAACTAATGCGCCTCGCTGACATTTGAAAATATTTTCTTATCGCATAATGAATTTTTGTAATTTATTGCAATTGCAAATTTTCCTTTTACTCTCTCTCTAGTTCGAATTCTCTCTAATTCGAATAAATTCAAATTCCCCTTGCGAATTCGATTTATAGAGTCGACCATACCTCCTTTACCAAGAGTAGCGGGAGTTAAAAATAGATGTGGATGTTTTATTAGTCTGCATTTTAATTTAAAAGTTCTAAACAATATCAATTTATTTAATCCACACACTACGACTTCACCTATCTTATATAAAATAAGAATAGAACAATCTTATAATGAAAGTAGGTATCATTTATCTATTTGACGTGTAATATATCCTTTGAAGACGATATACTCTGTCTGAAACTGCAAACTAAGGTTATCCATTGTATCGCCGAGACACACGAGCACGAGCTGAATACAGTTTAACATAAATATAAACTTTGCACGTTGAACTGTTGGACAACCCTGAAAGGGTATTTGAATAGTGTTCTACTGAAGGATGTTTGATAAATTTACATGTAGTTTTGGAATTAATTTAAATTGATTTGTTAGCGGGCACACTGGCAGTGTATTGAAAATATGGTAATTATTTCAAACTGCTTGGTAAAGTAGGAAAATGTTTTCATAATGTTTCATTTAATAATTCTGCATATACGTAACAAGCGGAATTAGTAATGATTATTATTATCAAATTGTAAAATGGTAAATATCGACAGAATAAGTATACTCCATCAAATTATTGGCAGCATTTTCACTGAATATGGAGATACACTTATTAACATAAAAGCAATAAAACTATAAATATAAATAAACTTCAGGGCTATTTCCCATTCCCATCCTGAGAGATCAGTGATAGTTATTTACACGTATTCAAAACTTTTTTTACTTTTTATATGTAAAGAAGCGAAATTTTTTTAAATAACATAAATAAGTGTAGATAAATGAAAAATCAAAATTTAAAGTTAGAAATCTAATTGACGGTTCATGTGACAAATGAATAAGCTCAGCCAATTCGTTTATTTATGTTAGGTAATTATTATATAAATATCAATTACTCATTATTAATTTCCGATTGTGAATAAAATAGTATAGAAACCTCAGTGAAAAGTTTCATTATGTCTGGGGTACCGACAATAATGAAACACTTTCCACCTCGGTTAGTAATAAACTATTACTATATTGGCTATGAATGACGTCCTCCGACGTCACAAGAGTGGGGATCTGTTTTTGTTTTGTCGTGACTATTTCTGGCGCTAATCCTTTTATTTAATAATTTTATTATTATTGTCGGGGGTGGTTCATTCTTTCTGGTCTATTATACCCTCCGTGTTTTCCTCCTATTCTAGGAGCCCTGTATGTTTTGTAAACTCCAAGATTTTCTTTAGACTAATGTCCTTTAGTGTCTCAGTGTGCAATTTCTTTGCTCCTAAAAGACTATGTCTGCTTGCCATAAATGCTTCGCAGTGATATATTAAGTGTTCAGGGGTTTCATCCTCTTCTCCACATCCTCAGCATGTTGGTTCTTGTTTGAAGCCCAACCTATGCAAATGTTTATTTAATTGACAGTGTCCTGTTACCAGTCCTGTTATTAGTCTGACATCTTGCTTGCTCATTACAAGTAAGTTGTCTGTTCTTTTCTTGGATGGCTCATTCAGGAAGAGCTTGGAATGTCTTTGGCCTGATGTGGCTGTCCAATGCCGTTTGTGCCATCTTTTGCAAGATGGTTGGCTGCCCGGTTTCCTTCAATTTCTGAATGCCCGGGTACCCATATCAATCTTAATTTATTCGTCGCTCCTAAGGCATTCAATCTGTGCATGCAGTCCAGAATTAATCCTGAGCCTATCTCACACGAGTTTAGTGCCTTAAGTGCGGCTTGGCTGTCTGTTATTATGGAGATTCTTCTATTGTGGTAGTTTTTCTCCAATAGTAATTGCACGCTGATTAAAATTGCGTGTACTTCTGCTTGGAATACTGTTCCATTTGTCCCAAGTCCAACCGATTGGTTGTGTCTTAGTCCCTTTGCCCCATGTATACCAGCTCCGGTTCCATTGGTTGTTTTGGAGCCGTCTGTATAGATGACTATGTCGTCTCTTTCCACTGGACTTTGAGAGTGTTCCCATGCATCCCTTTTAGGAATTATTATCCTGTAAGTTTTGTCAATGGTGTACATTTTATTGATTCTATCAGGCACCATTTGTAAAGTGGAGTGCTTGTTCATCTCTGTGTAAATTTCAGAGTGTCCATTCTCCAACTTCTTTTCAATGCAGTGTTTTCTCTGCTCGGCGAACGACTTCGCAGATAGCCATTTCGCACGATTTTCCTGACTGATAGGCATACTGATATTTAAATTAGTATTATTTTTTCATTACTATGAAAAATGTTGCAAAAACTTTCATTTAAAATACTTTTAAAAAATGTGAAACCGGATCATTCACGAAACTCGAATCATTTTACTCCTTTTTTTGCATAATTAGTACTAAATGGTAATAGCAAATTGAGTACCAAAATGACGATAGCGTTTACCCTTCCTATATAGCGTTTATTATTTTATATATAAATAGTAACTATTTTTTCCTATATAGCGTTTACTACGTTCTATGTATGTAGCGACATGATACCATTATTACCATTTGTAGCATTTATATTAATCTCACAGCTGCCAATCATATGGCACTAGTAGATTATAAACCGGAGATGATTAATAATGCGTATGCCATAATGATTGGTTTTCATTCGTATTACGTACGAAATTTTTCTGATCCTAGTGTAAATCAGTATTATATTTTAAAACATATTAAATAAATGTTATAGTAATATTCTGATAAACGTGTAATAGCGTGAATGATTTCCATTATAACTTTTTCTATTTTCACTTTACTGTAATCGTACATTGTACTCGTACAATTTCCTGTATTTCATAAAACGGTTTTCATTTTCACAAGTTACACATACGCTAAATTAAATTTAAATACATCGCCCAGTTCAACAATAATGAAACAGAAGTTCTGATGGTATTACCTGATACCTGAAAACTGAAACATGCAATAACTACTACGTAAATTAAATTAAATTTATTTCTGAAATTTCTAAAACGAGTGCAATCTGAAACTACGTTTGTTCAGAGTTAATGGATATTGAAAATATTTCATATAAAATTTATTATGGCAACGAATTACAAATCCTGCAATTACTGATTTAATTATTCAATATAATCCTGCATTGTTTAATGCAGGATCACTCCAGGAGATTAATTATACTTCATACTTCAAACTTTTTTTAGAAGTTTTGTTAATATTATTCCTCTTTGTTGGACTACGGCAGTCACGTTAGATATATTGGAGAATTAGACACTTGATTAATAATATATTTTATTTTTCTTATGTTTTAAATAAGTATATTAAAAGTAGTTTCCTTCAATACAACATTAATCTTTCTATAATATATATATACGTAAGTCAAAATTTTACATGTTTTGGATTTAAACATTTTATATATTTGTTCAAAATTTGTACACTTTTATAGAGTCCTGATGAAGCCTTAAATCATTAGGCGAAAGCTTAGCTTATATATATATATATATATATATATATATATATATATATATATATATATATATTTGCTGTATTTTGTAGCAATCCCATACCATAAGGTTCTATACTATATATCCAGTAAAATTGAAACAAGAACATATACCATTTTTTACAAATTCGATATAGAAATTTCCTTGGAAATCCAATAAAATTATAACACGAATATTAATTATGTAAATTGCAAATTTCAAGAAAAATGTTAAGAACTTCAAATAAGGGAACTTCAGGTTGACCAATTATAACCAAAATCTACTCAGCTCTTCATATGGATGTAAAGAAGAGGAATACGAAAGGATAATAATTTTTAGAATGGTAATATTGGAGTTATCAGAGAAAAATTTGTCACACACACACACACACACACACACACACACACACACACACACACACACACACACACACACACACACACACACACACATACAGACATCATCGTAAAAATAGTAAAATCGTATTCGACTAGTGATTCGGTCGAGACGAGACGAGACGAGATATTTATTGTCTCGTCTCGTCTCGTTTCAAATTCTTGATAAGTAACCTTGCAAGTATATTTACACGATCAAGTTTTGCCGGAATTAAAATATCCAAGTGTCAAAATTTAAGTTATAACTTACATTAAGATTTCAATTACTTCTCTATCTCATTTTGCCGTGTTTCAGTTTAATATTGATCACTTATAACACTACTTGTATACATCAAGAATAAAAACAGAAATGATATTTGACAGTTACTTGACAGTTATAATTTGTAGGAACTTTTAAGAAAAAGTAGCGCATGTTCCAGTTTTTCTTTACAAGTCTTTCGTTGAAAGTCTATTCATTTGTCTCTCTTGCACTCATGTCATTGTGCGAGAAGGAAACCTTTTCAAGTCACTTGAAAAGAAAAAATTCATCGTGTATTGTACGCTTAAAAAATTCTGACAGATAAAATGTCAAATACTTTATTATCTTTTTGTTTAAAAATGCCATAACTAATTAGAGACAGATTTTACTAAAAATATGATAAATTTTGCACGTTTGCAAATGTAACTCATGAGAAAAATAATAACCGAGAAATCTCGAAACAATTTTCGAGAATCGAGATCTCGGCAAAAATATCTCGTCTCGTAAAATATTTTTTACATATCTCTCTCGTTTCGTCGAGATGAGTAATCTCGAGTACGAGACGAGAAGCGAGAAATATCTCGTCTCGACAGAATCTCTATTATGTGTTAATAGTAAAGCTGTTCTATGGAACTAATCACTTATGATAATGTTAGTCAGGGTGGATTATTATTTTTCAATAATGACATCCCCCAGGCAGTTGGGTTGGTTTTTGTGTTTTTATGTTTACAACGCTTTGTTCGTGTTTACACAGATGTAATATTATTTCACATGATGTTTTACACGAGTGCATTACATGCATTTAAATGGAGTATTTGGTGGACACGAGTGATTTTTGTGTACGTTTAAATTTGAATGTGGCTTGTACTACAATTTTATTGTCCAATTTCGCTCATTCGTGAGTGGAGTAATTTTGTTACGGAACTGAAAAAGTGTTTCATTTTGTTGGTTTTCATCGATATTCCATTTATTTTATATTTGATACAAGAGATACAAATTGTGTATTATTGAGTAGAAAAAATAAACAATTTTATATAGGATACCCACGACAACATATTTACGAGGATTACATGAGGAGCAAGAGTCGATTAACTTAGATAAAAGTTAGTTATCCCATTAGAAGGAGGCCATTTTAGTGATGTATTGTTTATCCAAAGAAATGTAAACGTCGCTAGATATAAATGAAAATATTAATTTTCATTTTCTTATTTTTTTTTTGAGATTTTTTTTATGATTTTCCGTAGTACAAATGTGAGTACGTATGTTATATCTTATATTAAAAAGAATTTTAGATTTTAGGTTTTCCACAATCAAGGACAGTGTCAACTTAATATGCGACAGCTATACCTATAATTTTAAATATTTAATTAATGATAAAATAAGAAATATTAAATGTACTTCCCAGAAAAGGTCTTCAGTAATGTCTTTGGATTTTGACACTGACATTTATGTCAATTACAAACATTTTAATTTTTCAACTGGTTTCCATGGGCTGTTTGATTCATTACACAATGAATTATTTTATATATTCATATTTCTCTATTTCTAAATCTATAGAAGATATAATAAAAATCTGATGTGGCCAACACAAAACTTCCCGCTATTGAATTTTTATTAATTTAAATACATACTTACGTATTTACTAACGCTGCAAACTGTTCCATTGCAGAAAACTATTGCTTTATTTACTATTTTCTTTTTAAAATGTCACTATTATTAATTTGAAGTGATTAGTTTTTTGACAGTGACATTTACTGTCGGTTACATTCATTTGAAATATGAACTGTGTAACAAAGGAATTATTGTTTATCTTAGGCTTCGCGACTAATAAAAAAAAATAATTTTAAATTTATCTGTAAAATATATAGAAAAAGTATTAATGTGTTCCTGTAGAAAATACAATAATCTTTAATTTTCATAAGACATAAAATGCGAAAAAATGGCATTTAATGGTATTTTTTGAAGAAAAACCATTATGAGCTCCAGGTAAAGTGCCATTTCCGGTTATCCGATTTACACCAAAATCTAATGGCTTCTTTTCATATTAGAATAGGATAGAAATACAAGGTTTCAGAATTTTCTGAATGATAGTATTTGATTTAGAGCGAAGACAAAATCCCTAGACATACACACATACATACAAACATACACACACACATACATACACACACACACACATACACTCATACAGACATCATCGTGAAAATGTTAAAATTGGATTCTAGGGACCTTAAAATGTGGTCATTTACTAAAATCTCGATATGAGATTTTTAGCACGATCTCTGTACCTCCCTTACCAAGGGTAGCGGGAGGTAAAAATGTTCAATGTATTGGATAGAGAATTTTATATTCTTTAATGTTCGTAATAACATAAATTTTCAAAAAATAATATTTAATAGATTTTGTTTTAAAAAACTACTATTTCCGGTTGTCCAATTGTTACCGAAACCTTTCCATCTCTTCCCATTAACGTCAGATTAAGGAATACGTAATGAAATTGGTCATTATTCTTATAGAATTTGAGAAACCGCACCTCCCACATTCAAACACACATACACACACCCACATACACAGACATCATTGTAAAAATATTAAAATCGTATTCTAATGATCTTAAAACGTGCTTATACATTAAAATCTGGATATGTGATTACCTCTCTCAGCGAGAGGTAAAAATAACTTTTATAATTATTATAGAAATATTTTGGTTATAAATTAAATTTTAAAAAAGTTAGCAGAGCGTAGTTTCGATCTACGGACCTCTGGGTTATGGGCCCAGCACGCTTCCACTGCGCCACTCTGCTCTATGCTTTTGTTTCACATCTACTATTTTAACAGAATATAGGTAATACATTTTCTCATATGATGTATGACTAATGAGTAACCTTATAAACACATTTCACAAAGTTGCATCATAATACTCGTAGCAGTTGTAGCTAAACATACTGCCATTCACTACCATATACTTGTTTATGGAAGGTTATAAATATCTTTTATCTATATTTGAAATAGATAAAATATAAATAACTGTGGATTGTATAATTAATGTAAATTAAAAAAATATATTTTTTGAGATAATAGCAAGAAATTTAACCCTTAACCACCCAAAAAGACAATATTATATATGAGGAGTGTTCATTCAAAACTTAACATGTCCATCATAAACAGTTTTGAGAAAAACGCGAAAAACTTACTATGTCCCTGCTATATATTTTTTTAATTCGATTACTTCATATATAATTCAGTTAGTAAATGTTATTAAATATCCGATAATATAATATTTGTATATCTTTTCAATTAGCTTAAATTTGCAAAAAATATTTGGACATGTTAACTTTTGCATGGAAAAATTGGGACATGTTGAGTTTTGTTGTTAAATTATTAAGAAATTAACATTAATTTAACTTTCATGGATACATGGATTCCAGTAGGTACATAATACTTTTCGTTTAAAGGTGAACTCCTGTATCAAATTCTTCATAATCACACTCCTCATTATCTTCATTTTCATGTTTACATTCTAGAGTGTTTATTAAAATTTTTTGTGCCATTCAAGCTCTTCTATCTCTTGCCACGTATCTCCAAATTGCAGTCTTAGAAGATGGTCTACATCTTTTTTTTATCTGTACTTATTTTATTAATATTTTTTAGTACATCCATTTCCAAATTTCTGTCATTCGTTCCTCTTTTCAAGAGACGTACGAATTATTCCAAATCACTATCGAATCTATAATATCCTTGTCCTGTATTCTCTATTTTCTCCCATACATTTCTTTATATGAATCTTTTTAGTAATTTTTTTATATAAATTTTGTATAGTTCTTTGATATTATATATTTTCCATTCTTTCCCTAACCTCATTACTCTTCCTATACCTACTTCTGTATAAATCTTCATATTCAATTTTATATGAACATTATATAGTGGACATGTATAGTTTCGTTTGAAATTAATAAAACTGTACTACTTATTCAAAGGACATGTTAAGTTTTGGTCAAAACATAAAAATTTTCAACCAATAGTTAACATGTCCCGTGGACATATTAACTTTTGATTGAAACTCAATTTTTATTATTAAGTTTGCATGGGACATGTTACAGTTTTCTTGACACCGAGCATGCCAATCGATTCGGATGACTAGATTTAATGCGAACACATGTATAACTCATTTTTTACAAAAAATGGACATATCAACTTTTGAATGAACACTCCTCATATGTATAAGTAAATCATTTATAAGATATTTTAATGTCCTGGTAAGTCGTTCTTGGTGTACAATTCAACAATTATTTTAATCTTCAATCATATTGTACGTCCCGTTTTCACGCTATCTGTCCCGTTGTCCCGGACGAATACAAAATTGTCCCGGACGAATACAAAATTGTCCCGTTTTCGCAAAATGTACGATGCGTTCGTATGGTGTAGTTCACGCGTGGACTAATATAAGAAACCTAATTGCACTAATTTTATTTGTATATTTAATTCATCAATAAATATTGCTTACAAAAATTGAGTTTTCATTATAAAAATGTATACTCTAGTGGCAGCTTTATTCTTTTATTTTTTCGTTGTGTTTATAGTTTACCTATGTAGTGTTTTTGTATTTTGAATTTTGGTCGAAAACAAAAACAAATGTAATGGCTTCGGCTGTGAAGTCTCATATAAAAGATAACATCAACTTCGAATTTAGTGATATTGGGTCGAATTCAGCACTCATCTTTAAGTTAGTGATCGTCTCTAGTAACTATGGAAATAGCTTGCATCTTTTTCTTCTTAATGCATCATCGTATCTAAATAAAATAAATAAATATATCATCACGGCATATTACCCATTTCTGGGTGTGCCAGTATGTACAACACATGTAGACATCGGTAATGATGACGATATATTTTACCGTTTTGTTTTTATCATCGTATCTGTCTCTCTTTATTTCGTTATTTTTAGATAAGCTTCTTTAGTTGAAGAAGAGTGCTGAATTCGACCCAATGTAGTTATTGTTGAGTGGCAATCTGTATAATAGTCGCACCATATTGTGTTGATTTTAGACTTTAGACAGTTTATCCACGCAAGTCAACAATCCGTTAAATATATTCTCTTTTCTAAAATGTTTCGTGATCTGGCAATTTATTTTTGTACAGGAAAGGGGAAAACATACATCTTTACATCCCTTGAAAAAATGTAACTTTCATTTATGACATTTGACCTTGAATGAAAAAAACATGATTCGAACCACCCCTATCTCCCTAAACCGTCCCCTTTTAAGATTTAAACAAATGCTAACATTAAGTATGGCTAATGATAGGAACGTTTAAGGTTCCCGAAACATCCTAATGTGGTCAATTTTTTATTTACTTCAACTCAAAAAGACTGAAATTAGTAGGTAATTTTCTCAAAACTCAATTCAACACGAGGTACCTAAGCACCATGCAATTCCTTTACAATACTTTTATAAATTCAAATCTTTGATTTGAAATGCTTCAGTAATAATGTTATCCAAAATCTTCAGTCAATTCTCCATTCGTTTCTCAGTAGATTATCCACGTGCCTGGGTATATTAGCCTCTGTCGAGATTCAGTTCTGATCCACTAACCTAATCTGACTCTGATGGCAAATTACTAATTATGATCTGCCGAAGCCGAATCACTGGCCAATAGCAGTGCACTGTATTAGCAATCACTCCACTGCTTAACTGTCTCTCTCTTTGATATAACCTGATTACCACCACCTAATGCGGAATGGACTTACTTTCCAAAGAGACACTGCCCTACAGATATAGAATTCGTATCAATAATAATATGTTTACATTTGTGTATTAATGGCTCGCTATTTTCATGGAATGTATTCCGCTTTGTCAAATATGAATGACGTCATTTATTGTTATTAGAGTAGCAACTATTGGTAATAAACACTTTCAGTTCTCGCAAAATGATACGGCTAGTAATTTTACGGAGCGTGGATTGTTCACTCCTATTTTAAATCGTCATTTTTTAAAGTTGTAAAAACGTCATTAGAGTCAGTTCATAAATTTTAAATAGTTGTTAAAATATCTTTCAGAACTCATATTAATAATTGGAATAATACTACCTTTTTTTAGTTTAAGTTCTGTATTTATTTATTTATTTATTTATTTATTTATTTATTTATTTATTTATTTATTTATTTATTTATTTATTTATTTATTTATTTATTTATTATTAAAACCCAACGTATCGGCACCATAAACTGGTGCCTTCTTCAGGGGAAAACATTGACATAAATATGTGAAATAACAAAAACAACAAGTAACCAAGGTAACAAGAAAAGTTCGTAAATGTTACCTTATTTTGTGTATACAATTTTCTAAATAATATATGCATGCCCGGCAATAACTTGGACGGCGAACATGCATCTTCTCAGGAAAAAAATCTCCTTTTGCCAGAGGAAAAACCGTACCAAAAACTGGCAGAGAAGTGATCTGTATAACTCAGAGACGCTTTATCGGTAGCGAAATACCGCAGCCGTACTCTTTATTAACAGATGTTAGAAAAAGTCTAAAAAAAAATTGTATACATATTACAAATTACAACATATTTAATATTGGAAGCCATGCGCGACTAAGTTCTAATCCGTCACAATGATTGAGATTGATATTTCTTGTTTTATAAATCTCAATAGCTTCTCTAATTAATCTGTTGTTAAGTCGAGTAGGTCTTGCAATAATTTTCGTATCTTCAAATTTAATTTGGTGGAATTCTTCCAAGGCATGTTCTGCAACGGACGATTTCTCAGGCTGGTTCAATCTGATCGATCGAACTTAAACTAAAAAAAGGTAGTATTATTCCAATTTTTAAATAGTTGTTTAACTGATTATTTTTCACTAGAATTCTAGTTAAAGCAATAAAAGTTTCCCGCTAAACGATGTCGATGAAAATACTCCCCATCTTTTCACATAGAGATAAAAGATATTTATAATCTATAAACAAGTACATGGTAGTGAACGATACTATGTTTATCTACAAGTATATGACGCAACTTTGTGAAATGTCTTTATAAGGTTAGTCATTATTAGTCATGTGTGAGAAAATGTATTACCTATATTCTGTTAAAATAGTAGATGTGAAACATAAGCATAGAGCAGAGTGGCGCAGTGGAAGCGTGCTGGGCCCATAACCCAGAGGTCCGTAGATCGAAACTACGCTCTGCTAACTTTTTTAAAATTTATTTTATAACCAAGTTGAAATAATATTTTATAACCGAAATATTTCTGTACTAATTATAAAAGTTATTTTAGCCCTCGTTAACAGAGGTATTGGTAATTTAAGGTCGCTAGAATCCGATTTTAACATTTTTGCAATGATGTGTGTGTGTGTGTGTGTGTGTGTGTGTGTGTGTGTGTGTGTGTGTGTGAGTGACTGGATGTTGATGGGACAGTTTCTCAAATTCTATAAAACTAAAGATCAATTTAACTACTTATTCCTTAATCTGACATTAATGAGAAGAGCTGAAAAGGTTTTGGTAACAATTGGACAACCGGAACTAATAGTTTATTTAAAAAAAATTCTAATTATTATTTTTTTAGAAACTTATGTTATTACAAATATAAATAAAATTTTCTATTCGATACACTGAACACTTTTATTATATCTTCTACAGATTTAGAGATAGAGATAGAGAATATATAAAATAATCCGTTGTAAGAATCGCACAAATAACTCCATGGAAACCAGTTGAAAAATTAAAATGTTTGTAATTGACAGATAAATCCACAGATATTACAGAAGGCTTTTTGTGTGAAGTACACATAATATTTCTATTAGAATGACATTTGTGAAATTTGTTCCAAATTGCTTCCCGTTTTTGTACTTCGGATATTAGAATATCCATATCAAAGTTTTTTTATTAACACATTTTGTGCTTGTTTACTTTAACCTGCTCAATAAGAACATTGCTTTCGTTCCGGCAAAATCGGAAAGCGGGTAGTACCTGCCTGACAAGCGCCTATTGAGCAGTTGTCTGTTGTTAACTCTGAACGCCTACTCCTAATAACATGTGAACATTTTTAAAGCAGGTTAAAGCAGGTAAAGCGGGTAAATCGGAAACAGGTAACCTGGTTTCTCTCTGAACATACCCTAAGGCACTAAGGAAACCACTTGACAAATTCAAATATTTATAACATAGTTTGTAAATGACATTATATCAGTGTCAAAAATCAACAGTTTTAGTGATATTCTGATAGTTTTTTCTGGGAAGTATATTTAATCTTTCTTATTGTTTTATTAAATATTTGAAATTATAAGTATAATGCATATATCCATCAGAAATACCGCCAATCTGGTTAATGAATTGGAAGAATCTCTGACATGTAGGAACTTCCTCATACAATGAAAAATAGATATAATTAAAATTATATGTGTGCAGAAGACATGTTAAATATAATAAAAAACAATATTTGGGTAAAGTTCTGTAATTTTCTGTTATAAAACGACGGTTCGATAGCGATGTGCAATAGGTCCTGTGCTGGCCACAACAGTTTTTTATTTATTGAGATGTTATATTTTTTTTATAAAATAATTTTATGTACTTATTAGAGGAAATTAAAATTTATAAAAACACTTTATTAGAGTGCTATGCTATATGAAATAATGACGATACGTTTCAGTATTATTTATAATTTGAGTCTAAATGCTCTCTCCCCAATTGAATTTGTCTATCTCGCATAATATTCATATCTCAGCTACCTTGCATATTATCTGTAATCCGAGTTTAGCGGCATTAGGTTCAGGACTTATCGTGTGAACTCGCGATGCATCCTGCATGTTTTGATATCCTCGTAAAATTATAACGAGAATCCATTACCCAAACATTTGCATGTTTATTAAATATTCATGGCGACGGATTTTCCAATCTGGAGCATTGGAATGCCATAAACTTTAATAGTACGCCCAGCCATACGTGTTACAGTGACACTCGAATTCTACTTTTTTTAGAAATCGATGAAACTCGAATCCGACTCCTGTGTCCTGAATAATTCGGAAGAAATAAAGAAAGATGGTCTTTTCGAGTGAAAAAGGACACGACTAATATTATTCATAGCAATTCACAACTTAAATAATAGGATGTGACAACAAACGAATTTTAATTTGTCATATTTATAAATAACTAATAAACTCAAAAACAAAAACATTTATTGGTGAGGATTTTACATTTTAATAAAAAAAATATTATAATTATAACTACTTTAATTAATATTTAAAATATATTTTTTACAACTCTCAGAGGAAGTTGATTTTTGTGCATTGATATCAGTGTGCGAAATAAGGCATTATTTCATTAATTACGTAACCATAACAACGCGTATTTCACACACTGTGCACATTATTTCATACACTGGGCGCATTATTTCGTGCACTGTGCACATTATTTCGTGCACTATCTCGCACATATTTCCAATATCAGACGTAAGACTATAAAAAAATCTGTTGTGGCCAGCACAAGACCTTCCGTTAATATGATGTATTTTGTACAAATTCCATACCAAAAGTTCATTGGAAAAGATTCTATATATCCAGTAAAATTGTAACACGAACATAATACAAATTTTTACAAATTCCATACAGAAATGAAGTAATAAAAATTTCTGGATTGCAGTCACAAAATTTTATTTAAATTCTCAGGAGCTGAACAGTATTTACAAAACATTACATGTAATGTTTTGTAAATACTGTTCCTGAGGAAGGGTCATGTGGAGCTTGAAACCGGTCGACCCGAGAATTTAAATAAAATTTTGTGACTGCAATCCAGAAATTTTTATTACCTCATCAATGTATCCAGCCAAGGAACTTTTTATATCATCCATACAGAAAGTTCCTTGGAAAATATTCTATAAATCCAATAAAATTATCACATAAATATACATTGCATGTACATACTTATATAAATACTCAAAAAATACGTACTCTTACGTAACATTCTCTTCACAATCAAATAATATTACTACCAAGTCTATATCTCTACCCATTTGGAATTATTGCCCCAATAGTCAATATACCCCACATTTGGGTAAAAACTTCAAAAATGTCAAAAATCTAATTAATATGTATCTAGATACTTCTTAATGCGCTGATTGCAAATTTTAAAACCGCAGGTCGATACCTTTTTTCGTTCTCGGGATATTTAGATTTAAAGTAACCCAAAAATGGGTCAAGATATAAATATGGCAATAACACCATTCGATTCTACGGACAAAAATACATAAGTACACCTATTTTCATAATTTTTGAACACCGCATACAATCTCTAAAGCAAAATAACTGAAAATGGCCAAAAATCGCAAAAATCAAAGGTGTACCTCTTACGATTTTTTCAGATTTTGACCATTTTCAGAGGTTTTCAAGTTTTTATTCATAAAAGATGAACCGGTTGGACAAAAATGATGAAAATTGCTATACTTATGTATTTTTGTCCGTAGAATCGAATCGAATGGCGATGTCGGCAAATTCATATCTCTACCGATTTTTGGGCTAATACCCAAAAATGGGCAGTTTTGAGCAAAATTTTAAATCTAAATATTTCGAGAACGAAACAAGATATCGACCTGCGATTTGTAACCAGCGCATTAAAAAGTATCTAGATACATAAAAATTAGATTATTGAAATTTTTTTAACTAAATGTGAGGTATATTGATTTTTGGGGCAATAATTCAAAAATGGGTAGAGATAAAACTTGGTAGTAATATTATTTGATTGTAAAGAGAATGTTACGTAAGCGTACGCATTTTTGGAGTATCGAATGTAACAATTTTATAAAACTAATGATTAGTTTTATAAAATTGTTATATTCGATCTGGTTCGTTACATTTTTATTTAAAAGTTGTTTTTCATCAATTTTATAACGTTGTAATTCATCTATTACATTTTGATGTTTGTTAACATGAGTTACAAATATCTTCTTCATAGTTTATGACTTGATTTAACCCTGAAGACCATTGTAATGGTCGAAACGTAGGTTCTAATCAAATAAAACCATACTGACTGCAGTTTCCGAGTACTTTATTTTCTTCTCCACACATTAAAGAAAAAAGTTCGCTGTGGGTAGTACCAACAAAATAATGGTAGATCATTATGAAACTATGTTCATCTTATACGTATGCACACTATATTTTCTATTTCCTACAAATAAGGGTTATTGTACTACCTAATATTTATAAAATGTACATAAAAATCTTGCAGAATAGATATTTAAAATTAAATAAATAGTGTGAAAGAAATTTTCATAATTTGTTAAGGTCATTTCAACGGAAAGGGAAAAACACGATTTCTATTCTTTTTAATTAGCATAATGTAAGAAGTCATAATTTTATAAATAACAATTAGTTTTCAAATTTTTGATCAAAATGCTGTAGAAAAGCAAGTCAATTACACTTTGGTTTTTAAATTGGTATTGGTGCATCTTAATTATAACCTTATTTCACATGAATGGTTTTAGTGCTGTTGAATATGCAAATATGGTTTTATTTTTAGATTTTATAGTAGTAATTTATGTACAAGCATTACGAACTAAAATACGAAGACTGCGGTCTACGCTTAAAATTTTATCGCTGGTTATTTCGTAAAATTTGTTTCCCTCTAAATTTTTCAGTTAATACTTTGTTTGTTACCCATATCTTATTTGCTTTTTCAATTACAACTTCAAAATGACTTGAAGAATAAGTTTGTTAAAAATCGCCCTGTATCTGTAAATAAAAAAAAAAATTAAAAAAAATTCACTTATGGCCGATTTCACCACCGATTCCTAAAATTTAAGTAATGCTTATGTACCCGATGTGCACGGTGCACCACATAAGCATTACCTAGCAAAATTTCGTTTTCACCAACTGCTAAGCACTGCCTATCTCTATTTAGGAATTACTTAGCTAGGTACCTTTTTTCCGATGCCCAAATCTCTAAGTATTACCTAACGTTTAACAGCTGACACTTCAAAATGAAAATTGTACAATTTTATTGAATATTTTGATAGTTATAGCGAAGAAATATACATGCACAAGATAGAAAAGAAAGAACAAATTGTTTTTAATTCTGTGACGAAAAATAGTTTTGGAAAAGATGTCCATTTCATTAGAAAAACAGAATTTTATATAACTATACGAGTTTATAAGATATAAAATTAATTAGTAACTGCATATCGCTTTTATTCTTTATATAATATTTTGGGAAATTACAATGGATATTCACATATAATTAAATTCATAATTTCTTCAAAAATGTCATAGCCAAATATCATAAATATGCGTTCCTGTTATCATATTTTAAATTTTTACTTGAAATCATAGGATTCAGTTTCTGTTTTTGTATTATGTATTTATTCTATATTTTGCCATTTACATTTTTTTTCTTGTTCATTTTCATCTTTGTTTCATTTATATTTTCTACTTCTGTAATATCTACAAATTTATAAATATATATGTAAAGAAAATTTCTTTAAAAATCATTATTTTGTATACCCTTAACGTAATATTAATAATATCTGCACATAATTTCCAATGTAAATGTTGACAAATATAATTGACAAATGTCATAAATTATAAAAATTATTCATTTATTTCCTGTGTACAAATATAATATCACAAAAGTAACTAATAATCCGATGCCTACGTAAGTAACTCCTAGCTGGGCATTGCTTTGTTTGGTGAAATCCAAAATGGATAAGTATCAGTTTAGGCAGTTCTTAAATATAAGAAATTCCTTGCTAGGCAACAATTTAGGAATCGGTGGTGAAATCGGCCGTTAGATATTTATTCGTATTATCACTTGACTAAATAATAATAGAATTTAATTTGAAATTATAACAACAGTCTGATAGAAAATTATAAACAAAGCATGTAGTCTGGAGAAGTCGTCCCAGGACTATACTTCAAACTATCGAACCAAACATAATCCTCTTACTAAACTACTTAAACTTTCTTTTCCCAAGCAAAACTTTCAACTCTCAACTTTATTATAATTAACAGCTATAAAGATATTAGCAAATGCAATCTTTACACTTTACTCATTATCCAGATGGGGCCAGAAGCAGCAAATAGTGATGGCCACGAGTTCAAGCTTTAATCGAAAGGAGTCAAGTTTCGAGTCAAGTTTAACATTTTATATCGAGTCGAGAATGGAGTCAATCGAATAATTTCTTTAGTCAAGTCAAGTTCTTCTGCTCAAGTTTCAAGCTTTTTCGGGTCATTATACAAGTTTCATTTTCCAATTTGATTTTCTACTTTAAGTCAAAACTTGGAGTATGTGCCTGCATATACGCGTTCACAATAACATAATTTCATTTTTCAATTTCAATTTTCAATTCCAACCTTGCAAGGTCCAAACTTTTCAATTCGAGGGGGATTCATTTATAAGCCAAGGTATTATACAATAGTATCAGTGTCAACTAAACGCGCGCCTGCTGTAGTATATTATAGCGTTTTCGACTCACTGCACTATTGCGCACTGAGTGAAAATATTGTGTTCGATTGTTCGCGTGTAACAGAAAACGTATTCGATTCAAACTGCACCGTCCAACTTAGTGCGCACTGAGTGCCGTTTTTCTGCACTGACTCCAGACGGTAGTGGTAGGAGTGCACTGGTAGTATAAAATAATATATTTTGAAAAAAGATGTTTTTAAGCACAAGGAAAATTAAATTATAAAGTATTACAAACGCACATTACCTACATTATTTACTTAAAAATATAGCAAATTAAAATTGTTTAAAAATTATCCATATTATAAAAACAAAATATTAGTAGAAAGGAATAAATTTCTGCGACAATACAATATCTACCTTTTTAAAAGTAAAAAAATTATGTGAATATTATTGGTAATATGGTAATACAGTAATATTCGTAAATGTACAGGTTTCTTGAAAATACACTGTAGTACACATATAACATGTTTCTTACTTTTACCATTTTATCTCAAAACTTTTATTTATGCAAACATAACCTACAAAATACTGTTCTTTCAGAAAATGCATATGGTTTATACTATATATTATAATTTTAGAGAATATTCTGATTAATGCGGATCAGTTAGTAGGCTGTTCATGACAATCATTGATGACACACGTCCAGTCATCTTTGTAAAAAGCAATATTCTCAGTCATTTGTGTCGTGAAAAATAATGAAAATGGCTGATAATGTCTGATAAATACTGTGCTGAGTATTATTTTCGTGCCTGATGTTATTTTAAATGCATTATTTATTACAGAGTGAGTTCAAATGTGATTTAAAAAATTTTAATTCACTTGTGAATAAAATGTTACTTATAGTTGTTGCTATGGAGTTAATAATGACAGTTTAAAACGTCAAAATTGAATAATATAATGTATGTACAAAACGTGAAAAAAGTTTGATTCCTTTACATCGTCTGAAATTTTTTTACGTACAATGGTCGCCATAATAAAAATTAATAAATTTTGGATATCATGATGTAGGTATTTAGCATTCTTTGAACTATCCTGCAACTTTTTTTGTACAATGGTGTCATGTTTACTTATCAATAACATTAATTTTCTTAAATTACCTTTATTTAAACTTAAAACACTTTCATCATGACCACGTTGAGCAATATCTTGCGTACATGTAAATAATAAACACTCACATAAAGTTTTGATGTAGTGTCTGTTTTCTTTAATTTCATTTTGGTATTGATCATTCACCATTTGTTCAATATTTGTTTTCTGTTTCTTTAATTTCATATAATTTATATATTTTATAACACACATTTTATGTTGTTCAGATTTATCATGTTTTACTAGTCCTTTACTTGAATCAAGTGCATTCTTCCAGTTGCGAAACAAAAATGTTTGCTTGATTTACACCATGGAAAAATCGGCAGTATAAACAAAAAACACTGTCTTTTAAAACACTATACTCCAACCATGTAAATTTTTTAAACCACGTTGATTTAAAGCTTCTCATTCTTTCACCTTGTTTAACTTTTGGATACTGCGATAGTATCGGCTGAATTGTTTGTTCTGGTTCAGGTCTCACTGTTGGGGTATGTACGCCAGTTTCATTATCATCACTTATATCATCCTCACTAGTTTTATTTTCACAAGAACTAGACTCACTATCACTTTCTTCAGTAGCACTTAAGTTACAAGATGTCACCATTTCATTCGTTTTTAATATATTTTCTAAATTACTGCTTGTACTGCCGATACTGGTCGAAGGCAGAAAAGTATCAGTTTTTAATTTTTTTTATCTGATTCTGATAAAAAATAATTTTTAATATTATTTGTGCGCTTCATATTTATTTTTACTTTACTCTTTGACCACAAAATAACGAATGAGCATTGAGATTTTCATCACTCGTATAAATACCAAAATTTGTAAAACATGTTTGAACTTGCTAAACTATGCACGTGGACGAGTAAGTAAAGTATAGAACAATCTTAACAAGTAATTACAAGTTCATTGCGTCGCTATCGGACTCGCACAATTAATTTGACAAGTTTGGACAAGTTCGGCAGCGCGTTTATTATAACACTAATGATAATCATGGTTAAATGCAGATAGATATTTTTAGATACATGTGCATTGATGCAAAAAAAATTATGCTGTATAATAATGTTTTTTTGTGTTTCTTTCAGTGTTTCTGTCTTTTTTAAATGTTAAGATGTTAAAAGCAATATTACTAGCAAAAACTTTTAGATTGACACTAAAAGTCGGGGGGGCCAACCAGGGGGCTACTGAAAATTTTAGGGGGGCAAGTGCCCCCTGGACCCCCCTAGCGCCGCCACTGACGACACGCGTGTAATGCAACGACGTCATTTGCACTGCACGAGAGCAATTGCATCGAAAATGCCATTAGTTTCGTTTGAAGTTGTGAATTGATTATTGTGATGCAATGAACAGAAAATATGAAGAATATTAGCTATTTATTATATTATTATCTTGTATTACTGGAAGAGTATATAACATTGGTTATAAGCGCTAACTTTATATTTTGACAGTAAATGACAGCGGGAATAAGTCACGCCCTTATCAACGGTTTTGGAACTAGAGTTTTTGGTCAGATTTTTAAACAAAATTTGAGTTGTTTCTCGACCTTGTATTAATAACGTAGACTTCGGTCTCATTCGGTCATTTCTACGGGAATAGCGGTGATTTCCTTGCGAATATTGTCCTTGAAAGCTTTGCGGTTTTGAGGTCGGCTTGTGTTTACCTTTGATTTATTGATTTCAGATAGCTGAAATGAGTTAGCTGTACCAACCATTGTTCATTATTGCAATCTTATTCTACGTGACATTATCATTGACTGACAGCTACATCATCCCTTGATAGATTCCCTTTCTAACTTGGTAACTTAGCAACACGAGCGAGTTCTTGCTCGAGCGAGTGAAATGATGCAGTTCAGTGTCTTTGTTCCCAAATGCTGCACTCGGTGCATTATTCAGATTATCCTAGTCTAAGATGTAAATCAGGATATTGTTAGTGTTAATCTATGCCGAAGATGTATACGTACAATATTAGAATTGCAGATAGAATGAATGGTTTGTAGTTAATACAGTGGTGGAGACACTTAGAGTTGTAGGAGATTAATCGACTGAATGATAGAGTAGTAGATATTTGCAGAGAAAATAGACACAGAAATAAATATAACATTTTAACATATTTAATGTTAATAAATATACGGTACCCTCCAAAAATATAAATAAATCTGATAATAACGGGAAGAATATATAAGTGATATACCTATAGGTACTTTGTTTCGAAATAAGCTAGAGCAGTGGTTCTTAAACTTTTTTCTTGGCGACCCACTTCGTAATCCAATAAATCGTAGCGACCCAATGACGGCTGTGAGACAAGGTATCCAGAAAAAAAAAATGCGTCGCAGGCGAAATTTTTTTTCCATTCAAGGTCAAATGTCTTATAATTGTAAGTTACATTTTTTCAAGGGATGTGCAAATGCATGTTTTTCCCCTTTCATGTACAAAAATAAATTGCCAGATCACAGAACATTTTAGGAAAGAGCCAGGAAAAGAGAATATATTTAACGGATTGCAGCAATATACATAATTTTAGAAACTTTCCGGAAATTTCGTGGTGGGGAGGGGGAGGTTTGTTTGAACCCGTAAACCACAACCCCATAGCTACGGCACTGACCAATAGCCTGTATTAATTTAATAATTAAGATAAAACACTCTCTTTAGAATGCAAAGATTATTTATTTGTATACTTTAACTTGTGTATTATTTTAACATATGTGCATACAAATAATTTACAAACATTTCAGTGTGAAGGTTGAGCTTGTTTTTTTGAACATAAAATATTTATTCTTAATTCAATATTTGTAATGGCTGGTCTGATTGTACTCTACTTCTACTTTATCAGATTTATTTATTATCATTAACTAAAATTTAAAGTCACACAATACAAAAAAAGCTTCAAATTAAGTAAAATATTAATTTTCGGCCGAGTTTGTCGCGACCCAAAAGAAAACTCGCGCGACCCGCTTTTGGGTCGCGACCCATAGTTTAAGATCCTCGGAGCTAGAGTAAATGGAAGAATAATATTAGATTTGTATAAACAATATTCTAGATTAGAACGGACAAATGCGTAATACAATCTTTTAAGTGTAGTTATTTTACAGAAAGACCGACAATTTCTAATCACAAATCCAAGATTTTTGTAGGATAATCTTATAGTAGTCTTAATGTGTACATTAAATATTAATTTGTGTCAAATAATATTCCAAGAACTGTGCCAAGCGAATTAGTTTCCAATTGATAAGATGTAAACATATTTTTTTTTTAACAAAATAATTCATTAGGAGTATTTTGTATGGGCTGAAATTAAATAATAATTTTGAACTTCAGAGACCATTTTATAATATTGTTTATGTCTTTCTGTATGAGAATATAATCATTAATTGAGATGATAGATTTATAATTTATTTTTTTGTTGCTGTCAGTATATAAATGTATTTGAGAATTTTGAACGCAGTCTACTACGTCATTATGTCATTAATGAAAAGGTTGAATAACAGTAGACTCAAATTTGATCCTTGAGGGACTCCATTTTTAAATTCAGACACGAACGAACGAATACTTAAATAGCCTTCTGTAACGCGTGTTTTATACTGTTTTCTCTATTTTGACTTGCATACAATATTTCTTTATAAATAGTTGACAACTTCCATTAAGAGATATTTTTGACACAAATGTCACTGTGATTTGTGCTTTTATTCTCTCCGTTGCCAATATATTTTGTGTATTTAGTGCAGACAAAATGTCACCAAAAATCGTTTAAGATTGAAGCTTCTTCTCGCATCAATATGCGTGCTAGAATATGTCATTCTAATTAGAAAACAGAGAAAATAGTTATTTACGAACTAAGTGCGAGAAGACTATATTCCCGCATGAGGGCATTTTTGAAGCATTAGCGACTGCAAGGAGCTAGTGCCTTTAATTGCGCTAATGCTTAGAAGACGTCTTCACGCAAATGGTTTGTATAATATTTTTTGTACGAGTACTGGTATTTAAAAAAAATACATCATTAATTCAAAATCTTTATTTTAAAGCGAACATAAAAATAAATAGGCAATGGCCATTTGTTATACTAGAAATATTTGTTTCATTTGACATTTGTATTTATTGGAATTTTTTTATTAAATTACTCGTATTTGTTTAACTTAAAGTAAAGGAAAATCCATGTAAGTTGTATTTTAGAGACTAAATTTTATTATTATCAAGACCGATTTATTTTAGAATGTCCCAAAGGGCCAATGTTTATTGCAACTTTTACAATTTGAGTCAATCGGGATGCAGTTTGTTGTTCCTGGTTGAGTGTTACATGCGGGAAATGTCATTTTGAAGGTTAGGAGTACAAAATAATTATAATAACATATTTTGTATGCATATTATTTTCCCTACACGCTTGCAATTGCGAATCTAGTCCACAACACGTCTCCGTCGTTCTAGTGGCCGAGATTAGGCCGCACGTTATCTGCGTATCTGCATAATGGACTGTAGCGCAGTAAAAACTCCACGCTGGGAAAAACACCGCACCAGGCACACCAGTCCCACTAACTTACACTCAATCAGATAGCAGCCTGCAAAAATCCCACATATGAATCAATAAATCACACACGAGGATTATGAATGGGATGCAATGCAGAATGCAGGGGACTAGGTCAAGTTGCGAATATATTTTCTAGTACAAATATTTTGTTTCGCGCTCCTTTACATTCGGACATCGGACTTTATTTATTGAATGAAGAATTATTGAAACTATGAGAAAAAGTCAAAACGAACATACAGTTTCTTGAAAAAGGGTTTATTACTTGGCTGGAAATGGTGATGTAAATAAAGGAATTTCTGGATATTAGCCACTACAATTTATTCAGTCTCGACCGTTTCGACCCCACATGGGTCTTCTTCAGGAGCTATACAGTAACAATTATTTATATGAGTACAGAATTAATATTTATAACATAAATTATATGATTAGAGACTTACATGAACCTTGTAAACCAGTAGCAATACATGTAGTGTGTAATGTAGTTTAAACAATAAATAAATAAATTAATAAATAACATGGAAATTCATATGCAGCATAACACAAAGGAATGTTTTTACTCTATGAAACATATAGATGGGATAGCAACTAAACTTAAGAAATGTTTTACGAACCATTTAAATATTGGAATTGGCTTCAAATAAGTAAAAACAGTCGGTACTCTATTTAGTTCTTTGAAAGCAAAAATAGACAAAAATATCCAATCCAACATCATTTACAAAATTTCTTGTGATAATTGTACGGCATATTACACAGGTCAAACTAGAAGATATTTAAAAACTAGATTAAACGAATATAACAAAAATTGTAATAAAAATCCAAACACTAACAACAAATGTGCTCTAGTTCACCACGCCCAGTCCGAGAATCATACATTTAATTTTAACAATACAACAATACTCGATAAAGAACCCAATTTACATAAAAGACTTACACTAGAAATGCTATACGTAAATCAGGACAATAATAACATAAATCTAAAAACAGATACTATGTACATCAGTAAAATATATAACAACATTTTAAAATATAATAAAACTTAAAACTAAAATTAAACAACTTGCAACACCTGGTAGACTATAAAATAAACAAATAACATACAGCTACCTCTATTGGATTTTAATACAAGCTATAACCTTCAGAAGATTTAAACCGTTTGGCGCGAATTTGTAGTTAATTAAAACCTTTACTTAACTGTTCAAGTCTAAATTTTACTTAGTCTAAGGTGTCCGTTAGGATGTGGCACACCTAATTTCATATATTTTTTATATTTTCATATTTTTTTATATGTTAGGCTATCATATTTTTTATATGTATTATTTTATTTTGACGACTGTGTTAAATATTATGTTTAACAATTTTAATCTATGAATTTCCATGTTGTTTATTAATTAATTTATTTATTGTTTAAACTACATTACACACTACATGTATTGCTACTGGTTTACAAGGTTCATGTAAGTCTCTAATCATATAATTTATGTTATAAATATTAATTCTGTACTCATATAAATAATTGTTACTGTATAGCTCCTGAAGAAGACCCATGTGGGGTCGAAACGGTCGAGACTGAATAAATTGTAGTGGCTGATATCCAGAAATTCCTTTATTTACATACAGTTTCTTATTTTAAAGATGCTGTTAAGATAACCTTCGAATAATTCTAATTGTAAAGTTATGATTTTGACTCCGCCGGTTTTGTCAAATTCAGTAGTGCCCATTACTTATAGTGCGGGACACCAATCCTAACCTGAGGGGTATGGGAAAGAAATGCTCATATCGTGATATTCCATAGACGCCGTGAAATAATAAATGTCACACTAACTTTATGCTTCTAACTCATTTTTGTACGCTTAAAATCCGAGTGTAAACAAGGCAGAAACTGATACAAACAGCAATTGCACAGATCAACTGCCAATATAAGAAAGGATGCGTAGCTTTAAAACTTATTTGGACAACTGTTATATGTAATATTAGGTATGCGGATAATAAATTAGTTGTATTTCGTGTAGATTTAAGCGGAGCGCATATATTATATAGTGATTTGTGCTAAGATATTTTCCGTAGTTCATTTTTCGTGTCCCGCACTACTTAGTTTTTATGGGAGTTCATAAGATACTACCATCATTTTGTCCTATACATTGTATTACATAAATTATTAGAAAACCACTCGCTATATATCACAAAATTTCAATATCTGAATCAACCTCTCGGTTATTCTTCAGATGCTTGCCAAGCCCAGTTAGTCATTGTCTCTGCAAAGAGACATGATCTCCAACAAGAGCGAAACGTGTCTATGATTTTTCTGGGCTCGGCCAGCATCTAAAAAATGACCCCTCAGGTTAGGATTGATTGTTTTGCCAATAATTTATTACACATTAGTACACCGAGAGTTCGCTGTTATACATTTTTTATTGTACTACTAACTTGTACTACAAAATTATTATAAAATTCATTTCTACGTTTGAATCGTTGACAGTTTCAATAAACATTTGAAAATTAATTTATTTGAATTTTAATAGACACTTACAAAATTGCAATTTGCATGAGCGCCTCTAACGGCGAAGCATAGAAATCAAGGTTGCTATGGTTACTCCGTACAAACAAAGACCTGTCCTCAGCTGTAGATTTTACACTCTAGCCATCGTTTTAGTTGAATAATCGAATGATCTTCAATATTATCAAACAAAAAAGTTGCCCCAGATACATTTTCTGGTATTAAACTCATTTTTATTAAACACAACGTACACATCACAATAAAGAATTAGGTTTAACACTGATAACAGATGCGAATACAATGACAGATAGGAATAGGGAACGGGACGCAAGACAACGAGGGGAGGTTTGCTTGTATGCATGACCTTCTATATCTCTCTTGCAGTGACGTCAATTTTGTAAGTGTCTATTAAAATGTGCTATATAGATTGATGATATTATTTTAATAAAGAAATCTAATTGTAGTAATTTTACATGAGCAATTAAAATTAACTTTATAGATCTGTGGTTAACACTTATACCCGAGACACACCACAAAAATTAATGATCACGGTTAGTTTGTTATAGTACGCATACGTGAAGTTGAAATTGATAATAGATAACAGATGTCAAAATTGCGTCTATTAACAAACCAGCAAACAGCTTCTGCAACTCGTTCTGTATTGTGATCGCCTTCTAACGAGCATCACCTACGTTTGAATTCAAGATACCAATATCTAACAGTTGATAATGACAGGCAAGTATCACCAAAGTTTGGTTTGATGACTGCTCAAACGATAAGTTTCTTCTGAAAAGTCATTAAAAATCATGGCATGAAATGTTTTTCAGGGCACTTCCATTCCGATTCTCTTTTTCTCTTGTTCTACTTCTAATAAAAGTAAATAATTGTTATTTTTTGTGTGTTAATTAAATCTTGACAAAACTATTACTAATAAATCTCCAAACAAGTGAAAAAATTAACATTTTTTCAACTGTCACTGTCATCCAAGGTCTATTACTAAAAACTTTCAGAACAGCCTTTGTATACACAAAAACAGTATCTGTCATATTATGCCTGAAACAACCAAGTTCCTAAATAGTTTTATTTATTTCCTTCAGTGCTTTTGTATAGACTTATATAAATACAACTACAGCATAAGAGGAATTTAAAATTTGCATTTCAAAACAATTCTATCGTAATACTTTACCCTTTATTTACGACAAGAACTTCCAAATACCAGGATTATACTATACACTTCTACACTACGGAACAAATATTAATATAAAATTTATGTTCTACGGTCCACTCCAAGAGTCTTAAAATATTAACATAGAGAAAATACATGACTTCCTTAAAAAATACACAGATACATACATAGGCTACTCTAAGTTCTTAATGTCTTCGTATTATAATGCATTATGCATATAAAGTGCTTAACTCCAGCGGTATATCTTCAAATTATTCCGCATTAAAAATTCTGGACCAACTTTACGGATAGGAGTACAAGTACACTGTATGTACAAAAGTTGCACAGCAGTTGTAGTAAAGGTCCTCTAAAAAGCAAAACACGAAGTGGGTAGTTGTGCTACCTGTGCTCTGAGCTCGGCAAGGAATAAAAGCAACGAGACTTCTCTGTTGTTCTGGGAAAAACGTTTATGCGTAACGAGCAAAAGCAAAAGCTGCAGCTCTTGCGAACTGCAATTAACGTGTAATAGATAATGTGCTGTATAGAGCAGGAGATACAATGTAAATTGTATGGCTTCATTTAGATTTATAAAAAAAAACACATATTTTGTATATTAACTCGTAATTACATTCATCTTATCCAAAAAAGGATAAATATGCTTTTGTCCTGTCATATACTTATGCCGAGTATGCTGCTAAATAGGACTATTGAAAGAATTTTTATATTCCTTCTATTAAATTAAAAAAATATATACAGGCTGTCTCTTAAATTAGGGGACATGGCTTAACCATAGATTCCTGAGGCTAAAATAAGACGATTTAACTAAACTTCCTTCTACCGGAAAGTGTACCATTTAGCCAGAATTCGGCTTCAAAGTTCTTTGAAAAAAAATTAATTTTGCTTATAATAGTCGTACGCTTTATTCGATTCGGATGAAATTTGGTATGACAGTTTATATGGTTATAAGTCATCTTTTAAGGTGATACTTGTTATTATTAGTGAACCACTAGTGTATGAAACTTAGGTGTCCCAACATTAATTATATCGTAACTTTTTAATGGCAATGCCAAAAACGTGAAATTATTTTTTTTCAGAAAGATAAATTCAATAGTAAACTTTTCTCTCTCTCTGTGTAATTTGTGATATCTGTTACGGTTCACACAGAAAAAAATTAAATCTGAGTGTCTGCACTGCTAAATTTTTAAAATAAATTTAATCTAGCAGTCTATCCAAATGTCAAACAAGTAATTTTTAATGACAGTAACAATTGTTTTACGGGTTGTCAAAAATTTTCTTCGCAATATTCTAAAACTAGTAACATCCGTTTGTTCGGCCTAATAATATTTTACTACCATTATTATAAAAAAGACGATTACATATCTCAGCTTACTCCTAAACAAGTTGTGAAGATTGACAACTCGTTACTGTGATTAAAAATTACTTGTTTGACATTTGGATAGACTGCTAGATTAAATTTATTTTAAAAATTTTGCAGTGCAGACACTCAGATTTTATTTTTTTCTGTGTGAACCGTAACAGATATCACAAATTATACAGAGAGAGAAAAGTTTACTATTGAATTTATCTTTCTGAAAAAAAAAAATAATTTCACGTTTTCGGCATTGCCATTAAAATGTTACGGTCTAATTAATGTTGGGACACCTTAGTTTCATATACTAGTGGTTCACTAATAATAACAAGTATCACCTTAAAAGATTACTTATTACCATATAAACTGTCATACCAAATTTCATCCAAATCGAATAAAGCGTCCGATTATTATAAGCAAAAACTTTCAAGCAGAAATCTGGCTAAATGGTACACTTTCCGGTAGAAGCAAGTTTGGTTAAATCGTCTTATTTTAGCCTCAGGAATCTGTGGTTAAGCCATGTCCCCCTATTTAAGAAACATTCTGTATATTGTAAATTAAATACAATAATAAACCTTTCTTCACAAATTATATTATATTTTATTAAATATATATTGTACTTTAAGTAGCTCAAATTTGAAAATTTCACAAAATATCCATTAAATATATTGCAATATTTATTGTAATTTGACAGTGACGCACCCAGGAATTTAGATGCTCTATAAAAAGACAAAAATTGTATTTTTTTTTTTTTTTTTAACATATATTAGATATGAAATACCCCAATTACAGAAAAATTGTATTTTTTTAACATATATTAGATATTAAATACACCAATTACAGAAGGAAATATTTTCTAGCACGAGTTAGAAATTTGGACACGAGTGGGCGAACAACCGAGTTGAATAGCTTTTTGTAACGTTTTATACCATTTTCTCTATTTCGGCTTTCGTTTACTTTATTTATAAAAATAGTTGACAAATTTCATTATGGGATATTTTATTGTGATGTACCGAATGCAATTTTGGCTAAACAATCGAACACCGAACACCGAACTTATCTGAATATTCGGCCTAATATTGAATGAAAACGTAATTTTCGAAATACGTATATAGTTTCTAAAAAATTGTTGTTGAGGTAAGGGATTTTTTTTAGTAATAATTTAGCTTTCATAACTTAGCGCAAATTTAGTTTTCCACGGCCTACCTAATATTCTCAACAATTCTAGCATGACCCTAGTATTGTTGAATTAAATGCTAAATATAATGTTGCGTAACAATTATTCTTGCATTATTCTTTCAATTATAATATTAATTTGCAAAATAGCAAAATGTATGCATATCAAAATTTCCACCCCAAACAGTGGAACTCTGTTAGTGTAAACGGCCTGTTTACCAAGATCACGCTGGCGTCGCCTCGTCTTCGTGTTGCATTTGTTGTTTGCTGACTTGGACTTGTTGTGTCAACAAATCACACTTCCTGCAGCAATGTAAATCTTACGGTATTTGTGCCAGTGTGCAAAATTGATGTATATTGTCTGCAGATAAAACTTTGCAAATAAATTTTTCGTTAAGTGTAGGTTATGCCAGGAATAAAATGTGAGGTTAACTTAAAATGGCGTATAAGAAAAATAAAATAAAGATAGAAGTTGAATATTTGGTTTGGTATCTATGGTGATAAACTGTTATTGTTTGGTCCATGAATATGTTAAACAAAACGTGTGTGTGTTGGTAACTTGACATGTAACAAAATGTTATTATGTGAAACTCAATTTGCATATGATAAATAACGTTTTCTATATTTATTCCAAAAGCATGGATGGTTTGAAAGATATTTTAAAATACTCTCAGCATTAGTGATCTACATTATTTACCTACTATCTCTAAAATTTTAATTGGATTCTCTTTTGCATTAAAGCTTTATGAATTTTACAGAAAAGCATAAGGAAATGGTTTTACTATTCTCGTAGTTTTCATTTTTTATCTTCATTCATTTGAATAACAAAGAAGTTGTACTTAAATTTTTAATTTAACTTCTGTCATACAAAAGTCATTTTTAAATATGCATTTTATAAATAATTTATTATCTGAATGACAAAATTTAAAACTCAAGTTTATTTTGAGCTTACAAATGTACAATTATGCTAATACAAATTTAAACAAACAAAATTATACTTTAACTAAAATAAAATTCTATGTTCTAATATGAACTTGCAACAAGACAGGGGTGTCCTGGGACTTTTATTTTTATTGAGAATCCAAGAGAAATCAGCAGTGACTATAGAAGAAAACAGATTTATTTAATATAAAAATTTTGTGAATATAGGTCCCATTTTTTTTAACCCCTCAACAGGAATAAATCCCAATTAGAGTGGGTTCACATACATAAACATCCATGTCTTACTGGGATTCGAACCCAGAACCCCGAGCACACTCATGACTAAGAGGCGTTACTCTACTAACCGTTGAGCCATCGGAGCCGAAGGTTACGCTAGAATGGGGTCCTATACCATGTTTCTTTTATTTATTTTTTTTCTGTAAGAACAGGATAAAATAAGAATTGTAGTGCAAACGCGACTTAAAAATTTTACGTAATAAGCGAGATATGAATTTTTAAAGTTTAAGAATTTGTGCGTGACGTAGCAGGTACTAACAAGTGATCGACAAACAATGGGACAAACTATTAGTTATAGAGGGAATAATTTTTTTAATGTTTGCATAGTTGAAATGTTGGTATATAAAAACTTATACATTATATTCATGAAGAAATTATTATTAAGTATAAATAACATAAATAATAAGCATTTTTTTCCTAATTAATTATAGAACATTGAAACAGTTTGACAATATTATTACACAAAGTATGACGACGGATGGTGCTAGTGTTTGCCTGTTTTGAAGTTTCAATATTAATTTAATTATTATTATTAATTTAATTAATATTACAAATTGATTTAATTATAAATATATTATTATTATTGTTAATATTACTAGATGTTATAATTAAACAAATTCATCAAACACAAAATTGTTAAATGTTTTGTTAGGTTATAGAACAACATGACATTTCATATTCTTTTAAAGGTGACCGCTGCAGAAGCGCGAATTTCCTTTTTAAAATCAGGCGACCAATCAAATTCTTAGTACCTAACGCGTCATACCCAATTAGTAATCAACTTCAATCGCTTGTAGTTTGTGACCTAGTCAATATTTAAAGAATTTTTTTTCACTAATACTCATTAATTTATGTATATTTTCGTCTTCTTATTTAAAATAGTTAAAATATGACTATGGTATAGGACGCCATTATTGAGAATAAGACATATCGTCTTTACATATTTTATTGAATTTTGACGAAATAATAATTAAAACCATTATAATATTTAATTTTGACAAAATACAAACTAATTAGTTAGTAGGCCGTGCATGACAATCGTTGATGATAGACGTCAAGTCATCTATTTAAAGAGAATTATTGTCTGTCACTTGTGTCGTGAAAAATAATGAAAATGGCTGATAATATCTAATAAATACTGTAGTGAGTGTTATTTTCGTGCCTGATGTTATTTAAATGCATTATTTTTTTGCAGAGTGAGTTAAAAAATGTGTGAGAGTGATTTAAAAAATTTTAATTCACTTGTGAATAAAATGTTACTTGTAGTTGTTGCTATGGAGTTATAATGACAGTATAAAATGTCAAAATTGAATAATAGATATTTACACACCAAGTGAGCTAAGGTAATGTTTATGTTCTTCGAGTGAATAAACATTCTTAGCTCACGTGGTTTGTACAATATTTTATTCAAATTTGACGAAATAGTAATAAAAACCATTATAATATTTAATTTTGACAAAACAACAAACTAATCAATTAGTAGACTGTGCATGACAATCGTCGATGATAGATGTCAACTCATCTATTTAAAAAGCTTTATTGTCTGTCATTTGTGCCGTGAAACATAATGAAAATGGCTGATAATGTCTGATAAATATTATGGTGAGTGTTAATTTCGTGCCTGATGTTATTTTAAATGCATTATTTGTTGCAGAGTGAATTAAAAAAATGTGAGAGTGATTTAAAAAAAATTCACTTGTGAAAAAAGTGTTACTTATAGTTGTTGCTATGGAGTTAATAATGACAGTTTAAAACGTCAAAATTGAATAAAAATATATAATCATATAAAAAATGTTTTTGTATTTAAAAATTTGCAAAAACTCTATAGATATTGTTACAAATTGATTATATTTTATACCTAGCTAATTCATAATCCGCAGGTCGAATAACGCACCAATATCTTGTAACACATCTCTGGAAACCCTTATGAACTCTTACTTCTTGTAGAAAACAGAAAACCCCTCATAATTTAATCCCGCGATAAAAAATCCTTGTCGATGTAGGTGGGTCGACCACTGTGACCATATTCATTTTTCTCAAGCATGAGTTAGTGCTTGGCATCACATGTGACAGCAATATATGTGGCCGGCCAGATGTCGGTAATGTCGACCCCGAACTTCAATGGAGGGTCGGTTTCGGTTATAGTGTTGTGCTGTATTCACAGCTCTATATTCACACGTTGTGGTGATCGTTGATAAATTTATGATACACACGGGGTGTTTATTAAGAAAATAAATGGATTTGGTTTTTGTAAAAATAATTTGTAAGTAATTTTTTGGGGGTAACATGTTTTTAAGATATTATTTATGCGTTTATTGTTATGTGGCGTATATTAAGGGGGTTTAGTGGGTTTCAAAACCCGAAGTCTCAGCCTCAGTCATCTGCACCGTTTTTCGTTTAATGCAGTCACAATCATTTTAGTAATCACAGTCTCGGGTTGGAAATAATTAATCACGCTTCCACCCCACGGGTTGGAAATATTTATGTACAGTTGCTTAGCAACATTGTTATAGTGAAGTAGGTTAAACAAATTTTAAAGGGACCACCAAAAAAGAAAGAATAGTTATTAACGTCATTAAGCCGATATGAGGCAAATAACGGACGCGACTGAGGTTTATAATCACTCGAGTTCGTTATTTGCATATCGGCCTTGTGGCGTTCAAGATTTTTTATAATAACATAAAATTTAAACATTTAGGAATAATAAAATTCTTATCTCTCATACTGAACAATTTTTTTGGTTAATTTATAAATTCTCCTAGACAACAGCCCATCAATATGTTGTTATTTTTCTAGGAACACCTGATCTTTAATAGGCTACTTGCGTACCTTTTTACCTCCCGCTACCCTTGGTAAGGGAGGTATAGGGATCGTGCTAAAAATCACTTATCGAGATTTTAGTAAATGACCACGTTTTAAGGTCTCTAGAATCCAAATTTAACATTTTCACGATGATGTCTGTATGTGTGTATGTGTGTGTGTATGTGTGTGTGTATGTGTGTGTGTATGTATGTGTGTGTGTATGTGTAGGGATTTTGTCTTCACTCTAACTCAAATACTATCATTCAGAAAATTCTGAAATCTTGTATTTCTATCCTATTCTAATAAGAAAAGAAGCCATTAGATTTTGGTGTAAATCGGATAACCGGAAATGGCACTTTACCTGAAGCTCATAATGGTTTTTCTTCAAAAAATACCATTAAATGCCATTTTTTCGCATTTTGTCGTTATGAAAATTAAAGATTATTGAATTTTCTACAGGAATACATTAATACTTTTTCTATATATTTTACAGATAAATTTAAAAATATTTTTTTTTACAAGTCCCGAAGCCTAAGAAAAACACAATTCCTTTGTTCCACAGTTCATATTTCAAATGAATGTAACTGACAGTAAATGTCACTGTCAAAAAACTAATCACTTCAAATTAATAATAGTGACATTTTAAAAAGAAAATAGTAAATAAAGCAATAGTTTTATGCAATGGAACCGTTAGCAGTGTTAGTAAATCCGTAAGTATGTATTTAAATTAATAAAAATTAAATAGCGGGAGGTTTTGTGTTGGCCACATCAGATTTTTTTATTTAATATTTTTGAAGAGAAGGTAAAAACTTGCTACCCATATTTTTTCTTTTGACAAAATTTTTATTAATTAGCCAAAAAAAAAAAAAAATAATGAAATTTGATTATTTGAATTCCCGCCATGTATGACGTAGAATTAGGCCGCATCAATGAATAGTCGTAAAGCCACAGCGTGGTGCCTTCCCATAGTAACGGTATGTTTGTGCAGGTAATGTAGATCACCTGTTTGACGTTTTCATAATAGTTTGGAGGTTAGTATTTTAGTTTATCTTTTTGGTATCGATATTTTAAATTACAAGTAACTACCTATGTGTTTATTTATTAAGTAATTAATGTATTTGAGAGCCCATAGAGAGAGAAAAATGTCAAATTCAAATTAAAACTTTCTCGCACGCCATGCCATCTATTGATAACAGTCTTATACATGCTTCCCCTCCCTCAGTTCAATATAAAGACGTCATAGAAAATTTTCTTTCTTAATTTAGTAAAAAACAAATAATTATTTTAAAATAAAATTTATATTTTTATATATGTTTTCAATATAACATTAAGTATATAGTGACAGAAATCGGATTTTCAGTACCACGCAAGTAGCCCATTGTAGACGACTGTTATAAAAAATAACAGCCTAGGCCTAGGACGTTATTTTCATCTTTTCATTTTTGGTTTTATTCCTGTTATGTCAAAATAACAGTACGGTATTACGAAAAGGTTATAACACATTTTGATAATTATTAATTTAAAAAGAGGATGATTGTAAATAAAATACTATACATACCTCGGTGGGAATTTCATTACAGCCTCTCGCTAATCTACAGATTTAGATAAAACCTGCTGTAATGGAACATCTACCTTGGATGTAATATACCTAATACACTATTACCGCGGACCATCTATTGTATTTCACTTCAAAAAAAGAAATTAATAAATAGAAACGATATTCAAAATTGTATTGATATATCGTCGCGTTCAAGGCAAAACGGCCTAAGTGCCAAAAAATCGTAATTTGCGATTTTGATACCGTTCGATAGATTGGCGTAACCTCCTTCTATTAAACACTGTGGCATAAGTACGAAAAATTTATTTAAGTAGATATTTCACTCTGAAGTTGCGCAAGCGACAATCACAATTTTAATACGCAGACGCAAAATGGCATAAGCTCCATTTCTACATAGTTTCTTATGTCAAAGTAAGTGTTTTAATAATTTTTGTTGTCATTTTTTGCTATAATTCATTTTAGTAAAGATCAAAGTTCTCTCATAGTATATTTTTATAATAATACAAATTCAGTATTTGTCACAAAACTTGTTTAAACATTCTGTCGCTTAGGTCATTCATTATTTGTTGCTTTCATTTTTAGTATTTTTTCAATATTTTATACTTTAGTGCTGGTAATTAATTAAAATTCATGTAATGGTAATGACAGATTATTATGTTTTTCAGTGTTCAAAATATTGGCGCTTAAGTCATTATATGCCGAGGCCAGAAAATCATTGAATTAGCTCTTCCTCTTCCAGCAGTACTTGAAAATAATTTTTTGGTGGAAGCACTGAACAATGATGTGTTATTTTCCGATGCTCATATAGTAGAACACTTAAAAAGTCTATGTGAATGAAATGTTATACCACCAAGATATCGACAAGAATACTTGTGTTTGAAGTATGCGTCTTCTGTTCCTGATAAACTAGAGGTGGAAGATTATTAGTTATAGTCATTTTATATCATGTCCATTCCTCCGGTAAAGTAACTAAAGTACAAAGTATCAGAGTGATAATTTTTTTATTTTTTAATAATTTTGTCTGAGTTTTGATGCTAGTATAATTATATAAGGGCAATATTTTTGTACTGATATGTTTAATAAAAGTTTATTAAGTAAAATATATTCTAATATGTATTTCAAATAAATCTTTTAACAGTCCTTTAATAATTACAATTATTACAGATCACAAACGCCGTTGTTCGTTTAAATTATCAAAAATTAAAATGGCATATCTTCGCGCAAGCATCATTTTCGATCAAAACTTACGTTAATGCAATTGTCTTAACCTACATATAAATTTGGCATAAACACCACATAAACGAAACATTTGGCATAAGTGCCAATCAGACAACATACTTGTAATTATCATGCAGTCCTTTAATTTATATTTACATTTAAATACACACAAAAATTCAGAAAAAAATCTGCTTACATTTAATGCAGTTAAGCCATTAAAAATATATTTGTATAAAAGTGCAGACAGTTTTTTATGTCTCCTGGCTTATTGTGAAAATGGCGCTTATGTCGTTTTGACTTGAACGCGAAGATATGTTAATAATATGACTGATACTTTTAAAAAGTAGAGTACTCTATTTAAATATTTTTCACCCTTAAGCAGCGCAACTGCTAAACGAAGCTTCAGTCGCCTGAAACAGATAAAGTCATATTTAAGCTCTACAAGGTTTTTGCATTAGTGCTTGTCCATGCAAGAAGGAATGGTTGAAATAAATCGCAATTTTGTTTCTGTATAAATATCAACACAGTTTCATATTATACAAAAGAGTAATTCTTTTGCAGTTCTCACTTGGTCCATTCAAATGTTTTGATTCACAAAAAATAGTTAAGTTAAAAAATTCGGGGAACAGTTTCGAAATGCTTACGAAACACCAATATTTGCAATGGTTGGAAACCAGTGCCTTAAGAAACTGAAAAAGAAGTCTAATGTACGAGCATAGTGATAAAATATTGCATTATATTTTTTTATTAATATAGGTACTTAATAAATACATAGTTGTTTTTTTGTAGAAAAAACTGTTACAATGCTTTTAGATAAATACAAAGCACTATACGTACCAGCAAAATTAATTTTCTTAAAAGAATTTTCTAATAATTTTGCATTTTATTAAAAAATATAATGAATTCTTCCCGTCATATTATATTTGATATACAGCGCTTTTTACCTCTTACGAGCACTCATTCTGCAGGAAGTAATAAATAGAAGTAAGGAGAAATCGATATCACCATTCTGATTAAGCGGGGCCGAGTATTTCTTTACACAATTTTTTGCACTTATCATGACATCCATGATACACGAGTGCCATAAATTTTACTATATGTACCTGGGGCATTACATGTTAGACTATATTTCATTTTCATTACTACGATATTTTATTTTTTTCTTTAATAAACAATAAAAAAATGTTTATTTACTTTATATGGCCTCTGGAATGCATACTTGATGAAAAAATATTATTTATCAGATAAAAGGACATTATAGTAAAAATATGAAGGTAAAAGCAGTAATTAATAATAAAAAAAATGTAAATTTTATTTTGTAGTAAAAAGAATATTTTGTAATAGTACAAGCTTCTATAATAATGCAAAATTTTAATGATTTCTGAAAAAAATTACAGTTTAATTTTTGAAAAGACATCTTCGAATAGGAGATTTTACCGATATAATTTTAGCGCCTCTTGCGGTGAGTATATGCGACCTATGCAGACACTCTTAATAGCTGTGTATTTAGATACGGTAAAATTGAAATAGTTATTTACGATACAAGTACGTAAAGCTAGACTTTAGTCACGAATGGGTCAGAATTTGAAGACCCTTTAATGACCAAAGATGCTTTACGTATGTGTATCGTACAATATTTTATCTACGATAGAATGAGGTCATGCAAAAAAAAAATAATTTCACCTTTTTTCTGTTTAAATCGAAGAAGGATAGTCTAATTTATCGTTCAGTATGATTAAATATTTTTTTATTTACATTTTTTGTTGTATAAAATCGTTTTAAAGTATGACATTTTTAAAAAGTTTCGAACCAAGTTCAGACTCATTTCAAACAGACATTTAATATGGACACATAATTTCTAAAAGAAAAATATATATAAACTATAAATTAAGGATTACGTATATAAATATGCTATAATATATTAATATAACATCGTTCTGTTCACTTTTATAAATATAATTTTCATTTGGCGTGAACTTATCTACAAGTTACATCAAATGTTTCTTTCACTTTTGATTTGGGAGTAAACGTTGGAAGGTTATAAACGCATGTGAGATATTGAATATATTGCAGAATACAATACATATTATTTTATTCTTTATTTTGGCACGAAACAACGTTTCATCAACAAGTTTACTTTCATAAATTTCAGGTTATCTTTAAATGTCACTTTGACGTTTAAAAACAGTGTGAAAATCAAAATGGTCGTTCCTTTCACTCTGTGACGTCAATAGACAAGGGACGAAGCGGGGGTCTAGCAGCCTTATTTTAAAAAATGTCATTTTCAATTACAATTTTTTCATGATTAAAGATCGATTTGAGGAAAAATAAAAAATACGGGTTTATTATTTTTCACTACTCTATCGATTAGTTATAAAAAAAAAGTCGTGCATGACCTCATTCAAGAATCCAAGAAATATAAATATTATATTGTATAACTAGTGCTGAAAGTTGGATATTTCACACGAGTGTGAAATACCTTTGCAGCACGTGTTGTACACGATACTTTTCCGACGACCACAAAAAAAAAAACAATATAAAATTTACATAAAAAATATTAAAACAGATTATGTTAACATCATTGCTATCAGAATTCTCCAAAAATTATGTTAAAATCTGATAAATCAGAGTCCAACCTTCTTAATCCGTGTAAATTCAGCAAATTATCTGCAGCATGTGATAAAGTCATATCACACAGTTGCGGACGCATCTGATTGGCTAACGAGCTTTCATATCACACAGCATTGCTAGTGATGTGCAATAACCAACTTTCAGTAATAGTTTAGCTTGCGAATTTATGTACTTTTCATAGTGGTCGTCGGAAAAAAATATTTTTAATTAGAATAACAATAACAATATTAAATAAAAAGTTTGCCATGATAATAAAATATTGACCTGTTTTTGTAAATTTAGCACATTTAAAAATTTTAATCACTCGTTCCTCGGCAAGCCGAGACTAATGAAACCTTGTTACTAAACAACCGTCTTATAAACTTAAAACTAATAACTAATATTCAATTTTACGCACTATCGTAGATAAAATATATTTAAAGTCAGTGCGTAGCCTTCGCGGACGATATAGCCTTGGTAACAAGATCAAGGAAGTAAAGCTTATGGAATGCTTTTGAGAACAATATACTCCAAAAACGTATCAAGATGTGCTAAAATAAGAACATATAGGACATTTATATGACGGCAGTCCTGTATAGATGTGAATTGTGGGTGCTTAATAAAAACAATGAAACCAAACTAGACGTTTGGGAACGGAAAACATTGAGAGGTATTTTTGGAGGGTTAAATAATAAGAAGAAATATGGAGAAGAAATTTCAACCATGAAATACAAGAATTTCTTGCAAAACTGATGAATGTATCACAGAACACTTACTCAACAAGAGTAGCGATAATGTTTTCGGTCCGTTTAATTGAAAAGTTTTTTTTAAAAAAATGCTAGAACAAATAAGGTTTTGGTGTTATTAGTCATTTCACATTTTTTGATTTATTTTTTTCTTGAAAAAATAGGTCAAATTAAATATGTAGGTGCATGTTTTACACCTTACAAGTCTTTAGAATCAGAAATATGATTTTATAAAAGTTGCGTTTAATTTAAAAGATTTTAACGGCTGACGACACAGTTTCACGTATACGACAGTCGAGAGCTCTACTTAAATAAATGATTTATTTACATACCTTATACTGCACTAGTACTTTTAAGCCGGGTTTATGCAGCAATAACATAGTCACTATCATGATCATAGTCTTAAGTTATAGTTATAAGAATTGTCTTAAGATAGGTGGTCGTTTATGCAGCATTTTTGTTGTGACTATTAATATGTCACTTTCTAACCTCATTTATTTTTACTTATAATAAATATTTAATTTTCCGAATAAATAAATATGGATATGTTAAAATATAGTAGAGAAAAATAGTTGTTGCTAGTTTGTTCATAATAAACAACATTACAATTAAAATAGAAATCATGTTTTCCGATACGGACAGTTCTCAGGCATGCGCAGTTTGTAGGTCGTCATAGTCGTAGTCATAAAATTAAAATTAATTCAATTCTGTGATTATGCTTATGTTCATGACACTGACTATGACAATGTTACATAAACAGCATTATTATAAAAACATATTTTAATTCTTAAGACTAAGACTACAACTATAACAATGACTATGATATTGCTGCATAAACCCGGCTTTAAAGAAATAGAAAGTAATAATAATCTTTTCTCTTGTATATTTTGCTGTCAGCTGTCACAATATTAGGTTAGATTACTGTTTCATGTTGTGAAGCGTAAATGTGTATGTGTGTGTGTGTGTGTGACAGAGAGAGAATTGTCTTTGTGTGAGTATGAAATTATCGTCACAAATTTAGTCCTAAAGGTGACGGAAGGTAAAAACGGCATTAATACTTGTATGACGTCATCTGGGCAAAGCTATGTACCCATCTTATTTTTTCTCGTTGCTTGTATCTATTACTCCAGACAGATGACGTCAGAGTAGTTTTAATACTGTTTTTCTCGAATTATATTAATAATTAACAAATTAAAAAATACTGGTAAAATTGTTTATGTAGTAACTTATTAGATAAATAAATTGAAAACAAAATTCATAAAATACACCATTTTCATTTCTAGCCATATGGGCCAAAGTTCCTAGTTACGGATCTGTTCATGACTGATAAAGTGATAACTGTCAATATTTGCAAAGCTACTGTATCTCGCAGCATTAAATTTATTTATGAGAAAAAAGTCATTAATACCAACCGATTGATATTCTTTTATGAATATTAAATCAAAAGTGACGCTGTATTGAAGCCCCCTTACTTCCTTTGTTACAGATGATCTCTCCTTCAATATGAAGCTTGATTATGTGCTAATAAAAATTCATAACTTTTCGCCAGTTTTGGGCATCTGGAATTTTTATTGCGAGTATAAAATTCGGGTGCAAATTTTAACCAAGCGGTTTATAATCCCATAAAAACAATGCTTTTTGTTTTTATTACTGTTTTATTTTGGAGTTACTGTAATGTGCTCGCGATAAAGAGGATTTTATTATGTATTTGCTTGGTCTGCAGATGCCGGAATGAGTCCATAAAACAATGTGGTGATTAATATTGTTTTCAACATTGTTGCTGGATACTTTCTGTTCAATTGTATCAACCGAAGAAATTCATTTCTATGTTAAGCTTTGAATACAAGATTCAGAATCTGGTGAATAGTGCAATTATTTCCTAATCAAACTGTAAAATCTTTGTAAATAATAAATAATCTTTAATATAATATTAATAATATTTGGCGTTAACACTTGGATCCTTCTTCGTAGTAACAAATTGGAATATGTATCATTTATATTAAAACTGAAGATAAATATGACCATTTACAAAACAGTATTGTTGATTTTTACCTTCCCTCACTTAATTCGGTGATGACTTTTTAACGAATAAGTACGTTTTAGGGTGCCTAGAATACGATTATACTAGTTTCACGATAATGTCTGTATGTGTGTCTGTGTGTGTCTGAATTTTTCTCCGACGATAACTCCAATACTACAATTCTAAAATTTATAATTCGTTCGTATTCCTTTTCTTTGCATCCATATGAAAATTTAATTTTGGTTATAATGTGTCAACCGGAAGTTCGCTTATTTGAATTTCCTAACAGTTTTTCTTGAAAAAACGTAGTTAAATATCATTTTTTGACATTTTATGTGATCATCAATATGAAAGAACATCTTATTCTCTATCCGGTTTGATTCTACATTTTCCTTCATTTAGATATAGAGTTAAATAATTATAAAGAGATTAACTTTCATAAATCTGCCAGCTTTGCTATAATCATAGAAACATCAGATATATTCAAATAATTTGAATTGACAGAATGTGAGTGTCAAGTACATTATGTATGTTCGTGTTATAATTTTATTGGATTTATAGTTTTTTTATAATTTTTTTTATATTAGCTATTTTCAGGGATTTTTATAATTTTATTCCTAGAAATTGGACCAATTATTCCATAATTATAAAAGTTGGTCTACTTATATATAATATAACCAATTTTCTATATTGAGCCATTTTATAGTTATTGCCCAAAAATGGATATTTTTGAGATATAATTATGAATACAAATATCTTGAAAACGAAAGAAAGATACTGACCTGCGGTTTAAAAATTTGGAATTAGCAGAAATATAATAATTAGAATTGAGCATGGTTGAATTTTTAAGACTAATGATCAAAAATGGCTGCAGATAACAACAACAATTAGATTCTATGAACAAAACTATATAAGTATTCCCAAGTTTAAAGTGACCCCTGTGGTGCAATCGCCACGCCAGCAATGAGTGCCCGTGGGGTAACGCCTGGTAAGCGTCCGCACGGTACAAATATGTCATCATCATTACCGATATCTGCGATAAAGCAGATTGTGGCACACTCAGAAATGGGTAATATGCCGTGATGATATATATACATATACATAAAGTTTAGAATTTTGAAACAAATATATCTGTTTCAGAAAAATTAATCCTTTTCAGGCTTTTTCAAAAAAATTCAATGTTTGTCATATGCAAAACATATTATTTATTTATATTAATAATATAAAAAGTTAATTGTCATATGGACCTAAGTATATGCTGAAATTATTAACTATTTAATCATTGTAATATATAGTATCATTACCGCTGCAGTGCAAATAAAATTACTATCATTTTAGAATTCAGGTAGGTTATGAATTTATGATTATTAGGCCGTGTATTTTATTAATAATCAATAACAGAAAATAGTGGTAAACAAAACAAAAAAGCGAAATGAAAAGAGGGACACGCGAAACGTTAATCAGGGGATAAAACAACTGAAGGCTGGAGAGAAAACGAATGTGGAAGTAAATTGGCTGATTTGTGGTCGGGCAAAGAAATTCAATTGTTTGGAGAGTAATAATTCAGGAAATTGCTAGATTTTCTTTGTTTCGAACATAACTTACTTTTGTTTAACAGATCGTTATCTCCTCGATACTCTTATTCCGTACTTATTATTTATAGCAACGTGTGAAGTACCTAATTACATTTTTCATTAAGTATTTTTATAAATTCTAAAAATATAAATGGCTATAGGTAAAAGGTAATTTTGTTTTAGTCAAAATCAAAACAACAATTTTAAGTCCATACAATTTGAATGTCTAGTTAATATCCATGACCAATTTTATAATTTCTTACTATGGCGAAGGACCCCATTGGTAATAACTAATACATAATATTTAAGTTGACTCTGGTCTGATTTGAACCCAGGGTGTTAGAACTACAACGACTAACCCACACGGCTTCGTACATGTACGAGCCTGTCGCATTTATTAGACCATAGAATTTTGTACAAAAAAAAATGTTTCTGAATTAAAATTTATTAAATACTACCTGACCCGCCCAAGCTTCGCACAATCAAAGCTAGAATAACGATTAGCTACACGTGTACCAATAATTTTTCACATTTACTTCGGAGACGTTCGCTGCGTAGGGAGCCGGCAACCTGCCTCGCATCGTACATGTAACAGGCTCAGCCCACTGCCTACCCGATCCCCGCACTGCACCTAACAGCACCCTTTTCTAAACACGTCTCGGGTACTTTTAGTTATGTACATATGATATCGAAATCTGCTAACGGTTAAAACATAACTATAGATAGAAAGATGAAAAAAATTTGAAATCATCCTCTATTGTACCGCCTTGAGGGATTATTTTTCAAAAACGCTAAACACTCTTTATTTCTTACCAAAAGCATAAGTAAGAATTTTTATATCCCTAACTTGGGAAATGATGGGTTCTCCATACAAACTTTCATCCCCTATTTCACCCTCTTCAACTTCTATTTTTGCAATAAAAGGTAGCCTATGTGCTTCTCGAAGGTCCAATCTATATCTATACCAAAATCATCGAAATTGGTTCAGCGGAAGAAATGATGGGTTCTCCATATAAACTGTCATCCCCTATTTCACCCCTTCAAGTTTTATTTTCGCGATAAAAGGTAGCCTATGTCCTTCTCCAGAATCCAATCTATCTCTATGCCAAAACTCACGGTTTAGGCGTGAAGACGTAACAGACAGACAGACAAACAGAAAGACAGAGTTACTTTCGCATTTATTATATTAGTATAGATATAGATTATAAAAAAAAAACAAATCAAATAAGTTTATTAAGACCCGATATTTTCATCTCTTGTTAAACTGCCGGTTAAGTTAACTGTCGGTTATAAGAACAATGTGACATCAAAAAAGTGACACATATGTAATTGTTACAATTTAGGCTATAATATCGATGCTGAGTTTTTCTTTTAACTCATAGTTAAATTAACAGGCGGGTATTAAAATACGTAGGTAAATTTGTAGGTAAGAATTCCAATTACAATAATTATGAAATAGTTATTTACATAATCAGTTATGAAATTGAAGAACATAATATTTGCCAAAACGAACGAAGCGAGTTTTGCAAATTATGTGAGTCAAACAATATCACATTTTCTTAACGCATTATGTACAACATTTTATCTAACTCCGCTCAAATAATTTTAAAATACTCAAAATTCTAGGTCTTTCTATGACAGTTTACATATTTTATAATCAATTTACCAAAGCGTTGCCGTGATAATAAATAAATTTATTTTTTAAATTTAATGCTTGTCAGTGCATGCGTATCAACATTGAAAATGAGTTCTGAATATCTTCTGAAACCGATATAGATATTCCTTCTGATATAGAGGAAGTGAGAGTAAGAAAATAATTCATAAATTGATATTGAAGAAAACATTATTGATATATCTTGTTTCTTTTTTTATCAGTTTTCAGTTGTGTAATATTCTTTACGTAACTCATTTAAATTAACTTATTACATATCAATTATGTAAAAAGCGTCATTTCATAACGTCAAAAGGTTAGGTAAAATTAAACTTTTTAAAACGGAATTAGATAAACAAAATAAAGGCAATATTAAATGGTAACACAAGCCTTGTTTTTGTTTGTTTTGTTTGAAAACGCTGTTTTCAAAATGCCATATTTCAATATTTAATTTCACCCTTATGTTTAAAGAACGATATTTTTCAAAATATTTTAATAAAGCAGAACATAGTTCGTATTGAAATCAATATTTTGAAAAAAATGGTTCTTTGAATATAAGGATGAAATTAAATATTGAAATTTGATATTTGACAAAAATTTTATCTAATGTTGTCTTTATTTTGTTTTCATAATTATTGTAATTGGAATACTTTCCTACATATTAAATTTTGTTAATTATTTGCTAAAACTATAATGCATTTAATATAGGTACATATTTGTTTTTCTATAAATAATTGGTATTTCAAAATTTTAATTCCGAAAAATTAATTTTCTGCACAAAATTCTTTGGTTCAATACATTTCCGACTGGGCTTGTATTAATTAGGGATCTTATAATTGTGGTAAAAAAATATTTGTAGATGCCATCATTAAATGCATTTAAAAAAATTAATGTACCTACTCTTGAATGTACTCGTACATACATATTTACCAATTTAATCCCTCCCTATGTCCATTTCATGTTTAAATGCTGTGTAATCAAATCCAGAAAACCTGAAAAACATGGTGTAAAATTAGTTTCAAATACCCTTCAATCCATTATTCTATTTATTCTGTCACCATAGCCCACCTGTAATATTTAGCAAATATTCGAATGAAAAATTAATTTTGGCAACTCGCTTGTCATTCATAAATCACTTTATAAACATCAAACTTGCCCGAGGCGCGAATTAATTAATTAAAATTTCAATCTCATGTGGGGAGTCGGCGCCAGAATCGGTTTCACGACGCCCGCCGTAGAGTTAGCTCTTCGGACTCCTTTTGGGATATTGATCAGCCCTCCAAGGAATATTTACCGGAGAAATTGGAAATTAACCGTGGCGGGCCTATTCGGGCCTTTTAATTGCCAATGGATTCGAGTTGAGTTGATAATATTCAAGTTTACTGACTTAAGAAGAACTAGAAATGATTTTATATAATCTGTTCAATAGATTTTAATACTTTAATGAAGATAATGATTCAACTATTTTTAACTCTCGCTAAGAGAGGTACTGGATTCATGATGAAAATCGCATATACAGATTTTAGTGAATAAGCACGTTCCCAATTACTGAGTAGGTTCACATAAACAAACATCCATACCATAGTGGGATTCGAACCCAGAACCCCGAGCACACCGATGACAAGAGGCATTGTTCTAACCACCGGAGCTGAACTATGAAAATGCCAATGAAATATTAAACGAAATAAATATCTACCATAATAATGTTAAATTCTCTCTCGAAGAAGAAATAAACAACAAAATTATTTATCTTAATTTAACCATCTTTAAATCCTCAAATAATAGTATATTATACGCCAAGGTTGAGAAGATAATCATTATTGACCCAGCGCCTATTGTAACCCGAGGGCGAAGGCCGAGGGATATAAGGCGCCTGGTCAATAATGATTTTCTCAACCGTTGTTTATATACTATTTTTTTCACTACTAGCACATAAATTCTCTTTGAATTTTTTTTATTATTAATAATTATTAATAATTTTGACATGAATAATAACGTTACTTATTTGTTAATGTTCACAAAAACAAAGTAGGCTGCATTTGCTTTTATCTGACGTTTTGCTCATTTCGCTGGTTTAATAACCTCACTTATGGGCCTTGATTTGTATTTGATTTAATTATTTAATAAAAACACCTTTCTTGAGTTTAATGAGTTAAATAATATTTGGATTTGGAGGCTTGAGTTTGATTGAAAAGTGACAGTTTGCATTATAGACCAAGGTTAATAATAAATTATTATTGACCTAGGTTACCATGGTTACAAGCAAGCGGTAGTGAAAAACAATTTCTCAATAAAAGTAAATAATAGTGGGTTCCTAGACTAGTAGTGAAAAAAATCAATTATAAGATATATCGAAAACCAATCCAAGCTGATAATACAGGTGACTTCAGAACATCCCAAACATAAATTCGCGGCTTTTAGAAGTCACCGTCTTGAAACTATACCATTAAATAAAGAAAATTAAAAACAAGAACTAAATGCTATTTATTAAATCGCAAGCAACAACGGTTACACTACAAACACAGTCAATAAAATACATAAAGACATTAAATACAAAATAAAAAATAAAAATAATTCACCTAACCCTGACACAGACACTAAACGATGGAGTAAATACAATAAAAGTGGTATATATAAACATTTTTTATATTTGAACATTCACGGTAACAGAATATTGCTGAAGTTAACTGTTGAAAAACAGTCCTTTAATTAATTTTATGCTATAAATGAAGGTTGAAGCATTAATGCCCAGTAGCACCAACAAGACTTAAATTTTAAACGTCCCTTAACTAAGAAAATGCATATCGAAATTTTGACAGCAATATATGTATAATAATTCATTTGACAGTTCATTTCGATGCAATATTATCTATTTAAGGAAGGCTTAAAATTTAAGTGACGTTGGTGTAACCAGCCATAAATTAAATAATATTTAGCAAAAATAATAGAAGTATATTATTAAAAAAGACTATGATTTCTTTAGATAAGGTACAATTTTTCTATAATATCTCTGCATATTAAAAGTACAATTCAAAGTCCCGAAATACTTTGAGTAGTGAGTTGTGTATCTCTCCTTTACTTAAAAATGTTTATTACTTGATCCACTTTTCCTACGCAATTTTCGATTGCCTTATTCCGTTTCCAATCCATTTTCATAACTTGATCCTATTTGAAACATCAAAGAAACAAATGCTTGAAAAAGCATGTTGTGAAACAAAGGAAATCCCATCTGGCGTTGTGTGGATAACACAACAGCGTGTGTTGCTGCAGCTGACTGCGGGGATTCCCGGTATCCCAGTGGCGCGAATGGCTTGGGATTGCGTGAGCATTGGTGGAGAGAGGTGCTAAATGCCCACATGTGGTGCTCTTGTTGGGGTTAGCTTCTATACGGAGGATTCGCAAGTCAAAAGTTTGAAGGTGAACAAGTAATTTAAAAATCGATTTGTTTGGGATGAAATTTTTACTGTAAACAATATATTTATAAAGAAAGGCGATTTTCTCGTGACAATAACATACATGTGAATTGGTAGGAACCCGAAATTCTTGCTTTATTTGTTAACACACTAGGTACGTTCAATGTAATAGCAAAATAATGTTGGCAAAACGTTCACTAAACGGCAATTCTGGCGAATATGAATTCAAATATTTGACGTTTGTTTTTTTGTGATTGTGCTTGTGATATATTTTTAAAATGTATGATTAGATTAAGATATTACTTTGTGAATTTTTAAATGATTCATCCAATTTGGAATTAAAAACTGTTCTAAGAATAACAGAAAGTGCAATAAATAGTTCAAAAGCAGGAATCCAATAATTTTAAATAACCTAAATAAACAAGGTGATGTGAAGGTTGTGAATTACTTTGAACTAATTGTCCCTAATTATTCGGACGAAACATGAAGACATTTTCGAATGATTCCATTTTAAATTTGGTATCTTAGCAGCACCTACATAGGAGCTCAAGATAGCTAAATAATCAGCGCTAGCATTTCTCCACAGACAAGGAAAGATATATACTAAACCGAGTTTACAATGTTAGGAGTTTGTGCCAAATAGAATCGATGGGCGCCATAACGAGACGCCAATAGAAAGGCGGGAAATTTTAAAATAGGAAAAATATGTTTTCTGAAACTAACAAAATATAGACATTATGTATACCGTAAAGGCTGAAAACAATCAAATTCAATAATAAAATATATTTGTACATGAAACAAATAGCGAAACAAGCTTTTTAAACAAATACTAACCAAAGAAATAAACTTGAAAGATTCTCAATAACAGAAATGACAGATTGCTGGGCTGCCATCATAAATAATTATAATTCACTACAACTGAAGAAAATATTTATTATAATTATTGTAAAAATAATGTGAATTAAATATTGTTTGTATTTTTTATTGAGCGACTGAGCTTTATTATTTTGAAATGAAGAAATGATGTAAAATACCTATTTTAAGTTACTGCATAGTTACTTTTTTTCCATTATGTTGTAGAATTTACACTAGAATTAGCGTCTCAATATTATTCAATTCGGCACATTGCCGCCATGATGGAAGCTCGGTCTAGTATATATCATTCTTTGTCTATGCATTTCTCGCTAGTAAAACATTAAATATTACGTCATATACATTTCGCCAGCAAAGCAAGCTAACTCCATTGAATGCACTGTTACTATTACTGCTATTTCTTGTATTCGAAAGCAACGTTATAATATTCCAGTTTACCATTATCCAGGTAATCGGTTATTTAATTACCGATACTAATCTCGGTTCTGGAAACAAAATATACCAATTGTGGATCTGAAACAACAGTTCACGGTTCTCGTACATAGATATATTTCATATATTATGTTATATATGCCAATGTTGTTTTCAATCTGCAAAACACTTGTGGAATGTATTTTGTGGTATAGGGTATTATACATTGCCCATATAATAATATTATGCACTATTAGATAAAGAGGAATGCTCAGTAAGATTTTTTTGTGAATTCGACTGTGTTGATCACTCTCTGTTACTATCTAAACTTGAAAAACTAGGTAATCGTGAGGGTTCTTTCACTTGGATTGCCGGATTTTTAAATAATATACGCTAGTACGTTGCTCTTAAACATAGTGATTAATTCCCTAAGAATGAAATTAAACTCTCAATTACTAGATATTAATGTTGGTCTACCGCAAGGTACTATCCTAGCACCCGTTTCATTTATACTACTTTAATTACATAACTACTCCTTTAACGAATGAGTGTTTTCCGGTTCTATATGTAGATAATACTACATAGTTTGTGTCGGGTAAAGATATAAATGATGTAACTCACAAGTGTAAACGCTAATTCTGTAAATAGATGATTCGATAGAAATAAATTGTATCTTAACGATGATAAAACTAAAATTCTGCATTTTCTCAACTACCAAAATTACAATTTGAAAGAAGTTAGCTTACTATTTGATAAAAACATTTAATGTAGTGAAACTGCCAAAGTGCTAGAAATGTTAATTCAGGAAAATCTAAATTCGGATCCGCAATCATGTAAATTTTTATTACCTCTCGCTAAGAGAGGTATTCGATTCATGCTAAAATTCGCATATCCAGATTTTATTGAATAAGCACGATTTAAAGTCCCTATAATCCGATTATAACATTTTTAAAATGATGTGTGTGTGTGTGTGTGATTCCTCAATCTGACATTCCTGGAAAGAGCTGAAAAGGTTTTGGTAACAATTGAACAACCGGCAGTAGTAGTTTCTTAGAAAAATACTTCTAAATATATTTTTTTCGAAATTTTTGTTATTAAATATTGAAGAACATCAAATTCTCTATCTAATATATTTAAAAATTTTATTATATCTTGTATAGATTTAGAGATAAAGACACTATAATATATAGAGTAATCTAATCGCAGAGGCTAAGGCACTAAGGAAACCAGTTGACAAATTCCAATGTTTCTAACATAGTTTGTAAATGACGCATGTCAGTGTCAAAAATCAACAGTTTTAGTGACATTCTGATAGCTTTTTCTGGGAAGTATATTTAATCTTTCTTATTGTTTTATTAATTAAATATTTGAAATTATAGGTAAAATGCATATATCCATCAGAAATACCGCCAATCTGGTTAATGAATAGGAAGAATCTCTCACAATTAGGAACTTCCCCATACAATGAAAAATAGATATTTGTAATTAGAATTATATGTGTGCAGAAGATATGTTACATACGATAAAATACAATATTTGGGTAAAGTTCTGTAATTTTTTGTTATAAAACGATGGTTCGAAATCGAAGTGCAGTACAATACCTATATAGCCTAATATGGAAATGGCGAGAGGTCTTGTGCTGGCCATTTTCTTTTTTTTATTGCATCAAATAATTAAAATTAAAGCACATATAATGTAAGTAAGTATAATTAAATCTCAAATAATATTTAAATGCAATCATGAAGAGAGGTTATTTTTACCTTCCGTCACCCTTAGGTAAGGAAGGTAGGTATTGTCTTTGGTCAAAAAATTCGGTGGTGAGTTTTTAATGAATAAGCACGTTTTAAGATCCCTAGAATACAATATTACTCATTTTACATTGATGTCTGTATGTGTGTGTGTGTCCGTGTGTGTGTCCGTGTGTGTGTGTGTCCGTGTGTGTGTCTGTGTGTGTGTCTGTGTGTGTGTCCGTGTGTGTGTGACAAATTTTTCGCCGACGATAACTCGCAAACTAAAATTCTAAAAATTATGATTTTTTCGTATTCCTCTTCTTTACAACCGTATGAAGAGCTGATTAGATTTTGGTTATAATTGGTCAACCGGAAGTACCCTTATTTGAAGTTTTTAACAGTTTTTCTGGGAAAACCGCAGTTAAATATCATTTTTTGACATTTTGTTATCATTAATATGAAAGAAAATCTTATTCTCTATACAATTTGATTATACATTTTCCTTCATATTCAATAGATATAGAGTTATAGAGAGATTAAGAGAAGTTAACTTTCAAAAATCAGTTAGCTTTGCTAAAATTATGGAAACAACACATATATTCAAAAAAAATCTAATTGACAGATGTCAGTGTCAAGTGCAAAACCAAAGTGGAAAGTATAGGATCAGAAAGTAACATAAGTGACAGAGTGTCCCTCGCATAAGTGACTTGTAGTTTCAATGCCGGGAGTACGAGGAAGGCCAAAGAGAAGATGGAAGGACTGTGTAGCAGAATATTTGAGAGAGGAAGAACTGTCTGAAGAAGATGCGTTGGATAGGAATGAGGAAGTGTGAAGTGCAATTTACAGTATGTACATTCGTGTTATAATAATATTGGAGTTGTAGAATCTTCCCAAAGGAACTTGCAATATGGAATTTGTAAAAAATAGTGTGTTCGTGTTACAATTTTACAGGATATATAGAATCTTTTCCAAGGAACTTTTGGTATCGGATTTGTACGAAATACATTGAATTGACGGAAGGTTTTGTGCTGGCCACAACAGATTTTTTCAATTTGTACCTGTGTTGGTAACATTGATCTTGTTACAAATCTTATGTTAAAAGTAGTGCTCGGAATACCAGTGGATCCAAAAGACCACCCGCCCACCCGTATTTCAGTGAATACGGGTCGGAACCGATCTACACCCATAAGACCCGTATTACCCATAAGAACCACAGACCCGTATTACCCGTAAGAACCAGAGACCCATATTACCCGTAAGAACCATATCACCCGTAAAATGTATTATTACATTGCTATTTGTTTACATAATCTTACCGTTGAAAAATAATTTTATTTAATTTAGTTAATTTATTTGATTAAACACTTCACATAATGCAATAGTTTTATAAGTTAGTAATATATAAATATATAACGTTAAGGGCAATACGGTTCTTACGGGTAATATGGGTCTGTGGTTCTTACGGGTAATATGGGTCTGTGGTTCTTCTGGGTCTCACGGGTCTTATGGGTGAAGAATCGGCTCCGACCCGTATTCCATTTGGTCCGGGTGGGTGGGTATTTCCCATGTAACTAAATACCCAGTTCGAAGTCCTAGCCCTAGTTAAAAGTATCCACCCTCAAAATACTCCCTCATTACCGAGGGAAAAGCGAAAACAATATCTTTAAAATGTATTCAGCTGATTGTTTACAAATCATCACGGTTGTTTGGCTGCGCATTTTTCTCTGTAATTGCTAATAATGCTACCGCCCACGGGGCATATCTGGCAGCACAGACGTTACATATTCATCTGCCATGTTGGCAGAACTGCGTGGCGCGGGAATACAAAATAAACATTACAGACAGTTTACCAAACGTAAATTATTGCCTACGGCGACAAATAAGCGATCGATATGCTAACATACAGATAATGAGATGTTTTGTCACCAAAAACTGCGATGTACAAATTTAATAATTGAAGAAAATGGAATAAATTTAAATAAAAGATGAAAAGATCATGTATGCGAATCGATACAGTATTAATTATTTATGCAAAAACTGCGACAATAAAATACTACCTTTAAATTATTAAATGCGTATTTTTTCTCTACTTCGGTCGTAAAAATTACTTCTTGTTAATATGAAAGATAATTTGTCGTGCTTGTATATTAATTGTATAACTTTTAAGAAACGATTAACTGTTATTACTTGTAGTTTATTTATACTTCTGAAAATAGAGGGAATAATAAATAGGAACTATAAATAAAATAATTGAAATAAAACAATTTTATTCTTATTCAATTGATCTTTAATTTGTAGATAATATTTCATGTCAGCTATGAAATATAAATAATAATAATCGTATATTCGTATGTACGTACATGAACTAAATTGATAAATACGAAAATAATCGACGAACAAGAAAAGATTAATGTTTCAAACTCAAACTGTTTATTTCATTTCTATTGATTTTGATATGAATAACCGTATCTTGACCAAGTGTTTCTTAAACCGTATTTGACTGAAAATCATTTGTAATAATATTTATTCTAGTTTAACTTACCTTAGATCCTCCCGTATAAATACTTTACTATTTTTGATGTTCTTTTTTGAGCGGTCTTTATAATAAGACCAGAACTTTAAAATCATATGGCGATTCAAAATTCACGGATTTACGATAAATAGGAAAATAGTTATTTGTGTTTGGCAACACGAGCTTGCAAGCGCTGCCATAGAACGACCCCGGGAACCAAGTTCACGCACGCGGTTTACAAATATTTGTACGAGAAGTATGAAACTAATAATTAGTTATATATGCACAAATAATTTTGTTTATTAAAACTTTATTACATAATATTGTACATATAACCGCTTTGTAGCTAATTGCAGCGTAATGTGCCATATTTACATTTCAGTTATTTTAATGTTTATTTTTATGTAACGTAACTTTAATCATGGTATGCAAATCACTATTATTTATTACTTTCCAAGTATTTCGCTTGTAGTATATAGCAAATTTAAATGTAATAAATTTGTTTAATTTCTAATTGTATTGTTACAATTTACATTACGTTTGTTGGTTATGTTTCATTGTTGCAGATTTTTCGTAATACCATACTGTTACTATGATATAATAGGACTAAAAACAAAAGTGAAAAAATAAAAATAACGGCGTAGGCCGTTATTTTTTATAACAGTCTCCTACAATTAAGAATCAAGTGTTCGTAGAAAAACAACAGTATATTGATGGAATGTTGCCTAGGAGAATTTATATATCAAGAAAAGTTGTTCAGAATGACAGAAATAGAAGAATTTTATTAATCCTAAATCTTGAACGCCACACGACCGATATGCAAATAACGAACTCGGCTGATTATAAACATAAAATATATACAAACCTCGCAGCCGCGTCCGTTATTTGCCTTATATCGGTCTAATGACATAACTATAACGAGTGTTCTGTCTTGCCGAATCCCGCCGAACAGAAATTGTTGCCAACACTGAGAATGAAATGCACTAAGTTTATTATTTTAAAATTAAATTTCATACACAATTCCACCATTTACGCTTTATTATTAGTATTATTATTAATAAACAAAAGATGGTTTGAGAAAATATACTTTTTTGTTATAAATATAGTTGTAAATATGATTTAGATAAAGTATTTTTTCTTAAATTTCCATCACACTTCTTTGGTGGAGACCTGGTAAATTGACATTTCGGACGTAGCATAAGTGACTCGAAACAACACATTTCAATACATGAGTATCAAAGTAGATTTCTCAAATATCATTTGGTTATTGGAAGTGAATTGCAAACTACAACTAATTACAAACCATTACTAATAGTTACGCCTTACAAAGTATACTTTGCAGGTCAAATTATTGTTTCCCTGGTTACTTATATTCAAAGTTTTTGCTTTCATGGGCATGGGATCTATTCTAATTCATAGCCACATGTGCTATCCGTTATATAAGTTCCACTACTAGCCAACAGATGGGGGTCCCCATCCCGCTATCTGACTTGAATCCATCTGTTGGCTAGTAGTGGAACTTATACAGCGGATAGCACATATGGCTATCTGTTTTGAATCCATCTATTGGCTAGTAGTGGAACTTATATAGCGGATAGCATATGTGGCTATGAATTTAGAATAGACCTCATGATTATATAAGTAACAAATTACAAAATTTTTTGTTAACTTAATTACATTAAAAATTCGAATAATCCTTCCGATCGCAGAAAAAATGTTGTGTGTACCTCTAGTTGAAAGTATTTTTGCAGATCTCATCTAGTTCCTTGTCTCGGTCTCCAAGTAACTATTTAGTAATGGTGTTAGTAACCTTTGTTTTCTAATTTATTCCCAAGCTTGACAATTGACTCCGAAAGTGATGACGTCAAAATCGACCGGGAATTACAAAACCTGAAAGTACGCTTCCGGTTTCTTAACTGCATCTTGAAAGAGTTTGTTGTGAACGAACCGTACTAGCGCCAAATTTAAATAGGTGTCATCAAAGCTGTAATCTGTAAAGTGCAAATAAAACTTTTTTGGCATTAAAAATTGTTTCTTATGAAGCTAATTTTATAACAATATTTTGCAATATAATCAATTAATAAAATGAATAATGTATATGACAAATATTGGACATGGAAAATAAAAGAAGTAGGTATGCAAAATTTAAAAAGTAGATTACCATATAATAATATATATTTATCACATACATATAAATAATATAAAGAGTGTTAATGAATACGTGTTACAAATTTATAGGGTATATAGGGGATGCAAAAATAAAATAAACAAAATTAATAACTGTAGTGAGAGATCGTAACAGCCAACGAAAATTAAGAAAGATAATATATGCACTTTTCCTTTTATAATATTAAGTTCTGCGTCATAAACCATTTCATGGACAATGGACATCACAGACCAAATGAACATGGTTTTATTCCACTGCATTTTCACCACGAACAATAAGTCTCTCGTCATCCACAAAAAAAAAACTTATTATTGCAGAAAAACGAATCACTTGTTCTTGTTTCTTGTGCCACTGTAATTTGCAAAAGTTCAAAATCATACCAGATGAGATAACAAGCGTGACTAAAACACTACGAATCGAATTGAAAGTAAGAACGGACCGAATAAGTGATCAGATGCAGAATACCAATCCTTTAAACAATAACTAGGTCTATAACTATAGAAGAATGACAAGAGCCACAGTAACATTATTTCTTGGAATTTATAAAAATTTACTTCAATATAAGGTTTCTTAAAACAAATTACGCATATATTTTAATTTATTTTTTTACTTTAAATACATAAAACAGGAATATGTAACAAAATCACATCATTACATTTTCTAGTTTTCAAATAAGACAAATGACAGCTATTTAAATTTGGCGCTAGTTCGGTTCGTTCACAATAAACTCTTTCAAGAAACCGGAAGCCTACTTTCAGGTTTTGTAATTCCCGGTCGATTTTGACGTCACGCTTTCGGAGTCAATAACGCCGTATTGCTTATTGGACGATATTTCTGGTAATATTCATGAATACAGCATTTCTGTGGACCACTTATCCTCTTATACTACTATATTTATCCTATCCATCATTCTATTTACCATAATTCCAAAACTACCTTTATCTACCTACTCATACGATTACTGATCCGACGGTCTGCTGGGGCGTGATTCATAGCGGAAACACTTGGAGGTATAAACGGCTAGAACATAAACTGTTTACGCTACAAACGGAATGGAATATCTTCAGGCCTCCAAGTGCTGTTCACTGTTCGGTGGTTTGTTAACAGGTGAGCAGATTACGCCAGTGTCAACAGATTGTTTACAGGCCTACTGCTCTGGAAGTGTTAACTGGATGTTACATTTAATACTGCAGAAAATTATGGGATGAGTAATAAGGAAACTCATATACATCGTTTGAATTAAAGTTTTGAAACCAAAGTTTGATCATATTATATTTTTTTGAAAATTATTTAAATTTTTGTTCCTACTTATTAAAAAAGATAATGTTTGTATGTACAGGTGTCTAATATTCGATGTTTCTTTAGGGTATCTAGGGAAATATTACTGATAGAACAAAATCGTTTGCACGTTCCAGGGTCAACTTTTTGAGAAAAGTTTAATGGTCAAAACAGGAGTTTTCTATGGAACGCCGTTTTACTATTTATTCTACATTTAAAGACATCTTTAATTATTTAAAGACGTCAAAAATTTAATTTGAGATATCCTTAATTATTTAAAGACATCAAAAATTGAATTATGGACATCTTTAAATAATTAAGGACGTCGAAAATTAATTTCAGACATCCTTAAATAATTTAGGATGTCAAAAATTGAATATTAGATATCCACAATTGAATAAAGGATATCAAAAATACATTTATAGATATCAAAAATTAAATTTTAGACATCTTAAAACGGTACTGAATTTTCGACATCAAAAAGTAAATTTAACATGTCCAGAATTCAATTTTGGATATCTGTATTTGAATTTTTGATATCTTTAATTCCATTTTTGATATCCTTAATTCAATATCAAGAATTTGAATTTTTGACATCTTAAATTAATTTTGGATATCAAGAATTGAATTATGGATATCACATCTCCGTAAATAGCATGTCCAGAATTCGAATTTTTGATGTCTTAAATTAATTTCGGATATCAAGAATTCAATTTTTGATATCAAGAATTCAATTTTTGATATCAAGAATTCAGTTTTTGATATGAAGAATTCAATTTTTGATATCCATAATTCAATTTTTGATATCAAGAATTCAATTTTTGATATCAAGAATTCAATTTTTGATATCTATAATTCAATTTTTGATATCAAGAATTCAATTTTTGATATCAAGAATTCAATTTTTGATATCAGAATTGAATTCTTGATATCAAGAATTGAATTTTTGATATCAAGAATTGAATTTTTGATATCAAGAATTGAATTTTTGATATCAAGAATTGAATTTTTGATATCAAGAAATGAATGAACCTTCTTTTGTTCTGAGCTACAAGCAAAAACTTGTTTTTCGCTCATTTCGAAAATATCTCATAACTTATTTATTATGGTAATTAGAGAAAAATTGTTTTAACAAATTTTGTACCGTTTTTTAGGTAAAATAAAATGGGGTAATTAAATTTTTTGAAAACTTCATAATTCTTAAGATATAACACAAACTTATGATTTTTTAAATGGCAACCTATGTTGAAAATACTCTCATCTTTTTGCTTATTTTATAAGCTTTTCAAAATTAATAATTCGTCTTTTATTCTTTTGTTTTACACATAAATAAAAGACGAATTATTAATTTTTTGGGGTGAAAAAATTGAAAATTATTAAGAAACAAATGAAAAAACTCTTGTAGTTATAGTTTTCAGAAAGATACATTTAATAAACTTTTCTATCTCTACCGATGTCTACATGTGTTGTAGATACTGGCACACCCAGTAATCGGTAATATGCCGTGATATATTTATTTATTTATTTATTTATTCTATCTCTGCGTAAGTTGTGATATCTGTAACGATTAAGACAGACTGCGCCGTGTAATTATTAAAATAAATTTTATCTAGCAATCTACGCAAATGTCAAATATCTAAATTTTAATGACAGTAAAAAGTGTTTATGAGTTGTCAATTTTCTCAAGTTATTTAAGAGTACTCTATATTTAATTGTCTAATTATAATAACGTCAGTAAAATACTATTATGTCGGATAAACGGATATGTTACTATCATTATAATATTACGAAGGAAATTTTTGAGAACCCATAAACAATTGCTAATGTCATTAAAATTTACTTGTTTGACATTTGGACAGAGTGCTAAAAAAATTTATTATAAAATTATACGGCGCAGTCACTCACAACTTATTTTTTTCTGTCTAAATCGTTACAGATATCACAATTTACGCAGAGATAGAAAAGTTTACTATTGAATATATCATTCTGAAAAACAATAATTTTACGGTAATGACGTTGCCATTAAAAAATTATGAACTTATCATGGACGTGACATTCAAGTTTCATACATTAGTAATTTACTAATAATAACAAATATTATCTTAAAAGATGAACTATATCCATGTGGATTGTTATACCAAATTTCATTCTAGTTGAACAAAGTATTCCGCTATTATAAACAAAAAATTTTTTCTTTCGCGGTTAATCTATGGTTAAGCTTGTACCCCATTTTCTGAGACACCCTATATAGAAAACACCTTATTTAAAAAATAAGGGACTTTCAATTTCATTGTTTACCGCATTTAATTAGTGTATTCACGCCAACGTTAACGCTAAAAGCAACACAAACGAGGTTACATCCACACTTTTCACCGAAAAATAACCTCAAAAGATACAGAACGTGTGACTTTAAACACTCGCTATTCCATTGCACATAACGTGTCTCCTTATTCATATAACGTGAATCTTATTAGTACGCATGCGTATTCGGACTGTCACGTGACTTTAAAGTGCACGTTATTTTTGCGTTGATGCTGCAATAACTCTCTATTACTACACCATTGTTTACGCTAATCTGAACCTTGACGCTATATTTATTTAATTTACTTTGTTATTCTACTTCATTCTCGTAGCGGATGAATGTATAATCATTATTACCAAAAGTAATTTTATCTATAACGAAGTATGTATATCGAACAATGTATAGGTACCTACTTTTCGAATCAACCTGAGAGTCTATATATTATCATTACTTCTGATACGATCATTCGTGCGTGTATGTATGTTCCTAACTTTAATTAATTTTACTATGTAATAACATTCATCGATTTGCATACAGACTACACGTGTAGGTATAGGTGTAGAATATGTGAGCAAACTCATTCTCTAAAATAAACACAAAAGAAAATCTACATTTTCCATACCAGTCCTTCAAATATTTGACATAATTTTCTCTTATCATATAAGGTATTGCAAAAATAATAACAATAAAAAAATATAGAATAAGTACGTTCTATAGCATTGTTTGATTTTTTAAAAATCAGTAATAAGAGTGGACCTAGTAGCAAGTACATACTTGACAGCTGTCACCCGTTTAAATTCCGTTGGCGACAAATATACTCGTAAGCCACAGTCTCATTGGTACTGACGTCATCAGCCGAAAGGAGAAGCGCCAATTTTTAAAATTATATTTTCAAAGACAATTTTCTCGTGAATAAAGAGTAATACAAAAAAAAAAAACTAGGGGTAAAATGTTTTTACCTTTTGTCACCTTTAGGTGTCAAGCACAAATAATTTAAATAATATTTGAAATATATAAAGAGGTGATTAGATTTTGGTTATAATGGGCTACTTGCGTACCTTTTTTATTTAATATTTTTGAAGAGAAGGTAAAAACTTGCTACCCATATTTTTTCTTTCGACAAAATTTGATTATTTGAATTCCCGCCATGTATGACGTAGAATTACGCCGCACCAATGAATGTTCGTAAAGCCACAGCGTGGTGCCGTCCTATAGTAATGGTATGTTTGTGCGGGTAATGTAGATCACCAGTTTGACGTTTCAGTAATAGTTTGGAGGTTAGTATTTTAGTTTATCTTTTTGGTATTGATATATTAAATTACAAATAACTACCTATGTGCTTATTTATTAAGTAATTAATGTATTTGAGAGACTAGAGAGAAAGAAAAATGAACTAATGTCAAATTCAAATTAAAACTTTCTCGCACGCCATGCCATCTATTGGTAACATTCTTATCCATGCTTCCCCTCCCCCAGTTCAATATAAAGAGGTCACAGAAAATTTTCTTTCTTAATTTAGTAAAAAACAAATAATTATTTTAAAATAAAATTTATATTTTTATATATGTTTTCAATATAACATTAAGTATATAGTGGCAGAAATCGAATTTTCAGTACCACGCAAGTAGCCCATTGTAACGACTGGAGCCGTTACAATTGTAAAATAAACGCTTGGAGAATTATACTCTACAACAAAGTATAATAAATTTATTAATATGACACTTCTAACAAATTACAAAACCACTAAATACCAAACACTATACGAGTACCTATATAAAACATTAGAACTCCAATTATCAATTTCAACAACAACATATTGTCATTGGTGACCAAAGTCAAGTAAAAATACAAAAATGTAAAATATGAACATGCGACTAGATGCCGAGATAATACATAATTGATCCACCGGAAGTACTTTTATTTGAAGTTTTTAACAGTTTTTCTTAATGAAAAACAATTAAGGCCCAATTTTACCATCTTTGGTTAAAATTTTAACTGCTAGTTAAATAAACAATATTAAATCGGATTATTGACAGCAATTATAAATTTGTCGTTTGACAGTTCATTTCGTTTCGGTTTTGTTCATATAACTGGTAGTTAAAATTTTAACCAGAGATGGTAAGATATTATTTTTTGACATTATATGTTATTTTTAATATTAAAGAAAATGTTCTTCTCTAGACGGTTTGATTACAAATTTTCCTTTATATTCAATAGATATAGAGTTAAAAAATTATAAGGTGATTCGCTTTCAAAAATCAGTCAGCTATTTATCATGGAATCAGCTGATATATTAAAAAAATTCTAAGTGGACAGAGTGTCAAGTGCAAAACCAAAGATGGAAAGTGTAGGATTAGAATGTTGTATAAGTCATAATGTTGGTCGCAAGTGACATGCAGTTGCAGCCTCTCTTCAGGATTGGAACTTTCAATACTGGGAGCACGAGGAGGGCCAAAAAGAAGTGGCAGGACTGTATCGCAGAAGACTTGAGACAGGAAGAACTGTGTGAAGAAGCTTGGACAGGAATGAGTGGAAGAGAAGAGTAAGAAACAGCGACCCCTAATAAAATAGGGAAAAGCTGAAGAATAATGAAGGAAGTGTCAAGTGCGATTTACATATTGAATGTTCATGTTATAATTTTATTGGATTTATAGAAAACTTTTGCTGTAGAACTTGTAAAAAATAGTATGTGTTCGTGTTACAATTTTACATGATATGTAGAATCTTTTGTAAGGAACTTTTCAACTTTTGGCATGAGACTTGTACAAAATACATCGAATTGACGGAAAGTCTTGTTCTGGCCACAACTTACAAATTACCAAATTATATCACAAATGTCAAATCAGAAAATAAATTTAAAAAAGATTTAAAAATATTTTTAACACAAAGATGTTATTATAATTTAAATGAGTATTTCAATGACAATCAGTAAGATGAATTTATGTATGTAATTTTTATTTGTTTATATTTACTGTATTATATGTTTGTATGTATTGACGATCCAATATCGACTCTATCTGCTGGTCAATGAAAAAAAAAAAAAAAACAAACAAACAACAGATTTTGTCTTATTCTTTTGTTTAAAGCAAAGAAAAAAAAATCGTGAATACCTCATTATGGGAACCCCCCTATTTCATCAATTGCGGCTTACCTGTTGTAGCAATAAACATAAATACTTCCGTTAATCTGTAGACATAACGTATGCAAAGTAGATTATCCTACAGTGGCCAGGGCTGAAGGCAAAAAGGGCTGCAAACGCTGTTCATTATAGATACAGATCAGACGGCATTAAACTGTTGACCGCGAACCTTTGACGTCACTACTCCTTTAATTATTCATTCCCGCACAGGCCCAGTACCGGCTTAGGGAAATTGGACACTGGAGATTATCTTTTTCGGTGATATGCCAGAGATGAGATGTATGGGTGGACATGAATTATTAATCTAGTGAGCATATATAATACTATTATATGCGTATGGTCATTTTGATAGCAAAGCGCGGATTTATATTAAATGCTCGTATTTTGTAAATTATTATAGTTCATCATTTGCCTCTTGCTAGTTCCATTTTATGTTACATCAGAACTTAAGTATCGTATTTAACATTTCTTGTAAGCCTTTGATTTTTAACAATTAATTTAATTGTCATGTAATTTTATTTGTAGGAATTGTACATTCCATTAAAAATTATTTAATATATTTATAAAATAGTTACTTATATGCAACAAGAGTGTAAACACAAGCTTTATGACATGAGGTGAAGTATTTCCTGATGAGGCTTGCCGAGTCACGAAAATTATTGACTTATGCCGATATTCATAAACACTCGTAAAGTTTAAAAAAGGGCTCATTATAATTTTTGACAAATAGAATCACACTTGACAAATAAAATATCGATTTTTCTTTCAATGTCGACTGTTTTTATTGGATAAAAATTATAACGAACCGTTTAAAATTTTGCGAGTGTTTATGAATACGGGCATAAATGTCATAAAGCTTGTTTACACTTGAGTTGCATACAAGATTTTTTATACGGCCTTAATTCTCAGTTGCACCGCTGACACTTAAATTTTAAGCTAGACTTAAATAAAAAAAATTGATGTGGCCAACACAAAACCTCCCGCTATTTAATTTTTATTAATTTAAATGCATACCTCCGTATTTACTAAGGCTGCAAACTGTTCCATTGCATATAACTATTACTTTATTAACTATTTTATTTTTAAAATGACACTATTATCAATTTAAAGTGATTAGTTTAAACCTCCCGCTACCCTTGGTAAGGGAGGTATAGGGATCGTGCTAAAAATCTAATATCGAGATTTTAGTAAATGACCACTTTTTAAGGTCCCTAGAATCCATTTTTAACATTTTCACGATGATGTCTGTATGTGTGTATGTGTGTGTGTGTGTGTGTGTGTGTGTGTGTGTGTGTGTGTATGTGTGTATGTGTGTATGTGTACGAATTTTGTTTGCACTCTAACTCAAATACTATCATTCTGAAAATTCTGAAACCTTGTATTTTTACCCTATTCTAATAGGAATAGTAGCCATTAGATTTTGGTGTAAATCGGATAAACGGAAATGGTACTTTACTTGAAGCTCATAATGGTTTTTCTTTAAAAAATACCATTAAATGCCATTTTTTCGAATTTTATATCTTATGAAAATTAAAGATTATTGAATTTTCTACAGGAATACATTAATACTTTTTCTATATATTTTACAGATAAATTTAAAAATATTTTTTTTTATTAGTCGTGAAGCCTAATATAAAAACTATTCCTTTGTTACACAGTTCATTTTTCAAATGAATGTAACTGACAGTAAATGTCACTGTCAGAAAACCTATCACTTCAAATTAATAATAGTGACATTTTAAAAAGAAAATAGTAAATAAAGCAATAGTTTTCTGCAATGGAACAGTTTGCAGCGTTAGTAAATACTTAGGTAGGTATGCATTTAAATTAATAAAAATTAAATAGCGGGAGGTTTTGTGTTGGCTACATCAGATTTTTTGATAGTGGCATTCACCTGTACTTGCATTCATTTGAAATATGAAATGTATAACAAAGAAATTGGGTTTATCTTAGGCTTCGGGATTTAAAAAAAAAATGATTTTTAAATTTATCTGTACAATATATAGAAAAAGTATTACTGTATTCCTGTAGAAAATTCAATAATCTTTAATTTTCTTAATGACAAAAATGCGAAAAATGGCATTTAAGGGTATTTTTTGAGGAAAAACCATTATGAGCTTCAGGTAAAGTGCCATTTCCGGTCTTCCGATTTACACCAAAATCTAATGGTTTCTTTCCATATTAGAACAGGGTAGAAATACAAGGTTTCAGAATTTTCTGAATGATAGTATTTGAGTTAGAGCACTAACAAAATCTGTACACATACACACATACACACACACATACACATACACACATACAGACATCATTGTGAAAATGTTAAAATTGGATTCTAGGGACCTTAAAACGCGGTCATTTACTAAAATCTCGACATGTGATATTTAGCACGATCCATATACCTCCCTTACCAAGGGTAGCGGGAGGTAAAAAACAAATCGAAATTTTGACATCAGTATTAATTACTCATTTGACATTTCGTTTCGATACGATATTAACTGTTTAAGGAACACTTAAAATTTAAGCGTCAGGAATTTGACAAACGAGTAGACGACAATTTGAACAAACCAAATAACAGAGTTCACATTTGACAGATAACAAATCTAAAGTTGAAATATGCAGTACTCAGTCAACATTACCAACATGAATGTACAAGAAAAACTAAATTTAGGTAGGGTAACTTAATTGTCAAACGTGTATTGATAGTAACTCTGTAATATGGAAAATATATAATATATGAATGCATTACTTTGTAAATAATAAATACAATTAATATTATTATCATTCCGGCATGTATTTCCCGAGGAATATTATTTTAAAATTTAATCCCTTTATCAGGGGATGAGTGTAATACCGTGATTGACTGAAACAATATCAAGATAATGTAATGTTAGTTAAACAAAGTGCACCACATTTAACGTACCTACTTTGATATCTGCGTGTTGCTCTGTTTCAATTGAAATTATTGCTCTATGCTCTATTAGATTGCATTTCCACATCAATTAACAGATTGAAAATGTCACTTCAAAGCAACCAAATCGTCCATTTACAGTTTGTTCCCTTTATTTTACATTATGTGTATGAAGCACATGCGCATGTGTTTATAATTTTGTTAGTCACTTGTTAACTTCAATTACCTACTAATACAGCTTATACTACTTTTGAAAATTAATCTTTATTAGTTACTAATTCGTATAATTGATAGCTAACTCGTTAAAATTTTATAAGTTAGTAACTACGTTAGTCAGGCTGTTGAAGTGTGAAAATTGTGTTTTGTTATTGTCATACCTATAATATATGAAAAAAGTAAGTGTTAACTGCAACGACACGTTTTGATTTGATTTACATGTAACAAATAAAATATTGTATAATACACGCCAGGTAATTATTTTACTGCCTCAAGGAGGCTTGCAATGTAAATACTATTACAAGTAAATTTATATTTGCTATAAAACAGAAAATAAAAAAGTTTAACCTATTTAAAACATATTTTACAATTAAATATCATTGCATAATCACTATAACCCGGGCCCATTATAGTTGTATCAAGGAAAGGATACAGCTAATTTAGTGAACATTAAGGCTAATCGGTGAAGATTTTGGAAAAAAATTTCAAATAAAAAAACTTCTGAATATTAAAGTCTATCTCGTAAGGAAGAAAAGTTTCTCACTTAGTATTTCTTGTGCTGCAAAATCCAAAACAAACGTGTTCGATTGCTAGTTTTTATTATTTTTCTTATTATTTTAGAGATAAAATGATATTTTTATTACATAAGCATTCTCAAAACATAAATAAATAATAATCTGAAAAAAATCAGAACGATATCTTCAATAACTACAAAGATATGAGTAGTTAAAATTAAAAATTGTGAAGACATTTAATGGGGTCCTATACCATAGTCATATTTTAACTATCTTAAATAAGAAGACGAAAATATACATAAATTAATGAGTATTAGTGAAAAAAAATTCTTTAAATATTAAATAGCTCACAAACTACAAGCGATTGAAGCTGATTACTAATTGGGTATGACGCGTTAGGTACTAAGAATTTGATTGGTCGCTTGATTTTAAAAAGAAGATTCGCGCGTCTTCAGCGGTCACCTTTAAAAGAATATGAAATGTCATGTTGTTCTATAACCTAACAAAACATTTAACAATTTTGTGTTTGATGAATTTGTTTAATTATAACATCTAGTAATATTAACAATAATCATTTATTTATAACTACATCAATTTGTAATATGAATTAAATTAATAATAATATTAATTAAATTAATATTGAAACTTCAAAACAGGCAAACATTAGCGCCATCCGTCGTCATTCTTTGTATTATAATATTGTCAAACTGTTTCAATGTTCTGTAATTTATTAGGAAGAAATCCTTGTTAAATGCTTGTTATTTATGTTATTTATACTTAATAATAATTTCTTCGTGAATATAACGTATAAGTTTTTATATAAATACATTTCAGCTAAGCAAACATGAAAAAAATTGTTTTCAGTATAACTAACAGTTTGTCCCATTGTTTGTCGATCACTTGTTAATACCTGCTACGTCACGCACAAATTCTTAAATTTTAAAAATTCATATCTCGCTTATTACGTAAAATTTTTTAGTCGCGTTTGCACTGAACTTCTTATTTTATCCTGTTCTTACAGGAAAAAAAAAATAAAAGAAAAATGGTATAGGACCCCATTGAGATGATTTTTTCGAGAAATATGAATATTCAAATGTTCGCAATGAGATAGCACATCCTGAATAACATAATTAAATTTGTCGGAAAATTTCCTATAAGATCACGTTACTTTTAACTTTAAAGTAGCAAGGAAGGTTTTAATCTCCAGCTAATATTGTGCGGAAATCCTCTAACATGGCGGCGTTCAATTAGTCGCAAAGGTTTAACACTGCGTTCTGATAGAATCAACAAAATGTACACCATTGACAAAACTTACAGGATAATAATTCCTGAAAGGGATGCATGGGAACACTCTGAAAGTCCAGTGGAAAGAGAGGACATAGTCATCTATACAGACGGCTCCAAAACAACCAATGGAACCGGAGCTGGAATACATGGGGCAAAGGGACTAAGACACAACCAATCGGTTGGACTTGGGACAAATGCAATAGTATTCCAAGCAGAAGTACACGCAATTTTAACCAGCGTGCAATTACTATTGGAGAAAAACTACCACAATAGAAGAATCTCCATAGTAACAGACAGCCAAGCCGCACTTAAGGTACTAAACTCGTGTGAGGTAGGCTCAGGACTAATTCTGGACTGCATCCACAGATTGAATGCCTTAGGAGCGATGAATAAATTAAGATTGATATGGGTACCCGGGCATTCAGAAATTGAAGGAAACCAGGCAGCCGACCATCTTGCAAAAGATGGGACAAATATACCTTTTATAGGACCAGAACCTGCTTGCGGAATAACTGCGCAAACAGTTAAGCAAGAACTTAATACTTTGCTTTGGCAATGGCACAAACAGCATTGGATAGCCACATCAGGCCAAAGACATTCCAAGCTCTTCCTGAATGAGCCATCCAAGAAAAGAACAGACAACTTACTTGTGAGAAGAGGATGAAACCCCTGAACACTTAATATGTCACTGCGAAGCATTTATGGCAAGCAGACATAGTCTTTTAGGAGCAAAGAAATTGCACACTGAGACACTAAAAGACATTAGTCTAAAGAAAATCTTGGAGTTTACAAAACATACAGGGCTCCTAGAATAGGAGGAAACACGGAGGGTACAATAGACCAGATAGGTCGCAGTACAGGGGCAAGAATTAGGGCTGTCAAAAGTATTCGGTTAACCGGTTAACCGTATAATCGGTTAACCGGAAACCGGTTTTTCAATAATGAAATATTCGGCTAGCCGGTTAACCGGTTTTAGCCGGCTTTTAATCGGTTTATAGCCGGTTTTTAACCGGTTAATAGCCGGTTTTTAACCGGTTTATAGCCGGTTTTTTAATCGGTCAATAGCCGGTTTTTAACCGGTCAATAGCCGGTTTTTAACCGGTTAGTAGCCGGTTTATAGCCGGTTTTTAATCGGTTTCCAACCGGTTCATAGCACTCTTTTTTTTGAAAAAAAATTAACTATAACCTAACGTCTAAATAGCTATGGACAAAATGCCATATATCAAAATAAATAAATTTCAAATGCTTATTGAAACTGTCAATGTCACCAACCTTAATTTGTTATTATTTCTTTTAATAATATTTTTGAAATAAAAGTAAATTACATTGAAATAGGAAATAATTCATTAGTCACGTGATATGTTTTCCGCCAATCAACATTCAGAATTTCCATAGTTACATGTCTATCACAGCGATGATAAAAAACAAAGAATATCACCTTATTTCTATTCGTTACTAACTGATATGGCATTTTTACAACATTGACAGTTAATTTTAATAAAAATTCATTATATTCTCTCATTAAATATAAGCTCGTGATATTAATAATGAAGAAAGGGGTGAAAGGACCAAGCATTGAATGGTTCATAGATGAAAACAAGACATAAATGGTCCACGTGTATTGTAAAATTCTTTATTCGCAATCATTATAGTAATATACCGATTCCTAACCTTTTGGAGGTTGGGAAATACGTCATTCTTAACTTTAATGACATTCTCTTAGGTTGGAAATAACAGATTTTACCTCTTGGGTTGGAAACGTTTATGTAGAGGTTGCCTAGCAACATTGTCATAGATCCTTATAATAAAGTAAGTTAAAACAAATTTTAATAGAGCTGCCAAAAAATATTAATAACATTAAAGGTTAAAACTCATTGATTTATTTTGAAAATTATTGATTTAAAATGAGGATGATTGTGAATAAAATAAGATACATAACCTCGGTGGGAGTTTCATTACAGCCTCGCGCTTTATCTCACCTCGAGGCTTCGCCTCTCGGTAATATACATAAGCCCTCGGATGTAATGAAACATTTCCCACCTCGGATGTAATATACTATTATTACGGACGCTTCGGGCTTAGGGAAAGCCCATCTTCAGCAATCGTTGAATATACAGTAATAATTAAAATTTATGACAAAAATTTTTTAAAGTTGTATTAGACGCGATGATCTATATGAACAACATCGAAAACAATTTTAAATACAGCATTTCAACAACCTTCCGAATCAATACGGAGTTGGTGAAATATGAATAATAATCGAAGATATTGCTCGCATACCATATATACGTATATCATATACCATTGCTAAACAATAAATTGTCAAGATTTTAGTGCACACAGGGAAACTTTGCAAAGTTTACCGAAATTTATTTCCCAAAGAAGAAGTACGATGTTTCCTAAAAGTTAACGGCGCCCTTAAAACTCGATACGTTTTGAGGAAACTTTTGAACATGCACCAAATTAAAGGTTATAAACCGGTTTTCTGACCGGTTAAAAACATGTTTTCCGACCGGTTAAAAACCGGTTTTTTGACCGGTTAAAAACCGGTTTTTTGACCGGCTAAAAACCGGTTTTTTGACCGGCTAAAAACCGGTTTTTTGACCGGCTAAAAACCGGTTTTTCTGACCGGTTAAAAATCGGCCGGTTATTGACTTAAAACCGGTTATTCGGTTTTTCGGTTAACCGGTCTGTAAACCGACGGTTAACCGGTTAGCAATTTCAGCAGATTTTGACAGCCCTAGCAAGAATGAACCACCTCCCGACAATAATAATAATAATAACACTGCGTTCGCTCTCCAGTTATGTATAGAGATCAGTGGTTGTTGCATGTCGTGCTTTATCCAAAATTATGGTACCGCATGAATATAAAATATTAGGCCCTTTCTCTTTATTTCCACCTCCTTATTCCAGTCCTGATCTCAATCTGCACACGTGTGTGTGGATGTAAATACGGACGTCCGGCGATCTTTCCATTCAGCCGTTGATATTGGCGTCGGCCGTCGGCGTCGGAACAGCTTGTGCTTGTCCCGCTCAGGAAACGCGGCTGACGGCTAACTACTTCATAAATTTCACTTTACACCCCTACAACACAGACAGCGGCAACGGCAGCACAGGCATTTTTAATCACCCCCCGCTTAAGTGAAAAGTTACATGCACGATTTATACACTCAAGTGGATAAAGGCCAAGGGAAATGTTTATGGCTCTTTTAATTACTTTTAATAGATAGTTATATTTTAGGGAGGTTCATATTATGTTCAGCATGTTATTTTTGTTTCAAAATTAATTTTTGTTTGTCCTTAGCCCTTAAAATTTGAAACACAATCATTGTATCAGTCGAAAGAGAAAATAATAAGTATTTTTAAAAATAAAAAACAAATATGGTTTCCATTTAAAGAAAAATTGTAGTGGCCAGCACAATACGTCTCGCCATTTTCGTTTTGTTACATAAGTATCGAGCTTAACATTTCTGGTACAGACAAATAAATCTAATTATATCTATTCCTTCATTCTATAAGGAATCTTGTCCTACTCTTCTAAAATGTTTCAATTCATTGGTGGGATTGGCGGTATTTCTTAAGGATATCCTGTATATCATAGCTTAACCACAGATTCCTGAGGCTAAAATAAGACGATTTAACTAAACTTGCTTCTACCGGAAAGTTTATCATTTAGCCAAAATTCTGCTTCAAAGTTCTTCGAAAAAAAATTAATTTTGCTTATAATAACAAAACGCTTTATACGATTTGGATGAAATTTGGTATGACAGTTCATATGATTATAAATCATCTTTTAAGGTGATACTTGTTATTATTAGTGAACCACTAGTGTATTAAACTTAGGTGTCCCTACATTGATTAGACCGTAACTTTTTAATGGCTACGCCGATAACATAAAATTATTTGTTTTTTCAGAAAGACAAATTCAATAGCAAACTTTTCTCTCTCTGTTTAATTTGTGATATCTGTTACGGTTCAGACAGAAAAAAATAAAACGTAAGTGACTGCATCGTAATTTTTTGTAAAATTTCATCCAAATCATATAAAGCGTTCTATTATTAGAAGCAAAATTAATTTTTTTTCGAAGCACTTTGAAGCAGAATTCTGGCTAGGTACACTTTCCGGTAGAAGCAAGTTTAGTTAAATCGTCTTATTTTAGCCTCAGGAATCTGTGGTTAAGCCATGTCCCCTTATTTAAGAGACACCTGTATGTACTATTACTATTAATATATACATACCTATCTACAATTATAAATATTTATTTAATAATTGAATAAGAAATATTACCTATACTTCCCAGAAAAAGCTTTCAGTAATGTCAGTAAAACTATTGATTTTGGACACTGGCTTTTATCTACCAATTACGAACATTTGATTTGACAACTGGTTTTCTTGGTGTAGTCTGGACTGTGTGATTTATTACAATAGATTATTCTGCATATTATGTTTTCTTTATCTCTAAATCTATAGAAAATACAATAAAAAATTTAAGTTGATTAGATGGAGAATTTTATGTTCTTTAATATTTCTTGTAATAAACAAAATTTTCAAAAAACTTATATTTAAAACAATTTTTAAGAAACTGTTAATTCCGGTTGACCAATTGTTATCAAAACCTTTTCAACTCTTCCTATTAATTTCAGATTGAGGAATACGTAGCCAGGTTTTAAGTATTATAGTTTTTGAGGAATCGTCTTCCCAACATCCAAACACACACACATCACCGTAAAATTATTATAATTGGATTCTAGGAACCTTAAAACGTGCTTATTAACTAAAATCTCAATACCTATACGATCTTTAGCGTGAATCCAATACCTTTCTTAGCAAAAAGAAAAAATGTAAGTTTATGTTGAAAATTTACTAATAAAATAATGATTTTCGTACAATAAAAATATCTAACTTTTCTATTTGAAACATTTTTGTAGATTACCAAATGTTTAAAAGTTATTTGAAACTGAAAATTTCGACTAAAATCAGTTATTCGTCATTGTGTAGTAGCATATGAGAATTTTTGGAAAAAAAGCTCCTGTAAGATAGCCCCCCAAAGGAGTACCAGATGTCCATGTAACCGAAATCGTATATCTTGTAGTTTCCAAGATCCCAATGATGGTCTTCGAAATCCGGACATCCTGTATGCTCATCAAATATCTTAGACTAGTTTTTGAACACATTACATATTTAGAAGAAATGAACAATGAAAGTCACTATCACAAAATAAATTTAAATTAAAAGGTAAAATTTTGTAGAAGAAAATAGTGATAAAATTGAAACAATAGGTATATACAAAAAACTTAATACTTTGCCAGCATTGTTTATATATTTATATGTATAAATAAAAACAAAATGGCGGAAAATAATAAGCTTGCCACATAATATTTTTAACCAAGCTCATATTCCGAGTTCCGAGGGCACTTTTATAATAAAAGTGTTCTCGTAATACGGACCTATATATTTGAATTTGGTTTGATTAATTTGGTTTTGAAAGGACACGTTTTTGAAACGAAATGTCATACTTTTAGTAATCAAAGTACCATTAGTATACCGATCCCTATTGTAAATATAAAGATTTAAAGAAAACCTACGTTTAAACGTTATTAATTTTAAATGTCACATTTTCAAATAGAAAATGGCAAGATATAATTATTTTCATTCCTGATATATTTTCAGGAATAAACAATCATAAATTTCCAGGAATATACATATTTGCGTGGGATTCTTGTTTCTTCGAATCACATTCACTCTGTACGTTTTTATGGGTCAAATTATACATATGAATATCATTTCTAGTTAAACCACTTGTAATAATGAATGCTTTAAAAATAGAGAAAATTTCGATATTCACTACGTATTGTCCATTCTGCGAAATAGTCTTTGATAAACGGGCTCATTCATGGAAACGAATATATGTATACCTTAATAATATTTGCTTAAAATCGCTATAAGTCAACATTAAAACAAAATTAGCACGTGGCGCACCGCAAACTTAATAAAACCATATTCCCTACGTCCAATACAATAGCATTTGAATAAAACTAGTAATTTGTCAAGTTGTCGAGGCGGCCGGTTGGCGGCAGCACGGGCTATGATTAATGTGCTGTGTAATTTGGCTGGAAATCCCCAGCATTAGATAGAAATTGCCACGTGTCAGTGTTTCGGACACGTATCGTCGACTGTGGGCTTCTATTTTCGTCAGCGCCAACTAAATGTTAATTTATGAGATTTATTGGTGAAGTTGCAGGTGTACAAATGGAATGCTTGCCTATAGTTTGTTTATCGACGTTAGCGGAAATTTTAGGTTATGGAATCTGAAATGCCTAAAGTTCTCACCATTTGTCACGAACAACTATTGTAAGGTGAACTTCTATAGCGCAAAGTCAAAGTTAATTAATACATATGCATATTTCCAAATAGATTGGTTTCCGCTTCGATAACTTGGGCTGTTCAACTTTGCTCTGTACACAATGTTCATTTGCATTCTATGTTTACCTTCATTTTTAATAGAGGTTGAAGAACTAAGAAAAATGGTTCAGCAGATTATTCTTCTCTTCCACTGACAATTTTATTTTCTGTGCCTTCTTACGGTATAAATAGTTTTACATTACCTGCTCTCAGAGCTGGGCAGTAACTAGTTACTTTAGGAACATAGTTACTAACTAGTTACTTTTTCGTAACTTGTAACGTAACTTAGTTACTTTTTAAAATATGGTAACTGTAACTTAACTTGCTGCGGAAAAGTAATTGGTAACTTTACGGTTTTTAGTTACTAGTTACTTGAATAACTAAAGTTACTTAAAGTAACTCAGAAATTAGAATGTAACTTAAGTTAGTTAGTCATAAAAAGTAACGGGGGGGATTAAAATTTCTAAGAAATTTTTTGTTGAGGCTGATGCCTTTTTTAGAAACACTAACTAAAACTGTTTTGTTTTAAATAAATGTCTGTCCAGAGTGGAAGTGTTGAGCGCAGCATCGCGCATATCCTCTGTAATGTGTAACTTTTATTTTAATACATAATTAAATTCAATATTATTGTTGATTGATTTCAAGCCATAATAGATAATAAAATAAGTAATTATATTCATTATTTTAACTTTTAATTCTAGGATTAAAAAGTCACTAAATGGGGGCCTCAGATTGAAAATCGACGTCTGATCCGAGGTTTCCAATAAATTAATCATTATCCACTAATAAGTGTAGGAAATAATGTCTGCATGTTTTATATATTATAAGGTCATGTCATGTTAGAATGAAAGTAGATTCTTTATATCTTGGTATAAGAAATCAAAATTCAAATATAAATTAATAAATTTAAAAAAATTACAGCAACCGGGCCCTGCGGGCTTTTTGTCAAAGCGGGCCCTAGGCCGTGGCCTCGTGGGCCTAGGCGGTAATAAGGCTCTGTAGGTCCGTTAACATAAATAAAATAAATAAATATATCATCACGGCATATTACCCATTTCTGGGTGTGCCAGTATCTACAACACATATAGACATCGGTAATGATGACGATATATTTTACCTTTATATTTTAACATTAACAATAATAATCTGATTGGGTGTTGCCAAGTAATAACGTTAAAATTTAGGTTAACGTAGTTAGTGCAAAAACTCCCTGATATGTATACTACACAATAACTAAGTCAACAGTCTAAGTCTACACTTCACGCCATTAAAAGTAGTTAGAAAGTAACTCAAGGTAACTAAGTTACTTGTAGTGAGTAACTAGTAAATAACTTAGTTCTTTCACCAAAGTAACTGGAACTTAAGTAACTTAGTTACTTTTTTTTGGAGGTAACTTTAACTGTAACTAGTTACATTTTAAAAGTAACTTGCCCAGCTTTGCCTGCTCTAAACCCCCCAGAAATTTTTTTTATAAGTACTTGTTTTCAAAACAAGAATTAGTAATATGTTTACAACTTTTAATACTGAATTGTTAATTGTAACTTAGATGAAGACATTTTCAGCTAAATGTAAATAACTTATAACTTGCAATACAAACCGATTTTCAGATTATGTTTTTGTATCCATGTCATGTGAAATTATTCAAATCTTCTGATTTTACCAACATAAAAAATCCCTAGTATTTCATTTGGATGATAAATCAAATTCATTTAATAAATTTAGAGGGAAGTCGGTGCCAAAAAATCTTGTATTTTACTTATTACTCATCCAGAAACTGCTTTGCGAGTGCTTGTATTTAAGGAACTCGCCTTCGGCTCGGTCTGTCATTTCACGTAAGAAAGTAGTGACGGGAAGATAGGTACAGTTTGATCTTGTTTTTTGATTGGTTAATTCAATGAAGCAACAAGATCGAACTGCACCTAATCACTATTTTTTTTTTTACGTGAAATGAAATATACAATAGTATAGAGTGATTAAAAATAACTGATTCAGTTGGCATTATAATTCTGAGGATCTTTTTATTCCACAGTTTACACAACACCAGGTGAAGGCGGAAATACTACTTGATATGTCATTTTGACCATAAATACAAAAAGGTTATGCCAGAGTAGGGACCTGACAGCTAATAGTATTATGAGTGATTGAATTGCTCTAGATTATTGCTCTATGTAAAAAATAAAAGTAAATGGCTAAAGAAAACAACGATCAAATTTAAATTTTCAAATGTTACTGTTAACAGTGTTAAAAACAGGAGATAAATTTATGTATCAATCTTACCAATTTCAAGTATTTTTTAAGTAAATAAATTAGGAAAGAGTGAAAAGATAATGTCAGCCACCGGGATTTGAACCCAGATCCACTGTCTTGCCGGTTTTTTTTTATTTTTTAAGTATTGCCAGCTAAATCAGTTATTTTTGATAACGCTGTATCCTAAAAAACAAGTTTTATAAGACTTGTTTTTTGCACGCGTTAAAATTTAGAAAACGAACTGTGGCGAGTTTTCTAAATGGCATGATATGTCTTATAAAGTTCTTTATACTATTTTTTTTATATTTTGCCTCTTTAATATATTAAAATACTTATGAAAAAAGCTATATAAAACCGAGTTGATTTGAGGAAATTTATATGTATAATGTTGTAGTTGGTAATATTGGATTGATACTCGTATTTATTCAATTGTTTGAAAGTTTATGTAATTCTGATTTATGACGTTTGAAAATTTAAGTAAATATAATCTAGAACTAACCTTTAAAAAAAATTGCTTCAGTTGCTTCAGGCTCCTTCGGTACAAAATTGGGTTTCGTAATGACTTCATTATGAACGCAAAATATGAAAATAAATGTTGAATGATGCTAGTTTATAAGATTTAAAAATAGAAAATAACAGAAACAATCAAAACTTACCAAGAAATGTTTTTTGAATTGTTCCTCTTTCCTTCATGCGCTATTATAATTCCAAATTCATTTCATTATCTCTGATGTAATATATTAAAAATTTTAGTAAAGTAAATGTGGAAAGTTATACAGTCCAAATGTAGAATGATGACATAGCACGAGAAGGGAAGTTTTATGAAGTTAGTATAAAGAAAAGCATGAAGTTGTGGCGGAGTCTAGGTAGAGACAGCACGGAGCTTCAGTTTGTTCAAGATGTAGTGCACTTCTCAACTTACACACCGGCAGTAGCAGTTATTATTTAACCTACTTAAACTTCAACCCACCTACTACTGACTCACATATGGAATGGAAGGAATGTACGGTTTTAAACTAACAGTTTGTTAGCTAAAATAAAGTTGAATTCATTTCACATTTCAACGTTATCTTTTAGTGTTAGGCAATATTACTAAATATATGTCCAATTATATTTATGAAGATATTACAAGACCACCGTGAAAATTATTTCCAATTTTGAAATTGCACAAAAGCTACCTATGTGGTGTTCTCTACACAACAGCTTTAAGAGCCCATATAGTGGCATCTGGTGAACTTCATCAACGGTACAGGCATATCGTCTTTAGAAAAAATCTGATGTGGCCAACACAATACCTCCCGCTATTTAATTTTCATTAATTTAAATGCATACCTACATGTTTACTAATCCTGTAAACTATATTAAGTTCCTCTGCATATAACTATTGCTTTATTTACTATTTTCCTTTTAAAATACCACCATTATTAATTTGAAATGATTAGTTTTTTAACAGCGACATTTATCTGTCAGTTGCATACATTTGAAATATGAACTGTGTAACAAAGGAATTGTGTTTATCTCTGATACATAGACTTCTGAACTTATAAAATTTATATATTTTATAAATTTGTATATAAAATATATAGAAAATTTATGAATGAATATCTGTAGAAAATTTAATAATCTTTAATTAATAATAACATAAATTGCGAAAAATTTATACTGAAATGTATTTTTCGAAGAAAGACCATTTTGACTTCAAGTAAAGTGCCATTGCCAGTTATATGATTTACACCAAAATCTAATGGTTTCTTTCCATATTAGATTAGGGTCGAAATACAAGGTTTCAAAATTTTTCGAATGGTAGGATTATATATATTATCGTGAAAATGTTAAAATTGGATTCTAGGAACTTTATAATGGAGTCGTTTCCAAAAACCTCGTTATGCGATTTTTAGCATGATCCCCATACCTCCGTTACTATGGGTACCGGGAGGTAAAAATTAAGCCTTCTTATTGCAATTGGGCACAAGCCCAACTAGTATACTTGCTTCTACATAAAACCTAAGACTTTTATAAAAACTTTTTAATAATAGTTATTTTCAACTTCACACTACATTAAATATTCAGTTAATATCAAATTGCTTATAAAATTATTATATTTAAAATATGCTTTATATGTCTGTTTATTGTACATATACTTATATTATAAAACATTCTGCTATGGACCATATAACGTTTATATTAAAGTTCATTAACAGTTATTGCTTTTTATTGCAGCTACTTTGCTAAACATCATATCGTTTATTATAAAATATTTATAAAACTGCAATATACATTCATTTAAGTTTTATAGTATGGCAAGGTAAATATATAAAACCATAAAATAAAACTGGTTGCATCAGTAAGGTAAATTTGGTCACTATACATCACTATAATATGTTGAAAATGTTTTAACAACATTCTTATAAAGATCTATTAAAACTATTTCCTGGCCAAATTGGCAAAAGTAATCTGAATAACCAGTATTATTTACAAATGTACAGTTCATTTAAATTAGCATATACATAGAGCCATAAAATTGTTTAATTCTCATTTTGTTTCTTTTATATATAAAAATGGCAATAAGTAACTATGTAAGTGGAAGAAAGTTAAGCGAATGGGAAAGTTTCGCCGAAAAATGAAAATGAGTTTCAAAAAACTTCAACTTAACTATAATGACAATGGCATTCTCTAATCAAATCATTGTTCTTCAGGGAAGAAGGCATCAGTTTATGGTGCCGAAACGTTGGAACTAATAAAATATTACAGAATGAAAACTAAAAAGGTTGTGTTATTCCTAGTGTATTATGTGTTCTGAAAGATTTTTTAATAATTCTGTATCCTTCTTTATTATCTTTTCTTCCTAAAATTTCATTTCACGATCAATTTTGACATTACTTCTCAATTGAAAAATGATCAGACACACTGTATATTTATTATACAGTGTATATAGATATGTGTATACATATTTTTTAAAAGTTTATGAAATTATTTCAAATAAAACAGTTTTATTAGTTGTACCTATTTTAGTCATTTAATGGCTACATTAGTACTGAGGAAACGTTCTGGTTACAACATTATTTATAAATCTTTTGCTCTTCAAAATTATAGTGATGTAAACTTTTATAAAGTTGTAATAAAATCATTTTTGTTAATTGTGAGTAATTTGAATGTTTAATATAATTCTTATGCTCGTATTCATAAACACACTTAAAATTTTAAACGGTTCGTTATAATTTATGCAATAAAAATAGTCGACATTGAAAGGAAAATCGAAATTTTATTTATCAAGTTCGATTTTATTTGTCAAAAATTATAACGAGCTGTTTCAAAACTTTACGAGTGTTTATAAATATGGACATTAAACTAAAATGTTTTATTTAAACTCATATCAAAATATATTTAATTCCTCAATTACCTTCGGTAATAAAGTAAGAAATAAATACAACCGGTGTAAACGTCATCCCGGTAGTTGTGTTGGGATCGTTCAAGCGAGGGTGACAATCTACAGCAATCTACATCGGAATTTATTTAACGTTAGCCCAGACACAAACAGTAAAACTGAAACGGAATCTAGAAACAGAGCGATTACCGTTTGAACCCGGGGAAACCGCAATGAAACTGCCGTTTCGCGCACTCAACGACCTCACCGACTCACTCAAATTTAACATTAAAACTAAATAAAATTTGCGAATGCTTAATGTCACGGGATAAAGACAGGCGATAATCTATCGGCAATTAAGTTTGTTTTATATGATGAGTACAGGCTGAAGCTGGCACATTTTCGATGTTTTTTAAGGTATCTCGGGTAATACAGGCTGTGCAACGGGGAAACTGACGTTTTTGGAATAAACAGTACTGTGCTATTTTTGAGTGCCGGACACCAGCCTTGAGCGGAAGGCATTTTTTTTTTATTAAGTAGATGGCTTTTATCGTTCAGATTAGGACAATATTTAACCAGATCATTGATGTAAATGGGAGTCACACACAACATCCAAGCTCCTCGTGAGAATCGAACCCACGACCCCAGAGCCGAGCGAAGGTCGTTTGAGCGCACGGCTACCGAGGCTGCTTAAGAAGGCCAATTAACAAGAACCTTATTTCTCAAAATTTCGTTGACGCCGTGAAAAAAACATTATTACGTAACTTTGTGCTTGTAATTTATTTGGGGATGCTTCTGATCCGAGTGTAAACAAGACTGGAACGGATAGGAACGACCAATTGCACAGATCAACTACCAGTATAAGAAAGGCTACATCACTTTAAAACTTATTTGGGCAATTGATATATGTTATATTAGGTATGCTCAAAGTTACTTTTGTGCTAACATTCTTTTGTAGCCCATTATTCCTGTATCGGACTGTACCTGGTTTAGAAATTCTTTGTTAACGGGCAAATAAATAATCTTTACGTGAATTAAAAAGTTCAAGGCCTAACACAGAGAGGGCAGTAATAGACGTTGAATTAATTTTTATGAATTTATTTTAATTGTTATTAGTGTCTCTGCGAAGTTTTATGTTAATCCATTAATTTGTGACAAATGATTTTTTTAAATTAACATTTGTATTGACATATTTAAGATGTATCTAGTGAACCCCTGTGTTTCTTTTCGGTAATAACAAATCTTTCCATAAACTTATCAGGGTCAGATTCATAGCGGACCAGCAAGTCGGCCGACGTCTGTAAACGAACACGTTTCTGATCAACCATCAGAAATCGGGGGACCCACCATGCAGAAATTTTTGCATTTATAATTAATTGATATGGGGTCCCGTGGCCTTGTGCCTGAGTGTCAGGTCGCAAACCTGGGGAACCGGGTTCAATCCCTCCTCACTCTCCAAGCCAGTAATGAGTGCCCGTGAGGTGACGCCTGGTAAGCACCCGCACGGTACAAATATGTCATCATCATTACCGATAACTGCGATAAAGTAGATTGTGGCACACTCAGAAATGGGTAATTTGCCGTGATGATATATTTATATAATTCATTGATCGGAATGTTTTGAACCCATATCCTGAATCAAATTAATGTTTATTTCACTGTTCACAATTAAAGGCTTTCCACTGCGAGGAGCATCTTTCATGTTTTCCCTCCCACGTTTAAATGTAGCTACCCATTTTTTTACCATTTTGTATGTAGAACAAAATGTTCCCAAAGTATTTGCCTTGTCTTTATGAATTTGCTTCGGTATTATTTTTTAAAAAGTCACTACACACGTTAATTCAATAAATGTTCAATAGTCCAATTAATTCATAAATTACTAATGTAAATCTTTGCAGAGATACTAATTACAGTTTACATACATAACCTTACAAAAAATAATTGTGGTTTATTGCTGCGCTCTCTGAGTTAAACCACAAACTTTTTAATCCACCTACGAAAACAAGAAAAAAATTCTTCTATTTTCCGTCGCTGTTAAATTGGGTAGAATTTATTGATAGTAGCGATCGGCCCATTTGGAATGATTAGAACATCCTTATCAGCACCTTAGCAGTAGGCTGGAATAGGCTGTCGCGCAGTAAGGCCACAGGATTAATTAAACCAATTAAACTAAAACCATCAACAAATAGAACTTCACGTCATTTAACTAATTCCGAAATTCAAATACGGTAATTTGTGAAATCGTCTGTTCAATATGGAACTACGTATACGGTAAATTAAATTAGAAATGAGACAAATATTATACTATTACAGGAATGTTTACTTTTACAAAACTATTTAATATTTGTATGTATGAAAATATGTTATGTTCATTAAATGATTTTACTAAATATGTCGCTTACAAGCACGGCAAGAAACCGGTTAACTACTGTTTTAAATCTAAAAACGTTATTTTTAGTCGAAACCAATATCTTTATTTTCTATAAAGCCAGTAAGCATTAATAGAAATAAAATAAACTTGTTTTTAAATCCATTGAACCCAGTTTTTAAACGCATGGAACCCAGGAAAGAGAAAGTGCACTTTTCAGTTTTTTAGATATATATTTTTTTAATTTAAATAAATAAAATAAATATATCATCACGACACGCATATTACCTATATCTAGGTGTGCCAATCAGCTTTGTCACAGATATCGATAATGATGATTACATATTTGTACCGTGCGGGCTTTAACCAGGCGTCACCTCACGAGCACAACAGGGGTCTCTTTTGTGCCATTCAATATTCGAAATATTTGGCGTCGGTCGGGATCGAACCCGTTCCCCCCAGGTTCGCGATCAGACACTTTGGCACGCAAAGTAACTACTTTCTTCACGGAAACAGAGAAAAATAATAATTTAGGTACACAATAAATGATATTTTTCTTGAATGATTTTATTAACTGGTTTATTTAATTTAATCGGTTAATCCTAGCATTTCAAAACCAGGTTAAATATAAAGTAAACCGGTTTTTGAACACGTTCTTGATTTCGGTTCGGTTAACCAATAACCAACATTTTTTTTTCGTTTTCTTGCCCAGCTTACAAGTAACCAAAAAATTAATGCTGAATTTTAATAAGTATTAGCACAGAGCACAAATTAATATACTAATCTGTGGTATTAGTGAATTTTGAAATTATTTTACCAAAGAATAGTGTGAAGAGTAGATAGTGAACACAAATAAAGCTTACAAACGGACTGAGATTACAGCAAAAGGTAATGCAAATCCCTTTTGGAAGTTCCTCAATTTATTTGAATATTTTATGTAGAGATTATTAATTTTAGAAAACGATTTAGTCGTCAATTTAAGATAGGTTTATAAACAAGAAAACTATACATTTCAAAGTACTGTACAGGTTATCTATCTCATTTTCGATATTTTTTTTTTAAGCAATATTGTTCGCACAGTTTTTGATACACTTTTAATAATTACCACAAACGAATAAATGTTCTATTGACTATGTTTTTAAGCTAGAAGCTAGAACTTGTTTTTGTTCATATTGAAAAACCTCATCTTGCATAAGCATTATGACAGGTAGAGAAAAATAAATATTTTTCGTCACTGGAAAACCTTTTTTAAATAAATATTTTATTGATAGGTACTTAATTGCAATTGAAAAAAGAACCATAGTCCAAATATGATATACTTGCAACTTGCAACAACATCTACTTTTAACGATGCCAAAACTATCTCGCAAAAAGTATCTTAGCCACAGTTATTTTTTAGAGAATAAGATTTTCTTCGAAAACGTTCCATAAAAATGATTAATTATTACGTAATTACTAATCAATATTTATTTTTCTATTACTCAATATCTATAAACAATTTTCTAATATTTAAACATAATTCTGAGTTTCAGAAATCTTTAACAGTAAGGCAGCCAGAAAGTTTTCAAATTAAAAAAATCTGATGTGGCCAACATAAAACCTCCCGCTATTTAATTTTAATTAATTTAAATACATACCTACGTATTAACTAATGCTGCAAACTGTTTCATTGCATATAACTATTGCTTTATTTACTATTTTCTTTTTAAAATGTCACTATTATTAATTTGAAGTGATTAGTTTTTTGACAGTGACATTCACCTGTCAGTTACATTCATTTGAAAAATGAACTGTGTAACAAAGGAATTGTGTTTATCTTAGGCTTCAGGATGTATATAAAAAAATCTGATGTGGCCAACACAAAACCTCCCGCTATTTAATTTTTATTAATTTAAATACATACTTATGTATTTAGTAATGCTTCAAACTATATTATGTTACATTGCATATAACTATTGCTTTATTTACGATTTTCTTTATTATTTAATGTCACTAATTTGAAGTGATTAATTTTTTGACAATGACGTTTACCTGTCAGTTACATTCATTTGAAAAATAAACTGTGTAACAAAGGAATTGTGTTTATCTTAGGCTTCGCGACTAATAAAAAAAAATATTTTTAAATTTATCTGTAAAATATATAGAAAAAGTATTAATGTATTCCTATAGAAAATTCAATAATCTTTAATTTTCATAAGACATAAAATTCGAAAAAATGACATTTAATGGTATTTTTTGAAGAAAAACCATTATGAGCTTCAAGTAAAGTACGATTTCTGTTTATCCGATTTACACCAAAATCTAATGGCTTCTATTCCTATTAGAATAGGGTAGAAATACAAGGTTTCAGAATTTTCTGAATGATAGTATTCGAGTTAGAGTGCAAACAAAATTTGGACACATACACACATACACACACACACACACACACACACACACACATACATACATACATACATACATACAGACATACATACATACATACATACATACAGACATCATCATGAAAATGTTAAAATTTGATTCTAGGGACCTTAAAACGTGGTCATTTACTAAAATCTCGATATGTGGTTTTTAGCACGATCTCTATACCTCCCTTACCAAGGGTAGCGGGAGGTAAAAATGATTTTTAAATTTATCTGTAAATTATATAGAAAAAGTATTAATGTATTCCTCTATAAAATTCAATAATCTTTAATTTTCATAATGACAAAATGAGGAAAAATGGCATTTAATCGTATTTTTTGAAGAAAAACATTATGAGCTTCAGGTAAACTGCCATTTCCGGTTATCCTATTTACACCAAAATCTAATGGGATCTTTCCATATTAGAATAGGGTAGAAATACAAGGTTTCAGAATTTTCTGAATGATAGTATTTGAGTTAGGGTGCCAACAAAATCCGTACACATACACACACACACACACACACACACACACACACACACACATACACATACACACATACAGACATCATCGTGAAAATGTTAAAATTGGATTCTAGGGACCTTAAAACGTGATCATTTACTAAAATCTCAATATATAATTTTTAGCACAATCCCTATACCTCCCTTATCAAGGGTAGCGGGAAGTAAAAAGTCTAAGGTTGTTTTTCCAAAGTGTTCTTCAAATGGAACTTTAGTTTAATGTAAAGGAGGTTAATAACAAATGGTGAAAAGTAATGTGTTCTCCACCTCAGAGTTTTTATTGTTTAATTTTAGAGAAACATGAAGTAAACTTAGCAATTTTTAAAAGCATTGTTAAAAATTCTGTTTGTGGTACAATAAAATAGTTTACAACTGTTACAATCCAAGTTCCAGTCGTAGAATTCAACACTTCCTCTCGTATCGAATTCTATGTAAAAGTATTATTGTGTTTGGCGGTCGTGCAGTGGTGTTCCCGCATTGGTAAGATACCATGTTGCTTTCTACCCGACACTGCACTACTTTAACTTCAAATCGTGTACTCGTGTAGCAAACAAGAACAACACCACACACTGAAAATTCTACAAACATAACCAAAGTTGTTATAACTTCACTTCCGGCGGATACAAGCACGCAGGATTTGCGTGGAGAACTTATTTTATTGTGGAGTAGAAAAATGAACCACTTGCCGAACAATGAAACTTTTATTTTTACCTCTAGAAGTTGAAAATGTGGTAAATTTTATTTAAAAATTTGCAGGTTTCATGCTTTGTCAGGTTTAAAATGTGTTTTTAAAAACATATTTCTTAAAAGAACACAGAACATTAATGAAAATTTACATAGGTTTCTCTATATGATTTACCAAAATCAATAAAAAGAGTTCTTGTACAAAATAACGGACAACTCTATTAAGCGGGCATCTTTCTAAAACGGACATTTCTGTAGGAACCAACCTAATACATACATTTTTTCTACACTCTAAAAAAAATGTAGCCGTGTAAAAACGATTTGGTAAGTGATAAAACATACTTGTGTGAAAATCAATATAAAATTTTGTAAAATTTTGCAAATTGTACGAGTCCTCTAATTCATATTAGTTGGCCTATTTGTTAAATTCATTTATCGTGACTTAAATAGTATTATTTCTAATAATAATGGAGGAAGTTTTTATTTTTTATTTAAAGTAAAGGTATATCCACATTATAACGTAACTTTAAATTATATTTCTAGCTAAACATGGATATTTTACAGTATAATAATAATTCAAATTTAATAGTAAATTTCAATTAATTGTCAATTTTGGATAATTCGCCGATTATTCTTAAAAAGTGCCGTAATTTTTTATGGTGTCTTATATCTAAACTCTGAAACACAAATGACGTTAATCTTTTCAAAATTTATGTTTTTCTTATATTTTTAGCAAAGCTATGAATTATTTCGTTTAACATTAAAACAACAAAATATTTCAGAAAACATATCTTACTATGAAGGACAGAAAAATTACTGGATTTCAGTCAATTATTAAATATATTTTCCGCCTCTACCGGTTTCGACACCTCATGTGTCTTCTTCAGGAGCTACAATAATATTACTGATTTTGAACAAAATATTTTTAAAAAATACAAACATGTGTAACTTACGTGAAAATTTGTAGATTGTAAAACATGGATACATATATAAGACAATAATAAATAACATATAAAACATACAATGGTCGTCAAAATTTAAAAAAATAAATAAATACATTAAAAAACTCATGTAATTAATAAAATGTTTCACTATTATTTTAATTTTTATAAAGATATTTTATTCTATCACTACGATTAGTCCTGTCGCTTTCATAATGAAACAAGTTAAAAATCGTAAGGTAGTTAATTTTAGGGAACAACGTTAGTCTGTTGTGATATTTCATTGTGCATTGACGTATATTTCTGTGTATTAAATGATAATGTTTAAACTTACTTTTGAAGCACAATACAAAAATTTGTGTGAATGTGTTTCCTTGAAGGAAGGCAATCCATCAGGTTTGAAGATTTTCCATTACCCGGTAAGTACAATTACCGTAATTTAATCTACGTAAAATTCATTCTATAAATAAGATCTGTAAATATATTGGGCTGAATTCAGCACTCTCCTTTAACTAAACAAGTTTAACTAAAATAACAAAATAAAGAGAGATATATGTAATAAGAAAAAGGTGCAAGCTGTTTCCATAGTTACTAGCGACGAGTAAATTCGACCCATTGTACTTTATTTATTTATAATAAATGCTTATATTAGTTGCCATGTTACGAAAATAATGCATATTCTATTAAATTTTGAACCAATTCAACATATACTTTTACAACATATTTGTATCTAAGTGGTTAAATTTATACAACATCGTGTGGACCTATATAAATCAATATTAGTATATTTTATGCAGAATTTCTTAGGGCCGGTATTCCAGATTATTTTTTGTTTGGTAACCTTTAGTTATTTTAACTGCAAAGTTAACTGTTAGTTTAATTTGTACTTATTATTTAGTTAAGTTAGTATAAGTTAACTAAACAGTACACTACATTGGCAGCACTGAATAACGCAATTTGACGTATAACCTTAAAAGTGTTTGTCAGTGACAGGGACAGGTGACAGATAATAAGTTATTCTATTAAAAAAAAGGAGAAGAAGGACTTCTTTTTGCCCTAGTCGTGTAATATGTATATTGAAAATATAATAGAATGTAAAAAAGTGGAAGTGTGTACCTACTGCCAACAAAAAGAAAAAGCCTACAAAAACATTGAAAACAAATTTAATGCTAACATAAATAATATAGGGAATTAGTTCAGACACTGTGAGGTGCTGAAAGAAAAATAAAATAATTTTAAAAAGCTAGCACAGCCGAAGATATCAGTATATAAAAAAAATATAATACAAACCGGCGAAGGCTCAGGAACATCCTCCATTTCTTCTATCAACCTTATAACAGTTCTTTATGAAAAGGGAAAACGCTGAAAAAATTCTTTGTCATTCCATAATTTGATTGATTATATGTTTTATATAGGTATATATATATTTTAATTCATATCTCTTCCACTATATACATTTACGTTAAAATCATCCATGACATGAGAAATGCAATTCTCACTTTGATAATATTACGTTATAATTTTGTTAACTAATAGTTAACTCATACATTTGTGTTGGTTAGGGAAACAGTAGTTAACTAAATGAATCTAATATAACCAAAAAATGTAAAACATATTCTAATTTTCGACTATTAGTTACATTACTTCATGAGTTAACCAGCGGTTGAAATACCGAGCCTTAGAGTGTAATAAAGTAGTCTCTGTTAAACGGGCTTTCTTATAAACGGTCACGGATAAAATTTTATTGTCCAATTCAATGTGTAATTTTTCGGCCAATTGCATTTCTCTGTTCGCCCAGGGTGTCATCCAAAATATCTTACTTGTTTTATAGGCAAACTATTTTGACACATGTTCTCTACAATGGATAAAGTTAAATATGTACGGGAACTTTCAAAATCAATAGATTTACTAGCAGAAATCTATTGCTTAAATAATTCTTGGCGAAAAGTATTCCCAGAAACTATAAAAATTGTTTTCTGAGAGCAGGGTTCAAAAATCATATAGAAAAAGTAGATGATGAAAAATTTAATGCAGAAGGTAATTTGCCCTTATCTACTAGTGGAAATGCATAAAAATGTATTTTGTACAAGAAACTGTGATTGATTTCATAAATTTGGCCAAAATTTGGCAACAGAAGATAACTCATCTGATATTTTGACTGTTATATAAGATCATGAAACAACAAGAAGAATCAGCTAATGAATTAGAGATTAAAGAAAAAGGAGATCAAAACAGAAATTCCTTGAAAATGGCTGTGAAAGTCATAGGAAGATTTAAAACTTTTACAAAAAACAAAGATGATTTTATTGTAAAAACGTAGAAATACCTTCATTTTGATTTTTTGTCAGAAAAGCAGTTAAAAATGCATCAATCCACTTTGTTAATGTTTTTAATGCTAAAAATTAAAGTTTAACCTTTATTATTTTCTTGGGAATATAGTTTATTATTATATAGGATATTATTATAGTTTATTATGTTTTTTATTTAAATCAATAAATAATAACTTAAAGATTATGTGCAAAGAAAACAGAATTGAAATTTTGTCTAATTATGTTTAGATATTATTTTATTAGGCAATAAGTTTAATAATTTAGTATAATTTACAAATCTTATTTTAGCATTTTAACTAATCTGAAATAGATAATAAATATTTTGTAAAAGATCGTTAATTTAAATATGCAAATGGTTACTTTAATTACTCATTTTTTTAAAAATTTTATTATATTTTGGCTTCATTATTTTTGTCCTATAATTTTCGGTAATTTATCTAATGAATTAAGTAAATTAAATAGAAAATTTAAATACATATTTAGTTAATTTCTTTATTTATATTTAGCTCAATATTTATTACGATATAAATGTAGTCATTTCATCTAATTTTATATTTAATTTTACTATAATTTGTTATTAAAAAATTTAGAAAGTTTAACTAAATCAACTTAGATATTTTAATGACACATGTTAGTAGGCTGAAAAATAAGGAATTTATTTAGTTAATTTAACTACAATTTAGATAGTTTCTTTTTGTTTCTGTGTGTTTATTAAAATTTTACTGAAAATCTCTTTTAAAGGGACGTCTCTGTCTGCTCGAAAGAGCTTTTACTGTAATTTTTTTAAACCGTTTTCAACCAATTTTAAATACGTCCTTACAAATAAACAATCCAGAACCACTTTTCACTGGAGAACAAATCAGTAGGTGGTCTATATCTTTCATCTCTAACACTTCCACAATCCCATTGGCGTCACGTAAAGAATGCGAAGTAAAGAAGCGAAACCAACCTAACTATAGAAGTTTCCACAAACATAGCCCAGAGTACAGCACCCTTGTCGCTAGCAGGAGCAGGCGGCCTGCTACCCTCTAAAAGAAAGGCGCTTTTTGTTGTTGCGATCTTTTGTCGTGCTGGCCTGGACACAATGCCGTCTTTGATCTGCTGTTCCTTGTTGCACAGCTGATGGAGGTATTTGATACACGACACAGTATTTTTCTTTTCACCACAATGTATGGATTGTTAATTAAATTTCTTTCAAAGTGAGGGTATTGATGAGAAATACAAGCAATAAATGGATGATGAATGAATGCAGTTTTTTTTTAAATACGGTTTTATGAAAATACTTTGTCTATTGCAAAATTTAATAAATTTACAAATATTAAATAGAATTTTCTTGAGACGCTAAATAGGGTCCTCCGTCATACTCATTTATTAAATGCGAAATCCACCGTTGCAACCACATGTTAAACCTAAATCCATTCAATCACCACCAAATATATTAAAATCAGAATCGAATTATAATAAATGTAAAAATGTTTAATAAATTTCAACGTAGACACCAAATATAACAAACTGCACTGCCACAAATTGTAATAAACTCAAAATAATACTAAAATATAATAAACAAATGGGTAAAGGAAAATTAATAACTATTGTAATTCAGTCAATAGCTGAGAAATATATTTTCGGCCTCAACTACTTATGGCACCACATGTGCCTTCTTCAGGAGTTGCAAAATTATTCACAATGATGCTACAAATATTATGGACAAAAACAGTTTTAACTTACGTTAAAATTTTAACAAAATTGATATTGAAACTTATATAAATATATATAATAAATAACATAGAAAAAACGTATACAATGGTTATCATATAATAAAATTGAAAGGCAATTTTCATTCTAACACAAATGTTGTCTGAATTTTTTAAAAATTAAAATAATTTTTAGATAACACGTTTTAACCTCCCGCTACCGTATGTAAGGGAGGTATAGGGATCGTGCTAAAAATCGGATATAGAGATTTTAGTGAATAAGCACGTTTTGATGTCCCCAGAATCCGATTTTAACATTTTTACAATGACGTCTGTAGGTATGTATGCGTGTGTGTGTGTGTGTGTGTGTGTGTGTGTGTGTGTGTGTGTGTGTGTGTGTGTGTGTGTGTGCGGATCTTGTGGACACGATTACTCAAATACTATCAATCAGAAAAATCTGAAATTTTGTATACCCATTCTGTACTAATGTGGGAAGAGCTCATTATTTTTAGTGTATATCGGATAACCTGAAGTATCATTTATACAAGCTTTTAACAGTTTTTCTTGTAAACAATTCCTTGAATATAATTTTTTAGTAACTTTTACTAATTAAATTTAAATATAATTGTATAATCTTCAATTCTACGATAATAACATTTAGTAAATAACTAAATAACTTTAAATATGAATATATAATATAATTTATTTTCATATATCGTCTTGCCTATGCGTCAAACAAAAACATAATTTTGACACATTTAAACAAATGTCACTGTTGGGAAGAAATTGCAATAAATTAGTAATGAAACCGTGTTAAGGTTTGTAAAAATAATATATTTTCCATCATACATAAATATTAGATGTACAGGATGATCTGATTTAATTTTTTTCTATTTTTGCAGCACTATAAATTAATATTAAATTACAACTACACATTTCCGAAATGGATCATGTACGACGAAGAATTTACAAATATTGCGTTTTAGAGCACCTAGAAGTTGATGCTGATTTTTATAAGAATGTGTGTGTGACGATTTTTCCTTAAAGTCTATTAAAATATTATTCAAAACTTCTCAAATTTGATATTTAAAACTCATATATACATAATTTGAAACAACAAATCAGATTTTAACCATATATAATAAATAGGACGTGGTACTTAATTTGGAGCTCTAACAGATTTTTGAGGAAAATAAATAAAACATAATCCTAAATTTCGTATTACAGACTTTTCTATTTATTGGACAACAAATAAGATTTTATTTACAATCAATCAACCGGAAGTGATACTTTATGTAAAGCTCACTGCTATTTTAAACATGGACTTGGCGGGAGGTTATGTGCTGGCCACATCAGATTTTTTATGTTTTACACCCTACGAAAAAACTATACATTGAGACAAGTATGTTCCGAAGGTCATATATGTACTATATATGAACCGCTAAAAAATTAAGTCATATTTTTTCTTATTGTTAATAAGTTATGTGAAAGTAGTTATAATGTTGTTTTGTTTGTATTAGACATTAAAATTGTCAAAATTATATTTTGTTACGTTTTTATATTCTTTATATTTGTTGTTTTTTATTATTAAATTTTAATGATATTAAAACTGAATAGTTTAGAATAAGTTTTATTGATATTCGCGCTGTCCGTTTTTAGATTAATATTGTTAGAATAATTATGAATGTGCAGCATTCTGAGTGTGAGTCTTTTATGTAAGTTAACTTCTGTGTCCAGTATTTTAACGTTGTTAATGTTAAACTTATAGCCAAGTGTACAAGTAAATAGTAATGTTAAATTTTATACTTATGTAACAAAACGAAAATAGCAAGAGGTATTATACTGGCCACAATAGATTTTTTGTAAACTATTAGTGATTTACTGATTATTTTTGAAATTTAGTTTTTAGCACTTTGCAACTATCCATCTATCGATTTGTGGTTAAAAGCTCCAGTAATTCTATATTCCTACACCTTAATTTCTCTCCCATAATGCATACTTAACAACGTTTTATTTTTCACGGAATTTTATTAATGAAAAGCATCACAGATTCATATAAAATGAAAGCAGCGTTTGCGTGTTTTCATGGAAAATAAAATTATGTACATACATAATTTTTTATTGCTAATTACTAAATTTCAAAGAAGTATGGTAATGAAGTCAGACTATATCAATTTAAAACAATACGGTATTCGCTGTCGTGTTAAATGTCCATAATCATAAAACTAATGAGAATTATTATTATTATTATTATTATTATTATTATCATTAGAAATTATATGGTGTAACAAATATTTTATTCCACATGATAATATTGTGGGATATTGTTTCAAATTAAGGTGACAGACAAACTATAATTAATATTAATGGTAGTGCATATTTTTATTTTTACCTACCACTATTGTAAATAGCAAGGACGATGATCTAGGTAAGGATCAAGCTTAAAATCTCATATTTTGGTAGATAAGTACATTTTCAGGACTCTAGAATCCGATCGCTAGGGATATGCATATGTTTTGTTATATTTATATTTAAATTTCTTATCAAGTTATCATATTTATGGTAACCTAGCACTTTTTTTATTTTGTCAAAATTAAATATTATAATGGTTTTTATTATTATTTCGTCAAAATTGAATAAAATATTGTGCAAACCACGTGAGCTAAGAATGTTTATTCACTCGAAGAAATTAACTTACTCGCCCTTACTTTCTTCTCATGGATAAACATTACCATAGCTCACTTGGTGTGTAAATATCTATTATTTTATTATTAAAGAAAGAACATGGTTAAACATTTTATAATTAAACTAATATAATATTGTTGTTGCAGATTTTACGTACGAGAGGGCATCAAGAAGTTAGTAAAGTAAGTAATACTAATGCTCTTATATACAAATCGAATATCTAAAATGTGAAATTCGAAAAAAGAGTATCTCAGAAAAAATATGTAAAATATTAGAAACAGAGATCTTGTCTCTTGTTGGAAATATATAAAAGGCTTTTTTCAGATTATAAAAATTCGATCTTCCGCTGCATTCAATGGTAAAATAAAATATAGCGTATTCCATTTAAAATAAGAAAGTTGAGGTCAATTTCCGGTCAAACCGGAAGTGCTACTACTTTGAAAATATTTTAGTTGAAACGGGCATGTAGGATAACCCCTAGATACCAAATTTCGTTAAATTATATTAAATAGTATTTAAAATATAGATAGCGTAAACTCGTCCTGAGACACCCTGTATAATTTATCTTTTGACAGGTGTTTATTTTAATTCACGTAACACTTGTAAGGTCACTTATAAACACATTTTTCAAGTCACTTGAAAAGAAAAACTTCATCGTGTAATGCACGCTTTAGGAAGTACAGTAATTATTAGGAAATTTAATTTTGCGTATAAAGTACAAACTTCAGAAAAACAATTAAAAGTAGAACTACAATTTCTCATTACAGTTAAAAAAATCCTTTTAATGTATACACATTTCGTAAAAACCACCTTACAAATCTGGTACTTTTACTTCATTTTCCACCAATAACCATCCATTTTCATAAAGATTAAGCATGAATCCCCTTCCCATAAAACTGATTTTTCCTCAAAGGCTGTAGTACTCTCCATTACTTCTAGTTAGTCGGTTAATTGCAGCTGTAAGTGCAGCTCTTGCTATAACACTAACGTTTGCGCCGAAGTTACCGTGACGTTAACCTATCCACCGTCGCGACGCTGACGCTAAACAGCGCCACATGCATATTCAATGCCCGCTATAGGAGCAAGCTTCGCACTTTCGGATTAGCATAATTATTTACCTGAACTTAACTTAGATATTAAGTATAAACAGATTAACTTAAAGGTGTGAGTATTAAACATTTTGCTGGATATTGCATTTTGCGACTACGTGCTCACTGAGGAGATTAATTCTTACTGTTTTGTTTTATATTACCTGCAGGAAAATGTCAAGCGGACAATGTATGTATGTTACATTTTCTGTATGCAACGGTAATTGAAATTTAACATGAAAAATTTTCATTTCGTTTTGTAAAAAAAATGATAAAAATCTGTAATGGCTTAATAGGATATTTTGAATATTTAAAGAATGGAATAGGGTAGTTGCGAAAAAAATAAATGTTATTTTTTCATATTAATTATGAATATAAATTAATTCTAAACATATTAATGTAAAAATTATTAGAAAATATGAAACTTTTAATTTATAATTTCCATAAATAAAGTTTGCGGTAGAATTCTTGTGACGTAGATTATTCATAATTATATAGTTCGACCAAGTATGTATGAGTCATACAAGCTTGTAATATTACGACAAAGCGAAGAAGTTGGATTATGTGTTAATTGTATCATACAAATATTTACAGTATAATTCGAAAAGTAAAATAATAGGTACAAAAGTATTATTTAACAGCTCGTATATTTATAATTATTTACTTGAATACCAGATTTTCAAGAAGTTTAATTCTTATGTAGGCAACTTCATAATTTTGCCACCAGGTGGCTACGAGTTCATTTTCTTCGCCAATAACAAACATACGCCATACGCTAGTATGTGCACTCCACGGAATATACATACAGTAAAATTTTTAAAAGAAGTCCGATCAAGGCCATCTACGAATTGAGTCTATGAATTAAGATTTTATGCTGTCAAATTTAGTAGTGTCGTTTACATAGTTTTTATGCGGTATACAAGATATTATTTACCCTCATAAAAACTAAGTAAAAGACACTACTAAATTTGACAGCACAAAATTTTAATTCATAGATACAATTCGTAGATTACTGTTGTCATTTTTAGTTGACATTTAACCTATGTTTTATGTGTAGAACAGACTGATTCGTGTTAAAATTATATTTTTCTTTTCTATATCAGCAAATCTAAGACAAGGTAATGAAACTAATGTATTTGTGTGAAAATTAATAATTTCTTTTGAAATAGTGCTTCTCTCAAAAATATAAAACTTTGCAGATAAAAATGGTAGTCAACTACTGATTGTGTACAGAGTGTACTACCGAGAGTGTACCGCTAGGGCAAGAAAGACTGTGATTGGTATTAATAATACACGTCACACACGGGAAAATTTGAAATAAGATTTTTTTTAAATTATATTTTGAAAATATACAGTTGCCAGACGTGAAACGTGTATTAAAGTGAATAACTTGAATAATTCTTTCAGAAAAAAAAAAAAATAAATTGGAAAATGCACAACTACCTTATTTTCAAACGTTTTATGTGCTTTTTTATACAGTGTGTTAAAAAATCCAAATTTATAATAAGCTATGAACAAAAATGTACGTTAATTTGCAAGTATTTAACTAAATGTCAATTTGATAAGAGTTATTGTTATTGTAATTAACGTATCAAGGGTGTTATAAGGACAATAACGCCTGAGGTCAACAGTGTACTCTCTGAGGGCCTCTGGCGTGGTGCGTTCAACGTTTAACATCCGACCAATATATTATTTTAATAACGATTTTTATCGATTTATGTCTTGTCATTGTGACAGATATTAATCTACTTACTTAAACGCTGTAACTAGGAAACGCGATATTTTTATTTGTTTACCAGTAGGACGTTAAAAATATTATCTAAAGAAATCAAAGCTTTTATTTCTGAATCCTTATTTTAGAAATAGAAATAAATTAGAAAACGGCGAATGGAAATATTTTGTATCCTTCTTTATTATCTTTTCTCTAAAGTTACATTTCACTATCAATTTTGACAACTTAACTTTTGAATTGAATAATGATGAAACAATATGTTTTTGTGTTCATAACCGAAGTAGGTTTTTTTTATGAACACACTGTATTTTTGAATTATTTTATTTGGAGTTACAAGGCAACAAAATCATACTTTTTTCTGAAAAAGAATAAGATTATTTTGTTGACTAATATATCAAGCTCGGTTACTACCGAGGTTATGTATACTATTTTATTCACAATAATCTTCATTTTAAACCAATAATTTTCAAAATAAATCAATGAGTTGTAATCTTTAATTTTATTAATATTTTTGACAGCTCTCTTAAAATTTGTTTTATCCTACTTTATTATAAGGATCTATGACAATGTTGCTAGGCAAACTCTTCATAAATATTTCCAACCTAAGAGATGGAAGTGAAATCTGTTATTTCCAACCCAAGAGATTGTCAATAAAGTTAGAAGTGACGTATTTTCCAACCTCCAAAAGGTTAGGAATTGGTATATTACTATAATTATTGTAGATAATAGTTACGCACTGACACTGAGCCGGTAAATGCTTCATTACATCTTAGCGATCAGTTATACGCCCAAGGCTGGAATATACAATTTTAAGTTTATTTTATTGATCTTGGCCTAGTTCTTAAAATTGACAAATGTAAAACAGGCATAACACAAAATATCCGAGTGAAATAATAGTAGGTCTTAAAGTCTCGAGGACGTATATTCCATAACAATCAAAAATTATTACATCTTCTTCTTTCAATTTTTGTGAAAAATCTAGCTCGTCTTTATTTCTATCACCATCGGAGTTTCATTTCCTTGTCCCACCATCAATCAGGGTCTGGGAAGTTTAGCTGTGTCAGCAGATGCAAGCCAGTAGCAAAAAGCGTCATGAAAACCCGCTGAAGACTGAAGTGAAACACCAGAAACGCTTTCTCCCCTGAAAAGCATCATTAGAGACATCGTGAAACCGTGGAGTAGGAACGGCAACATAATATACAAAGAAACATCAGGTCTAAACATAATAATGAAATTATTATAAAGAAAATGGGGTTAAACATAGGCTGAGAATGAGAATAATAAGAAAAGGGAGAGGACATTTATACAAAGCTTCAAGATTAGAGGGAAGAATAGCTTTTGTAAATGTAATAGTTATATTCTGGCTAATTAATTTATTGAACTGAGATCTACTCAACCCCCGAAACTAAAATGACTTGCCCTATGCATATATTGTATTAATGTTTTTGTTTTTCTTCTAACGACTAACAATATAATAAAATTTTTTTTTTTTTTCAATATATAAAAATTTGACTTTAAATATTTTCAAAATCTATTGTAAAAAAATCTGTTGTGGCCAGCACAAGACCTTCCGTCAATACGATGTATTTTGTACAAATCCCATACCAAAAGGTCTTTGAAACAGATTCTATATAAACTTTGCGAGGAACACTATGACATACCTACCAATTTTTGATTCTATACTTTCCATATTTGGTTTTGCTCTTGCAACTGACATCTGTCAATTAGAATTTTTTGAATATATCACCTGTTTCCATGATAAATAGCAAAGCTGACTAATTTTTGAAAATTAATTTCTTTATAATACTATAAATCTACATCTATTGAATATGAAGGAAAATGTATAAGTAATCAAACCGTATAGAGAAGAGTATTTTCGTAAATAATGTCAAAAAATAATATTTAAAGGCGTTTTTTTTAAGAAAAACTGTTAAAAACTTCAAATAAGGGTACTTCCGGTGAATCAATTATAACCAAAATCTAATCAACTCTTCATACGGATGTACAGAAGAGGAAAACGAAAGAATTATAATTTTTAGAATTGTAGTATTGGAGTTATCGTCGGAGAAAAATTTGTCATACACGGACACACACACACACACACACACACGGACACACACACACACACACGGACACACACACACACACACATACATACATACAGACATCATCTTAAAAATATTAAATTCGTATTGTAGGAACCCTAAAACGTGCTTATTCATTAAAAACTCACCACCGAATTTTTTGACCAAAGACAATACCTTCCTTACCTAAAGGTGACGGAAGGTAAAAATAGTTAAGCTCACTTAAACATTCAGCTCTTAAAAAAAAAACTTCGAAATTATAAGAAAATACTTATAAAATGATACAGAAGAATTGTTATGTTCTTTTGTTTTGTGTTTTTTCTTATAACCGTTACTTCTTTTTCGCATACCATACTATTACTATGATATAACAGGACTAAAAACAAAAGTGAAAAGATAAAAATAACGGCCTAGGCCGTTATTTTTTATAACAGTCGTCTAAGGATAAAAAATAACAGCATATTGATGGACTGTTGTGTAGGAGAATTTATAAATTAACAAAAAAGTTGTTCAGTATGACAGAAATAGAAGAATTTTATTATTCCTAACAGCCCGATTCACAAAAAAGTTTAAGCTAATCCTCATTTTTGGATTAGCAAATTCTACTCTAATTTTGACAGTTTATATCTTAAAATATAGTCTAATCTATTCCTAGTATCTACTTTTATTGATAATATCATGAAAATTAAATTTTGAATACCGGAATAGAATAGAATTCACTAATCCAAAAATGAGGATTAGCTTAAACTTTTTTGTGAGTCGGGCTGTAAATGTTTAAATTTTATGTTATTACGAAAAATCTTGAACGCCATATGGCCGATATGCAAATAACGAACTCGGCTGATTATAAACCTCAGCCGCGTCCGTTATTTACCTTATATCGGCATAATGACGTTAATAACTATTTCGTAATACCATACAGTTACTATGATATAAAAGGACTAAAAACAAAGTGAAAAGATAAAATAACTGCCGCCGGCCGTTATTTTTTATAACAGTTTTAAGGATCAAGTATTCCTAGCAAAATAACAGCATCTTATTGGACCGTTGTCAAGGAGAATCCTACAACGTACCGGCAATATTGCAAGGACGAATTCCAGAACTTATTAAGAGTCGAAAAGTCCATATAAACATATGTCCTAAACGTAACCTTTAACGAGTTGTTGTTTATTTCATAATTTAGGATATTATTGTTATTATTATTATTATTATTATTATTATTATTATTATTATTATTATTGTTACTACTCGTATATTTAAATAAAAGTGATTTATGTTTTGACCATAATGATTTCTTGTCTTATTTTTAAACAAAAACAAAGATACAAAAACTGAACGTAAATGATCGTATGTATTTTTGTATAAGATTTGTGAAAAGAAGTTTAAATTTTCAAACGCCTTCGGTAAAAAAAGTGTTAAATACTCGTAGGTTTGTAATTTTTATAACAAACTTACAGAAGAAGCGTCTCTTTTTTAACAACTTATGTTAATCAATTTAAGTTTGAAACGAAAAAAGTTAAACATTTCGCCTTATAAAAATCAAAATTCGGAATGTCTGATGCACTCAATTTCGAGCTTTGACCCGGCCCTGACCGAAGCCCGGCCCGATTTCGAGGCCGGCTAATTTTTTGTCCAATCGATCTTCGAGTCGGGCCAGCAATTTTTATTTTCGGCCCGAGTCGATCCAAACCTAATTAAAAGACATATGTTTATATGGACTTTTCGGCTCTAAATAAGTTCTGGAATTCATTTTTGAAATATTCCTGGTACGTTTTGGAATACCTGTATGTTTTCATAAATTGTAATATATAACTAATACTTTTGTACTCTTCGAATTCGAGTAAAATTAGCATTGCAGAAGGCCATGGAAGTTTCAATTGTTTTTCTATTCATTAACACGTTGGCTATCTGATTTATCTAAGCTCGACTTGGCAACACTATTTCCGTACTAGACTTTAGGAAATTCACACACGCTATAATCTGAGATAATTGGCACGTCATGAAATCCATTTACCCGCCGGTTATCTGTGATATCTTACACTTTCAATCTCATAAATTGATCGTGTCAGTACTTCCCCTCGCGAATTATTTCCAAACCGATAATTTTTAATATTACACCCCCCGTGTTACGTTTTATAAATTGCTTCCATATTTTGATTTGAGTTTCATTAAAAAATGATGGGACAAACACGACATTTAATTTTCAAACTGTGTTTTGTAAGCTGTAAAAACACTTTTTTTTAAAAAATGGGGTTAGTGATCCATCAGTTTTTATTTTTTTAACACATTGAAAAATTGAGGAGGATGAACAACAAATTATTTGGATCATTTGGGAAGTCCAATCAAAAAACAACATGAAACGTGAAAAAATGCACTGATTTTTATTTTTGTTTGTAGGTGATTTGCATTATAGTCAGCATTATTTTTCATAGTAATAATAATAATAATAACAATAATTTGTTCTTGTTTTCATAAATAATTAAATAAGAAGATTGGAGTTAGATATACTTATAAAAACAAACCTCAAATATTGTTTGAAAATTTGTTTTTATAAATATTAAAGAATATAAAATTCTCTTTCCAATACATTGAAGATTTTTGTTATATCTTCTATAGATTTAGAGATAAAGAATTATAAATATACAGGGTGTCTCAGGACGAGCTTACGCTATCTATATTTTAAATACTATTTAATATAATTTAACAAAATTTGGTATCTAGGGGTTATCCAACATGCCTGTTTCAACTAAAATATTTTCAAAGCAGTAGCACTTCCGGTTTGACCGGAAATTGACCTCAACTTTCTTATTTTAAATGGAATACGCTATATTTTATTTTACCATTGAATGCAGCGGAAAATTCTACATATGAAGCAATAAAAACATTTTACTTATGATCAACTACTTCCGGCGTTATTCAACTTTTTTTGATTTTTTGTCTGAAATCCGGCACATTTTCAAAACTCTGTATATCGGGAACGAGATCGAATTTTTATAATATAAAAAAAGCCTTTTATAAAGGAGATTACATGTTTTTCTAATTTACTGAAATTCTATCAACTTTCAACATAGGACATGTTACATAAAGTACCCTTATTTTTTGCCGTAGAATACATTTATGTAATAAAGGGGGGGGGGGGGGGGCTTCCATTTAAAAAAATTGTCTTTTATGAAGTTTGTCAACTGTAATTTTGGTGTAACGTACCCGTCACATTTTTATAAATATTCGAGAATTCTTCTATGGATAATGTAGCTTAAAGTCTCCTTTGTAAAAGGCTTTTTTCAGATTATAAAAATTCGATCTCATTCCCGATATACAGAGTTTTGAAAATGTGCCGGATTTCAGACAAAAAATCAAAAAAAGTTGAATAACGCCGGAAGTAGTTGATCATGAGTAAAATGTTTTCGTTGCTTCATATGTAAAATTTTCCGCTGCATTCAATGGTAAAATAAAATATAGCGTATTCTATTTAAAATAAGAAAGTTGAGGTCAATTTCCGGTCAAACCGGAAGTGCTACTGCTTTGAAATTATTTTAGTTAAAACAGGCAAGTTGGATAACCCCTAGATACCAAATTTCGTTAAATTATATTAAATAGTATTGAAAATATAGATAGCGTAAGCTCGCCCTGAGACACCCTGTATAAAATAATCCATTGTATAATCAAACAGCCCATGGAAACCAGAGACATTACTGAAGGCTTTTTCTGGGAAGTACATTTAATATTTCTTATTTTATCACTAATTAAATATTCAAAATTATAGATATAGTTGCCGCACATTAAGTTAACACTATCCTTGAATGCGGAAAACCTAAAATTCGTACTTGGACAAGTCGAAATGTAATTATAATATGCTGTTGTTATAACAAGGAAAAGACTCCGTCTCCGTCAACATCTAAGATTTTAGTCAATGAATTGGAAGAATCTCGAACATTCAGAAGAGTAGGAAAAACTTCTCCATAGAATGAAATGACAAATAAAGAATAAATGTAATTAGAATTTTTTGTGTGTACCGGAAATGTTAAATACAATACTTAAATAGCCTAATATGAAAATGGTGAGAGGTATTGTGCTGACCACAACAGATTTTTGTTTTGATCTGTGTAATTTATAATTGTAGATAAAGTTTAATAAACTTCATCTTCGTGTAAAATACCCTGCATTTCACGCTCATTAAATAATATTATTTATGCAATAAGTGTAAAAAATTTAGTCTTATTTCACGAATAGGAGAGTTTGACCGAACGAGCCGCAGACAAGTTCGTCAAATCCTATGAGTGAAATAAGACACTTTTTACTCGAGTTGCATACAATTTTTTTTACCGTCTGCAATAAAAGTGTGAAAAAAGTGCCATAACGTTTGATTATATCACTCCCTAATGTTAAAAAAGTGCACTTTTTCACACATTTATATGTTAAAAAAATCTGATGTGGCCAACACAAAACCTCCCGCTATTTAATTTTTATTAATTTAAATACATACCTACGTATTTACTAACGCTGCAAACTGTTCCATTGCAAAAAACTATTGCTTTATTTACTATTTTCTTTTTAAAATGTCACTATTATTAATTTGAAGTAATTAGTTTTTGACAGTGACATTTACTGTCAGTTACATTCATTTGAAATATGAACTGGGTAACAAAGGAATTGTGTTTATCTTAGGCTTCGCGACTAATAAAAAAAATTATTTTTAAATTTATCTGTAAAATATATAGAAAAAGTATTAATGTATTCCTGTAGAAAATTCAATAATCTTTTATTTTCATAAGACATAAAATGCGAAAAAATGGCATTTAATGGTCTTTTTTGAAGAAAAACCATTACAAGCTTCAGGTAAAGTGCCATTTCCTGTTACCCGATTTACACCAAAATCTAATGGCTTCTTTTTATATTAGAATAGGATGGAAATACAAGGTTTCAGAATTTTCTGAATGATAGTATTTGAGTTAGAGTAAAGACAAAATCCCTGTACATACACACACACATACACACATACAGACATCATCGTGAAAATGTTAAAATTGGATTTTAGGGACCTTAAAACGTGGTCATTTACTAAAATCTCGATATGTGATTTTTAGCACGATCTCTATACCTCCCTTACCAAGGGTAGCGGGAGGTAAAAAGACACTTTATAAATCCATTTTATGCAATTTTGACGTTTTAAACCATCATTATTAATATTAACTCCATAGCACAACTATAAGTAACCCTTTTTTCACATGTGAATTAAAAAATTTTTTAAATCACTCTCACAAAATTTTAACTCACTCTGGCATTCTGCAACAAAAAATGCATTTAAAAATAACATCAAGAACGAAAATAACACTTACCACATAATTTATCAGACATTATCAGCCCTTTTCATTATTTTTTACGACATAAATGACAGACAATGAAGCTTTTTAAATATGTGACTTGACGTCTGTCAGCGACGATTGTCATGCTTAGCCTACTAACTGATAAATTTTTTATTTTGTCAAAATTAAATATTATAATGGTTTTTATTATTATTTCGTCAAAATTGAATAAAATATTGTACAAACCACGTGAGCTAAGAATGTTTATTCACTCGAAGAATTTAACTCACTCGCCTCTCGGGTTCGTGAGCTAAACTTTCTTCTCATGAATAAACATTACCTTAGCTCACTTGGTGTGTAAATATCTATTAATGAAAAAAAGTGTACTTTTTTTAACAGACGTAAAAAAAAGAATTTATTTATTATCATATTGGCTCGTACCACGATCACGGTTTTAACTAAAACGCTGTTTTAAGAAATTTTAAAATGTAATTTCACCCTTATATTATAAGACCGATTTATTTAAAAATATTTGTTTGAATACAAACTATGTTCTACTTTAAAATCATATTTTGATAAATTTGATAGTATTTATTATTATCATTAAATAAAACTGTGATCGTGGTACGAGCCATCGAGTTTTTGCTCCCGCCAACACTTTTCTCCGTTGTTCCCTAGATGCGTGTTATGTTCGTTCACCATGTGAGTGATATTATTTTGGCGTCGCGGCAATATAGAACGTCGCGCGTAGCGTGTGACAATAGCACAATGATAATGGATATGTTGTGTGAATGATTTTGAAGTAGGCCTCCACTGTGTGATGAATGACGCTTTGTTCAAACTGAAGAATAAATAGAATAATGGATGTTCATTGATATTAATGGTGAATAGTTTTTCATACCTGTTTTTATGTGAGCTGATCAATCTTTTCATTAAAAGAATCGTTTATTCTAGTTAGCGACGGTATTGCGAAATATATGAGATTTATCAATATTCAAATACGAAAATCTGCTTCCGAGCAAAAGGAAATTTAAAATTAATAGTCAATCAAAATATTTTCAATATTTAAAATATCATTAGGATAAAAGCTTTTGAGTTTTATATAAAAAACCAAATAGCTAGAATGCACAAAATAAATCTTTGTTTCGTCCAATAAATTTTACTTTTAACTAACAAATATAATCCCCAAATACACTTCCAATAAATTTTTCTGTTTAAAAAAGGGTCCAATTTATTTGCACATTAAAATTTAAAAAATCTGTTGTGGCCAGCACAAAACCTTCCATCAATTCGATGTATTTTGTAAATATCCCATACTGAAAGTTCCTTTGAAAAGATTCTAAAATCCAATACAATTATAATACGAATACGAACGTATGTACATTATATATTGCACTTAACACTTCCTCCTTCTTCAACTTTTCCCTATTTTATTAGAAATCGCATTTTCTTACTCTTCTCTTCTACTCATTCCTGTCCAACGCATGTTCATGACACAGTTCTTCCTCCCTCAAATCTTCTGTTATACAGATATCTTCTCTTTTGCCTTTCTCGTACTCCTGGCATTATAAGTTCCTATCTTGAGGCGAGGCCGCAAATGCAAGTCACTGGCGAGGGACACTGTCACTTATATCACTTTCAGATCATATACTTTCCACTTTGGTTTTGCACTTGACACTGACATCTGTCAATTAGATTTTTTTGAATATATATGATGTTTTCATAATTTTTGCAAAGCTGACTGATTTTTGAAAGTTAATCTCTCTTAATCTCTCTATAACTCTATATCTATTGAATATGAGGGATAATGTATAATCGAACCATATAGAGAATAAGATAATCTTTCTATTGATAATCACATAAAATATCGAAAATGATATTTAACTGCGTTTTTTTCAAGAAAAACTGTTAAGAACTTCAAATAAGGGTACTTCCGGTTGACCAATTATAACCAAAATCTAATCAGCTCTTCATAGGGTTGTAAGGAAGAATAATACGAAAGAATCATAATTTTTAGAATTGTAGTTTTGGAGTTATCGTCGGAGAAAAATTTGTCACATACACACGGACACACACACGGACACACACACACACATATACACACACATACACACGCACATACATACATACATACATACATACATACATACATACATACATACATACATACATACATACATACAGACATCATCGTAAAACCAGTAAAATCGTATTGTAGGGACATTAAAACGTGCTTATTCATTTAAAACTCCCCATCGAATTTTTGATCAAAGACAATACCTTTCTTACCTAAAGGTGACGGAAGGTAAAAAAGAGTGTATCTACAATAAAATAGGATTAAATATTAATAAAAAAAATGTGATGTGGCCGTGCTGGCACAATCTCTTCTGTCAATTCTAGGTATTTTGTATAAATCCTATACCAAAAGTTCCTTGGAAAAGATTCTATAAATCCAATTAAATTATAACATGAACTTTTACTATGTAAATTGCACTTCACACTTCCTTCTTTCTTCTTCAGCTTTCTCCAGTTTTATTGTTGTCACTGTTTCTTACTCTCCTTTTCCACTCATTCCTGTCCAACGCATCTTCTTCACACATTCTTCCTCTCTCAAGTCTTCTGCGATACAGTCCTTCTATCTTTTTTTCGCCTACCTCATACACTCGGCATTCTGAATCTATACTTTCCATATGTGGTTTTGCACTTGACACTGACATCTGTCAATTAGAATTTTTTGAATATATAAATAGCAAAGCTGTCTGATTTTTGAAAGTTAATCTCTTTATAATGCTTTAACTCTATATATATTAAATATGAAGGAAAATCTATAATCAAACCGTACAGAGAAGAGCATTTTCTTTAATATTTATAATAACGTAAAGTCAAAAAATAATATTGAACTGCGTTTTTTTGAAGAAAAACTGTTAAGAACTTTAAATAAGGGAGCTTCCGGTTGACCAATTATAATCAATATCTAATCAGCTTTTTATATGGATGTAAAGAAGGAGGAATACGAAAGAATAATAATTTTTAGAATTGTAGTATTGTAGTTATCGTCGGAGAAAAATTTGTCATATACGAACACATAGACACACGGACACACAGACACACGACCGCACATACAGATATCATCGTAATACTAGTAAAATCGGATTCTGTGGATCCTAAAATGTGCTTATTCATTAAAAACTCACCATTGATTTTTTTTTTACTGTAGACAATATCTTCCTCACCTCACGGTTACGGAAGGTAAAATTATTATGAAAACCAACAACATGCAATTTAAAACAATTTTATTTACAATAATTATTTCGAGAATGCAGCAAGGTAATGAGTTGATTAACTCCTTCCTCTTCGTTATTCTATCAAAAGTTTATAACAAAAATTAAATGATTAAAGCTCTTTACAACGCAAACAATTTGTTCCATGTTATTAATCGGTAGTTCTTCTATTTGTGAAAATGGAGGAACTACGTTCTACTAAAAGATAAAATTAATAATCTTGTTTACTTCTCTCGCTGCAGAATTAGGTGATGTTATCAACCATCTCTGAAGTTTAATAAAGAATGTGACATTGTTGCTTTAGTGTATATTTTATTAAAATATGCACGTTATTTCAAATATTCTTCTTGTTTTATATGCGTTGTGTTAGATATTTTCATTCATACAAACTAAAATCATTGTTGTTTACTTGTTTCAAATTCTTCTATGATCATAGAACTAATTATTTTTAGCTTTTTACCTCCCGCTACCCTAGGTAAGGGAGGTATAGGGATCGTGCTAAAAATCGCATATAGAGATTTTAGTGAATAAGCACGTTTTGATGTCCCCAGCATCCGATTTTAACATTTTTACAATGATGTCTGTTGGTATGTACGTGTGTGTGTGTGTGTGTGTGTGTGTGTGTGTGTGTGTGTGTGTGTGTGTGTGTGTGTGTGTGTGTGTGTGTGTCCGTGTCCAGTTTTTCTTGTAAAAATTCAGTCAATATAATTTTTCAGCTTTTACTAATAAAAATTGAATATAATGGTACAATCTTCAATTCTACGATAATAACATTTAATAAATAACTTTAAATAACTATAAATATAAAATTAAAAAATAATTTATTTAAGTAAAACTTCCTTTAGTTGGATTACTGGCTTTATTGTATGTTTCCTTTAATAAAAATACGACGTTTCGGCCAAGATCCTGGCCATTATCAAGCTGAACAAATTTTTACCTCCCGCTACCCTTGGTAAGGGTGGGGATCGTGCTAAAAATCACATATCGAGATTTTAGTAAATGACCACGTTTTAAGGTCCCTAGAATCAAATTTTAACATTTTCACGATGATGTCCGTATGTGTATGTGTGTGTGTGTGTGTGTGTGTGTGTGTGTGTGTGTGTATGTGTAAGGATTTTGTTGGCACTCTAACTCAAATACTATCATTCAGAAATTTCTGAAACCTTCTATTTCTACCCTATTCTAATATGGAAAGATCCCATTAGATTTTGGTGTAAATCGGATAACTAAAAATGGCACTTTACCTGAAGCTCATAATGGTTTTTCTTCAAAAAATACCATTAATTGCCATTTTTCGCATTTTGTCATTATGAAAATTAAAGATTATTGAATTTTCTACAGGAATACATTAATACTTTTTCTATATATTTTACAGATAAATTTAAAAATCATTTTTTTTGTAACTCCCGAAGCCTAAGATAAACACAATTCCTTTGTTACACAGTTCATATTTCAAATGAATGTAACTGACAGGTAAATATCACTGTCAAAAAAATAATCCTTCAAATTAATAATAGTGACATTTTAAAAAGAAAATAGTAAATAAAGCAATAGTTATGTGCAATGGAACATAATAAAGTTTGCAGCATTAGTAAAAACATAGATATGTATTTAAATTAATAACAATTAAATAGCGGGAGGTTTTGTGTTGGCCACATCAGATTTTTTGTATAAGTTAATTTAAGATACAATAAATATGTATAAATATTCTTACCTTGTATGCAATTTACATTAAAAAATAATAATAAAAAAGAATTTTGTTACATTTTTATAGTCAAGTTTTTAAAAAAAGTGTGACACTACTTCAAGAGTCCCAAAATGACTTGCAAGTGCGTGCTTTACAATTATTTTATTCATTTTAAATTTTACAGAGTTTCTTAAAAATTTGTTGCTGGGTGTATCAATCTGCTTTGCTCGCTAATATTGGTAATATAATTGTATATTCCTAAAATGCGAGCACTTGAATGTGCCGTAAAGAGTATACCATAGGTGTCTCCTTTATGCATTTTCTTTGTTAAAACCCAATAAATCTAAAACGAATAAATAAACATGAATGTAAATGAAGAGGCAATTAGAATATTTATTTATACCAAGAAATATTTTGTTATATTGTATACCTATTTTAATTAGAAATATTTACATAATACAAAAAAAAAAACATGCATTCGAGATGTTCAATATCTACTCTCTTTTTGAACATATCTCGAGGGCATTACTTTCATCTCGTCTCGAAATATCGCGACGAGAATAAGGTTAATTTCGTCTCGAAAATTCGTGATGAAGTTGAATTCTTTAAAAATGTGCAACTTTTTTATGAGAACGTAATTAATTAAAACATTTAGTTATTTAAAGTGATATCTCAGCCACTTTCAACCCTTCATATGAGTCCTTAACACCTCCTATCTCATTTTTAATTAATCCCATCCCGAAGTATAAATTTCCTCCCTATTGAATACCGCCCCATATCACGTGGTTTAATGAGCACCGTTACTCCTTTGGCAACGTTGCTCTTGAAGAAAACTCAGATGTTATCAACTCGGAAATTGCAATGTTGCCAGTGATGTTCTGCGATGATGAGCATAGCACTATGAATGAAATATGTTACCGACGTTATGAGCTTTATTGAAAGCATTGAAAAATGAAACAAATGAAAATTGTGAAAGCGACGGTGACTGGAAATTGTTTGCTATTTAGGATGGTGATAAATTTTGAATTCAATTTAATCGTTAAATACGCGATAAACATTAATGGGACGTTGGTTTGTGGTTTGGATTATAAATAATGTGGTTGAATCAATATGAAATTTCATTTTATGGTAAATGTTTTCATAATTTTATTATTTAACATTTTTATTATACCATTTTATAAAACTGATAGCCGAACGCGTTACCAATTTTTTTAAAATAGGTTTTTAATGCGATACTAATTTGGTCATAAAAACGTTTTACAGTTTTATGCAATTATCGGCCGATTTCACCACCGATTCCTAAACCGTTGCCTAGCTAGGAATTTCCTAAATTTAAGAACTGCCTAAACTGATACTTATCCGTTCTGGATTTCACCAAACAAAGCATTGCCCAGCTAGGAATTACTTACGTAGGCATCGAAATATTAGTTACTTTTGTAATATTATATTTGCGCACTGAAATAAATGAATAATTTTTATAATATATGACATTTGTCAATTGTATTTGTCAACATTGACATTGGAAATTATGTGGAGATATTATTAATATTACGTTGAGGTATACAAAATTATTAAATTTTTAAAGAAATAAAAATAAAACAAGAAGATAAAAATATAAATGGCAAAATATAGAATAAATAATACAAAAACAGAAACTGAATCCTCTGATTTCAAGTAAAAATTTAAAATTAGACAATCGGAACGTATATGATATTTGTCTATGTCATTTTTGCAGAAATTATGAATTTAATTGTATGTAAATACCCAAAGTAATTTTCCAAAATATAAAATAAAGAAAAAAAACTATATATTTATGTAGTCATTTTCCGAGGTATTTTCTAATTAATTTTATATCATATAAACTCGTATAGGTATATAAAATTCTGTTTTCTAATGAAAAAGAAATCTTTTCCAAAACCATTTTTCATCATAATATCACATAATTCAAAACAATTTGTTCTTTCTTTTCTATCTTGTACATGTCTTTCTATTTCTTCGTTATAACTGTCAAAATATTCAATAAAATTGTACAATTTTCATTTTGAAGTGTCAGCTGTCAAACGTTAGGAAATGCTTAGCGATTTGGGCATCGGAAAACAGATACCTAGCTAAGTAATTCCTAAATCGAGATAGGCAATGCTTAGCGGTTGGTGAAAACGAAATTTTGCTAGGTAATGCCTATGTGGTGCACATCGGATACATAGGCATTATTTAAATTTTAGGAATCGGTAGTGAAATCGGCCATATGAGCCTTATTCTTTTGGAATATTTTAAATTGTATATGAAAAAAACAGTAGAGAAAGTGTAATTTTTACTTTAAAATTCATAGTGTAAGACATTTTTGTTTCCAACTACGAATGCTCATTGCTCAACGTTCATAATACATTTATAACGTATAAATTGGCAATTTCTTCTTTGCACATTACTGGTCTAGTCAATAGATATTTTTACCCTGCAAAAGATGTGGTAAAAACAATTTTAACATATGATGTTTAGGGCCGTTTTCATAATTCAGCTCACTTTAAGACTTTAATTAAAATTACTTTAAGACTTTATCTTTCATTTGAAGTAATGCTAAATTGCTCGCTTAAGTCTTAAAGTTGTATTATGAAAACGAACACAACTTTAATTTTAATTTAAAGTGTTAAAGTGAAGATAAAGTTTATTATTAAAATGGCCCTTAGGTCGGGACGGGGATGAAAAATTCAAGTTCATTTTTAAAATATACAAAATTTAAGGTCATATTTTTTTTGCACAAAAAATATTTTTTACATTTTTACCTAGAGTGAACTCACAAGAGTTATGTTAAAAAATAATTAACCAGAATAACAATATATAAAAATTTAAATCACTCAAAAAAAATAAAGAATATTAGCTATTTAATACTTACGGCCGGTTTCATAATAAATATAAAGTCACTTTACTTTTAAAGTTTGATTTAAAAGTTAAAAAGCGTATCATAATTTCACTTCAAGTTAAAGTTGTCAGTTTAATTATCTTTTAAAAAGGTATTTAAAGCGTCATCTTTAAGTTAAAGTGATATTATGAAAGGCTTTTTTCACTTTTAGATCAAACTTTAAAAGTAAAGTGACTTTATATTTATGATGAAACCGGCCGTTTGTCTAATAGGTTTTACTTTTTATAAGAGTTTACATTTGTCGTAACATCGAAAGAAGTAAATTATTGATGAGTATTAAATAAACTTTTTCAACGCTTGCCTACAAATCCATCCACCACTATGACCTAGTTGAAGATAAAGATAACGCAGTTTAAAAATTTGAATTCAACATAAAATTATCCTTCATGTCATATATCATCCAATTTTTGTGATGAACGATTCGCCAGTTACTAACAACTTAAGCTTTACTTGAAATCCCTCTAAAATTTTTAACATCTGCAAATCGTCGTAGTTTTGATTTTTTCATCTCAAATTTTGACACGATTAAATATTAACAAGATTACATATTTAAATTTAATACGTGCTGAAATTGCAGATGAAAAAATAAGGTCTAAGCCGATTTGCAGATGTTTAAATTTTTTTAGAGGAGTTGTTAAAATAACTCTCGAATCGTTCATTGGCAAAAATCTACAGAAAAAATTACAGAAGTATACCAATTACAAAATTCACTCAATTAGTTCAGTTTCAACCAAAAAAATGAAATCCCTGAAAATGACAAAAATCGCAACGGGTAAGTAGGTACAGTAAAATTTTTGAAAGAAGTCCGATCAAGGCCATCTACGAATTGCATCTATGAATTAAGATTTTATGCTGTCAAATTTAGTAGCGTCGTTTACATAGTTTTTATGAGGTACACAAGATATTATGTATCCTCATAAAAACTAAGTAAAAGACACTACTAAATTTGACAGCACAAAATCTTAATTCATAGATACAATTCGTAGATGGCCTTGATCGGACTTCTTTTAAAAATTTTACTGTACACGAAAACATTAGAATTTGATTTTTTTGTGATTTTGGCCTTTTTCAGTTATTTTGTTTTAGAAATTGTATTCAAAGGTCAGAAATTTTAAAAATGTAATTTCTCCGTAGAATCTAATGATTATGTCGTCTGGTATCTTCACCCATGTTTGGTTAATGTTCAAAAACTAAAAAAGTCAGCGGGTTGAAATGTATCAAGTGTAAATGAAAAATTTTACCCGAAAGAGGAAGAGTAAAAAAATAGAAATATAGATTTGTGGGTCTCAGGAACTTATTTGTTCTTATTCTTACAAATAAAATTACAATAATGTAAAATTTATAAGCAGAGTAACAATTTATTTGAAGCTTATAAATGCAAAAGCAGACATTTGACACAACTTGTTTTGAGTAAAACACAAAAACCCTACCAAGTCCTTAAAAGTTAACAAATCAGCTTGCAGTTTTTTATAAGTATAATTTTAAGCTCTACACTTCAAAGATTATTTTTCTAAAATAATTTGGGAAGCAACCCGGTGTACGTTTACTCATTAATACAATAAATAACTATTGTTTCTACAGACGATTTGTTGAAATGTATAATTTATTTGTAGTTAAATTTAATTTACTTCTAATTTACAACAGAGTACAAGATGATTCGATCAAGAAATAAGTACTTATTTATGGTTCTTATCTTGGCTTCTGAAGCATAATTCCACTGTTGAAATATTAAATTTCTGAAAAGCATTTGTTTTATGTTTAGAACATAACAATTTATTGCCTTTCTTCCTTCGGTATTAATTTATTAAACCAGACAATAATTTTATAGTAGTATAAAACAACGGTACAGATATTAAGGAAAGCCACATTCTTTGGAAAGTCGAATAAAGCTCGTCGATTTTCCATCGAGTATTTTCTCGGAATTAAAATCACGGAACAATGAAAGAAGTATGGAAAAACTTATACGGACTTTTATTGCGTCCTCGTTAAAGCACAGAATTTTAAAACAGACGTATACAAATCGTATTTTAAAAACTTTTACAATATCCATTCTGTAAAGAGAGAAATCACATTTTCCACAAGGCAAACAGTTTGAAAGAACAGAATGTTTTATTTTATTGGAAGATCTTGGCTATGGAAGGTTCGTGTGCAACGGGACTATTTCAGTAGCGCCGAAGAGGGGAAATTCATATTATTCGTAAACTTTAAAAATTACCAAACAATTAAATAATATAATATCTTAGGAGGGTCACGCAAGAATTATTGATAATTAGATTCAATGGATTTCACAGTCGGTTCTTTTTTTTAAATTATAATAAGACACAAGGTCCATATTTTTCAAAATTTTATTTTAAATGTGTTCAAAGTAGTTCCCTTCGAAAACTTGAGAATTCTTTTATTTCATTTCTTGAAACCTTTTAATTTTTAAATAAGTCTAAAAATAGCCAAAAGTAGCACATTGCCAAATTGAGTATGGCGGATGTACTATTACTTTTTTTTTGTGTTGAAGCTGTTCTATGGGAGTTTTACAATATAATATAATGAGGTATTGCAAAAAAATAACATATCTTTTTCCTTCTGAAATTTGAATTAGTACGTTCTATAGTGTTATTAAATATGATTTCCTGTTTAAATTTCTGTATATATTAAGCGTAGTAGCAATTTAAAAGTATACTTTTTGAATTGGCGCCAAGTTACTCTGCCTGTGACTTCCAAGGGATAGTAGCCAATGACTAAAGTGGAAAGAAAAGAAAGAAAAAACATGGTATCATACATTAACGTTAATCCAATTTTTGGCATCATTTTCCAGCTAAAAATTAAAAAAATAATATTCTTATTTAATTATAAAAATATTTATAGTTACATCAACGAATATTCGCCCAAACTACAACCGAATATTCGGCTTTACCGAATAGTACATTCTTCAACGATTTTAAAGCGTGCATGATTTTATATAAATAAATATGTATAAACGATTTGTGTTTTTTGATTAATGGTTATTGCTTATAAGTATTAATTAAAATCAATATTATTACGTATCTGAAAATTTAACTAAACTAAATAATTTATTCTCAAATAATATGGGTAGATTTACACTAAATGTTAAAAAGTAATACATAGAAATACTTAAGAAGACATACCTTTTATTTATATATCAATTATTTTTATATAACATGATAAAAACGTGTAATATATATTTATTTTTTAGAACCGAATATTTTGTATTAAAATGAAATATTCGGCCGAATACCCAATAACAAAAAGATGACTGAATAGGCCGAATACCGAATAATTATTTGCCTTCGGTCCCATTTCTAATCAGTATCTCTCTGACATCATCAGGCGAAAGAAAAGGCGGTAATTTAAATATTATATTTTCAGAGAAAATTTTCTCATAAATAAAGAGTAATACTAACAAAATAAAAAATACGAGTAAAATATTTTTTCTTCTATCCATTCAACTTAATTGTATATAAATAATAATAAATTATGAAAAGATCATGTCGAACACCGGGATTGGTTGAAATCACTGAAATATATACTAACTGGAACTCACATACTCTACCTATCAGCGTACGCTGCACTGAAGCCTCATTGAACAATAATGGCTGGTCCGGTTCGCGCACGTTCGTGCCGAACCGAACCTAGCCGAATAACTCGTATCATAGCTGATCGCTTTGTTTTCATATTATGCTTCATTTATTTAAACATGCGCCACACGAAATAATTTCCGTCTACTCACGAACTGTCTCGATGTTTCACGACTACTCCAACTGCAGGCTTTCAATATGCTTCACAGTCACGGTTCGTACGCGCATTCCAGTTAGTATATATTTCAGTGGTTGAAATAATCTTCCACTGCACTTAAACATCTTGTGAACATGCCATAATTTACTCTATTTTTTTTACCCTATCTGGCCTTTTTTTATAATGAACAATAAAGTCTCGGGTTCTAATTCCGGTGGCTGACATGATCTTATCACAATTTATTTGAAATATAGGTGTGAACTGTTAACTTTCTGGTAATTAATTTTAGTTACCACTAGTCCCGTACTTCTACTACTATTACTTTTTTCATAGTTTGTTACTTTTTCTTTTATTTTTGGTATATCAACATTTTTATAAATTCACACGATATTTTTGGCTTGTACCTACGTACGCTGCAAAAAAGAATATAGCTTTCGTCATTGCTACAATTTTTGGAATAATTTGGTGGCAGCCACTAATTAATTGTGTTAAAGATTCTTGTATGTTTGGCTTTTTGGAAAGCTGATGTGACACAAAACGACTGATAACTTGTTTGAAATGCAGGTGTTCGAATTATAATTATATTAATAGATAGGATCCAAATTTCTTTGCAATCATGTTCTCGTAAACCTTTTTCGAAACCGTAATATATACTCCATAGTTAATTTCACATTTCATTCACTCTAACTAATCTCAACTTAATTACAAACAACATAAATACTAATTTAAAATGGTAGAACAAATTTTTATTTTCGACGACCTATCTGAGTTTCTTACTCTAAATAATGAGCCTGTTTCACATTTTTCAAAAACTATTTTAAATGAAAGTTTTTGGAATGATTTTCTTAGTAATAATTTTTATTTTAATAATTTGTTGTTATTGGCGTCCTGAAAAACTACCCCCACTCCTGTGACGTAGAAGCACATACATTAATCATTAATATCCAATAGGAAAATAGTTTTTCCATCACCTACGTTTATTCATATTATTTGTATAAATAAACGTAGGCTAAAGTTTGTCACATGTTAATAACAAAATCTTTTAATTTGACATTTGACGCTGACATTGCTCATTGTAAATGAATAATAAAGTAATAATGGCTAATCCAAATTATACTCAAGCTAAATCGGACAATTAACCGAAGGTCGATAGCTGGATGATGGCTGAATTTATATCAGAACGATTGTTTTACTGCTACCGAAATAAGGGATGTTAAAGAGTTGAGGTAAAATAAAATATAAAAACTGAATTTACTATATAAATTGATAATATATTTTACTTTAAATTTCTGGTCGTGATTCTTATTTGACAACTTTGACAATACACTTGACACCTTAGAACCTCTGAAGATGTATGTACTCTGACGTCACATTCTGTTTCAGATCACGTGACTAATTCAAAATTTTATCCAAATTTCAAAAATTAATTGTAAAATATCTAAAGGATATTTCGTGATATTTTCAAATGTGAGGCTTTTTAAAGACAATGTCTTTTCAAATTTAATACTTAGAATTCATATAAAAATTCTTGCAACAGCCCTATTCTAGCGTGACCCCCGAATAAAGGATACAAAACATCAATACAGAAGAATACCTATTGGATCTTGATACCCGCTGGCAATTTTCCTTTCCTGCGTCAGTGGCCATTCTAATCTCATTGGTAACGTTATTGTTATTTGTGAAGTCTGTCCGTTGTCCGTTGACTAAGTGACCCATACATTCCCTAAAGAATCTCAGCGAGATTCCGATGCGCATTGTGTTCAATTTCCCAACTGTTGTCTCTTCTTCCATTCTGAGCCATATCAACTGGAAGTAATCACCCATTGTGTACTTACATTTGAATACGGAGGTTATGATGTGGATTCTCTCTGAATCTGAAAGGTGATTGGCTGGAGCCGGTGAGGCAGATGAAGAATGTAATCTCAAGAGACATTTGTTCGAGATTTGTGTTTGATGATGTTTCTTTCTTTTCTTAGCATATTGGGAACAGCTTATTTATGGATGTAATACGAATATACATATTTGCATTTCTGGTAAATGGTTATATGTATTAAATGCAATTGTTATCCCTACCTTGAAACAATAGCAAAACAAGTTGATTTTTACCTCTCGCCAAGAGACGTATTGGAATCATGCTAAAATTCGCATATTCAGATTTTAGTGGATAAACACGTTTTAAGGTCCCTATAATCAAATACTATATGACTTAAAAAATATTTAACTGCAGTTTCCTCAATCTGACGTTCCTGGGAAGTAATAGTTTCTTAAAAAAAAATTCTAAATATATTTTTTTTGAAAAATTTTGTTATTACAAATATTGAGGAACATAAAATTCTCCATCTAATATACTTAATTTTTTTTATATCTTGTATGGATTTAGAGATAAAGGCACTGTAATATATAGAATAATTTAATGTAGTACATGGCAGAGGCTAAGGCACTAAGGAAACCAGTTGACAAATTCAAATGTTTATAACATAGTAATGTTTATAACGTAGTTTGTAAATGACAGATGTCAGTGTCAAAAATCGATAGTTTTACTGACATTCTGAAAGCATTTTCTGCTGAGTACATTTAATCTTTCTTATATTTTTTTATTAAGTAAATATTTAAAATTGTAGGTAAAATGCATATATCCATCAGAAATACCGCCAATCTAGTTAATGAATTGGAAGAATCTCTGATAATTAGGAACTTCCTCATACAATGAAAAATAGATATAATTAGAATTATATGTGTGCAGAAGACATGTTAAATACAATAAAAACAATATTTGGGCAAAGTTCTGTATTTTTTTTGTTATAAAGCGACGGTTCGATAGCGAAGTGCAATACAATACTTATATAACATAAAATGTAAATGACGAGAGGTATTGTGCTGCCCACAACAGATTTTGAAGGTAATTTTTAAGCTCTTTCGAATAACAGTGTACAATTTTTTTATCAATATTGGATTTCAAATTATGGTACCAAAGTTACAATTTTTGTATGGACGCGGTGATGTGAAATTTTATTTTATTTTTTTGATAAATTAGAGCAGTAATTTACAGATTTAAATTACCGTTTAGTTTCAAATTGTATATTATGTAATATTTTAAATGATTGTAAATAACCGATAAATTACAGAAATGACCAGATAAAAATTACCGTGCGTGAGAAGCAAAATTAAAATCATAATATACATGTACATATTAGGTGTCCCAAGCAAACCTTGAGATTGGCGTTTAACATGGGAAAACAGTCTTTTGTAAATGAAAAGTATCCGGCAGAAAATTAAGGCATTATATTGAACATGATAATAGTACATTATATCCTGTACGTTATTTTATATTAATTACTTTATTATTACATAAATTATAAATAAAAATCAAATAAATAATTGTTTCAATTTTTATTATGCAATGTGGAAAGATTTTCAAAAGTCAGCGTAATACATTGGATGGCGTAGCTGCCTTCGACACTATAGATTGGGGTTCGACTCCCCACTGGGAAAATTATTTTATTTTTTTACACAAAATCATATTTCCTATTACAGTAATTTAATAGATATTTACACATCAAGTGAGCTAAGGTAATGTTAATTTCTTCGAGTGAATAAACATTCTTAGCTCACGTGGTTTGTACAATATTTTATTCAATTTTGACGAAGTACTAATAAAAACCATTATAATATTTAATTTTGGCAAAACGAAAAAGTAATCAGTTAGTAGGCTGAGCATGACAATCGTCGCTGATAGACGTCAAGTCATGTATTTAAAATGCTTTATTGTCTGTCATTTGTGCCGTGAAAAATAATGAAAATAGCTGATAATGTCTGATAAATATTATGCTAAGTGTTATTTTTGTACCTGATGTTATTTTGTATGCATTATTTGTTGCAGAGTGAGTTAAAAAAAATTGTGAGAGTGATTTAAAAAAAATTTAATTCACATGTGAAAAAAAGTGTTACTTATAGTTGTTGCTATGGAGTTAATAATGACAGTTTAAAATATAAAAATTGAATAAAAATAATAATAACATTGGGCCGAATTCAGCACTCTTCTTTAACTAATGAAGCTTATCTAAAAATAACAAAATAAAGAGAGACATGTAATAATACATTAATTGGAAAAAGATGCAAGCTATATTAACAAAAAATATTTTTTATAACTACAGTAAAAACTTAATACCTACACAATTTTTCTATATTTCTTTTATTTTTATTAATATTACAAGAATTAAAGCGGTAGAAACGTATTGTTATGTACGTATGCTCAATATCGAAACGAAATTAAGTGTTAACATGAGTAGTTTTGAAACTAGTTTTCAAGTCAAACCCATGAATTTTAGTTCTGGTTTGAGATAACTTAAAACCGTTTGACACTGTATACATGGCGTTTTTAAAACTAAAATCCTTTTGAATAAAATTTCAAAACTGCATGTAAACTCTATTGTTAGATTTGGGTTTATAATCATCAGAAGAATAAAACATGATTCATTTTTGTCTAAAATAATTAACAGGTCACATTTGAGCAAAAAAAACGGTTTTCCTTTTCCCATGTTAAATTATTTTGGTCAGCTTTTCTTGTTAGACCCGGTATTTTAAAAGGAATCTGTTTTCCATGATTTCCAAATTGCGATGCACCATCAACGCACATCTCTCTTTTAAATTTTTCATCATACTTTTCCCTTATCCTCCGACCTCCTTAACCTCAAAATAAATAAATAAATATCCTCTCATCATCCAACATCAAACTCTTTACTGGACCATGCACTAATCCGCTCCACTGCCGTGGAACCTGCTTCCATCTGTTGGCTTTGGGGTGAGATGGAAGTAGCACTGCTGCTCTTTTCCTTCCAGTTTCTAGTCTTGTTCTTGTTGCAAGTCAGCTTACAGTTATCCGGTTCAGAGCAGATGAATACCAGAAGAGATTCAGGAAAGAAAAGTAAAGATGGGATTTAAGGTAATAGCATACAAGGGGAAGGGTGAATAATTAGAGGAAGCTAAAAGGAGAAAGGTTTCTTTGATTTTTGAATGCACTAGTGCAAACTGGTAAAAATAAAAATATGTTTTAAAGAGTCTTGAGCTAACGTATAGTTTGCTGGGTGTGCCAATCTATTTAAAGTTTTCTCTGAGCTTTCAAATAAACTTAAACCTAAAACATAAAAGTACGTAGAACAAATAATATTTTAATTCCCGTATTCATAAACACTCGTAAAAAATTTGAACGATTCGTTATAATTTTTATCCAATAAAAACAGTCGACATTGAAAGAAAAATCGAAATTTTATTTGTCAAGTTTGATTCTATTTGTCAAAAATTATAACGAACCGTTTTGAAACTTTACGAGTGTTTATGAATATGGGCATAATTTTTTGACAAAATAATGAGACACACATGAAACGTCAGATAAATGTTAAAATATATCCTCAAAAAAGAAAGCACAAATGTCATGGTAACTGAATTTTCAAAAAGTAATTACTTTACATTCGGGTTTATTCTGTAACTCTGTGGTTAAACAATTGGTCAAAAAAATTATCCAATGGATATTGATTTGAAAATTAAAATCCATTTTTTATTATACAGGGTGTATCAGGACTAGTGTAAAAAAATTAATAGCATATTCCTGACATCATTTTGAGTAAAAAATGTCATATGAAGGCCTTTAAAAGTACACTTCATCAAGCACATTTTTATTAATAACTCTGATACTAGTTGCACTAAAAATTTGAAACTTGATACAAGGATACTACTTATTGAGATGCATATTTGAACTTTCTTTTGTTTCTGTATCTCAACCAGTGGCTTTTCATATGGGGAAGTCATGAAGGTTTTTTATCGTTATTTTTTGATCTATTAACATTTTTTCAACTTTACCTATAAAATATTACATACAATACAAAAATACAAAAAAACATATTTTGGATAAAATTTGATAAACGCAGTGTTTTTGAGATATTTTAATTTTTAGAAAAAATCAGTTATGCAAAAAATTTATGTACCAATTAAGAAACAATGAAATTCACACAAATTCGTTCTTTGATGTCCAAGCAGATATTCTCTGGACTACGACAACCATTACTTTTGCAATATAAATAAACACCATATCTACATATTCACCAACACTTAACATTTTACACTTTTTTTTAATTTGCTAAAAAATGACTAATATTGAAAATAAGGTAATTAAACAATAGTTATAAACAGATTTTGTGTCGTTTTTCTATTTTGTTCTATTTTCTATTGTAAATTGATTGATTTTTAATTGTTAACTAATTATTTTGGATAGGTGACATTTTCTAAAAGTTATATTATCTCAAAAACTACCGCGTTTATCAATTTTTATCAAAAGTACATTTTTGTGTATTTTTAAATTGTTTGTAATACTTCATATTTAAAAATGAAAAATTGTTAATAGGTAAAAAAATAAGGATAAGAACCTTCATGACTTCCCCCATATGAGACGCCTCTGGTTGAGATACAGAAATAAAAGAAAGTTTAAAAAAATATGCATCTCAATAAGTAGTATCCTCGTATCAAGTTTCAAAATTTTAGTGCAACTAGTAGCAGAGTTATTAATAAAAATATGTAAGATGAGGTACACTTTTAGAGGCCTGTAACTCTGTAAAGAAAAGTTTCTGGACATACCTTCATATGACATTTTTTGCTCAAAATTAGCTCAGGAATATGCTATTAATTTTTTTACACTAGTCCTGTATATCAACATATTTGATTTTTAAAAATTAACTACAGATTTGTTTAAAATTACAGTGGTGGGCGGAGCTTCATAAGACCAGTTTATGCAGCAACATTTCGATGGTAAATACAATAAATTAAGTGTTATTTTAATAAAATAATAACGTTACAATAATGGGGGGGGGGGGGGGGGGGGGGTCCAGTGGCCGCGTGCCTGAGTGTCTGGTCGCGATTTTAAATGACATAAGAGTGACCACTGTGGTGCACTCTCCACGCCAGCAATGAGTGCCCGTGAGGTGACGCCTGGTAAACGCCCGCATGGTACAAATATGTCATCATCATTGTATTGTAAGCACTATATCATTTTAATCTCTTTTCAATTTTAGAAGAAGTCTAGTGCGGGACACCATCTTGATCTGACGGGTAAGGGAAATAAATGCTCATATCGTGATATTCCATAGTCGCCGTGAAATAATAATTATTGCAGTAACTTTGTGCTTCTAACTCATTTGTGTACGTTTATAATCTGAGTGTAAACAAGATAGGAATTGATACGAACAGCAATTGCACAGATCAACTGCCAATATAAGAAAGACTGCATAGCTTTAAAACTTATTTGGGCAACTGCTATATTAGGAATGTGGAAAGTAAATTAATTTATTTCGTGTGGATCGGAGCGCATATATTAGACAGTGATATGTGCTTACATATTTTTCGTAGTTCACCTTTCGTGTCCCGCATTATACATTTAAAATGCTTTATTAATGGGATTTAAAAGTAACATAATTAGGAAATATCTTAAACGCAAATTTCGGGTACTAACTACCTGGATTAAGGAACCTTTACCGCAAGTCCCATAAACATTCGAGAAAGATTTATTAATTTTCTACAATATTCATACAGTATGTGTATCTAGAAATGGGTGGATTCCATCATCACATTTTTTGATCATTTTTAAAATGTTCAAAAACTGTTTCCGCCCGGGATCGAACCGGGGACCTTGTGCGTGTGAAGCTCACGTGATAACCACTACACTACGGAAACTGATACACTTTAACACTCTTATTAATTTCACGAATTTGATTCTGATCTACTTTTACATTACATAAATTAACCTACAACACATTTAAGCATTTCTGGTCACATATACTCAACACAAAAACAAAAACTTTTATTTTTAGATCAATAATTATTTAACAATGACATTCTAAAAACTAAATGAAAAATGCATAGAGAAATATAGGTATGCCAATTTCATAAATCATTTAAAAACGATCTATTTTGAAAACCAATGATATACCCAATCCACAGAATGCATTAAAAATAATTGAAATACAGAATCATGAATTGGTACGTAACTATAGAAAAACAAATATTCCTGTGACAATTGCAACAATGTAAATAATATATTACGTTCAATGTGTGGAAAACAGTTTCATTTTTTACGCGCCCTCATTGCATGTTCGTGTAGTTCGTTAGAGGAAACAGAGTCAGATCTATATATATATATATATATATATATATATATATATATATATATATATATATATATATATATATATAATAAATTATAATCCCTAAGAAACATTATTTTATGGTTAAATTTATATTAAGAAGACTTTTTTACTTCCTTGTACGTAAGAAAGAATTGTAATCTCGAAAACTTTCGGTTTATATTTAGGACTTATAATATCTAGTTGTGCACCCTTTTTAGTCATAACATAACTTCCGGAAGTGTTTCTTTACTTGAAGCTTATAGTAGATTTTAATTAAAAACTATACCTATTAAATTATAATTCAAAACTCTTAAAATTTGGTTTTTTAAGATTTGTATATCAACGGAAATAACATAATAGATTTTAGTTAAAATGGGCTAACCGGAAGCTATTAACAGTTTTTCTTGAAAAAATAGTTATATTTTGATTTTAGAAATAAATGCTTCAAATAAAAGTTTTAGAGAATTAAATTCTGCGTCTAGCACATCAAGTTTTATTAAATTAGCTCTTTGTATAAGCAAGATAAATTTAAAAATTATTTACTTTTTGGTTTTAAGTGGTAATTAAGTTTTCTATTGATTAGGACAAGAAATAAAAATAAAAAATAAGAGACAAATTACGTCAATTCCCTTTATGATCACTATATATTCTACCGTTTTGAAGTTAAAATTAATATTTTATACTTTAGTTATTAAAAAATATGTATAGGTTGTCGTGAGGTGTCCACATCAGATTTTTAATTAATTCATTTGGCATTTCAGTTTGCTGCAATATTGTCTATTTAAGGAACGCTTAAAGTTGAAGTTATGCTGGTGAAACGGGCTTGGATTTTATTACTTCAAAATACAATTACCCAATTTTAAGTATAATTATTAATTTGTTTGAATGCCATGGTACAAACAAGGATATACAGGTGTCTCAGGACGAGCTTACGCTATCTATATTTTAAATACTATTTAATATAATTTAACGAAATTTGGTATCTAGGGGTTATCCTACATGCCCGTTTCAACTAAAATATTTTCAAAGCAGTAGCACTTCCGGTTTGACCGGAAATTGACCTCAACTTTCTTATTTTAAATGGAATATGCTATATTTTATTTTACCATTGAATGCAGCGGAAAATTTTACATATGAAGCAATAAAAACATTTTACTCATGTTCAACTACTTCCGGCGTTATTCAACTTTTTTGATTTTTTGTCTGAAATCCGGCACATTTTCAAAACACTGTTTATCGGGAACGAGATCGAATTTTTATAATCTGAGAAAAGCCTTTTATAGATAGACGACGTTTTTAATCTAACCCCAAACAAAAAAATCAAGTGGAGTTAAATCGGGTGAACGAGGAGGCAACCTATCAAAAACCTTTAACTACTAAAGAAGATTGCCAACATAGGCTACGAACAGCATTTAACATGTCTCCTCGTATGATAAAAAATGCTACACAAGAAGAAGTATTGAAGAGAGTATCGATGTGCTTACATGTGAATGGAGAACAGTTTGAATATGTATTAAATTAATGATAGTTTTGTATTTAGAATTTATTTGTTTTTTCCATGGCTTACTTATCCGTATTAATAAAATAATTATACTCAGACTACATGTTTTTCTAATTTACTGAAATTCTATTAACTTTCAACATAGGACATGTTACATAAAGTACCCTTATTTTTTGCCGTAGAACACATTTATGTAATAAAAAAGGGGAGGTTCCATTTAAAAAAATTGTCTTTTTTGAAGTTTGTCAACTGAAATTTTGGTGTAACGTACCCGTCACATTTTTATAAATAATCGAGGATTCTTCTATGATAATGTAGCTTTAAGTCTCCTTTATAAAAGACTTTTTTCCGATTATAAAAATTCTATCTCGTTCCTGATATACAGAGTTTTGAAAATGTGCCGGATTTCAGACAAAAAATCAAAAAAAGTTGAATAACGCCTGAAGTAGTTTATCATGAGTAAAATGTTTTTATTGCTTCATATGTAAAATTTTCCGCTGCATTTAATGGTAAAATAAAATATAGCGTATTCCATTTAAAATAAGAAAGTTGAGGTCAATTTCCGGGCACCCGGAAGTGCTACTGCTTTGAAAATATTTTAGTTGAAACGGACATGTAGGATAACCCCTAGATACCTAATTTCGTTAAATTATATTAAATAGTATTCAAAATATAGATAGCGTAAGCTCGTCCTGAGACACCCTGTATAGAGATCTAAGAAATTTTTGTTATTTTCTTTTTTAAATACATCTCAACATTACCTAACCTAACCCGTTTGGAAAACTCCAGTCGAGTTTTGTGAGTTAGGTTAGGTTAGGTTATATTTAGAGAAATATACAAGCTGTATATCAGTCAGCTGTTTGGGTTTTGTATTTTTTTTTGTTTGCATATGTCTCGATCGTTCCTAGTACCTACTATTAAACCACGCGCTATTATCGGGATTTAATTTTTTTATTTATTACTCACTTGTAAACTTCATTTGTTGATACCACCTACTACTAATCTTTACTAGTTACTAACTTGTAAAATTACTTGTTAAAACTTTTCGTAATACCATACTGTTACTATGTTACAACAGGACTAAAAAGAAAAGGGAAAAGATAAAAATAATGCATGCCAGCCGTTATTTTTTATAATAGTCGCCTACAATTAAGGATCAGGTGTTCTCAGAATATTAACAGCATCTTGATGGACCGTTGTCATGGAGAATTTACAAATCAACAAAAAAGTTGTTCAGTATGACAGAAAGAGAAGAATTTTATTATTATTTTATTAATCCTAAATGTTTAAATTTCATGTTATTACGAAAAATCTTGAACCCCGCAAGGCCGATACGCAAATAACTATTACTAGTTAGTTACCACGTTAGTAACGTTGCAACTCATAGGTTTAGGTTATAATTTTAAATTTGATTTACAAGTGAATAACAAATAAAATATTGTACAATACACGCCAGGTAACTATTTCACTGCCTGAAGGACGTGACAAGCTCACCAGTCATTTCCTCCTTTCAGCAGTAAAAGCCGTTTGACCTAGCTTCTAATGTAAAATACTATTTATACCATTCCGCGTTCTGGACTGTAGCTACATCCAATTTTAATTGTTGATTTATTATTTTCACAATTTTTTCATATCGGAAAGTCCATCTCTGGTCGCTGCTCTAACGAAAATTTCGCTATTCAATTCTGATGAATGATACCACAATCCATTTTCGAATGAATTCATTTTATATTCATATTTTCATTTACGGAATTTATTTCATCGATAGATATTAATATAGATAATGTTTTTATTGTTTATTATTTATTAGATGCTCTCTCTTAATTAATGGAAATTAGTAAATAATGTCATTTATTAAAAGTTCTGAAGACAATTTTTCATTATTGTTAGTTTTTAATTTTGTTTGTTGCTTTCATCGTAATTAGTTTTCAAGAAATATTGGAGTTTATGGATTATGATATCATATTCGATTGTCTCGTGCGACGTGAGCAATAAAGTTTCTGCTAAAACAAAGTTAAACATCCAGAAAATAATGCTTGTAATTCTTCATGAAATAAATTAGTCCGCGTCTTTTTGGATTCGAAGAAAACACGTCGTTTCTGTTCGCAGTATACGTATCGAAGAAGAAGGAAGCCCTAACTTTACATAATTTTATATTTAATCGTCATTTCCTTTTTAATTTTCAATTTTTTTTTTCTACTCCATTTGATAAAATGTGTTTTAACGTATTAGTTTTCATGGCGCTAAACAATATATTAATTACAATTTGATAAGCTGTAACTTCGATCTTATTGGAGACGCTGTGAAACTAGCAACCACTAACAGTTGTTTCATTTAGCACTGAGTAAATTGGCTGCTGTAGGTAGTAGCTGATGGCTGACATTCTATAAAAATAAATAACCCTAAAAGTTTATTTCTGTAAATAAAACAATATTTCGGTTTATGCTCTGCATTTATTTTATTATTTTGTTATTATAATACGATGTTTCGACAGCGAAGTGTTGCCTTCATCAGATAAATGACAAATTGTTTGTCATTTACCTGGGTGAAGTAAGGAATTATTTTCTTTCTTTTTGTTACCTTTTGCAGACATAGAAAAAATGTAGCATTTGACTCGTTTTATAATCTCTTTAGACACTACATTCGCGATAAAAGCGACGTTTAAAATGTATGACAATATATTATTATTATTTTATGGGGTAAATGCAAAATTTCTATAAAACCAAATCAATTAATAAACTTCGTTCTAATTTAACCTTCTTTGTCTCAGTTAAAATAACTAAGATCCCAATGGTTTAAAAGTAATACATACATTAAAAAAACATAAAAAGGAGTTTCATAAGGCACGAAACCCAAGTTTTACAAAGGACGAGTGCAATAACAGACCTTATGGCTTATGAAATATGTTTTTTTATACTATTATTTCTATTGAGGTAATTTTATAATTTTTTAAAAATGCGACTTGTCAATAGTGATTCGGTCGAGACGAGACGAGACGAGAAATTCATTGTCTCGTCTCGTCTCGTTTCAAATTCATAAAATTATGTCTCGTCTCGTGTAATAGAGTCTCGTCTCGGCCGAGATTCTCGCCGAGATTTCTCGACGGAAATTTAATATGTATATTTTGGTTTTGACAGCTACTTGACAGTCAAAATGTGTATGGACTTTTAAGAAAAAGTAGCGCGTTTCAGTTTTTCTTTAAAATTTTTTCGTTAAAAGTCTATTAATTTGTCTCTCTTGCACTCATGACAATCTGCGAGAGAGAAAACTTTTCAAGTCACTTGAAAAGAAAAACTTCATCGTGCAATGCACGCTTAACAAATTCTGATAGATAAAATGTCAAATACTTTATTATCTTTTTATTCAAAAAATGCCACAGTTAAATAGAGACAGATATCAGAAAAAATATGTTGAATTTCACACGTTTGCAAATATTTCATGAAAAAAATTAAACCGGAGAAATCTCGAAACGATTTTGGAGAATCGAGATCTCGGCAAACATATCTCGTCTCGTAAAATATTTTTTACCTTTCTGTCTCGTCTCGTCGAGACGAGAATCGAGAAATATCTCGTCTCGACAGAATCACTACTTGTCAAAAATATAGCTTGATATTTTATTAGTTTATTAGTAGCACTTTTAGCTAACTTCAAAGATGAAAATTTATTGTTGACTCCCAGCAATTTGAGGTTATATGTCAATTATCAATCAATTTCGATAGCAGTCATACCAGCTGTACAAAACTAAATGCGCCAAAAAGAGTGCGTTTATAAATCTTCTTAAGGACGTGTTAACAGTGCGTTTATAGACTCACTACGAAATAGAAAAACAAACATCCTGTACGTGTATAGAATTTTTTTATAACACATAATACACCCCTTATATTAGTATGCATAGCACCGTATATTACCTATTCCTGTTTACGCAGGTTAATTAACCCTCCCATATATATTTCCATACATATCACCTGTATATTCCACCTCGCATCTTCCTTCATATAACGAATCCCCCTTACATACATGTTCTGCTATTTGGTGTATCGCGGTGTGCTTTGGCTCGTTCTCATCCCGTTTTACCTTCAGCTTCAGCGTTCCCGCGAAATCATCCTAATCAAATATGGCGGCACTTCCGGTGCTGGCGGAAATCGCCGTGATGCCTTGATGCGTCATGCTAAACTAGTTCAATTTGTGTTACGACACGGATCACGTATTTTTGTTAGCCAGGAGATACGAGATGTGTGCTGCGCAGGTATCTAATGGAAACGGATTTAATTTTAGAGGATGAGGGATTTTGTTTTTGTTTTAGTGTAAATTAGTTAGCAATTTAAACTATTTTGCTATTTTGGATTTTATAAAATGTAAATATTTTTGTTTATATGATGTTATTGAGAATAAGACATAGTTTATATTTTTCTGGTTTTAAATGTATTCAAAATAGTTCTCTTCAACAATAATAAAATTCACTGGTATTATATACGTCCAGTTAAATTTAGTTCCACAGTGAATTTAATGAAATGAACAAAGATGCATAGTAAATTTTTGACATATATATATATATATATATATATATATATATATATATATATATATATATATATATATATATATATATATATGTAGAGTGCCAAATATACTGTGGTATTATAAACCACTCTACACTTGTATAATCGTGAAATTGAAACTTGTATAATTAAAATATAAACATAAATGGATAATGATTAATTTAGAAGCAAAAACGAAATAAACACTTTTTATTATTATTTATAAACAAACATTCAACTTGTTATTATTTTCTGATCGAACATACTTGATGTTTTTTTATTTCTAGATTGCTAGATCATAACATTTATTTTTTTTATTGGACTTTTTTGGGGTTCTTTGTTTTTTTTTTTTTGTTTTTGGACTTCATCAGATATGTCTTACGAACTTAATGTTACTTTATTATTTTTCTAATGACACATAATTTGCTTCTTGTTAAATTTAGACGGAATTAGGAAAACTCGTAATTTTTGTATATGATATATCTTCACGTCTATTGCGAAAAACACCATCAGTTTGCAACTAAATATATAAATAGATAATCTAGGTTTTATTGTGTTTTTTAAGTGTTTTTCTTTTTTAAATCCGAATGTGTTTTACCTCTCGTTGAGAGAGGTATTGGAATCTTGCTAAAAATCACATATCCAGATTTTAATGAATAAGCAGGTTTCAAGAATCCTTTTGTTACATTTTTACAATAATTGTGTGTGTGTATGTGTGTGTATGTATATATATATATATATGTGTGTGTGTGTGTGTGTGTGTGTGTGTGTGTGTGTGTGTGGCCCAATGTTGGAGGGACGATTCCTCAAAAACTATAAGACTTAAGGCCTGTTTAACTATTAATTCCTCAACGTGACATTCCTGGGAAGAGCTGAAAATGTTTTGGTAACAATCGAACAACCGGAAGTAGTAGTTTCTATACAAAAATCTTCCAAATATTATTTATTGAAAATTTTTAATAGATACTACTAATATTGAAGAACATAAAATTCTACATCTGATACATTTAAAATTTTTATTATTTCTTCTATAAATTTAGAGATAAAGGCATTGTAATATATAGATTAATCTAATCGCAGAGGCTAAGGCACTAAGGAAACCACTTGACAAATTCAAATGTTGATAACATAGTTTGTAAATGGTAGATATCAGTGTCAAAAATCAACAGTTTTAGTGACATTCTGATAGCTTTTTCTGGGAAGTACATTTAATCTGTCTTATTGTTTTATTAATTAAATATTTGAAATTATAGGTAAAATGCATATATCGGTCAGAAATACCGCCAATCTGGTTAATGAATTGGAAGAATCTCTGACATTTAGGAACTTCCTCATACAATGAAAAATAGATATAATTAGAATTATATGTGAGCAGAAGACATGTTAAATACAATAAAAAACAATATTTGGGTAAAGTTCTGTAATTTTTGTTATAAAACGATGGTTCGATAGCGAAGTGCAATACAATACTTATATAGCCTAATACGGAATTGGCGAGAGGTCTTGTGCTGGCCACAACAGATTTTTTGGGTTAGGGAAGACTTGCTGCCATAGCTGTCAAACTAATTACTGGGAAACTCATAAACTGTCAAATTAATTTCAGCATGACTTATAAACTGTCAAACTTGTCAAACTTTTTTATTCTCAATAAATCGAGCGTAATCCTTGTTTTACGATAATAAAATAACGGAAAATATGAATACTTTCTCTTCTCCTGTCTACAGAAGTCCAAACCAAAATTCCATACTTGGATGTTATTTGTAGTAATGATAATCATTAACATTTGAATTTTTGTATTTATCTAGTGATCTATGCATTTTCCGGAAAAATGCAATCTTTAAAAAGGCCTATTAATAGAGCAATAAGTTTGTTCTAATTTAAGATAACCGAAATGCCAATGGCGAGGGCTGCAAAGCGGACATCCTGTTAGGCAAACATTACCTACGCAAAATTCATTATTGATCAAAAATAAACTAACTCAGATATTCTATCATATTCCATGTAGCAATAAGTAATTAGATTTTAATGTCAAAGGTCAACAAGATAGGAAAATGTATAGATATGTGATCTGAAAAGCAAGAAATAGTAAGATACGAATACTTATCCATATTTTATTTAAAGAACAGATGAACCATTTTTTTAATAATACTAATACTATTTATTTTCTCGGTTACATCTTTACATCAACTTGTCCTTGATTCAACCATTATAACATTTCCCTTAAGATATACTTACTATAATATTATTCTATTACTAGGTGTGGCAATAAAATACCGGATTAATCTTAGAACATTAAATGAAATTATTATTCCATCTGGAGTCCCCCAAGGTTCTCATTTGGGACCACTTTTGTTTAATATCTTCATAAATGACATATTGAATTGTTTCAAATTTTGCGAGTTTTTATTATATGCTGATGATCTAAAAATGTTTCACTCTGTTAACAATACCATGGATTGTATAAAAATACAAGAAGATCTTAAACGTTTCCAGCAATATACTAAAGATAACAAACTATCCTTAAATATAAAAAAATGTTGTCAAATTACTTTTTCGAGAAATAGGAATAATGTAAACTTCACTTACACTTTCTCTAATGATTCAATACCACCTGTGTCAGAAGTTAAAGATTTGGGAGTAATTATAGATAAAATATTTATTCTTGACCTTCATGTTGATTCTATTACGAAAAAAGCTTATAGAATGTTAGGTTTTCTAATTAGAACATCTGAAAATTTCAAAAACCCAAACACTTTAAAAAATTTATATTTTACCTTAGTACGTAGTCAATTAGAATTCGCAACAGTTTGTTGGTCTCCTCAGTATACAATCTAAAAAAAAAGAATAGAGCGTATTCAAAACAAATTTGTTAAATTTATGAATTATAAGTTTCCCAATTATGAATGTAATTTATTATCACTGGAAAAACGGCGTATTGTAATTGATTTAACATTTTTGTACAAGCTAATTAATAATAAAATAGATTGTGCTGAGTTGCTAAGTTGTCTTGATCTCCGTGTCCCATCATATACTACACGAACATCTGAACTTTTTACCTTCCGTCACCTTTAGGTAAGGAAGGTATTGTCTTTGGTCAAAAAATTCGGTGGTGAGTTTTTAATGAATAAACACGTTTTAGGGTCCCTACAATACGAATATACCATTTTTAAGATGATGTCTGTATGTGTGTGTGTGTGTGTGTGTCCGTGTGTGTGTGTGTCCGTGTGTGACAAATTTTTCTCCGACGATAACTCCAATACTACAATTCTAAAAATTATAATTCTTTCGTATTCCTCTTCTGTACATCCATATGAAGAGTTGATTAGATTTTGGTTATAATTGATCCACCGGAAGTACCCTTATTTGAAGTTTTTAACAGTTTTTCTTAAAAAAACGCAGTTAAATATTATTTTTTGACATTTTGTTATTATATATATTAAAGAAAATACTCTTCTCTATACAGTTTGATTATACATTTTCCTTCATATTCAATAGATGTAAATTTAAAGCATTATAAAGAAATTAATTTTCAAAAATTAGTCCGCATTGCTATTTATCATGGAAACAGCTGACATAATTATTCAAAAAAATTTAATTGACAGATGTCAGTTGCAAGTGCAAAACCAAATATGGAAAAAAGTATAGGATCTAAAATTGGTATGTCATAGTGTTGCTCGCAAGTGACACGCAGAGAAAGGCCAAAGAGAAGATGGAAGGACATTACTTAGTGTAGTTTATGTTATAATTTTATTGGATTTATAGAACCTTTTCAAATGAACTTTTGGTATGGAATTTGTAAAAAATAGTATGTGTTTTTACATGATATTATATAGAATCTGTTCCAAGGACCTTTTGGTATGGGATTTGTACAAAATACATGGAATTGACGGAAGGTCTTGTGCTGGCCACAACAGATTTTTTATATTAGTTTCAACAGGTCTAATGCTGCTTTTAATTGTACTATGAATCGACTGCCATTTTTCTTCAACAAATATATTATTAATACCTCAATTGATATTTTCATTATTAATATGTCAACATTTCGAAATCAAATTACCAGTACCATCACTTCTATCACTTGTATTAATTAAATTATTTTTTTATACCTATTTAGAATATAGTCATGTATAGATGATTACACAAAAAAAAAATGTAAATTTCACGTGTACTTAATTGTTTTATATTGTTGTTCTGCTTTTTGTATGTTAGTGCCATTCTGTTATTGGGTTTGCCTTGTTGAATGGCCGAAATAAAATAAATAAATAAATAAACTATTCAAAAAATTACGCAAAACAAATATTATCATACTCAATGCAAGCCTTTTAGTGTTAGGTTATTCATAAGCTCTGTCGGATTTTCGATAACTCTATCTCGGGCCCGAATTTGCTGCCTTTTGACGCAGATTTAAATTTTGGAAATGAGAGAAAGTCACACGGCGCTAAGTCAGGTCTGAACAATTGATGTACCAACACTGTAATTTTGTGTTTCGTGAAAAATGTTTTGACAGACATGACATTGTGTTCGTTGTCTGTATGGAAAATTAATGAGTCGTTTTTTCACATTTCAGTCCTTTTTGTTGTCACCCGTGCTTGAAGGATTATCAAAACCTCCTTGTAGTATGTCTGGTTAACGAATCGTCTCTGAGGCGTTCAATTTACTTGAACAATCACTTGGATTTCGGAAAAACGATGTCTGTGCACGGCCGTGAGGCTAATTTTTTCTGATCTCTTTTCTTCCCTCTTTAAACCGTCTAAACTGCTCGAAAACGTAAGTACCTACTAGATAGACCCTAATCATCATAAACATTTTTCAACAAATCGTAGATACGTTTCTATAACGGATTTCTCAAGTTTCACCAGAAATGCATAACGACGCTAATATGAATTCGACCGAGTACACTTCAATCAACGGCTAGTGCCGAACGGTATGTCTGATTTTCTTGAAATTTTAACCGTGGATCGAGGGAAGATAACACATTAATATGACATACCTTGCAATGTTGCCAAATTTACTGGGAGGCTGAAAAAAATCCCAATATTTTATTGCCACACCTCAAATATACCGAATAAAATGAATAATAGATTGGATAATACTACCTTTTTAGTTTATGTTCTGTATTTTTACCTCCCTCAAGGGAGGTATAGGGATCGTGCTAAAAAAACACATATCGAGATTTTAGTAAATGACTACGTTTTAAGGTCGCTAGAATCCAATTTTAGCATTTTCACGATGATGTCTGTATGTGTGTGTGTGTGTGTGTGTGTGTGTGTGTGTGTGTGTGTGTGTGTGTGTGTGTGTGTGTGCATAGGTATGTGTGTATGTATGTATGTGTGTGTGTATGTATGTGTGTGTGTATGAGTATGAATTTTGTCTTCGCTCTAACTGAAATACTATCATTCAGAAAATTCTGAAACCTTGTATTTCTACCCTATTCTAATACGAAAAGAAGCCATTAGATTTTGGTGTAAATCGGATAAACGGAAATGGTTTTTCTTCAAAAAATACCATTAAATGCCATTTTTTCGCATTTTATGTCATTGGAAAATTATAGATTATTGAATTTTGTACAGGTATACATTAACACTTTTTCTATATATTTTACAGATAAATTTAAAAATCATTTTTCTTTTTCTAATCCCGAAGCCTAAGATAAACAAAATTCCTTTGTTACACAGTTTATTTTTCAAATGAATGTAACTGACAGGCAAACGTCATTGTCAAAAAATTAATCACTTCAAATTAATAATAGTGACATATTATAGTATATTATGTGGCAAGTGTGTGAAGCTCAAATTTTTACATGAGGGTGGAGATTGCGAGACGAGCCGAAGGCGAGTGTTGCAAACCACCCGAATGTAAAATAGGATTCACACACGTGTTACATACTATACTTTTTCTACGACATTGTAATAAAATATATTTTTTCTTCACATTGTCATTCTTTTAACGTAAAGCCTCTGTATTATCGACTTGTGTAACCATGGTTACAAACGTTACGGTTGTTTAACAGCTTTGTTTTATTAAAATACAATTCAGTTTGTAATATTTAAAATAATGAACGGTGCGTGAAGTAACACTGTGCAGAAAATCAAACTTCACACATAAGAATTGATACGTGAAGTACTCACTTCACGCACGGGAGTAGAAAAAATAATAAAGAAAATCGTAAATAAAGCAATAGTTATATGCAATAGAACATAATATAGTTTGCAGCATTAGTAACGTAGGTATGTATTTAAATTAATAAAAATTAAATAGCGGGAGGTTTTGTGTTGGCCACATCAGATTTTTTTTTATTAAAACCCAACGTTTCGGCACCATAAACTGGTGCCTTCTTCAGGGAAAATTGACAAAAAAGCATTTTTGTGTTAATTTTCCCTGAAAAAGGCATCAGTTTATGGTGCCGAAACGTTGGGTTTTAATAAAAAATACAGAACATAAACTAAAAAGGTAGTATTATTCCAATTATTAATATGAGTTCTGAAAGATATTTTAATAATTTGAATAATAGATAATTAAAAAATTAGAAAACACTCACCATTTGGGATTGTCTCTGCAAAGAGACGACAGTTACACCATACTGATGAGCTGCATTAACAGCGAAACGCATCTGTGGTTACTAGCTGGACACGGCCGGCATCTGATGACGACTGAAAAGTTGATTCAGATGCTGAAATCTTGTAAAACATGACAAGCGTTTTATAATTCTTTATTACACATTATTTCACCTAGAGTTCGCTATTGTACTTTGTTTTTAATAGATAATTGACAAACTCAACATTTTTTTTTCAAAGTTTTTTAACCCTCTTACATTTGCTTCTCCGTTGAAAATCCTCCGCTACATATCTTCGTAATCCCCATTGTAACGGGTGCAGGTCTGCAAGTCTGGAGTTGCAGGTATTATTTTAAGCATGTGCATCCATAAGCCAAGCAGCAACTTCAAACTGCTTACCGGGCGTCCTGGGTTAACGATGTGTAAAAAACGAATAGACGTGGATTGAATTTACTCCTGAGCTGCACCAAGAGAAGGAAGAATCCTGCCAGCAGGACTAACTACCTAAATTATACAGCAGGAAGAAAAAATGGTTATGGGTAATGCAGTGGAAGATGGAATATGCTTTATGTGGGATAAGAAAGATAATATTTTCAACAGAACAGTTTTTAAAATTTTAAATTTGTGCAAAAATGGTGATCTCTACAAAACATCTTTGAGAACTCGTGAGTTGATGTCTACTAAGTGCACTCGGTCTCAACTGTGCAGATATGTCGTTGTTGTCATGAGTTGTGATTAAAAGCAGATGTACAATAAATATTAATAATTACAAAGTAGAAATAAAAAATTATGTTAAATATCATTTTATCTACAACTATTGAATTACAAATATATTGCATAGCCAACTTCAAACACAATATGCTACTCATATTATTTATAAATATTGTTTATTTGTAGTGACAGCCATGGAATTGATACAAAATTACAAATAAATGCATAATGTTTGTACGGTTTGTACTGTCAGAAAAAAAAACTAGATTATATGTAGCGTTTCTTCTTCATAAAAAACGTTCTGTTTATGAACCAAAACACAATGAATAGTTATTTAATAATTACGATATCTCTTTAACAATTAAAATAAATTAACATCAAACATTTTAAACGATTTTTTTTTTTAAATATAAATCAGGGATTTGTTAACTACTGGATGGAGCGAGTGAATCTTTACCATGTACCCGGCCAGATCGACAGAGATAGTCATACATAATTCGAATTTGTTGTCTTTGTTTCCATTACTTGTCAAAACTTTTGTTTGACAGGTTTGGCAGATTTTAGGTTATTCTTGATATCATCAATGAAATATAATTATTTTAATATATGACAATGGTTTGAAAGTGTTGTGTTGAAAATTGTGTATCAAGAAATTAAATTAACGGTGCTGTGTCGTTTCATTAGTAAGTTATGATTAAAATTATGATTTATTCTAAAAAATTATTTCTAATTATCGTTGCATTGGTTGTATTCGTACTTATTTCACGTTCCATGATGAAATATTCTTAAACACAATTAATTTTTGACGTGAATTTGACAGATGTGAATATGACAGATATGAATATCAAATTCACTTGTCTAAAGTGGAATTATCTATATCTTTCTCACTCACACTTCCTGTGTTCTCTCTTAATCCAGCCGGGTACACAAGAAATACATATATCGATACACATTGGCTCCATCCAGTAGTTAACAAATCCCTGATATAAATACAATATTTCAAATTACTTGATCTATAGATAGTTTCAAGTGGTTTCAAGATATTGTCTCTCCCTATCAAATAAAATTTGAACTACATTTGACGTTTATGTATTATATTCCCTGAAACAAACTATAATTACATTAATTTTTCGTGAACAATAACAACTTAAATGATAGATCTCTGTCTGACACTTATACTAAGTTACAACAAATAAAAAATCCCTAGAACATTGTCGACAATGGGCCGAATTCAGCATTCTTCTTTAACTAGTGAAGCTTATCTAAAAATAACAAAATAAAGAGAAACATGTAATAATGCATCAATTAGAAAAAGATGCAAGCTATTTCCATGGTTACTAGAGACGATCACTAGGTTAATGAAGAGTGCTGAATTCGGCCCAATGTCTGTAAACGCGAAATAGGAAAAAAAATTCAGGTTCTAGATGTAGGTAAATATTTTTATGCACATTTGTATGAAAAGTAAGATCAGTAAAATTATTGTATTCTATTCTATTTCTATAATTTAAAGAAGTACTTAATTTCCTTAATTTTTAAAGAAAATTAAAAAATAAATTGTAATTATTCATACATACATATATAATCGCTAGTAATACAGAACTCCCTTTCAGTCTATATTTTTTCATTATATTGTAATGAAATTTACTAAAACTGTTTCCGCCCGGGGTCGAACCGGGGACCTTGTGCGTGTGAAGCACACGTGATAACCGCTACACTACGGAAACTTTTTACAATACCAATGTCTTAAACTAGATCAACTTTCTCCAAATTATATTTGCATTGCTGGAATGTTGCTACTATATAGCTTACTTTACACATGTGTCAAGTTTCCGTAGTGTAGTGGTTATCACGTGTGCTTCACACGCACAAGGTCCCCGGTTCGATCCCGGGCGGAAACAATTTTGAAAGATTTCAGTTATTTATGAAGATCCTATCCGATTATTGATTTATGAACATAATATTAAAGAATCTGTGTAATCTCGAATTCGTAAATTAAAGTGCTTATTGAAAAGAATTATTTTTTACTTGAGATTGACTTTTTACCTCTCGCTACCCTTGGTTCTAAAATTCGCATGTCGAGATTTTGGTAAATGTCCACTTTTTTAGGTCTCTAGAATCTGATTTTAACATTTTCACGATGGTGTCTGTGTGTATGTGTGTGTGTGTGTGAGTATGTGTGTGTACGGATTATGTGCTCGAACTCAAATACTAACATTCAAAAAACTCTGAAACCTTGTATTCCTACCTTATTCTAATATGGAAAGAAGCCTTTAGATTTTATTGTAAATTAGGTAACCAGAAATGGTACTTTACTTGAAGCTAAAAATAGTTTTTTTTTCGAAAATTAGCTTTAAATGTAATTTTTTATCGATTTATGTTATTATAAAAAATAAAGTTTTTTAAATATTCTAAAAGTATGTATTCATAATTTTTCTATATGTTTATAGATAAATTAAATTTATTTTATAAATCCCGGAGCCTGTGTTTTTAGGATAAACACAATACCTTAGTTACACAGTTCAGATTTGAAATGTATGAAACTGAAAGATAAATGTCACTGTCAAAAAAACCTATCATTTCAAATTAATAATGGCAACGTTTTAAAATAAAAATAATTATAGTTACCTATATTATATGAATGCAAAAAAAAATCTGATGTGGCCAACACAAAACCTCCCGCTATTGAATTTTTATTAATTTAAATACATACTTACGTATTTACTAACGCTGCAAACTGTTACATTGCAGAAAACTATTGCTTTATTTACTATTTTCTTTTTAAAATGTCACTATTATTAATTTGAAGTGATTAGTTTTTTGACAGTGACAGTAACTATCAGTTACATTCATTTGAAATATGAACTGTGTAACAAAGGAATTATTGTATTTATCTTAGGCTTCGCGACTAATAAAAAAAATGTATTTTAAGAATATATATATTAAAATAAAAAGGAACTTCAGTCATATAATGGAAATGTTTTTTATTTTCTTTGTCTACGTTTCGGAAACTATTTTTAAAAAATAATATATAATATATTTTAATTTATCTGTAAAAATGTATATAGAAAAAGTATTAATGTATTCCAGTAGATAATTCAATAGTCTTTAATTTTCATAAGACATAAAATGCGGAAAAATGGCATTTAATGGTATTTTTTGAAGAAAAACCATTATGAGCTTCAGGTAAAGTGCCATTTCCGGTTATCCGATTTACACCAAAATCTAATGGCTTCTTTTCATATTAGAATGGGATGGAAATATAATTTTCTGAATGATAGTATCTGAGTTAGAGTGAAGACAAAATCCCTACACATACACACACACACACATACACACACACACATACAAACATACACACATACATACATCATCGTGAAAATGTTAAAATTGGATTCTAGGGACCTTAAAACATGGTCATTTACTAAAATCTCGATATGTAATTTTTAGCACGATCTCTATACCTCCCTTACCAAGGGTAGCGGGAGATAAAAAACATAATATAGTTTCCAGCATCAGTAAATAGGTATGTATTTAAATTAATAAAAGTTAAAAAAATAAATAAAAAAAATAACATTCGGTTTAGTTTCACAAGAAAAGTATATTTTGACTTTATTGTATAATTTCGCTAGTTACGGCATCATCAGAAGTACTGGCTGCAGGTATAGTGCTGGCCACAACAGATTTTTGTATTAAAATTAGTGTGAAACTTAATATTCTGTTGTATGTGAGTGTTAGACTACATCTATCTAAACTCACTTGCAACAATATAGGTGATCTAGCTATGCCACAGTATACATACACTGTCGTTGTAACACTAGCGTTTCTATGATATAATATCTAACGGCTGGCGTCTAATGTCCAACATCTAACGTTTAAACTAAACGAGCTATGTAGGGCCAGCTCCTGCGAGTTAATTGGATACAAGGGAAGGTATTGGAAGCTTACCGGTCTAATAGGGAGTTTACAGGGTAAATGAGAGACTCTATAGTATAATAAATATGTGTACAAACCAGACAAATGTGAAAATAAAACAACTTTAGACAAATTTAATATGAAATATAATTGAAGACTTGTAGATAATAAAGTTACAAAGATATACAGAATTATAATTACCGTTCAAGATTTTGTCCGCACCACCATATGCAGATTTGTAAAAACTTAATATTTTATCTAATTTTTACCTGTACTGTTAATCTTTGCTTTCTTTGAAACCCGTCGAACTTCTGTGAAATGCAATGAAGAGACAAGTCATCAAAATCAATCAATGTTAATCAGCTGTAGGAATATGCAAAACACTCGGAAATCAATTTCTAAAGTTTTATAAAATCTAATCCGAGTACAAATATTGCCTAGGGCTTTTATAAATAGTTATCAAAGCCGGATGAGTTTTTTTTTTCAAAAAATGTTTATAAATATTGTTCTATTAGGTTACAACAAACCAACTAATTTTATTTTTTATTAATTTATTATTTTTTTGTGTTTTTTTTTGTTTTTCTTGCAATTATTAAGCGTATCATGTACCCATATTTTGGACGGTGTTGTAACCTTTTTATTTATAGTTTTAACTTACAGAAAAAATTCTGGAGAACCACTAGTTCAGAGATTTTGTGCTATTTATTAGAAGTAATAAATCATTATAATGAACATAGTAAACATAAATAATTGATAATAATAATAAACATCTAAATATCTGATGACCTTCAATTATTGTGTATATATAATATATTTTTTATCAGCTGCGGTGTCCGAGTGGTTAAGGAGATGGACTTGAAATCCATTGGGCTCTGCCCGCACAGGTTCGAATCCTGTCCGCAGCGAACATTTTAATTTTTTTTTTCAAATATTTATCATTATTTTAATATGTTTGTATATAAATTTAATAACAATTTCAAATTTCAAAATTGTTTCTTACACTTTAATTTTATTATGCAATACAATGTCAATAGTTCTAATAAACAGATCGTAACACAAATTGCGATTATATAGGATTTCATACAACATCATGAGAATAATACTGTTATGTAACAGGTTTTACAAACGTCTCTTTAGTCACGAGTGTATCGTAACGAGTATCTAAAAATTTTATAAATCAAACCACATATTATAATTTTTCTACGATTACACTTTAAAACAGCAAAAATATAAGAACGCACTTTTTAAGGTACTTATTTTTATAAATTGACAAGTTGTTCGTGCTAGTGACGAAACGAAAACTACAATTCAATGTATTTTATACAAATCCGATACCAAAAGTTCCTTGGAAAAGATTCTACATATCCTGTAAAATTGTAAAACGAACACACTATTTTCTACAAATTCCATATTGAAAAGATTCTATCCAACGCATCTTCTTCACAAAGAAAGGAATACGAAAGAATCATAATTTTTAGAATTGTAATTTTGAAGTTATCGTCGGAGAAAAATTTGTCACACACACACACACGGACACACGGACACACACACAGGCACACACGGACACGGACACACACACACACACACGGACACACACACACACATACAGACATCAATGTAAAATTAGTAAAATCGTCTTCTAGGGATCTTAAATCTTATTCATTAAAAACTCACCACCGAATTTTTTGACCAAAGACAATACCTTCCTTTTGACGGAAGGTAAAAGGCAGCTTTAATGTCCAAAAGTAAGTAGTTTCTTTTTCTTTGTCATGGTTAAATAAGTTTAATCTAATAACGTAAAAACAATTTTTATATAAATGGATTATTAAACTGAGAAAGAATATGTAATCAGTACTTGGTGGAACATTTCTAATTAGTTATAATAAAAAACAAATATACTTTTGACTTGCCTGAAGATGTCCGAAAAGACGAAACGATCGTCACGTAATAGTTAATAAAGTATATTTGTTTTTTTATTTTAACGGATTATTAAATATAAATTGTATTCAATTTTGAATAAAACTTCCCTTACTTATTTATATTTGAAGAGCCTTCAATATTCTATAACGTAAAAATTCGTGTGAAACATAAAAAGAAAATATTCCCAAAACACAATTTTCATATTTTACGCTTTCGTATTGTCAACAACATTTTCATCTAAACATCAATCTCTCACCTCAATAACTTGTATGGAAATACCTACAAGCATTTAAATGAACAGCTTGAAACAGATTTCAAGTGTGCATATTTCATGCTTTGCCTAAAATATGTAGAGGAATTTCTTTTTTCTTTGAGCGTTCTCGTTACTGGCAGGAATTCTTGAGGAAATCTCGGAAGTCCCTTTATTCTTTGAGAGCGGCGTGCTCTTCAGTTTGCTGTGCTGTAGATTCTGCTCGCAAGACGACGGAATTAATGTGAGATTTTAAAATTATACACCCGGAAAATTAAATTATTGCCGGAGTATGTTTGATGATGAAAAGGAATTATATGTACTCAAGAAATACATTAGTGAGTGGATGTCAATGGTTGCTCCTAGTAAAGCAATGTAAATAAAATTGTAACAAAGTTGTTGCATATAAATAGTAAATACTTTTTACTGATTTCATGATATTAAGCCTTTGTTCACATATATAAAAGTATGCTGGTAACTACGTAATAACTGTATCTACCCGGTAATTATTACCATACTGACATATGTCAAACAGTTTACAAAGCATATACAGATAACGTTATTGTATCGTTCTGAACACGGTTCCCTTTATTCTAAAATAATAAACAGAAAGAACAAAACATATATTTTGAATATTTGTCATATTCACATATGTGAAAATAATTGTTCTGTTTACCATGGCATTCTGAAAGTAGTATTAATAAGAGAATTACAAAAAAATATTTATTAATCCTTCAGAAGTGGCGCCTTTTTGTGTGACGCGGGAGGTGGTGCGGGTCAAAGAAACCCATGCCAAAAAAATGTTACCGGGGTATCTTTACCTATTATAAAATAATGGTATGAGTTGATGAATGTTGAATTTAACCTTTTTTCTATGAAAACGAACATTTTACATAAAAATAAAACAAATAAAAATTTATCTCTCAGAATATAAACCAACAAAAATATTCACAGTGTACTATAAAATCTATCTGTCTGTAAAGGCTCATTCACAGCTACGAAAATAAGAAACATAAATAAATTTATAAATAAGACTTTATGGTTTGTGTTCACAGCTTCTAAAATAAAACACAAATTTGCGTCAGCTGTCCTGTAATATATTCATATTTAATAAGCAATAATAACAACTTCATACCTTTTAACGCACTGTACTGAATCATAATATGGGAACCTTCTTCTTATAACAGCTTTTTAAAATTATATTTAAATTTAAATTCTTTTACCAGAACAAATGACAATTGATATGTATGTGTTTATGTAAAATATTTGTCATTTGTAAATTCCTGTGTTTATTTCTTATGTTTAATTTTATTTTCGAGGGAGAAAACTTTCATAAAAGACAATTGTTTGCATCGTTATTTTTATGTTTGATGTTTGATTTTATTTTTATTTTCGTAACAGTGAATGAGCCTTAAGGGTTAATAATGTCCTCATTTTCTGAAACCGATAAACTATTGAACCAACCACGGAAGTTATGAATCATAAGCCTTAGATGTCTTAAAATCCTCGCTCTACGATTTTAAACCGACATCTTCTGAAGTTATCATACTCATATAGGGTTACCAAAGTCCGGATCTGTCCGGACATGTCCGGATTTTTAGGCTCTTGTCATGATTCCTCCCGGACTTTCTTAATTATTTACAAAAACAAAAAAAAAAAAAACTATCAAGCAAAATGATCAACATTAGCAAACGTGAATTATGGTATCAATAAGCTGAAAAAGTAATCTTTGTCACTTTCTGAGTTACACAATGAACTCAAACTATCAATTTAAAAATAATCTTTGTTATTATTCTCTTTGGCAGCTACATACATACATAACAACTTAAAAAATATTCTTTATTTGTAATTTCTTTGGTAGGTACATAATTCAAACACAAAACAATATCTTTGTAACAGAGAAAATCCACTTAAATTACATAACATATTTAAAAATTGGCAGTTAATTTGTCATACTTATCGAATCCAGACACTTTATTAAACAAATAATATTCTTGAATGACTGTTTTATAAAAATCATCGCACGTCGTATTTCTTAAATAGTACTAGATGAGCATTGAGCGACAGAGAAAATTATTTCTACATTTATATACACCCTTCCTCCTCCGCCGCTCTGACTTACGAAGAAAATATCCGGACTTTAAATCTTTATAATAGCAAATATTTTCATGTCCTCAAATGAAATAAAGTTGTAAACAACTCAACAAAATTTAAACATAGAATTCCATCATAATCCTTTCTGCTACTGGTCTAACCATTTACAAAGAAAATTCAGGTCTTTGTCAGAAATGAGATAAATTAATTAACCTTGTTCATTATGAACTTGCTTTGATGTACCGCCAACATCTTGGCTGGAAATCTTATATTTGCAGGAGTCGGAGATATTTATTGTATATATCAGCTCTTAAGACGATCGACTTATAGGTCCAAAGTTAAATTAAAGTCAAAAATTTAGCATTTACTTGATAGACCAGAAGTCGGACAATTACATTTCAAAATATGAGTAGTTACCAAGTTACAGTTTAATTTTTTAAAGATATCTGATCAAGATCTTCTTCGAATTCCGTGAGAAAAAATTCTAGCTTTGACTATTCCGTTAAATTCAGTAGTATCGTTTACGTATGTATACTTAGTTTTTATGTCTATATATCGCTACGGCTGGGACAAAAGGTCAAAAGTCGATCTTTTCAATTATTGCGTTTAGGTTAAATTTGGAGCCTAACACGAACAACTAGATCCATTCAATCGTATATACAGAATGTCCACAGATCGAGTTCCAAAGAGGAAAAACTTTTTATTTTTTATTTTACAAAAGAAATGTATTCTTGATAAAAGTTTTTACATGTCCCGAAACGCCAATTTAGTTTTAACATTTTTAAATTTTCTTTTAGTTTCGGATAAAAATCGGAAATTGGTCGTTTTAGGTGAAAATTACTCTAAGTCCCAAAAATAAGTTTGCGTTGTCATGGTAATTGCCGTTATTTATTTATTTTTATTAACTGTCAGTTAGGAAAATCAACCATAATCGTTGTCAAAAGACGAACGAGTTTACCTAATTCAATGTTATGGCAAAGGTAATAAAGTGATCCGTCGAGTTGTCGAAGAATTTAATCAAAAGTTTCCGGATATTTACATCTCAAATAGAGGTGCACGAAAATTGGTCAAAAAATTCCTATCAACTGGTTCCATACTGGATGTAAAAAAACCAAGATAGTACCATGACAACGCAAATTTATTTTTTGGGACTAATTTTCAACTAAAACGACCAATTTTCGATTTTTATCTGAAACTAAAAGAAAATTTGAATATGTTAAAACTGAATTGGCCGTTTTGGGTCATGCAAAAACTTTTATCAAGAATACATTTTTTTGTAAAATAAAAAATAAAAAAGTTTTTCCTCTTTGGAACTCGATCCGTGGACATACTGTATATATATATATATAATGAAGGAAATAAAAAAAATTGGAAAGTATTATCAACGAACACCGTTTTAAAATAGCATGTCGTACCTTAGTCGATACAAAATAAATTTTTGAAAAGGAGGCATTTTATATCAATTCTTATCCCGCCCTTATTCTCAGTGCAGATAAAAGAGAGATAAACGAATGCCAACTTGTTAATTCGTTTATGATACAAATGACATATATCAGACATCTTTCAAAAAGTTAACTGTAGATACTTTACTTCAAATAGGGCTGTTGCAAGAATTTTTATATGACTTCTAAGTATTAAATTTGAAAAGATATTGTTCTTTAAAGAGCCTCAAATTTGAAAATATCATGAAATATCCTTCAGATATTTTACAATTAATTTTTGAAATTTGGATAAAATTATGAATAAGTCAAGTGATCTGAAACAGAATGTGACGTCAGAGTACATACATCTTCAGGGGTTCTAAGGTGTCAAGTGTATTGTCAAAGTTGTCAAACAAGTGTCAAATAATAACCACGACCAGATTTTTAAAGTAAAATATATTATCAATTTAAATAATAAATTCAGTTATTATATTTTATTTTACCTCAACTCTTTAACACCCCTTATTTCGGTAGCAGTAAAACAATCGTTCTGATATAAATTCAGTCATCATCCAGCTATCGACCTTAGGTTAATTGTCCGATTTAGCTTGAGTGTAATTTGAATTAGCCATTATTACTTTATTATTCATTTACAATGAGCAATGTCAGCGTCAAATGTCAAATTAAAAGATTTTGTTATTAACATGTGACAAACTTTAGCCTACGTTTATTTATATAAATAATATGAATAAACGTAGGTGATGGAAAAACTATTTTCCTATTGGCTATTAATGATGTAATGTATGTGCTTATACGTCACAGGAGTGGGGGGTAGTTTTTCAGGACGCCAATCTTTTTATTTAATTATTTCCACAAATAACAACAAATTATTAAAATAAGAAATATTACTAAGAAAATCATTCCATAAACCATAAAAAAATAGTTTTTGAAAAATGTGAAACAGGCTCATTGAAAATAGAAACATGGAAATTATAATCAGTCTGTATTGTATAATACAGAAAATATATTTGGGCAGATTAAAAACATTAAACATTATTACATTACATAAATAATATTAAAAGTATAAACAGTAAAATTTTCTGCCAGATTAATAATAAAAAAGTTTCCCATATGCTGCCACTTACCAAAATCAATCCCTGTACCTACATGGTTTTCGAAAAATCAAGCTTTTCCACATTTGCAGATATAAGGATGTTAATAATTTAAAGAAATAAATAGTTTGAGATTTAATATTTAAGTTTAAAAGTTATCTCAAAGCTCGGCAGATATAAATAATTTAGGATAAGTCAACCTGGAAACTTTCTGCAAACTGTTTTTATTTCTTTCTAAATTTATACTAGTTTTAAAATTTTAAATCCTAGAGGTGCATTATAATTTTAGATCTGAAGCAGAAGATATAAATTATTAACTCTTTCTACTACTAAATCATTTCTGTAGTTGAGAATTGGTTGGCTATGGAACTTGTTTTCATTAAAAAGTTTACAATGCAATACAGTTTCACACAATGTGGATTTCATTTATTCAATAATGACAAACTTATATTTTCTTTAAAATATACCTGTATTATAAAAACTTGGAAACCTGGAAAACTACTATGATTTTGTGGTCACGTATCGAAATAATTGAAAGTATACTTTATTTCCATTTTTGAGTTACGTCCCCTTTCGGTAAAATTTTAATAATTATCAAAAATCTGCTTTTATACGTTTAAATATATTTTAACGCGCTAATTCTAAATTTTTGAGCTACAAAATAATAACTCGTATTTTACGTTTAAACTTGGACCCCCTAATAAACCAAAAATAACAACAAGCTGAAAGAAATTTGTAGAAATTTCTTACCCTTTGTTTTTAAATATGTTTGTTGAAAATGTAAACCGACTGAACTAATATGAGTTTGGGCTGGCATATTTATTTGAACTTACGTAACTATTTTTACCTTCCGTCACATTTAGGTAAGGAAGGTATTTTCTTAGGTCAAAAAATTCGTTGGTGAGTTTTTAGTGAATAAGCACGTTTTAGGGTCCCTAGAATACGAATTTGCTATTTTTAAGATGATGTCTGTTTGTATGTATGTGTGTGTGTGTGTGTCCGTGTGTGTGTGTGTGTGTGTGTGTGCCCGTGTGTGACAAATTTTTCTCCGACGATAACTCCAATACTACAATTCTAAAAATTATAATTCTTTCGTATTCCTGTTCTTTGCATCCATGTGAAGAGCTGATTAGATTTTGGTTATAATTGATCTACCGGAAGTACCCTTATTTGAAGTTTTTAACAGTTTTTCTTGAAAAAACGCAGTTAAATATCATTTTTCGACATTTTATGATTATCAATATGAGAGAATATCTTATTCTCCATACGGTTTGATTATATATTTTCCTTCAGATTCAGTACATATAGAGTTATAGAGACATTAAGAGAGATTAACTTTCAAAAATTAGTCAGCTTTGTTAAAATTATGGAAACAGCAGATAATTCAAAAATTTTTAATTGACCGATGTCAGTGTCAAATGCAACACCAAAGTTGAAAGTATAGGGTCAGAAAGTTATATGTGAATGTGATAGAGTGTCCCTCGCAAGTGACTTGCAGTTGGAGACTCGCCTCAAGATTGGAATTTTCAATGCCAGAAATACAAGAAAGGCTAAAGAGAAATGGAAGGACTGTGTAGATATAAGAGAGAAATAATTATGCGAAGAAGATGCGTTGGACAGGAATGAGTAAAAGAGAAGAGTAAGAAACAGCAACCCCTAATTAAATAGGGAAAGGAACTTTCGGTATGGAATTTGTAAAAAATAGTGTGTTGGTGTTAAAATTTTACAGGATATACAGCATCTTTTTCAAAGAACTTTTGGTATGGGATATGTACAAAATACATCGAATTGACGGAAGGTTTTGTGCTGGCCACAACAGATTTTTTTTATGGTGTTGCTACCATGACACCTTTTTCTGTGTTCGTTAAAATTTCATTCCTTAAGAAGTTCTTGCTTCCTCCGTATTTTGGTGAAAAGTAATGCAATGATTATTTTCCGCGAATGTTCCCCATGAAATTTCATAACCAACTTGGATGAAGACAGTTCATATTTTTTGTTATTCCCCCAATTTCATCAGTAACAAACACCTTATTTGAAATTTATAGAGCGCAGTAAAACAACATCCATTTCGCGGCATTATTAATTCAGCTATAAACCTCTCGGAGATTCTTCCATTCCACAATCCAGCTAGGCTTCCAGGTTACACGTCCAGGTTTTGTCCTACTGCACTATGCAATCTCCCATCTTCTTGCAGAGATTCCCCTGAGCCGGTTTCATTTATTACTGTCATAACTCTAATGACTCTTTCTTACACGAGGACCAACAGTTTGACGCAAAAAGAGTGGAGAGGTTTGGGCCGAACGCGAGAGAGGTCGTTAAAAGTTGTTGATCATGTCACGTACAGAGACTTCATTGAAATTAGTGAGGGTTCGATAGTTCCACCGGGAATGAGAACTACTCCACTCTAATTATCACCTGGATAGAGGAATGGTCTTTTTCGTTTTTTATCTTAAGGTCGTAAGAGGATTCTAATAATAATTTGTCATAAAGTTTAAGTACTTTACTAGTTTGTTCTATAGTTTTTTCTGCGGTAATAAAACACGAGGTTGCTATGACTTCCTTACAAATGATGACTATTGGTACTGTAAGAATACGAGAGTAGACTATGCATTTCACTTACTTCAACCGACGGCGACCAGGATCTGATGTATGATTGTAGATAGATTATGAAGATGAACACATATAATTAAAAATCTGATGTGGCCAACACAAAACCTCCCGCTATTTAATTTTTATTAATTTAAATACATACCTACGGATTTACTAACGCTGCAAACTGTTCCACTGCATAAAACTATTGCTTTATTTACTATTTTCTTTTTAAAATGTCACTATTATTAATTTGAAGTGATTAGTTTTTTGGCAGTGACATTTACTGTCAGTTACATTCATTTGAAATGTGAACTGCGTAACAAAGGAATTGTGTTTATCTTAGGCTTCGCGACTAATAAAAAAAAATATTTTTAAATTTATCTGTAGAATATATAGAAAAAGTATTAATGTATTCCAGTAGAAAATTCAATAATCTTTAATTTTCATAAGACGTAAAATGCAAAAAAATGGCATTTATTGGTATTTTTTGAAGAAAAACCATTATGAGCTTCAGGTAAAGTGCCATTTTCGGTTATCCGATTTACACCAAAATCTAAAGGCTTCTTTTCATATTAGAACGGGACGGAAATACAAGGTTTCAGAATTTTCTGAATTATAGTATTTGAGTTAGAGTGAAGACAAAATCCTTACACATACTCGATAAGTAATTTTTAGCACGATCCCTATACCTCCCTTACCAAGGGTAGCGGGAAGTAAAAATTGCTGATATGGACAATAACTTTTTCTTGTAATTGAGAGCTTCTTGACTGGATGGATGTTTGAAATATTTGAATAAAAGTCCTAGATTGCAGTCAGTGATAATTTATTTCAAAATCGGCCACTACCGGTTTCAGTAACTCATTTGCGTTCTTCAGGAGCTATAAATTAGTTTAATGTACATAGGTATTGAGCATGTTTTACAATTTTTGTTACAATTTACTTACGTGATCTCGTTTTAATAATTATAAATTTTATACCTAGTGACATTAATATTTTCTGAATATATATAAATAAATAACAAGAAACAACACACATTTGGCCGTCAATAGTTTAAGTAAATAAATAGAAAATAATGATAAAATACGTAAAAAAAAATTGTTAAAAAGTTAAAAGTTAGCACTCTTTGAAAAATTTTAATTTTGTTTAAACATTTAAAATCCCGATTACGATAAATATTGTTTAGGGCTGGTTTATGATGAATTTAATTTATGAAATTACAATTTATAATTTAGATTTTAAAATATAAACTCACTTAAAACGCATACGATGCTTTATGAACGATTTACAAATTTAGAAATTTGAAATTTAGATTTGGAATATAACTATATTTTATATTTCGAAATGTAAATTTCAAATTTGATCAATCACAAGAAAGAACTATTAAACATGGCGGTAAGGCATAACTTTGCTTCATCCGTCAGCTGTCTTTTCTTTTTGAGAGTTGTTGACATTTTGAAGATGGATTCACAGGAACAAATTGATATTTTTTTAAGAAGCAGTATTCGCGAACATCGTAATTTGTAGGACAAATTAAACGAATTGTACAAAAATAAAAAAAAATTGTGCATATCAATGCAGTGAGGGAGAGCAAGGAATTAAATACGAGTACATGCTCACTCATACGAGTATATTTGAAGAATTGTTCATGATCTTGTTAAGTACTAACCACATTGAGTAAAAAAAAGCTTAATCAACATGGGTCCGATCTTTTCCGAGATATGAAACAATGAAAAATGAGTTTTCACAGGGTTTACCTCTGCTGTCTTGAAAACAATAAGATTTACGACTAATTAAATAAGACTTTTTGTTTACCTTTCAGAGGTCATCTTAGATGCGCTTTGATTTTTTTTTTTTAATCAAATAATTGTACTGAGTTAAATGTAGTGGCGACCTTAGCTAATATTTAATTTGCATATAACTTCGTAACTACATATTAGAATTTGAGAAAAATATTTCATATCAAATTTTTGTTTTTTACCTTCCGTCAAAAGAAAGGTAATGTCTTTGGTCAAAAAATTCGGTGGTGAGTTTTTAATAAATAAGCACGTTTTAAAATCCCTAGAATACGATTTTACTAATTTTACATTGATGTCTGTATGTGTGTATGTGTGTCCGTGTGCGTGTCTGTGCGTGTATCCGTGTATCCGTGTGTGTGTGTGTGTGTGTGTGTGTGTGTGTGTGTGTGTGTGACAAATTTTTCTCCGACGATAACTCCAAAACTACAATTCTAAAAATTATGATTCTTTCGTATTCCTCTTCTTTACAACCATATGAAGAGCTGATTAGATTTTGGTTATAATTGGTCAACCGAAAGTATCCTTATTTGATGAGCTTAACAGTTTTTCTGGAAAAAACGCAGTTAAATATCATTTTTCGACATTTTATGATCATTAATATGAATGAAAATCTTATTCTCTGTACGATTTGATTATACATTTTCCTTCATATTCAATAAATATAGAGTTATAAAGAGAGGTTAACTTTCAAAAATCAGTCTGCTTTGCAAAAATTATGGAAACAAGCAGATATATTCAAAAAATTCTAATTGACATAATGTCAGTGTCAAGTGCAAAACCAAAGTGGAAAGTATAGGATCAGAAAGTAACATAAGTGACAGAGTGTCCTTCGCAAGTGATTTGCAGTTTCAATGCCGGGAGTACGAGAAAGGCCAAAGAGAAGATGGAAGGACTGTGTAGCAGAATATTTGAGAGAGGCAGAACTGAGTGAAAAAGATGCGTTGGATAGGAATGAGGAAGTGTGAAGTACAATTTACAATTTTTTATTTAAAAAAAAAATAATAAAATAAATACAATTTACAGAATGTACATTCGGGTTATAATTATATTGGATTTATAGAATCTATTCAAAGGAACTTGCAATATGGAATTTGTAAAAATTAGTGTTCGAGTTACAATTTTACAGGATATATAGAATATTTTCCAAGGAACTTTTGGTATCTGATTTGTACAAATACGTTGAATTGACGGAAGGTTCTGTGCTGGCCACAACAGATTTTTTTATAGTCTATTTACTGACATAGACAAAATTTTGTTCAGTCATTATCATTGACAGTTTTTCTTCGATATTTCATTTATCTCAGAAACAGTTGAAGATCAAACCTATGTTAAGCTTTTTTTACTCATTTTTATCAAAACTATCTTTTTCTTTCTCTTTGCCTTTTCCCGTGTTACACAGGGTCGGCATTCCACACTCCCAGCATCCTTCTCCATTCCTTCCGGACTATAGCGTCCTCCGGACTTTACACTCTCTCCCACAAGTTCTCCGCCACCTTGTCCCTCCACCTGAGCTTGGGCCGTTCACTCTTCCTCTTCCCCTATGCTATATGCCCTTATTTTTTTACACTTTCTATGAAACAGTCTGTATAGAAACATTATATCGTACGTAACCAAACATATGAACCTGTCAATATATTATCTGCGTAACTCGGCTCCCCTAAGAAAACACATCTTAAGATTTTACTATGTTATATTACCTGCAAAATAGTATGCGACACCACTAGAATTTTAAGAATTAAATTCCTGTCAGAGAGCAACTACATGCGTTTGTAGAGAAATGGAAGATATGTTGAATCACATAGGTACCCATGAACAGTAAACAACTATGCACTGTTTCTTCATTTGTGATTTGTTTATCATTATTATAAACTTTGAAAAATATGACTATATCTTCTTCTCTCTTCTGTATAATGTGACTGTTAGATGTGTTAAGTTAGTGTTTGTGACCATAACTGCGGAATTCTTCAGAATATCAAGTTTGCTTGGAAGTTGTAACATAATTTAAACGTTTACGATACATCTCCATCTCCGTGTTGAATCTTCTCTCGACAAACTTTCTATTCTGTTATGCTATGTTATCATATCATGACGACGTGCACTAAACTTCTTACTATGTTTACAACTATGCAACGAAGTAGGTAGGTACATCAGAAAGACTTATTTTCATAGAAGAACTGGAGTATCATTTACTCTGATTTTTAAATTCTTTCCGAAATAAATAATAATATAATAATTCTTTATTGTATTAAAAGTTCTTACACTTTATTACAATAAGTGATATCTCCATAGGTATATCAATTTTTCTATACATTTTTGTAAACTTTTCGAGCATTAGTACTTGAAATGTTCGTGGGATTTCGTGATCCTTCGACTTGACATTTGAAATAAGCGCCACCCGAGCGTTGAACTCTATTAGCATTTAACAAGTAATATATTACTTTTTAAATGATATTAGGCTTAAGGTGGATTTATGCAGTCTGCTTTTTATTTTACTTTTTCTTTTCGCTTTTACTTTTACCTTGGTACTTTATGCAACTACTTCAAAGCCTTCGATACGCATGCGCAGATGTGACTTTTCTGGCATATAGTCGTAAATTTAAACAGAAAAATATTACCTCTCAAAATGGACAAGAATGTAATAATAGCTCTGTTCGATGAGAAGTGCTTGAAGTGCAGAGCAGAATAGTGCAGTGCAGTGTAGTGTACACTAGTACAGTCTAATTCTTGTGGTTTCATAAAACACACTAGTGTATATTTGGGCAAGTTTGCTCAGCTGTGAGTAATCAAGCCAAGCGTAGCCAAAGGTGTAAAAGGTTAGGTTGTTTATAAACACAGTCATATCATAAAGCTGCAAAGCAATGACTGCAGAAATGTCTATTTTAAAGAGCATAGTGTTTGAACTAATAAACGATTCTGACGAAGATCAATCATTACTTGATTCTTCATCAGATTCAGAGACAAAAATATTAATTAATTCTTTATATAACAAAACAAAGAGAATATACTATATCTGAATCCATTATTTTAATTTCTCAATGTGTAAAATTTTAGGTTAATAAACAGACGTGTAGATAGGATAGAATTAAAATGTCTACCGAACAACATTTAGTTACCCCCACTCCGAGTCTGCACTTTCTACACCACCTCACGAGTCAGGAGTCAGGTCACAAACGTGAGCACTAGTTCTTAAAATTTTTGTCATTGAACAGCCTGCCAGAAGCTGCCCGTTTCTCATAAAACATGTTAGTGTAAGAAAGTTAACACTAGGGCGGCCTAGTACATGTCATCGAACAAAGCTAATGTGTCCATCTGCTGTATTTTGTAGCTTCAGCATACTTTTCCATGTATTTTATTTCACTGTTTTATCTCTGAATATACAATTAGTTTTGTCGTACAGGTGGGGATATTTTTTTGGATTGAATCCAATAATAAATAATCTTGGTCTTTATTCATTTTTCGTTGTATAACCAACGTATAACCTAAAATCACGCACACGAAAACAAATACACAACACGGCAACACGCTGGCGATTGATTGTTGTGGTGCTCATGCTCAGTTGTAAAATTCTTTTACTTTGACGGTCTTAAGTTGAAAGTTCGTCAACTTAAGGTCTTAAAGTAAAATTAGAAGTGTGTACATAAAGCAGTACATATATTAACACACATTTAACTTTTATAAAGTAAAAGAAAAAGTAAAATAAAAAGTAGGCTGCGTAAATCCACCTTTAATCTTACAATTCAAAGTCAAAATTTTAACTTCCAGATATATCGGATTATTGAGGGAATAAATTTGTTATTTAACAGTTTATTTTGTTTCAATGTTGTTTGTTTAACTAGAAGTTGAAATTTTAACCATAGATTGGAAGATTGATCCTTAGTAGAGTATCTATCATCGTACCTTAATAATTTTACAAACAAAAATTTGTTGTGGCCACCACAATACTTATCGCCATTTTCATATTAGACTATATAAATATTTTATTTAACATTTCTGGTACACACAAAAAATTCTAATTATATCTATTCTTTATTTTTCAATTTATTTTACAAACAAATATCCTCCTACTCTTCCAAATGATCGAGATTCTTCCAATTCATTGAGGAGATTAGCGGTATTTCTGAAGGGTCTATGAAGAAATACAGGTTGCTTGATTTTTCATTATCCAGCTTATATCTTCTGAAATATTAAAGATACAAGAAAAAGATATATAGAAAAGTTATTTGATACAACCTGGTCTATAATTTAGAATAAACATTTTTTTCCAAGGCCTACCAATTTTCCAGAAAAATATTTAACTTTGATTTTTTAAATAGAACACCCTGCATATTTTTACGGAATAAAATTCTAAATAAATTTCTCTTTACAATGATTTATAACAAGTACGGGTTTACCTTTAAATTATGTCTAATAAAGCAAATAGAAATACGATAAAAGTAGGCTGTGATATTCTATTGTTTATACCAGTAACATCTGTCATAAATAAAAGTATTAATAATTTTGTAAATCATCAATGCTAGTAATTCTATTACTTGCTTTATTAGACATAATTTTATTCAAAGAAAACCCCTACGTAGCCAATGTTCATGTGTGACAGAAGTTACAGGTATAAACAATAGAATATCATAGCTTACTTTTATCATATTTCTATTTACTTTATAGGACATAATTTAAAGGTAAATTCTTACTTGTTACACATCATTATAAAGAAAAATTTATTAAGAATCTTATTCTGTCAAAATATACAGAGTGTTCCATTTAAAAAATTAAAGTTAAACATTTTTCCAAAAAAATTGTTTATGCTAAATTATAGTTCAGGTTGTATTAAACAACTTTTGTATTTAACTTTCTTTTGTATCTTTAATATTTCAGAAGATATAAGCTGGACAATGAAAAATCAACCACCCAGTATATGTATAGTAAGACCGTGTTTAGTTGACATTAATACTGTACATACTTTGGCTTATAAATGAATCCCCTTTCTTTTATACCAATAGACACAATAAATTACACATCTAGTGAGAAAGCACTAAAGGTGGCTATGGTTACCACGTCCAAACAAAGACCTGTCATTAGCTATAGACTTCTATTCTCCAGCCATCATTTTTGTTGAATAATCGAGTGATCTTCAATATTATCAAACAAAAAAAAGATGCCTCACGCACATCTTGTGGTTTTAAACTCATTTTTATTGAACACAACGAACAAATCACAAAGAATTAGGTTAACACTGAATAACAGATGCAAACATAATCACAGATTGAATCAGGGAGCGGGACGTAAGACAACGAGGGGAGGTTTGTTTGGAAGCATGATATTCTACCTATCTCTCTTGCAAATGACGTCAATTCTGTGTCTATTTTAGATGTTGACGGAATCTTTTCCTCGTTATATGTAACAATAGCATTTTATAATTACTATTACATCTCGACTTATCCAAATACGAATTTTAGGTTTTCCTCACTCAAGGACAGTATCAACTTAATGTGCGCCACTTAAATCTAAAATTTGAAATATTTAATTAATGAAAAAATTAGAAATATTAAATGTACTATAACCAACTTCATTTCTCTGTTTCTATTCGATTTATAAAACCCCCAAGTAAATTCTGTGCTATGCTAAATATTACCCTAGTAAAATATAATATTTATAAGATGGACTATAAAGAGTATAGATTGAATTCAAATTTCTCTTTCATTGTCCTATAGTTCCTAATGTTCCTATAATAACATATTCTCTCTGTCTCCAACACATGACACATGTGAATGGGCTTTATCCCTTGTTTATAATACTATACCCAGAAATATTGACGCTACGGTATAGTAGACTGTTTCCAATGTGATTATATTGATTATCATTGAATTGCCAGGCACGAATTAGTGTATCTAACAAATGAATATATAATCAAACATCTGCAATAATTGATAGCCGACCTTACTGTCGACTCATTGTTACTCTTGGCTAAGCGTAGACTATTTACACTGAAGTTTACTTGTTGAATGAGTGATTAAGGACTGTTAACTGTTTGATCATTTCATTGATTTAATTGTCAATCAGTGAAGTTTACGTTTTGACATATAGAGATCACTCTAAATGAGCTAAGTATACAGAATGAGTTAGAACTTCTTGAATATGTAGGTATTTGTTACAATTTTAATTAGGTTTAATACAACTAAATTTAGATTAAAATTTCTGAATGTGTATATCGAATGTGTGTAACAGAAATAAGTACATTAAATTTAACCACTGATCAAATTCGTCGAGAGCAACAATATTTCTTAGTAACTTTTTTTGTAAACCTTCTAAATATAGTGTTAAAAATCTTCAAAGTTTTGTAAAAAAAATCTGATGTGGCCAGCACATGACCTCCCGCAAATTCCATGTTTAAAATAGTAATGAGCTTTAAGTAAAGTATCTTTTTCCGTTCCGGTTGTTCGTTTATAAACAAAATCTAATTTGTAGTTTTAATAAATAGAAGTCTGTAATACGAAATTAATTTCGTGCCAAAAATAATCGATTATCATGGGCCTATAGCGCTCACCATCAACTATAACAGTTCCAGATGAAAATTTCTGAATGTGTATACCAAATGAGTGTAACAGAAATAAGTACATTAAATTTAACCACTGATCGAATTCGTCGAGAGCAACAATATTTCTTAGTAACTTTTTTTGTAAACCTTCTAAATATTGTGTTAAAAATCTTCAAAGTTTTGTAAAAAAAAATCTGATGTGGCCAGCACATGACCTCCCGCAAATTCCATGTTTAAAATAGTAATGAGTAAAGTATCTTTTTCCGTTCCGGTTGATCGTTTATAAACAAAATCTAATTTGTTGTTTTAATAAATAGAAGTCTGTAATACGAAATTAATTTCGTGCCAAAAATAATCGATTATCATGGGCCTATAGCGCTCACCATCAACTATAACAGTTCGACCTTCATCATTTTTGAAAAAGTAAGTTCCAATGACGCCACCTGACCATAGTGCGCACCAAACAGTCTCATTTGGACATGTAATGGTACCTCGTAAATCACATGAAGATTTTCCTCTGCCCATATCTAGCAATTTTGCTTATTAACATGCCCAAAGAGGAGAAAATGTGCCTCACCAAAGAAAAAGATAATCCTCGAAAAATCATCATCAACTTCCAAGTGCTCTAAAAACGCAATTTTTGCTGTACATGATGTTGTAAATGTGTAGTTGTAAACCAATATTTGACATTTTGAAAACACGTACTTATACTGACAGATTTATATTTACAAATCAAATATATTTCTACTAAATTCTTCTTAATACGATTTCATTATTAATGTAAATGTGACAGTGACATTTGTTTATATACGTCAAAATTTTATTAAAGTATTATGTTTTTGTTTGACGCATGGATCAGATGATGTACAATATTTTTGTTATTTATATTTAAATATTATATTATATTATATTATATATTATAATATATATAAATTTATATTTAAAGTTATTTAAAGTTTTTTAAAGGTATATTATCGTAGAATTGAAGATTGTACCATTATATTACATTTTTAATAGTAAAAGTTGCTGAAAAATTATATTCAATGCAATTTTTTCAAGAAAAACTGGTAAAAGCTTGTATAAGTGATACTTCCGGTTATCCGATATACACTAAAAACTAATCAACTCTTGCCACATTGGTATAGAATGGGTATACAAAATTTCAAAATTTTCTGATTGATAGTATTTGAGTAATCGTGTCCACAGGATCCACACATCCACACACACATATACATACCCACAGACATCATTGTAAAAATGTTAAAATCGGATTCTGGGGACATCAAAACGTGCTTATTCACTAAAATCTCTATATGCGATTTTTAGCACGATCCCTATACCTCCCTTACCTAGGGTAGCGGGAGGTAAAAATCATTACCTGCCTAAAAAATACAAAAAATTGAGAATTCAAAAAAGTGCTACTAAGTATTATTGTTGCTCTCGACGAGTTCTGTCAATGTCACTTACTTTTTTCTGTTTCACCAGTATATGTCTCGAAATTGAAAATATTTTTTTCCAAAAAATAAATTGCAATTTTGAAAAAAGCTAAGAAATATTGTTGCTCTTGCTGAGTTCTATTACTGATCAAATTTCATGTAGATATTTCTATTACATCCTGTATATAATCTTTATTTTGATTTTGGCACAAAGCAAAACTGGTTTACAAAGTTCATTAATAATTGTTGCATTGCTACATTATCTATATAGGTACCAAACAGTATAACAAACTGAGGTTTAATGACATCACAGTTCAACACAAAAACCTAGCGAATATTATGTGCTCCGACTGTGCATTGCAATGCACAGAAACATACATTCGATCTGGAAAATTTGATGATTATAGGAGATGAACGAAATTTATCCTTTTATTTTTTGAAATGCTACATATTAGGGATAATTACAACAATATCAACTCTGGCATTAGTGTTTATTTCCTCTGTGATTAGTATCTTTAATATTTCATCCCAACCCTAACCAATCCATTCCATATCAGCAAATTGTTCTAGTGCCATTGATCAGTGCACAAATCCGTTCACGCAAGACTTTCAATTAACTAGGCGGGCAATTTTTCAGCGGCCAACGACCCACGGCGAAATAAAATCTAAAGCGGCAAGTACAGCAGGGAACTCTGCTGGCAAGGCAATCCAGATAAATGATCTCTTATCACTGGGTATTTATCACGCGTTCAGCCTAGTACCACTACGTACGCCCTCTATGTTGTGATATTAATTATTTGCAATCAGGGAAAATAATGAGAGCTGGGGATTTTTAACTACTCAATTTGATATAGGGACTGATACCACCAATAAATATTTCACATACTAACTTCCTAAATAATTAATTTTTTATATCCTTTTTTGTTCGCATAGCACAAAAATCTTTAGATAATTTAAAATGAAATATTTTCAATTAAGGCATAATAATGTGGGCATCTCAAAAGTTACTTTTGCATTTCTTTGAAACTATTTTTATTACGATTTTAGGTTCCAGGTATTCTTCCAAGTATTCCTCTACAATTTTTGAAAAATATATTAGGGTACTGAAATCTAGGTCCGGCGGACCTAAGCAAATAACATTTATTTGTTGTTACTGCAACGTGCCCGTCTTTCAAAAGCTCACAACCATACTAAAACACATAAGTCAACTTCGCCTGTTGACCGACGAAAAAACACACAATTTGACTTACGTATGTGAAAAAGAACACCACTAGTTCGGTTATCAAGCGTTGCATACCGTTACCATAAAGTACATAAACAATTAAACACGCAAAGGCATTATATCGACTTCAATGTGTTATTAATTTTTTGTGTGACCTGTAAAACATACATTTTGACCAATGCGTCGTGCCTAGAAATATATAACATTATTGGAGTTCTTGAATATAGTGCAATTTTGGCACATGAGAATTCATCAGGCATACGAGTATATGCCTTTTTAACATAGATTGTTATATATTTACCTTGTGTTATTAAGCTGACAATGCATTGTTTTTATGTTTAAGTTAGCTTTTACTAAGAGGATCTGAAACCAATTATTGAAAACTTTTTCACCACAGGGATTATAAAAGGGATAAATATCTATTTTTTCTATGAATTAAAGGTTTGTAATAAATTATTCAAATGGAAGTTTATGCAATATATTCACAGTAATGAAAAAAATATTATTGGTATTTTAGTAAATAATTAAATAAAAAAATTGGAGCCAGAAACAATCAGAAGTAATATCACAAAACCTCATGATTTTATCGATAAATTTTTATTTTGCTCGATTTTTTTTTGCTTAGGAACAAACACGAAAGCAAACTGCATGGTAAATCCCGACTCCGAAGGAGGAGGGGTTTTACCTAATGTCAGTTTACTTGAGTGATTTTGCTTAAAAGCAAAAAAATGAGTGCTTAAAAATAAAAGTTTATCTGAGAAAATCTAAGAGGTCGTGTGGTATTTGGTGAGATAAATTCCAAAGACAACGCAAAATGAAACTTGACACATTAATTGTCACACTGACAGTTATAAACAATGACAACTGTTTATTTACTTGGTAGCAGAAAATTATCGGGGTAACGAGGTTTTATCAGTATAATACTGTTCCCATTGGTTGACTTATCAAGTGTTTTGCACCATGATTGGTTAAAAACTAGTTTTTAACTTATCATGAAAAAACCCCCCACTCCTATGACGACTGAGAACATACAGCACGTCATTCGTAGCTAGTAGGAAAACAGTTTACATTATTTACACATATATAAATAAAAGTAGGCGATAGTTTGTCACATGTGAAACTGTATGTACTCTGACGTCATATTCTGTTTCAGACCACATGACTTTTTTAAAATATACAAATTTTAATATTGAATTGTAAAATGTCTAATACATATTTTTTAATATTTTAAAATTTGAGGCTCTTTAAAGATCAATAACTTTTAAAATTTGGTAATTAGAAGTCAAAAATTCTTACAACAGCCCTGTTCAATGAATAATAATTTAAGAAATTAGGATTCTTTGAGAATTATACCTAGAGAAAATAAATATTTTTTTATAAACAAACTTGAATATTAGTTCGGACATTAGAAATGTCGATTTCTACATCCGGTAGCGAAAAAATTTTATTCTTATCAAAGCCGGAATCAATTTCAGGACGAATGACATTTAGTCCTCAGGTGTTTTCATCCTTGCAGAATCAGTTTTCCTTTCCGAAATAACAAATTAGTGTCAGTCCCTAATTCCTCCTTGTGACACAGCCAGAATTAAATTGATTACGCTAACAAAGTTACCGACGAAATCAATTTGAATGGTCCTTATTAGCATTTGCATCTGAGCTCAGGAACGGTAACAGTAACACAACTAGTTGAATCTAATTAGTGTTTACACTTGTAACGTGTAACGAGTGAAGGTGCTGTCATCTTTAATCAACACCAGAGCCGTGCTTTCCACGCCGGCACGTGAGAAGAGGAAGAATATAGCAAAGCTCATTTGCATTCAGTAAAACTCTGAGTGCACTGTTTATACACCATGTGAATCGCAAACGAATGGGAGGTTATGTTTGTGGGTACCTGATGTATGGAGATAGATACCACACGTGTCTTTGATTCATTTGCAACGGATTGTTAGAAGAGTTTTTCCTAATATAATATGGAGGTGATCTGCATATGAGTGTGAGAAATAGCCTCATTGTCTAATTGTATTAGTAGTTTGGTAATTAGCTTTCCAGAAGTACATTTTAATATTTATCTCAAAAATAATAGAGACCCGTAAATAAATGTGGCTATCTACAGGTCTTCATTTATATTCATCATTATTAATTTGGTTGTCCAATTGGTAGTATCATTATCCCAGTAATTAGTAAATATGTTATGGACTGGATTCTCGATCAATGTGTTCCCCAACGCTCTTCTGAATTTCCATTCATTTACAAATACGTAGACGACATAATATGTGCTGTTCCGAATAATAAGATAGATTTAAAACTACAAAAATTTAACATCGTCAACGCTAATATACAATTTACCGTCGAAACTGAATCACATAAGAGTGTTCCATTTTTACACACTAAGGTGATAACTGATAAGACAGGAGAACCAAACCATTATCAGGGATGTGCATTTACGCGTAAAAAATTATTTTTTACGTTTACGTGTAAAAAAATGCGTAAAAATGTTAAATAAGTAAAAAACGTAGATAATGTATAATTTTAGTTCTACATAACGACACTAAATGATTTGTTGCTTCACATTACAGTAACTTTCTTTAATGCTATAATAAATATATTCTAAAACGACTGAAACTATGATAAGTTTATAAGAAAAAGACCGAAATTATTGTAAAGTATTAAAAAAAATCCGAAACTTTTTCTAAATTAACATAAAATGCTTAAATTTTGTATAAAATTCATTTTCAATAAGTTTGAAGCTAATGATTTAAATCTATTTCAAATTATTTGAAACTATATGTTATTAATAATTAATAAATAAAACAACAAATTTTAGTTTTGCAAATTTTTTTATTCGCCGTCTATTTTTAAATACTTTTATATCTTTATAATACTGCCTAAAATTTACATAAAACGTATAAACATTTTAAAAATATAATATAATATGCTTCAAATTTACGTATTTAGTCTAATTTTGTCGCAAAATATGTATAAAGTTTTATGTTTGAGATTATGTCTCAGGAATATATCTCCCTACTAATATGATTGTTGATAGTTTGAAGGTACCTAATTGTTTGTCTGAATCAAAGAAACATTTTGATGTCACGTGGACTATTTGTTCTGGAATATTAATTTCAGTATAAAAGAAATATACTCATGGTAATAATATTTTACATTAACTACGTAAGAAATTCTCAAATATTGTGAATGTAAAAAATATTTTTTTACGCGTAAAAAATAACGTATAATACGTGACGTACGAGGTGTGTTCAAAAAATATCGCGAATTTTGTGTTTTTTCAAAAATTATTTATTTATTCATGAATATCTATTTTGTCCCCTTCAAAGTAATCCCCATGAGATATTATACACTTGTGCCAACGGTTTTTCCAATCTTCAAAGCACTTCAAAAAATCATTTTTTTTTATCTTGTTCAGCTCCTCCTTCGATGCCGTCTTTATCTCGTCAAGCGTAGCGTAACGTCGTCCTTTCATGGGCCTCTTCAGTTTAGGGAACAAGAAAAAGTCACAGGGGGTCAGATCTGGGGAATACGGTGGCTGCGGCATCATTAGTGTGTTGTTTTTGGCTAAAAAGTCGCGCACAAGCAACGATGTGTGAGCAGGGGCGTTATCGTGGTGCAAAAGCCAATTTTTGTTCTTCCACAAATCCGGGCGTTTCTGGCGGATTGCTTCGCGCAAATTGCGCATAACTTGCAGGTAATATTCCTTATTGACCGTTCTACCCTGTGGCAAGAACTCATGATGCACCACGCCCCTGCAATCGAAGAAAACTGTCAGCAAAACTTTCACATTCGACCGAACTTGGCGCGCTTTTTTCGGTCTTGGTTCGTGCGGCAGCTTCCATTGAGATGATTGAACTTTGGTTTCCACGTCATAACCATAAACCCACGATTCGTCACCAGTTATGACCCTCTGGAGCAAATTTGGGTCGTCGCGGACAGAGTCCAACATCTCATTAGCAATGTTCATGCGATGCTGTTTTTGGTCGCAATTGAGCAATTTTGGTACAAATTTCGCGGCGACCCGTCTCATGCCCAAATCATTGATAAAAATCGAATGGCACGAGCCAATCGATATGTTTAGGTCGTCAGCAACTTCTCTAACGGTGATTCGACGATTGGCCAATATCATTTTCTCCACTTCATTAATTTTTTCGTCTGTTGTTGAAGTGCTCGGGCGTCCGGCACGCTTTTCGTCGTTCACATCTTCTCGGCCTTCTGAGAACATTTTGTACCACCGATAAACGTTGCTTTGGTCCAAGGTAGCTTCTCCGTATGCCACAGTCAACATTCGGAATGCATCCGCGCACTTAATTTCGTTTTTCACACAAAATTTGATACAGGTTCTTTGTTCCATTTTTTTGAATAGGTAAAAATCGAAGACGATCCAAAACACGTGCAAGCAAAGCAGCTGTCAACAATTAAGTGAACATTCAAAATGGCCGAGCTTGTCGACATAAGTGAGAGACATGAGTACCAACATAAAGCCACAAAAAAATCGAAATTCGAATATACGTAACCCGCGAAAATTCAAAATTCGCGATAGTTTTTGAACACACCTCGTATTTTACGTGCCCATCCCTGACCATTATACTCGATTGGCATCAAAACTCGACGACGTCAGGCGAATATCTAAATTATCTGACCACACTAATAAAACAAAAATTAACCTGGTATTGGGCTTAAAAAATAGAATTAATAAAATCTGTCATCCTTTGTCAAGAAAATCAGCGCTCGAACGTTCGGAGAACATCTTGATCGAGAATGCAAGCCCAAAACCAATCATGTAACTTACCTTTATAAAAAATCTGTTGTGGCCAGCACAAGACCTCTCGCCATTTCCATATTAGGTTATATAAGTACTGAATTGCGCTTCCCTTTCAAACCGTAGTTTTATAACAAAAAAATACAGAACTTTACCCAAATACTGTTTTTTATTGTATTTAACATGTCTTCTGCACACGTATAATTCTAATTATATCTATTTTTCATTGTATGAGGAAGTTTCTGTCAGAGATTCTTCCAATTCATTAACCAGATTGGCGGTATTTCTGATGGATATATGCATTTTACCTATAATTTCAAATATTTAATTAATAAAACTATAAGAAAGATTAAATATGCTTCCCAGAAAAAGCTGTCAGAATGTCACTAAAACTGTTGATTTTTGACACTGACATGTGTCATTTAAAAACTATGTTGTAACATTGGAATTTGTCAACTAGTTTCCTTAGTGCCTTGGCCTGTGCGATTAAATTACTCTATATATTATAGTGTCTTTATCTCTAAATCTATACAAGATATAATAAAAATTTTAAGTGTATTAGATGGAGAATTTTATGTTCTTCAATATTTAATAACAAAATTTTTCAAAAAATTATATTTAGAAGAATTTTTCTCAGAAACTATTACTTTCGGCTGTTCAATTGTTACCAAAACCTTTTCAGCTTTTCCCAGGAATGTCAGATTGAAGAAACTGCAGTTAAATATTTTTTAAGTCTTATAGTTTTTCGTCCCTCCAACATCCATACGTACACACACACACACACACGCATACACACACACAGACATCATTTTAAAAATGTTATAATCGGATTCTAGGGATCTTAAATCGTGTTTATTCACTGAAATCTGGATATGCGAATTTTAGCATGAATCCAATACCTCTCTTAGCGAGAGGTAAAAAGTATTGTACATTTTAGTATTCCCTGACGAAGTTACAAAATGTGTAACGAAATATTAGAAATTTAAATAAAATTAACTACTTTATGGAATAACAACAATATAATTCCCTATAATTACTGCCGAGAAATCCGTTATTTTTTTATCTATCAACAAGTACGGCGTTAGTTCCTTCTAAAATTATTAATATTGTCCTCTTCAGTGCACTTTATGGTATAGCGTGTAGCTCCCTTAGAGATTTTATTTTTGTTTTTTTTTTTTTTTTCATTTATGGTAGCAAAACGTTCTCTACATCTTCAGGAAGTGGAAATATCACAGGGGGAGGAGGGGATTTCCAGTGAATACAGCATCACAACGATGTAGTTTTTGGCTAAAAAGTCACAAATGAGTAACGAACTGTGAGCGGGTGCGTTGTCGTTTTACAATACTAACTTCCTCACTAACCTTTCTCAAATTGTTTTGGCGATTACTAAGGGCCGCTTTTATAGTAAGGCTCACTTTAATTAAAATTACTATAAGACTTTATCTTTATTTTAAAGTAATGCTACAGTACCCTCTAAAGTGCTAAATTTATATTATGAATACGAACACAACTTTAATTTAAAGTGTGAAAATAAGTTTTCTTATGAAAACGGCCCTAAGTACATAATAAGTATTTGTAAAAAGAAGTATTACCACTACTTTTTGTTTACAATAAGTGAAACAATTGCTTCAGGTTATATTTTTTTTCTTTTTAAAATTCTTGCACTGCGAATTATTTTTCACTAAAATTTTTAATTTAGTTAAATGCTTGTACCAGTAGCCGTTGATTTTTTTATATAACAAAAATTAAAAAATAATAAAAACACTGATCCTTTTTAACCTGATAGCCGCATTCATTTTCTCCCGGATAGAAAACCAATTTATCATTTGGTTCACAAAAACGTGTACAAAAACTACACTTAAAAACACAAAGCTCTATCTTGCGCCGTGCGCTTATTTCACAAAACAGAGAAAAAAGGGCTGATATATATTTTAAATTTATGGAAAAAACTTCCGGTATCTTCGGGCCTAAAGAATTCGAAAGTATCCAAGTTTCCGGCAATCTGAAGGGTCAGCTGAGGGAGTTAAGACTTCCTCAGTCAAGCCAAAGGGCCGGTGATAATTTCCCGAGCATTAGAAGGGCGGGGTGTGCGTATCTCAAGGATAATCGTTTTAAAATTTCCATGTCGATTAATCTGAGAGGAAATTTACTATGTTAACTCAAGTTTTATTTTTAAAGTTTCGAAGTGATCATTAAAGAAATCCGTTCTTCCGACAGATGGAGGATTTCATTAAAACCTAAACCGATATCTTATTACACAATTCATTAAAGTTAAACTTTGTGGAGACATTTTCTGTATAATTCTTCACACTTTAAAGGTACATACACAAATAAAAATTATGTTGCATTCTTTGTTTAAGTTTTTATTACATCAAATCATTTAAACCAGGTTTTTATCAACGATATCGCGACTAACATCAAGTACTCTCATTGTCTAATGTACGCAGATGATTTTAAACTGTTTCGCGAGATTCGTCAATTTGAAGATTGTGAATTTTTGCAACAGGACTTAAACTCAATCTATGAATGGTCAATTAAGAACCAACTATATTTCAATGTTCAAAAATGTCAAGCCATAACCTTTACCAGAAAGCAAAATGTTATTAAATATAACTATAGTATGAACAACAATATTTTAAATCGTATTGATATAATTAAAGATCTAGGCATATTACTTGATCCAAAGTTAAATATGACTATTCACATTGAAGATTTAATTAACAAATGCTTTAAAACATTAGGTTTCATATTCCGCTCCACAATCGGTTTCAATAATGTCTCCTGTTTTGTAGTTTTATTTAAATCCTTAATACTTAGTAAACTGGATTATTGTTGTACAATTTGGAATCCCAGCCAATTATATCTTATTAATGATATTGAAAAAATTCAAAATAAGTTTTTCAAATATGTAAATTACAAACTACAAAGTCAAAATCAGAATGTTAACTTTTATAATATATTATCAGTCAATTATAACTTAACTTCCCTACACTGTCATCGTAAAATTAATATATTGATGTTTTTATACAAAATTGTTAACTATGTAATTAATGATGATTACCTCCTATCTAAACTTAATTTCTATGTAAATAATTGTAACACTCGTTGTTACAACACTTTTGTCATAAGTCAGTATACAACAAACTATATGTACAATAATCCTATAAGCAACATGTGTCGATTGTATAATACTTATTGTACCCATCTGGATTTTTCAGTTAATTTAACAAAATTTAGATCATTTATTAATTCTTTATTGCAATAAAGTAGTCATTTTTTGTTGTTGGTTTCCTAACTTTTTTTTTTTCATACATGTATGTATATTTTATTTTATTGCAATAAAATGTAGTTAATTTTCTGTTTTCATAACCATCTTTTATATGTTTATGTTTATATTTTATGTTACATTGGTATGTTCTCACTTTATATATATTGTTAATATTATTCTGTAATTGGGACATTGTCCTGTTGAATAATAAAGCTATTATTATTATTAACTATGAACATTTCCAAAACGTAAATCTTGAGTAATAAAACGAAGGAATTGATATGTTTGTTTGAAGATGACAAATATATTTTTCCACTAAAAGAAAAAAAAACTGTCATCAATTTATATACAAAAATTAAAGACAAAACAGATAATATTAATCAGTCAAACTTAATTTATAAAATCCCGTTTGGTAGTTATAATCGGTCTTATATTGGACAAACGTCTCAAAAATTAGAGTTAAACTCCTGTTCTGAAAATACAATTGTCTGGTTCGCTTTTACCGTCCGTCACCTTTAGGTAAGGAAGGTATTGTCTTTGGTCAAAAAATTCTGTGGTGAGTTTTCAAAAAATAAGCACGTTTCAGGGTTCCTGGAATCCGATTTTACTAGTTTTACGATGATGCCTAGCAAAATTTTCTCTGACGATAACTTCAATACTTCAATTCTAGAAATTATATTTTTCGTATTCTTCTTCTTTACATCCATGAGAAGAGCTGATTACATTTTGGTTATAATTGGTCAACCGAAAGTTCCCTTATTTGAAGTTTTTAACAGTTTTTCTTGAAAAAACGTAGTCAAATCTCATTTTTTGCCATTTTATGTGATTATCAATATGAAATAATATCTTACTGTCTATACGGTTTGATTATACATTATCCTTCATATTCAACAGATATAGAGTTAAAGAATTTCATAAATCAGCTAGCTTAGCAATAATAATGGAAACAGCTGATAGTGTACGTTCCTGTTATAATTTTATTGGATGTATGGAATCTTTTCCAAGGAAGTTTCTGTATGGAATTTGTAGAAAATAGTATTTGTTCTTGTTATAATTTTACTAGATATATATTACATTTTCCAAGGAATTTTGTTACGGGATTTGTACAAAATATATAAAAATAAGGGAAGGTAATGTGCTGGCCACATCAGATTTTTTTGTTGAAAGCGAATCTTTGCAGCACGCTTCGGTATTCTAGCAACGAATTTTACTTATATAATGTACCTATATAATGTTTGTTGTCATAGATACGCATCACAAACACAAAAATCAATAATAATATCAAATTGTTTTTAAAAATAATAATTCTTTATTTCCTCACTTCTCATTTTTTTTATCTTGCACGAGTATAGAAAATAGTGTGTACGAGGTGTGTTCAAAAACTATCGCGAATTTTGAATTTTCGCGGGTTACGTATATTCGAATTTCGATCTTTTTGTGGCTTTATGTTGGTACTCATGTCTCTCACTTATGTCGACAAGCTCGGCCATTTTGAATGTTCACTTAATTGTTGACAGCTGCTTTGCTTGCACGTGTTTTGGATCGTCTTCGATTTTTACCTATTCAAAAAAATGGAACAAAGAACCTGTATCAAATTTTGTGTGAAAAACGAAATTAAGTGCGCGGATGCATTCCGAATGTTGACTGTGGCATACGGAGAAGCTACCTTGGACCAAAGCAACGTTTATCGGTGGTACAAAATGTTCTCAGAAGGCCGAGAAGATGTGAACGACGAAAAGCGTGCCGGACGCCCGAGCACTTCAACAACAGACGAAAAAATTAATGAAGTGGAGAAAATGATATTGGCCAATCGTCGAATCACCGTTAGAAAAGTTGCTGAGGACCAAAACATATCGATTGGCTCGTGCCATTCGATTTTTATCAATGATTTGGGCATGAGACGGGTCGCCGCGAAATTTGTACCAAAATTGCTCAATTGCTCGTTGCTTGTGCGCGACTTTTTAGCCAAAAACAACACACTAATGATGCCGCAGCCACCGTATTCCCCAGATCTGGCCCCCTGTGACTTTTTCTTGTTCCCTAAACTGAAGAGGCCCATGAAAGGACGACGTTACGCTACGCTTGACGAGATAAAGACGGCATCGAAGGAGGAGCTGAACAAGATAAAAAAAAATGATTTTTTGAAGTGCTTTGAAGATTGGAAAAACCGTTGGCACAAGTGTATAATATCTCATGGGGATTACTTTGAAGGGGACAAAATAGATATTCATGAATAAATAAATAATTTTTGAAAAAACACAAAATTCGCGATATTTTTTGAACACACCTCGTATAACACGTGTTGGAAGTCCTTTGTTGAACATTTTCGTTTTAGTTCGACAAAGATACACTTTCAGCACATACAAATAACTATTGTAAAGCAATGTAATTAACCATAAATATTTCAATTTCAATTTCAAATTTATTCTCAACGTACCAACATAGAAAGGTATTTAAAATTTATTATTATGGATTTATCCGCTTTTACTTGATTTGCCAAATTATCGAGGTAAATTTTCACTATTTCACGTATTTATCTTGATTCTGACATCATCATTGGAACTGACCCCTAATACTGATGGGCTATACTTGGCTCATGTTTCATGAAAAATGGATTTATCTGCTTTTGTTTGATTGCTCCACATTTCAACTCTTTATATCTCATTTAGTTCACAATGTGTTGATGTCAACTGAAATTGAAGTAGCAAATATGTATACTGAAACGTATTATTTATATTTAATTCTTTTTGAAATCTTAAAATGTTTTAAATAGTAATGCCGCATTTCACTATTTATGTGACGATGTTTGATTCATACATATGTAGAGCTATTGGATTCTTGCTAAAAATTGCATATCCAGATTTTAGTGAATAAGCACTATTTGAAGTTTATTGAAAATTTGTGCTACTGCTAATATTGAAGAACATAAAATTCTACATCTTATACATTTAAAATTTTTGTTATATCTTCTATAAATTTAGAGAAAAAAAAACACTACTATAATATAAAGAATAATCGCATGTAATAAATCACACAGGCTAAACTACGATAAGGAAACAAATTGACCAATTCAAATGTTTGTAACATAGTTTATAAATGACAGATAAATATCAGTGTCAAAAATCAATTAATCAAGTTTTAGTGACATTCTCAAAGCTTTTTCTGGGAAGTACATTTAATCTTTCTTAATGTTTTATTAATTAAATATTTAAAATTATTAGTAAAATACATATATCCATAAGAAATACTGCCAATCTTGTTAATAAAATGGGAGAATCTATGACATTTAGGAACTTCCTCATACAATGAAAAAATAGATTTAATTAGAATTGCATGTGTGCACAAGACATATTAAAACAATAAAAAAAAATCTGATGTGGCCAACACAAAACCTCCTGCAATTTAATTTTTATTAATTAAAATACATACAGTAAATTTTTTTAAAGAAGTCCGATCAAGGCCATCTACGAATTGTATCTATGAATTAAGATTTTGTGCTGTCAAATTTAGTTGTGTCTTTTACTTAGTTTTTATGAGGGTACATAAAATCTTGTGTACCTCATAAAAACTGTGTAAACGACACTACTAAATTTGACATCATAAAAACTTAATTCATAGATGCAATTCGTAGATGGCCTTGATCGAACTTCTTTCAAAAATTTTACTGTACCTAAGTATTTATTAATGCTGCAGACTGTTCCATTGCATAGAACTATTGCTTTATATAGGTACTATTTTCTTTTTAAAATGCCACTATTATTAATTTGAAGCGATTAGTTTTTTGACAGTCACTTACTTTTTATTAATTTAAATACATACATATTTACTAATACTACAAACCATATAAGTTACTTTGCATATAACATATAACTATTGTTTTATTTACGATTTTCATTATTATTTAATGTCACTATTATTAATTTGAACTGATTCGTTTTTTGACAATGACGTTTGCCTGTCAGTTACATACATTTGAAAAATAAACTGTGTAACAAAGGAATTTTGTTTATCTTAGGCTTCGGGATTAAATTAAATTTATCTGTAAAATATATAGAAAAAGTAATAATGTATATCTGTACAAAATTCAATAATCTATAATTTTCCAATGACATAAAATGCGAAAAAGTGGCATTTAATGGTATTTTTTAAAGAAAACCCATTATGAGCTTCAAGTAAAGTGCCATTTCCATTTATCATATTTACACCAAAATCTAATGGCTTCTTTTCGTATTAGAATAGGGTAGAAATACAAGGTTTCAGAATTTTCTGAATAATGGTATTAGAGTTAGAGCGAAGACAAAATTCATACACATACACACATACACACACACATACACACATACAGACATCATCGTGAAAATGTTAAAATTGGATTCTAGGGACCTTAAAACGTGGTCATTTACTAAAATCTCGATATGTGTTTTTTAGCACGATCCCTATGCCTCCCTTATCAAGGGTAGCGGGAGGTAAAAAAACAATATTTGGGTAAAGTTCTGTAATTTTTACCTCCCGCTACCCTTGGTAAGGGAGGTATAGGGATCGTGCTAAAAATCTCATATCGAGATTTTAGTAAATGACCACGTTTTAAGTTCCCTAGAATCCATTTTTAACATTTTCACGATGATGTCTGTATGTGTGTATGTGTGTATGTGTGTGTGTATGTGTGTATGTATGTGTGTATGTGTAGGGATTTTGTCTTCACTCTAACTCAAATACTATCATTCAGAAAATTCTGAAACCTTGTATTTCCATCCCATTCTAATATGAATAGAAGCCATTAGATTTTGGTGTAAATCGGATAACCGGAAATGACACTTTACCTGAAGCTCATAATGGTTTTTCTTCAAAAAATACCATTAAATGCCATTTTTTCGCATTTTATGTCTTATGAAAATTAAAGATTATTGAATTTTCTACAGGAATACATTAATACTTTTTCTATATATTTTACAGATAAATTTAAAAATAATTTTTTTTTATTAGTCGCGAAGCCTAAGACACAATAATTCGTTTGTTACACAGTTCATATTTCAAATGAATGTAACTGACAGTTAATGTCACTGTCAAAAAACTAATCACTTCAAATTAATAATAGTGACATTTTAAAAAGAAAATAGTAAATAAAGCAATAGTTTTCTGCAATGGAACAGTTTGCAGCGGTAGTAAATACGTAAGTATGTATTTAAATTAATAAAAATTCAATAGCGGGAGGTTTTGTGTTGGCCACATCAGATTTTTTATTATAAAACGACGTGCCGACATCGAAGTGCAATACGGTACTTATATAACATAAAATGGACATGACGAGAAATATTGTGTTGGCCAGAATTTTTTATTTTAATAACAAGCCTTTCACAAGATGTTTCATCCTAATTACAGAAAGTAAAACATACATAATGATCCATGTTGCAGAATGTTTCAAAATAAAAACCATATAACATGCTCTTTTATATCCTCATTGTAATGTACTGTACTTTGCTTTGTCATTTTAAATAAGCTCTTTTCTGTCTTCTACTCCGTCCTCATTGTCAAGCTAAGTTGAAAAATAGCAACATTTAATCCTGTGTCTGGTCCAATTTTACAAGAACTTACAACTGCGTCCGATCCTTGCTTTGTATTGTCATTTGATGTGGTCAGTGTAAAACTTCATTACATATGTTCAAAGCTAAACAGCGCCACCTACAACTGCACTAGACAATCGTAAAGGATGGTGATGTTTTTGTTTTTCCCTTTGGCGGGAAAATGAGAAAAATGATTGTGAGGAACGAATCTGATCCGGGATTTTAATTAATTTGACTTGGGTGATTTTTAATTAAATCTGACTCCTTGTGGATTGCTGGTTATTGCAGTAGTTTTGAAGTTCGCATGAGTTGGAATTTAGAAGTTATTATATTGCAATTGTTTCTAGAGTTGATATTGTTCATTTCAAAATTAAACTATTAAGGTTAGTTGGAAAATTAATAGCAACTTCAAATTAAATTTATGTTTTAAAATGAACAAATAAACAAGATAATGATTTAATTCTTCCAACACCTCCTTTTAGAGATACTTTTTGTACTGAAATCTCATTACACTTTAAGGAGCAATAAATAGTATGATGTAGAAAAAGTGCTTGAAATTGATTTTTTACGAGTCATAGGCGAGTGGTGCAATCAAAATAGTGTAAAAAACTTATGTAACACACTACATTTTTTTAAGATTGATTCAACTAAAGTATTCAAAATTCGAAAGTATCAAACAACTGTCAAAATCAATTTTCTAAAAAACTAGAATAGCAATCTATGAAAAATTTTATCTGTGCATACGTATATCTGATTATTATTCAATTCAAATTCCAAGTAAAAATTGATCTTAAAATTTAATTTTAAGGAGAAATGATAATAAAAAAGGAACAGAATATTGTCATTCGCCGTTTTCGAATTTATTTTTATTTTTCTAAAATAAGATTCAAAAAGAAAACTTTTGATTTCTTTATAACATTTTTGACAATGTCTCGTGTCAAATTGGCATTTAATTAAATACTTTGAAAGTAAGACTTACGTTCCTTTGCCCATACTCAAGAGTTTTTTACCTCTTGCTGCGATTGCTAAAAATCGCATATCCAGAATTTAATGAATAAGCACGTTTTAAGACCCCTACAATACGATTTTAACATTTTTACGATGATGTCTGTGTATTCGTGTGTGTGTGTGTGTGTGTGTGTGTGTGTGTGTGTGTGTGTGTGTGTGTGTGTGTGTGTGTGTGTGTGTACGTGTGGATGCTGGAAGGACGATTTCTCAAAAACTATAAGTCTTAAGACCTGTTTAACTATGAATTCCTCAATCTGACATTCATGGGAAAAAACTTTGGTAACAAATGGACAACTGAAAGTAGTAGTTTCTTTCTTCTAAATATTATTTTTTTAATTTATGTTATTACAAATATTAAAGAGTATAACATATCCTATAGATTTACAGATAAAGAAATATAAATATATAAAATAATTTATTGTATTGAACGAAATCCTAAAAACTAAATTTCAAAATGCGACATCTCCACGACAGCTTTAAAAGACCGTATGGTGACTCTTGGTGTACAACGTCCTCAATAATACATGTACAATAATTAATCATTAATCACCTAATTTCTACGTAACTAAAGTTTTACAACTTAATTATTTCAAATGACCGATAAATAGCTGTTTGAAACGATAGTGCAAATTTTGTTTTCTGCGGCGTACCAGATTTTCCTATTTACAATAATTCTACCGAGATCCTGGTATATTTTCATTTTTTTCTGCAAAATTCTGCTCATTCTACAATCTCTTTGAAAAATATAGATAATATTATCAACTAATGTATGTAACCCAAATAAATTAAACCGGGAATCATTTTAAATATGAAGTAAATAAATGCTGCGTGTTGTATGTTTTATATTAGTACGTGTTGATATATATTTTCCGGGCGAACCGACCGGAAATGAAAAGTCAGTAATGTCCATCCGGTTGATCAGGAACGCGGTTGGATTCGTTGGATTTTTCCACTTCCATCGAGCGGCTATGGAATGCCACATGGACCGAGGATTACACTAGCCCGCTTCAAAATTTAATTTTCATTCGTTATGTTTCCGGAAATTATATCAATCTGGGGGAGATTTACGTTCAGAATCCAGCTCCAGTTCGCCAAGAATGTGATTCTGCACATGGTTTGTTTGCGGAATAAAATGGGCAGAAAACGAGATTCAGTTTTTCAATAACTCTCACAGATTATTTTCTGATTGCCCATTAATATTGTATATAATAATTATTTTCACAATAATATTTCTGTTTTGCTATTACTAATAAATGAACAATGTACCACTTTTATCGGATTGGGGTTGGAGTGCACACCTCAGCTAATCCTAAAAATTTTATTTTTACATGTAACAATTACTAGATAATTTCAAAACTTCAAATTTTCCTCATTTTTACCTCTCTAAGAGAGGTATTGGATGCATGCTAAAAATCGCATATCCAGATTTTAGTGAATAAGCACATTTTAAAGTCACTAGAATCCGATTTTAATATTTTTACAATAATGTCTGTGAGTGTGGATGTGTGTGTGTGTGTGTTTGTGTGTGTGTGTGTATAGTAGTTTCTTAAAAATATTTAAATATTAGTTTTTGGAAATTTAAGTTATTACAAATATTAAAGAATATAAAATCCTCTATCCGACACATTGAACATTTTTATTATATTTTCCATAGATATAGATATAGAGAATTATAAATATATAGAATAATATGTTGTAATGAATCTCACAGCCCAAATAACTCCTTGGATACCAGTTAAAAAATTAAAATGTTTATAATTGTCAAAAATCCAGATACAATACTGAAGGCTTTTTCTGAGAAGTACGTTTAATATTTTATTATTAATTACATACATACATAAAATCACGCGTGTCCCACTTAGTGGGTTAGCAAAAACCCGAAAAAAATAAGAAAAAGGATGAAAGTAAGAGCTCAACTGAATCACTTAACTCTTTAATAACATTCTTCTTTCGCCTTGTCCAAAATCATCATAACATTCATACAAAGAACATATTAAAGTGACCGATTTTCGGTAGCCAATAACCGCATCTGGACCACAATAATAGTTACGCAACAATCATCCTTCGCCACACATTCCTATCCATGTACACTTCTTTCACCTCAGCCACATTCATAAACGTATTCATACATAATAACATATTAAAGTGACCGATTTTCGGTAGCGAATAACAGCATCCGGACCACAATAATAGTTACACAAAAATCATCTTTCGCTACACATTCCTGTACAAACATACTTCGTTCATCTCGTCCACATAAAAGTTCAGCTGTCTCTCCATTCTCATAAAACATTCTTACTAACCATACATCTTCACACCACAATAATTACGAAACAATCATCCTTCGCCACACATTCCTATCCAGGCACACTTCTTTCGCCTCAGCCACATTCATAATCGTATTCATACATGCTCTTCTTCTCTTTCCACTCGGAAACTTACGCTCCTTCAAAACACTACCAATCACATCCATCCACTTACACACTGGACGGCCGCGCAATCGAACACCCTCAACTTTACCAACATATATGCGTTTTACTAGTTTTTATTATTAATTAAATATTTAAAATTATAGATACATATATATAACATATGCGCATCAGAAATATCACGAATCTAGCCAATGAATTTGAAGAATCTCTAACATTTAGAATAGTAGAAGGGAAAATATATAAAAATATATTAATAACAAATGTAATTAGAATTTTTGTGTGTGCATACTAGAAATTTTAAATACAATATGTACTTATATAGCCTAACATGGAAATGGCGAGAGGTCTTATGCTAGCCATAACAGATTTTTATTTCTACAAAATACTTTTTTAGTATTTATGAAATAATATGGAATTTTGAACACTTTTTCATGGTTTTTCAAATGGCCATGCTCGTACTTTTTGTTTCAATTTTTATATGGATTCTATATTAAGCAGTTACGCCATCGATGTTTGTTTCAAACAACAAAAATGTAATAATTGTTAAATTTGTAGGTTAAAAACAGTGGTTATGACAAGGAAAGAGTGAACAAAACACGTTAAAATTTTGTTGGCTGTTATGGATTTACATTTAGTTTTGTTTAATATATGTATAATTAATCTTTCCATAATAACGGATATAGTATTACTTTATCCATTAAAATATTTAAAAATAGCCACACGTACTATACATAATACAATTTCAAACTCATCCACAAACATATTACCTTAACTTTACTAACTCCTTGAATATTACCACCTCATTCTCCCACTTATACCAATATCCAAGTCATTTCGAAGTCAGAGCGTTGCTAGGTGCCATAGAACAGGGTGGTGAATTACCTATTACCTCCTCGGGGGCGTTTATCGCGGCTGGGGATGTTTGACTAGGCACTAGCAGGGCGCCCGGACCCGGACCACCGCCATCACACGTTCACACGCTGGCTCCGACTCGCCTATCCTGCATGTGTGCGAGCTTTTGTTTGCATGGTTTTCGCACAGCAGGGTTAATGTAATAACGGCGCTGTTTGCACGAAGATGTGTTAGCGGATGAAACAGGAAGATTTAATTTCATCAAGGGACGTTCTCACTTTTTCTAAAAGAATATTTTAACTTACAAAGATTTTATATAAAGTAAATAATAATAAACCATTGCCAACATAAAAGCAAAACTTTGTAAAATATAATCTCCCTTGATCTATACACATTTATCTATTTTTCCCAAAAGTCTTCAATCAGCAGGGCTTCCATTAACCACTATTCTCACTAATACTTACTTTCTTAAATGGATCCTCACTATTTCATGGAATTTGACCGTATTTTCACTTTTTCTACAAAACTTGACATATTGTACCAGCGTACCTCTAAAATTGCCAAGTGATAAATAATATAACACAAATTACATGCGGTGAAATTTGTGCATTTTGAACATCGCGCGTCACTTTGGATGTAGTTCGTCTGACCGCAACTGGTAAGGGAGGTATAGGAAACGTGCTAAAAATCGCATATAGAGATTTTAGTGAATAAGCACGTTTTGATGTCCCCAGAATTCAATTTTAACATTTTTACAATGATGTCTGTGGGTATGTATGTGTGTACGTGTGCGAAAATCCTGTGGACACGATTACCCAAATACTATCAATCAGAAAATTTTGAAATTTTGTATACCCATTCTAAACTAATGTGGGAAGAGCTCATTTGTTTTTAGTGTTTATCGGATAACCGGAAGTATCACTTATATAATATTATATATATAATAGTTTTTCTTGAAAAAAATACATTTAATATAATTTTTCAGCAACTTTTACTCATAAAAATTGAATATAATGGTATAATCTTCAATTTTACGATAATAGTATTTAGTAAATAACTTTAAATGTAAATTTATATAAAAATTTATTTTTATACATCATCTTGCCTATGCGTCAAACACAAACAATACTTTAATAACAATGTTAACATATTTAAACAAATGTCACTGGAACCAATTACATTAAAATTAATAATGAAACCGTGTTAAGGAGAATATAGAGAATATTTGATTTTAAGGAAAATAAAGATTGTAAAAATAATATATTTTACGTCATACATAAATATTATATGTAATATTTATTTGCTTCATACTCTATATTATATTCAGAACTGTCTAGAGTCATTTCTGTAAAAATGGGTAAATTTTCTCGACTGTGGTTTTGATTAGGTGTTAATAAGAAATTTTTTACTCGAGTACAAGTACTTACTTTAAATTATCAGTACTCGTTATTTATACTCGTCTCACAAAAATGAAAAAATTTGTACTCATTACTCGAATGAAAATTTACGAGTATATTTTCCTCCATTTCCATTTTCTACTTCTTGCCATCTAAAGTAATGTGTTTGTTGATGAGTAGTTATGCAATACAACAGTGATAAAGCTTTTCATATACGCCAAAAATAAAATATTAAAATGAGTTCTCAAAATCTGTGTGTCCAAATAGCACATATTTTTCGAAAATTTACTGATTCGTGAAAGATAGATGATATTTAATTCAACAACTCAACGGTTGTAGTACCTTTTTCATAAGACGGATTTATGCTTCCATTTTCATTTGCATTTACTTTTTAATTTAATTTTCATTTAATTCTCATTTATAATTTTTAAATGTATCTATTCCAAAAATATATGATAAAAATAAATGAAAATGAAAGTATGCGCACATATAAAAATACGCTGATAGATGATGAACGTCATAACCCCACTTTCATTAGAATAAAGTTTATTAATAAAAATGTTCAACAATAGTAACAGCGAAGAAGTTATGATTTTGGTTTCAAACATGTTAATTGCAATAAAAAACCGTAAAAAGAAACGATAATGGAGATACATAATGACAACCAGCTGATCAACTCAAATTTTCGTCCCTACACGTGCCGTACACGCATGCGCCATTTATAATTTTCATTTATTAAATAAAAGTTGGCCATCTTTAAAAATAAATGAGAGTGAGAGATAAATGAAAATGGTGTATACCCAAATCATTCAAGCAGCCAATGCACGTTATTAATAAAAATTGAATAAAAGGAACTAGATGTGTGACGTCATGTACTGGTACGTTTGCAGAGGTTTTAGAATCTTTATGCAAAGAGTTATACAAATTGCAATCTGTATTATCGACATGGTCATGAACTGTCACCTACAAAATAAATACTATATTTTCGTCACTGTCCATTTCTATTTAAAATATTTTATAATACTAACCTTATTTATACTTATGTATGCCATATAAAGGCAATAAATAAAAGTGAGCCGAATTTCAAAGAAATATACCGAATTCTTCTGATTGATTAGAAGTGCTACCTTTGGCAGATTCATAGATTTTGTGTTTGCGTTAACGGTCACGTTGCTTCGTTACGTCGCGTTTAACATTACTTTATTATAAATAGGCCTTTACGACGCACAAAAATGTTTCAAACACGATACAAATATTTTTCAAATAATAACTTTAACAGTATGAACATAAAAATTATCAATGTTGCCAACTATTGCAACAATTAAACGAATAATATGACGTTGATGTACATTATTTATATATTATTCATGTCATATACGATAAGTAGTGAACTCTACTATTCATCTTAATAATAATTATATAAGGCCATACACTTTTTGACGGTTAAAAATGATTGAAATTTTATTTCATTTTTCACTATTAGTGATTTTAATGCATTAAGGTTTTTACACTAAGTGGTGACGTGCATTGGCTGCTTGAATGATTTGGGTATATGCATGGCTACATTAGTTTACATACATTTATCTTTTAAATGAAAATTAAATTAAATTAAATATAAATGAAAACGGCTGCATAAATCCGCCTTTATTATCTCTTGATTCAAGAGACAAGAGTCTTGAATAGATATTCTTCGCAATAAATGCGTTTATAGTGAAAGAATAGTTCTATTCTCGTAAACAGTTATTGATTGAGTTTTAAACTTGGAAGTCTTTAGCTGTAGACGATTTTCCTTTGCCGCTAATTGCCAACAGATCCCAACATCATAAGAAAACAATGAGGCAGACGCAAAACGAAGACGAAATCTGCTAATAGATTTAGCGCAGGTTAAAACACGGAAGTTCTTCACAATGGGCCTGCCTTCGGAGGAAAATTAAAGTAGGAAGTCGAAGACGGCTGGGAGTTTATTTAACGCATGGCGGGAAAGTTTTAATACCGGCGCGTTTTCACTGATTATAGCGAGTCGACTCGAAGCCGAACGAAACTTAGTTGTTGCTTCTTCTCCGTTCTATTCTAACTTTCCACGTGTGATACCCACTGGCTTGTTTTTGATATCTGCATGAGTATGAGGATTCGCGCCTCTTAAACGACCTTTGTATTACACTCAAAAACTTTGTCAACTGCAATAATGCAAGTTCAAATAACATTAGCAAGCAAAACAAACTGTACGTGAGGATGAACGAAACATGAAAATGCTTAATTTTATCTACTAACATTATATTTTCCTTTTGTTTGCTATCTTGGATGATGAATATGTGGAGAGGAATTATTTGTTTTCGCCTTCTCAAGGTTCAATAAAAAACACTGTTTTCATTAAAAATTTGGACGTTTCGAGGGACCCAAGGCCCTCATCATCAGCAGATTTAAAAATTTAATTAAATAAATAATAAATAAATAAATAAATATATTTGCTCAAGATAGAAATCTTATACAAAGTGGTTGGTAACAAATTTTATAATGTTTATACATTTTATGATATGAAGGCTACATATTACAGCTGAATATAATAGAATTTGACTGGATCTTATTCATTGAGTATGAAAGATCTAATTTTTAGAGCAGTGTTTATAAAATTGTAGATGTCGTAGGCCTTTCTCTCGTTGATTTCCGTGAGTAGCGCCTGGCTGAAGTCGATCTGCGATAGATTCTTCGTGTACTTCTGTATGAACTCTTTTCTTTGGACGTCCAGGATGGGGCACGTGAATAGCAGGTGGAGCAGGTCATCTTGTTCATTAGTGTTGCATAACATGCATATTACGTCCTGGGAAAACCTGTACAAATTGCCGTTATGGAAAATGATGGGATTTTTATGGCTGGCAGTGCGGATTTGACCAATTGTGCGAATAATATTGTAGGGAACGTTTAAGGTTAGGAAGGAAGTGTTATAATTATATAGTTTCAGATCAGAATTATAAGATGATTGTGCGATTCTTAGAGTATCTGTATTATCTAAAATGAAATTGTAATATAATAATATTTTCGGGATTTCTTGTTTTACTTTCGCAGGATTTTGTTCATTCCATTCATTGTTTTTTCTAATATCAGGTCTATACATTTTGTCCAGTTAAATTTATTTTGTTGTTTAATTGAGAACTTTTTCTGATTACCTAGCTTCCTTAGTTTATCATAGCAGATTTTTGGATATCTATACTCCGGCATTAGTAAAATTTTGTACCACCATTGTAATAACCTTTGGACAATTAGAAGCTCAATTTTATTTTGGCCAGTTTCTTTTCTAACTACGTAATTAGGCGTAATTAAATTAAAAATGGATGCTTATGTATTGTTTATACATTGACCCAAAAGTCATATTTTTAGAAAATGTTTGCATACAAGATTCCAACCGCTAGAGCCAACTTCACCTCCAAACTATTCTTTTGAGGGATTATAGCTTGATCACGTCTCTGACTCGAGGACAACCAGTAAACGATACTTTTTGATAAATAGTTGCGGGCATCGTAAATATAATTTTCAACCTCCATACTTGTTTTTTGAGGGATTAACACTTAATAAGGAGATATTTTTGAATTTTTTTTTATGGACGCCCCGTCTCCGATTTCGAGTTAGTAAACATGTGAAGTCCATAAAAAAGCTATAATTCCTCAAAAGAATAGTTTGGAGGTGAAGTTGGCTCTAGCGGTATGTTGTATGCAAACACGGCTTGGAAGAGAACTGATATATTAACATATCCTCAACAAGAAGGATTATCAATAAGAGCAAAAAGTATAGTTTTATTTTACGAATAGGAAAGTTTGACCGAACGAGCCGAGTTCGTCAAATCCTACGAGCGAAATAAGACACTTTTTACTCGAGTTACTTACAATTTTTTTTGCGTCTGTAATGAAAATGTGAAAAGAAGTGACGCAACGTTTCTTTATTTCACGCGTTTACGTTAAAAAAGTACACTTTTTTCATACTTTTATTGTATTAAAAAGATATACTTTATAAATCCATTTTAAAAAAAGTGCACTTTTTTAACAGACTTAACAAATTATGTAAAAACTCATCCAGTTACGAAATGATTCGAAATACACATACGGAGTTTTTACGTTATTAACAATTTTATATTTAAATGTAACTATATTAGAATTTAGCGCCAAATTTTGTAACTAGATTAACAGTTTGTCATATTGGAAATAAGGTTTTTAGAACTGTTTTCTTTAAAAAAAGAGTATAATGAAGTAATAAATCTGATGTTGGTGGTCTATTCTCCGCGTAAATGTACACACCTCGTGGAACACTATACAAAAACTATTAAAACTTTTGTATTGTTATGTCGGTTTTTAAAGTACCCATATAAAAGAAGTTCTAAATGACTAAAGTACTACTGAAGATTACGCTTTGAAAATGTTTCGTGGAAGGAAAAGAGTAATTTTTCATTCTGTTTTGTTCGTCTTTGAAAGAAGCAGCTACTTTCAAAGTTAATTTGCCCGGCGTCTATAACCCAAGGAAAATATATTCAATTGAAAAGTAGCCGGAAAAACGGACTCGTTTTCCAAGATTGGGAAGTGCTAAATCAATAAAAAAATACTTATGGACGTCAGCCTAAATAACATTTGCTGAAATAAAACTCACTTTTATTCCCTGTCATCTCATGTATCACTCGATATTGTTTTATTATGTCTTTTCACACGCAAAGAAAAGACAATAGCTGGATTCTTTTCACAAAATATTTTTTCAGAACAGTTAATATGTAAGGTAAGATGAAGTGACATTAAGAAAAAATAAACTAGATACAAGTTAGTTATTTATGTACTAAGAGTCGTAAGTGCAGTTTTTCGGTCGATACAATTTGTAATCAAGGCCGGTAAGACCGAGACGCTGCAAGCATTCGTTTTTATACCATTTCTACTTTTAACACAAATATTAATACAGATTGATCCTACTTTTTTAAATAAAATAATTAACGAGCGTGTCAAAATGCTTCGTCAATATCCATATGTAAGTACATAGTTGTCCAATATAAATTACTCGTCCAATTGGGATATTTCACTACGCTGTGCACCAACGTCCAAACCTTCGACAACGGAGCACTTTTGGTTAACTTTCATAAGGGTATCATTGATGTCAGTAGTTTTTCTTTAATTTGTTTCCTGTTTTATTAGTAGTAGTATTAGGTTAATTATTATTTTCATTTTAAATATCTAGTAGTTGTAGGTTATGTTCACAGATTAGTTTTTTTTTGCCACTAGGTTCGCATTCTTATTTACATATCCCAATATAAATGAAACCTGACATATACACACTTCATAGGTGATAAAAAAATGGGTTTTCAGATACCTTATCTATGTAAGTATAAAAATGTAAGATTGACTGGTATATAGATATACACCGTTTTACATATCGACGCCAAATTTTGTAGAAATGTTCATTCAGCTTCCAGACAAGTCGTAGAAGTAGAGTTGAAAATTTTGCATAGTTTTTTTTTTTAATAATTAATTTCCAAAGTTTACATAACAAAAGCATAGGCATTAGTTTTGTAAGCATTCGAGAGTATTCGTAAACACTCGGGTGTGAGCCCATAAAATAAAAACTCGAGCATGAATCATCACCAAATTTGGCAGCTTTTTGATTATCATAACCTCTTTCGCTTTTTTTGTTGTTTGATGGTTGCTCATTTTTGTGTTATTTAGAATTAGCTAATTGTGCAGTTATTTATAGTTTCTCGGATTTATTGATTATCGTTGATTATCAAGAGCATCTTCAACATAACCTCTTTCGTTTTGTTTTGTTAAATAACGGCTGCACATTACTGTGTTATTTAGTGTCCGTCAACTATAAATAGAAAATTTTAATATATTTATCTGCTACGAAACTGAGCATTGCAGTTTGCTATAAAATTTACACAATACAATAATATCCAAAGATCTTGATCAAGTAATAAATAATTAGCATTAAAATTATATCCATAAATGACTTACTTATTATTAACAGTGTTGTGACAAATAATCAACCAGAAGTCTCTCTATATGTACTGTCCGGTGCAAAACAGTATTTGCAAAAGATTCTTAGTTCATATACAGAACATATTTTCAAAAGTATTATGCTTATAGAAGTAATATTCATATATAGTAGTATAATACGCAACAGTTTACTAAGAAAAATATGTCACATACAGTCATACAAAAAAGTCTCCGTACGACAGTAGTTTCAATGTATTTTAGGAAAAATAGCAGTCTAAAACCCAATATATTTAATTTCCTTTTAATCCAAAATGAAACGCAGTATATTACTTAATAAATTACTTAATTTATTTATATAATGGGGTAAACATTGAAAGTATTCATAATTTCATGACAAAAAAGTCTCCGTACGATAACCAAAACATTTAAATAATAAACCATTTATTTACGTTTCGTAAAGAAATATAATATTTGGAGGGTTTTCCTTTCGTTTTTCTACCAGTAACTAAGCGATAAGTCATTGAATCTACCAAATTTTTGGTCACCGATGGCATTATATTCTGCCATTTTAGTTGAAATTAATTTTAAATTATTTTTTGCTTTATTTTCTTATTTATTTTAAGAATTTTCCGCACTTTCTCATTTCTCTGGTTAAAGTCCGGAGACTGTGAGGGATGATTAAGCATATTTTTAATATTATACAGTACGCATCTCTTATAGACGCGAATTATTTGTCGATTTTTTCTGATGCATGAAATTAAAATTGTCTGTTAAGGCCCTAATTTTCGGCACTTTCTTTTAAATTTTCTTTTAAAATATCGAGGTAACCTTTGCTATCCATTGTTGCAATAATTATTAATTTTCGTACACCCGCTTAGAAAATATAGCCCCAAACATAATGCTATCACCGGCGTATTTAACTTACATTTAAATGTTTTAGATTTTCTACTTTTAAATTAAAAGTTTTAATTCTTTATTAGGTTTACTGGTAAAGTAAGTAAGTAAGTATAATACGTACAGATTGAAAAGAAGGCAAAAAAAATTGGAAAAAACCTAAAAATTAGGCATTTAATTATTAACTGGGTGCTGTGGAAACTATAACAAGAAATTACTTCTAGCTAGTAGCAATATTTCAAATAATTAATTTTTATTATTCGATATGTATGATTTGATTAAATGATTTGTATTCGTTAAACACACCTATTATTCTGAACAGCGTATTTTTCACTTTCATTATTTAATAACATTACCCCATAATACTGTTTGTTGCAAATATTTGCAACGGGTACAGCTAATAGTCTACAAAATTGAGGTTTATAATATATCTGCAATATTTCCATGAAAAATATTAGCAATACTTTATCAATGTGAACATGTTGTAAAAAATATTTTTATAAATTTACAAAAATTGTTAAATTTGTTTTTCCATAAAACAAAACAAAATATGAAATAACAGGAAGTAATATGTTGCCCACACAGATTTTTAAGCGTTCAATAAAATGCATTAGTACTTAAATTTGACCTGTTACAATTTATTGAAAGTTTTACATAACAATTCAAACAAAATAATTATTACCAGAAGTGAGTTATAATTTACTGTTTTTTTAAAAAAATTTACCTATTATTCTATACAAAATGTATTGTATAGTGTTGTTCACATTTGCTTGTTATTGAGGTAAAAATCGCAATACCCTTTAATTGGCAATTTTTGTAAAAAAAAAACTTTTATAATTGTTAAAAGTAACACAAATAAAAGTTTTTAACTCATAATTCGCAAAGTTTAATTTCACCCAGTAAAAATCCGGCAGAGCTTTAATTAGCTAATATTTTCATTAGGTAAAATTAAATTTTAAATATTATAATTATTATTCTCGTTGAATTAAATATGTAAATTCCGTTTGTGCAAATCGAAACAATACTTATTAAACTTAACAAACTGCGAATAAAATTAATAAAATTCCATAACGAACCAGAAGTAAAAATTATATGAAAATTTTTCCAATTATGAGTTTAATAATAAACACAATTATTCCAGTGATAATATGAATAAAATTCTGATATTTGCACTTCATTTAATTTAACAAACGACGATGAGCAGGAAAAACGAAATTCAGAAATCAGCTAGAAGTTTAATTTAATTAACTAATGAGTTACAATTTTAATTAGATATTAAAATACAAACATGTACGAAAAGTTATAACACGGTATTATACTAACTGTCTCCTAAATATTCTGACATGTATGTTAATATTTGCTTTTAATTATAATTGTTCATTATTCACATAATTTTCCTTTGTATGATTACTATACGAAACTTTCATTAAAGATGACATAATATCTTTAATTATATATTTCCAATTTCTGATATAGCTTTGTTTATATTATATTCGTTAATTAAATTTTATATTCTATAGCAATTTGTTTGCTTTCTTATAGAGACCGTCTCGTTAGTACCTACTAAGTTATGCGAGATACGTTCGTACGTACAAACGTCACGACGGTCAAAATGGATTCAGGAAAGGTCAAAATGGATATTTGTGTTGAAATCTGAAAACCGAATTTTTTCGCGATTACAATACTTCCTTTGTTCCTTTACTACGTACAAGGAAGTAAAATCAAAGAAAAAAAAAAAAAAATCTGTTGTGGCCAGCACAATACCTCTCGCCATTTCCATTTTGTTATAAAAGTATTGTATTGCACTTCGCTATCGAACCGCCGTTCTATAACAAAAAAATTACAGAACTTTACCCAAATACTGTTTTTTGTTGTACTTCTGCACACATACAATTCTAATTATATCTATTTTTCATTTTATGAGGAAGTTTCTAAATGTCAGCTATTCTTCCAATTCATTAACAAGATTGGCGGTATTTCTAATGGATGTAATGCATGTTACCTATAATTTTAAATATTTAATTAATAAAACAATAAGAAATATTAAATGTACTTCCCAAAAAAAGCTTTCAGAATGTTACTAAAACTTTTGATTGTCATTTACAAATTATGTTATAAACATTTGAATTTGTCAACTGATTTCCTTAGTATATTTTAGCCTACTCAACTTACTACAGCCCGATATTCTATATATTATAGCGTCTTTATCTCTAAATTTAGAGAAGATATGATAAAAAATTTAAATGTATGAGATGTAGAATTTTATGCTTTTCAATATTAGTATATCAAAAATTTTCAAATAATAATATTTAGAAGATTTTTTTAGAAACTACTACTTTCGGTTATCCAATTGTTACCAAAACCTTTTCAGCTCTTCCCATGAATGTCAGATTGAAGAATTCATAGTTAAACTGTTCTTTTGTCTTATAGTTTTTGAGTAATCGTCCCTCCAACATCCACACATACATACACACACACACACACACACACACACACACACACACACACACACACACACACACACACACACACGCACACAGACATTATCGTAAAAATGTTAAAATCGGTTTATATGGACCATAAATCGTGCTTATTCACTTAAATCTCGATATGTGATTATTAGCATGAATCCAATACCTCTCCTAGCGAGAGGTAAAAATTACATTTTTAAAAATCCATTTTCATCAGAAGAAGATGAAGAACTGTAGTCAAACCGTTCGAAACTTGCTATATAAGTCAAATCAATATGAAGGAAAAAAGAAGAAGTATAAGAAGGCGTGAAGACGCAAAATTTAAATGAAACTATTGTATAAACTGTTACGACTATTTTCATAAGCTAATTTTTATGAAACTGTTATCATTATTGTTACGATTAAAATTGTTATAACCTTTGTCTATTTCTCAAATGAAGATAATTTCGTACTTTTATGACAGTCACAATCATTAATAATACCTATGTAAACAAAAATGAGCAGTAGAATAGAAATGAAATTTTGTAACAAAATTATATTATGGAGGTAGATACAGGAAAGTAAGAATTCTTCGGACTTTCAGTCAATTAATAAAATTTATTCATGCCGACGTTTCGACTATACCATAGTCTTCTTCAGGGCTCTAAAATATGATATATAGGCGAAATAATAACATATGAACACAAAATAAATATAAATTACAAATTTCCAGATGACATACAACATTTACTATCACTAGGACCTAAACATAGTATTCCCATAGATAAAACAGATATTCCAATTTACAATATTATTGCTGACGTAGAATTTGCACTTAACAGTACACAAGATGCAGATTTGAAAAATAATTGCAGAGCAGAATTCACTAATATAATGACTAATTATTTAAACAAACCAAATAATCTACCGAGACATGAACAAATAACTAAAAATATCTATAATAAAACTAAAACCTTCTTAAAAAATAATAAAGAGACACTAATAATAAAATCAGACAAAACAAAGAAAACAGTCGCCATTAAAAAACAAGATTATGAACAAAAGATGTCAAATTTATTAAACGATAACACTGTTTACCAACCTATAGATGAGGATCTTACTAAGAAACTACAAAATAAAAATAATTTAATCATTAAAAAATTACATTCAACCAACTTTATTGATGATATTACAAAAAAACAATTAATAACTGAAAATGCGGTACCTCCCAAATTGTATGGTTTAATTAAAGACCACAAAAACGATTTGCCCTTAAGACCGATAGTAGCTGGAATCAATTCTCCAACATATAAATTATCAAAATTTCTTGGTGACATACTAAAACATCTAGAACAAGATGAATATCTGGTCAAAAATTCATATGACATAATTGAAGACATAAAAAAGATTAAAATACCAGATAATCATATACTTATATCATTTGATGTAGTTTCTTTATTTACAAACATTCCCTTAGAACTTATTGAAACGGTTATTACAGAAAAATGGGACATCATCAGCTTAAAAACAAAGATTCCACTGAATATGTTTTTAGAACTTATTAGATTTTGGTACAACAGTAGCTATTTCTCATTTAATGGAAACTTCTACAAACAAATCTCCGGTACAAGTATGGGAAGCCCTCTTTCTCCCATTATTGCCAATTTGGTTATGGATTATGTATTGACGTCAGTGCTAAAACAGTTACCTTTCGAAATAAGCTTCATTAAGAAATATGTAGATGACATAATTACCATAGCACCAGTGGATCAAATAGAATACATGTTGAACACGTTTAATAGCTTCCATCCTAAGATACAATTCACCATAGAAGAGGAGCAAAATAAGCAGATTCCATTCCTAGATATTTTATTATTACATAATGAAGACAACACAATAGACACTAAATGGTTTCGTAAACCATGTGCTTCAACACGGTTCTTAAACTTCAAATCGTATCATCCCATCCATCAAAAAATCAACGTCGCTCTTAACATGAAAAACCGTGCCCTAAAATTAACAAGTAATAAATATCATAATGAAATTAAAAATATTATAACGAACTTGCTCCAGATTAATAATTTTCCCAATAAACTAACCAACAAAATAATGAATACATCAAATAATAATGTCGAACATAAAAACAATAACAATGAAGTTAGATATATATCGTTACCGTATATAAAAGAACTAGCGCCAAAATTTAAAAAATTGATGAAACAAAAACTAGAGTTAAACATAGCCTTTAAACAACATAAAACTGTTAAAAATTTATTTACCGTAATAAAAGACACAACAAAGAAAGAGATACAATCCAATCTAATATATAAAATTCCTTGTAAAAATTGTAATAAAGTTTATACAGGTCAAACTAAAAGATATTTAAAAATACGCCTTAATGAACATAAAAGAAACTCCAACAATAATAATAGAAATATAAAATGTGCGCTAGTGGAACACGCTAAAAGCAATAACCATGAATTTGATTTTGAAAACACTAAAATTTTAGCATTGGAATCAAATTTACACAAACGGTTAACGTTAGAAATGTTATTCATAAAACAAGATAAAAACAACATTAATTCACAAACAGATATTGAACATCTTAGCCTAATATACAATAATTTAATTAATATTAAAAACAAACTTAAAATATAAAATTAAAAAACAACACAATATTAAAATTTTACACGGATGCACACCACATCATCTGCCATCAAGGAGTTCACGGTCCCACATCAGAGTTCTCACACCCACTCATCTATTGGTCCTGCAGTAATTAATCGAAAATTATCCACATTAGTCCTCAACTTAGATTATTCTTATAAAAAAAAATTTTTCTTACACGTTACTAGTTATTTGTAGTTTCATAAATATTCTCATCAAAAACAAGTTTTTAATTGTTAGACGAATTTCTCTCTGTGATATGTTGGTTTTAACTATTTATTTATTTATTTATTCATATTTATTTATTTTTTTTTTAATTGTCCGTGCTGTATGTTATTTTATCCACATGTGGTTTCATTTTTTCAACTGACCATTCTGTAAGTCTATATTTTATAATTTTTGTAATTTATATTTATTTTGTGTTCATATGTTATTATTTCGCCTATATATCATTTTTTAGAGCCCTGAAGAAGACTATGGTATAGTCGAAACGTCGGCATGAATAAATTTTATTAATTGACTGAAAGTCCGAAGAATTCTTACTTTCCTGTATCTACCTCCATCCTAACACAGTCGAATATTGATTTTTCAAAAATTATATTATATTCTAAAGCACGTAAAACACATAGTAATATTTTTGTCCTGTTTTAAGCAAAAAAAATTAAAATAAACTTAGTCTACTTGGGCGTAGACAATATACAAATTCTGATGACGTAAACTACATTATTTTATGCGTAGACTATGACGTAATTTACGTGGCTAGATTACAGGTACAACCCTGATGGAAAATAAAGTAAACAATAAATTTTACCGATTGTGAACAATAGTTATTTATGTGTCAAGGTACTGAAATTATATTTTTTATCACGAATATGGAATATAATTGTCGAGGCCGTAGGGCCGAGGAAAATAAACCATAAGTGATAAAAAGTAACTTCATTGCCAGATGTACATTAATTTTTATTTGAAATAGAAGGAATATTTATATTTGTAGGTTATGTTGACATATCTGTCAGTTGCTGGCAGTCAAACAAATGAACTTATGTTCAGTATTACGAACCTCCGGACTTTAAAATTATCATAATGGACGCTAAAAACTTTATTTTGTTGTCGCAAACTTCTTCATCGAAATTATTTAATTCGTTTTTATATATTTTCTGTCATTTTATGTACAAATTTACTATTGTATATCATACATCTAGCCAAATTATCTTATATATACAATAATTATCATAAGGTTGGTATTTGCTTGAAATCGTCGCATAATGGACTACTTTAGTGCCGATTTTTGAACTTTTAATGCCGATTTTTGTGCACGATTTCAAATAAATATTTTTTTCAAATATGGTAACTCTGAAACCATTAAAAATATTTCTTCATTATAATATCCACACCCAACTGTGGATGTATAGTGCTCGTCACGAGTGATGGCGAGCTGCCATGCATACTAGGCCACGACTTAAACATGATTTCTGCGGAGAATTTCAGCAAGATATATAACTTAAGTAGAGTGTAAACACAAATATGATTAATATTGCACTCCAAGGTCGCAATTTGGTCTGTGCATATCTTCATCTCGCTATCACTCGTCACGAGTACTGTAACTCATAGCATTTGAACTCATTTTAAAGACTATTTCAGCTCTCAGCCATTATGGCCATCTTGCATAAATAAAACATTTATAGCGGTCTCGTAAACTGGATTATAAAACGTGTCCGTTCTACACTTTCCCATATTTTACATTTTTTCGTGCATTTCCTCACGGTCGCCAAATTCCATCCCTGGTGCTTTTTGTGCAAAAGAGATCGTAAAAATGATATTTATCATTTTGCCACATATCGCTAGTTGTAAATCTTATATTATTACAATTTTATGGCACAGAATATCACTCGCGATTGCTAGTAAAAATGTTGTTAATATGAACTAAATTATTATTTATTTGCTTACTACTAAAGTTAAAATAAGAGATACGCAATTGCTACCCTTTCTAATGTTATAAATGTTATTCAGTTTTAAATTTGTTTTACCCTTAAATTCACGCAAGATTTATTGAGGCTTAAAAGTCAGGTAGGCCATGTAAAACAAAATCATTTTAAACAGTTACTTATCTGTCCTTTGAAATAAAGTTGCGAAAGTTAGGTTAGATCTTAGTTAATTAAATGAAAGTATCAAAATGAAAATACGGAATTAACTACAGAGCATTTTCTCCAAGTTTTTGACAAAAATACGTGATTTTTGGCTATTTTTAGAAAATAAAAATTACAGGACAGAAGCTTTTTGTTTGAAGAAGAGATTGATTCTGCAATAGTTCAATTTGGGACTTTTAAAATGTGGGAAAAAATGGTGAAGCATATTATTGCTGAAGGTTGCTGCGTTGAACCTATTTCAAATAAAAGTCTAAAACATATGAACCATTTGTTTTATTCTCACTCATTTTAGGATGACCTTCGTATTTACATGCAACGTTAGTTATTTTATTTAAATAATATGTATTATTTTCTTGCATTTAAATATATTTTGATCAATAAAATTTGAAATCGTCACTAAAACGCACAAAAATTCTAATCTAACTACGATTTCAAGCAAATGCAGTGTTGTCAACTGTATAATAATTATTGTACCTATAAGATAATTTTGGTAAGTGTAGTATGTCTAATAATAAATTAGTACGTAAAGTGACAAAAATATGTGTATGAATAAGAACGAACTAAACAATAGGGTAGTTGCGAAAAAATAAATGTTAATGTTGTTTTTTCCTATTAATTATGAAATATAAACTAATTCTAAACATATTAATGTACAAATTATTAGAAAATATAAAACTTTTCATTCATAATTTTCATAAATAAAGTTCGCGGTGGAATTCTTGTGACGTAGAGTATTAATAATTATATAGTTCGACCAAGTCTATATGACTCATATAAGCTTGTTGTAATACCACTACAAAGCCAACAAATTGAATTATGTTTTAATTTTATCATACAGATATTTATAGTATAATTCTAAAAGCAAAATAACATATACAGAAGTATTATTTAACAGTATGTTTATTTTATAATAATTTACTTGAATACTAGATATTTTCAAGATGTTTATTTCTTATATAGGTAAACTTCATAATTTTGCCAGAAGGTGGCCACACACTCAGGGAATGTACATGTCATTTTTAATGTCTTTTAACCTATGTTTTACGTGTTGGACGCAGTTGGACGACTGATTCGTGTAAAATTCATATTTTATTTTTCTTTTCTGTATCAGCAAATTTAAGACAAGGTAATGAAACTAATGAATTTGTGTGAAAATATAAATCTTTTTAGATAAAAAATAGTAGTATTGCATACAGAGTGTACTTGTGTACTACCGAGAGTGTACCGCTAGGGCAAGAAAGACTGTGATTGGTATTAAAAATACACGTCACATACTGCAAATTTGAAATAAATGCGCAACTACCCTATTCCGATGAAGAATATTGAATTAAGGTTTAAGGTCTTCACGATAACCTCAATGTTCGTAGGTTAGTAACATTGAGTGTCAGACTGACAGTTACATAAACATAACCCATAAAAATTAAAATATTCTTTTCATTTTTACAAATTATTGTTTTCACATAAAATTTGATATACAACTCGACACTGATGTTCGATTTTATCACTCATAGTTTATTTACCTGGCCATTTTAAAATTCTAATGAAATTATTTACAAAAAATAAGACTTTTTTATTTCATCGGCTCCGTATAACGAAATCAGTTGACTAGCCATCAATAAATTAAAAGAAAATAACTTTATTATTATCACCCAGCTTTATTGCGCACAGAAATCATAACAATAATACCTTGATAGCATATGATTACAATAATAAAATCCATTACCAGTGCAATATAAAAAGAAAATGACTCTATATATTAAAGCAAATTACAGTAAAACGGATAGAAATACATAAATTAATATAAATACAGAGAAATACGACAATTTCCATATAAACACTCTGAATAAAAAAAAAAAACTCCTGCAGACAATTTACATGTTGATACGATACCCCATAATAAAAGTCCATATTACACGGTAACAAAGAACATCCGTTTCAATTTTAAAAATAATTACAGACAAATTTATCACGTGATCATGTATAATGACGGGGCTACGTAGATCCACATTCATATAAATGTCTATTTTATTCTGAATTATTGTAATGCAAAAAGGAAACACAATTTAGAAGGCTGGGCTCCGGATTATTGCAGCTACACATGCAAACGAACCCAGATGCAGCCCATGTGAATAAAACACACTACACACTGTACGAATTATTTGCACGGCATACATTAAACATTAAACTATGAGGATATGAGCAGGGTACAGTTTACGGTAAACGTACATATTTTCACACCAATATGGAAAATTTCTCTGATATTTATATGTTTAGAATGAAATTTGTAAAAAGTTAAAAAAGCGAGAATAGACAGAGTAACATACATATGATTCTAGTTTCTAAGTTTACAGCACAGCCATAAGTCCACATTTAGTAAATTTGAGTTACTTGTACTCCATATACAGTGTGTTAATTAAAAATCTGGCCATAGGCGTTTAACATGGAAAACAGTTTTTCTTTGCGCAAAAGTCCCCAATTAATTTTAGACAAAAATGGTTCAAATAAATGTTGTAGATATTAATATTCTACGCCTAAATCACTAAACAGATTTCATATCGTTTGAACTGTCAGAAATTTAATTTTATAGATTATGTGAAAAAATAGTAATAATAAAAGTTATTTAAGTGTTAGATTTTAAAAATAATACCTGTGTAGTGATTTAGGTGCAGAATTGAATTATCTGCAACTTTTAATTGAAAACTGAATTTTTGACAGTTCAAACGATACGCATTTCTTTGTAACTTTGTTTCAATTTCATGGGTATCATTAGAACTGAGCAATATTTTTATACAATTTCAAATTAGATTTTACAAGTTACCAAACGTGCAAAATTAAACTGTTTACTGATTTAGGCGTAGAATATAATTATCTATAACACTTATATGAAACATTTTGTCTAAAATTAATTGGGGACTTTTGCGCAAAGAAAAACTGTTTTCCCATGTTAAACGCCTATGGCCAGGTTTTTAATTAACACATTGTATATACTATATACTTTCAATAAATAAAAAGTTTTTTTTTTTGATATCTAGTATTTTTACCTTCCGTCACCTTTAGGTCAGTAGTGACAGCACGCACTTTAGAATTCTATCAAATGATGCATTTGTTTTCGCTTTTCGCCATGAAGCGAAAATTTGGTAGCATGCGTGTCTCAAAATATTCGCCTGCAAACGTATACGACTCGAGGCGAAAGTGTCAAAGTAACGTCATTATTTTGCCACAATTTATACATGTATTATATGCAACTGTCATACTACTTTTTTTTTTTATTTTGATAGTGTAAGTCCAAAAAATTCCGAAATAAAAACCGAATATAGAATTCTAAAGTTCATGCTACCAAGATTCGTAAAAGTAAAATCGCATTCGTCTGCTTTCTATGATAGAATTCTAAAGTGAGTGCTACCACTACAGGAAGGTATTGTCTTTGGTCAAAAATTTCGGTTGTGAATTTTTAATGAATAAGCACGTTTTTGGGGCCCTAGAATAAAACTATGAGTTTTACGTATGTGTGTGTGTGTGCGTGTGTGTGTGTGTGTTTAGTGTATGTTCGCGTTATAATTTTATTGGATTTATAGAATCTTTTCCAAGAAACTCTCGATATGGAATTTGTGGAAAATAGCATATGATCGTGTTACAATATTACTTAGGGTTGCCAGATTTAAAAACAATTATATAGGAGAACTGAATCTTCAAAAAAAAAATATAGGAGATTTGGGGAATATATAGGATACATTTCAATAGACACTTACAAAATTGACGTCACTCCCCTCGTTGCCTTACGTCCCGTTCCCTGTCCCTATCTGTCATTGTGTTCGCATCTGTTATTCAGTGATAAACCTAATTCTTTATTGTGATTTGTACGTTGTGTTTAATAAAAATGAGTTTAAAACCAGAAGATGTGTCTGGGGCAACTTTTTTGTTTGATAATATTGAAGATCGTTCGATTATTCAACTAAAACGATGGCTAGAGTGTAGAGTCTACGGCTGATGACAGGTCTTTGTTTGGACGTGGTAACCATAGCAACCTTGATTTCTATGCTTTGCCGTTAGAGGCGCTCGTGCAAATTGCAATTTTGTAAGTGTCTATTTCAAACTTTTAATTAAAGTATTAATACTGACAATAAAATGGTTAAGTAGTTATTATACTTTCTATGGCTTTGAGCTTTTTTCAATAAATATTTTTATCTTTTAACAGAATCATATAATTCCTAGTGATTCATTTCAAAATTTACACTTATATGTAGTTTGATTTTATTCTGTTTATTGAATTACTGAAAATATAGGATAATTTACCTTATTTATAGGATATAGGAGAATTGTATAAAATATAGGGGACTCCTATTAAATATAGGAGGTCCGGCTGCATCCTGTATGTAGGTTTTCTCTGCGAAATACATATCTTTGGCGGTCAGGCTTCGTTCGATCTACCGTTGGGACTACGCAAATAACTCAACGCGGATACAAGGTAAATAATCAGTGGAATATTTGCACGCAGAATACATAACAAGGTGTTTCGTCAAATATTCTGCTCTTCAAACACAAGGCGTTGTGTTACTAAGTAATTACAACAGATTAAAGGTTACAACTTTTAATTAGAACTGATTTCATTGCTCTTATTTCGAGAATAATTTAAGAATATAATGAAATGCATAGTTGATAATAAATGAAAATTCCATCTTTAACCGTGTATGAGTGGTAGATGAAAATATGAGAAATGAGCTAAATTATTTAGTTCATTTCTTTTATTTTCATACATCACTCATACACTCACTTAGGGCCGGTTTTTCAATGTACTGGCAAGTGTCTGTTAAGTCTCTGTAAAATTTATCCTCATGGTAAACACCTATTTCAGTTTTTCAATGTCATGGTAGCGTTACCAACAGGATAAGTCTTAGGTAAACAAGAGGATAAAGTAACAGACACTTTGACCTATCGATAAAAGTTTACCAGTAGGATAAATTCAGCTGTTCTGACATATTGACATTGACAGTTAAATAATATTCGTAGAAAATTATAGAAATATGTATACAATAGACTTATGTAAATGTGTTTTTCGATAATAAAGACAAGGACAAGGAAGAATTGGAAGATTTCGTTTGTTATTATAATGGTAGTGAATCGAAAACCACATATTGAAAGACGTCGACCAGATCTCGTTGACTTCTAGTGACGATAAATATTTTGAAAGGTTCAAATTTAGCAAAAAAATACTGCTATATATTCAGAGAATACTGATATTTCCAATGGTATAAACATTTGTTCCAAAAATGTCTTGTATACCAATGAATGTGGCAAAGTACTTTTCACGGCTTATTAAAAAATGTATAAATTTCATTAAATTATAATACATAATCCACTTTATAATAATTTATTTTGATTACAAGAATGAGAAGAATTAATAACAAGCAAAACGTTGATCACAACAATGTTGCGTCAATATACAACAAAGTTATTGTTTAATCGTAATAAATATATATAAAATATATTGTGTAGTGTTAAAAATAGAATGTATAACGCAATGTTTTACTAATCACTTCAAAATTGAGAATTGCCAAGAACTCATGAACCAAACCAGCTCTGACAGTCAGTAGAAAAATAGTTTTTTCCAATCTTCAGTTCATGTATTCTTACCACATATTGCTACAAACTAAAGCAAACTTTAAATTTGCTTGAACGTTATTATTATTGCCAACCTTACAGTTGACAACCAAAAGTGTCTGTTACTTACCAGACAGATAAATTCGTATTGAAAAACGCATTTTCATTACCATGGAGTTTATCTGATGGATAAATTTAATCTGCTAGGTAGTTAACAAACACTTTAACAAGCGATTGAAAAACCGGCCCTTAAAGATAGAATAACGGACGAGAAAAATTTTAGAGACATCATCGTAAAACTAGTAAAATCGTATTCTAGGAACCCTAAAACGTGCTCATTCATAAAAACTCACCACGGGATTGTTTGACAAAGGACAATACCTTCCTTACCTAAAGGTGACGGAAGGTAAAAAGTACAAGCAATCAAACTTTTATTCACTTTGATTTACCCTACCAAAATTTATTTTGATATTTATTTTATACGTACAAAAACATTCTTAAATTTTCATATTCAATACACCAGCAATCAAATTATCTTTCCTTACTGGATGTAAGGGATTTACATCAGATAATGTCGCACAAAAGGCCCATCATCCACTCTTCTACGTGAATAATCACCCCTGCTCTCATTCGCCCAGAGATCTGTATCTATAATGACCACTCGAGTCGCGAGTCTGTAGCTTCTATGACCTGAAGCTTCTGTGTACTACTGCTCGCTTGCAGCCTGTCGTCTATACTTCCTACTCGTAAGTTTGTTCACTGGACGTCCTCTGTGAGGAAAACTTACCTTTCATGTGGCTAATCTGGACTATATGGATGTAGATTGTGCAGTGAATCGGATGAAGGTGATGATAATTTGATCATTGGAGAAACAGGCAATATGAAAGGAAAGAATAAAGTGAACTTTAAAAGTGCTTTCCTCCTTAAAAATACTATATTTTCCTTATAAAATGAATGATATTAGTCTCCGGAAAATTATAAAAATTCATTTAATATTGTCGCATAATGGGAATTTAACACTTTAAATTCAAATAAAATTTGTTTTCATTTCGTAATATAACTTTACCACATGAGCGAGCTAGCGAGCACTGTAGCATTACTCTAAAATATGTAAATATGAAGTCTCAGAGTATTTAAATTATCGTCTTGAAATGAGCCTGATTATGAAAACAGCTCTAATTAAAATTTCGATGATGTTACCCAGAGTGTAAAACAAGTGCGATGGCCGAGTATCGAACCCGGATCAACTGCTTGGAAGGCAACTATGCTTATCATTGCTCGAAATACCGGTGGGTACAAAAGACCACCTGCCCACCCGTATTTCAGTGAATACTGGTCGGAGCCGATTCTTCACCCATAAAAACCCGTAAGACCCATAAGAACCAAAAGAACCGCAGATCCGTATCACCTGTAAGAACCACAGACACGTAAAATGCATAATTAAGTTGCTAATTATCTGTTTAAATAATCATACCGTTGAAAAAAAAATTATTTTATTTAGTTGATTTATGTGATTAAATATTTCGCATAATACAGTTTATTTTAAGGGACAAGTTAGTAATTTGTACAATAATAAGACAAGTAAAAAAAATCACAGACAGAATAATTTAAATGTGTGTATTTAAATGCAATAATGAGATATGTATGTTCTCTGTGCGGCGAAGTATGACCCTTACAGGCAATCGTACGCTTCATATGTATATAATGTCAAGTCTTAAGGGAAATACGGTTCTTACGGGTTATACAGATAATACGGGCCTCGGTTCTTATGGGTAATATGGGTCTTCTGTTCTTATGGCTCTTACGGGTCTTATGGGTGAATAATCGACTCCGATCCGTATTCCATTTTGTCGGGGTGGGTAGGTATTTCCCATTTAACTAAATACCTAGTTCGAAGTCCTAGCCCTGATGCTAATCATGACACCACCATCGCTTTATGTGCAGAAAGTTTCTACTTCATCCAAAAGGATCTTCAGATAATTTTATCTAGAATCCGGATCAACTGCTTGGAAGGCACCTATGATGACCATTACACCACCATCGCTATATATCAAAAACCTAATCAGATTTTTACTTGATCTTTAGTTTTATATATTTATTAAATTAAAATTGGGTACAACCAAGATTTGAACTCGGGACCTCTCGCACCCAAAGCGAGAATCATACCCCTAGACAATTGGACAGATATATTCAAAGTATTATGAAAATAATATAGGAATTTATAATTTATTTTTATAGATAATAGACGTATATTACTAACAAATAATGTTATCTAGAATGTAAAATAAGTGCGATGGCCGGGAATCGAACCCGGATCAACTGCTTGGAAGGCAACTATGCTGACCATTACACCACCATCGCTATACAGGGTGTCTCTTAAATAGGGGGACATGGCTTAACTACAGATTCCTGAGGCTAAAATAAGACGATTTAACCAAACTTGCTTCTACCGGAAAGTGTACCATTTAGCCAGAATTCTGCTTCAAAGTTCTTCGAAAAAAAAATTTTTTTGCTTATAATAATCGGACGCTTTATTCGATTTGGATGAAATTTGGTATGACAGTTTATATAGTTATATGCCATCTTTTAAGATGATACTTGTTATTATTAGTGAACCACTAGTGTATGAAACTTAGGTCTCCCAACATTAATTAGACCGTAACTTTTTAATGGCAATGTCGAAAACGTGAAATTATTTTTCTTCAGAAAGATACATTCAATAGTAAACTTTTCTCTGTCTGTGTAATTTTTGATATCTGTTACGGTTCACACAGAAAAAGATAAAATCTGAGTGTCTGCACTGCTAAATTTTTAAAATAAATTTAATCTAGCAGTCTACCCAAATGTCAAACAAGTAATTTTTAATGACAGTAACGAGTTGTCAATCTTCACAACTTGTTTAGGAGTAAGCTGAGATATGTAATCGTCTTATTTATAATAATGTTAGTAAAATACTATTAGACCGAACAAACGGATGTTACTAATTTTACAATATTGCGAAGAAAATTTTTTACAACTCGTAAAACAATTGTTACTGTCATTAAAAATTACTTGTTTGACATTTGGGTAGACTGCTAGATTAAATTTATTTTAAAAATTTAGCAGTGCAGACACTCAGATTTTATTTTTTTCTGTATGAACCGTAACAGATATCATAAATTACACAGAGAGACAAAAGTTTACTATTGAATGTATCTTTCTGAAGAAAAATAATTTCATGTTTTCGGCATTGCCATTAAAAAGTTACGGTCTAATTAATGTTGGGAGACCTAAGTTTCATACACTAGTGGCTCACTAATAATAACAAGTATCACCTTAAAAGATGACCTATAACCATATAAACTGTCATACCAAATTTCATCCAAATCGTATAAAGCGTTCTGTTATTATAAGTAAAACTAATTTTTTTTCGATGAACTTTGAAGCAGATTTCTGGCTAAATGGTACACTTTCCGGTAGAAGCAAGTTTGGTTAAATCGTCTTATTTTAGCCTCAGGAATCTGTGGTTAAGCCATGTCCCCCTATTTAAGAGACACCCTGTATATCTAGAAACTAATTAGGTACTTACTTGAAACTTAAATTTAAATATTAATTAAATTAAAAGTGGGCTCAACCGGGATTTGAACCCGGGACCTCTCGCACCCAAAGCGAGAATCATACCCCTAGACCATTGAGCCAACATATTTATAAGGAAATATTCTTACTAGTAATTATTGTACTTAAATTTAACCAAACTGCATGTTGACAAATTTTAGTGAACAATATAGGTATACGAGTAGATAACAAAACTTAACAATCTAATTAAGGCTAATTTTTTATTTTCAGATATCCAGTGCTACCAATTCAAATCTTCGTATTAATTCGGTAAGTCAATTTAGTATTTATAAACCACAAACCACTATATTACTAGTATCACGTTATTTTTGATGAAAATAACCCCAAGCCTTCTGTGATGAGTTCAAGACTTTAATTCTAATTTATTCATTATTAATTGACCACAAACAAATCGATTTGATCTGTCTGGCCTTAACTCCTTCTAACTTCATTTTATTCCGCGCCGTATGACATGAAACGAGACAGAATTTCTACGACCCTAGATGGTATCGATTCTTCATTTCGGTTAGATAGAGGGTGACATTTACATTGGGAAGACTCTTTCGTACCGCGACAAAGGCGATTTATTCTACAAATGTTACCGAATCGGATTTCAAAATTATAATGCGAGGTTTCAGCATTCGCAAAGTATTTGATACGTTCATATTTTCAGCAGAATATCGGTTCGAAAATTCAGGAAATGTAATTGCAGAATACTATGAAAATTTTACTGGGACAGTTATTATATAAATGAAATAATTATAAAGTAAAATATTGTAAGGTTCAAGAATGAATTATCTAGACTGATTTACGCCGTAGAAAACGTAAATTTTAGTCCTAAAATTAAGCGTTAAATTTGAATCTAGTGATCTGTAGCAATTAATGCAGATAAAAATAAAAAAGTTGTTTTAATATAATATATTTTGATACAAGTGTATAAGCCGGCCATTAAAGGCACGAGTGCTTTAATGGCTCTTATATACGTGTATCTTACGCTATCTTTTTATTATACCTGCATAAGATGCTGGAGAAAACGATCTCAAATCTTGATTTTTAATGCCCAGGGTCCTGGGTGCAAATCCATGAATTTTTCATCGTTATTTATACTTTAATATAATTCACGCTAACTAAGGTACAGAAGTTCACTGTCGAAAAACAGTCTTCAATATATGAATATTACATATCAATAATACCATCGACAAACTATTTCCATTTGAAAATCTCTCTTGTGTCCCTGAGAAATTCTTTCAATTTTCGCCTATATCGTAGTAGTTTACGACGGGCTTACGACATAGTCATAGACGTTGCTATACCATTTCTCAAGTCTTATATCCTGAGACTATAACGCCGTAGTGACAATACTACGCGCGACGACGCTCTCTATCGGAAAAATAGAACACTACAGCGGAAGTGAAGTAAAGTGCGGTGCATATAGTGCTGAGAGAAAACAATGGAAAGAAGGGTAGGAGTTTTTGTTTTATATGACATTAGGTACATGAGAGGAATTGTATAATGAAAATTTAAATAAACGTGACGCCTTTTCCATTATATTTTAAAATCTCCATAATTATTTTCACATAAAGTTGACTGATCGATATAAAATGTATTTGCTTTCCTAAAACATTGGTATCCACATTTCACTTTTATTAAAAAAAAAATGGTTTAAAACTTGATTTTATTATACATTAATAAATTTACGATTGATTATGATTTGGACGGCCTGGGGATTTAACATGGGATTTTAGTTTTTTACAGTTTTCTGCTCTCGTGTTCATTTCACGTCAAAAACTGTAGGGTGTAAAGTTGTTCAGAATTAAAAGTTGCATACAAAACTGTTTATACCTTTTTGTTTTTAGTTTCTTCACAATTTTAATAGAAATTTCAAAATTTTTGTTAATTCGTACCACATCTATGACACTTGTTTTCTTTTTTCTGATTTTCATAAGTTATTTATAAATGTCAAATGTCAATCTAATATATGGAAATTAATTTCTTATTCTTTGATAACTATTTCCTGCATAATAATTCTTTATAATAAAGATACGTTCTTCATTCGAATAAATATTCATTATTTAATTTACTTTTTACAAAAAAAAATGATTTAATAAATGTGTATATTATAATATTCGCCCATATTCCGTAACTCAATCGATAATAGTCAAAAAGGTATCGATCGATAATAAACAAATAGTAGTAACAATTGTATCATCCGTTAGTTTCATTTTTTACCTCTCACTAACAGAGGTATTGGATTCATGTTAAAAATCACACATCCAGATTTTAATGAATAAGCACGTTTTATGACACCTGCAATCCGATTTTAACACTTTTACGATGATGTATGCGTGTGCGCGCATGCGTATGTGTTTGTGCGTGCGTGCGTGCGTGTGTGTGTGTGGGTGTGTATGTTGGATAAACGATTTCTCAAATTCTATAAGACTTAAGACCTGTTTAACTACGGATTCCTCAATCTGCCATTAATGAACTAATGAACCTGTCACCATGTAGTCGAGGTAACAAAAGCGTCGGTCACTTTCATTATTTAAAAAAGAAATTTTTATTCACGCCTTAATCCCTCAAAAAAAAAACCAGGATGGAGGTGAAGATCAACCCTCTTATCAAATTTACGGGGTTTTGTAAGAGAACACATCTTACCAAAAAACATCAAATGTAAAAACTTAGACAATAATGTAAAATGCTGAAGATGGAGGTTTTTGGACCGCCGAAACGTCCAAATAGATGTTAAATCAAGAGAATTGTGAACATGAATTATCCCTCTTCTCGACAACTTGAATAGGCGAATTAAGTTCGACATTTAGAATCTTCATACAAGGTACCAGAAATTAGAAAAAATAATTAGGTTTTGGTAATAATTGGACAACCGGTAGTAGTTTTCTAAAAAAATTCTTCTAAATATATATTATTTTAAATATGTTATTACAAATATTAAAGATATATATTACAGATAAAGAAATATATATATATATATACAAAATAATCGGTTGTAATGAATCTCACAGTGTAAACAACTCCAGAGAAACCAGCTGAAAATTTAAATGTTTGTAATTGTCTGATAAATGTCGGTGTCATAAATGCAGAAGTACATCTAATATTTCTTATTTTATTATTAATGGGGTATTCCACCCAAGTTTTTTTATTATTTTAAATAAAACTTCATTCAGTTTTGAAGCAATTCATAGTATTAAAAAATCTTATTTGTTCCTAGTTTAACAGTATTTTATTTTCGAGAAATCAGTGTAACGTCACTTTTCCCCTATATTTGTCTTTTTCATACACACTGCTGTGAGTACGCTGCGAGAGAAAGATAGCAATTGTATGACGTCGATTTTCCCTTTTATCAAATGTGAAATATCTCGTAAAGTAATTATTTAAAAAATGTTTTCATTATTTTAATTATTATTTATTGAGCCATACTGTATGTTAAATTGATTTTTTTAAAATTTTTTTGTTATGGTGGAATACCCCATTAAATATTTAAAATTATAGATACATAATATGCACCATTTAGAAATACCGCCAATTTCGTCAATGAATTGGAAGAAACTCGAACATTTAGAACAGTAGGAGAAAAAGAATAGACGTAATTAGAATTTTTTGAGAGTACCGTACCAGATATGTTAAATACAATACTTATATAGCTTAATATGGATATGCGAGAGTTTTTGTGCTGGCCACAACAGATTTTTATTTAGTGCGAACTAATATTTATTGGCTACAATTTATTATCGATCAATAGAAGTTATACGTTGAGTTACGAAATAGGGGTGTTTGTTTTTATATGTCATGGATATTAACAGATCTAGTGAAAAAACTAGAAACACAATAAAAAGTAAAATTAGTTTCATATGCAACTTTTAATTCTGAACAACTTTGCATTCTACAGTTTGTGCCGTAAAATAAACAAAAGAACAGAAAATTGTTGAAAACTAAATCCCATATTAAATCCCTTTGTTCATCCTTCACCGTCACCACTCAGTACAGTATTCGTATTTATACACTATGCTAGCGAGATTTATAGATAATCAGGCTTATTCTTGTGACTCTTGTAATTATAGCAAGATGGCTAAAATAACAATTTTCCTAACAAGGCTGTTAGCAATATTGTTTTGATTTTGTATTCAGGTGGCACCCTTGTTATTAATGTTCAACAATTTCGGTAGGTATCATAACAATTGTTATAACTTAGCAATGAATTTAGGGAAATTTTTGATGAAATCTAGGGACATTAAGCAGTTGACTGAATATATTAATCATTTGACGTTTAATCTAGTGATTATGGCCCGTATTCTAACATCTTGAAATATCGCTACTTCCAAAAAATCGCTACTTCCAAAAAATCGCTACTTCAACTGTCAAATGTGAACTTTAATATTAAAAATAAAAGAAATAAAAATAAAATAAATTATAAATGCCACTTATTTCAAATATTATAGGTTTCATTGAGAAAGCCTTTAACATCCGAATATTCAAAATCAGAATATTTAACACCAGAATATGCTTGCACAGAATCATTTAAATTGCGAATATTCAAGAACCGAATAGTGCATCGGCAGGAAGCGGTTTGCCCGAATGATTCATAAACCGAGTAAGTAGGCAGGACGTTAGATTATATTTACGTTGGTTAGCGATGGTTCTGCTGAGACACTTTCGGGCAATGTTTGAATATTCGGGATTTGAAGGATTTGGGTGTGCATATTCTGCTTTTGAATATTATGATTTTTAATATTCTAGTTTTGAATATTCGGGCGTTGAGTATGCACTCGGTTTCATTTACAAAAATATGAAACCTATTGTTGTCTATTCATAAAATAAAATAAAATTTAAAAAAAAGTCGAAATAGCGTTACTTCGTTAACGGATTACTTGAATCACGAAGTTGTTGTAGTTCTAACCTTAAATTGTATCTGAAATTTTTGAGTTCCAATATTTAAATTACAAGAAAAATAGTGATTATTATTTTACCTCTGTTCTTCGTTCTCAATTGTTTCCAAAAGTAAAACAAAATTTATATTTGCCATATTTATTCAAAATAAACTTGACTTTAAAATATAACAATGTTGCACTCAGGCGACAAGTTTTAGTTCTCGCCTGTCTAGCAATCAGAAATAACAATTCTTGTTGTAATAACAAGGTAATAGAGGTCACAAGAATTAAGAGATTGCCAAAATAACAATATTAATATCAAGCGTAACAATATTGCTCAGCAGACAATTGCTAATAAACATCAATGATTACGTGAATACAAATTCATCATTGTATTGTAATATTAACAATATTGTTACATATAACAATTGTTATTCGCTTAACAAGGCTCACAAGAATAAGGCTGAATGTATCTTGTTGAAAGTAGCTCTTAGAAATACATGAAAATGTTATAAACTCATGTAGTATTAGAATTTTATTTTCAAATATAACTATTGTTCTTGTAAACTACTGTTCTTATAAATATCAACACGTATCGTTTCGTAACTTTTCCCTTACAAGAACAGGAGCAAGTGTACACAATAATTGAAGTGTCAATTAATGTCATCTACACAATCATGTTTTTCTATTGTCCCATATACATTGTGTGCACATCCATTTTCGCCTGTCATGCACTTTATTTCACTCTAGTCGACGTATTCGATGCATATAATCGATGAAAAGAAATCAGTTCATAAATAAATACAAGTCGATTGGAAGTCATTGAGAATGCTGTGTTATTAATAAAGTTGACAGTTCTGTGTCACAGTTGTTAAATCATTATCTTTTCTACAATAATTATTTTCGAGGAAATGTACTCAGTTTATGTCAAGTGTATCAAGTATATTTCAGTGGAACTCTTCAGACTTCTATAAATAAGAAACCTTTAGTGCCTATTAATAACTGATAAATATCATTCAGTTTATACAAAACATTTTTTTATAAATTCTTTGCCTTGCTGTAAAAGCAACCATTGCTAATTTTTGTTTTATGATTTATTATTGTCACCAAATATGTATTTTTTCTAAACCATATTTTAATGTGTGCCTTTGTTTACTCAAAATAGCGCTTTAACCGCAAAGATAGATAAAATAATAAGGTACTTTATCAGCAACGATAGATAAAGTACTTTTATTCAATTTTGACGTTTTAAACTGTCATTATTAACTCCATAGCAACAACTATAAGTAACACTTTTTTCACATGTGAGTTAAAAAAATTTTTAAATCACTTTCACAAAATTTTAATTCACTCTGCAACAAATAATGCATTTAAAATAACATCAGGTACGAAAATAACACTTACCATAATATTTATCTTATTATTTTTCACGGCACAAATGACAGACAATAAAGCATTTTAAATACATGACTTGACGTCTATCAGCTACGATTGTCATGCTCAGCCTACTAACTGATCAGTTTTTTATTTTGTCAAAATTAAATATTATAATGGTTTTTATTAGTATTTCGTCAAAATTGTATAAAATATTGTACAAACCACGTGAGCTAAGAATGTTTATTCACTCGAAGATATTAACTAGCTAAACTTTCTTCTCATGAATAAACATTACCTTAGCTCACTTGGTGTGTAAATATCTATAAATGTATTTAAATTAAATTAAATACAATATAAACTTTGACCGTATGTGTTAATAAGAACTTCAATTATGCAATTATTAGCAATGTCAAAAAGTTTATTCTAGGTAAAGAAGGTATTGTCTTTGGTCAAAAAATACGGTGGGGTTTTTAATGAATAAGCACATTTTAGGGTTCCTAGAACACAATTTTACTAGTTTTACGATAATGTCTGTATCTCTCTTTCTATGTGTGCAAGCGTGTGTGTGTGTATGTGTGTGTGTGTATGTGTGTGTATATGTGTGTGTTTGTGTGCGTGGCAACAATTTCTCCAATACTACAATTCTAAAATTTATATTTCTTTCGCATTCCGCTTCTTTACATCCGTATGAAGAGTTGATTAGATTTTGGTCCTTAACAGTTTTCCTTAAACAAACGCAAACATGGTTTATTGACATTTTATATGATTATCAATATGAAAAAATATCTTATTGTCTATACGTTTTTATTATACATTTTCCTTCATATTCTAATTGACAGATGTTGTAGAATCTTTTCCAAACAACTTTTGGTATGGGATTTGCGCATAATACATAGAATTGACGGAGGGTAATGTGCTGGCCACATCAGATTTTTTTATATCTGTTACAGAAAGAAAATAGGATTTTATACTTACGAAAAATAATTCATCCTCTCGTCTATAAATTTAATAAAAATATTAAATAATAATAATAATATATTTGTGATTAAGAAAAATATCTTATACAAAGAAATGTTGATATGACAATAATTCTTGGTACATAGTAATAATTTATAATAAATACTTAAATATTTAATATAAAATTTCGCAGTTTTAGTGATCCATTTACAAAATTAAATATATTATACAATTTTTCTTTTGTTAGATTTTCCATTATGGTATTTTTGGCGTCTTGTGGTTGGCTTTTGAGTATTTATTGCTGTATGGTGTGCTGACGGATAGGATTATAAATTGGGCATCTGAGGAAGAAATGAGTAAGGTCATCTTATTCATAGATATTGCATAATGTGCATATTTTGTCTTGCTGAAAAATATTTGAAAGGCCATCATGATATAATGTTGTTTTTTTTTGGAAATCTGATCTGATTTGGATAATAAGTTTCAGGATTTTGTAAGGGACATCAATGTTTAGATAATTAGATGAAAATGTCAATTTTTTATACGTTGGATTGTAGGATGATGATTTTATTCTTAGTATGTCTTCTTGGTACTGTGACTCTTGGAAAGATATTTTTATATTATTTAATTCGTTCTTTAGTGTTATGCTATCAAATAAAAATAGCTATTATTAAGTATACATTTCCAATTTCGTAAAGCAGTTTTCATACTATTCTGTGTAATATATGTTGGCATTAGAGTTCAGTTATGGAATTCAAATCAAATTTTGAACATCACGAAACAGAAGTGGAATCGTATTCGTGACCACATGCCACAAATCCCCTACATGGTGAAGATCACGTCTGAAATTATATCAAACCAGAATGCAGATTCTAACACTGTATTTCGATGGACGGCGTTAATACCAAACTTCGCAGGTATGTCGTAACATTTATATGATGAAACTAAACCAGAGTATGAAGTACAATACTAATTTTGATGTAAGTTCAAGACTGTAGATACGAGTACCTAATAAATCATTTCAGATATTTGAGTGACATCTACATTTACTTTTTGAACTAAAAAAAAACTGTTTTGGCCAGCACAAAACTTCTCGCCATTTCCATTTCCGTATTAGGCTATGTAAGTACATATTGCATTTAACATTTCTGGTAAACCAACAAAAATTCTAATTACATCTGTTATTAATATATTTTTATATTTTTTAATTCATTCTACATATAAATAAGTGTCCTCCTACTCTTCTAAATCTTCGAGATTCTTCAAATTCATTGACGAAATTAGCGATATTTCTGATGCGTAAATGTAATATATGTATCTATAATTTTAAATATTTAATTAATAATGAAATAACACACACGCACACATATATTCACACACACACACACACACACACACACACACACACACACACACACACACACACACGCAAAGAGAGAGAGAGAGAGAGAGAGAGAGAGAGAGAGAGAGAGAGAGAGACATCATCGTAATGTAAAAACAGGTTCTAGTGATTTTAAACGTGCTTATTCACTAGAATCTTAACTTAGCGAGAGCAGTGGCGGTCCCAGGATTTTGGTCTAGGGGGGGCGACTAAATAATTTCAAGTACTTATTTTCTCATATTTATATTTTATAATATAAAGATATTTTAAGATATTAAGGTAGGAAGGTTAACATTAAAAATATAAAAAACGTTAAACAAGAAAATAAGATATTTTAAAAACCATGAACAAAAAAAATATTGTGTAGGTTGTTAAAAATAAGTGTAACAAATTATGACGGAATATAGTACTTACCAAAATGAGTATAAAAAGCTTAATCAACATGGGTCCGATCTTCAATAGATTCCAAAATATAAGGCAGTGAAAAATGAGTTTTTTCGGGGTTTACCCCTGCTATCTCGAAAAATGTAAGAGTTGTTACGACTTTGATTAAATGAGACTTTTTGTTTACCTTTCAGACGTGATCTTTGTTTTCTCAAGAAAAAATCGAATAATTGTACTAAAATAAATGTTGGCTAATATTTAATTTTCAAATAACTTCGTATCTATTAGAAAGTGAAAAAAATGTTTCATATTAAATTTTATTGTTTTTTTTTTTATGACATAGACAAAATTTTGTTAAATCATTATCTTTGTCAGTTTTTCTTCTATGCTAATACAAAATGGCCTCTTTCTCAGAAATAGTTGAAAATCAGACCCATGTTAATTAAACTTCTTTACTCATTTTGGTCAATACTTATTTTTTATACTCTCACGCGTGAAGTGAGTACTTCACGTATTAATTTTTATGTGTGAAGTTTGATTTTTTGCATACTGCGCGTGAAGTGTTACTTCACGCACCGTTCATTATTTTAAATATTACAAACTGAATTGTATTTTAATAAAACAAAGCTGTTAAACACCCGTAATGTTGGTAACCATGATTACACAAGTCGATAATACAGAGGCTTTGCGTTAAAAGAATGACAATGTGAAGAAAAAATATATTTTATTGCAAGGTCGTTGAAAAAGTATAGTATGTAACACTTGTGTGAAGCCTATTTTACATTCGGGTGGTTTGCAACACTCGCCTTCGGCTCGTGTCGCAATCTCCACCCTGATGTAAAAATTTCAGCTTCACACACTTGCCACATAATATATTATTTTAACATCCTGTATATTATTATATCACATAAAGATGACAACAGATTATATTACGAAGTGTAATTTACTTTTGGATCTTGTTGTGAAACGTTCTATTAAATTCCCAACATCTATATTAATATTTCGGTGAATGTGTATAGAAGTGCTAAACCTGTTAAACTCTCTTCGTCCATTTTATTTCGTACATACGTCTTTAATCGATGAAGTGTTCAAAAACTCCTCTGTGGCGACGCTGTACTAACAGGCAATGTTAATTTTTTTCACTTTAAAATTGAAAGAAGACAAAAGCAGAAATGATTTTTAACTCTTGATCTACAGTGAATACGAATTGAACACCCATGTTTAATAAAACTAAAGACCGAGCAATATTTAAGATCTCCATAAATGATAATCAATCTTTATTAGGTGGCTATATTTGGGTGTTATATGGTCATTTTTTATTTCTTGCAGATAAAGAATTTCCAACACAAATATAAAACATAGAGAATAAATACTTTTTTAAATACAAAGCGTTTTTTGGCGTTTCCCTAATTGTGTTTGTGTGTGTACATAAAAAAATATAAAGGTCTAGGGTCTAGGGGGGGGGGGGGGCGATCGCCCCCATCGCCCCCCCTCTGGGTACACCACTGAGCGAGAGGTATGTAGTTATAGATTTTATAGGAGTTGTTAAAATTAATTTGAGTAGAAGGTATGGTTTAAATTCTTGTTTTACAAATAAAAACTTATTTTAGTCTGTGAAAAAGTGAAGTATATTTATCAGTCAAATATCGTATTACTCAGGGATTTGTTAACTACTGGATGGAGCGAGTGAATCTTTACCATGTACCCGGTCAGATCGACAGATATAGTCATACATAATTGATTTGTTGTCTTTGTTTCCGTTAATTGTCAAATATTTTGTGTGATAGTTTTGACAGATTTTAGGTTATTCTTAGCATCATTAAAATATAATTATTTTAATATATGAGAATGGTTCGAAAGTGTTGTATTGAAAATTGTCTATCAAAATATGTGATGAACGACCTGTCGTTTCATTAGTAAGTTATGATTAAAATTATGATTTCTTCTAAAAAATAATTTGACAAATAAACGATTTATATTCTTACAGATGTTCCAATTTAGCCTTGTATTAGATGGATTCGTACTTATTTGACTTTTCATGATCAAATATACTTAAACACAATTAATTTTTGACATGAATTTGACAGATGTGAATATGACAGATATGAATGTCAAATTCACGTGTCTAACGTGGAATTATCTATATATTTCTCACTCACACTTCCTGTGTTCTCTCTTAATCTAGCCGGGTACACAAGAAATACATATATCGATATACACTTACTCCATCCAGTAGTTAACAAATCCCTGGTATTATTATACTTTCATAAATATAACCTCGCTTTTTATTTTACAATTCAGACAAAACATTTAAATTACATTATTTTGGGGACCATCATAATTATTTGAAAAACGAAACCAATAAACCAACATAGCTGCATTCAAGCTAGCGCTAGCGAAGTAGCAAAATAAAGTTAGCAAAATATTTACTGAACGGCATCTTTGGCGCGAATATGAATTTAAATATTTGACGTTTGTTCTTTTGTGGTTGTGCTGTCCAGTGAGCTTTATTTTTAAAATGGATGATCAGGTAAGATATTACTTTGTAAACTTTTAAATGATTCATCCAACTTGGAATTAAAAACTGTTGAGGCTTGTGGGAATAACAGAAAATACAATAAATACATTGAGCCACCAGAATAAGCACATTTTGGGATCCCTAGAACACTATTTTACTATTTTTCTGTATGTACGTGCCTATGTGACGATAGTTTCTCCTCCAATTTGAAAAAATACAATTTCTTCGCACTTTCCTTCTTTACATTCTTTTAACGAGCAGATTAGATTTTGGTTATAATGAGCCTGTTTCACATTTTTCAAAAACTATTTTAAATGAAAGTTTATGCAATGATTTTCTTAGTAATAATTTTTATTTTAATAATTTGTTGTTATTTGTGGAAATAATTAAATAAAAAGATTGGCGTCCTGAAAAACTACCTCCCACTCCTGTGACGTAGAAGTACATACATTACATCATTAATAGCCAATAGGAAAATAGTTTTTCCATCACCTACGTTTATTCATATTATTTATATAAATAAACGTAGGCTAAAGTTTGTCACATGTTAATAAAAACATCTTTTAATTTGACATTTGACGCTGACATTGCTCATTATAATTGCATAATAAAGTAATAATGGCTAATTCAAATTACACTCAAGTTAAGTCGGACAATTTACCGAAGGTCGATAATAATATCAGAACGATTGTTTTACTGCTACCGAAATAAGGGGTGTTAAAGAGTACTCTATAGTAGGTTTGTTCCTAACAGTATTTTTGTAAGAAGGCACAATATAATATCGTAAATTACTCATTTTATTTTGAACTTTTTATTACCTACATATTATACAACTTGAACCAATCTAAAAATTTGACACTTGTTTGACAACTTTGACAATACACTTGACACCTTAGAACCGCTGAAGATGTATGTACTCTGACGTCACATTCTGTTTCAGATCACGTGACTTATTCAAAATTTTATCCAAATTCAAAAATTAATTGTAAAATATCTAAAGGATATTTCGTGATATTTTCAAATTCGAGGCTCTTTAAAGAACAATATCTTTTAAAATTTAATTCTTAAAAGTCATATAAAAATTCTTGCAACAGCCCTATTCGCTAGCATAGCACGCTGGTTTTGCTAACTTCATTGAACGCACCTATTAAAACTGTGAAACAGATAGAACTTACATAAACAAGGATGGGTATACGGAAAACGGCACTAATATTTTGTTACAGTCTTAAACTGCCAGTCTAACACTGTGCATGCGCTTAGAATTTCTAGAATGTTTTTTGTCTCCACTTCTCCATAAATTTATTAAATGAACTTGATTTATCGTTCAAATATTAAATACTAGGGTGTTTCCTTTGTTGGTAACATCAAATGATTTGAATGTCAAAAGACATGGATTTACAAACATAATCTGTAAAGTCAACAAATATTTTTATCGATTTGCAATGGAAATTTAAATAATGCTCTCTATATTTTGGCTCAAAACGTGTTCATATAAGTTACAATTATATATATAAGTAGTTATAAATTGACATTTCACCAGAAAACTAATGCCAGCCAACGTAAAACTATAAAAGTCCCTACTTATATATACAAAAATTAAAACATAAAAAGATCATTAGATTTTATGAATACCTAAAAGTATGAGAGTCTTGCATCAATATATTTTCTTTTCTCTTTTTTGATTGTTCTCTGAATGATTGAAACACGATATGCACTTCACGCTACTCCACATTGTCTGACCACTTCACATTCGGTGTGAAACGCCCTTTAGTTTCAAGTGCCCTTTGCGATCATTCACATCGACACAAAGCACCTTCACCTCCCATCATTAACAATATATCTTCAGAAGAATAAATTTCTACCTTTAAAGCCGCTCTTACTTTAGGGATTCCCAAACTCTTCACTCATAATAAGAAGAAGCAAAGGTCAAGATAATTTTGTTTTTTGTGTAGTATTTGTGAGTGGGATTCTGTTGTTTCCTTGACAATTGTTATTGTTCGAGGGTCACGCTAGAATTATTTAAATACGAGTATGCTAAAAGTATGTAGTTCCATTGAACAATAATACACATCACCAATTTTTCCTTCTACTTCTCAAAAACTCCCAGACTATCTTCTTTTGGTATGCTTTCTGATGACTTACAAACTGCCAAAGCTAACAAATTAATTACTCAGGGATTTAAAAACTGCCAAATCAATTTCATACTGATAAAGCTATCAAATTGAAAATCATGATTCGAAATTATCTCTGGTTAATTTTTTTTTTTAATAATAATATTAATATATATTTATTCAACAGGATTGATACACCCCAATAACAGAATAAGAAACAGAAGTAAATATAGTCACTAAATATTAAATTTGACATAATCAAGTAAAATAAATTGAATAATAATAACAAGCACTAATTAGAACACAATCGATGTATAACACTATTTAATTTTCAATCATGATACTTTAAAAAATTGAGTTAACTCACTTAACTTTAGCAACTTAATTTCAAATGATCGATAAATAACAGTTTAAAATGATAGTACAAAGCAAATCTATGATTAACTGGGATACTGGGAAATTGTCAACTGAATGATTGCTAAGTGGTCACCAGACATCTGGGTAATAATGTAAAAAATGTATAAAATTTTAAAATTATGCTTTATGTTGATATATTTATTAAAAAAAACTGACCGTCACTTCTAAATATTTTTTCTGTTACAAAAAATTCTATCAAATTGTATGTCTGCCAAGCTTGCAAAATTCTTAAATTTGTAAATATGATGATTGTCGACAACTTAAACCGTCGCTCACTTGACCATCGCCCAGTTAACTACCGCCAGTTGTGGTGTACTGTTTTTAGTGCAAGTAACTGTTTTACTCATATAAAATTTTAGTTTAAAGCATTGAAGAATTAAATTAAGTACAATAGCAAACTCTCTGTGAAACAGTGTCCAATAAATTATTTTTAAAAAATTCGCCATGTTCCACTAGATTTCAGCATCTGAATCAACCTCTCGGTCATTTTCAGATGCTGGCCGAACCAAGTTGATTCAGATGCTGAAATTATGTGAAAGATGGCGACATAGCTATAGTGTTATTTCTAATACTTTAATAAAACATTATAAAAAAATCTGTTGTGGCCAGCACATGACCTCCCGCCAATTCCATGTTTAAAATAGCAATGAGCTTTAAGTAAAGTTTCACTTCCGATTGATCGTTTGTAAACAAAATTTACTTTGTTGTTCCAATAAATAGAAAAGTTTGTAATACGAAATTTTGGATTATATTTTATTATGTTTTTCCTGAAAAATCTGTGAGCAAATAGCAACTTTGCGAAGTTTTGGATCATTAATATATTTTAAGGAAAAATCGACACACACATATTATTGTCAAAATCAGCACCAACTTCATTATATGCTCTAAAACGCAATCTGTGTAAATTCTTCGCCACGCATGATCCATTTCGTAAATGTGTAGTTGCAATTATTTGACACTTTGAAATCACGTTCTTATTGAAAGCTGTTTGATATATAATGCTGTGTATCTAATATTTATGTATGATGGAAAATATATTATTTTTACAAACCTTAATTTCATTACAATCATATTTAAACTACTAAATTCTTCTTAACGCGGTTTCATTATTAATTTTAATGTAATTTCTTCGTGACAGTGACATTTGTTTAAATATGTCAAATTTGTTATTAAAGTATTGTTTTTGTTTGACGCAGAGGCAAAGTGATGTACAAAAAGAAATTATTTTATAATTCAATATTTAAAGTTATTTCAAGTTATTTACTAAATGCTTATCGTAGAATTGAAGATTGTGCCATTATATTTAATATGTATTGGTAAAAGTTGCTAAAAAATTATATTCAATGAATTTTTTACAAGAAAAACTGTTAAAAGCTTATATAAATGATACTTCCGGTTATCCGATATACACTAAAAACTAATGAGCTCTTCCCACATTAGTATAGAATGAGTATACTATGTTTCAAAATTTTCTGATTGATAGTATTTGAGTAATCGTGTCCACACGATCCACACACACACACACACACAGACACACACACACACACACACACACACACACACACACACACACATACCTACAGACATCATTGTAAAAATGATAAAATCGGATTCTGGGGACATCAAAACGTGCTTATTCACTAAAATTTCTATATGTGATTTTTAGCACGATCCCTATACTTCCCTTACCTAGGGTAGCGGGAGGTAAAAATCGCAAAATTCATATTTCCATATACATTGTCAATTTGTTTTATATATTTACTATTTATTTTTAACATCATTGTTTTGTACGTTTTTGGGCAAATAAGAAAAAAATACCTGTACATACAACGACGTGGTCATTATATTTTAAAATTATTGTTGCTGGAGCTGGAAATGTCTGCCAATGCATTTCAATAATGAAGATTCTCTGAATCTACTCGTAGAAGCTAGTATGTTGCTAATATGGTTAATAGTTAAATTCAGGTCACTTTGAGTGAATCTATTTCCATGCTGGAGCTATTGATCTATGTCACATACATCATATCAAAGGACAACTATCATTAACAATATATCTCAGGGTATAAATTCCCCCTTTGTGATATCTGCTGCATATTTCGAACAATGTACATCACCAGTCGAGTAGCATATGACCAACCGCGTCCGCGCGCCCTCTGTAATAAAATTAAATTAAATCCGCGGCCTTTTGTTCCATCTTGCTGTTGTGTTTTGCCGTATTGTGTAATGAAATTGTTTTAAAACATTTTATGATGCATTTTACGCAGCGAACAATGGGCTGCTTATTTCTCGCTCAGAATTGCGGCAGATTTCAGATGACGAGGGATGCTTCGCAAGATACTCAAACGAAATTTATAGACGACCTGCAATTGCAAATTTGCAGGTTTAGTTTCTCATTTCATATGTCACTGCAATATGTTGGATGTTGAATGAAACATATGCGTGGATTCTAGTTAATTACGTGTTCATCATCATTAATATTGATACGAAAGATCTTTGCAGACGACACAATTATATATATAACAGGCAAAAATATGCATGAAATTGTAAATAATTTAAATAATGATTTAAGAAACATTGATAAGTGGTTAAGCAGCAATAGCCTAAAGTTAAATGTCTCCAAATCGAAACTAATGTTCATAGGAAATGATGTAAAATATAACTTATATTTAGAGAATAAGTTAGAAATAAGTATATCGAACCAAATTATAGATTTAGTAGATGAAATAAAGTATCTAGGTGTTATTATAGATAGAAAACTTAAACTTAATGCTCATGTTGACTATATTTATAAAAAAATATCTAAAAAAATTGGTGTTATAAGTAAAGTAAGTGATTTTACTTCTCTAAGAAAAAGAGCTATATTGTATAACACCATTGTGCTACCTCATTTTCTGTATGCTTCAAGTATATTGTATACTATATCAAAAAGTGATTTATATAAACTACAAAAATTACAAAATTGGGGAATGCGTGTAATATTAAAGTGCAATAGATTAACTAGTACAAAATATATGTTGAATAAATTAGATTGGTTAAATATTGAAGATTTCATAAAAGTTCAAGTTTTATCATTTGTCCAAAAAATTAAATTGAATCTTTCACCAAATTATTTGTCAAATAAGATCATTCCATTTAACTCGGTTCATAATTACACAACAAGGTATAGAGAAAATTATATGTTAGTTCACACAAATATAATGTCTACCACTAAATCTATATTTCATAAAGGGTTAAGTGAGTACAATAAGCTACCAAAAAATATAAAAATATTGACCAATATAAAAACATTTAGAAGAAAGATAACTGACTTATTAAAAAAAATTGATTACTTATTTAATTTTTTGTTATTGTTATTAATAATTTAAAGAAATTGTATGTCTTACCTAATTAGTTCCTATTAGCATTAATATATTTTTTTGAATTATGTACAATATAGTTTTTGTATTATGTATGAAATAGCTGTATATTTATAGCTAAATAAACGATTTATTTATTTATTTATTTATTTATTTATTTATTTATTTATTTATTTATAGAGTCATTAGGTTAAATTCAGTACTCTTCTTTAACTATAGAAGCTTAACTAAAAATAACAAAATAAACAGGCATATATGCAGTAATATATTAATAAGAAAAAGATGCAAGCTCTTTCCACAGTTACTAGAGACTATCACTAGGCTAGTGAACAGTGCAGAAATCAACCCAATGTTTAACGTACTAGAAACTTGTTTCAGTGGTTTTTTGGGCCAGAGCGAACCGCGTTATCCTAGTTTAAAAACCGTGTAAAAGTGGCGAATGAAAAAAGAGTGATGAGCCAATTTGAAAATGACTGTAACTCGCAAATAGTCCCCTAATCTTTAATACAATGGACAATTTATTGGAAATGGAAACCGTTGACAAAAATATTGCAGTGAATAATATTAATAATTCTAAGCAATTATTTAAAATTATAACGTATGCATGGAAAATTATAAACCACAAAACCATCAATAATTTAATCTATTCGATGCTACGATGAACGCGTAAATAATTATTAAAGTATTAAATACGTAACCAGTGTAGGGTCAGATAATTATTTTCGGTATCTGGATAACAGATAAAAGATAAATTTGCGCAATATATCTAGATAAGGATAACAGATACTTTACATGTAATCTACATAAAAATTTTAGATAACAGATAAGATACCTGAAAAGTAAGCAACCGTGATTTCTTACAAAACTTTCTTTAATTGTTTATGCTTGATTGATACGATGTGTGAAAAGGAAACAAAAAATATTCAGTGTACATATTTATTTAATAACATACAAAACAAAGATAGACACTATTCTAAAAATATCTATGTACATATTTTTTTATAAAAATAAATTATTGTTTTATAAAAACATTACATTCTCAAAATTAGTATCAGTTAGGCGATTGCGTCTTGGTGTGAGAATTTGCCCGCCTACACTGAAAAGCCGTTCAACGGGACCGGATAAACACTGTTTTATATTATTTACCTGCATAAAATTAAGCATATAAAAATGCCAGTAAATGATTATTTTCATAAATAATGTTGCACATTATTGCTCACGAATCACATCACAAGTAAGTTTACGCAGGCAGACACACCGGCGACGGAGAACACACGACACGGCACACAGCACTATGCGATGCGGTAGGTTGTGCTAGTCCTAACTTGCTAAATAGTATTTTTATTTGAGTATAGATGGAGCTAACATAAATAATGTTATCTTCTCTTCCTTGTGCATGTTATAAAACAGATAAGATAATAGATATTAATTTTAAAAATATCTAGGTATTAGATAAAAGATACTAACTACGTTATCTAGATAAAATTTTAGATAATGTTATCTAGATAAGCAGAACACTGTACGTAACATTGTTTTTTTTTTTTTATCTAATTTAAGTTTCTTTCGGTATGGAAATTGTAAAAAAATAGTGTGTTTGTGTTACAATTTTACAGAACATATAGAATCTTTTTCAAGGAACTTTTGGTATGGGATTTATACAAAATACATCGAATTGACGGAAGGTTTTTATCTGGCCACAACAGATTTTTTTACTATTTTATTAAATTGCTTATTATCCATGCATATTTACCAGCCAAGTAATTTATATTAGTCATATTTTGAAATATGCTTTCAGAACTCATTATTAATAAAATTAAACAATATTTGGGTATAGTTCTGTATAAATTTATTAAAAACAACAAATATTTACATATTTTCATAAGTGTTGAAATAGAGCAATTTACATATCTCATTCAATTAAACGCCTACCGAGGCCAAAAATTATTAATCACAAAGTAATAATAATATTTATTATCACATAAATTATTTCGAAATGATAACACTATCTTAATTTAAAATGTTGCAAAAAGAAAAATATTTCAACTTTAAATAAAGTTTTAAAGTTTGAAAACCCGGAAAATAATACTTAAATAAAAACAGTTCCATGAAGTGAAACTGGAGTACATGAAACACAAGTCATCCAGTAAATTCAAGGGTCAAAGAAATTCAGTGAGCTGACCCACCATCCGAACAGCCGTAACCGAAAAATTACACGATAGTAAAATTCACTGACAGTGAGATAGGTACGGCATGATAAATGTATAAGACGGGACAAGACCAGTGACGTAGACATAAGACAGTAATATTAGGGCACACGATCCTAAAATTATTTATCAAACGTTTAATTAGTAAGTATTTGTATTTTGCCACTAACTAGTTTTTAATTGCATACATTTTTTTAATAAAATATTAATGTTGCAAATGGTATGAAATATACAAAGGAGCTCCGCTTAAAAAAATTCGGTTTAATTGCGTTCATAATTCTCAAATTTAAAATACATCAGTACGGATTGAAAAATTATTTCTTAAAATAAATTATACGACTATAAAAAAGATAAACCCCTTAACATTAACAGTTTTATGGTAACCCAAATGTAATGCCTGCGTTTTTGGAATTTGTTTAGGGAAACAAAAAAAAATCGAAAATTAAGAGTGCATAAAACAAAGTTATTGATAAAAACTATTAATAGTAAAAAATGTACGAAATACAATTGCAATTCTTTGTGAAACTGTTTTAATAAAATTTATTAAATATCCTTGGCACGTTTCACAAGATTTCAGAGTCTGAATCACCTTTCGGTCATTTATCAGAGACTGGTCCACTTATCCAGAACCACAGATGCGTTTCGCTCTTATTGGAGCTCTTCAGTTTGGTGTACTAACTCCTCTAGGAGGCAGTAAGTTATTATTATTATTTCGAATGAAAGACAGTACAATTTATAAATTAATACATAAATAAAATAATAAATAAAACAAAACAAATTAAATATTTTTGATCCGGAAAAACCATGCTGAAATTTAGTTATAGGACATTCTTCTACAATATGTTGGATTGTTTCTTTTTCTGCTCCACATTCACAATTTGGACTATCACATATTTTCCAATAAAATAGCATACTTCTACATTTCCCATGGCATGTACGAAGACGATTTAGTTCAGACCAAATAGCCCTTGGTTGATTTAAATCTGGAACTTCTTTTGTTGGATCTAAAATTAAATTTTTATTAGGGATATCGGCTTTCTGCCAGGCAGTAAGTAACATTGAGCGACAGTTGATAAACATCCCAAAAAGATATGATGACTACAGTAGTAAGCAACTACATGCAGTAGTAGTTCTGGTTGAGTGGCCAGTCTCTGATAAGTGACTGAGAGGTTGACTCAGAGATTGAAATCTTGTGATACGTACAAGTAATGCAATGGGCTACTTGCGTACCTTTTTTTTATTTAATATTTTTGAAGAGAAGGTAAAAACTTGATACCCATATTTTTTCTTTTGACAAAATTTTTATTAATTAGCCAGAAAAAAAATAATGAAATTTGATTATTTGAATTCCCGCCATGTATGACGTAGAATTACGCCGCACCAATGAATAGTCGTAAAGTCACAGCGTGGTGCCGTCCCATAGTAATGGTATGTTTGTGCGGGTAATGTAGATCTCCTGTTTGACGTTTCAATAATAGTTTGGAGGTTTGTATTTTAGTTTATCTTTTTGGTATCGATATTGTAAATTACAAGTAACTACCTATGTGTTTATTTATTAAGTAATTAATGTATTTGAGAGACCAGAGAGAGAGAAAAATGAACTAATGTCAAATTCAAATTAAAACTTTCAATATAAAGACGTCACAGAAAATTTTCTTTCTTAATTTAGTAAAAAACAAATAATTATTTTAAAATAAAATTTATATTTTTATATATGTTTCCAATATAACATTACGTATATAGTGACAGAAATCGGATTTTCAATACCACGCAAGTAGCCCATTGTACTTTGTACATTTATTATTATTTATGGCTGGTCAAAGGTCGCGCTATTCTGGATAGATGGCTCTGCATGTGGTTACTTACTTCTACATTCATCATATCTTTTTGGGATGTTTATCATCCGTCTGCTCAACCTTACTCAGTGAATTCTACTGCCGTCAGTACACCACACTGAAGAGCTCCAAAACGAGCGAAACGTGTCTGTGGTTCTGGTTGAGTGGGCCAGTCTGTGATAAATGAGCGAGAGGTTGATTCAGCGACTGAAAGCTTGTGAAACGTGTCAAGTATGATTTTTAAATTTAAAAAAAATATACTAAAATTTTTAAACCTAATTATAGACAAATAATATTAAGAAACAAGATATTTTCCTTTAACAGGCAGAAAATAATGTTTTCAATAAAATTAACAAATAGCCATTTGAAAAAATTATAAGTAATCTAAGAAATATTGAGAACTCTTGGACTGTTATGACAAAATAATTACAAAAATTCGCCCAAAAAGTAAAGCAGGATTAAAGTAGAAAATAAGTGAAATTTATTCGTAAAATAGTGAGAAGTGTTGCAGTGTTGGTTTGGCAATAACTATAAATCAACACTTTGCAGCAGTAATTGTAACAAAACGAGATTCAACAGCTTTCTGAAAGTTCTTAGATTTACATAGGTAGGTATATTACTAGCACTGTTCCATAATAATTCCATAAAGTTGTCAGAGTTATTATCATAATATTTTGTCCCACGATAGTTGTTATATTTCCATATTTGTAAATAAGTAATAAACTCATGAGAAACAAATACATTTATAGATATGGTTCGCACGTAATTATAATATTAAAAAGGCCTATTCTGTAACAAATTGGTTAATTTTTAACAACTGTTTAAAATTGTCATGCAGTAGATATGAATTTAATAAAGGTTGGTAAGAGAAATTCGTATTTTTATTTTCTCCGTTGCCAAGATATTTTGTGTATTTGGTGCAGTCATACCAATCCCAAATAGCAAAATGCCCCAAAAATCATTTAAGAATGAAGCCCCTTCTAGCATCAATATATGTGTGGTAGAATAAGACATTCTAATTCCGAAACGGAGGAAAACAAATTTCAAGTCATTTTTTAATAAAACTAGACATATTAGACTATATAAGTACATACTGTATTTAACGCAAAAATTCTATTTACATCTATTATTAATATATTTTTATATTTTTTAATTCAATCTATAAATAAGTTCCCTCCTACTCTTCTAAACGTTCGAGATTCTTCAAATTCATTGACGAGATTGGTGGTATTTCTGATGTGTATATGTAATATATGGATCTATCATTTTAAATATTTAATTAATAATAAAATAAGAAATATTAAATTTACTTCCCAGAAAAAGCCTTCAGTAATGTATTTTAATTTTTCAACTGGTTTCCATGGAGTTATTTGGGCTGTGATACTCATTATAACGGATTATTTTATATATTTATAATTCTCTATATCTAAATCTATAGAAAATATAATAAAAATGTTTAACATTTGGATAGAGAATTTTATATTCTTTAATACTTGTAGTAACATAAATTTCCAAAAAATAATATTTAGAAGATTTTTTTTAAGAAACTACTACTTCCGGTTGTCCAGTTGTTACCAAAACCTTTTCAGCCCTACCCGTTAATGTCAGATTAAGGAATACGTAGTTAAATTTGTTTTTAGTGTTATAGAATTGAATTTGAGAAACCGTCCCTTCAACATCCAGACACACACACACACACACACACACACACACACACACACACACACACACACACACACATTATTGAAAAAATATTAAAAGCGGATTGTGATCTTTGAACGTGATTATTCTCTAAAATCTGGATATACGATTTTTAGCATGGATCCAATACCTCTCTTAGCGAGAGGTAAAAAATTAATTGGTTTTAAAAATAAATAATGAAAACCTTGACCTTGACTACATATATTAGCATAAATCACAAATCTACTTTGGAATTGGTGTTTGGATTCTTCAATACATAAAAACTTTTTTCTACTCCCATGCGTGAAGTGAGTACTTCACGTATCAATTTTTATGTGTGAAGTTTGATTTTTGGCACACAGTGCGTGAAGTAACATTTCACGCACCGTTCATTATTTTAAATATTACAAACTGAATTGTATTTTAATAAAACAAAGCTGATAAACACCCGTAACGTTGGTAACCATGGTTACATAAGTCTATAATACAGAGGCTTTACGTTAAAAGAATGATAATGTGAAGAAAAAATATGTTTTATTGCAAGGTCGTAGAAAAAGTATAGTAAGTAACACGTGTGTGAAGCCTATTTTTTCAAATTTCAACTTCACACACTTGCCACATAATATACTATTGCATTATAACTAATGCTGTTAATACGTACATCTTCTAGCAAGTTTAGCAGCCACTTTTTCACCCCCGAAAATTTCCCTGCTTCTCCATCCTTGATGCTTGGTTGTATCTGGACCGGGATCGTTCCCTAGTGCCTATACCTCGCATTCCTTCCCTTCGGGAAAGCCTTGGTCCCTTCAAATTACCGGGACCAGCCCTGGGATTTGCATAAGCCGCTCATCAACCAGATGTAGACACGCACCAATACAGAATATTTTACTGCCTACCTGTGTATACGAACCCCACAGCCACTGCCTTTGTTTGCCTGGGAAGGTAGATGTGTGCAAGTGACGTACTCATCGACTCAGATGATTGCAAATTCTCAAAGGATAATTAATGAACATATACATCAAGCTACAAGTTATATCGAGATACGTCGATAAACAAAACTGTTATAATGTTATGTATAGATCAATTGATAAACGTAAGGAGATCAGTATAAAACGATTTAATGCCTGTGTACAGGCAGGACCAAATTTGAGTTCCTTTAATAGGCACCACAGGAATTTTCGATCGTGTTTTGTTTTTGAACTATATGCTAAAACTCGTTTTTGGTTTATTTCGAAAATACCTCATATTTATTTATAACAAATAATTCCTATAGGATAGTAATATCCCAATTATAGGAAGATTATATAAAGATAATACAAAAATATATATGCGTAAACATTAACGATGATAATACCAATAGAAAACAATATACAGTCATACAAAAAAGTCTCCGTACGACAGTAGTTTTAATGTATTTTACGAAAAATAACAGTCTAAAACCAAATATATTTAATTTCCTTTTAATCCAAAATAGAACGCAGTATATTACGTTATTATAAATATAAAGTAAACAAATAAGTTAATCAATTTATTTGTATTATGGAGTAAACATTGAAAGTATTCATAATTTCATGACAAAAAAGTCTCCGTACGATAACCAAAACATTTAATTAATGAACCATTTATTTATGTTTCCTAAAGAAATATAATATTTAGAGGGTTTTCTTTTGGTTTTTCCACCAGTAACTAAGCGATGAGTCATTGAATCCACCAAATTTTTGGTCACCGATGTCATTATATTCTGCCATTTTACTTGTAATTAATTTTAAATTCTTTTTTGCTTTATATTCTTATTTATTTTAAGAATTTTCCGCACTTTCTAAATCTGATTAAAGTCCGGAGACTGTGAGGGATGATTAAGTTTATTTTTAATATTATACTGTAAGCATTCTCTTATAGAGCGAATTATTTGTCGAATTTTTCTGATGCATGAAATCAAAATTGTCTGTTAAGGCCCTATTTTTCGGCACATTGTTTAAAATTTGCTTTTAAAATGTCGAAGTAACCTTTACTATCCATTGTTGCAATAATTACTAATTTTCGTACTCCCGCTGAGGAGCTATAGCCCCTAGACATAATGCTGTAACCGCCGTATTTATATATTATAAGTGATACTTCCAGTCAGTGGCGTTTTCTCCATGCAAGCAAGGCAAGCAGTGCTTGCCTTTATATTTTGTTACTTTTAATATATTTTTACAATTATATTTATATTTTTAGAACTTTAATATATCAAAATTTAAAAGCAAAGACACAAATGTATTTGCTGTTGCCTACCGCACCGTTAATCTAATTCTATCACTGGGATACGTACTATTACGATCTTACCATGTTGTACAAAAAGTGCTGGTAAGCAGAACTTCGAGTGCTTACACCGCCTATACCTACACTATACCGAACATTGCCGAACATGTAGCCTTCTATACTGAAAATATTTCGCTGTTTAGGTTCATCTGCAAGCAGTTTTTATATTGCTTCCATGAACAAAATTTAAGTGAAATAGATAGTAAATGTTAAAATAGGATACGAATAAAAGTAAAATTTATTTATAAGGTATCTATATTTTATATTTCTACATTTATTTTGTTTCAATTAAATTTTGAAAATAATAATACTCCTTATATTTTTATACAGAATCGATAACACTTATGCAATAATAATAAAAAAATTACAAGGAAAGCCATTTGGCAATTTTGAAGAAAAAAAACCTTTTTGCAAATGGCAGACCAGTTCCTCCTATGAAGTTATTAACAACAACTGTTAAACATACAACAAGGCATTTTAATACCAATTTATATGACAAACATGTGTGGCTATGTGATAGTGAAACATTAAGCCTCGCTTAATATCATTCCATACTGATTTTTCTTTATTAAATAATATACATACGCAATATCACGTCAAGTCTGTGATCTGGCAATTTTTGTTTTTTGCACATGAAAGGGGAAAAACATGCATTTGCACATCCCTTCGAAACATGTAAGTCAATTATAAGGCATTTGACCTTGAATCAAAAAAAAATTCGCCTTCGGCGCATTATTTATTTTATACCTTACCTACGACATTCCTGCTTGCCTTCTTATAAAATGCACGAGACGCCACTGCTTCCAGTTATCCGATATACACTAAAAACTAATGAGCTCTTCCCACATTAGTATGGAATGAAGAAACAAATTTTTCTGATTGATAGTATTTGACTATTCGTGCCCACAGTATCCATACATACTCACACACATACACACATATACATACCCACAGACATCATTGTAAAAATGTTAAAATCGGATTCTGGAGACATCAAAACATGCTTATACACTAAAATCCGTATATGCTATTTTTAGCACCCTTATCTAGGGTAGCGGGTAGTAAAAAACTAACTTTTGGAACAGCCCTGGAACATCTTTTTCATTAAGCAAATGAAATACATATCTCGAGTAGTCTTTATAAGGTTATTTCAGCGATTGGGGCTCGTAGAAAGTTCCATTACTTTAATTAAATTATGTAGTAGGGGCTTTACTTCTGTTTGTTATTTCTTATTTGATTTTTAATCCGAGTATCCGGGTGCAGGTTTGGAGGAACTTGCTTTGTCCGGTTGTTTACTCAAGCGACTTAAATTTAATTTACTCCTCCTACTTCGTTAATTTTTATGCAAGGTTGGTAACTAATCTAAATACAACCAGAAAATTTAAAGCTTTGTAACTATATTTAGTTAATAATAAAGGCGCAATTAAGGATTATATGGTAAACAAACAATTTAATGTAAAATAATATTTTATTTAATTGCTTCTGATATACCCTCTTTATTTTCAATATCACAGATATTTTCATCCATCATTCTGTACAACCACATCTATAACCTTTTCGTTATTTTCTTTTGTTTTAGCTTCTAATTCTTCTACATTAAGCAAACAAATGTCACACTACATATACAGGGTGTTAATTAAAAAGCAGACCATAGGCGTTTAACAAGAGAAATAAGTTTTACCTTGCGCAAAACTTCTCATTTAATTTTAGATAAAAATGTTTCAAATAATTGTTGTATATATAATTAACTTATACACCTAAATCACTAATCAGATTTTATTTTTTCTACAGTCACTATAGAAAGTAGCCATTTGAGCTCTCTTTTGTCAACGCAAAATGTCACTTTACCGCTCATGCGCGACAAAGTAGAAAAAACGCTCGCTGTCCAAATTTCTAAGTATACAATGTTGAGAAATGTCACTTGTCTACATTCTTAATGAAAATGTTTAGTTAGGAACTAATGGCACTGTAATTACACATTTATCACGTTTCAAGTCAATTTGACATATGTTCTGTCGGTATTTAACATAACCTAACAAAATGCCACACTGCTGTGAAAATGAAATAGGGCATTCATTTACAAAAACGAAAGTATAAAATGCTTAGATTAGATTGAATAAAAACTCAAGAAGAATGGAAAATAACGATAAAATAAAATTAAATATAAAATAAATTGTGTGAACAGTTATGTTTAGTAATAGGAATGATTGTACACAGATGGCGGTATGATAGTTGCGAGTCGTACTGACATCTGATCTCTAGTTAACTATTTATTTTGATTACAATAAAGTTATTAGTTATTTCGTCCCTTAAATAATTGCGAGAAGTCAGTCAATGCACATACATGTCTGTATAATCACAAATTCCTTGAAATATTTGTTAATTTTTTCAGTGTGACAGGCGTGACAACTAACCACACATTTTGCTACAAAAACTCATCAAATCATCACAAATTCTTGCTTCCACGCTCTAATTTTGGTTTTTTTTATGGAATAGATGGCTGATGTAACGATATAATCATTTAAAAGCCTTTTTAAGTTTAAACCGTATCTTTTGTATTAGCCAATCGTTATTTATTGAGCAGTACTGTAAGTATAAAGTGTACATTTTATTATTTTTTATGGTGGAGGACCCCATTGTGGTGACTGTAGAAAAAATCCTTTGTGTGTTTCGAGCGCAAATGGACATTGTCGATTTCGGAGAACAACCTCTCAATCGACAATGTCGCATTTTGCGCTCTTAATACACAAATAGCTATTGTATGTTTAGTAATCTGTAAAATTCAATTTAAAATTTAATAAATATTGTTTATTTGTATAAAAATTTCAGATAACTATATTCTACATCAAAGTTCTTAAAAATATTCTATTTTTGTAATCTAAATCACTACACATATTTTTAATAATTTTAAATTTCTAACCTGCAAAATCAAATTTTTGACAATTTAAACGATACGCATATCTTTGTAATTTAATTTAAATTCCATGGCTATCACTACAAATGAGCAATATTTATTAAATTCTAAATTGGATTTTGCAGGTAACTAAACATGCAAAATAAAATCTGATAAGTGATTTAGGTGTAGAATTTATTTCTCTAAAACATTTATTTGAAATATTTTTGTCTAAAATTAAATGGGAATTTTTGCGCAAGGTAAAACTGATTTCCCATGTTAAACGCCTAAGGTCCACTTTTTCATTAACACCTTATATACGTAGGTATTAATTCCACAATTTCATAATTGTTCAATTAAATTTACTTCCAAAGTAATTATTGGAACAAATTCGAATCAGTTTCCATTTCTTGTGGCAAAATAATTGTTGTTGAAAAATTGTATTAATTTGTTTTATGAAACCGTACATTAGATCATTTTTAATTCGCTTTACATGCCTATGTTACATCATAATTGTTAGTGTTATTCTATTTATTACGTAAATCGTTTCACTAGCTGGATAGCCTATATGCGCTTTAATCCGCAGCTATCGTACCGATAAATTTTTCATTTGAAAGAAAATAAATTATTTGTAGTTTCTTTCAGTGGGGTGATAAACTTGACACATTGATATACGAGTATCCATGATGTTAGCAAGTATTAAAGACGATCTTCAATTTTGGGGTCGATTTTATTTATTTAAAGGACCTTATAGGCTGATATGTTCACACAATATTAATTATTACTGAATAAAATAAGTTTCCTTACTCTTCGCAAACAGCTTCATCGTTTCATTCAAGTAACATATTTTATTTATTTGAAAATCTAACCAATTAATTATAGGACAATTACATGAAAATTAACAAACAGTAATAAAATATCAATAATGTGTAATCTTCGAGCATATACCTACTAGAGAAGTAATTCCCTATGCCAACGCATAGCATGCTGTGATCGGAAGATATGCAGTAGGGGGGATTTGCGAGACTGGAAGTCATGGTGTATTGCGGGCAGTGTTTTGTTGTGTTATATGCCACTGCTTGTCATTTTAATATAACCTAACCAATTTTTGTGTGTATTTTGTGAGTGTATATGGAAGTTTATATTTATTTTGTGTATCTTTTTTACCTTCCGTCTCCTTTAGGTAAGGAAGGTATTGTCTTTGGTCAAAAAATTCGGTGGTGAGTTTTTAATGAATAAGCACGTTTTAGAGTCCCTACTATACGAATTTCCTGTTTTTAAGATGATGTCTGTATGTGTGTCCGTGTGTGTGTATGTGTTTGTGTGTGTGTGTGTGTCCGTGTGTCTGTGTGTGACAAATTTTTCTCCGACGATAACTCCAATACTACAATTCTAAAAATTATAATTCTTTCGTATTCCTCTTCTTTACACCCAGATGAAGAGGTGATTAGATTTTGGTTACAACTGTTCCACCGGAAGTACCTTTATTTGAAGTTTTTAACAGTTTTTCTTAAAAAAACGCAGTTAAATAGTATTTTTTCACATTTTATTTTTTATATATTAAAGGAAATGATCTTGTCTATACAGTTTGATTATACATTTTCATTCATATTCAATAGATATAATGTTAAAGAATTATAAAAATATTAACTTTCAAAAATCAGTCAGCTTTGGTATTTATCATGGAAACAAGTGATATATTCAAAAAATTCTAATTGACAGATGTCAGTGTCAAGAGCAAAACCAAAGATTGAAAGTGTAGGATTAGCATGTCGTATGTCATAGTGTTCCTCGCAAGTGACATGCAGTTGCAGCTTGCAGCCTTGTCTTATGATTGGAACTTCCAATGCGGGGAACACGAGGAAGGCCAAAGAAATGGAAGAATTGTATCGTATATGACTTGAGAGAGGAAGAACTATGTGAAGAAGATGAGTTGGACAGGAATGAGTGGAACAGAAGAGTAAGAAACAGCGACCCCTAATACAATAGGGAAAGCTGAACAAGAAAGAGGAAGTATCAAGGTGTATGTTCATTCATTATAATTTTATTGGATTTATAGAATCTTTTCAAATAAACTTTTGGTAAGGAATTTGTAAAAAATAGTATGTGCTCGTGTTACAATTTTACGTGATATTTGATAAAATTAATCACATTTTGCTCCTAAAAAAACTTTCTGATTTTGGTGTGTGCGGAAGTCTCCTTGACTGGTTTAGGTCCTACCTAACAGGAGGAAGTCAGCGGATTACAATAAATGGTTTTCTGTCAAATGAAGTTATTATTCCATCTGGAGTCCCCCAAGGCTCTCATTTGGGACCACTTTTGTTTAATATCTTCATAAATGACATATTCAATTGTTTCAAATTTTGCGAGTTTTTATTATATGCTGATGATCTAAAAATGTTTCACTCTGTTAACAATACCATGGATTGTATAAAAATACAAGAAGATCTTAAACGTTTCCAGCAATATACTAAAGATAACAAACTATCCTTAAATATAAAAAAATGTTGTCAAATTACTTTTTCGAGAAATAGGAATAATGTAAACTTCACTTACACTTTCTCTAATGATTCAATAACACCTGTGTCAGAAGTTAAAGATTTGGGAGTAATTATAGATAAAAAATTTATTCTTGACCTTCATATTGATTCTATAATGAAAAAAGCATATAGAATGTTAGGTTTTCTAATTAGAACATCTGAAAATTTCAAAAACCCAAACACTTTAAAAAATTTATATTTTACCTTTACCAATCTACATCAAAAGAATAGAGCGTATTCAAAACAAATTTGTTAAATTTATGAATTATAAGTTTCCCAATTATGAATGTAATTTATTATCACTGGAAAAACGGCGTATTGTAATTGATTTAACGTTTTTATACAAGGTAATTAATAATAAAATAGATTGTGCTGAGTTGCTAAGTTGTCTTGATCTCCGTGTCCCATCATATACTACACGAACATCTGAACTTTTTTATATTGGTTTCAATAGGTCTAATGCTGCCTTTAATTGTGCTATGAATCGACTGCCATTTTTCTTCAACAAATATATTATTAAAACCTCAATTGATATTTTCAATATTAATATGTCAACATTTCGAAATCAAATTGCCAATACCATCACTTCTATTAATTAAATTAATTTTTTTTATACCTATTTAGAATATAGTCATGTATAGATGATTACACAAAAAAAAAAAATGTAAATTTCACGTGTACTCAATTGTTTTATATTGTTGTTCTGCTTTTTGTATGTTAGTGCCATTCTGTTATTGGGTTTGTCCTGTTGAATGGCCGAAATAAAATAAATAAATAAATAAATAAATAAATAAATATATAGAATCTTTTCCAAGGAAATTTTGGTATGGGATTTGTACAAAATATGTACATCGAATTGACGGAAGGTTTAGTGCTGACCACAACAGATTTTTTCATATAGCAATATAGTTTTATACTGGTTGTGTCAAATTTTAATGAAAAATACAAAGAAAGTATGGAAACTTCGTTTCATGTGTAAGAAATTGAGATTTTTTACATTAATATAATAATTATTTTGTTATTTTTGAATATTTCTGTCACATTGTCTTGACTAAAAATGAATGTCATTGAAAAAGATGTCCAATAGGGTTAATTGATCAATGTAGATATATTTATGATAAAAAAGACATGTCGATTTTACAAAAAGTGACATTACCGGCCTGCTCTTATTGGTTTGCCTTAAGAAGTACATGAATCGGACAGCGTAATGTAAAGTCTAATGCAAAGTCATAATACTAATGCTAAGGTAAATGCATAAGTTTACAGCTTACATAAACCAGCCTTAAAAAGTTATATGGTTTCCAGTATCTGTATTTGTCGCCCTGTTTCTAAAGTAATCTTATTGAATTCGGGTACTAAATCATATTAGTTATAATCAAAAGTAGGATAATGGTGCTGGGCTTCATAATAACAGAATTTTGCAAATTTCTTCTGCACTGTCTCTATATAGGATTTGTACTTATCATATATAGGATTCCAAACTTGAGAAAACCCTTAAGTTAAAAGGTCACAGCAGCAATTAAAGCGTCTGTCCGGGTCGAACTAGAAATCGTGCATCGGCTCCAGCTGTTGGATAATGTTTGTTCCGGAGCGCAGGTGCTCCAAGTCTTCGTCAGTTGGCCAACTGATCGACGTGGTCCACTGAACAGTGTTCAATGCACCGCGTGGAAATGAGGATAGTTACTTTACTACTCTACTGGTAATTCGTAATTATTTCATTGGCAAAGTTCGATGCGACCAGTGATTGGAAATTAAAGTTGAAAGGGACACAGAGACGGAATGAGTTGTTTCATTTGATTATAATAGACGATATATTTAAGTTTTAAGGCAATTTTTTGTTGACATTATAAATACAGCTAATAGTATAATGAAATATATTACGAAGTGTAACATGACGACGAACTAAAATTTAACGTGGACTATTTAAAAATGAAAAAAACGCGGGAATCTAAATTAAATAATTTGGAATTTAGAAAAACAATTAAATAATTCAAATTATTGGTAGCGTGCCACCAGGTTATTTATTAGTAAATAACCAAAACCTAATTTTGAATTTAGATCGATTATTCAAATGGATGGCCAAAAGTTATTTATTAAATTTGGAATATAAACTATAATTTTATTTGTTTGGAGGGCAAGGCGATATAATGATGAAACAATTTTGTATTAAATAGCTATATTATCAAAATATAATTAAAATGAAAGTTACAATACAATTAAAATAAAAACAAGTAAAATTTTATAAAATAATTTGGAAGCAGAAAGAGAAAAGTTACAATATGAAAAAATATTATTATTAACTTACACAACTATGAATATTTACACTATCTACACTCACATCCTGACTAACTAATAGTTTCTTACCCCATCTTGACTATTTCTCTCACAACTGACTAACTTCTAACTCCGACTAACCCCCTGACTAATTTTGCGATCATCAATTTATTATCCCTGATTATCCCATTGTTTAGACTCTACATTACCAATCTGGAATCTTATTGGTCAATTCTGACGTCAGCGCACCAATCAAGTACCGCGTTCATCAGAAGCATCACGAGGGAATAAATGACCCTAGCCAAGACATAGATGACTCACGTTCTCATGATCCATTAGAACCAGACCGATGATGTTTGCTAAACAATGAGATAACAATAATTTGGCAAATACAATGGCTGCTATAAGCAAATTCCGAATATTAAGTTTTTGATAAGCAACAAACAACAAAATTTAGACTAACGACTTTTGCCGAATTATTTACTTACTACAATTAATTACAAATGAAAACTAATAATACTGAAGAACATTGTTACAGAAGTGTAGAATAAACTCCTTCTTTTATCAATGGAAAATATTGTAAGTAGTACCATATAAACTTCTGATTCGTTAGTTCTCAACAAAAGAAGGTTAAAAAGCAAAACTTCTAAGTCGATTTAGTCTATTTACTAGAAACCTTGCCAAATCGTTAATAATTTAATGTTTTATGATGTTTTTTAGATGACGATTGCAGATCCAATTTCAGATTTAAGTTTATGAATATTTTGCGCTTTAATAGCTCATTAAATTATTAGAGATGCAGTTTTTAGTAAATGAATAAAATCCATTGTACTTTAATCATGATGGGAAAAGAGTTTATCGCTTTACTCGGCCTGAAATTTAAGAAGATAAAAGTGTTACAAATTTAATTGTTACTCAAAAAAGCTAATAGCTATAGCGGACGTAACTAAAAGTAGCTCTAAATTAGTCTAATTGTTGTCGAAAAAAGTGATATTTTACGGTTGTCAAATGATATGTAATAGTATATTTATTACGTAACAACTTTTATAAACGAGAATCTAAAGGGATTGTAGGACGAGTAGCATACTATGCCTTTTCTACGACTGCAAATTAAGACAGCAGATATACATAAAAACTTTTTGGATTACTTATTTTTACACATTTGAACTTTTCAACAATTTTCCGCATTGTATACACTAGTAGGCTAACTTCAGTTCTTGCTAATGAATAAATTTTTAATGCTTGCTATCTTAACGCCGTTTCCAATATTATCGAAACCACAGTTTTAAAGTCACATTTTAAAATAATAAAATAAAATAAAATAAATATATCATCACGGCATATTACCCATTTATGGGTGTACCAGTATCTACAACACATGTAGACATCGGTAATGATGACGATATATTTTACCGTGTGGGCGCTTACCAGGCGTCACCTCACGGGCACTCATAGCTGGTGTGGAGAGTACACCACAGGGGTCACTTTTATGCCATTTAAAATTGGAAATATTTGGCGTCTGTCGGGATCGAACCTGGTTCCCCCAGGTTCGCGACCATTATTTTAAAATAATGGGAGTAGAAAATAGTTATTTAAGTAATAAGAGTGTTTATTAATTATTTACGCGTTGTTTGTTAATACCCGAGACAGACGACAAAAATTAATTATCATTATGGGTTATATATAGTATGCACTTCTGAAGTTGAGACTGTTGACAGATGTCAAAATTGCGTACTAAATGTAGTAAGCACGTATTATTTATTGTATTTGTACTCGTAGAGTACAAAACAATAAGTAGCACGAGCTTACTACAGTTCAGATTTTCTGGTTTATTAATAGACACAATTTTAACATCCGTCAATAGTCTCAACTTAAGGTACGCATACTATTACTAACCGTTAATGATCATTAATTTTTGTCGTCTGTCTTGGCTATAAGATTATTAATTGCTAATTAAGAAGAGTTAATACATAAATAAACGATTAACAAAATAGTTATTTACTCCAAGTGGGCTAAGTAAGGTATTACTCACTACCCATCTAGGGGCGAGTGGAACAATTTAGCCCGCGTATGCACTATAACGATTTATCTAACATCGAAATTATTAAGCGCTGTTGGTTAAAAGATGTTTTTGAATGAAGCAAACTTAGGATTTTAACTACCAAATAGTAAAATTTTCAAAGGTTAGTATTTCACGCAGTCAAGTTATGTGAAAATAATTCTTGCATACCATAGCACATAATAGGAAATGTACATATTAACAACTTAGTAGGGTTTGGGTACCCTAAGCGGTAATTTCCCGTTTCATTTGGTCTACCTTGGCCGCTTGGCTGCCTGCGTGCTCACTTGAGCGTTTCATATTTCCGGTTCATGCAATTTTCGACTTTTGGATTTGTGTTGCGAACTTCGTCGAAAACATTCCTACTCGGCGGAGAAGTTTGCGTTTGGTAAATCGTTTTGCACCAAACAAACAAACTTACGTTGTTTTATAATCTTCACAAATTCGTGAAAAACTTAGATTTAAAAATGTTTGAGCGAAGCTGCTTGTTGCCTGATTATCTGCTTCTCTGAATAACTTTAATGAGTCCCTAAGTTTTTCAGCAGATTAAGGAATGTTGTTCTATAATAAACTCTCATTACTTTAATTGCAAATTTACTCACGAGAAAAGAAACATAAAACAATTTTAGTCATAGAAATGGGCTTTAAAGATCAAGGAAATTTTAATTAACAAAGAAAGATTTTGTGAAAAATTCATGACCTCGCAGGGATTTGAACCGTGCACCTTCTCATATCTAGTGAGATGCTCTAACCCGGAGGGTTGTTCAACTTCCCACGGTTGCTAAGAAAAAATGTGTCCGTGATTTGAACACCTTACGGGAAAAACCGCAACACGACGCACCAGGTTAACCGTTCTATGTGTAACTCACATTTTTTCAAATTAAATTAAAATCTTGCTGTTCTTTGAATTTTTAACAATTTATTTCTATGATAACATACGTATATATATATATATATCAGTTCCTACACCCACACATGAAAGAAAATAACCTTATTTATGTGGAAGATATTTTAATTTCAAGGGCATTTTGTGGACAATAGAAAACTATAAATAGAAAAATAACAGTAAATTTGTTTCATACTTTTTAAAATAATTGCTTGAAATAGTTATTTGTATCACTAGGCCAGAAACTGAACATTTGCGAGAGCAAATTATGAGATGTCGCAAAACAGTTTCTGGGTGTGTGATAAACAAGATTTTTTGTGCCTACTTCTCCATAATTTCTTCGTATATTTCTCTGCATTATTGTATTTTTCATAACCTAAAAAAATGAACATATATTTTTATCGGTTTTGCGTTGCAATTTTAATTATAATTACTCATATTTGAGCTTAAAATGAGTAATTATTTTATATTTATTGAAAATATATCATATAAACATTACTTATATATATTTTATATATTTTCGCAAAATTTTCAATGACGGATTGCGGAAACTCATGTGAAGTTAGTTGTAGTTTGTAGTTACAAAACAAACAACTCCTAAATTTGGAACTTACAATTAATTTATACGAGATGACAGAATATTATAATTTTTATGATAAAATTTAGTTATTTAAGTTACAATAATTAAAGATTTAGCCATAAAATTTGGAAACATTTTGCTAATTCTTGTGTTGAAAATAATCTTAAATTGACATATCACCAGAACAGTAATGCCAACTCCTTTTGCTGGCCTAGGTTAGCAACAGTACATTTTTGGACGATTTTGAGTTCTGTAATACTATTCAAATTGGACGGAGGTAAGAAAATATAATTATATTTCATTTTCTTTACAAAAACATTGTCGACAAAATGTATTGAAAACTAAAATATTTTTCACATTTAGAGTCAGTTTTTCAATCTCTGGTTAAAATTTTAACTTTTTGTTAAGTAAACAATATTGCACGCATAGCAACAACTATAAGTAACATTTTATTTACAAGTGAATTAAAAAATTTTAAATCACAAAATTTTAACTCATTCTGCAACAAATAATGCATTTAAAATTACGTCGGGCACGAAAATAACACTTACCACAGTATTTATCAGATATTCTCAGCCATTTTCATTATTTTCCACGACACAAATGACAGACAATAAAGCTTTTTAAATAGATGACTTGACGTCTATCATCGCCGATTGCCATGCATGCATAGCCTACTAACTAATCAGTTTTTTATTTTGTCAAAATTAAATATTATATGTGAGCATCTTTTTTTACGCAACCACAACCACTCATTATATTTTAATGAGTGTCTCATTTACGCAACTACAATCACTGATATTAGCTCTGTTCGATGAGAAGTGCTTGAAGTGCAGAGCAGAATAGTGCAGTGCAGTGTAGTGTACACTAGTACAGTCTAATTCTTGTAGTTTCATAAAACACACTAGTGTGTATTTGGGCAAGTTTGCTCAGCTGTGAATAATCAAGCCAAGCATAGCCAAAGGTGTAAAAGGTTAGGTTGTTTATAAACACAGTCATATCATAAAGCTGCAAAGAAGTGACTGCAGAAATGTCTGTTTTAAAGAGCATAGTGAACTAATAAACGATTCTGACAAAGATCAATCATCACTTGATTCTTCATCAGATTCAGAGACAGATATATTAATTAATTCTTTATATAACAAAACAAAATTTTAGGTTAATAAACAGATGTGTAGATAGGATAGAATTAAATGTCTACCGAACAACATTTAGTTACCCCCACTCTTAGTTTGCACTTTCTACACCACCTCGCGAGTCAGGTCAGAAACGTGAGCACTAGTTCTTAAAATTTTTGTCATCGAACAGCCTGCCAGAAGCTTCCCGTTTCTCATAAAACATGTTAGTGTAAGAAAGTTAACACTAGGGCGGCCTAGTACATGTCATCTAACAAAGCTAATATTATAAGTTAATTTAATGAAGTTGAAATTATATGTATGTTTTACGTGTAGGGGGAAGCAAAATTATTACGTTGACAAAAAAAAGGGAGAGTGTTCAGTTTAGAATAAACAGTCATACGATTTAGACGCATTTTCTTTATTCCCTTATTTCGTCTAGCGGGTGACGTTTTCATATAATAGTTTTTATTATTATTTCGTCAAAATTGAATAAAATATTGTATAAACCATGTGAGCTAAGAATATTTATTCACTCGAAAATATTAACTTTCTTCTCATGAATAAACATTATCTGATGTATCTACTCTACACCAAGTGAGTTAATAATGTTTATTCTTGAAAAGAAAATTCAAGCCACGAGCCCGTAGGGCGAGTGGGTTAGTAGTATATTATTCAATGAGCATGTAATGTATGCTATTAGTGATATATTTGAATCGAAAAATAAGTAGGCATAGACAAATCTAGTTTTCGTTGTTGCAGCAACCTTTTGTTATAACATTGTATATATTTTACTATTTATCCTTCTCCAAGTTATGTGAATTATTATTTGTGTTTCTCTAATCTTTGGGAATAATATTTTCCTTTTTAATTGTTGTTTTATTTGACATTTATATTTCCACTTGGGAATAGCAGGAATTTTGATACGACTGTAAGTAGATAAAAAGTTTGTAAGTCGGCATTACATATTTTCCTGTCCCTTTCTTGAGTATAAAAGAACATAAGAAAGTGGTAATATGGACAGTAAGAGGATTATTCTATAAAGCAGGAAATTTATTAGTCTTAGAAAAGGCTCAAAAATAATATCTGGCTTTTCGTTCTTCAGAAATAACAAGAAATTAAATTATGCAGAAATAAATATGAGATGTACGAATATAAGTTTCTTCATAATGTTACATAGAATTAAGCTTGATTTGCATTAGTGGTCCGATTTGACGATGAAGTTACGATATTTCTTGCTCCAAGACTCCAAGACTTCCCCTATAAATGGCTGTAGGTAATTCTGAAATGAAACCTAGTTCACTTACATACGTCAACAATGCGTGAACAATGTAAAGAATGATGACAAATGTAGACTATGCGTAGAGAAAGTAAACTTTGTAATTGCACATGCGTAATTGAGATTTACCGAAATACAGATAATTTCATACTTATTTTGATGTCAGTGTCACTGATAATAAATAAACTAAAATGAAAAACAGAAGAGAATACGAGAATTTTAACAAAATTAAATTATACTCTGAAGTACTCAACGACAAATTGGCATGTTTTGTCCTCTTTTAACCCTTCGGAAGTTTCGTTATTTTTTTTTACACGGGAGGTGGCGCTGGGTTTAAGAGATTCATACGTCAAAAATATACTCTACCGAGGTATTTTTTTTACAAAATAATGGTAAGAGATGAATTTTTTTCTATTTTTGCAGCACTATAAATTAATATTAGTTTACAACTACACATTTACGTAATGGATCATGTACGGCGAAGAATTTACAAGGATTGCGTTTTGGGGCACCTAGAAGTTGATGCTAATTTTTATAAGAATGTGTGTGTGACGATTTTTCCTTAAAGTCTATTAAAATATGATCCAAAACTTCTCAAATTTGGTATTTAAAACTCATATATAATTTGAAACATTTAGATTTTAACCATATATTATAAATCGGATGTAGAATTTAATTTTTAATTTGGAGCTCTAACAGATTTTTGAGGAAAAACAATAAAACATAATCCAAAATTTCATATTACAGAGTTTTCTATTTATTGGACAACAAATTAGATTTTATTTAAAACGATCAAGCGAAAGTGATACTTTACTTAAAGCTCACTGCTAATTTAAAAATGGAATTGGTGGGAGGTCATGTGCTGGCCACAAGCATAATCTTGCTTTCACTCATGACGTTCTGCAAACTCTACTACGTTCAACATATGAAGCAACCTCTCTCGCTGTCTTTCAAGATTCATGTCTAAAACAGAAGATGAACGCAAACTTATACACATATACATTTATTAAGAAAAAAATGTATAATTTTTACTTATCGAATAAATGAAAATACAAAACTATCACGCATATAAAAAGTAACACCGGAGGTGGCGAGAATTGCAAATATTGAGACAAACCTAATGCAATTTGCGATACACCGCACTAAACTGTTCCTTTGTATTTTTATAGCATACTGGTGTTTAAATAAGCGCCACTTCCGTAAAAATTGAAAATAAATATAGTCTACATGAGCGTAGACAATATACCAATTTTGATAACGTAAACGTACCTACGTGGCATAGATTACAGGCACATCTCTGGCTTGGAACTAAACTTTAAATGATGATTAAATAAAATATTTTGAAAATGTGTCATTGTTGTACTCTTCGAGTATATACTGACTAGAGAAGTAATTCCCTATACCAGTGCATAGGATGTTGTAATCGGAAGAAGTAGGCGGGGGGCTGGAAGTCATGGTGAATTGCGGGCAGTGTTTTGTTGTGTTATATGTCACTACTTGTCATTTTACTGTAACCAAATCTCAAATCTTATTTTTTGCGTGTAATTTGTGAGTATATCTCGGAGTATATCAAATTGTAATGAAAAATACAAAGAAAGTACGGATATTTCGTTTCATGTGTAACTGGGATTTTTTTTACAAATAATATATTAAACAAAGTGTATCTTTTAGGTTTTCTGCTAATAATGACGTAAGAGTACTTACTTACTTAATCCTGCACCTTTCTACCCTCACGGGTGTAAGGCGTTCCCCCGGCCTGCGGGGGAGGGGGTTGAGTTCTGATTTGTTGGTCTTCTCCATATTTCTTTCCACTCTGCTCTATCTTGTGTTGCTGTCTTCGTTTCTTCCCAAGTTAGACCTCTTCTTTGCGCTGCCTCCTTTACTTCTTCCAGCCACGTTCTTCTTGGTCGTCCTCGTGGTTTCTTTCTTCCAATTTTTGCTTCAAACACTTTTTTAACTATTTTCTCCTCTCCCATCCTTTCTACATGCCCATACCATCTCATCTGTCCTTCTGCTATCTTATCTTCTATTGCTTTTACTTTTAAGTTTTGTCTGTAGGTTGTGTTTTCAATTCTGTCCAGTCTTGTTTTCCCCTCTATTTTTCTCAAGAATCTCATTTCGGTAGCCGTAATTTTTTCTTTTTGTCTTTGCGTTAATGTCCATGTTTCAGCTCCGTGTATGAGTATAGGTGTCACTACTTTCTTAAATATTTGTACCCTGGTCTCTTTCGGTATTTCTTTCTTTCCTAAGAAGCTGTGTTTGATGCTATTGAATATTTTGCCTCCTGTTGTTCTTCTTTCTTTTATTTCTTCATCAAATCTTCCATCTTCTGAGATCATTGCCCCCAGGTATTTAAATTTTTGGACTTGCTGTAGATTTTCATTTTTTAGTTGTATCGTGTGGTGTTGTTCATTTCTTCCTAGTATCATGGTTTTCGTTTTTTCTTTATTGATCTTCATGTTTAATTTTTGTAGCGCTTTATCATATATTTCTATATTCCTTATTAAGGTTTTTTCGTCTTCTGCTATGATGACCATGTCATCTGCATAGCATAATTCTGCTATTTCCACTCTTCTCAATTTCCAATTTCCTATGTAGTATTTCTTTACTTCTTTCTTTGTCTCTTTTATTCCTTCGTCAAGAATTAGCGTAAACAGAAGCGGGCTCAAAATGCATCCTTGCCTTACTCCGGCTGTAGTTTCAAATGTATTGGAGGTCTCTTGTTTCACTCTTACATAGCTCTTAGTGTTTGAATATAGGCTCTGAATTCCTGTTATTAACGTATTTGATATTCCCCTTTTTCTTAGCGTTTTCCATATGTCTTCTCTATTGATTCTATCAAACGCTTTCTCTAGATCAATGAAGCACACATGTACGTTTCTCCCTTCTTTTATTGCCTTTTCCCCTATTTGTCTTAGTATGAATATCGCATCATTTACTCCTCTATTTGGTCTAAAACCAAATTGAGTTTCCTCTAAAGATTCTTCCAGCTCTATTCTTAGTCTACTCTCCAGGATTCTTGCATATATTTTGGCCACTGTGCTTATTAGGGTAATTCCTCTATAGTTCCGGCACTCTCTGCTATCTCCTTTTTTAAATATTGGTGTTATGATACCTATTTGCCATTCTGCTGGTGTTATTCCTTTTAGCGCTTCATTCATTATGTCTTTAAGTTCCTGTAGTGCTGATTCGGGTAGTGCTTTCAGCATGTCTGCTGTTATTTTGTCATGTCCGGGAGCTTTTCCTCTTTTGGTTTTTCTTATTGCTTCTATTATTTCTTTCAAGCTTATTTCTTCTTCTTGTGTTATTTCTGTTTCCTTTGTTCGTGTGCGATGGCTTTCTTGTTGTTCTTCATCTTTAGTATCATTTCCCTCTAGTAATTCTATGAAATACTGTCTCCATCTATCCATTATTCTGTCTTCTTCTGCTATCGTCTTTCCTTCCTTATCTTTAATGTTCGTAATTGTTGCTGTCTTCTTTTGTCTTATATTTTTAAGTGTTCCAAAAAATAATTTCTGGTTTTCATTGTATGCGTTTTTCATTTTTTCACCAAATTCTCTCCATGCTTTTTCTTTTTCTTCCTTTATTACTCTTTTTACTTTTTTCCTTTGTTCTTTATATTTTTCATAGTCAGTAGGTTCTTTCGTTTGTAGATATTTATTCCACTTGTTCTTTTTTTCTTTCACTGTAACTTTTACCCTTTCCGACCACCATCTAGTTTTGTTTGTGTTTCTGTTCACTATTCTAGTCGTGCCACAGCTTTTTTCTGCTGCCTCTAGTACTGTCTTTTTGAAGTTCTTCCATTTCTTTTCTATGTTTCCTTCTTTTTCTTTTGCTTTTTTCTTAAACTCCTCGTTGACGTTCTTTTGAAATTTTTCTTCTATCTCTTGTCTTCTAAGTTCATGGCATTTTATTTTCTTATTTACTATCTTTCTTTTGGTTTCGTTTTTTGTGATTACTTCTTGCTTTAGTATCATTGTTACAAGGAAATGGTCGCTCCCAATCTCTGGTCCTCTTTTTACTTTTATGTCTTTTACTCTATTCCAGCTGTCTATGTTAATTAGGAAATAATCTATAATCGATTTTTCATTTCTGCTTATAACTTGTCTTGTTATTTTATGTATTTCTTTGTGCTTGAAGTGTGTATTTCCGATTTTGAACTCATTCTCTAGGCAAAACTCTATTATTCTTTTCCCGTTTGTATTCGTCACATTCTCTCCATTCCTACCTAAGCACCACTCTATTCCATCATTCTTATTTCCTACCCTCCCGTTAAGGTCTCCCATTATTATTACTCTCTTTTCACTTCTGTCTACTATTTCTTGTAGTTCTTTAAAGAAGTTATCTTTTTCTTCTTTTCTTGCGTCCTCGTTCGGTCCATAGCCCACAATTAGCGTATATTCTTCGTTTTCGTCTCCTTCCTTAACATTTATTGATAGTAATCTTTCATTCAATAGGTTTTCTTTCGAAACATATTTCATCTTATCCTCTTTAATTAAAATTGCCACCCCTGCCTTGGCGTTTTCTTTTTCCGATACTCCTACCCAGTACATCCAATATCCATTTTGTGTCTTTGTGATTCCTTTGCCTTTCCTCTTTGTTTCTGTTATACCCACGTAATCCATATTCATTTTTGCCAGTTCTTCTGTTAATTCATATTCTTTTCCTGTTAAACTTTTTACATTCCATGTTCCAAATTTTATTATTTTCCCTGGTTTATTTACTCTATTTTTTATTTTGCCCATCCCGTACTTAATTATATGTGTTTTGTTGTTCCTTATCGTATCCTTTTCCTTTGCTTGCGACGTCTTTCCTTTTTGTTGCAATTTTCCTCGTTTTTCCCTTAGTTTTTTGACGCAGTACCTCCTTCTTCTTTGACCTCTATCATCTTCTTTTGTGTTTTGTCCCATTTCCATTCCTTTCCATTTATTGTTATTTTCTGATAGCCTATCTTCAATATATCTCCTGCCTTTTTATTTTTCTCTGCTAACATTTTTATTTCCTTTTGTATTTCGCGCTCATTTCTTGTTAGTTCGTTGTTTATGAAGATTTTGTCCTTTAGGGTTCTTAGGTTCTTTTTATTCGCCATTACTTTTTGTTTATCTTGAAAATTTTCCATTTGTACCTTACATGTCTTCTCTCCTATCTTTATTGCTTCCTTCACTTGTACATTAACTCCAATTTTCTTGTGTATGAAGTCTTCCACGGTGTTTTTTAGGTCTTTTCTGCTGATTGAGTCTGTTCTTAGCCCTACAATCACGAAATTATTTTTGATTTTTTCTTTATCTAATCTCTCGATTCTCTCTTTCATGTCGTTCAATTCTTTTTTTATCTCTATGTTTTCTTCCTTCAGTTGTTCATTTATCTGTTTCATTCGTAGTAGTTCCTCTTTATATTCTTTCTGATCCTGTTTTATCTCTTTTGTATCGTTCTTTATTTGTAATATAATTTCCATTAAATCTCTTAATTCTATTTTATCACTTCCTTCTTTGTTACTTTTGTCCGGTGTTCTCATAGTCTTTTTACTTCGTTTTGTTATATCTTGTCCATCTATACTTTCTCTCTTTCTTTTACTGTCATCCGACGTGTAATCATCTCTATCCGACATATTTGCACAACTTTCCTGAGTACGGGCCTGACTAAAATTTTTATCTTGGTATGCAGGTTCTAGCTTACCGCCGCTAAACTACGCTTGCTTACAGTTTATATGTACGTCCTTGGCTACTGTCTCACCGCTGTATACACTTTTTTACTCTAATTTAGAGCTTCTAGGTACTTCTCACTTCACTTTCTTTATTCACAACACTACCTTGTTTCACTAGAGTTTAATTATTTCATATGGTCCGCGAATTAAAGCGTGATATCTATCGTTTAACGAATTTGACTATCGCCGCACGTTCGCCGCAACCGTATTCTCTGCCTTTCACAACTCAACTCGAGTAACGAGACTGAAATTTATTGGAAATAAAGGTGATTTACTTATTTCAAAAGCAGCAATTACTCATTACTTTGTAAAAAAAGGTAGTACAAATATTAAGTTAATACGCAGTCCGCAATACACCACGGCTTCCATACGCAGCCCACAATACACCACGGCTTCCGCATGTGTTCCGATCACAACAAACACCGTAAGACGGCCTCTAATCAGTATATGCTCGAAGGTTGTACTAATGTTACCCCATTTTACAGTCTTTACACATAAATTGAAAATTTCATTCCAACAGTATGAAGTTCGTTCATTTATATAAATATTTATTCGAAATATGATTTATAAAAAAATATTATTTCCATTGTAGCTACCATTAATGGAAAATTGTCTGTGAAATATTGATCTAAACAATTGTGCATTTAAAAGTAATTTGGGCGTTGGGGCAATTTCCGAATGGAAAAATAAACATGAAATAAAATGGCAATTAAAAGGAAAAATTCGTACGCGTCGAAGCAGAATCAATTATGAAAGTATCCCTCCACGGCAAATATTGGAATATTAGAACGCGAAATGATTTCCAAACACAATTTCTCACATTTCCTCAATTATGTATGTGCTCCGTTGCGTTGCCGCAGGCCTCGTCACCATGCTTTACATATTTCTCTACTTCTTTCGCCCTTTTTCTCCCTCTTTATACTTCGCCTCGCGCCTTCCATTACATCTTTACATCGGCGGTAATCGCATTACAAGAACACAGATTCACCATTAAATTCCATTCAACGCCTGACTTGATATAGAAAATAACTTATTCACAGGTTTCCGCGAATCCGCCTCCACAAAGAAAAAGGGGAAAGTAATACGGAAATAGAAGCAATTCTGATTCACTTCCAGATATTTATTCATTAATTTTCACAGAAATATTCAACTATAACGAAAGAATTTTTGCTCTTAATATCTATAAATACTTCTAAAACATTGGTGATTTTGTATTTATATAGGATGTTAGGGAGTGCTTTGACCAAAATTTGAAAAGAGCCCCACAATGAAAAATGCAATAAAAAAGTCTTCAGACATTTTTAAATTTTCTCATTTTTACTTCCTGCTACTTTTAATAATGCTAAAAATAGCATGTCGAGATTTTGGTAAATGACCACGTTTTAAAGTCCCTGGAATCCGATTTTAACATTTTCACGATAATATCTATGCGCACGCGTGTATGTATGTATGTGTGTGTGTGTGTGTGTGTGTGTGTGTGTGTGTGTGTGTGTGTGGATGGGTACGGAATTTGTCACCGCTCTAACGCAAATACTGTTATTCAGAAAATTCTGAAACCTTGTATTTTTACCTTATTCTAATATGGAAAGAAGTCATTAGATTTTGGTGTAAATCAGGTATCCGGAAATGACACGTTACTTGAAACTCAATATATTTTTCTTCGAAAAATACCGTTAAATATAATTTTTTCGCGGTTTATGTTATTATAAGGAATAAAGATTATTAAATTTTCTATAGGTACGTATTCATACTTTTTCTAAATATATTTTATAGATAAATATATAAAATAATCAATTTTATAAATCCCGGAGTCTATGTTTTAAAGATAAACACAATTCCCTTGTTACACAGTTCAGATTTCAAAGGTAAGATTGTGTCCGATGTTGCACTTTTATTACCCTAATATCTAAATCCTAAATTTATAGTGATTATTTAGGATTTTAGAAATTAGATTTTAGGGTTTTGCAAAAGCACACGATGCCTTGAAGTTGACGCGCACTTATTAAACAAATCATGTTCGTTGCTATAATTTGTACAAAATGTCAAATTTACTGTCAAAGAATAGCTTCTTAGTTTCTATTTTATGAAATATAACATTAATATTTACTCTCAAGCATCAAATTGAATCGAATTGTATAATTCATTTTTGTTGTTTTAAAGTGTTGCCATACAAACCAATGGATGTCACTAGTGTGCCATTCGGAGTTGTATTTATGTAAGGAAGACCTAAATCCTAAATACTAAATGCCAAAATGCGACATCGGACGCAGCCTAACTCGTAGATAAATTTCACTGTTAAAAACCTATCATTTCAAATTATTAATGGTAACGTTTTAAAAAGAAAGTATATTGTATATAATGAATCGTCATTTTTTTTTTTTAATTTCTAAAATCTTGTTGGAGAAAGTATAAGTCTACAACACAATCCACACTCGCAAAACCGTAGTCCTCGCCTTCGGCTCGGACCACAAACTATTTGTTCTTGTGAAATATGGGCTATTCCATTATTTGTTGTAGAATATACTATTCCAGCATTAAAAAATCTGTTCTCGCCATTTCCATATTAGGCTATATAAGTATTGAATTGCACTTCCCTTTCGAACCGTCGTTTTACAACAAAAAAATACAGAACTTTACCCAAATACCGATTTTTATTGTATTAAACATGTCTTCTGCACACATATAATTCTAATTATATCTATTTTTCATTGTATGAGGAAGTTTCTAAATGTCATGCAGAGATTCTTCCAATTCATTAACCAGATTGGCGGTATTTCTGATGAATAGAAGCATTTTACCTATAATTTCAAATATTTAATTAATAAAACAATAAGAAAGATTAAATAAACTTCCCAGAAAAAGCTATCAGAATGTCACTAAAACTGTTGATTTTTGACACTGACATGTGTCATTTAAAAACTATGTTATAAACATTGGAATTTCTCAACTGGTTTCCTTAATGCCTTAGCCTTTGCGATTAAATTACTCTATATATTATAGTGTCTTTATCTCTAAATCTATACAAGATATAATAAAAAAATTTAAGTGTATTAAATGGAGAATTTTATGTTCTTCAATATTTAATAAGAAAAATATCTAAAAAAATTATATTTAGAAGAATTTTTCTCAGAAACTACTACTTCCGGTTGTTCAATTGTTACCAAAACCTTTTCAGCTCTTCCCAGGAATGTCAGATTGAGGAATCCATAGTTAAACAATTCTTAAGTCGTATGGTTTTTGAGGAATCGTGTCTACAATATCCAGACATACACACATACACACATACACACATCCACACACACACACAGACATCATTTTAAAAATGTTATAATCGGATTCTAGGGACCTTAAATCGTGCTTAATCACTGAAACCTGGATATGTGAATTTTAGCATGAATCCAATACCTCTCTTAGCGAGAGGTAAAAATATGTGACTATCATAAAAATGTGACTATCAGTTGGTTTTGTTTAGCCTGTATAAATATTCAACCACAAATAATTATTATCAATGTTCTTATTTTTATTAATATATGAATAAGTAGTGTTAAAAATGGAGAGGTGAAAATAATGTAGATGCAAATTTTTGTTAGCATTCGTTTATTGACTCATAAGCACTGCATCTGCATCTCCATTAATTTCACCTCTCCAAATCATTATTACCAGTCGATTAAATAAATTTTCAACGTTGCTTATAATATTTTAAAATCATCTTCTTGTTAATGGGATATGGTTCATTTTCGCTTGCCTCTTGTTTAGTGTATTATTCACTCCAACATAAATATGCTTTTAGACTTTCTATTATTATGCAGTACAGTAATATCTCTCCGCTAATTTTCATTCTGCGAGCAATATTTCTGCATCAGAAGGCAATAAATATGCCCCCACCAAGTTTGTATCTCCTCTTAGCAATTTTCTTTCCATTTGTCTCACCTTTCAGGAAAACCAGCAACTTTAATACCTTAGAATTGCCACTTACTCGCACATTCCAGATAACTTTACACGCTGTTCTATTTCCCAGTTAAAAAAGAAACATTTCAACAGATTGTGAAGTAAAATTTAAAGCGACTCTCATTTGTAGAAGAAGAAAAAAAGGCGGTTAAATTTGTAACATTAATTTCACTGCTATCTTGCCTACTTGATGCAGAGCCACAGCAGCGTCCTCAAGGGAGGAGATAGGACACTACACTGGCAAAATGAAACAGAATGCATTTTATGAGAGAATTGGTTTTCATTTCGTTTTTCACATACGTAATTAGCATTTTGAATTGTTGCTTTATACACAGACACGGATTCTTTCACATATGCACGAATTTTTTCACATATGTATAGTGTATTCAATTTTTTTTTTTAAATGAATGTCTAAAATTATGTAGGTACTAAGGTTTAACTTATATTAGCGATAGGTACAATGATGATACGATAACGATTCGATGACAATATGACACATTTTGCTTCAATTTTTACCTCTCGCTGAGAGGGATGATTCATGCTAAAAATCGCATATTCAGATTTTAGTGAATAAGCACGTTTTAAGGTGCCTAGAATCCGATAATAATAGTTTTACGATGATGTCTCTCTCTCTCTCTCTCTCTCTCTCTCTCTGTGTGTGTGTGTGTGTGTGTGTGTGTGTGTGTATGTGTGTGTGTCTAGATGTTGGAAGAACGATTTCTCAAAAACTATAATACTTAAGAGCTGTTTAACAATGTATTTCTCAATCTGACATCAATGGGAAGAGCAGAAAGGTTTTGATAAAAATTGGACAACCGGAAAAATAAATAATCCGTGTGTGTGTACGTGTGTGACAAATTTTTCTCCGACGATAACTCCAATACTACAATTCTAAAAATTATAATCCTTTCGTATTCCTCTTCTTTACATCCATATGAAGAGCTGATTAGATTTTGGTTATAATTGATCCACCGGAAGTACCCTTATTTGAAGTTTTTAACAGTTTTTCTTGAAAAAACGCAGTTAAATATCATTTTTCGACATTTTGTGATTATCAATATGAAAGAAAATCTTATTCTCTATACGGTTTGATTATACATTTTCCTTCATATTCAATAGATATAGAATTATAGAGACATTAAGAGAGATTAACTTTCAAAAATTAGTCAGCTTTGTTAAAATTATGGAAACAACAGAAATATTCGGAAAAATTTAATTGACAGATGTCAGTGTCAAATGCAAAACCAAAGTTGAAAGTAGGGTCAGAAAGTTACATGTGAATGTGATAGAGTGTCCCTCGCAAGTGACTTGCAGTTGCAGCCTCGTCTCAAGATTGGAATTTTCAATACCGGAAGTACGAGAAAGGCCAAAGAGAAGATGGACCTTGTAGCAGAAGACTTGAGAGAGGAAGACTTGTATGAAGAAGATGCGTTGGACAGGAATGAGTAAAAGAGAAGAGTAAGAAACAGCGACCCCTAATAAAATAGGGAAAGGAACTTTAGGTATAGAATTTGTAAAAAATAGTGTGTTCGTATTACAATTTTACAGGATATACAGAATCTTTTTCAAGGAACTTTTGGTATGGGATATGTACAAAATACATCGAATTGACGGAAGGTTTTTGCTGGCCACAACAGATTTTTTATTGATATTTTAATTCGAAATAAAAACCCATTATTTCGCCTGTCAAGTATTAATTTTGTATTGATTTTACAAGTGATAACGATAGTCCTCTTCATGACGTACGCCCGTTCAAAAAAATAAGTTTTATTTTTACCTTTACATTCATTTTTACTATACGAGTTCTAATCCCAAATCGGTCAGAGTACTAAATCACATAGTTACAAATTATGCCGCCAGATGTCATTGCGCTTGGTGTCACTTGTCAATTTGTATAATCTGTAGACCTGAATGCTTATCTTCTCTCTACGCGTAACGTCACAGCGTGAAACTAACAATTGCATTCTGTAAGCATATAGGGAATATCTAATCAAATAGATTTGCAAAAATTTCGTGTTTCGGAGTTATTATTTCATTAGAATTTATCAACAGCTGATAAATCATTGTTATAACAAAATATATGACTCGTACAAACGTCAAACACTACGACAAAACAAAACAGAGCAAATGTCAAATCTGATAAGAACAATATGTTGAGAAGGGAAGAGATACTATTGTAATACTCAACTATCTCTCATCTCGAGCTTGTTGTCTTCTTCTATAGACGGTATTGATCACTAGGTAGATATAGAAAAACAATATAATAAATAATTTTCACTTACGTTGTAGAAAAATTGTAAATAATCTGAGTTCAACGCAATATTATATTATGATTTTTCAAAGTGTGTAACGTTAAAACATTCATTTGAATTTGAATCAGCTTTTTGTTTATTTATAGAACTCGTACATATAATATAAAGCAAATATAATATCGTACAATTGATAAACTAAAATAGATAAAATTAAATCATTTCACAAAGCATTTTTTCACTATTGTTTCACAATATGAAAAATCACAGAATTAAAATTTGAAATTTAGTTCAACAGATGTTCTAGTGCAACTTGTTCATGCAAATGAAATGAATTTAAATTAATGGAAATATAAAATAAAAGTATGAAGCTATAATACAATATGCACAAAAAATTCCAATTATATAAATAAACCTCAAGGTTTGAAATTTTAGTTTACGTGAAATAACGAAAATATTGCTGCTATTTTTAACGAAAATGTTTTATTGTTAAAAATGTAACATTTATGTTGTGTTTTTAATATTTATGTTTAGCATACATAGTTTAAATTAATAAAATGATAAATACGGTGGTTAATATTTTGCTGTCCGTAAATATTTATTTTAGAAAAATTGAAACGATAGTGTTTGTTATTTAATTAAAAACACAGCACTGATACGTTTTTCTTTTGCAAGAAAATATATATATCATTAGGATTACACGTGTATGCAAATATTTTTTAATTAGAAATATTGAAATGAACATTTCGTCTTTATTTTTATTAACTTTTTGCTTATGATACTCCATATAAAATAGTATATTAGAAACAAGTTTCATAAGGCAGTCTGTTAACGCACGAGTTTTCACAAAGGACAATTGCGATAACAAGCCTTATGAAACCTGTTTTTATACTATTTTTTCTAGTGAGGTAATTTTATAATTTGTATAATATATGACTTGGTTACAAATTCATTGTTGATTATTGACTGACAACAATTTTAGGTTATACAGAATGTTCTGCAAGTCGATGGTCATAGCTTAAGGACATACAGTACTGACCAAAATGAGTAAGAAAAGCTTAATCGACATGGGTCCGACTTCAATAGTTTCTGAGATATAAGACAGTGAAAAATGAGTTTTTACTAGGTTTACCTCTGCTATCTCGAAAACTATAAGAGTTACGACTTCGATTAAATGAGGCTTTTTGTTTACCTTTGAGAGGTCTCTTAGATGTACTTTTGTTTTTCGAAAAAAGTTAAATGTTGTTAACCTTGGCCAATATTTAATTTTCAAATAACTTCGTAACTATACCCAAATCATTCAAGCAGACAATGCACGTCATCACTTAGTGTAAAAACCTTAATGCATTAAAATCACTAATAGAGAAAAATGTAATAAAATTTTTTTAACCACCAAAAAGTGTATGGCCTTGTATAATTATTATTAAGGTGAATAGTAGAGTTCATTACTTATCGTATATGACATGAATAATATATAAAATAATATACATCAACGTCATATTATTCGTTTAATTGTTGCTATAGTTGGCAACATTGATAATTTGTATGTTTATACTGTCAAAGTTATTATTTGACAATTTGAAAAATATTTGCATCGTGTTTGAAACATTTTTGTGCGTTGAAAAGGCCTATTTATAATAAAGTAATGTTCAACGCAACGCAACGTGACCGTTAACGCAAACACAAAATCTGTGAATCTGCCAAAGGTAGCACTTCTAATTAATCAGAAGAATTCGGTATATTTCTTTGAAATTCGGCTCACTTTTATTTATTGTCTTTATATGGCATACATAAGTATAAATAAGGTTAGTATTATAAAATAATTTAAATAGAAATGGACAGTGACTAAAATATAGTATTTATTTTGTAGATGTGACAGTTCATAAACATGTCGATAATACAGATAGCAATCTGTATATCTTTTTTTTCATAAAGATTCTAAAACCTCTGTGAACGTGCCAGTACATGACGTCACACATCTAGTTACTTTTATTCAATTTTTATTAATGACGTGCATTGTCTGCTTGAATGATTTGGGTATATTAGAAAGTGACAAAAATGTTTCATATAATTATTTTATTTATAATCTAGCTACTCTCATAGACAAAATATTGTTCGATCTCTACATGTCGATAATAAAGATTTTTATAGTAAAACTGAACACTGACCTCTGATTGGCTGGATGTAAAGCAGTAAGATAGAAAGATGAGAGTTAAAGCCTATTTATAATGAAGCAACGCAAGCGGTAACGCAAAACTTGAGCGCATGATATTCCCCTATGCTGATTTATGATGAAAAGTAACGCAGCGCCACAGTCAGCAACGCAATAAACGCAACGCAGAAGATGACCAACTCTGATCTTTCTTACTACTATACCGCAAGCCAATCAGAATTCAATTTCAGTTTTACTATAAAAATCTGAAATATCGACATGTTCGTGAACTGTCACAACTACCAAATAAATACTATATTTTCGTCACTGTCCATTTCTATACAAATTATTTTACATACTAACCTTATTTATACTTAAAAAAAATATATATCATCACGGCATATTACCCATTTCTGGGTGTGCCAGTATCTACTATTTATAATGAAGTAACGCAAGCGGTAACGCAGTTGCAGTAAGGTAACGCAAAAGATAAATGTACGGTACAGTCTACAGCATATACCGTTTTATAATGAAACGCAACCCAGAGCCGCAGAAGTAACGTAACGCAACGCAACGCCAAAGCTGACCAACTTTCATCTTTCTACCTTACTTTTGTACCTCTAGCTAATCAAAATTCAGTGTTTCAGTTTTACTATAAAAATCTGTATTATCGATATGTTCGTGAACTGTCAAAATTACATAATAAATTCTACATTTTATGGTTAGACCGGTTAGATTTTCAAAGCGATACGAAAAATAGTTATGGATGATAGAAAATTAATCGAATTTATCGAGAATCACCGAAACAGAAACAGTATTGCCACAGCTATATCGTCGTCACTGTCAATTTCTATTCAAATTATTTTATACAATTATTTATATGTCATGTGTCATAAAAACTAAATAAAAGCGAGTTGAATTTCAACAATATATACAGAATTCTTTTGATTGGTTAGAAATGGCATTATTATAAATCACATATATTGTGTTTGCGTTACTGATTACGTTGCGTCGTTGCGTTGCGTTTTACGTTACTTCATTATAAATAGGCCTTTACTCTTTACAATCCTTACTCAATGTGGCAGCATATTATTAACTGGCTGCAAGAACTTCTTGACTGGAAAGATGATGAAGGGAAGAAAATTACTGGATTTCAGTCAAATAATACATATATTTTCCGCCTCTACCGGTTTCAACACCTCATGTGTCTTCTTCAGGAGGTGAAAATCTTGAATTTGTAAAACATGAAAAAATACATAAAACAATAATAAATAACATATAATACATACAATGGTCGTCAAAATTTAAAATTATAAATAAATAAATAAATAAATAAATAAATACATTAAAAAACTCATTTTGAAAGAAGTCCGATCAAGGCCATCTACGAATTGCATCTATGAATTAAGATTTTATGCTGTCAAATTTAGTAGTGTCGTTTACATAGTTTTTATGAGGTACACAAGATATTATGTACCCTCATAAAAACTAAGTAAATGACACTACTAAATTTGACAGCACAAAATCTTAATTCATAGATACAATTCGTAGATGGCCTTGGTCGGACTTCTTTTAAAAATTTTACTGTAGTCGTCAATAAATTAAGATATACTTTTATAAAACATTGAATTAACAATTAAACAGCTAAGGGGTGCCATTGTTAATTCAATGTATTATAAAAGTATATCTTAATTTATTGACGACTACATGAGTTTTTAATGTATTTATTTATTCATAATTTTAAATTTTGACGACCATTGTATGTATTATATGTTATTTATTATTGTTTTATGTATTTATCCATGTTTTACAAATTCAAAATTTTCACCTCCTGAAGAAGACACATGAGGTGTCGAAACCGGTAGAGGCGGAATATATATGTATTACTTGACTGAAATCCAGTAATTTTCTTCCCTTCATATTATTAATTATTTCGCTTTAAATTAAATTATTGAATTTTTAAGTTTTTTTTTACATTAGGTTTATTTAAGACTTTTTTCATGTGTAATGGATTACCTGTTTACATGGAAATACACAATGTTTGTGGTGTTTTGGTATTTTGTTTTTACACTCATGTTTAACACAGACATATATTTATGTTTCCTGAATATAAATAACAACTGACATACACGGTCTGCAGGACAAATACCATTAAACATTCGATAGTATGTATTATTTTTTATTTTACAACGAGGATTTGTACGAAATAAAACACACGTTTTTATAAATAATATAAATAGAAAACTATATTGTGTTTTATAATGTGTTTCTAAACATATGTAATAAACTTTCAACGAATGCATAATTTTATTCTTTATAACATTTATTTGAAACATTATTTTATTTAATTAATAGACTACTTTTGAGCAAGGAATGGTACCTATATAAAACATAAATACAGAAGGCAACTTATTCAAGCGCGAAGTAGATATTCGAACACAAGCACGTAGCAGCTAGTGGACGAATGAACGAGTGTTTGAACCACTTATGTTTTATACATACTATTTTCTCTGTTTCGGCTTTCATTTACGTTCCGTCACCTTTAGTTAAGGAAGGTATTGTCTTTGTTCAAAAAATTCGGTGGTGAGTTTATAATAAATAAGCACGTTTTAGGGTATTTAGAATACGATTTGACTAATTTTACGATGATGTCTATCTCTCTCTTTCTCTCTCTCTCTTTCTCTCTCTCTCTCTCTCTCTCTCTCTCTCTCTCTCTCTCTGTGTATATGTGTGTGAGCGCGTGGGTGTGTGCGTATATGTGTGTGCCTCCTATCTGCCTGTCCGTGTCCGCCGACTATAACTCCAATACTACAATTCTAAAAATTATAATTCTTTCGTATTCCTCTTCTCTACATCCAAATGAAGAGCTGATTAGATTCTGGTTATAATTGGTCCACCGTAGTTTTACTTGAAAAACCCCGTTAAATTTCATTTTTTGACATTTTATGTAATTATCAATATGAAAGAATATATAATTCTCTATACGGTTTGATTATACATTTTCCTTTATATCCATAGATATATAAAGTTATAGAATTGTAAAGAAGAATTATAAAGTATATAAACTTTCATAAATCAGGCAACTTTGCTATAATCATGGAAACAGCTGATATATTCAAATAATTCTAATTGACAAATGTCAATGTCAAGTGGAATTAACGTAGTATATGTTTGCGTTATAATTTCTTTGGATACATCTTTTCCAAGGAACTTTCGGTATGGAATTTGAAGAAAATATTTTAGGATTTTTATGTTCGTCTTACAATTTTACTGGATATATAGAATCTTTTCCAATAAACATTGGAATGGGATTTGTACAAAATACATATAATTATACTCGCCGTCAAATGATTATGGACTGATGTTCAACTTTTATCCCTTTCCGCACCCTGTCCCTTGCCCAGCGGTGTTGCCGCTTGTACTTGACATGACCAGGAATGAACGTAAATGTCATATAATACATTTAAAACTAATTAAAATTTTTAATACATCGTAAATGAAAAAAATATTATAACAAATAAGTAAGGTAAGACAGTAATACGTAATATAAAATAAAAAAATTGTCTCTGTGGAAAATTTATATTTATATTTTGACCAAAGTTTCCATACATCAAGTTAAGGTCGCGTTTGCGTTAAAATACGATAACCGGTGAAATCTAAATAAAAGGTAAAAATAATTGATTATTAGATGAACAGTAGATCTGCCAACACAACATGCTTCTTCAAATCCAAAGATTTTTGAAAAAATTGTGTACATTGGCAATAATTGTTTTTGCCTGCCCATTTAAATCTTGTTTTCCTAAACGTTTTTTATAAGAACCAGAACTATTTCATTCATGAGTTTCACTCATTTTCTTTTCAAAAGTCCAAATATGATGCAATTTATAGGATAGGGAATAAAAAGCGCACGCAAGTACTAACGAAAATGTTAGAATATAAAATGACATTGACAGATTACAGATATTTGTACAGGTAGACACTTCAAAAATTTGGCATCAGTGTAGAAATCTCCAGTCCATAATTATTTGAAGGCAAGTATAACGGAAGATAATGGGCTAGACAGATCAGATTTTTCTTAATAAAAATGATTGATAATGTCCATTAAGGGAACTTGTTGGCAGGTAAAATAGGATGGTGACATATGTATTTTTTTATTTTATTCGTTGCCTGGATATTTTAACAATTGTACCAGTCTCAAATAACTAAATTCCACCAAAAATCGTTTAAAAATGAAGCTTCTTTCAGCATCAATAAAAGTGCTAGAATATGTTCTATATTTATACACCGTACTTGGAACAAATTCTAAATTTATTCATTTCTGCAGCAATCCCGAGAAGCATGTAATAATCGAAGTGCAATTTTCCCAATCAGTGCACATTTACAACAATGTTAAATTGAAGCAATCCGTGACTAGTTCTAACACTTTAGTTCAATATGGAACTAACAAGTTGAAAACTAAATCCCGTTTTAAAAACTTGTAGAATAATGACATTTCCGAACATAAATGGCTTTAAGAGAATAAACCGTTTCGTTTTAATGGAACGGAAGTCTCGGAATTTCCGAACGTCGCAAAATGCATTAATGTGTAACGTTTGTCGTAGCTTAATCCCCCAACGAACGTTATTGTTATTTGTGAACTGGAACATTGAGAGCTGCACAGTCGCTTATTCCAAGAGGAGGGGAATACGACATACGTAGTTGAAAAGAAAATGTATGGAACTACTTATTGTGAATAAAATCCTGCATGTGAGAACATAAACATTATTTGATTTGTAGCAGACTCTTGTACGAACATTTACATAAAGAGGTAAAATAATCGTGATGAAGTAACTTCAAAAGTACGTAGCTCTTTTTGAAAAGTTTATTTGCCTTTTACAAAATCTTTAAAAAGAAAATTAAGTTAGTTGATTAACAATTCTTTGACCTACTTTTCTTAAAATGTATCTTATTTTTATTATTTTATTTACACAGAATCAACTTCAAATCGTTATAGAACACCGAAACCTAACTTAAAACAATCTATTGTTGACAGATTATTTCTAGTAAATCAATTATATTGAAGAGTTCATTATAAAAAGCGACTTCAAACATTAATCTTCTTATTGCAAAAACCAATTTTGAAGCAAGTAAATAAAAAATTAAAAATCAAAAGAATACCATGGAGTAAAACTATAATAGCTATTTATGAAGTGTGAAAAGTGATATTTTATTTTGTGAGAAGGAAATTCGAATCACGTCGCGAAGCGGAGTGGTCCAAACCTTCGAACAAAATAAAACTATTTTTAAGACGTATATCATACAATTTTTCGACAAACACTATTCTTACCTTCTGTCACCTCTAGGTAAGGAAAGGAAGCTATTGTTTGTGGTCAAAAAATTCGGTGGTTAGTTTTTCATGAATAAGGTCGTCCCTAGAATACGATTTTATTATTTTTACAATGACATGTGTGTGTGTGAGTGTGTGTGTGTGTATGTGTATGTGAGGGTGTGTGTATGTGTATGTGGTGTGTGACAATAATTTCTTCTCTATTAACTCCAGACTACAATTCTAAAAATTACAATTTTTTTTGCACTGCCCTTCTTTATATTCTTATAAATTGATCAACCGGAATTACTCATAAGCAACTTTTAAAAGTTTTTCTTAAAAAAAAAAACTCAGTTAAATATCATTTTTTGACATTTTATGTTATTATAAATATTATAGTTTATTTTATTCTCTACGATTTGACTGTATTTTATACTTCATATGAAATGGATACAGAGTTAAAGAATTATAAAGTAATAAATTTTCAAAAATCAGTCAGCTTTGCTATGCTATAACCATGGAAACAGCTAACATATTAAGAATTCTGATTGACAGATTTCAGTGTCAAAATTCCACGTTATCTTTGTGGAATAAATTTCTTTTGCAAGAAACTTTCTGTATGGAATTTATACAATATACATAGAATTGACGGAAGATAATATGCTGGTCACTTTAGACTTTTTTATTTTAATTTGTATTTCTAACAATTTTTTGACATACCTACGTAAAAAATCTGTTGTTCTACTTGTATTCCTCATCACCAAGGCAACTAATTTACTTTTAACACTCATGTTAAAAGTAGCAATGATCTGTCACTTTTAATAATGGTGTCATCAAATGACATTTTCGAGTCTAAAAACAAAGGATAAATAGCCTACTTTTAATATATTTGTAGAAAAAAAAAATACTTTTTACCTCCCGCTACCCTTGGTAAGGGAGGTATAGGGATCGTGCTAAAAATCACTTATCGAGATTTTAGTAAATGACCACGTTTTAAGGTCCCTAGAATCCAAATTTAACATTTTCACGATGATGTCTGTATGTGTGTATGTGTGTGTGTATGTGTGTGTATGTATGTATGTATGTATGTGTGTGTGTGTGTATGTGTAGGGATTTTGTCTTCACTCTAACTCAAATACTATCATTCAGAAAATTCTGAAATCTTGTATTTCTATCCTATTCTAATAAGAAAAGAAGCCATTAGATTTTGGTGTAAATCGGATAACCGGAAATGGCACTTTACCTGAAGCTTATAATGATTTTTCTTCAAAAAATACCATTAAATGCCATTTTTTCGCATTTTGTCGTTATGAAAATTAAAGATTATTGAATTTTCTACAGGAATACATTAATACTTTTTCTATATATTTTACAGATAAATTTAAAAATAATTTTTTTTACAAGTCCCGAAGCCTAAGAAAAACACAATTCCTTTGTTCCACAGTTCATATTTCAAATGAATGTAACTGACATTAAATGTCACTGTCAAAAAACTAATCACTTCAAATTAATAATAGTGACATTTTAAAAAGAAAATAGTAAATAAAGCAATAGTTTTATGCAATGGAACCGTTTGCAGTGTTAGTAAATCCGTAAGTATGTATTTAAATTAATAAAAATTAAATAGCGGGAGGTTTTGTGTTGGCCACATCAGATTTTTTACATTATAGTAGAAGTCGATATCTCTGATGTCAAAATCATGACAGAAGTAAAATATTTTGCCTTTAGGTAAAAAACATTTGAAAAATAAACCTTACGGAATTCATATTATTCAGTTATGTTGTCTTATACAGGTCATGGGTTTTATCGTATAACACTGTAGATTTTGTTGGTAAAGTTTAGAATAGCTGTAGAAATTGCATCAACAATTTTTTGGGGTTTGAATATAACAACCTAACGCAGAAAACTCGACCCGACTTTTCCAAGCATGACTTTTTTAGGTTACATTGACGAGAAATTGCAAGCAAAAATATACATATATTCTTGTTGTGTAATGTAGGTGCTTGCTCTATTCATAGATACGACATATTATACATTCCGTCTATTTATTTATTCATTTTCTACACTCAGTGAAACTATTTCGCTCTTTGAAAATCACTAATATATAATTCATATGATTAACAATAAACATTCGTGCGAAAATTCAAATCCCTGCATTAATTGTCGGCGGTGTTGCCATCGACGAGGTTAGCGGTGAATCCTTTCAGGTGCAGCGTTGCCGAGTACACACGGACTTGCTTTTATGCAGGAACCTTTCAGTGCGATGTACATAATTCATTTTGTGTTTAGATGCAGAAATAAATCAGTAGTGTATGCGCAGGACTGCAGTTACAAGATCCCTTGAGATGCAGTGAGATGCACGGAACTCGTAAAGGATAATAGTTACATGCTTGGAGCGAATTTACACGTGTACAGAGTAAATGTTATTGTTTGTTGGTGAGCGGTTGCCAGCGACACGAATATATTATTTCACCAATGATGATATAATTAAAGGAAAGAATAGTGGCCGTATCCTGTACAAAACTGTAAGGCCCGGTTTTTCCACCTCTTGATAAAGTAAGGAGGAGAAGGGGAAGTAACAGACATGCGCAGTGTTCTTTCTCATCGAATGAATAGATTTAGACCATATACCTATTAACTAATATATTGCGGATCCTTTGCTTTTCTTGAAGGAAACACTATGAAATGGAAATATCATTTCTGCATAAGTCTATCTCACACAAACACCCAACCGCGAATTATGCGCAAGCTTGGAAACTTAACTACTATTGGCTAACGAGAAAATCATGATCACTTTTTGCGAATCACAGAGTTCTGTTTATTAACGGCTAGCGCGAGAAATTTTAAATTTAAATTTGAGATATTAAACAATGTACCTACTATTTATTTTGTATGTAAATTCTTGAATATAAATATTAGTAATAATAAAAAACATTGTCATATTCTAGTGCTAAATTTGAATTAAATAATTTAATTTGTTGTACTGTAAAAATAATAGGAATACAATCTGGTCAGGATTAATTTATTTAGGTGACAATAAATTACTGTATGAAACACAAAGCAAATGCTTTCGAAGTGCAACTACAAACAGAAATGAAATCAAATCAAACGTCAAAATCAAACCATGTGCTCGCTGCATCACCAGGGCTGCGTTCCAAAACAAAGAATACCGAGTTTTGGCGTAGAGTATGATGTGTTGTGTTTTGGAACGAATGAGAGTTTTGTTGAAGTAAAAAATTGAAGCTAAATTAAAAATAATTTTATAAAACTAACAAAACTACTTATAATTACAACATTAATGTCAAGCCCGTAATAAAAGCGCTTTTATGGAGCACTCTCCTCAATATAATGTGAAAATACGCTCCGTAAAATCGCTTTCATTATAAAAGTATTCTCGTAATACACGCCAACGTATTTACTTATGTTTATTTTCAACCAAAAGCATGTTTTCTTCCTCAAGAAGGCAAATTACTTCCATATATAGAGAATCGTGAGCATCTACGTTTGAAAATATTGTGGAGTAATTTCTATACCCTCCTCGTTAGTAGAGTAAATAGAACATCACTTTGGAGTAAATTCTGGCTGTTTTGGAACAGGTTGAGTAAACTCTGAGAGTAAGGTTATTAGTTTTGAAACGACTTTGGATAATTTCGTACTCTTATGAGTAGGATTTTGGAACGCAGCCTAGCCAGCGACGCTGTCAGCGTAGGCCAATAATAGTCAAGGTTTCCAAGCTTGCGCATAATTCGAAGTTGGGCGTTTGTGTGAGATAGACTTATGCAGAAATGATATTTCCATTTCACAGTGTTTCCTTCAGCTACTCTTCCGGGAAAGATACGAGCATTAGCAATATATTAGTTAATAGGTATATGATTTAGACAGATTGAAACATTTAACATTCTAACCTGTCGAGTTGTTCATCTTATCAAAAATGACAGAACAGTGGACTGTCAAGGAGATTGACCTGTTAATAAATTTAGTTCGCTATTGACAAGTTATGGATGTTAATAGCAACAAAAATAGGATCTAATAGTAGTACCACCAACCAACATTTAATGGAAAAGCCGCGGTAATTTTAAAAGTATCATTTCATTTCTTACCACTCGATGCAAGAATGTGACCACTCACAAGAAAAAACGGTTGATAGTCGATGCGCGTGGATCGATGGATGTTTATAGACGCTGTGTGACATTTACCTTATGCTACGTAAGCATGCGCAATATCGAAACTGAATTTTGGTGTTCATATGAAAAATTTTTAAACTAGTTGTCAAGTCACATCCATGAATTTTAGTTTTGGTTTGAGTTTTGACACTGTATATATGACGTTTTCAAAACTAGAAACGTTTTGAAAACGGTTTGAAAACTGCATGTAAACGCAGAACGCTTTTTACCTCTCGCAAAGGTTTTATTGGATAAGTACGATTTAAGGTGCCTAGAATCCGATTATAACATTTTTAAAATGATGTGTGTGTGTGTGTGTGTGTGTGTGTGTGAGTGTGTGTGTGAGTGTGTATGTGTGTATGTATGGCTGGATGTTGGAGGAACGATTCCTCAAACACTATAAGACTTAAGACCTGTTTAACTATGAATTCCTCAATCTGATATTTCTGGGAAGAGCTGAAAAGGTTTTGGTAACAATTGGACAACCGGAAGTAGTAGTTTCTTAGAAAAAAAATTCTAAATATATTTTTTTGGAAATTTTGTTATTACAAATATTGAAGAACAAAATTCTCCATCTAATACTTTTAAAATTTTTATTATATCTTGTATAGATTTAGAGATAAAGACGCTATAATATATAGAATATTCTAATCGCAGAGGCTAAGGCTAAGGCACTAAGGAAACCTCTTGACAAATTCAAATGTTTGTAACATAGTTTGTAAATGACATATGTCAGTGTCAAAAATCAACAGTTTTAGTGGCATTCTGATAGTTTTTTCTGGGAAGTATATTTAATCTTTCTTATTGTTTTATTAATTAAATATTTGAAATTATAGGTAAAATGCATATATCGATCAGAAATACCGCCAATCTGGTTAATGAATTGGAAGAGTCTCTGACATTTAGGAACTTCCTCATATAATGAAATATAAATATAATTAGAATTATATGTGTGCAGAAGACATATTAAATTTAATAAAAACAATATTTGGGTAAAGTTCTGTAATTTTTTGTTATGAAACGACGATTCGATACCGAAGTGCAATACAATACTTATATAGCCTAATATGGAAATGGCGAGAGGTCTTGTGCAGACTATAACAGATTTTTTTAAAATAAGTTTAAAACATAATATATAATAGTATCATTCCGAACTTATTTAAAAGTTTCAACTATCTGTTGTTTTGTGAATTAGGCTCATTAGCCTCGTTTGTCATGAAATCTAGTTACTGGAAAAGTCTGAAATAAAACGTCTTAAAATATGCTGAAGAAGGCAAACATTATGTATTGTAAACCAGCTTTTCAATTTGGAATTGACAAAATATTTGTAGAAGTAAATTAGGTTTTGTATATTTTATTGTCTTCAATATAGCTGGGTTCCTTTAAATATTAGATGTACTATTGTCATAAAATAATTTACTTTTGTAAACACGCCATTTGACAAATTTGAAAGCGTAATTAGAGTGCTCGAGGCTTATAATGTTACGCTAATTTAACGGAGAAATATGAAAATAAGTTTACCGAAACGCTGTGTACATTTTGATCAACGAACAGACACCACAATCACATTATTTACTTTTGCTTTTTCTTCATTTGCATAATGCAGAGATAACGTTTCTTGTTATTGGCTACGCACTTCCAGCAGTAAAGTGCTCGGGCTGCCAAGTAAATCATAATATTTTTTTGTTATGAACGAAAGAGAGAAGAAAAACTGAAAAATAAGTATGGGTATTTAACATTTCGTCTTTATTTTGTAAAGCATTTGAACTTTCCTAATGAGAGTATAGTAATAAGGTAACGACCCAAGCAAATTAAAAAAAAAAATATGTGTTTTTTGTGACTTGATTCACAAGGTAGAAATTAGCTATTTCTGCTCCGGCGGCGTAGAAATGAAATAAATAAATATCCGTAGCAACTACATAAAATGAGCGAATAGGAAGTAACTTGTAAAATAGAAACCAGTCATATCGCTCCAAGTTGCTCTATAAACTAGATAACTTAAAAATAAAGTTACTAAAAACATTCAACAGCTGTCAAATTTAAATTGATAAACTGCAAATTGAAATATAAACAGTGTATATTTAACGAAATAACATATTATAAAATAGCAGACTTACATATTGGTAATGACGGTAAGAATAATTAGAATTAAAGTGATAAGAAAAGTTCATATTGTTTTTCAGTGATTCCTCGACATATCACATCCTTGAGCAATATTGTTGACCTTCCATTCAATTGAACAACATCAAGGGCCGTACATGGCAATACTTCAAATTCTGATATAATTGCATGTAAGGAGAATATAAAATTGTATAGTTTTTATTTAAATGTCAAAACGTGAAAATTTTCACTTGTATGTTTGTAATAAAAAGTGAAAAAATACGAAAGTATCCATAGCAACAGAGCAATTGAAATCAGCAAACTTCCTTTACGTAAAATATTTATAATTATTGTAACGTCAAGCTGTAATTATTTTATTTAAATACGTATGTTTGAAGAAAAAATATAATGTGTCATTCGAAGTAAAAGTGTCATTGTGTGCATCGCATGTAATTGTCCGACTCGCGTACCACTCGTCGTGTAAATTTACATGCTCGCCACACAAAGAATCGCTTTTACTCCTAATAACACAATATACTATTATTGGAGACAAAATGTTCTATTTTATTCTCCTACTAAAATTTCCGTTGTTTGCTGTTACAAACCGTATGTGATTTGTATATTTGATCATTAGGTGTGCAAGATAGTTAGAGCCTGACAAAGACATTATATTTAATTGGCGTATGAGCTGAGCAGACAGATGGATGATAGTGTCGTTGCCATCATAAAGCAAGTCACCGCAAACAAGCGTCATATGCTGTGGGTAGTGCAATGCACGACAGCGTTTACTTCTAGCATCATATGTGTTCCCTGGCAGTGCTGGCACAACAAATTAGCAGAGAAACAAACAGGCAGGGATGCAGTAGATCATTACAGTGTATAATAATGTATCAACAGATGAATCGTCTAGTTTCAAAACCCGACAAATCCAATTAGGTCAAATTTTGGGAAATCGCGAAAAACTGTTTTGACATGTTCCAAATAAATAATTACATAAAAACATCAAAACACATAATAACGTTGATGATAAAAAACCAGAAATTACTTTGATTAATGAGCAAAACTAATTAATAATATTAGAATTTTTTTGACATAAACAACATAGGAAGTTATGAAGAATGAGAAGACGAATCCGTCAAACTCATTTACGACCAAAAATGGATTTTGTCGCGAGTTTTGCAATTAGACGATTCAGATGTATTTCACAAAATACGAATATAAACAACACTTTAATAATGTATTTATACAGTGTGTCCCATTTAGAGGTGCCACCATTGGGATCTCGAGAACTATAAGAGATACGATGTCGGTTAAATGGAACTTTTTGTGCACTTTTGGGAGGTCATCTCAGATGTGCTTTTGTTTTTCCAAAAATTCTCATAGGACACTAGATAATGACGAAAAACTGAATATTGTTGATTTTTTCTTTCTCAAATAACTTCTAAACTATTAGTAATTGAGAAAAATGTTTCAAATATAAAAGATAGATATTTTTATTAACTAACCAGTGGCGTACGAAATAAATTTTCATATCCGTAAATTTTCGAGATACAACACAAACTTATATTTTTTTAAATGGAACCCATGTCTGATTTTAGTCTCAAAAAAATCAATATTTTTTTCTCTTTTCAATGGTGTAAGGGATATTATGTTTTATATTTGTTTTGCTCCTAAAATTAAATTTTTCTCTTTATTTTCCTGAATTTTCTAATTATTTCCCAAAAAAAACATTATTATTTTTATTAATTATATTGTATTTGATCAAAATAATTTATTTTATGCCTTTATTACTTAATATTTTTATTCTAGACTCATAATTACAAATTACACTATGATGTGCCAAGGACGACCTGATACAAAATGTAAAAATTAATTTGATACGAATTTTGAGCAAATATTTTTAAGGAAATAAATTATTTAAATACAAGTAGTATTTCCAAATAGAAATCTACCAATATTTTCAAAATAATTGTAAATTTAATACAAAATAAGGAAGAAATAATAATTTTTGAAGGCAAAACAAATATAAAACATAATAACCCTTACATCGTTGAAAAGAGAAAAAAATATTTATTTTTTTGAAACTAAAATCAGATATGGGTTCCATTTAAAAAAATATAAGTTAGTGTTATATCTCAAAAATATACAGAAATAAAAATTTATTTCGTACGCCACTGGTTAGTTAATAAAAATATCTATCTTTTATATTTGAAACTTTTTTCTCAATTATTAATAGTTTAGAAGTTATTTGAAAAATAAAAAATCAACAATATTCAGTTTTTCGTCATTATCTAGTACCCTATGAGAATTTTTGGAAAAATAAAAGCACATGTGAGATGGCCACCCAAAGGCGCATAAAAAGTTCCATTTAACCGACATCGTATCTCTTACAGTTCTCGAGATCCCAATGGTGGCACGTCTAAATGGGACACACTGTAGAGTGAGTAAGGTCTATTTTATGCACAAGAGGAAAGCTTGTATATAATTTTCCTTAATCATACAGAACGCTGTAAATTAATACAATGACATTTTACTACTTGTATGCTTTATTTTTCAAATGACTCACTTCAGTCTACTAGTACCTCCATCATCTACTTCCATATAATTAATAAATATTTGTATACCCCTTTATTTAATTTATCCAATACTCAATTATGAGGGGACATAATTTAAACCAATTGTTTCTATTAAGTTTTCAATTAATGTGTGAACAAGTAATACAATAAAGGGACACAATTATTATTTTATATAGGGGAACCTGATATGTCTACTCTTAACTCGTAAGTAGGTATGTACAATTAACACTTAAGTACATATATACTTTACAAGACGTACTTTAAAATTATTATAAATTGAATTTTGTGTCAGGGCAAAAATAACAGAAAAGGAACAAGAGCATTAAAATTTATCTAACATAGTTTCAGAATAATTATCTGGTGGTAGTAGTAGATATTATGTACAATACGGATAATACTATGTATTAAATAAAAAAAATCTCGAGTAGCCAGCACAATACCTCACGCCAATTCCATTTTATGTTATATAAGTATTGTATTGCACTTTGCTATCGAACCGTCGTTTTATAACAAAAAAATACAGAACTTTACCCAAATATTGTTTTTATTGTATATAACATATCTTCTGCACACATAGAATTCTAATTATATCTAATTTTCAGTGTATTAGTAAGTTCCTAAATGTCACAGATTCTTCCAATTTATTAGCAAGATTGACGGTATTTCTTATGGATATATTTCCTACAATTTTAAATATTTAATTAATAAAACAATATGAAGGATTAAATGTACTTCCTAGAAAAAGCTTACAGAATGTCAGTAAAACTGTTGATTTTTGACACTGATATCTTTCATTTGCAAACTATGTTATAAACGTTTCCTTAGTGCAGTAGTCTCTGCGATTAGACTATACCATATATTTCAGTGCCTTTATCTCTAAATCTATACAAGATATAAAAAAAATTAATGTATCAGATGTAGAATTTTATGTTTTACAATAATAGCAATAAGAATAACAGAAATTTTCAAAAAATAATATTTAGAAGATTTTTTTTAAAGAAATTATTACTTCCGATTGTCCAATTGTTACCAAAATCTAATCAGCTCTTCCCAGGAATGTCAGATTGAGGTTAATTTTTTTTTAAGTCTTATAGTATTTGAGAAACTGTGGTTCCAACATACACACACACCGTTTGTTATATGAATGTTACATTTTTTTCTCCACAGTTTTAATAAGAATAAAATAGCGTGTTTAGTTTGAAATTTTTTCTATGATTTCATCATTTATTAGGACTTGTTTCGTTTTCATTAGAAATTTTGGCATTTGCTTTACTAAAATAGTGGAAAGGAAGAAAGATAAAATTGGGTATATATTTGAACTTTTATTATTTTATGAAAAAAAAAATGTCCCTACCAATGTTTTGCAAACGGTTTTCCATTGGCGTAAAGGATAAGATGCGTCTTCACCGTCCTAGTTAATGTAGGGCGACGCCTTGGACTGAAACAAACTGAGCGGACAATGGAAATATGCTGACCCTGCAGTAATGCGAGAATAAACCTAAAGAAGGAGAATAGAATTACGAATGTACATTGAAATTGAAATGAACGCTATGTCATCTTGAACAGAAAACTACAATAATTGACTTGTTTGAAACACCTCAAATATATATTTTTTATGAGTAATAGGAAAAACATTGTAGTAACTATTAATATTTTATGAATATGAAGTAATTTTTACGATACGAACTTTCATCAAGGAAAATTTCCAGCATAAAAATTTTAAAAGTGTTATTATCTTTTAATTATCACGTATGATGTAAGTTCAGTATATATGGCCCCTTTTATATCTATCCTCTCTATAAAGCAGTATAATCTGTTTTAATCTCAAGCCTTACTAATAACTTCATAAAATATTTACGCGTTCGTTTGCACCTGAAATTCATTTGCCATCTTGCTACCCTGTTTTATGGGAAAAATTATATATCCTCGTAAAACTAGACCCACATAGATAGACGGTGTTATATATTCAATCAGCTCCAGGTTAAAATATAAATTTATTCATTGATTTTTACCTCTCGCTAAGAAAGATTTAGATTCCTGGTAAAAATCGCATATTCAAATTTTAATGAATAAGCACGTTTTAAAGCCCCTAAGATCCGATTTTAACATTTTTACATTGATGCCTGTGTGTGCGGATTAGAGATGGGTCAATTCCCGAAATTTAAAGTTACGGGAAAATTCCCAGGAATTTCCCCGGATTTTTTTTGAGAAATTTCCGGGGGGGGGGTAATTTATTAATATCGAAAAAGTGTACATTGGTAATATAAGAACAAATAATTTAAAATGTAAACAAATATGTAATTAGACATCAGAATCAAAAGAATCAGTACTGTGCGTATAGGTATAGTCCATTTCAGAATGGGATAGGCCTTCGCCTATTTTTTCTCAAAAAAATCCGGGAAAATACGTAACAAAATTTTTCCCGCAAATCGTTACTGAAGGAATTTCCGGGGAAAAAACGAATTCCCGACGGGAATTTTTTGGCGGCACATCACTAGTGCGGATGTGTGTGTATATGTGTGTATCTAAGTGTGTGTGTGTATATGTTGGATAAACGATTTCTCAAATTCTATAAGACAAGACCTGTTTAACAACGGATTCCTCAATCTGACATTAATAAGAAGAGCTGATTAGGTTTTGGTAACAATTGGACAACCGGGAGTTTAGTTTCTTAAATACAGATATTAAAGAGTACAAATTCTCTGTCCGATACATTTAAAAATTTTATTATATCTTCTATAGATTTACAGATAGAGAAATATAAATATATTTAAATAAACAGTATTTTATGCTCAGTATTTTTTCATAAATATTCATTAGTAATAATATATGTGCAGTAATATAATACATGTTCAGTATTAAAAATAAATGTACGGTTAAATAATATTTGTTCAGTATGAATAATAAATGTTTAGTGAGATAATTTATAAATGTTCACTAACATAATATATGTTATGGCGAGAAGTATTGTGCTGGTCGCAATAGATTTTCTATTTGTAAAGGCACGCTAACATACTCGTATATTTTCTATAACCTAATTTAGTTTGCTTTTTAGAGATTGCTTAGGCTGTGACCTGTGAAGTAATTTAGTTAATAATGGATATTAGTGACACTGCTTTTTTGCGTGGGCAATAATAATTTATTATTAACCTTGGTCTATAATGCAAACTGTCACTTTTCAATCAAACTCAAGCCTCCAAATCCAAATATTATTTAACTCATTAAACTGCAGCCTCGCCTGGTCACTGTGCTGTTTTGGTGAAAATATGAAATATTTGTAGATGTAGGATTGAACAAATGAACAAATCACTATTTTTTGTATTTGTAGGTAAATACATTTCAATAGATTTATTTAAAAATAATAATAAAATAATAAGGCTGCTGACTGTAACAGTATAAAGTGTTTTTTTATTAAATAATTAAATCAAATACAAATCAAGGCCCATAAGTGAGGTTATCAAACCAGCGAAATGAGCAAAACGTCAGATAAAAACAAATGCAGCCTACTTTGTTTTTGTGAATATTAACAAATAAGTAACGTTATTATTCATGTCAAAATTATTGTTATTATCAATAAAAAAAAAATTCAATTCAAGAATTTATGTGCTAGTAGTGAAAAAAATAGTATATAAACCACGGTTGAGAAGATCATTATTGACCAGGCGCCTTATATCCCTCGGGCTTAGCCCTCGGGTTACAATAGGCGCTGGGTCAATAATGATTATCTTCTCAACCTTGACTTATAATATACTATTTTATTGAACAAATATGTTTTTGCTGGACAAATTGTAACATTTTAAAAAATAAATAAAGAATAGATATAACTAGAATTTTTTGAGAGCACCAGATATGTATTTAAATAAAGTTCTTATGTAGCCTAATATGGATATGCGAGAGGTACTGTGCTGGCCACAACAGATTTTTCATTTAGTGTCCCCAATAATAGCACGGAATAATTTTTGATGTTTGAATTGAATGCGTTAAATATTTGTATTTTAATTATTTCATATTATTTATAAAACTGTGACAGATATTTTTGATTGTATAACCAATATTGGAGTGAAATGTATTAAAATTACTGAAAATTCTGATTTATTAAAATTATTTTGCCTTTATACAAATTACAATATGCGTGACAAATTGTCAGGATATTTATATTTAAATTGAAGCTAAACATTGATTTTTTAAATATGCAAATTTTATTTATTTTCTCGTTTTTAAAATGCGTTATTTATTATGGTGATTATATGAAATAAAAATAAGTATAAACCGCATATAGTAACCACAAAACCATAAATGTCTCGATGGAGTTTACAAATATATTTGAATTATATTGCAAATGTTTAATTCAAATTTGTAAATATGTGAATTTGCAAATGTTGAAAAGGACAAATTTTATTTGCATTGATTTAGTAAAAATTGACATCAAACAAGTATTCCACTAAATATTTCTGTTTTGCAAAATCTTAGAACAATTATTACTTTTAGGGCTGGTCTTATAAAAGTATTTAATCAACAGTTAAAATTTAGTTAGCTACTAAACTAATTTAACTGAAGATTTGGGTATTATAAAAGTTTAATGACAAGTAAATCGACCTATTAAAGTAACTGCTGAATTTCATGCTATTAGATTTAAATCAGTTGTTAAAGAAACGTCAAACTGTATTTTTTTTGTTATGTTTATTTTAAAACAATTGAAATAGGCAACTATTTACTTTTTAAATATTTTTTTACGAAATGTATGTGTCGAGTATGTCATCTTTAGAGTCTGTATCATCAGTGTCCTCGGATTCATAAACAGATAATGATGATGCATTTATATTTGCACGAGGTAGGCTACCAAAATTGTTCCGAAACAGGACAAATCCATATGAAATATATGATGACAATGGCTCGTACCACGATCACGGTTTTAACTAAAACACTGTTTTAAGAAATGTCAAATTTCATTATTTAATGATGATAACAAATACTATGAAATTTATCAAAATTTGATTTTAAAGCAGAACGTAGTTTGTATTCAAACAAATATTTTTAAATAAATTGTTCTTCTAACATAAGGGTGAAATTACATTTTGAAATTTGAATTTGACATTTCTTAAAACAGCGTTTTTGTTAAAACCATGATCGTGGTACGAGCCATGAGTTTGAAAAGAGATTTCGATTGTCAAAACAATGTGTGTTACACATATTGGGACAGATTGAAGGAAATGTAAGACCAGTAACATTAAGACATATGTCAATTTCCGCAATGAATCAGCTAGTAATAACCGTACGATTTTACGCAACCGGGTCGTTGCAAATTGTATGAAAATAATCTTCAACAATATCTAATAGGTTATATTTTTCAATATCAATATGATTTTTCCCACGATCACGTTTCTTTTCCAACTGTCAAATCAACTGATTTACGTTTATAACGAATTTGAATTTAGAAACTTTTCACAAAACCACAAACACACTACTAAAATTTAATTAAATCCCCCGTTAGTTATTTGATAGTGAGATTAGTTTTATAATATCCATTTCTTTTTTAATGGTCCATTAATTTACTTGTGCAGTAACTAACTAAGAATTAATTTATTGTTTATAAGACCGGCCCTTAATGAATTTAAATGTTGCAAATAAATTGTAAACAGAAACATTATTGTCATTTTAATGACATTCTCAAAATGTTTCATGAAATAGATTGAAATATATATTTATTTCAAATATTTTTTTTACAACTGTCAAAAAATATAAAATAGAAATTCTTTGCTAATTTAACCAACTTCGTATCTCTTATAGTTCTCGAGATCACAATGGTGGTCACTTAAAAATGAACACCCTGTATAAAAGAAGATCATTTTTGAATAGTAATTTCTAAAGTCACTTATGCATATTCATGTATGCAAATGAAAACCCTGTTTGAAAGTTTCTCCTCTGAAAACCAATATCTAGGATCCGTAATCGTATAAGTGTGTATGATATATTAAGCAGCAATGAATATTCTCGATACGGCGCAATGTTATGTTCCGCTCGGCTATGCTAAAGCCACGGTACATTGTGATGAAGTGCTGGAGCATGCAATGAATCGATAGCCATTGTCCAGGACTCTGGCTAAGCGACCAGCTACTGTTAAATTATAATCAGCGCAAGGATAATCACACAGGAATCACATAAGATAAACTCCGACCTCAGTTATTGATGCCTGGCGGACCGAAGAGTAAACAGGTAAACGCAAGACTGCAATTACTGCATTTACACTAACGATCAAACGTATTTTATAAGTTTTACCAATGTTTTTCCAAATCTTTATTGTTGCCTTCCTTTTTACCTTCCGTCACCTTTAAGTAAGGGGGTCCCGTGGCCTCGTGCCTGAATATCTGGTCGCGAACCTGGGGGTTCCGGGTTCGATCCCGACCGACGCCAAATATTTCGAATTTTAAATGGCACAAAAGTGACCCCTGTGGTGCACTCTCCACGCCAGCAATGAGTGCCCGTGAGGTGACGATTGGTAAGCGCCCGCACGGTACAAATATGTCATCATCATTACCGATATCTGCGATAAAGCAGACTGGCACACCCAGAAATGGGTAATATGCCGTGATGATATATTTATTTATTTAGGTATTGTCTTTGGTCAAAAAATTCGGTGGTGAGTTTTTAATGAATAAGCACGTTTTAGGGTTCCTAAAATACGAATTTACTATTTTTAAGATAATGTCTGTGTGTGTGTGTGTGTGTGTGTGTGTGTGTGTGTGTGTGTGTGTGTGTGTGTGTGTCCATGTGTATGAGTGTCCGTGTGTGACAAATTTTTCTCCGACGATAACTCCAATACTACAATTCTAAAAATTATAATTCTTTCGTATTCCTCTACTTTACATCCATATAAAGAGCTGATTAGATTTTGGTTATAATTGATCCACCGGAAGTAGAGATGCATTCGCGCCGGGCCGGACTTTGCGGTTTTGATCGACTTGGCTCGAAAATAAAAATTACCTGCCCGACTCGAAGATCGACTCGACAAAAAAATTAGCTAGCCCGGCTCGAAAATTGGCTCGAAATCGGGCCGGGCAAAAGCTCGAAATTGGGTGCATCCGGCATTCCTAATGTTGATTTTTATGTTTAACTTTTTTCGTGTCAAACTTATAAAAAAACTCTACATTCTTATAACTTTCAACATTAGTTAACATAAGTAGTTAAAAAAGAGACCCTTCTAGTGTAAGTTTGTTATAAAAATTACAGACCTACGTGTATTTAACACTTTGTTTACCAAGGCCGTTCGAAAATTTAAACAACTTTTTTACAAATCTTATATAAAAAAATATAATTTACATAAGGATTTTTTATCTAACTTTGTTTCTGCTCAAAAATAGGACAAGAAATCATTATTAAATCATTTTGATGCTTTTTAACTTCATCCATTTTCAATAAAATATTAAGGAAACTGTGCATTTGATTGAACTATAAGATTTTTCGGGCCGGCCCGAAAAGCTTGAATTTTCGGGCCGGGCCAAAATCAAAAGTCCGACTCGCCTCGATTTTTGAAAATGATTAGCCCAATTCAGGCCGGGCCGGGCCAAAGCTCGAAATCGAGTGCATCTCTAACCGGAAGTACCCTTATTTGAAGTTTTTAACAGTTTTTCTTTAAAAAACGCAGTTAAATATCATTTTTCGACATTTTGTGATTATCAATATGAAAGAAAATCTTATTCTCTATACGGTTTGATTATACATTTTCCTTCATATTCAATAGATATAGAGTTATAGAGACATTAAGAGAGATTAACTTTCAAAAATCAGTCAGCCTTGCTAAAATTATGGAAACAGCAGATATATTCAAAAAAAATTAATTGACAGATGTCAATGTCAAATGCTAAACTAAAGTTGAAAGTATAGGGTCAGAAAGTTATATGTGAATGTGATAGAGTGTCCCTCGTAAGTGACTTGCAGTTGCAGCCTCGCCTCAAGATTGGAATTATCAATCCCGGAAGTACGAGAAAAGCCAAAGAGAAGATGGAAGGGTTGTGTAGCAGAAGATTTGAGAGAGGAAGAATTGTGTGAAGAAGATGCGTAGGACAGGAATGAGTAAAAAAGAAGAGTAAGAAACAACGACACCTAATAAAATAGGAAAAGGAATTTTCGGAATGGAATTTGTAAAAAATAGGGTGTTCGTGTTACAATTTTACAGGATATGCAGAATCTTTTTCAAGAAAATTTTGGTATGGGATATGTACAAAATACATCGAATTGACGGAAGGTTTTGTGCTGGCCACAACAGATTTTTTAAAGTCAAATCATTCCAGAACAAGAAAACTAACTATACGGATGTACCACAGCTCCGGGTACAAATTTTAGGCCGGGTGTACATAATGATATATCAAACTCGCAACATGCAACATGAGATAAATGATGTGTGAAGGTTTCGACGATATCTACGTATTTGTATAGGGTTTATGCGGCGCAAACATAAGCATACACGCGGTATTTACCTTATGTTCATTGGTCAACGCAAACTGATACTTTGCCACTTATGCGCAACAAAACAGAAAAATCTGATTTGGCCAGCACATTACCTTCCGTCAATTCCATGTATTTTGTACAAATCCCATAACAAAAGTTCCTTGGAAAAGATCTTATATATCCAGTAAAATTGTAACACTAACATATACTATTTTCTACAAATTTCATACCGAAAGTTATTTGAAAAAATGCTATAGATCCAATAAAATTAAAACACGAACATAGACTTGACACAGACATCTGTCAATTAGAATTATTTGAATATATCAGTTGTTTCCATGATTATAGCAAAGCAGACTGATTTATGAAAGGTAATCTCTTTATAATTCTCTAACTCTATATCTATTGAATATGAAGGAATATGTATTATCAAACCTTATAGACAATAAGATATTCTTTTATATTGATAATCATATAAAATGTCAAAAAGTGATATTTAACTGCGTTTCTTCAAGAAAAACTGTTAAGAACTTCAAACAAGGGAATTTTCGGTTGACCAATTATGACCAAAATCTAATCAGCTCTTCCTGTGGATATAAAGATGTGGAATACAAAAAAAATATAATTTTTAGAATTGTGGAATTGGAGTTATCGTCGGAGAAATTTTTTTACACACGCGAACACATACACACACATACCATATACATACAGGGAATTTATTTAAGCATGCAACATATGGCGAATCACTTCCATGGTTACTCACTATTGTCAAAACATGACAGCAATGTAATATTTGTCCATTTTAAAATGCAACATCAAAATTTATAGTTTTGTATTATCAAAACTAATTTCCTATAAATTAGCCTACATACGATTAACAAATAATCAAAACATGAATGTTGTGTATCAAAACTTTAGCTTACAAAAATTCATAACTTTCATGTAATAAATGTTAAAAAATATCCCCAATCACTCTGAGGCAATATTCTAGTCGGTCCTAATAAGAATTGACACCATTTGTGATGTGTTTTGGAGGTATCTCCTGTGCTGCAATACTATTTATAATGTTGCATTTTAAAATAGACAAATATTACATTGCTGTCATTTTTTGACAATAGTGAGTAACCATAGAAGTGATGAACTATAATGTTGCATTTTAAAATAAATTCTCTGTATATAGACATCATTGTAGAAATAATAAAATCGTATTCTAGGGACCCTAAAACGTGCTTATTCTTTAAAAACCCACCACCGTTTCTTGACCAAAACTATACCTTTCTTAAAGTGACGGAAGGTTAAAAACGCTCATGCCCGTATTCACCAACATCAAATAAATCTTTGAATATCTTATTCATTGAATAAGAGAAAAATATCGCATCGATACCATAATTCAAATGAAGGTATTTATTCTAGCTGTCATAATTTGATGCGATATTTTTCTCTTATTCAATGAATAAGCTATTCGAAGATTTATTTGATGTTGGTCAATAAGGGCATCAGTCTCCGAATTTTTAACTCTAAGGGCCGGTTTTTCAATGTCTGGTTACAGTTTTAATTTCTAGTCAAGTAAACAATATTACATCGTTTTGTCGACAGCAATAATAAATCTGTCATTTGACAGTTCATTTCGTTTCAATTTTGTTTAACTCTTAGTTAAAATTTTAACTAGATATTGAAAAACCGGCCCTAAATTAAACATTTAATAACCAGTGACTAGTGACAGTAAATAAACAAGTTTTTATTTAATAATTACGTCCTGTAAGAGGCTGAAACTTGTAAATAAGAATAGATTTCTAAACAATATTAAATTTATTGTGGCAACTGTAGAAAAACAACCTCTCAATCGACATTGTACCATTTTGCGCTTTTAATATACAATAGCTATTTGTGTATTAAGAGCGCAAAATGCGACAATGTCTATTTGCGCTCGAAACACACACAAGATTTTTTCTACAGTCGCCGCAATGGGGTCCTCCACCATAAAAAATAATAAAATGTACACTTTATACTTACAGTACTGCTCAATAAATAACGATTGGCTAATACATAAGATACGGTTTAAACTTAAAAAGGCTTTTAAATGATTATATCGTTACATTAGCCATCTATTCCATAAAAAAAAACAAAATTAGAGCGTGGAAGCAAGGATTTGTGATGATTTGATGAGTTTTTGTAGCAATATGTGTGGTTAGTTGTCACGCCTGTCACACTGAAAAAAAAATAACAAATATTTCAAGGAATTTGTGATTATATAGACATGTATGTGCATTGACTGACTTCTCGCAATTATTTAAGTAACAAAATAACTAATAACTTTATTGTAATCAAAATAAATAGTTAACTAGAGATCAGATGTCAGTACGACTCTCAACTCTTCATTCCTATTACTAAACATAACTATTCACACAATTTATTTTATATTTAATTTTATTTTATCGTTATTTTCCATTCTTCTTGAGTTTTTATTCAATCTAATCTAAGCATTTTATACTTTCGTTTTTGTAAATGAATGCCCTATTTCATTTTCACAGCAGTAAGGCATTTTGTTAGGTTATGTTAAATACCGACAGAACTTATGTCAAATTGACTTGTGAACGTGATAAATGTGTAATTACAGTGCCATTAGTTCCTAACTAAATATTTTCATTAAGAATGTAGACAAGTGACATTTCTCAACATTGTATATTTAGAAATTTGGACAGCGAGCGTTTTTACTACTTTGTCGCATTGTCGCGCATGAGCGGCAAAGTGACATTTTGCGTTGACAAAAGAGAGCGCAAATGGCTACTTTCTATAGTGACTGTAGAAAAATAGGTATTTTCTGCATTCATTTTCTTAGAAGGCTTTTCAAGCTGTTAAAATTTCACTTTCCGCTCTAAATACACACATAATTATTATAAAATTTCTGTTACCTACAAAATATTTTTGTTTTTATGGCAAAAGCAATATGGAGTCAATTTCGTTGAATTTATGTTTGAACAGTTCAGACTCGTCCTTCTCGTTGACAATTTTCGGATATTGAATTATTAATAAGTTTTACCGCGTGCATTGCGCAGCACGAATACGAATATTAGAGAGTTTCCGTAGTTAAATGCGTTATACCCTATTAGAGAATTCAGGCCGTAAGTTGCGAATCAAATCCGAATCCAAGAGGCAATGTGTGTAAGGCTCTAATTTGCGGTATGTTTCATATCGAGCACAAATTTCCAACGAGCTGTTTGAAGTCATACGCCCCGAATTTCCAGCGAGAATTGGTTAATGTATCAACTATTTCAATTATTTCATTTTCAGCTCAGCAGAGTCCGAAACGTAAATTGGAGTTTTCCTGACCGATGTTTATTTTCATTGTGAATAAATAAGTACGCGTATCATCATAAGCTTTGGCCATTTTGCTAAATTTATCAAGAGGTTTACAGAAACATTTAACTAGACCTCACATTTTTAACATGCTTACCTGACTGATGGCATCATCTTCGCAATGGTTAATGTACCATTTTCAACTGCGTCATTAGGTTGGTAAAGTTTATATCAATAAGTTCTTGCGCGCTGAATGTCAAAAATTAAAAGGCTATTTTAGTAGTTTATTATTTAACCGGAAAAATATGAGTTTCTTATTTAAAAATAAAAATTTGGGCCGGAATCAATTTTTACCTCTCGCTAAGAGAGGTATTGGATTCATGCTAAAATTCGCATATCCAGATTTTATTGAATAAGAATGATTTAAGGTCCCTAGAATCCGATTATAACATTTTTAAAATGATGTCTGTGTATGTGTGGATGTGTGTATGTGTGTATGTGTATATGTGTGTATGTGTGTATGTCTGGATGTTGTAGACACGATTCCTCAAAAACTATAAGACTTAAAAAATATTTAACTGCAGTTTTCTCAATCTGACATTCCTGGGAAGAGCTGAAAAGGTTTTGGTAACAATTAAATAACCGGAAGTAGTAGTTTCTTAGAAAAATTCTTCTAAATATAATTTTTGGGAGTTTTTTTTTATTAAATATTGTATAGATTTAGAGATAAAGACACTATAAATTTATAGAGTAATCTAATCGCAGAGGCTAAGGCACTAAGAAAACCAGTTGACATATTCCAATGTTTATAATATAGTTTGAAAATGACACATGTCAGTGTCAAAAATCAACAGTTTTAGTGACATTTTGATAACTTTTTCTGGGAAGTATATTTAATCTTTCTTATTGTTTTATTAATTAAATATTTGAAATTATAGGTAAAATTGTAGTAAAATGCATATATCCATCAGAAATACCGCCAATCTGGTTAATGAATTGGAAGAATCTCTGGCATTTAGAAACTTCCTCATACAATGAAAAATAGATATAATTAGAATTATATGTGTGTAGAAAACATGTTAAATACAATAAAAAACAATATTTGGGTAAAGTTCTGTAATATTTTGATATAAAACGACGGTTCGAAAGCGAAGTGCAATACAATACTTATATAGCCTAATATGGAAATGGAGAGAGGTCTTGTGCTGGCCACAACAGATTTTTTTATTACCTAGTAGCGCAGTGCTTCTCTTTAGGCATCAAAAATTCTTTGCCCTTCACCCTCCCCCTTCCCTAAACCCCCTCCGCCATTAGTTTTTGAATTTGAAATAATTAATTAATTTCTTACTAAAGTTGTGTCCGATGTCGCATTTTGGCATTTAGCATTTAGGTTTTCTTCGCATAAAAACAACTCTGAATGACACACTAAAGACATCCATTGGCTTGTATGGCAACACTTTAGAAGAACAAAAATGAATTATACAATTTGATGCTTCAGATTAAATCTTAATATTATATTTCATAAAATAGAACCTAAGAAGTTATTTTTTGACAGTAAATTTGACGTTTTGCACATATAGGAACGAACATGTTTTGTTTAATTAGCGAGCGTCAACTTCAAGACTTAGTGTGCTCCTACAAAACCCTAAAATCTATTTCCCAAAAATCCTAAATAATGAAGTAATTTAGGGCATGTAAATTTAGGATTTAGATATTAGGGTGATAAAAGTACAACATCGGACACAGCCGTAGCGTATGAAAATTTTTGGCAAAACAGAAAAACATTTATGATGGCCTCAAAAAGACTCACAATATGTTCTATTTAATCGAAGTGACATCTCCTATAGTTTCCAGAGTTTCCAGTATCTCAATGCTGTCAATCATTTATGGATTTAGAATTACAAAGTAAAGTCGGGAGAACGTAATTTTACTGTTTGATATAAATAAATTTGAAGATGAGCGATAAGACTGTCATATTTTCTATGTTATTAATCTGAAACTTTATTTAAAATAAAACAAATTTCTTTCTATCTTCTGTCTAATGAAAATAAGTTTCTTTAGTTGTAGAAGTAAAAAGACATAAACCTAGCGTTAAGCAGATATTTCCGGTCTAAAATATATCTCCACTCTCAAGTTCACTTTTATGTAGTTACTTTTCTACTTGTCTTAATAGTCTCTAGAGTTTCAGCGATATTTTCTTCGGAAAGTTTGGAATCAACAGATTCTACCAACTAACTACTACACATGTTTTCTGCTCTTATTCGTGTATACTTAAATGTTCATTACGATGAAAAGAAAGTTTTCGATTATAGCTAATAATTCTATTGAGATATTCTTATCCCGGAGACGGAGAACTAGCAAAAGTTTTAAGTCCATCGTAAAACTCACTAAGAGGGATTTTATTCCTGTGCTAGTTTTAGAAAATTTATAGGTATGGATTTCAATTTTCAAAATCACTGTAGAAAACTAAGATTTCAGGAGAATTAGATTTTATTTTTATTTTCAGTGTACTCCTTTCTTTAGGTATTTTAATGAATTAAAGAAATTTTAGGTCTTATAGTTCTATGTCGTAGATTGTACTGTTACTTAAATGTCACACTATAAAAAAAAATCTGTTGTGGCCAGCACAAGACCTCTCGCCATTTCCATATTAGGCTATATAAGTATTGTATTGCACTTCGCTTTCGAACCGTCGTTTTATAACAAAATATTATAGAACATTACCCAAATATTATTTTTTATTATACTTAACATGTCTTCTGCACACATATAATTCTAATTATATCTATTTTTCATTGCATGAGGAAGATTCTAAATGTCAGAGATTGTTCCAATTCATTAACCAGATTGGCGGTATTTCTGATGGATAAATGCATTTTACCACAATTTTACCTATACGAGTAATATTTAATTAATAAAACAATAAGAAAAAATAAATATACTTCCCAGTAAAAGCTATCAGAATGTCACTAAAACTGTTGATTTTTGACACTGACATGTGTCATTTACAAATTATTTTATAAACATTGGAATTTGTCAACTGGTTTCCTTAGTGCCGTAGCCTCTGCGATTAGTTCACTTTATAAATTATAGTGTCTTTATCTCTAAATCTATACAAGATATAATAAAAATTTTAAGTGTATTAGATGGAGAATTTTATGTTCTTCAATATTTAATAAAAAAACCTCCCAAAAAATTATATTTAGAAGAATTTTTCTAAGAAACTACTACTTCCGGTTGTTCAATTGTTACCAAAACCTTTTCAGCTCTTTCCAGGAATGTCAGATTGAGGAAACTGCAGTTAAATATTTTTTAGGTCTTATAGTTTTTGAGGAATCGTGACTACTACATCCAGACATACATACATACAAACACACACACACACACACACACACACACACAGATATAATTTTAAAAATGTTATAATCGGATTCTAGGGACCTTAAATCGTGCTTATTCAATAAAATCTGGATATACGAATTTTAGCATGAATCAAATACCTCTCTTAGCGAGAGGTAAAAGTTAATACAAATTGGATGTTTCCTGTAATATTTACACATCATCAGGTATAAAATTAATAAATTGTAAATGCAATGTATTTATTTTGGAAAAAGTGAAATCTTGTAATTTTCCACCATACTCATTTTAAACAATAATATCAAGAAGTCATATAGGTACAATCTACTTGATCATCTTTCATTTTCTCATAAACGGATTTGTTCAATAAATGTGCATTTTTCGTTTCTGCATTGTATAAGGAAGGTATTTAATAATATAAATAATGTAATATTTTATTTGAACACATTATTGGTATCGAATTAACATTTATTAACTCTAATATTGGATTTGATTCTATTATAGGAATATGGAAAAATTACATTATACTGGGTGTCCCATATAACATTACGTTCTTGAATATCTCGAAAACAATGCATTGTAACAAAAAGGCAAATCAAAACCTTCATAGTTTTTGTGGGGACATCAGATTCTGACAAAATGCCCCCCCCCCCCTCAGCAGGGGCGGGAAAGGGGGTCAACTTAAAAATCTTAAATGGGACCCCCTATCTTTTATTGCAGATACGGAAAGAGCGTAAAAAATATGTTGATTTTATTCGGAAACTTTTTTTGTTTGCTAGAAAAAAATTAACCGATTAATATTTTATTAATAACTTGATAAAAAATGACGTTTGTTGTTTCAATAAATACACAAAATTGTAGAATTAATTTCTGATGAAATCGAGTTGTCCATAGTCAGTTTTTAAAAAGTTTCTTTCTTTTAATTCCCCCTGATTGTTTACATTTTTACGATTACAGCGCCACCTGTTGGAAGTACAAAATATATTTTTTTACGCTCTTTCCGAATCTGCAGTAAAAAATAGGGGGTCCTATTTAAGATTTTTAAGTTGACCCCCTTTTCCGCCCCCTCTGGGGGGGTCGGAGGGGCATTTTGTCAGAATCTGATGTCCCCCCAAAAACTATAAAGATTTGATTCGGCACACTTTTTGTTACGATGCATTGATTTCGAGATATTCAAGAACATAATGTTATATAGGACACCCGGTATGCTTAGTTACCGAATTGAATATTATAAAAATAGACAGAACTATGCACCTCAAATTTGTCACAATTTTCACGGGATTAATCAATATCTGCGCATATTTAGAGAAAAAACTCAATACGACGTAGAAAATAATTATTTATAAAATTAATAATAAAACAATAAATTTCTCCATTACATTTAATATTGTTTTATAGTCTATTACAGCTATCATTTTTTTCAAACCATTGAGCTTCTCGACGGTTATTGCTGGACCTCTTTTTAGCTTTTTTGACTCAGGAAATACTTGTTTTAAAATATTTCTATCTGTACTACATTATGTTACATCCCTACATGTTTGATTCAATTTCTGGCAGATGGAACTTTGTTTTTTTACTTTTTTGAAAATGGACAACAGTATCTAAACCCTAATATCAGAATGAGATAGAATCTAACCGTACAAAAATCTCATTTATCCAAAAACTTGTAGTTACAACCTTGTTATTCTCGGTCCGCTATATGTGAAATACGCTATTCGAACCACCACCTGCTATTATTTTCTGGCTTATTGTCTGTGCGTTAGAATGTTTCCATTGCTAATCGCTCCTTACGGCTTCCTTCATTTCTAATGATGCTCCTAAACTCCAATTTGTCAGTATAAAGCCTCTCACACACTGGCGTATTATGCCATTTTCCTGCTGGTGTTCGGGCTTTCATCGCCTGCTGCCTGCGCTGCGTTGCCTCCTGCTACGCTGCCATGCCACACTAACTGAATAACGATATCCGCTAACGGCTGTAATCGCTTCAGGTTCAGGTATAGATTAGGTTAGGCAATTGGTTTTGTAAACGGTCCAACGTTTGATGCGGTTACCGCCTCCTAACTGATTCTATAACCAACCGACTCTGTAATTACATCCGCGATTAGTTTTATTGCGCGAAGCTTTTTAAATTTACTGTGAATCGGGATGTGAAGCAGATCAATGAGATATTGAAATGTGAACGGAATATTGGATTTTATAAAGAACATATTGGTGGTTTTTTTAATCACACACTCTTTTTCTTCCTCTTCTTTTTTATATAAGTGCGTGGCTGAGTGCACTAATTCATAGTTAAGTACAGTGTGTTCAGAAAAACCTAATAGGAGGAGTAGGATATGAACACAGAAACGTATATCTGATCATTATTCAATTCAAAAGTCAAGTAATTAAAATTGGTCTTAAAATATAATTTTCTGGAGAAAAGATAATTAACGAAAGATATTACCATTCACCGTTTTTTAATTTATTTCTATTTTTAAAATAAGGGTTCAAGAAGAAAAGCTTTGTTTTTTTTTAGATAACATTCTTGCACATTTGTTCATAGCCTACTGTGAGTTAGGATTTTATGAACACACTGTACTTCATTTAAATAAAAAAAATTACATGACAAGAACAAGGAAGTCCTAGTAATATATCAGTAGTATTTTTATTGAGGCAAATAGCCCCCTATTGTTGTATTATTAGCTATTTAATAAAATACACTTAATTAATATGAACACTTTTATTTAATAAAGTGGCTACAACCACCCAAGTTCATTTATCTGTCATAACTTTTCGACATACTCGATATATCTATCTTTTATATATTGTTTTTAAGATTACTTGATAATATAACATTCGGCCATCCTATCCTGGAAGATGTATGAACTTAGGAACGTAAAACGTCTAGAATATATAGAAGTTAAATACAAACAAATTTACAACTGAAACTTAATTAAGTATGAAAGTCGTCATTACTACTTAACACTTCATCTTCACTTTCATTTTCATCATCATCATCTCTTTCTGATATTTTTCACATGTTTTTCGAATTTCATTTTGAATTGGAGATGGACATTGAAATTTTTCATTATCAATCGTTAGTAGTTGTTGCTTTTGATTGAATGAGATGGAATTATCTGTTACAATTTCAGACTCAGTTATTGGTTTTTTCCTTACATCAATTTTCTCAATTTCATAAACTGATTCTATTTTACCTAGAACTCTTTCTCCGCATTCAAAGTTGACAACATGATTCTAATTATTTCTAATCGGTAATTCAATCTCATTTCCATTAGTATAAACATTTATTAACTCAATTTCATCAACATCTATTACAGTGTTCTCTAAAGAAAAGGGTTTTGTGGTTTTATGAATTGTTGTATTATTAGCTATTTAATAAAATACACTCAATTAATATGAACACTTTTATTTAATAAAGTGGCTACAACCACCCAAGTTCATATATTGATATTAGAGTTAAAGAATTATGAAGAACTTAACTTTCATAAATCAGCCAGTTTTGCTATAATCATGGACACAACTGATATATTCAAATAATTTTAATTGGTAGAGGTCAGTGTTAAATGCAATTTACATAGTGTATGTTCGTATTATAATTTTATTGGATATATAGAATCTTTTCGGTATGGAATTTATAGAAAATAGTTATGTTCATGTTACGATTTTATTGGATATATAGAATCTTTTTCAAGGAACTTTCGGTAAGAGATTTGTGCGAAATACATACGAAGGTAATGTCCTGGCCACATCAGATTTTTTCGTAGATATCTGTCGTGTGATATTTGACATTTATGTAGTAAAAGCATTGCATTGTTTAGTTATGGAACACTATACGGTACAACAATGCGTAGTTCTAATAAAAACGTATTACAAATATAGGGAAAATGTAGATATTTTCGGAGTTTCCTCAACATTTTCACTTACTGCAGCAATGTTATCTGGAGAACGACATCTACGATGGTAAACACACTGTCTTCACCTTGTACTGTACCAATTTCATTAAATATCTTTAGTTACTTGGCAATAACTGTTTTGGATGGAGTATTGTTTCTACCAAATTCCCTACGGCATTTTCTGTTTTGTTTATTTATATTACGTATTTGTTTTTGTTTTATTATAAACACGCGTTGTAGCACCGTATAGCGTTCCATAACTAAATAACGTTATTTACTTACTTCACAAATATCAACTGTAACAAGATAGATATCTGCGGAAAAAGGGGAGTAGTTCAAAAAGCAACCTCAAATTTAAATAAATAAAAAATTTGAAATGGCGGAAAAAGCAAGCAATGAAATATATGTCTACATCAGAATCATCTGAACTACTAGAACGTGAGTCAGTAGATTCAACATTCATTATTGGTTTCGATGTTATAAATATTATTTCTGCTTCAGCACAATCCATCTTTTAACTATTTTCGATTTGAGTATTACATTACTTCAAACAAAAAAGCTGATTTATTATTTGATGTTTACTGCTAGTTCGTTCGACGTTATGTAGGTTTCGCGCAGATCGAGTTAATTTTGTTGTTTCTTTGGAATTCAATTTAATCATGATTCGAAGAAATCATTATTGAACAAATCATTATTACAGTCCGGAGAAACACGCCTTAGTACACACGCAGTTAAATTTAGTTCAATAGTAAATTTAATTTAATGACCAAATTCGAATCAGTATCATGTTTTTATGTCATTATATCACTGTTGTCAAAAAATCGCGTTCTATTAAATTTAATTAAATTTACCAAGGAACTAAATTAAAGTGTATGTTTATAATACCGGCCTTTACGTTAAAATTGTCAGAAAAAATATGATAATAATCAAACAGCATTTTTTTCATTTTCTTGCAAATAACCACCTGATTTGTCAATGTGCAATTTCGGCAAATTTTTAGATTTATTTAAAATTTATGGAGTAAAACCTTTTTCAATAGTTTGATGCTTCAATTCATTATTATTTTTCAAGAATTCCAAAAGAAGATTGATTGAGTGCTTTTAACACGTTCACTGCCGATCATCTGCTCTGTTACTGCCTGTTATGCCGGGTCTTAGTTGTGGAAAGTAACTATATCACAATTATTTTTACGATGCCATATGACTTGTGTCATTACATTTTTGGTAATGGGACTCTAGAAATTAGTGATGTGAGATGTATTATGAATTTTTTATACCAGCTCCTGGTTTTCTTTTCACTGGCATGTCAGCATTTAGTCCTGGCAATTTACTCCCGACATATTGATTACCTATATTATATTATCGCTTTTGGTTTTCTAATACTTCTCCAAATTTTTTGTTCTGTAATTCTGCATCTGATATAAGCTTTTTGTCACGACAAGAACGCACTTTCTTTTGCACCGATGGTCCCGGCAATTGATTGTCCATTGTAGAACTCAGAGTGCCCAAAACCCAAAACCAACTATGTACCTGTATAAAGTGTACCTGAGGTGCTTATAAGAGCGCAACTGTAAGTTCCTAATGCCTGTGAGATACTGAAGCATAGAAGAATGTATATAATGATGGCACAGACGTTGTGTCATCGGCATAGCACGCAAAATACCAGATGACACAACGTATGTGTCATAGGCAGTGAACATGCTAAGAAGTGGATTGAAAGACAGTGAAGTGTAGAATTGTTGAAGGGAACTAGAACTACATACTTTGAACATATATAAAATGAAATTCTGGAACATATGAACCACATATCTTATGTTTAATCATTCTAGCGTGACCCTGGTATATGCTTAATATGAAGTATATTTTTTATTTTTGAAAAGAAAAACAATACTTTTTGCGATAACCCCATTGTTTTTCTTCATGACACTGCCGATAACATTCTAAATTGTCTTCATAGATCGTGACGATATATTTTTATTTAAAGTTATTTTTCGACTTGCTTGAAAAATAAAAACAAATTTACATTTCAATTTTAAACAGTAACTACTGCAAAATAATTTATTTCTTTACCCTTACATTCTAAAACAGTAAATTTCATTAATTTTTTCTTCTCTTTTCGTTCTTGGTGCTCTGCATTTTAGATGTTTATTATTTCTAGAATGTTTGAAATTTCAATTAAGGAATTTCTTGTTCTGAACTGTTTTATTTTTTCCCAGTTATATTTAAATAAACTAAGCGCTGCACACATATATTAACAATTGTTGAATTTCTGGATTTAAAAGCAAAGGAAATGACAACATTCTGTAGTGAATAGTGAATACAAAGAATAATTACACGCTCCAAGAAATTTTAGCAGTATAAAACCGATTTGGCAAGCAGTGAAATTTATTTGTGTAGCATTAAACACTAAATTTTGTATATTGTAAATTATAAAATGTGGTAAAACTTGCTCAAATAATGCAATTTACAAAAATCTCGCACTACTTAATAGTTATTTACATTCGAGTGCGTGTAAGTTGTATTTTACAGCGCGACAGCTTTGTTTAACGCACGAGCCCTTAAGGCGAGTGCCTTATTAGCTGGAGCGCTGTAAAATACTTCACGCACGAGAATTGTATCAAATTTTTTGGCCGACGATAGTGAAAATCACTTTTTTCAATGAGATAGGTTGTACTTCTGAAAAGGGTTAGTTTAAAATACTGGGGTTAAGTCAATTTCCAAATTTGATTTTACTTACCTTAGAGTACTTCATCTAGCAAAAATTTATCTGTAATAATAGATGTTGTTTATGACTGATAATATATTTATTTGCTCATGTTTTCTTCGTAATAAATAATAGGTAGGTGTCGATATTTAAAATTTCAGCAATGCTCGCGTATTTGACAGGTATATCGATCGGTGACTATGTCGGTAACGGCGGATTTTTACAATAATGACAGATGTCGCTACCGTGAGTTTGGTTTATATAAATTAATTTTAAATATAGGAAATGTTAAAGTAAAAAAATAACTTAAGTAGGTAGTACTTTTTTACATGAACTTTATTATAGTAAAGATGATTTCTTTTCTAAATGCCCATAAACGTCCAGTGTATTTTGATTATTTTACCGCATAGTTAGATAAGATACAACACAGTAAGCGTAAAATGTAGGTTACACTTGCTGTTTATACAATTGTAAAGTTCTCATTACACTTCAGGAGGGCAAAAAGTATATTTTCTGCAAAAAGAAAAAATGACATCTTTTGTGACTTCATTCACAAAGGTAGAAATGAAATAAATAAATACCCATAGCAACTACATAAAATGAGCGAATAAGAAGTAACTTGTAAAATAGAAACCTGTTATGTTGCCCCAAGTTGCAGTATACACTAGATAACCTAAGAATAAAGTTACTAAAATAACCTCCAACAGCAGTCAAATTGAAATTAATACTCTACAAATTGAAATATAAACAGTTTATATTTAACGAAATAACATATAATAAAATAGCAGACTTACATATTGGCAATGACGGTAAGAATACTTATAAATAAAGTGATAAGAAAAGTTCATATTGTTTTCCAGCGATACCTCGACATATCATATCTTTCAGCAATGTTATTGAACTTTCATCCATTTGAACAACTTCAAGGGCCGTACTTAGCAATACTTCAAATTCTGATATAATTGCACATAAGGAGAATATAAAATTGCATAGTTTTTATTTAAACGCCAAAACGTGAAAATTTTCACTTGAATGTTTAAACAAAAAGTGAACAAATACGAAAGTATCCATAGCAACAGAGCAATTGAAAGCAGCGAACGTCCTTCATGTAAAATATTTATAATTATTGTAACGTTAAGTTGTAATTATTTTATTTAAATACGTATGTTTGAAGAAAAAATATAATGTGTCATTCGGAGTAAGTATCATTGTGTGCCTCGCATGCAATTGTCCGACTCGCTAGTACTCGTCGTGCAAACTTACATGCTCGCCACACAAAGAATCACTTTTACTCCTAATAACACAATGTACTATTTTTTAAAAGAAATTTCAATTTCTCACTTTGCGATTGATCAGTGCTATCGTGTTCTTAATGAAAGTCACAAAATACAAAGTACTAGTTTGTTGTAATACTTAGCAGTGAATGGACGTATGTATATTTCTGTCTATTAAATGATAATAACATAAACTAAAGAAAATTTGTCTAAATATGTTTGAAGATTTTCCATTACCACGTAAATACAATAGCACCATGTATCTATTTGGATTCCGTTATATAGGGAATACATTGTTATTTTATTAATTTTGCTGTAGTTACTACCCTATTAATTTCAGAGAAAAGTTGTAAATTGAAAAAGTTGTTCAGAATTAAAAACTACACAACATGAGACTAAAATTAATCACAATTTCTTTTTATTTTACGAAAAAAACGCATATAAAAATAGTTGGTGATGCAAAATGTTAAAATCATTTTGTTTTTAAACAGTGGAGTTTTCTAGTAGGATTTAACAATAAATTGATTTATTTCAACATTTATAAACAAATGTTTCAAATAACTTTCTAGGTCTATAATTAGATGTATGCATGGATAATAAGCAACTTAGTAAAATAATTTATAAAAAACTACGTATGCCACTGACAGCCTGTCATTCAACATTTATGTTATTTTCATACAAACGCACGGGGTTTCTATCTGGCATGACATCATAAATTCAAACAAGTATTAAGTATTTGGGTTACATTTATTGTTTCGATATTTTCTGTATTTATTTACTTGAAAATGGATTCAAAATTAAAAAAAATCTGATGTGGCCAACACAAAACCTCCCGCTATTTAATTTTTATTAATTTAAATACATACCTACGTATTTAGTAATGTGTAACAAAGGAATTGTGTTTATCTTAGGCTTCGGGATTAAAAAAAGAAAAACGATTTTTAAATTTATCTATAAAATATGAATGAGAAAAATCATTATGAGCTTCAAGTAAAGTGCCATTTCCGGTTATCCGATTTACACCAAAATCTAATGGCATCTATTCCTATTAGAATAGGGCAGAAATACAAGGTTTCAGAATTTTTTGAATGGTATTATTTGGGATCGTGATAAAAATCACTTATCGCGATTTTAGTAAATGACCACGTTTTAAGGTCCCTAGAATCCAATTTTAACATTTTCACGATGATGTCTGTATGTGTGTATATGTGTGTATGTGTGTATGTGTATGGATTTTGTCTTCGCTCTAACTCAAATATTATCATTCAGAAAATTCTAAAACCTTGTATTTCTATCCTATTCTAATATGAAAAGAAGCCATTATATTTTGGTGTAAATCAGATAACCGGAAATGACACTTTACCTGAAGCTCATAATGGTTTTTCTTCAAAAATTATCATTAAATGTCATTTTTTCGCATTTTATGTCATTATGAAAATAAAGATTATTGAATTTTCTATAGGAATACATTAATACTTTTTCTATATATTTTACAGATAAATTTAAAAATAATTTTTTATATAAGTCCCGAAGCCTAAGATAAACACAATTCCTTTGTTACACGGTTCATATTTCAAATGAATGTAACTGACAGTAAATGTCACTGTCAAATACTAATCACTTCAAATTAATAATAGTGACATTTTAAAAAGAAAATAGTAAGTAAAGCAATAGTTTTCTGCAATGGAACAGTTTGCAGCGTTAGTAAATACATAGGTATGTATTTAAATTAATAAAAATTAAATAGCGGGCCACATCAGATTTTTTATCTATTGGGTACTTAGCAGCTTTTTTATGATGAGATGATTATATCAGTCTTGAACGAAATTTTTATATTAAATTTGAGAATTATGCTTCTGACGTAGTGTTGCCACAAGACCAATACCAGTCTTGGTCTTGGTCTCGTCTCGTCTTGGTCTTGTCGAGACGAGACCATCAATTGGTCTCGACTAGAAAAGTCGAGACGAGACGAGACCAGCATCAAGTCTTGTCGAGAAAGTCTTGAAGTCTCGACAAGACTCTTGACTTCAGATCAAAGGTATTTTTTTAAACATTATATTCTAAAAGTGCTTCAAAAGCTGAGAGTGTTGCTGTAAATACTGTTTGAAAATTCGAATAAATAAGAAAGATATTAATTTTTCAAATTTTGTAATTTTCTACTTTCATAGTTGTGTTCCAGAAACATTAATTTAAGTAAATATGATGTATTCCTTATTCTTCTAAATAATCAAAATTAATAATAATAAAATAATCAGAATTAAATGAATTTAAATTACAATGTAGGTGGGATGAAATGAAAGAAGCATAAATTTAGAATTCTTATGTTATTCTAATGCATTAATATTTTAATTAAATTAAAATTAACCTTTATTTTATAATATACATGTTTTGTACGTATAAATATGTTGATTTTAATTTAATTTTTGTTTAATTATCAATTAATATATTGGTACGACTGGGTATATGAAATACTGACTACATCTTGAAAAATATTTCCAATTTTCAAATAGCATACAAAAATTACATCTGTGGTGCACTCTCAACGTTAGCAATTAATTTATTATAACAAAAGTAACGTTCCCTGCAAATATACAGTATTTTTATTTTTATTTTTAAAGAATTTATTGTGATTCTTAGAAGTTTTCGAAAATGCAGACAAAGATTTTAGGATTTTTGGGAAATTCCCGGTTTAAAACAACCATAAAAATATAGTTAGTCATATATTTATATGTTATTTATTTGCCAAAAAAATACACTTATTCCAAAAACTTAAGTAAATTATAATAAACGTATTTAGAATAATAATGGTATATTTAATAAAAACTGTAGGTAGTTACATAAACACAATTCTCTAACAAAATAATATAACTCTTATTTGAAAAACATAAATAAATTATAACACACGTGCTTAAATTTATAAAATTAATAAAAAAATTAGTAACTAAGAAACTTTAATAATAACAGTTTTACGGTTTAACGAATTATAAATAGATTAACTTTCAAAAATCAGTCAGCTTTACTATAATCATAGAAACAGCTGATATATTCACAAAATTGTAATTTCAGTGTCAAGTACAATTTACATAATGACTGTTCGTGTTATAATTTTATTGGATTTATAGAATTTTTTCCAAGGAACTTTTGGTATGGAATTTGTAAAAAATGGTATATGTTCGTGTTACAATTTTATTGAATATATAGAATAATTTCTTGGGAACTTTTGATGTGGGATTTGTACAAAATACATCAAATTGACGGAAGGTCTTGTGATAGCCACAACAGTTTTTTTATGTACTAAAACTTCTTTTACATATTGTAGAAGGCATGGAATAAAAAAGGGTAGAATTTTTAGAGATATCTAATAATTCTTCAAATGGTATTTCTTTCTCAAGAGGTTTCTCTTTCCACTTATGAAACCATAATAATGATTCCTCATAAAAATTGTCTATGTTATGTTTCATTTAATTCTTGTATCATACGTTTATACTTTTCTTTATTACATGGTTTTATATTTTTAGGATGCAAAATTGTTAGATTGACCAAAGTATTGTATTCTGTAATATTTGGATTTGGGTTGGGCAAACCTACCTACTTTTATTACTAGCAGATGTCTAAAAGTGGTTGTTATTGTCTGGTAATATGCAGCATTTATTGCACAGGCCGTTGTAAAATTTATTGTTCCATTATTGAATTTTTACAAGAAAAGAAATGTGTTATTTTTTACCATACAAAGTTTTAAGGAAATTGTTAAGAAGTCAACGTTGATTATTGTTTTCAATTTTTTCATATGAATGAATTAGGTATTTATACAATGTATTTTAATTTTCTCTGGGGGGGCAAGCGCAAACTTTTGAAATAAAGCAGAGGTTCTCAACCTGTGGTACGCGTACCAGGGGATACGTGAATGGCTAGTTTTGTTATCTGCCTATTTAACATTTATTTATTAAAATATAAAAAAAATTGCGAAAGAAGTTACTTTTTTGGAGATTTTTGTCTATTTACTTCCTGCTTCATTTGAAACATATACATAACTGTTTAACTAATAATTCTGTAGCTATTAATTATTCAAGAGCTCAATTATCAAGTTGATGATATTCATAGAAAACTTAATAATAAATATCTCAAATATTATTTGGAATATTTGAATCGCGATTGTACTGGTGTTCTTAGAATTTTATGTACTATTAGATACGATTATAAAAAAAATATTAATGGAGGTAAAGTCGAGAGTCTTGTCGAGACTCGAGACGAGACGAGACTGACATCAAGTCTCGTCTCGACAAGACCAAGACGAGACCACTCTAATCGAGACCAAATCAAGACCAAGACGAGACCGACCCCAAGTCTCGTCTCGTCTCGACTTCTGGCAACACTATTCTGACGTCAACGCAATCCACTACTTTATCAATATCTCTGTCTAATGTAAGGGTTAAAGATTCTGTATATTCTACGTACATGATTATCAGTCACCCATGTAATTATTCACTGCGTACAAGTTGATCAGCTCATGAGCAGAGCTCTAGTTGTCACCTCGGATCACAGGATGACAAATGATCTCTATATCTTGTAGATCTCGTGCTAATCCTTACCTAGCCCCTGACATGTGTTGGCCGCCGGACAATGAGATTGATGAAACGGTATCTGCAGGGTTTAGGGCAAGGTTGTCTCTAAGTCTAAACAGCAAAAAGGACAATTACAAGAATATGGAGCAGATAGTAATTGTTTTTTTTTCCTTCCTACGCCTTCTGATACTATTTTATTCCTAATGCGAAAAGTGACAAATTTCGATACGTTAAATTCCAACGACTAGTTTTTAACCAATCATTTATTTTTTATTTATTTAATTAATTAAACAAGACCAACAGGATACTAAGATCCCAATTACAGGTCGGTTTTAAATACACACAATTATAACAAAAATTGTCACAGGCACGAAAGAACACTTAATGTAAACATACAAATAATAAAGAAGTATGTTGTTTCAAATTACAAATACATAATAATTGCTTAAATGAAACAGTATTTAAACAGAAGACACCATTTATTGCATTAATAATAATTGCTGAATTAAGCCACTTTTAAATTTAGCCATGCAGTCACCAAAGATGTCAAGAGTACTAGAGACAGTATTGAAAGTAGAACACATAGTTTTTATGGGAGATTTTTATTCATAATTTGTACGTGATGTACTACAGTAAATCATGATGCAAAATACTTGAAAATTCAACTAATGGGAACAGTATTATACTGACTATTTCACTCATACATTTATAAACCAATCCAAATTCAGGAATCTACCTAGTTACCAAGATTCATTTTGACAAAACAATCTCACAAAAAAATTTTGCACCCTTTAAGCCAATAAGATGCTGTATTTTTACAAGTGAGTTTTGATAAGTGAAATTTTTTTGACGTTTTAAGCGTGCCTAGGAAATATTGTTTATATACCTGTCAAAGTCCTGTCCGCTTATTTTTATTTTTGAAATAGTCATCCGAATACCATTCGTGGTTAAATTTTATCCTGGCAAAATTTTCAGATTGTTACTCGAGCCTTTTGCTAATTTATCTCGTGACATTGATCAAAAATCACTCGCTTGACACCTCGTGATTTTTTTGTCAATGTCACTCAATAAATTGCTAGGCAACCGGCTCTCGTAACAATCTGAAAATTTTTCCTGCAAAAATTTACCACTTATGATATTATATATGATAAAACCCCGTTACCCCGATAATTTTCCGCTACCAAGTAAATAAACAGTTGTTATGGTTTATAACAGTCAGTGTGGCAATTAGTGTGTCAAGTTTCATTTTGCGTTGTCTTTGGAATTTATCTAACCAAATACCACACGACCTCTCAGATTTTCTCAGATAAACTTTTATTTTTAAGCACTCATTTTTTTTTGCTTTTAAGCAAAATCACTCAAGCAAACTGACATTAGGTAAAACCTCTCCTCCTTCGGAGTCGTAATTTACCATGCAATTTGATTTCGTGAATGTTGCTAAGCAAAAAAATTCGTGCAAAATAAAAATTTATCGATAAAATCAGGAGGTCTTGTGATATTACTTCTGATAATTTTTAATTTCAATTTATTGCAAATCCAGATTTTAGTGAATAAGCACATTTTAAAATCACTAGAATCCGATTTTAACATTTTTACAATGATGTCTGTGTGTGTGTGTGTATGTGTGTGTGTGTGTGTGTGTGTGTGTGTGTTGTATGTGTGGATGTTGGAGAGACAATATAAAATTCACTATCCAATACATTGAACATTTTTATTATATCTATTTATAAAATAATGCAATGTATAATGAATCAAACAGCCCATGGAAACCAGTTGAAAAATTAAAATATTTGTAAGTGTCAGTGTCAAAAATCCAGAGACATTACTAAAGGTTTTTTCTAGGAAGTACATTTAATATTTCTTATTTTATCATTAATTAAATATTTGAAATTATAGATATAGCTGCCGCACGTTAAAATGACACTATCTTTGAATACGGAAAACCTAAAATTCGTACTTGGACAAGTCGAAGTGTAATAGTAATATAAAATGCTATTGTTATAATGAGAAAAAGACTCCGTCAACATCTAAAATTGGTATAAAAAGAAAGGGGATTCATTTATAAGCCAAGTATGTACAGTATCAGTTTCAGCTAAACACGCGCTTGCTGTACATATAATTCATCATACACCCTTCAGAAATACCGCCAATCTCGTCAATGAATTGGAAGAGTCTCGCACAAGAGTAGGAGGAAACTTGTTCATAGAATGAAATGAAAAATAAAGAATAGATATAATTAGAATTTTTTGTGTATACCAGAAATGTTAAATACAATACTTATATAGTCTAATATAAAAATGGTGAGAGGTATTGTGCTGGCCACAGCAGTTTTTTTTTTGTATATTTGCTATTTTATTTTGAACCATGTCCAATTAGGTCCTGTTATGTTTTAAAAATATTTAAAAGTTATAATTTAAAAAATTTCATTCAAAGTCAAGGAAAATGAAAGTGAATCAAAAAAAATTCAACATGTGTATTAATTATCCATTCTTTATAATAAAATTTTAAATTTTTTAGGTCCGATATTATAAACGTCCATTTAAATTTAGTCTCAAAGTAAATTTAATAAAATGAACAAATTCGAATCATTTTCAATGTTCTTATGATGATGAACTGAAATATATTAAAGAAATAGCTAAAATATAATGGATTCCCGGTTAAAATTATAGATAAACTAGTCCATAAATTTAAAAATCGTCAATCCGTATTAGATTTCACAACTTTAACGCCAACTAATAATAAATATATAACATTACCATTTGATAATGCCACCAAAGGTTTAAACAAAATTTTTAAAAATCAAAATTTAACGGTAACTTATAAATCAAATAACACCATTAAATCATTATTAGGTAACCGTAAAGATAAAATAGATAATAATAAAAAATCCGGTGTTTATAAAATTGACTGTAAAGATTGTAATAAAGTGTATATAGGGCAAATAAAAGACAAATTGATACTCGGTTTAAAGAACATTTCTATCATTTAAAAAGCGGTAATCCTGATAAATCTAGCGTAGCACAACATATGTTTATTAATAATCATAAAATTGACAATTCTAATATAAAATTATTGAAACAAGTTGATAATAATAGATATTTAGACGCACATGAGAGTTTGATAATACATAAATTTAAAGATACATTGATGAACGCGGACCTAGGTCCCATCCCAAATTCTAAATTATATGAATTAATATAAGACAGTTACTCTGTTTAATCTTAGTTACCCAATTAGGTATCCACTCACCTATTACTCCTGTCCCTATATAACCCGTATTCTCTCCCTTACTCCTCAGAGCTGTTTTGACCTCTGGCATGGTTTACATGCTGAGTAATCTTAACTTCTCTGTTTTTACTTTGTAGTTTCTACTGATGATGAGAACTTAGTTCTCGAAATACGTATATAGTTTTTAAATTTATTGTTAAGGTTAAGGGGTTTTTTCTTTAGTTATAACTTTACCTTAAGACTCCATTTTAGTTTTATAGTTCTTATGACATTTATATTATTGCTGTCAAATATTCACGTTGCATTTGTTCGTTTAATCAAATTTACTATGGAACTAAATTTAACTGGACGTTTATAATACCGGCCCTAAAGCAGTTTTTCTTGAAAGTAATATTTGTGAACATAACCATATTATTTAAGTCATTTCTGTGGTTTTGATTGACTTCCATATACTTAATAGTAACTATAGAATTAGTTTACAGTGCAGCTTGAGCATAGCTCCATCCATTTATTTTAATTTAAATTTATTGTTGATGTATAGCCTCCACATTGGGTATAAAGCACGTATAAGCTGACAGTTTTTTTTACTAACAGCAGCTAATATTTATAACGTTTAAAGCCGGAAGTAGCAACTGTCGCGAATAATTAACGAGGCTGGACCTTTATAATCGCGGAGCGCAGCTCACATTTTTTAACGTCACTTACGTTTATTTACAAGGCGTCATCTAATTTAATAGCGCCTGTACTATATTGTTTGCATTCTGTCCGCTGCCCAGCAGCGCAGAAAAATCCCCTCGCGGAGGAAAATTGCACTAAATTGCAGTTGGTTATGTTATTTGCATAATAAAGTACAACGCAATTGAAATTTGTTTAGTTCTACTTTACCAACTTTCAATCTGATAAAAGTTGCGTGTGTTATTTGTTATTAATATGATCGCATAGTGAATGTAAATCGGGACGATTATTTACTATAATCTGTTTGATGTTTCACAGGCTAAATTATTGGAATTTATCTCAGGGATTTTATCGTTTAATGCAAAATTCAATTTGTAGTTAGAAACATGGTTTTAGGACATTTAACTCTCTGAATACCATTAAAAAAAAATGTTGTGGCCAGCACAAGACCTCTCGCCATTTCCATATTAGGCTATATAAGTATTGTATTGCACTTCGCTTTCGAACCGTCGTTTTATTACAAAATATTATAGAACATTACCTAAATATTGTTTTTTTATTATATTTAACATGTCTTCTGCATACATATAATTCTAATTATATCTATTTTTCATTGTATGAGGAAGTTTCTACATGTCACAGATTCTTCCAATTCATTAACCAGATTGGCGGTATTTCTGATGGATATATGCATTTTACCACAATTTTATCTATAATTTCAAATATTTCATTAATAAAAAAATAAGACAGATTAAATATACTTCCCAGAAAAAGCTAAAAAACTGTTGGTTTTTGACACTGAAATCTGTCATTTACAAATTATGTTATAAATATTGGAATTTGTCAACTGGTTTCCTTAGTGCCGTAGCCTCTGCGATTAGTTCACTCTATAAATTACAGTGGACTGAATTCAGCGCTTTTCTTTAACTAAAGAAGCTTCTCTAAAAATAACAAAACATCGATGCTTTAATAAGAAAGAAAGAAAGAAAGATGCAAGTTGTTTCCAAGGTTACTAGAGACGATCACTACACTAGTGAAGAGTGCTGAATTCGGCCCAGTGTCTTTATCTCTAAATCTATATAATAAAAATTTTAAGTGTATTTGATGGAGAATTTTATGTTCTTCAATATTTAATAAAAAACCTCCCACAAAATTATATTTAGAAGAATTTTTCTAAGAAACTACTACTTCCGGTTGTTCAATTACCAAAACCTTTTCAGCTCTTCCCAGGAATGTCAGATTGAGGAAACTGCAGTTAAATATTTTTTAAGTCTTATAGTTTTTGAGGAATCGTGACTACAACATCCAGTATCCAGACATCCAGACATACATACGAGTACATACATACATCCATACATACATACATACATACATACATACATACATACATACATACATACATACATACACACACACACACACACACACAGACATCATTTTAAAAATGTTATAATCGGATTTTAGGGACCTTAAATCGTGCTTATTCAATAAAATCTGGATATGCGAATTTTAGCATGAATCCAATACCTCTCTTAGCGAGAGGAAAAAACAACCCATTTGAAATATAAATAGATGAAATTAAATATGATCCAAGTTAATTATTTATCTCGATTTTACCCGGAATGTGGTTACTATTTGCGAACAATTGGGCGAGTCACACTGGGCGATGGACAACTGAGCATTAGGTAAGTAGGCGATGGTTAAATAAGCGACGGTTATCTGGACGGCAGAAATTTTAAAAAAATTGCACGCCTGGAAAGCATACAATTTGGTGGATTTCTTTTTACAAATGGAAAAATAGTTAAAAGTGAACTCTGATTTTTCTAAACATAACTTCTCATAACCTAACCTATAGAAGTTTTGTAACAACCACGGTATGAGACGGACGTGTTTAAGTGAGCTCCGTCGAGATTGTGTAATTTTATTATATTAATTATATGATAGTGAAGTATAGTGGATAACCAGAAGTAATAGTTTCTTAAAATAAATCTTCTAAATATTATTTTTTTTTAATTTATGTTACTACAAATATTAAAGAAATAAAATTCTCTCTCCGATACATTTAACATTTTTATTACTTACATCTCCTACGGGTTTAGAGATAGAGAATTATATATCTATAAAATAATCCATTGTAATGAATTTCACAGCTCAAACAACTCCATGGGAATCAATTGAAAATTAAAATGCTTGTAATTGACAGAATAATAGCAGTGTCAGAAATCCAGATACATTATTACTGATGGCTTTTTTTGGGAAGTACATTATTTTATCATTAATTAAATATTTAAAATTATAGATACGTATATTACATATATCCATCAGAAATATCGCCAATCTCGTTAATGAATATGAAGAATCTCGAACATTTAGAAGAGTTGGAGAAAATTTATTTATAGAATGAATTAAAAAATATATGAATAATAGATGTAATTATAATTTTTTGTGTGTTAAATACAATATATACTTATATAGCCTAATGTGGCAAAAGGTCTTGTGCTGGCCACAACAGATTTTTACCTCTCGCTAAGAGAGGTATTGGATTCATGCTAAAATTCGCATATCCAGATTTTATTGAATAAGCACGATTTAAGGTCCCTACAATCCGATTATAACATTTTTAAAATGATGTCTGTGTGTGTGTGTGTGTGTGTGTGTGGATGTGTGTATGTGTGTATGTGTGTATGTATGTCTGGATGTTGTAGACACGATTCCTCAAAAACTATAAGACTTAAGAAATATTTAACTGCAGTTTCCTCAATCCGACATTCCTGGGAAGAGCTGAAAAGGTTTTGGTAACAATTGAACAACCGGAAGTAGTAGTTTCTTAGAAAAATTCTTCTAAATATATTTTTTTGGGAGTTTTTTTTATTAAATATTGAAGAACATAAAATTCTCCATCTAATACACTTAAAATTTTTATTATATCTTGCATAGATTTAGAGATAAAGACACTATAATCGCAGAGGCTAAGGCACTAAGGAAGCCAATTGACAAATTCCAATGACACATGTCATTGTCAAATATCAACAGTTTTAGTGACATTCTGATAGCTTTTTCTGGGAAGCATATTTAATTTTTCTTATTGTTTTATTAATTAAATATTTGAAATTATAGTTAAAATTTTGGTAAAATGCATATATCCATCAGAAATACCGCCAATCTGGTTAATGAATTGGAACAATCTCTGACATTTAAAAACTTCCTCATACAATGAAAAATATATATAATTAGAATTATATGTGTGCAGAAGACATGTTAAATACAATAAAAAACCATATTTGGGTAAAGTTCTGTAATATTTTGTTATAAAACGACGGTTCGAAAGCGAAGTGCAGTACAATACTTATATAGCCTAATATGGAAATGGCGAGAGGTCTTGTGCTGGCCACAACAGATTTTTTGTTTTATGTTTGTGTTTGTTGACTGATGAATACTAGAACTATTAACATTTTAAAACATTCAACATTAGATATAGGTAAGTATTTTTTAATAATCTGTATATATAAACAATCGATGTTTTACTGTATTTGACTTTTATTTGAAAAGGACAACAAAAAATGTGATCGCTTTTTTGTTGTCCCTTTAAATTCTAATACAAATATAAATAGATTATAATAATTCATTTTTTAAAATTCAGGTTAATATTAAAGGTAGGTATATCTTATGTTGATTTTTTTAAATTTTAATAGAACCACTATTAGAATAAGTTATTTGACTTTTATTTGTAGGATACATTTGAAACATTTATGCTGAGGTAATGCACAATATTTTTAAATAAAATATTATTTTTGAAACTAAGTATATATATATATATTTAAAAAATAATTTATTGGAATTATCGCGTCATATTTTAGTACTGATGTACACAATGCTCTTAAAGCTATTGTGAAGAAGCAACAAAGGTTTTCTTTTTGCTTTTTGAAAATTAGATTTACAACCTACAACGCAACGCAACACTTAACGCAATTTAAATATAATTTGAGCATGATGTAATTGAAAGCAGAAACTGTATTTTCACAATAACTTCAATAGGTACAAGTACATAGCATATTTGTTCCTGATGAAGTTGCTATTTTATGTTAATAAAGGTGAAATATAATTAATTACAAACCACACCCCAGGGGAAATATTATAGCTAGGAGTATATTCAGTTCTTCGACTGTTACAAACTTTAACTTAATTTTCAAAGATGATTTAATAGAAGATTGTTTTAGATCCTATAACCTTAGCTATCAATATTCAGTAATCTTAATAATTGTGTACTCGTCTTTGATCTAAGAATACGCGTACCGGCGTACCCCTACATGATTCTCTTCTAATATTAATTTAGTTTAATCCTTTATCAGATAAATATAATTTGACAATGAATTTGTGAGTGAAATTATTCTTCCTTTTCTATATGTTTGTACACAACTTTTGACATTTCGTTTATTTAATTTCCAAATAATTGACCAATTATTAAAAATGAAATATGCCATAATGAATTGGACGAAATTATAGTACATAAAAATTAATTAAATAAATATTAGTCTGTATTTTCAGTGTTAATGAAATTTATTTTTAAATAAAATATAATTTCTTTATAGTCATATAAATATGACTATACAACTCATCCAAAAATACACAATCAGATAACCGAATTTTTCTTAGTTACGCTGTTTCAGTGAAACATGTGTATGTGTGTGTTTGTATGTGTGTGTGTGTGTGTGTGTGTGTGTGAGTATGTCTGGATGTTGGAGTGACGGTTCCTCAAGAACTATAAGACTTAAGAACTGTTTAACTATGAATTCCTCAATTTGACATTCCTGGGAGGAGCTGAAGAGGTTTTGGTAACAATTGGACAACCGGAACTAGTAGTTGCTTAGAAAAATTCTTCTAAATATAATTTTATGGAAATTCTTATTATTACAAGTATTGAAGAACATAAAATTCTCCATCTAATACATTTAAAAATTTTATTATATCCTGTATAGATTTAGAGATAAAGACACTATAATATATAGAATAATCTAATCGCAGAGGCTAAGGCATTAAGGAAACCAGTTGACAAATTCAAATGTTTATAACATAGTTTGTAAATGACAGATGTCAGTGTGAAAAATCAACAGTTTTAGTGACATTCTGATAGCTTTTTCTGGGAAGTACATTTAATCTTTTTTATTGTTTTATTAATTAAATATTTGAAATTATAGGTAAAATGCATATATCCATCAGAAATACCGCCAATCTGGTTAATGAATTGGAAGAATCTGTAACATTTAGAAACTTCCTCATACAATGAAAAATACATATAATTAGAATTATATGTGTGCAGAAGCCATGTTAAATAATAAAGTTCTATATTTTTTTTGTTATAAAACGACGGTTCGATAGCGAAATGCAATACAATACTTATATAGCCTAATATGGAAATGGCAAGAGGTCTTGTGCTGGCCACAACAGATTTTTTTCTTTTATTTTTATTTAGGAATCTTCAAGTACACTGAAAGCGATTTGTAGTTTTAAGAAGTCTATATCTATAATGTTATTCTTGAAGCTGTAATAATTTTTTTTAACATTTTGTAACGTAGATATAGAGGTGATTTTGTTCTCAAACAATGAACTTCGTTAATAATTACAGTCACAAAAATCTCACCACCGCAAAAAAGTAACATAACTCAAAATAATTAGTTTTTATATAATTATTTACAAAAATAACTACAAATTATTATTATTTTTATTACTATGAAAAATGTTGCATAAATATTAATTTACAATACTTTTGATAAAATTTGAAACCAGCTCATTGCTTGCAGACAACTAATTTAGGGTAATATAGATCCCATAGGGCCTCAAACAATAATAATAATAATAATAATAATAATAATAATAATAATCTAAGAAACTTATTTGTTAATCGGTAAATTTGATAACACCTCGGAAAGGGGTGTCATTAAAACTACCTACTTTATTACTTAGGTACAAAACTTTTACAATTTGAAAACATTATTCACAGTTAAATTTTCTTAGAACAATTTTTCCCCACCTACACATCTCTACTTCTTTCCAGCTAATTATTACGCTGAACCTGTTCCACATACTCATACATACACCTACTAGATCTCATTTCTCACACGACTAGGCCTGCGCAAAGCTCGCACTTGCAAAGCTCGTCGCAGGAAACTTCAGTTTCGGTTTCAGTTTCAGTTCAGTCTGCGCTACGCGGCAACGCTGAAACGACGGCTTCAGCGCGTGAATTCGACAGTGTTACGTACAGTGTGTAGAGTGTGTGAGGTTAGATTTGCGGGTGTAGTAATATTTTGGAGCATTCAAATATATATAGTAAGTTAGATTTTATAATTTTCTTTAAGAATTATTATAAAAATATTGAGAAATATTGCAAATTTAAACAGAAAATATTTTATTTTAAAGTTTCATTATTTTGGTATTTATTAACAAATAAATTGATTATACTATCAAGATTAGGATTATGAAATTTTAGTAGATTTTATGTGATAAATATTAAATAAAATAATGAATTGAAAACAATGTACCTACATGCATACATTTACATTAATATACATACACTATTTTATAATAATAAACATTCTAATAAAACTAAACATTAATAGTATTATGAACGATTAATATATTTACTTTTATAGAAAATATTAAATAATAATTATTTTATTATTTATGATATGAGTTGAAAGTGACATTCGAACAAAATAAAATCACTTTTATCATGTACCAGTATATCATGCATAATTTTTTTCTACAATATTGTTTTTACATTTAAATTTGTTTTTCTAATATTTTTTTAACATACGTCATAAATTTCAATTTGCTGTTCCATTCGTCATTCCAAGGTGACTAATTCAATTTTAGCACTAGTGTTAAAAGTAACAATGATCTGTCACTTTTTAACACTGGTGTCATAAAATGACAGTTTTAACCCTAAAGCCTGTTTATAGATTTGTAGAAAAAATAAATTTTCGTTAAAACTACATTCATTTGGAAGGTTATAAAACCAAAATATACATAAACAAAAGTTAGTTTTATTTTTTTACTATTACTGAAAAACTGGTATTTATCCATTTTCACTGTCGTATGTTATATTTATAACTTATTTCAAGAAGAATTTTGTGCATAATTTAATTCAATGTTTAGAACCTTATCTTATTATCTTTCGTAAAGGTAAATCTATTTCTGTAACTGTTTTAAAGTTATACAACAAAAACAATAACAACAGTTTTAGTTTTGTGTTTGGATCTTGTGGACACGATTACTCAAATACTATCAATCAGAAAATTTTGAAATTTTGTATACCCATTCTATACTAATGTGCGAAAAGCTCATTAGGCTTTAGTGCATATCGGATAACCGGAAGTATCATTTATACAAGCTTTTAACTGTTTTTTTTTTTGTAAAAAATTCATTGAATATAATTTTTTAGCAGCTTTTACCAATACAAATTGAATATAATGGCACAATCTTCAATTCTACGACAATAGCATTTAGTAAATAACTTGAAATAAGTTTATATTATATTATAAAATAATTTATTTTTGTACATCAGTTTGCCTCTGCGTCAAACAAAAACAATACTTTAATAAAAAATTTGACATATTTAAACAAATGTCACTGTCACGAAGCAATTTTCATTAAAATTAATAATGAAACCGTGTTAAGAAGAATTTAGTAGTTTAAATATGATTCTAATGAAATTAAGGTTTGTAAAAATAATATATTTTCCATCATACATAAATATTAGATATACAGGATAATTCGATTTAAGTTTGATGTTTGCAGCATTATATATCAAACAGCTCCCAATAAGAACGTGATTTCAAAGTGTCAAATAATAGTTTGCAACTACACATTTACGAAATGGATAATTTACGGCGAAGAATTTACACAGATTGCGTTTTAGAGCATAAGGAAGTTGGTGATGATTTTGACAATAATGTGTGTGTGACGATTTTTCCTTAAAATATATTAATGATCCAAAACTTCGCAAAGTTGGTATTTAATACTCTTATATAATTTGAAACAACATATTAGATTTTGACTATATATGATAAACCGGATGTAGTACTTAATTGAAGCTCTAACAGATTTTTCAGGAAAAACAAAATAAAATATAATCCAAAATTTCGTATTACAAACTTTTCTATTTATTGGAACAACAAAGTAGATTTTGTTCACAAACGATCAACCGGAAGTGAAACTTTACTTAAAGCTCATTGCTATTTTAAACATGGAATTGGCGGGAGGTCATGTGCTGGCCACATCAGATTTTTTTATTTTATTAATAATCAGTTTGTTTTTAAATGCGTACTCAACACTTATGACTCTACAACCTGTGAGTCAAAATATTTTACTTTGTGTTCTTGTTTTCTTACTCAACTCTTTATTTATAAAATTAGTTCCATCTTTGATTTTATTTTTAATTTCAACTATATTTGGAATTTTACAACACCTGTATCATTTATTAAATATTTGGCTTGGTACTTGTACCGTTTTCATGTTTACGTCCTTATAACTTGGACCATTTTTTTTAAAACTAGATCTTAAAACTCTTTGATAAAGACTGTGAAAGTTTAAAAACATTATTAATATATTAAATTGATCGATTTTTTAATGGTCATTATACCTATGTCATACATCTACTCCATTCCAAATTGTTACTACTTTTAAGTTTTCTGGTATCGATTCTTTTAAATGCAATATCCATTTTCAAGTAAATGAATGTAGATCATAACAAAACGAGAGTAATAATACTTGTTTGGTTTTATGACAATTGCTTTTTTATGAAAATTAAAGATATTTCCAATTATCGACCGAAAGTGATTTAATATATATTTATTATCAAAACACTGAGGTATCACGAATATGGAATTTATTTGCCGAGGCCTTTAAGGTCGAGGAAAATAAACTAAATGAGTGATAAAAAGGAAATTCTATTAATATCAATTTTATAGGTTAGTTTTAAATATAATCTGTCAGTCTAACATTTAATGTAACTAACCTCGGACAGTGAAGTTGTCGTAAAGAATACTAAAAAATTATGTGTTTTATCTGAATCATATTCATCAGAATTATTTAGTTCGTTCTTCTTGCACATATTTTAGTCATTTAACGTACAAGTTTACTATTTTACATCATAAATCTGCACAAATTATCTTCATATGTACAACGATAATGTTGGCAACACTACAATTGCATGAAATATAATGGATTACTTTAGTGCCGATATCTGAGCTTTTAATAACGATTTTTATGCACTTTAGTGATGATTTCAATTGAACATATAGATACTACTCAAAAGTGTTTGGGAATATTAAATAGTTATTTATATAACAAGTGTGTAAAGTAGTACTTCTTGGTCGAGTGCAAAATAAAAAAATACTCTTTACATAAGAATTGCATTCAATATTGCTCCTACAACCAAAATGTTAGTGCTATGTCTCATAATACATAGTGTGAGTGTACAGGCTCTTCAAATATTGTTAGTGTTAGGTGACCCAATGTGCATGTTGCCTAGCAACGTATTTACTTTTTACGCACTAGTGCTTGAAAATACTTTTTCCGACGACCACTACGAAAAGTACATAAATTCACACGCTAAACTATTACTGAAAGTTGTTCATTGCACATCACTACCAAAGCTGTGTGAAATGAAAGCTCGTTAGCCAATCAGATGCGTCCGCAACTGTGTGATTTGATTTTATCACACGCTGCCATAACTGAGCGAATTAACCTAAAAATTTGACAGTTGCAAACTCAGACCAAATATAAATTTGACGCCGCATACAACCATTTGTTGTGAAACACGAACTTAAATGGGCGTGCCGAGCTAGCTTGCGGCGTTCATGAAATGCGGGTTGCATTTGCAATAGTTTGAAAGTGACAGTAGCTGTCATTTTGTAAACTATTAAGTGATTTGAAAAAGAAAAATTAATGACGTTATCAAATATTTATATTTTACTGGACCTAGTCTTACAAAATCACCTTCGCACGTAAAATAATAATAACAAACTAGGCAAGCAACACGCTATACAAAACAAACGCCTCGTTCCCTCCTATCCCCACCTAACCGCTCACCAAGGAAGGAATGGCTTCACAACAAACCATTGCGCAGTATAAGCAATGCGGCTTCTAATTTATGTTTAGTCTGAGGTTGCAAATAATTTGCTAAATTTACACGGATTAAGAAGGCTGGACCCTGATTTATCAAATTTTAACATAATTTTTGGTGAATTCTGATAGCAATGATGTAAACATAATCTGTTTTAATATTTTTATGAAAATTTTATATTGTTTTATTTTTTGTGGTCGTCGGAAAAATATCGTGTACAACACGTGCTGAAAGGGTATTTCACACTCACGTGAAATATCCAACTTTCAGCACTAGGTATACAATATACTATTCACGCACTAATGTTTGAAAAGTGATATTTTACACATTGTAAAGAGTATGTAAGTGTGTGCTTTACTCATAGTTGTAGGAAAAATATTTTTTTATATATTTTACGTCGATAATGAGGTTGCTAATGAAGGCATTACAAAACCTTATTGCCTATCGAAATAGCCTTCATTTCGATACGCATTTTTTTCTTTTAGAAGTTTGGTACTAGACGACGTTTACTTATGTTGATAAATCAGAATTAATATGTGAATTCCTTGTTACCAACTACAACAATACACAAACAAATTTCCATAAATCAGCTTAGTTTAAAATAGCATTTTTTTTAAATATTGTAGTATACAAAAGACGCAAAATGTAAAAAATGATATAAAGGACTCATTTTATAAGACTTTTTCGCACTTGTTATTTAGAACATTCACCATGGCAGTCGTGCGTAAAAAACGTCTTATAAAACTCGTTCTTTATTATACTTTTTTTTGCAATATTAACGCAAGTGAACATAGGTAATGGTTTGCTATCATAAAAATAGTATATTACGTGGCAAGTGTGTGAAGTTGAAATTTTTACCACCCGAATGTAAAATAGGCTTCACACACGTGTTACATACTACACTTTTTCTACGACCTTGCAGTAAAATATATTTTTTCTTCACATTATCATTCTTTTAGCGTAAAGCCTCTGTATTATAGACTTATGTAACCATGGTTACCCACCTTACGGGTGTTTAACAGCTTTGTTTTATTAAAACACAATTCAGTTTGTAATATTTAAAATAATGAACGGTGCGTGAAATGTTACTTCACGCACTTCACGCACTGTGTGCAAAAAATCAAACTTCACACATAAAAATTGATATGTGAAGTACTAACTTCACGCATGGGAGTAGAAAAAAACTTTTTTGATACCGCCACCAGTACGGTTATTAAAAATATTTTTTTCGTGTAATAATGATACAAATAATGAAGTTATTGGCGTGTATTTTAGCATTTTTGTGTTACTTGTTGTTTTACGTGATTTATCAATAATATAAAAAAATTTGGATGCAGGAAATAGTTTTATAGAGCGAATTGAAATATTTCTGAACTACCTATGAGGAGAATATTGCATATTTTTACGAGTATACATATTATAATAAAAATTATAGAAAATGTATTTCTGTTTTAAATTAATTATAAACATTTCTTGTAAAAGTTCATTTTAAAAGCTTTGCACTGAGAAAATGTTTATTTCCGTACAAGACATGATGTTGAATATTTCATGTTTTCATTTTTTATTTCGCTGTTCACTTCCTGAACAACATAATATTTACGACTACCTTATGAATTTATTTCGGAGGAATTTCTGTTTACTCGTACGAGACTAAATAAATTTCCCTGCTGAATTTTTTCTCATATTTTATTTTTGAAAATATCATCATATTTAATTACTCGTTAGATATAATTTATTTATTTCAAATTCATAAACATGAATAATATCTGCCGCACGTTTTATCTCGCGTATGAAATATAAATGAAAGATGGTGACACAAACAACGCGTAACAAAATTTTGTTTATTCCTCTTCAAGCTGAACGTCCTGAAGGAATGCGGATGCGACAGGGATGCCATTTTTTCAGCACTGAAAAGTTTGTTTTGTCGTGTACCACTTCAAGTATTCTGTAGATCTACAACTGAACAATTTCTTTTAACTGTGATGACGAAATTTTTAATAATTAGGATAATTTTATATTTATGAACTTTGGAGTTCAGTATTATTATAACAGATAAACAAGAATATCCGCGGTATTACTTAGTTCACTTAATGATCAAAGGTTTTGTTTTCAAATTCTATATTGTATAAAAACAAAATAATAGGGCACTTGCACTATGCGAAATTTAAATGTTTTGATAATGTATAGGCGCTCGAAAAAGGCATTTTTGCCCTCCTGAAGTGTAATGGGAACTTTACAATTGCATACACAGCAAGTGTAACCTAGATTTTACGCTTACTGTGTTGTAACTTGTCTAACTATGCGGTAAAATAATCAAAATAGACTGGATGTTTATGGGCATTTAGAAAAGAAATCATGTTTACTATAATAAATTTCATATAAAAAAGTACTACCTGCATAAGTTATTTTTTTACTTTAACATTTCCTATATTTAAAATTAATTTATATAAACCAAAATCACGGCAGCGACATCTGTCATTATTGTAAAAATCAGCCGTTACCGACATAGTCACCGATCGATTTACCTGTCAAATACGCGAGGCGAACATTGCTGAAATGTCAAACATCGACACCTACCTATTATTTATTACGAAGAAAACATGAGCAAATAAATATATTATCAGTCATAAACAACGTCTATTATTACAAATAAATTTTCGCTAGAAGAAGTACTCTAATGAAGGTAAGTAAAATCAAATTTGGAAATTGACTTAACCCCAATATTTTAAACTAATCCTTCTCAGAAGTACAACCGATCTCATTAAAAAAGTGATTGTCATTATCATCGGCCAAAAAATTTGATACAATTCTCGTGCGTGAAGTATTTTACAGCGCTCCAGCTAATAAGGCACTCGCCTTAAGGTCTCGTGCCTTAAACAAAGCTGTCGCGCTGTAAAATACAACTTACACGCACTCGAATGTAAATAACTATTTTACGCGTGCGTAGTTTCCTGCTTAATTCTTTCTTCCATCGCCCATCCAGTCGCTTATCATCACATACATTATTATTATTATTATTATTATTATTATTATTATTATTTAATTATATATTACAAGCTTTTTGATACACTCTATTGTATATAAACGGCGATATATTATAGGGATGAGACAGTTTTTCCTTATACATAATTGTAACTTTTTCATATTTTTCACGCTGCTGATAGGAATGAAATTATGAAAGAGACGTAGACAACATCCATGCCTTACCCGGGATTCTAACCCGGAACCTTTGGGTCATGATGCGATAACGTTACCACTACGCCAACAGATACATTTTTAATATAACTAGTGTTTCACAAGAGTCTTGCATTTTTCTTGTTCTTGTCTTGTTCTTGCATAAAATGCAAGACAAGAACAAGACAAGAGTTATATGGTTCGTTGCAAGACAAGACAAGAATCTGCGTTGCAAGAAAAGTGCAAGAATAGCAAGATTTTTTAGTATTTTCTTGCATTCTTGCACTCTTGCAATATTATATTATAATTCAATATATTAACATTTTATTGTAGGTTTTACCTCTAGCTAAGATGACATTAATCAGAAAAGCTAAAAAGGTTTTGGTAACAATTGACAACCGGAAGTAGTAGATTCTTAAAAAATCTTCGAAATATTATATTTTGAAAGTTTATGGTACAAAAAATAATAAAGAGCATTAAGTACTCAATCTGATTTAAATTTTCTTATTATATCTTCTATAGATTTAGAGATAAAAAATCTGATATGGCCAGCACATGACCTCCCGCTAATTCGATGTTTAAAATTGCAATGAGCTTGGAGTTAAATATCACTTTATCGTTTGTAAACAAAATCTAATTTGTTGTTCCAATAAATAGAAAAGTCTTTAATAAGAAATTTTGTATTATATTTTATCAAGTTTTTTTTTTTTTGAAAATCTGCTAAGAGCTTTTAGTTAAGAACCACATCCGACTTATCATATATACTCAAAATCTAATGTTGTTTTCAATCATATACGAGTTTTAAAACCAAATTTATGTCAATATATCCTCTGAAGAAGGCACCAGTTTATGGTGCCGAAACGTTGGGTTTAAATAATAAATACAGAACTTAAATTAAAAAAAAGGTAGTATTATTCCAAATTTGAGAAGTTTTTTTATCATATTTTAATATATTTTTTCAAGGAAATCAGTTCAGAGCTTCAAGTAAAGTACCACTTTAGGTTTACTAATATTAACAAGAATCTAATATGTCGGTCTCATTAATATAACAGTGTTAAATACAAGATTTGAAAAGTTTTCAATTATAGCATAATACATTTTTTCACGAAAATCTCTTCACAGCTTCAAGTAAAATATCACTTCCGATTTAAATATGTTGTTCCTATTGATATGAAATTGCAAGACAAGAAATATGCAAGAGTCTTGCAAGCAAGACAAGATTTTTGCTTGCAAGAGTAACACAAGACAAGAGTTATTTAAATTTCTTGTCTTGTTTTGTAAGACAAGACAAGAAATAGCCTAGCAAGAAATCTTGTCTTGTGAAACACTAATAATAACGCACTAAAATTTTGAAACTATGAACATACTACTTATTTAGATGCATGTTCATACTTTCTCCTGTTTATGTATCTCAATCAGAGACGTTTCGTATGAAGATGCCCTGGGAGTTTTACCTATTAATATTTTTTTCATTTTCATATCACATACATTGCAAAAATACACAAAAAGGTGCTCTTGCTAAAACTTGATAAACGCAGTTTTATTGAGATATTTTAAAGGAAAAATCAAGGTCTATAACTCTGTAACAAAACTTACATGTAACATTTTTTACACATAATGACTTCCCCAATACATGTTTTTGTCAGCATGTTTTTCATCTCATCCTAACATTTTTACGGATCACAGAATTTTCAAAAGTTAAATTTTTATTTCGTTACGTGATATAAAGTATAAAAGTATTTAAATTTAAACTAAAATTAATTTACGTTGTTTTTGTGAAAATGTTTTTACGTTCTTTTGTTATTGTATTGTTTCTACCTTCAAGATAAACTGAAATAAAATTAAAATTTTATGCAAAACAAAAATGCGTAAACTAAATACTAATTATGTGTATACATAAAATTAAATGAAGCATGTTTACAATTTAAACAAAAATATTTTTGTTGGAGTTTCAGCGTTATTATCTGGATTACTTGAAGCTTTGGCAGGAAATGTTTAGTGAAATGGCATTAGCATAGCGACTAGTTTCTGGTGAAATAATAGTTTAAGCGAAAGTAAACAAGCAACTGGATTGACTAGTAGTTATAAAGTCAATAAAACCGCAATCATTTCTAAATGAGCACGTTGTTCACGCTATCATACCCTCAGTCAGAGGGTAACAATAAATGTCTACGCAGCACAGAGCCGGTTTATGGAAGACAAGTTTCATTTGTTTTAATAATAGCCTAATTCGTTTTAAGACGGTCATAAAATTATCAACGTGTAATAATAGATTTGAATGTCAAATTTAGAAAATCGCTACTCACTTGTTTTTCTATGCAAATGTTTGAAATTTGCTAGGAATATTTTTCAACCCTTTGTCTGCAAGGGATATTAATTTAAAATCGATATTTCAATGTATTCCGGAATTATGGAGTTTCAAACAGGATTCATATTTTAATAACCAACCGGTATTTATATATTTTTATAAGTGCTGAAAAGGATCAATTTCGCATCCCCGCGACAAAAATGACAAGTTCAAATTTATAAAATTTGTAGTTTTTTATGTGAACATAATCAAAATGTAGATTTTCATCGACAAAAATTTCACAGCTCATACTTTCTAATTAATTACGTAAAGACTAAAAATATGATTCCAGACTTATGGCCATATTCATAAACACTCGTAAAGTGTCAAAACGGTTCGTTATAATTTTTGACAAATAGAATCAAACTTGACAAATAAAATTTCGATTTTTCTTTCAATGTCGACTGTTTTTATTGGATAAAAATTATAACGAACCGTTTAAATTTTTTACGAGTGTTTATGAATACGGGTATTATATTCATAAACACTCGTAAAGTTTTAAAACGGCTCATTATAATTTTTGACAAATATAATCACACTTGACAAATAAAATTTCGATTTTTCTTTCAATGTCAACTGTTTTTATTGGATAAAAATTATAACGAACCGTTTAAAATTTCACGAGTGTTTATGAATATGGGCATTAGTTCAACTTTTTCAGTCAGTAATAGTGAGATATTTGCTTGGATGGTGAATATCGTTGTCAGTTATATTATAGCCACCTGTAATATTTTATGCCAAATTTGAGGATGGTATATTTATTTCAAATGGCAGCATTTTATTTTTTCTATAAAATATTTAAATTGATTTTCTAAAAACTAATTATTTTGAGTTATAGCACTTTTTTTAGTGGTGAGATTTATGTGACTGTAATTATTAACGACGTTCATTGTTTGAGAACAAAATCACCTCTGTATCTACGTTACACAATGTTAAAAATTTTATTACGGCTTCACGAATAACTTTATAGATATAGACTTTTTAATAGATATTTACACACCAAGTGACCTAAGGTAATGTTTATTCACGAGAAGAAAGTTTAGCTCACGAGCCCGTAAAGGCGAGTGAGTTAATTTCTTCGAGTGAATAAACATTCTTAGCTCACGTGGTTTGTACAATATTTTATTCAATTTTGACGAAATACTAATAAAAACTATTATAATATTTAATTTTGACAAAATAAAAAACTGATCAGTTAGTAGGCTGAGAATGACAATCGTCGCTGATAGACGTCAAGTCATGTATTTAAAATGCTTTATTGTCTGTCATTTGTGCCGTGAAAAATAATGAAAATGGCTGATAATGTCTAATAAATATTATGGTGAGTGTTATTTTCGTATATGATGTTATTTTAAATGCATTATTTGTTGCAGAGTGAGTTAAAATTTTGTGAGAGTGATTTAAAAAAAATTTTAATTCACTTGTGAAAAAAGTGTTACTTATAATTGTTGCTATGGAGTTAATAATGACAGTTTAAAACGTCAAAATTGAATAAAACTATAAATCGCTTTCAGTGTACTTGAAGATTCCTAAAAAAAAAATAAAAGAAAAAATCTGGTATGACCAGCACATTATCTACCGTCAATTCTATGTATTTTATACAAATTCCATACAGAAAATTTCTTGCAAAAGATTATATATTTCCTGTAAAATTATTTCACGAACATACCATGTAAATTGCACTTGACACTGACATCAATCAATAAGAATTATCTTCATATAGTGGCTATTTCCATGGTTATGGCATAGTTGTCTGATTTATGAAAAATATTTTTTAATAATTCTTTAACTCTATATCCATTACTTATGAAGTATAAAATGCAGTCAAGTCGTATAGAGAATAAAATTATTTTTAATATTTATAATAACAAAATGTCAAAAAAATATTTAAATGCGTTTTTACATGAAAAACTGTTAAATGTTGCAAATAAATGTACTTTCGATTGAACAATTATAACCAAAATCTAATCAGTTCGTTATAAGAATGTAAAGAAGGAAAGTGCGAAGGAATTGTATTTTTATCTCCCGCTATCCTTGGTAAGGGAGGTATGGAGATCGTGCTAAAACTCGCATATCGAGATTTTAGTAAATGACCACGTTTTAAGGTCCCTAGAATCCAATTTTAACATTTTTCCGATGATGTGTGTACGTGTGTGTGTGTGTGTGTGTGTGTGTGTGTGTGTGTGTGTGTGTGTGTGTGTGTGCATGTGTATGGATTTTGTCTTCGCTCTAACTCAAATACTATCAATCGAAAAATTTTGAAACCTTGTATATCTGCCCTATTCCAATATGAAAAGAAACCATTAGATTTTGGTGCAAATCGGGTAAACAAAAATGGCACTTTACTTGAAGTTCATAATGGTTTTTCTTCCAAAAATACCATTTTTTCGCATTTTATGTTATTATGAAAATTAAAGATTATTGAATTTTCTACAGGTGTACATTATTACTTGCTCTATATATTTTACAGATAAATAAATAAAATAAATAAATATATCATCACGGCATATTACCCATTTCTGGGTGTGCCAGTATCTACAACACATGTAGACATCGGTAATGATGACGATATATTTTACCTTGTGGGCGTTTACCAGACGTCACCTTACGGGCACTCATAGCTGGTGTGGAGAGTGCACCACAGGGGTAACTTTTGTGCCATTTAAAATTGGAAATATTTGGCGCCTGTCGGGATCGAACCCGGTTCCCCCAGGTTCTCGACCAGACACTCAGGCACGCGGCCACGGGACCCCATATATACAGATAAATTTAAAAATCATTTGTTTATAAATCTCGAAGCATAAGATAAACACAATTCCTTTGTTACACAGTTCATATTTCAAATGAATGAAAATTGGCAGGTGAATGTCACTGTCAAAAAATAGTAAATAAAGCAATAGTTATATGAAATGGAACATAAAACAGTTTAGCATTAGTAAATACGTAGGTATGTATTTACATTAATATAAATTAAATAGGGGGGGGGGGGGGGTTGTGTTGGCCACATCAGATTTTTTCAATTAGAGGAGAAAATGTCACACAGACATGTACATCATTGTAAAAATAGTAAAATCGTAGTCTAGGGATCCCAAAACGTGTTTATTCATGAAAAACTCCCCACCGAATTTGACCAAAGGCAATAACTTCCATATCTAAAGATGACGGAAGGAAAAAAAGTAGTGGACCCCATTATTCGAAATCTCAGTTATGCAGCATTTATTCTTACAAATGTAACGTCACCTACCTTTGGACCATAAGACGCACCCAAATTTTGAAAAGATTTTGGTAAGTTGAATAAAGTATCTATGGATTTATCTTTTGACCTTGGCCCTATTCCCTGTTACATTACAAATTTCTCCATTTGGGAATTCTCGTTAACAAAACACACAAAAGATAGGGCTCTCCCTAATTAGAATGATAAACGTGTCTAGCTATTTATCTGTTTACATCTGCTTAAAAGTTCAACGTTTTCTTGGTGCATTGGGAAAGTTTCTTCAGAATTTCATCGTTCGCATGTCCATCGGCCATAACTCCAAACTTAGGAACAACTAAATTGCGTTTCCTTTTTGCGTTAGCTGGGTTCGTCTATAAGAACAGGGAGCAGTGAACAGATATTTGTATGAATACAAGATTTAGCGCCGGTGTAATTATAAACCTTGCGTGATAAATGCGAATGTAATTATTTTTAAAATTGAAAACTTTCCCAAGAAGTTTTCTACTGTTCTGGCTGGTGGTTGGGGTTAATCAGCAGGGTAAAGCAGGGACGTCTTATATTCAAGGCAATATAAACTGGTTGTTTGGGACAAATTCTAACAAACATGATTATTCAAATATTTATTTTTATTGCACTTAATGTAGCATAATGATTGAAATCTAGCATTTAATTTGCACAAATATGCAGATCTTAAAAAACTATAATTAGAAGTTCAAAATTCAGAATGCAGAGCCAATTGATTTCGATTTGATAAGAAAGTTACTAGACCACCAATGGAAGAACAGGAGCGTTTCACCAAACTTTGCACTTATCACTCTTCATTTGTAAATTTTGAGTCACCATTGACACATTATAAAATGATATCACGCAAAATAAAAATTGTTCATTTAATATTTGAAAATTTTGTTCCATCATCATTACATTTAATTTGTTATTTTATTATTAATAATAATAATAATAATAATAATAATAATATAATAATAATTCTAAATCTTGTTGTAAACATGTATGATTTTATGTGAAGTGAAGAATATTTTGGCATAATACAGAGAATTTATTTTAAAATGCAACATTATAGTTCATCACTTCCATGGTTATTCACTATTGTCAAAAAATGACAGCAATGTAATATTTGTCCATTTTAAAATGCAACATTATAAATAGTATTGCAGCACAGGAGATACCTCCAAAACACATCACAAATGGTGTCAATTCTTATTACGACCGACTAGAATAATGTCTCAGAGTGATGGTGGGTATTTTTTAAGAATTATTACACGACAGTTATGAATTTTTGTGAGCTAAAGTTTTTTAAAGATATACAACATTCATGTTTTGATTATTTGTTAATCGTATGTAGGCTAATTTACGGGAAATTGGTTTTGATAATACAAAACTACAAATTTTATATGTTGCATTTTAAAATGGACAAATATTACATTGCTGTCATTTTTTGACAATAGTGAGTAACCATGGAAGTGATTCGCCATATGTTGCATGTTAAAATAAATTCCCTGTATATTTTGACATTTGTAAAATTTCAGGTCTATGAATTAACTAAATTTGTAAATGAAAAGTGCAAAGTTTGGTAGAACAGACCTGTAATCTTCAGGTGTAGTCTATTTCATAGATATGAGTTGAAAACAAATTATTATGTTCAATCGTCTGAAAATAAATATTTTCAGGACAATTCTTTTATGTGCCATCCTCTTGAACATTGGTTATCATTATACATATATTTAATAATCCGACACGGAATACAGGTTATATTTTTTCTAAAATAATCTCTCAGTTATTATTTTTAATTGCAGAATACAAAAGATTAATTAGCATTATTAAAAGATAGTTCTAGGTATCTAGCTGTGCAACAATCTTTCATCTTCATTAATACGGAAGCTACGGTTTCTGCGATTAGTAAAATTGTGATCGTATCAAAATGACAATTAAAAAATCTGTTGTGGCCAGCATAAGTATTGTATTGCACTTCGCTTTCGAACCGTCATTTTATAACGAAAAATTACAGAACCAAATATTGTTTTATATTGTATTTAACATGTCTTCTGCACATATATAATTCTAATTATATCTATTCTTCATTGTATGAGAAAGTTCCTAAATGTAACAGATTCTTCCAATTCATTAACCAGATTGGCGGTATTTCTGATGGATATATGAATTTTACCTATAATTTGAAATATTTAATTAATAAATCAATAAGAAAGATTAAATATACTTCCCAGAAAAAGCTATCAGGATGTCACTAAAACTGTTGATTTTTGACACTGACATGTGTCATTTACAAACTATGTTATAAACATTGGAATTTGTCAGCTGGTTTCCTTAGTGCCTTAGCCTCTGCGATTAGAATACTCTATACATTATAGTGTATTTATCTCTAAATCTATACAAGATATAATAAAATTTTTAAGTGTATTAGATGGAGAATTTTATGTTCTTCAATATTTAATAACAAAAATTTCTAAAATATTATATTTAGAAGAATTTTTCTAAGAAACTACTACTTCCGGTTGTTCAATTGTTACCAAAACCTTTTCAGCTCTTCCCAGGAATGGCAGATTGAGGAAACTGTAGTTAAATATTTTTTAAGTCTTATGCCCATATTCATAAACACTTGTAAAGTTTCAAGACGGTTCGTTATAATTTTTGACAAATAGAATCAAACTTTACAAATAAAATTTTGATTTTTCTTTCAATGTAGACTGTTTTTATTGGATAAAAATTATAACAAACCGTTTGAAATTTTTACGAGTATTTATGAATACGGGCATTATAGTTTTTGAGGAATCGTGTCCACAACATCCAGACATACACACATACACACAAACACACATCCACACATCCACACACACACACACACACACACACACACACACACACACACACACACACACACACACACAGAGAGAGAGAGAGAGAGAGAGAGAGAGAGAGAGACAATTTTTAAAATGTTATAATCGGATTCTAGGGACCTTAAATCATGCTTATTCAATAAAATCTGGATATGTGAATTTTAGCATGAATCCAATACCTCTGTTAGCGAGAGGTAAAAAAATAAATAAAAAAAACTGTTAAGAACTTCAAATAAGGGTACTTCCTGGTTAACCAATTATAAGAAATTTCTCTCTCTCTCTTTCACACACACACAAATACAGATATCATCGTAAAACTAGTAAAATGGTATTATAGGGACCTTAAAATGTGCTTATTCATAAAAATTCACCATCAATCAAAACCTTTTCAGCTCTTCCCAAGAATGTTAGATCAGATTGAGGTATCCATAAACAGTTCTTAAGTCTTACAGTTTTTGAGGAATCGTCTCTACAACATCCAGACATACACAAACACATACACACATACACACATAAACACATCTACACATCCACACATCCACACACACACACACATCCACACACACACACACACACACACACACACACACACACACACAGAGAGAGAGAGAGAGAGAGAGAGAGAGAGAGATCATTTTAAAAATGTTATAGTCGGATTCTAGGGACCTTAAATCGTGCTTATTCACTGAAATCTGGATATGTGAATTTTAACATGAATCCAATACCTCTCTTAGCGAGACGTAAAAAGGAACTGAAAGAAACGAAACTAATATATATGATAAATAAACATTTGATCAATTTCATTATTTCGTTACCATAGACAAATAATATGATTATTGGAGTAAATTACTCATATTTTTAAGAAATAATGAGATGTGGGGCGCAGGAACTCTAAGTTAATGCACAGCAATAATAATATTTTTTAATAAATACTCTATGCAAACCAGAGTTAGTAAATGAGATATGAATTTTTTAATGCCCGAAATTATTTGTGACGCCATAGTCCGGAGCTGGTAATGCTTTTTGAACAGTTAATTCTCGGGGCATTTATACGTTGTCTGCATTAGGCATACATTTTAATTAATTTCTGAACTTCTATCCCTTGTCAAATTACTTTGTATTGAATACAAAATTAAAGAAAAAAATTATTTTAATCATTTCATGAAACATTTTGAGAATATCATTAAGATGGCAGTAGTGTTGCTGTTACTATAGTTCTTCATTTGAATTCAAACAAACACGACAAAAAGCAGGTGTTAAATCAACCGAATTCATCGGACATTTTATGAAAATAATCGATCCGGGCATGTGATGTTGCGTTTTCAATAAATAAGCATTTTTATTACAACGATGTAATTTTTTACTAAAATTCTTAGTTTAAAGTATACATGTGTAGCAGAAATTAGTACAATAAATTTAAAAAGTGGTTAGAACTCGGCAAGAGCAACAATATTTCTTAATAATTTTGGTTGAAATCGCAATATATTTTTTGGAAAAAAAATATTTCCAATTTCGAAACATATACTGATGAAACAGAAAAAAGTAAGTATTATTGACAGAACTTGCCGAGAGCAACAATAATTCTTAGTAACAATTTTTTAAATTTTCATTTTTTTTAGTATTTTTAATGATTTTTTTTACAAAACTTGGAAGATTTTTAACACAATCGCCCCAATTCTGTAAGAAAGTTTTTAAGTCTTAGCAACATTGCTATAGCAAATAACCAATAATAATTGCGAACACTGAATAAGGGCCGGTTTTTCAATGTACTGGCAAGTGTCTGTTAAGTCTCTGTAAAATTTATCCTCATGGTAAACACCTATTTCAGTTTTTCAATGTCATGTTAGTGTTACCAACAGGATAAGTCCTAGGTAAACAAGAGGATAACGTAACAGACACTTTGACCTACCGATAATATTTTACCAGTAGGATAAATTCAGCTGTTCTGATATATTGACATTGACAGTTAAATAATATCAGTAGAAAATTGTGGAAATATGTATATAATAGCCTTATGTAAATGTGTTTTTCGATAATAAAGACAAGGACAAGGAAAAAGATTTAATTTGTTAATATAATGGTAGTGAACCGAAGAACAACTAATGAAAGACGTCGACGAGATCTCGTTGACTTCTAGTGACGATAAATATTTTTAAAAATTCCAATTTAGCAAAACATACTGCTATGTATTCAGAGAATACTGATATTTCCAATGGTATAAACATTTGTTCTAAAAATGTCTTGTATACCAATGACTGTGGCAAAGTACTTTTCACGGCTTATTTAAAAATGTATAAATTTCATTAAATTATAATACATAATACAATGAAAATTATTTCCACTTTATAATAATTTATTTTGATTACAAGAATGAGAAGAATTAATAACAAGCAAAACGTTGATAGCAAGAATGTTGCGTCAATATACAGCAAAGTTATTGTTTAATATTAATAAAAAATGTTTAATAATTATAAATATATTGTGTAGTGTTAAAAATAGAATGTTATACTGATCACTTCGAAATTGAGAATTCCCAAGAAGACATGAACCAAACCTGCTCTTATAAAATACTTAAATTCGCTACCTTTTCTAATTAATGAACAATAAGACAGTATATTTTTAAGAAACAGAACATATGTGTACATTTGTAGGCAAAATCCCAGTACAAATTTACAGCTGCTTGATGCTTGAAGCCCGAAAGATGCATATATGTAATAAAATAAAACCCATAATGATATGACAGTCAGTAATAAAATAGTTTTTTCCATTCTTCAGTTCACGTGTTCTTACCACATATTGCTACAAACTAAAGCAAACTTTAAATTTGCTTGAATGTCACAGATTCAGTACTGTCAACAATTGCAACTGTCAATCACATTCGAAACGAAATGTATGGAAATAAGTTCAAAATGACATGTGAATCCTTACGAACATAGCAAATATCAGATAATAATTATTGCCAACCTTAAAGTTGACAACCAAATGCGACTGTTACCGAATAGATAAATTCGTATTGAAAAACGCATTTTCATTACCATGGAGTTTATCTGATGGATAAATTTAATCTGCTAGGTAGTTAACAAACACTTTAACAAGCGATTGAAAAACATGCAAATGACAGGCTTTACATTTGTTTCTATTGGTTACAAATTTTAGCAACGTTGCTAAGACTTAACAACTTCCTTGCAGAATTGGGGTGAATATCTAAAAGGTTTACAAAAAAAGTTACCAAGAAATATTGTTGCTCTCGACGAGTTGTATCACTGGTTAAATTTAATATACTTATTTCTGTTACACTCTGTATATAAATTTAGAGATTAAAATTCCAAAGTTATGGGTGTCGAAATTATCAAATGCTTTTAACATCGGTCTAATAAACTTTTACATTTAATTGTTTTATTGTTTTATTAATAATGCAGAAATAGTTGTAACAATACGTTCATAAATTTCATAGATTTCCCGTTAAACATTAAATGTGTAGTTTGATAGTTTGATTCGAAAATGGTCTCCGCATTCTAATTATCCTATCTATGTTGGTGCAACAACTGTACCATCAAGATATCTAGAACAGAGCATTAGTTCCAGTTGGTCAGATAATTTTACGGTTGCACTTAACTGCATCTAATTACTTTATAGTTGTGTAAGATTTAACGTTAATTACCATACAAGTTTGTACATTTACTTGAATTGACTACAATTGTAACAGTAACGATTTTGTACTTGTAGTCCATTAATTCTTTTCATATATTTGTTAGGGAAAAGACATTAATTATTGAAGGTAGTTACATATTTGTTTTTTATTCTTTTTTCATAATAAATATTTTAAAACTTTAAATCACAGTATTGATTGGAAGTCATTATTTAGTATTGCATATTTAAAACTTTATTAGTTCATTTATCTTTTAAATACTTTTTGTTAATCAAAGTTTGTTTGAAAACAAAGTTTAAATAGACAATATGTGATTGAAATTCGTTCAAAATTAATGACTGTCTCTACTCTATTCTCAAACTTCTCAACTGTTAATTAAAATAGTTTACAATAGGTACAATTCATGAAAATTTAATTTTACATTAGCTTTGCTTTTGAGGCAATAATAATTAACTTCAGAGTAAATAGTTCAAATAATTACAGCATGAAATTTTGCTCATATTTGTGAACAAGTGCAAAATGCTTATGGAATAGTGAAATTCTGTTACAAGCGAACATTTCGAATGCTATAAAATAGATGAAAGAAATTTTTGGTCTACAGTGGTGCGCAAAAGTTTTGAGCCAAACAAATTTTTGAATCATATTATATATTGTAAAGGTGATACAAAAATCAAACAGTTACATTAATAAACATATGCATTTGTGCATAAAATATGTTTGTATTATAAACCAGGAACTATGTAATTAAAAGTATGTAATAATATACGCATTTAAAAACTACTCAGTCTTTTGAGATTTGAGATTTAACAGTTTATCATCATTCCTTTTTATCGGCGAGACATTGATCTAATTAAATTTGTAATACTGTTTTGTGGTACATTTTGTCATTCATTTTCTAAGTGGTTCCATAATTCTGGCTTGTTTTTTTTTTTCATAAATATTTTTTTGGGTTTAAATCCGGATATTGGGGTGATCAGACAAGAATTCAGTCTTTTGTTGACGTTAAAATTATTTTACTACTTTCAAAGTATGTTTAGGATCGCGGTCCTGATTGGGGACCCCAAAACGTGTTTATTCATTAAAAACTCACCACCGAATCTTTTGACCAAAGACAATACCTTCCTTACGGTGACGGAAAGTAAAAAGATGTTATTTACCAAATCCAATGTGATTCCTGTAGTAAGATATACATGCCCGTATGTAAAAGAATATCTCAGCACAAATATCAATGCAATAAGATGAATCCAGACCACAATGCCCTATCCATATAGTTTTGTGAAACGAGTCGTAGTAAAAATGTAGGTACATATTCTAGATAAAGTAAAATATAAACATAGACTTCCATATGAAATTTTACATATCAAAATTATTCGTAAAACTTTCAAAATGACTATAATAATATTCAACATATTAACAACTGTTTATATAGTTAAAATTTAAATTTTACCGCAAAAATTAATTAAACTACTTTATTTTTATTATTATTACAATGACATTTCTCATTGCATGTTCTATGAAACTTTATTTGACTCTTTTGCTCGACCTTCAGGGTTTCGTTCGTCGCTATGAAAGTCAAGATGCGGGAACTTGTATTACACTGTTTTAAACATATTTTGGTTATATAAGATATATTTTTTACTGCAATAGATGTTGGATTTTACCATTAAGAGGATGTAGAAAACATTTAAATGTAATTTAAACAATATATTTCAGTAAGTTGGAAAAATTTTGTATACAGGGTGTAACAACATGATATGTCACAAATACGTGGACGTGTTTTAGTAACAAAAACAAGAAAAATAGTCCTTTGAACTTTTGCCCTACCTTGATTCGTTTTCAAGTTACAGGGTGTTAAAATTTTTCGATAAAAGCGGATTGTGTTCTCACACACTGCAATGCATTTGAATCCGGTAGGCCATGAAAACAAAATCCAAGTTATTAGACAAGTGTCAGTTTGCTTAAGCTTGATACTTATTTTGTTAACTTAAAAAGTTATTTTCCAATAATGGCACCTGTTACATTTACTAATGAAGAGTATGCAGATATACATTTAATGTATGGTGCGGCTTGGGGTAATGCTGATGAAGCAAGACGATTGTACGCAGAAAACTTTCCCGAGAGGAGACTTCCTGATCGAAGAATATTTCAGGCAGTTGACATGCGTTTAAGGGAAAGAGGAATTCGCAAGGAGCCTGTTGAGAAGCCGCAACCTGGTCAACCAAACGTAGATGAACAAATTCTTCAAAAAATTTTAACAACCTGTAACTTGAAAAGGAATCAAGGTTGGGCAAAAGTTTAAACGACTTTTTTTTCTTGTTTTTGTTAGTAAAACACGTCCACGTATTTGTGACATATCATGTTGTTACAACCTGTATATTATATATGTCAAACTTTGTAGATAAAATTTTGTAGAAGACCAAAAAACCTATTTAATAAAAGAATATTTATTGGAAGTTAATGGCCTCTTTTCCTTCTACTACATTGTTAAAAGAAAAAAGCGCTTTCCCTTATTGCAAAAGATAATAAAATAATTATAGCAAATTTATGCAAATATATTTATTTATTATTATCTCGTACACATTTATTCTAGTAACGAGCTTTCTCTTCTCAAGCTCGTCAAGTTTCACCCTCCAAAATCACTATCTAAGTCGGTAATAGAACAGGGTGAACATCGTTCCCTCCCCTGCAAACTTCAGGGCTGTTGTTGTGCGACAGCTTTGCTTACGAGACAAGTGGCAAGCGTCACAGCCCTCTACGCAATGTAACCTAATCGTAAGCGGGTTAATTCACACTTGAGAACTGATGTGGAACTTCGGAGACTGATATGAACAGATTTGTGGAATAGAGAGAAGAACAGCTTTATTGCTACAACGTATACGTAACAAAAGCTTTGGCTCAAATGAAAAACATTTCTTGTGAAAGGTATTTTTACTGCAGCTTTCCGAAAAAGGTTACTTAGGTTGTTGGCACAATTGAAATTTTAATTTTTCAAGCATCAAGCTTTTATCTATTTTGTGTGACATCGGCTACAATTAGGTCTTGCACAATTTTTTACATTCCGTCACCTTTAGGTAAGGAAGGTATTGTCTTTGGACAAAAAATTCGGCGGTGAGTTTTTGATGAATAAACACGTTTTAGGGTCCCTAGAATACGATTTTGCTAGTTTTACGATGATGCCTATATGTGTGTGCGTGTGTATGTCTATGCGTCTGCCTATTTGAAGTTCTTAACAGTTTTTCTTGAAAAAAAAATCTGTTGTGGCCAGCACAATACCTCTTGCCATTTCCATTTTATGTTATATAAATATTCACCCCTATTCTGTAACTCAATCGATAACTTTTTTCGATCGATAATAAATTGTAGCCAATAATTATAGTAGACAGTGAATAAAAAAATGAAACTGGCAGATGATTCAGTTGTTTTTATTTGTCAAAAATTATTATCGATCGATAACTATTATCGATTGAGTTACAGAATAGGGTGAAATGTATTGCACTTTACCCAAATATTGTTTTTTTATTGTATTTAACATGTCTTCTGCACACATACAATTCTAATTATATCTATTTTTAATTGTATGAGGAAGTTCGTAAATGTCAGAGATTCTTCCAATTCTTAAACAAGATTGGCGGTATTTCTGATGGATATATGCATTTTACCTACAATTAATAAAACAATAAGAAATAGTAAATATACTTCCCTGAAAAAGCTTACACATACATACACACGCGGACATCATCGTGAAAATGTTATAATCAGATTATGGGGACCTTAAAACGTGCTTATCCACTAAAATCTGGATATGCGATTTTTAACATGATTCCATTACCTCTCTCAGCGAGAGGCAAAAAATCGCAAGTAAATACCATTTTTTGACATTTTATGTGATTATCAATATGAAAGAATATCTTATTAATCATACATTATCATTCATATTAAATAAAGTAAAAGGATTATAAAGAGATTAACTTTCACAGATCAGCCAGCTTTCTAATTGACAGATGTCAGTGTCAAGTGCAATTTATATATTTTTGTCTAACAAAAAAACCTCATTTTAAAGTTCAAATCAAAAATATAGAATTCCACTACTTTAATGAGGTCGGTTATTTTTACCAACATCTTTTAGTAATTGAAACCATAATGTTAAATTTGTAATTTCTAATCTTATTATTTATTATTTACGAATACACCACCACGTCTTGTGTTCTGTTTTCTTTACGTGTGACACAGTCATTTTAAAGCCCATAAAACATCTGCCTGCTGGTGCAGAAGCCAACTTAGATGTATTATTTGCGGTGTATAGTCTCCTTGACATCTGAGCATCACGGCACAGTGTAAAGTGCCTTGAATAATTACGTATGCGCCTTGTGTCCGGGTTCAAATCCCAGTTGCAAAGCAAAAGATTTTCATAATTTAAACTTTCTTATAATTTAAAAGGGCAAACAAATTTCTTTTAAATTGCTTTACCAAGTGATTTATTGTACAGGAAGAAAAAGAAGATAATTAATACAAGTTAATAGTTTTCTTCCTAAGGCTGTGTCCGATGTTGGATTTAGTAATTAGGATTTAGGTCTTCTTCATATAAATACAACTCCGAATGGCACACTAATGACAACCATTGGTTTGTCAGGCAACACTTTAGAACAACAAAACTGAATTATACAAGTCGATTTAATTTAATGATTCAGATCAAAAGGTAATGGAGTTCATGGCCATGACCTGGGGAACCGGGTTCGATCCCGACCGACGCCAAATACTTCGAATTTTAAATGACACAAAAGTGACCTCTGTGGTGCAATCTCCACGCCAGCAATGAGTACCCGTGAGGTGACGCCTGGTAAACGCCCCCACGGTACAAATATGTCATCATCATTACCGAAATCTGTGTACAAATCAGATTGGCACAGTTCGAAATGGGTAATATGCTGTGATGATATTTATTTATTTATATATAAAATGTTAATATTATATATCATAAAATAGAAGCTAAGAAGCTACTCTTATTTGACAGTAAATTTGACGTTTTATACAAATTAGAGCAACGAACATGATTTGTATAATTAGTGTGTATCAATTTTTTCATGCTTTGCTAATTCTTGGTTATAGTTGGTGTTTCCATTTCTTTATAAATCCAAAAACGACTTTCTTGGCGTGTAAATACTTCGGAAAAAGGAATATGTTTCGCCACACGTCATAATTTTCAAGACATTTGGTGTTCTTTACTATTTAATAATGTTAAAGTTTACGACAAATTTTTGTACGTTCCGCTATTTGGAAATCAAAAAAGCTTTTTTGGCACAAAGCGACTGACATCTTTCTTAACTATCAATCTCCATTTGATGCTCTAATATTGCATCCGTGTAATTATTGTCTTCGATTACTTTTTTAAGAGCAGCAATGTTCTTTACGGTACAACAGCTACAGAAGAACACCTAGCTCTTTTTTGGTGCTGAGCAGAATTCCGTTTTAATTCTTATACCAGCTGCAAATTGTAGTCAAAGAAGGGCTTGTTAATTAAGAACTGAAACTAATCAGAGTTGTTACTACCTTTGGCATGGTTGATATGTTGAGTACTCTGTTTAACTTTTCCTAATTTCCTACTACTGATGATGATAAAATAGTTCTCAAGATACGTATTTATACCTAATATGATTTTTATAAACGACTGTAGAAACTACATAAATATTAAAATAAATAGGACTACAGCCTTGTATTAGAATAGTTTTATTTCTTTGTCAACGTTTCGGAATTATTTATTCCTTCATTCAGGACGATACAATAAAAATATAAAATATAATAATCAATTACATAAAAGATAATTAAAATACTTGCAAAAATTATAACAGGAAACGGAAAAGTAAGGTCAAAAAGGAAAGGGAAATAGAAATATTTTTAAAATGTTTGTAAATGTCATTAAAATAAGTAACAATAGCAACAACAAAAATATATATTATAAAAAAAGGTAACTAAAGAGGCTTTGATTTTATTTATTTATAAAATAGTTCTCAAGATACGTATTTATACCTAATATGATTTTTATAAACGACTGTAGAAACTACATAAATATTAAAATAAATAGGACTACAGCCTTGTATTAGAATAGTTTTATTTCTTTGTCAACGTTTCGGAATTATTTATTCCTTCATTCAGGACGATACAATAAAAATATAAAATATAATAATCAATTACATAAAAGATAATTAAAATACTTGCAAAAATTATAACAGGAAACGGAAAAGTAAGGTCAAAAAGGAAAGGGAAATAGAAATATTTTTAAAATGTTTGTAAATGTCATTAAAATAAGTAACAATAGCAACAACAAAAATATATATTATAAAAAAAGGTAACTAAAGAGGCTTTGATTTTATTTATTTAATTTTAATTTACAAATTCTGTCCGTTATTATCTTTTATGTAATTTATTATTGTATTTTATATTTTTATTGTAGTGTCCTGATGAAGGAATAAATAATTCCGAAACCTTGACAAAGAAATAAAACAATTCTAATACAAGACTGACGTCCTATTTATTTTAATATTTATAGGTATTTATTTTTATTAAAATTAATTTTAAGCTTGATACTATTAGTTTCAGTTATAATCAGGGCATCGAACCCGAACCTGAACCGAACCAAAACCGGAACCAAACCGTAACATTTTAGAGAACCCAAACCTAGAACCGAACCTCAGATATATTTTTAATTGAACCTGAATCGAAACCGAACCGAGTATTAAAATTCAGTTTCGGGGTTCAACTCTGGTTCAGATTAATTTTTAGTTCGAAAAGTAATTATAGTCGATAATCGACGTCTTAGGCGCCTGCGTTGCTGTCTGGGCTGACTTTTCTTGAAAATTATGTTCGTTTCTTGTTGCGTTTTGCGTAAATTCCGGCTCTCATTTTACATTATTTCGAACCTGAACCGCGAACAAAACCGCAAATTTGATTAATGCTTGAACCAGAACCGCGCCCGAACCTATCTTTCAAAAAACAAATTAACCTGAACCTAAACCGAACCCAGTTTTTGGCGGGTTCGATGCCCTGGTTATAATTTAACCTTAGACTCCAGCTATTATTAATTACTAAACTTTTGTAAGCAATTAAACCTTTAACTATTTTTGAAATTATAATAAATATTTTAACTCCCAATGATACTTTAAAAAATTGATTAACTAAGAGAAACTAAGTTCTAACTAACTTAATTTAGCAATTTACCTCGCAATTTATTTTCAAATGACAGTTCGAAAATTTACAGAATAATCATTGACCTTAGTTATTAACTGATGATGATTACAAAATGCTTCGATTTCTGTTACCAACAAAAAGCCATTTGAAGAGTATATATTCAAATAAAACAAACAGAATTTATGTTTCATAGTCCACATAACACAAATGGTCACTCATATTTTAGATATAGAAGAAATAGTGACAGTTGTCTAGTATTTGTTATAAATACAAAGTTAGCTCTCCCAGGAATGAAATAAATAATTCGATTGCACGGAAAGTAAAAGAGAAAAGTTGAAACGAAAATAGAGTTGTACATTAACGATGAGTTTTATGACAGATAAGCGTTTAAGTTCCGCTATGATGATACTGCAGTTTAGAAGACATTAAAAATTATCCGCTCACCGTTAGTGTTCAATACCGACCCGGTAACGCTCAGTTTTACGATCTCCAAATGCTTTATGAAACTTTTAACAATACTGTAAAACATGATGTATTGCTTCGGTACCACGACATGCTAATGTACTATACACAACTTTATGTTTACCAACAGTTTTAATGGCCGCAATCATGAAACATTTTACTTCGTATTAAATATTTCTTCTCGACGCGAGAGAATGATCGAAGAAAAGAAATACGATGTAGTTTGTCTGAATTTAGGAGAAAGCTAAAGGTTTTGAATTATAAAAGAAAAAAGAATTTATTGCTCGTGGATTCCATAGCAGACTCCAACAGATATCCTCACAGTGAAATATTTCTCTAGGGATGTAGATTTTTCGAAAATATTTATATTTTAATTCACAATGTTTTCTAATGGATACTGTTCTACTCTGTAAATAGAATGACTTCACGTCAACTCTGTTTTAAGTGTATCTGTATATTTTATGATTCATGTGTGGACTACGGCACATATTCTAGTGATGTACAATGGCATTTGAAATTTTACAACTCGTTTCCTTGGTGTAGTCTAGAATGTGCAATTTATTGCAACAGATTATTCTATACACCTATTATATTTTTTTTATCTCTAAATCTATAGAATATATAATACAAATTTTAAATGTATTAGATAATGTATTTTATGTTCTTCAATATTTGTAATAACAAAAATTTTCAAAAAATAATATTTAGAAGAATTTTTTAAGGAAATACCACTTCCGGTTGTCTAATAGGGTCCTCCACTATATTTTTTTATATTTTTTTACAAAAATTCATCTAAACTGAAAGTGATATGTAATTTTAGAAAGTCTTTATTGTTATTCGTTCTTCTTCTTCTTCCTTGCGTTAATCCCGCGATGATGCAGGGTCCGCTTGCTTGCAAATTATACTTTGCTTAATTAATGCGACGTAAAAATTACTCCAACCGATGTGTCGCTTCACCTGTCGCTGGAGTCCTCCACCATTAAGATAGAATTAAAAGTTCGTTTTTGAATGTCCACATTACATTTAAATTTGACAGGTGTCACTTATAACCTTCAAATAATTCCACACAGAATTTCACAATATTTGACCAAATTACGTTTCCATTCTTCAAAAAATGTGTCATAATATATTTAAAACACTTCTATTCATAATATTTCAAACAAATTTCATATAAATTTCACGTATTTTTGCAAAATTTGGCGATAAATACTTCAATAAACTGTTTTCTCAATGACCCATATTAATGAGGTAAGCCGTAATAATTTTTTTTAATATTCTGTGACGTAGATATAGAGATGATTTTGTTCTCAAACAGTGGATTTCGCTAATATTTGAAGTCACATAAATTTATTTTTTATGTAAAATGTATAAATATGTTAAAATAATCATTGTGGTCAATAATTGGAAATATGGGTGGATAATAAGTAATTTAATGTCATAATTAATAAAAATAATACGTATATATTATAGTCCAAGATTTGATTACCACTGGTAACCTATGTCATTCAACATATCTTTTACTTTCATACCAACGCTTGTAATCTGTCTTGGCATCATAAATTTAAACTAGTATTATTTGGCTTATTTCTGTTGTTTTATTGTTGTTATTTTCTGCATTTATATACTTGCAAATGGATTCCGTATTTCAAAAAGGCGATAGCAGAAGGTTTGAAAGTAGTAAGAATTTGGAATAGAATAAATGTGTGACGTAGATATAGAGATGAGGAAATGACAATAAAAACTCGATTATTTTAGAAACTAATAATTATTTTTAAACTTTGATAGTGCTTAATATACAGTTTTAAGGTTTAGTTTTAATATAACTGACCCTTATTCTAATTTGTGACTACGGTGGAGGTCCCTATTGTTATCAAAACCTTTTCAGCTCTTCCTATTAATGTCAGATTGAGGAATACGTAGTTAAACAGATCTTATATGGTTTTTGAGGACATTCAGATACACACACACACACACACACACACACACTTACACATTAGCATGAATCCAATACCTCTCTTAGTGAGAAATAAAAATGTATCAAAGTGTACTTTTTTCAAACTATTATCGTCTAGTTCTGAGGTATACAAAAAGCTTTTAATAAATAAATATGTTTTAGGGTCCCCAAACTTATATATGAGACGATTTTATCATTTCCAATAACAGCAATACTACAATTCCAAAATTTAGAATTTTTCATATTCCACGCATAAATTTCTTTATCGCTGATTAGATTTTGGACGTATTTGGTCAACCGGCAATAGTTACTTTGTTTGTCAACTGCGTAATTGTATGCGGAGGGCTTTTCATACCCCATTTCACTAAAATGTTCTGTGCAATGATTTTAAAAATAAACAAACTCAAGGGATTCAAAATGCAAATAAACACTCTGTATAAATTTGCCAAATAAATTGCACGCAAGTTTTTGCTTGCGTTATATTTGAATATGTGCTTTTAAATAGTTAAATATTGTACATAATACTCTGTAATGCCTGAAAATTTGTTTAATGATCAAAACTCATATTTTTGATACCATATAATAATAATTAAAGTACCTCTGTTAAAAGGATTGTTAAAAAAATATTTTGTTGAAAACATTTGCTCGTTACTATGTACATTCGTACATAGTATAAAACAAAAAGTAATTATCATCAAAAACTTTTTAACTATTAATTGCTGAACGTATCAATATACTTTCCTTAATAATTGTATTTTTTTGTTTGAAACAAATAAATATGGACAAATTAGATTTTATTGGGAAGAAAAAAATATTTTCTCTTCAATGGTGCAATTTCTACTATGATACCCATATCATAATTATAGGCCTTAAAGAAGTTTCTTTGTTTCAGAATTTGAGTGAAATATTCTCGCACGCATATTGATGCTAGAAGGAGCTTCATTTTAAAATAATTTTTGGACACATTTTGTTATTTAAAATTAGTATGGCTGCACTAAATACACAAAATATCTTGGCAACGGAGAGGCAATTTTTTACAAAAAAGTGATTTAAATAAAGCCTAAACAGAGAAAATAACACTCCTTCGTTCGCTCATTCGCTGCTATGCGCTTGTGTTCAAATTTATTTGAAATCTTAATTTATTAAAAAGAAATACTTGGATGTTTGTGTACATCTTGAAATAATTTATAGTATGTGTATAATGAAATGTAAACAGAAATTGTAAAATTAAGTATTTGGGCTATAACTCAGGAGTTGAAAGCCGACAAAATATTATTATTATTATTATTATTATTATTATTATTATTATTATTATTGGCATTTTAATATACCGGTTGTACAACATGGTTATACGCTATAATGCATTATTTTGCTTGCTGTAGAATTATGCATGTCGCTGAAATCAGAAATGCTGTGTAGATGATTCTCAGTTGCGTCGAACATCACTATCAAAAGTATAATGTTTTGTTGAAATACAAATGTCAAGTAAAAATTCTTCGATGCATCCGAATGGAAGACTAAAGTAACACATGACCCCGCTTAACTTCAGGGTAGCTATTTGCAATCTAAGGAGCCCTTAATAATTGATGCACCTTATTATTATTTTTAAGGTGTAGGTACTTAATATTTAAGTAAGACCGGTACAAACTGTCATTAAGTACAGTCGACTCTGTATAAATCGAATTCGCAAGCGGAATTTGAATTTGCTCGAATTAGAGAGAATTCGATCTAGAAAAAGTAAAAGAAAACTAAATGAACATTTGTATAAATTACAAAGAGTATGTATATGCAATGAAAAACAAAGTTTATTCAGTTAATATAACAAAAAAATACATTTTTATTTTTTAGAAAAATTGAGATGTAGGTACCTACATATCTAGTAAAAATACAAATTGAAACATTATACCGAGTGTCCCAAACAAATCTATTTCAGTTATCTAAATCTAAATTCGATTTATAGACAGGCGAATTTCATTGAAATTAATGATATATGCCCAAATTTTAATTCGATTAAAGGAAAGTTCTAATTAAAAAAATCGATTTAAAGAATAATTTTTACATATAAAAGCATATACAGTTGTACATGCCAAAAATATAATTCGATTTAGAGAAAAATTCAAATAAGAGAGAGTTTGACTTAAAGAGAGTCAACTGTAGCTTAAATTTAACCACTGACAGAGCTCGTCAAGAGCAACAATATTTTTTAATATCTTTTTCTCGAAATCTCATTTTTTAGTATTTTTAGGCAGGCAATGAAATTTGTGACGTAACTTTAAAGATTTTTAACACAGTAATTAGAAGCTTTACAAAAATAGTTATTAAGCAGCATTGTTGCTCTCGACGAATTGTGTCACTGGTTAAGTTTAATGTACTTATTCTATTATAGCCTGTATGCTATTAAACCAATATCCAATATACTTTCATAAAGACAATCTGTCTAAAAATATTTAATATAATTAGTATTTAACTTCGTATCAACAACAATTATGAAAATAATCTTCTTAAAAACCGAAAACCCCATCCGAAATCTGCTCCACCACAGAAATCCTCTAAAATAACATTGGTAACCACAAACCTCAACCAGCAAACCAAACCACCAACCATTAACCGTTTCCTCTACAGCAAACTGCAATTACTCTGTTCTAGTCGTAGTGTGCCTTGCTTGCACTATACCGCAACTGTTCACTGTCAGATACGAGATGATTAAACGCCCTACTGACGTACCGAACATGTGAATAAACGACAGTGTACGTAGCACTCTTCGATGTCGAGTACTACAACGTGTTGTAATTAAACGGGGACATGGTATTATGAGGGGGTACGTTGTTTGACATTGTCCGACTTTTAATTGGAAATATTGTTAGGGTGACAAGGTATAGCGATGATCAGGGCTAATTACGATTTGATGTTTCGAAAATGTTACAATGCGTAAAACTATTTTTTCATGACCTACATTAAAAAGTCATAAAGAAGAAGTTATAAAGAAAATCAGTCATGCCACTACACTGATTAAACCGAAAATGTACTGACAGGCATATTTAATACATTTGGCTTCATTATTTTAAATTGTTTAATATGATTTGTCTCTTGACTTGTTTGTAAGATAAATTATTTAGAATATTGAAGCCAAATGTATTGAATATGCCTGTCAGTACATTTTCGGTTTAATCAGTATAGTGGCATCACTGATTTTTGTTTATAACCCTAAAGTATGTGTCAAGTCGTCGTCAAGGTTTTAACTAATACACCCAAACACCGCTATTTAAAACCGTGATCGTGGTACGGGTCTATGTGTATATGTCATAATTTGTTCTAGGCCCTTATTAGACCCTGGTTTAATTATATTAAAGGAGACCTAACAGTATATATGTTAGAAATAAATTGTGAAAAGATATTCAGCCTTATTCTTGTGAGCCTTGTTAAGCAAATAACAATTGTTATATGTAACAATATTGTTAACATTTCAATACAATGATGAATTTGTATTCACGTAATCATTGATGTTTCTTAGCAATTGTCTGCTGAGCAATATTGTTACGCTTGATAATAATATTGTTATTTTGGCGATCTCTTAATTCTTGTGACCTCTATTACCTTGTTATTACAACAAGAATTGTTATTTCTGATTGCTAGACAGGCGAGAACTAAAACTTGTCGCCTGAGTGCAACATTGTTATATTTTAAAGTTAAGTATATTTTGAATAAATATGGCAAATATAGATTTTGTTTTACTTTTGGAAGCAATTGAGAACGAAGAACAGAAGTAAAATAATAATCAATATTTTTCTTGTATTTTAAATATTAGAACTTAATTATTTCAGATACAATTTAAGGTTAGAACGACAACAACTTTGTGATTCAAGTAATCCGTTAACGAAGTAACGCTATTTCGATTTTTTTTTAATTTTATTTTATTTTATGAATAGACAAGAGTAGGTTTCATATTTTTCTAAATGAAACCGGGTGCATACTCAACGCCCGAATATTCAAAACTAGAATATTAAAAAACAGAATATTCAAAAGCAGAATATGCACACACAAAATCATTCAAATCCAGAATATTCAAACAGAATCGCGCATTGCCCGAAAGCGTATCAGCAGAACCATCGCTAACCAAGGTAACATAATCTAACGTTTACTCCTCCTGGCCCCGCCCACATACTCGTCTAATGAATTATTCGGGCGATAAAGCGCTTTCTGGCGATGCACGATTCGGTTCTTGAATAATCGGGATTTAAATGTTTCTGTGCGTGCATATTCTGGTGTTAAATATTCTGATTTTGAATATTCGGATGTTAAAGGCTTTCCCAATGAAACCTATAAAATTTGAAATAAGTGGCATTTATAATTTAATTTATTTTTATTTCTTTTATTTTTAATATTAATGTTCACATTTGACAGTTGAACTAGCGATTTTTCGGAAGTAGCGCTATTTCAAGATGTTAGAATACGGGCCATAACCACTAGATTAAACATCAAATGATTAATATATTCAGTCAACAGCTTAATGTCCCTATATTTCATCAAAAATTTCTCTAAATTCATTGCTAAGTTATAACAATTGTTATGATATTGAAATTGTTGAACGTTAATAACAAGGGTGCCACCTGAATACAAAATCAAAACAATATTGCTAACAGCCTTGTTAGGAAAATTGTTATTTTAGCCATCTTGCTATAATTACAAGAGTCACAAGAATAAGCCTGCATGTCAGCCAAGATGTCGCCCAGCGGGATTTGATCCCAGGACCACTACCTTGCCGGGGTAACGCTCTACCATCTGAGCTATGGCGGACTGTATGAAGATGACTGTAATGATCTTCCACTATGGGATCTGCTAATGTACCTCACAATTGAGGATACGTTTATTCGTCACGTTTATTAGATGTGGGATTGGAATTGAAACATCTTGTAAACATGCCATATTTTGCTCTTCAACCAGAGTGTAATAAGCAATTTTAAAAATTGAATTTTCAAATACAATTTTCTCATAAATAAGGAGAAATTAAATATTTAAAAATCTGATGTGGTCAACACAAAACCTCCCGCTATTTAATTTTTATTAATTTAAATACATACCTACTATATTATGTTCCATTGCATATAACTATTGCTTTATTTACGATTTTCTTTATTATTTAATATGTCACTATTATTAATTTGAAGTGATTAGTTTTTTGACAATGATGTTTACTTGTCAGTTACATTCATTTGAAAAATGAACTGTGTAACAAAGGAATTGGGCCGAATTCAGCACTCTTCTTTAGCTTAGTGATCGTCTCTAGTAACCATGGAAATAGCTTGCATCCTTTTCTTATTAATGTATTAGTACATAAGTCTCTCTTTATTTTGTTATTTTTAGATAAGCTTCATTAGTTAAAGAAGAGTGCTGAATTCGGCCCATTGTGTTTATCTTAGGCTTCGGGATTAAAAAAAATGATTTTTAAATTAAATTAAATTTATCTACCGTGAGTATTTTTTAACGTGAAACATTGGGTTTGTCATATCCATGGTTACGACTCGACATTTGATTGACAGCAATGTATTTACCTGTCTCATTTAAAACGAAACATAGGGAATGAATTTGACAGAAGTATTATATTAAAATATTGTAAGAAATTTAGCCGAGTCAGAAAAACATTCGGGCACAAGGTGCACACGATATTTTTTCTACAACTAAATTTAATTTAAAAATCAAGCATAATTATTTAAACAAAATTAACCTCTATTGACGTCTTGTCAAATGTCAAATTTATTCCCTATGTTTCATTTTAAATAGGACAGGCAAATACATTTCTGTCAATCGAATGTTAAATAGTAACCATGGATATGACAAATACAATGTTTCACGTTATAAAATACTCACGGTATAATATATATATAGTATTAATGTATATCTATAGAAAATTCAATATTCTTTAATTTTCATAATGATAAAATACGAAAAAATGGCATTTAATGGTATTATTTGAAGAAAAACCATTATGAGATTCAAGTAAAGTGCCATTTCCGTTTGCCTGATTTACACCAAAATCTAATGGCTTCTTTTCATATTAGAATAGGGTAGAAATACAAGGTTTCAGAATTTTCTGAATGATTTGAGTATTTGAGTTAGAGCGAAGACAAAATTCATACACGCACACACACACACACACACACACACACACACACACACACACACACATACATACATACATACATACATACATACATACACATGCATACAGATATCATCGTGAAAATGTTAAAATTGAATTCTAGGGACCTTAAAACGTGGTCATTTACTAAATTCTCGATATGTGATATTTAGCACGATCCCTATACCTCCCTTACCAAGGGCAGCGGCAGGTAAAAATACAGATACAATAATTTTCTTTTCGATTAAAGTAAAGAAAAACATCGTGCAACAACTCATTCTTGAAAGAAATCAATTTTTCCTAACTTTCTCTGAAAAACTCTGGATATTATAAGAAATACATTTAGCGATAAAAAACAAATAAAAATAAGATTCGATAACACAACATGCGTCGCAGGATTACGACAGTTCAGGTTAGAAGTCGACGATAATGCAGTTAGACGCTTGATTGCATTAGCCAGAATAAAAGTGACTGCCAGATGGAAGACGGTAAACGTAGAATGCGCTCATGAAATGTTTATGTGATGGAGGAAATTGGTAAATTACTCTAGAAGATACGGAAAAAATTCGGACAGTGAAAAGGGAAAATGTTATACAAAACCATACATTGTTACATTATTTTTGTATTGTGTATGTGTAGAATGTGGAAGACGAAACTTTTGACATTTGAGAATTGTTTAGTTGTTACATTTTATTGTATTTTTTAATGTCTCATTATTTTAAAACATTAAACTTTGGTCCGTATAATCGAAAGTCCGGATTTAATTTTATTTTTTGACATAGTTTTACATTATTTAATATTTTATTATTTTACAATTTGACTGTTGTATCACTTTTCTCGTTGAACAAACCTCGTCACTCGTAAATAAACGTCAAAATACATAACCTACATAACAAAAGTTTTGAGAAAAAGTTAGACCTCTTCTTCAGATAGAAAGAATTTTTTATTAAAACGTTGATATGAGGGGTTGTTCCTATGAACTAAGGAGGTAAGAAATCTAAATTCACAACACTGATAGGGGAACACTATCATCAATGCACCGCATTATTTTAATAACTTGTCTCCTTTGTCTCTGGACGATGTTAAATCTACTTCCCGGATCGTCAGAAATATTCGTGTCTATAACTGTTATTCGTTTTGATATTCCCAGCCTTTATTGTATACTTTTCTGCTAAGAAATGTCTAAAAGTCTGCAATTAGTTGCGCCTAAGAAACATTTGTTTTCCATAAAATGTTGCTTGACCGCTATCTATTTGTTTACATTATTTCTTTTTCCAAATTTTAATTTTTTTCTGAGCAAAGTTCTGCTAACAATCATCTCTAAAATTTTAGATGGTCAAGTTAATTTGCGTGATGACGTTCTAACTTTGTCGAGCACTTTAAAAGAGTATGGTGATTGGTAAATTATCACATACTACACCTTCTTTACATTTCCGTATAGTTCGGAAAATAGTCGTCTGTTCAATATTTTGATCCCCAAAAACGTTAAAAATTTCACATTACGGCTATCTATCCAGCTAACCTATAGATAGATTCTTATATTTCAAGTTTGTATAACACCTTTCAAACTTTTTCTGGTAATTTTAGCATGGCATATTATAAAACAACTATCATATATTTATTATGTCCAATGATAACTACTTAATTAGACCTTATTTACTAATAAATTTGGAACTTAATTTTTTACCTTCCGTCACCTTTAGGTAAGGAAGGTATTGTCTTTGGTCAAAAAATTCGGTGGTGAGTTTTTAATGAATAAGCACGTCCCTACAATACGAATTTACTATTTTGAAGATGATGTCTGTATATATGTATGTATGTGTGTGTGTCCGCGTGTGTGTCCGTGTGTGTGTGTGTGTGTGTGTGTGTGTGTGTGTGTGTGTGTGTGTGTATGAGTGTCCATGTGTGACAAATTTTTCTCCGACGATAACTACAATACTATAATTATAAAAATTATAATTCTTTCGTATTCCTCTTCTGTACATCCATATGAAGAGTTGATTAGATTTTGGTTATAATTGATCCACCGGAAGTACCCTTATTTGAAGTTTTTAACAGTTTTTCTTAAAAAAACGCAGTTAAATATTATTTTTTGACATTTTGTTATTATATTTATTAAAGAAAATACTCTTCTATATATGGTTTGATTATTCATTTTCCTTCATATTCAATAGATGTAGAGTTAAAGCATTATAAAGAAATTAATTTTTAAAAATTAGTCAGCTTTGCTATTTATCATGGAAACAGCTGACATAATTATTCAAAAAAAATTAATTGACAGATGTCAGTTGCAAGTGCAAAACCAAATATGGAAAAAAGTATAGGATCTAAAATTGGTGTGTCATAGTGTTGCTCGCAAGTGACACGCAGAGAAAGGCCAAAGAGAAAATGGAAGGACATTACTTAGTGTAGTTTATGTTATAATTTTATTGGATTTATAGAACCTTTTCAAATGAACTTTGGTATGGAATTTGTAAAAAATAGTATGTGTTCGTATTCGATTTTACATGATATTATAAAGAATCTGTTCCAAGGACCTTTTGGTATGGGATTTGTACAAAATACATGGAATTGACGGAAGGTCTTGTGCTGGCCACAACAGATTTTTTCTTGAAATTTTTGTTACATATTTTATTTAAAAAAAAACTTTCAACAGGATTAAATCCCAATTACTGAGTAGGTTCACATACACAAACATCCATGCCTTAGTTAATGGGATTCGAACCCAGAACCCCGAGCACACTCATGACTAAGAGGCGTTGCTCCAACCATTGAGCAACCGAAGCCGACGTTGTTATTGTTCAAGTGTTCACAAGCCTATGTTTATCGTACTAGGAAAATTGTCCTCTTAGTTTAAAAACGTAGTGTTGTAAATAAAATACGATTCGAGTAACCTATCGTGTTAGTATTAAAAACTTAGCATTAAATCTGTATATTTCAAATCTACAGCTGGTAGGTATATTGCAGTATATATCTACGTAATATACTCGTATATTTTCCTCTGCGAGTTGTAAATAAAAATAAATAGCACAAACTTATAATGTATAATAGCCTAGCAGCAACAGCAAAAATAATATTAAGTTATAATTACACTCGTAGTTCATAGTCCAAACCAAAATAAAAGAAAATATAAACTGAAACAATATATAATTACAAAAATTACAACACAAATAAAGAAGAAATCGTTGTTTCAGTGTAAAAATAAATGCGCATTCTTTCTATTGGTAAGGTAACTAGTAAGAACAACCCTTACTGATAATTGAATTTTCGTTCCCCATCCGCAAATCAACGAATTTTCTCTCCACTTTGTTCTTTTCCGTGCCGTTTGATCAGCTGATGAACGTTTCGCGTGCTTCTGTTTTCTTTCCATCGCTTTTCATGTTTACATCATTTTGTTTCGCTGGTTATTAATAAGAGAAAAACGCCAAGATTCCATCTTTAAAACATAAGATGACTGGAGAAAAATAATTACAAATAAATGGATGAGGAATGAATTTGTTTTACTCGGTTTGCTTGCACATCAATTGTGGGGCTTCCATTAAGATTTTATTTTATTTCACCGCAAAGATTGATGAAGATCTTAAGTTCTTTATAATTTGTGGTGGACTTTTTTTTGTTCTTGCTCAATGAACCACTTAGTAAAAGATTTGCTCGTTATGATGTTCTGTAGTTTTCAATAAACGATATAAATTCAGATATTAATATAAGTAATTCTGTTATTTTCAGTAAGATATAATCGCTATGAAAACATTTAAAATAATTATAATAATATATTAAAGAACGAATGTCATAATTGTCATTTCAAAATAATCGACAATTATAACATGAGTTCTTTATACTATTTTTCCCATTTTGCACTTCCTATGCCTTTTTTTAAATGAAAAATCTGATGTGGCCAACACAAAACCTCCCGCTATTTAATTTTTACATACATACATACATACATACATAAAATCACGCGTTTCCTACTTAGTGGGTTAGCAAAAACCCGGAAACAATAGTAATAATAAGAAAAGGGATAAAAGTAAGAGCTCAGCTGACTTCCTTCACTCTTTAACAACATTCTTCTTTCGCCTTGTCCACAATCATTATAGCATTCACACATAAGAACATATTAAAGTGACCGATTTTCGGTAGCGAATAACCGCATCCGGATCACAATAATAGTTACGTAACAATCATCCTTCGCCACACATTCCTATCCATTTTTATTAATTTAAATACATACGTACGTATTTACTAACGCTGCAAACTGTTCCATTGCATAAAACTATTGATTTATTCACTATTTTCTTTTTAAAATGTCACTATTATTTGAAGTGATTAGTTTTTTGACAGTGACATTTACTGTCAGTTACATTGATTTGGAATATGAACTGTATAACAATTGTGTTTATCTTAGGCTTCGAGACTAATAAAAAAAATTATTTTTAAATTTATCTGCAAAATATATAGAAAAAGTATTAATGTATTCCTGTAGAAAATTCAATAATCTTTAATTTTCATAAGACATAAAATGCGAAAAAATGGCATTTAATGATATTTTTTGAAGAAAACCATTATGAGCCTCAGGTAAAGTGCCATTTCCGGTTATCCAATTTACAGCAAAATCTAATGGCTTCTTTTCATATTAGAATAGGATAGAAATACAAGGTTTCAGAATTTTCTGAATGATAGTATTTTAGTTAGAGCGAAGACAAAATCTCTACACATACACACATACATACACACACACACATACACACACACACATACATACATACATATACACACATACACACATCACAGACATCATCGTGAAAATGTAAAAATTGGATTCTACGGACCTTAAAACGTGGTCATTTACTAAAATCTCGATATGTGATTTTTAGCACGATCCCTATACCTCCCTTACCAAGGGTAGCGGGAGGTCAAAATAGCAATGTCAAAATTTAGGGAATTTTGTCAGTTGGCGGTATTAATGTGCCGTTCGAAAATTCATTTGACAATTCTTAGCCACCAACCTTATAAAAATAAATTATACTAGTCTATTACTGCACTCAATTGAGCTATTAACGAACTCCTTTTAGTGCTGTAATAGCTTTGTTACAGCTGGAAAATTGAAACAAATAATATTTCTAAAAATTGGAAAAAGGGTAGGCATAAAAAGCTGACGGAGATGACTGCCGACCATAGCTGATCTCAAAACCACTGTCTACCAAGTATGAATTGTAAGTAACGTGGTGTTATAGTTTAAAAAAATCTGATGTGGCCAACACAAAACCTCCCGCTATTGAATTTTTATTAATTTAAATACATACTTACGTATTTACTAACGCTGCAAACTGTTCCATTGCAGAAAACTATTGCTTTATTTACTATTTTCTTTTTAAAATGTCACTAATATTAATTTGAAATGATTAGTTTTTTCCAGTGACATTTACTGTCAGTTACATTCATTTGAAATATGAACTGTGTAACAAAGGAATTATTGTTTATATTAGGCTTCGCGACTAATAAAAAAAAATATTTTTAAATTTATCTGTAAAATATATAGACAAAGTATTAATGTATTCCTATAGAAAATTCAATAATCTTTAATTTTCATGAGACATAAAATGCAAAAAAATGGCATTTAATGGTATTTTTTGAAGAAAAACCATTATGAGCTTCAGGTAAAGAGCCATTTCCGGTTATCCGATTTACACCAAAATCTAATGGCTTCTTTTCATATTAGAATAGGATAGAAATACAAGGTTTCAGAAATTTCTGAATGATAGTATTTGAGTTAGAGCGGAGACAAAATCCCTACACATACACACATACATACATACATACACACACATACATACACACATACATACACACACACATACACACATACAGACATCATCGTGAAAATGTTAAAATTGGATTCTAGGGACCTTAAAACGTGGTCATTTACTAAAATCTCGATATGAGATTTTTAGCACGATCCCTATACCTCCCTTACCAAGGGTAGCGGGAGGTAAAAATTGTTTTTAATATACCTACTATTTTGAAATCATAATAAATCAAGATTTTTTTTCTCTCACAACGTTATTCTCAAAAAATCAAATATGACCCTCTTATTAATTTTCCTATAATAAAACTTGAATATCGGCCATTTTCTTATTACGAATGTAAGAATAATAAATAGGCAATATCTTACGTAAACTCACAAAAAGAAAATCTTGATCTTGGTTGGGCATCTGATTTTTCTGCGTTCCTTTCTGAATTAAAACCGTACGATGATTGTTCTCTTATTTCTGTCGTGTTTGACTAATTGTACATTCAAATTTCCCGAGCTATCGAGGGTAGCAATTTCCATAAAATTTAAATTTACTCGTTTCGAAATTAAATCCATTTACTTTCAGATAATTAGCTTTGAATTTGGTTTTAAATTAATCTCGAGTTAAGTTCGCACATTTTGCTGATATTTATGAATTATTATTTAACAATTTTCTTCCTTTTACATTAACATTATCACCACGTAGGCCGCATAAATTATATGATAATTTTGCATAATTGATTTGCGCGAGGGAAAATTGGGAATTTATTCAAATATTCGAAAATCAATCACTGATTTGCAACGAGGTCAATTTTTTATGATTTTCAGGTTGCCTAATTTATTTTTGTTTGTTACAGAACTGTGTTTGGTTAACCTGGCTTCATCATGTGACAATCTAACAAGCCGAGGAATGAGGTCCTTTCAACCAAATTGTAAGTTGAAAATTATTTCTTCTTTCTAAGTTTTGAGGTGTCATATATTTTACTTGTTTGTTGCTATACTTGCTGTCAAATAAGTATGTACTGGAGATTTCTACACTGTTGCTAAATAATGGGCAATGTTGAAAATGCCAAGTTATGAAGAAGCGGCTCCTACCGACGCTTAATATAACATTCCTAACTAACGATGGAGGGGCTGGAGTTTAATAATGTTTATTTACTTATATATTTATTTATATTGAAAGGATATGCAACAAGTCTCAATTTTAGCACAGCATTAATTTACAGATAATAAATAATAATAAAAGTTGTAGTGTACAATTTTAAACAAATTATATAGTAGAAACTATCAATTTGGGAAAAAACAGGCCGTAGGTTCCAAAAATTATGACTAACAGTCATAATCGTCTTTATTTGTATAAAATAGGACGTTCCGGACAATATTTGTCCATCTTCAGCAATTACAAAGTGTGTGTTTCAATATATTATAAGGTTTCTTTATTAGTTACAAAGTTTTTGTGAATGCCCACATCTTGTCTAGAATTATAATATATATAATTTGTAACTAATAAAGAAACCTTATAATATATTGAAACACACTTTGTAATTGCTGAAGATGGACAAATATTGTCCGAAACGTCCTATTTTATACAAATAAAGACGATTATGACTGTTAGTCATAAATTTTGGAACCTGCGGCCTGTTTTTTTCTAAATTGAAACTTTTACAACGTTCCCGAATCACCCATTTCTATAGTAGAAACTACTTAAGAATTTAATTTCATTTAACTTAAGGTTGATTTATGCAGCTTATTTTTTATTTTACTTTTTCTTTTCTTTTTCGCTTTTACTTTAAGTTTGGTACTTTATGCAGTTACTTTAAAGCCTTCGGTACACATGCGCAAATGTGATTTTTCTGGCATATAAGTTGTCATAAATGTAAAGAGATAATTATAACTTGTAAAAATTGGACACATATGTAATAATTTGTACATGTGCTATATTACTTGTAGCTTTACCAATTTTCTAATTTTTGCAATCTTACCTACACAAAAACAAATAAATATAGCACACGCTGACGTTTGTCACGTGAAGTGGTGGACATACGCAGTTCTTTTACTTTAACGGTCTTAAGTTGAAAGTTGATCAACTTTAGTTCTTAAAATAAAATTAAAAGTGTGCATATAAAGAGTACATTTATTAACACACTTTTGTAAAGTAAAAGAAAAAGAAAAGGTAAAATAAAGAGTAGGCTGCATAAATCCACCTTTAATGTATAATAAAATACAGTAATTTTTTTGAAAGAAGTCCGATCAAGGCCATCTACGAATTGCATCTATGAATTAAGATTTTATGCTGTCAAATTTAGTAGTGTCGTTTATACAGTTTTTATGAGATACACAAGATATTATGTACCCTCATAAAAATTAAGTAAAAGACACTACTAAATTTGACAGCACAAAATCTTAATTCATAGATACTATACGTAGATGGCCTTGATCGGACTTCTTTCAAAAATTTTACTGTACATAGTTATGAATCGATTGTTAAAATGTGCTTATTAACAATCCTCTTAAATTTAAATGAATTGTAAGAAAAATATATCTATTTCATAAATATGTGACAATAAATTATTTTTAATAAAGAACACAGTAGATGACCGAGTTGAATGAACAGGTAATCAGTTATTAATATTTTTATACAGAAATATCATAACTAGAACTGTTCGTTTATTTTTAATGTTATGAAATTGGTGTTCTTTGGATATTTCCAATTCAAGATATTGATAAATTTTCTTTGCACTCATTCAATTCAATTTATATATATTTAATATTGAGGAAACCCAGAAATTGATGTGAATTCAAGCTACTATCGAACTAAAATTTAACGTAATTTTACAAATGATTTGTAATTACTGAAAAGTTTGCCAAATCTTGCAAGCCTTTTTTACAATTTTATTAATATGTATATCAAATATTAATTTTGCATAAATAATGACAATAATACCTAAGGTATTCGATTTCAATAAAAAAATTCTTCCTTTAAATTATTTTCATCCATTTTTACTTCTAGCTAAGAGAGGTATTGGATTCATGCTAAATATCGCATACCCAGATTTTAGTGAATAAACACGTTTGGATGTTGGAAGGACGATTCCTCAAAAACTATAATTCTTAAGAGCTGAAAAGGTTTTGATAACAATTGGACAACCAGGAGTAGTAGTTTCTTAAAATAATTCTTCTAAATATTATTTTTTGAAAATTTTGTTATTACAAATATTGAAGAACATAAAATTATCCATTTTGACTTAAAATATTTATTATACCTGTCTTCAATAGATTTAGAGATAAAGAATATATAACATAATATAGAATAATCTGTTGCTATAAAATCGCACAGTCCAGACTACACCAAGGAAACCAGTTATCAAATTCAAATGTTTGTAACAGATAGATGTCAGTGTCAAAAATCAACAGTTTTATTGACATTACTAAAAGCTTTTTCTGGGAAGTACCTACATTTAATATTTCTTATTGAATTATTTATTAAATATTTATTATAATACAAGGATTAAAAGCAATTTTAGAGTACCAAATAATAAATTAACCATAGAAAGAAAATCTCTTCAATATTTAGGTATACAAGTGTACAATAAATTACAATGAATGATTTTAAAAATACTTTAAAAACATTTCTAATTAATAATTGCTCCTATTCATTACCTGAGTATTACAATTCTACAACTTAAGTGTATTCTATACATTTTCCATGTTTTTGTGACTTTTTCTATACATATGTATGTATATGTCGTTTGAAATAAATAAATAAATATTATTATTATTATTATTATTATTATTATTATTTATAATTGTGGTAGGAATGTATATTATGAATAGTAGTAGTATGTATTATATCCTTAAGAAATACCACCAATCCCGTCAATGAATTGGAACCATCTTGAGTATTTTAGAAGAGTAGGACAAGATTTCTTATAGAATGATAGGATAGACATATTTAGAATTATTTGTGTGTACAAGAAATGTTAAATTCGATAAATATGTAACAAAACGGAAATGGTGAGAGGTATTATATACAAAAAAACAATGATATTTTAAGGATAAGTAAGAAATTTTCCCTAAAATAATTATATAAACTTCTCATTGTGAGATGGCAGCTCGTTCCATAGTTTTATTATTAACAGAATGATTATTGCTAGATAATGTTGCAATATAGCTATTGTTCCGTCATTTTAATCTACCGAAAAATAAGACCAGACTTCGTTCTTTACAAATACAAATGACATTGGTATACAACACGTAACTTGCAAAGAAAATAACCGACAATTCGGCAGCAGGAATTCCGACGATCCGGTAAATTTTATACCAAAATTCCAGATTCGGTAATCCGATCTTTTACAATCTGTTTCGTCACTAAATGTAATTTAGGGATTTCTACAAATACTTTGAGAATATCTATTTATTAATGTTTTCTCAATATCAAAAAGTAAATAGATATTTATTAATACTGTCAATATCAAAGGAATTGCAAAAAACTAAATCCTATTGCATCCATTACAATATCAGATTTATATCTTCGTCAAAGGATAGATACCCTTTCTTATTTTATCTCTTTGTTGATCTAATTAACTTGATTCCCATGTTTTGAGACAGAATATTCCTATCTGTTCAGATCTCTCTGTTCGGCGGAGCAATTATTCGAAAAGTAAGTAATTTGTGATTTTATTGCATTTGACAACACTGCTCGCGGACCAGATATCGAACACAAAGCCCTTTGACTTTGCAACGTCAACAGAAAACGACGGCGTCTATGGATTTTTAATTTGTTTTATTTCTGCTTGACTTTTGTGAATAAATATTACATTTATTGTGTAATTGTTTGTTCAAGAACGAAAGAAAAAACTGAAAGATTTGTTTTAAATTTAATTAAAAGACTTTTTGGTTGTGTTAATGTTGAAAGGCAAACGATAACCTTTGAGAGTAGTCAGAGTTCTCATATTTTTACTTTTCGTCACCTTTAGGTAAGGAAGGTATTGTCTTTGTTAAAAAAGTCTGTGATGAGTTTTTAATGAATTAACACGTTTTGGGGTCCCTAGAATACGACTTTACTAGCTGTATGTATGTATGTGTGTGTGTGTGTATGTGTGTATGACAAAATTATTTCTCCGACGATAACTCCAATACTACAATTTTAAAAATTATAATGGGGTTTGTGACCATAATCGAATTTTAATATATAATTCATAATTTATAAAAACAAACCTCCATAGCTTCTCGTTATAATAATAAAAACTTGTTATTAGCAATTTAATGTTTTGGAGAAGGGATCTGTGACGTCAGTAGGGTAGAATGGTAGAAGAAGACAGTTAGACTGAGATAGATATGTTGTGATAGGTTATGGAATGGCGAACGTGACAGCTGCTGTCACTTTCGCCTATCACAATATATCTATCTCAGTCTAACTGCCTTCTTCTATCATTCTACCCTACTGACGTCACAGATCCCTTCTCCAAAGTTTTAATAATTATTTTCTCGTAAACTACAAACAATTAAACAATTTAAAAAATCTGATGTGGCCAACACAAGACCTCCCGCCAATTCCATGTTTAAAATAGCAGTGAGCTTTAAGTAAAGTGTCATTTCCGGTTAATCGTTTGTAAATAAAATCTAATTTGTTGTCCAATAAATAGAAAAGTCTGTAATACGAAATTTTGGATTGTTTTATTGTTTTTCCTCAAAAATTTGTTAGAGCTCCAAATTAAATACTACATCCGATTTATCATATATGGTTAAAATCTAATATGTTGTTTCAAATTATATATGAGTTTTAAATACCAAATTTGAGAAGTTTTGGATCATATTTTAATAGGCTTTAAGAAAAAATCGTCACACACGTACATTCTTATAAAAATCAGCATCATCTTCTAGGTGCTCTAAAACGCAATCTTTGTAAATTCTTCGCCGTACATAATCCATTTCGTAAATGTGTAGTTGTAAATTAATATTAATTTATAGTGCTGCAAAAATAGCAATTAGCAAATTTAAATCAGATCATCCTGTACATCCAACATTTATGTATGATGAAAAATATATTATTTTTACAAACCATAATAAAATATTTTACTATTATATTCTCATTAACACGGTTTCATTACTAATTTTAATATAATTGCTGCCTGTCAGTGACATTTGTTTAAATATGTCAAACCTGTCATTAAAATTATGATTTTGTTTGACGCATAGGCTAGGTGATACATGGAAATAAATTATATTATATATTCATATTTAAAGTTATTTATAGTTATTTACTAAATGTTATTATCGTAGAATTGAAGATTAAACCATTATACTCCATTTTAATTAGTAAAAGTTGCTAAAAAATTATATTCAATGAATTTTTTACAAGAAAAACTGTTAAAAGCTTGTATAAATGATACTTCCGGTTATCCAATATACACTAAAAACTAATGAGCACTTCCCATATTAGTATAGAATGGGTATACAAAATTTTAAATTTTTCTGATTCATAGTATTTGAGTAATCATGTCCACAAGATCCACACACACAGAAACACACACACACACACAGACACACACACATACATACATACCTGCAGACATCATTGTAAAAATGTTAAAATCGGATTCCGGGGACATCAAAACGTGCTTATTATATAAAATCTCTATATGCTATTTTTAGCACGATCCCTATACCTCCCTTACCTAGGGTAGCGGGAGGTAAAAATACGGGTATTTTATTTTTTGGTCTAGTATCATATATATAAAAATCAAAATTTAGTCACATACCCCATCTGTCGAATTCCTCTTCTTCACATCCATATGAAGAACTGATTAATTTTTATAAAAATTATAAAAATCTGATTTTACATCTTCAAGTTTTGTTCTGGTGTTCGAATCACCATCCTGTATAATAATATTAGAAAATATATACAGATATTTCCTAAAGAAATCTCCCTAAAATTATATTTTCCAGCATTTGTTTTGATTCTGTGTTATACACAGTCTCATATTTTCTTTATATTTTCAATATTGATAATTCTCGTATGTCTTGTCTTGTTGTGACAATAAAATACGTTCTATTGTCAGAACCATCCCCTATTCAACAATGGAGCCTTCTTTTCATCTCAACCTCCCTCGATAACGTGAGCTATAAATGTATCTTTAATCAGTCGCCTGGAGAGTAGAGCAAAGAGGCAAGACGTGAAAATCTATTAACCGAAAAACCGCTCCTTTTGTTTCTTTTGCCTTTCCGGCGAAGTTCGTCAGAAACAAAACAACTTTCTATTCGAGAGTTTTCTTTGCGTGAAAAAAGGCCAGGCAAGCCGCCTTCATCATCTTTTGTCGATCGACAAGTTCGAGCGAGACGGAGAGCAATGTGGCAATGGCTACGGTAACATGAAAGCGCACGTGTGTTTGTGTGACACCCAGGAGCGGAGAGTTGATGTTTTTCTTGGAGAGATATTTCAGAAAGTTTGGTTAATTAGCTGAACACAACAAAATAATTTCAACACTTACAAAAATATGATAAATACGACAACGAATTAGATTAAATAGATTAGATTAAATACAGGTATTGTTAAAATGGTAAAAATGGGCATTATAGATCATAGAGAATTTTAATTAACGAAAAACGATTTTGTGAAAAATTCATGGACCTCACTGTGATTTGATCCAGGACCCTTCTATATCTATACTCTATTTTTATCATCCATCACCTTTAGGTAATGATGGTATTTTCCTCGGTATTTTCTCTGTTTAAAAAAATTCTGTGATGAGTTTTTAATGGATAAGCACATTTAAAGTCTCTAGAGTACGATTTTCATTTTAAAAAAAGTCTCAACAGGATTAAATCCTAATTACTGAGTAGGTTCACATACACAAACATTCATGCCTTAGTGGGATTCGAACCCAGAACCCGGAGCACACTCATGACTAAGAGCCGTTACTCTAACCGTTGAGCCACCGGAGCCTACTAGTTTTACGATGATGTCTGAAAGTGCGTATATATATATATATATACACAGCGTGTCTCAGGACGAGCTTACGCTATCTATATTTTAAATACTATTTAATATAATTTAACGAAATTTGTATCTAGGGGTTATCCAACATGCCCGTTTTAACTAAAATATTTTCAAAGCAGTAGCACTTCCGGTTTGACCGGAAATTGACCTCAACTTTCTTATTTTAAATGGAATACGCTATATTTTATTTTACCATTGAATGCAGCGGAAAATTTTACATATGAAGCAATAAAAACATTTTACTCATGATCAACTACTTCCGGCGTTATTCAACTTGTTTTGATTTTTTGTCTGAAATCCGGCACATTTTCAAAACTCTGTATCTCGGGAACGAGATCGAATTTTTATAATCTGAAAAAAACCTTTTACAAAGGAGACTTTAAGCTACATTATCCATAGAAGAATCCTCGATTATTTATAAACATGTGAAGGGTACGTTACACCAAAATTACAGTTGACAAACTTCGAAAAAGACAATTTTTTTAAATGGAAACCCCCGTTTTTTATTACATAAATGTATTCTACGACAAAAAATAAGGGTACTTTATGTAACATGTCCTATGTTGAAAGTTGATAGAATATCAGTAAATTAGAAAAACATAGGAACAGTCCTATGTGAAGTAAAAATGTGATTAATCCAGAAATACCTTATTCTGAAAAGGAAAAATATTTCATTGCCCAAACAGACGAGTCGCCATTGGTGACACGTATTCGAGAAAAAGTAAGGGTAGATTCGTTTTTGTTTGCGGTATGATCGTGGTTAAGTGCGGTTGGAATGAATGAATTGATCTGGTGAAATGAAACCATTTTTTTATATCGAGTCATGTCATGACTACAATGGAGATACTGCTGGGGGATTGAATTGAATTTTCGACTGATTAAATAAAATTAAACCATTTGTATTTTTGTTCAGAATATATAGGTAGTTAATTGGAAAATGTTTTTTGAAAAATAAAAAGCGTTGCTTTTGTGTAATATTGTTACATATTTTCCAATTTTTATTTTATTTATTTTTTCTATTCTTTCATTTTTACCTTCCGTCACCTAGGTAAGGAAGGTATTGTCTTGCTCAAAAAATTTGATGGTGAATTATTAATGAATAAGCACATTTTAAGGTCCCTATTATACTATTTTACTAGTTTTACGATGATATCTGTATTTGTGTGTGTGTGAAACAGAGAGAAAGAAATTTCTTCCACGATACCTCCAACAATACAATTCTAAAAATTCTAATTCTTTTGTATTCTTCTTCTCATTCATATGAACAGCTGATTAGATTTTGATTATAATTGGTTAACCAGGAAGTACCCTTATTTGAAGTTCTTAACAGTTTTTTTATTTATTTTTTTACCTCTCGCTAAGAGAGGTATTGGATTCATGCTAAAATTCACATATCCAGATTTTATTGAATAAGCACGATTTAAGGTCCCTAGAATCCGATTGTAACATTTTTAAAATAATGTCCGTGTGTGTGTGTGTGTGCGTGTGTGTGTGTGTGGATGTGTGTATGTGTGTATGTGTGTATGTGTGTATGTGTGTATGTCTGGATGTTGTAGACACGATTCCTCAACTATAAGACTTAAAAAATATTTAACTACAGTTCCCTCAATCTACCATTCCTGGGAAGAGCTGAAAAGGAGTTTGGTAACAATTGAACAACCGGAAGTAGTAGTTTCTTAGAAAAATTCTTCTAAATATAATTTTTATTATTAAATATTGAAGAACATAAAATTCTCCATCTAATACACTTAAAATTTTTATTATATCTTTTATAGATTTAGAGATAAAGACACTATAATATATAGAGTAATCTAATCGCAGAGGCTAAGTCACTAAGGAAACCAGTTGACAAATTCCAATGTTTATAACATAGTTTGTAAATGACATATGTCACTGTCAAAAATCAACAGTTTTAGTGACATTCTGATAGCTTTTGCTGGGAAGTATATTTAATCTTTCTTATTGTTTTATTAATTAAATATTTGAAATTATAGGTAAAATTGTGGTAAAATGCATATATCCATCAGAAATTCGTGGTATAATTTTATTAGATATATAGAATCTTTTCTAAAAAAAAACCCTCGGTATGGAATTTGTAGAAAATAGTATATGTTCATATTACAATTTTACTGGATATATAGAATATTTTCCATAGAACTTTCGGTATGGAATTTCTACAAAATACATAGAATTGACGGAAAGTAATGTGCTGGCCATTACGTATTGTATTACAGTTTCTAAAAAAGCAAATAAGCATCATATTGATATATTATTTATTGGTTCATACCAATCAATTTTACTGTATTCATCTTCTTTTAATTCCATCATCGATCCTTCAACACCCCAAAAATTTTTCTCATTACTCGGTTATTAATTCCCAGGAACTTTGCGCATGTTTAATCACTTTTTGATTATGAAAGTTGGTTAGAAATCCCAGTTAAAACCCTATAAAACGCGACGATGGCACTCAACAAGCGATGGAACATATTCTCCTGCTCTACAGTCACTCGCATGGAACTCCGGTCTGATCCGTAGTCCGGAAGAATCCGAGCTAGGCTCCGGTGTTATAATCAGACGCACGGCGCGCTAATCCGTACTTTAGGCAGGAGGAGTCTGACAAAGAAGATTGAAGGTAATGCATAGAGCAGATTCATTAAAACGTAGCAGACAGTAAGGGGAGAAATAATAATAAATAGGAACAACAAACTATACACAGTCAATTGAAAATCTTGATACTTTTTCATTCCGTCACCTTTAAATAAAGAAGATATTGTTTTTGGTAAAAAAAATCGGTGGTGAATTTTTAACGAATAAGCATGTTCTAGCGTCCCTAGAATACGATTTTGCTAGTTTTACGATTATGTCCGTAGGTGTATGTCTGTATATATGTGCGTGTGTGTGTGTGTGTGTAATTATATTTTGGTTATAATTGGTTAACCGAAAGTATCCTTATTTGAAGTTCTTAACAGTTTCTCTTGAAAAGAATGCAATTAAATATTATTTTTTTACATTTTATGTTGTTACAAATATGAAAGAATAATGTATTGTCTTTACGGTCTGCTTATACATTTTCCCTCATATTCATTAGATATAGAGTTAAAGAGTTATAAAGAGATTGATTCTCATAAGTTAGCCAGCTGTGCTATAACCATGGAAACTGCTGGTATATTCAAATAATTCTAATTTACAGATGGCAGTGTCAAGTGCAATTTATATAGTATATGTTCGTATTACAATTTTATTGAATTATAGAATCTTTTCTAAGTAACTTTCGGTAAAGAAACTGTGGAAAATAGTTTTTGTTCAAATTTTACTGGATATATAGTTTCTTGATTCCAATGAACTTTTGGTATGGGATTTGTACAAAATACATAGAATTGACGAAAGATAATGTCCTGGCCACATTAGATTTTTCAAAGCTCGTTCGGTCAAACTTTCCTACTTGTGAAGTAAGACTATACTTTTTACTCTTGTTGAATAAATAATTAATAGCTAGTTGATATGTATGTACAAAGACATTAACGTGTGAACTAAATTCACCACATAATATATCAGTATCAGCATATACTCGATAATTACATTAATATTTGTAATATAAGCATTAGCTTTTATAATTATTTCATAATTAGTTTATACCCCTATGTATGCTGACGTAGCTTTACAATATGAAAGACAAATTCCAATAACGTATGTAACAAAAATTTTAAGAAATAGTTAGATCCCTTCATCAAATAGAAAGACTTATTTTATTGAAACGTTGATATAAGGAGTTGTTCCTAAGGAGATAAGAAATCTAATTTTACAACATTGACAGACAATCATTATCTTCATTGGTACGCAGTTTTTTTTTTAATACATTGTGTCATTTGTCTCTGACAATGCTAAATATACTGTCCGGATCATCAGAAATCATCAGAAATATTCTTACCTCTAACTGTTGTTCCCTGACATTATTGTATACTTCTCTGCTTAGAAATAAGCGAAAGTCTTTAACAAGTCGCGCCAGAAAAACATTTGGAGAATTATGCTCACTCTTTGTTTTCTGTAAAAATTTTGCTCCTTAATGCCCTGTAGCATCTGAAGATTCGCCCAAGCTGGGCTTCAGTCTATTTAGTTACATTATGTCTTTTTCGAAATTTGAAATAATTTCTGACCAAAAATTTGAAATAATTTCTGACCAAATATTTTTTTATAATTCTAAATTATCGAGTTAATTTGCGCGATGACGTCCTAACTTTGTCTTGAATGAGCGTGTTGATTCGATTTGGGGGCAAAAGTTGGGATCGCTCACTTTTTTGATTAAACATACTAGACCTTCTTCACATTCCCGTAATGTACGGTACTTTCGGTTGACCAATTATAACCAAAATCTAATCAAGTCTTGATATAGACGTACAAAATGGAAATACGAAAGAAATATAATTATTGGAATTGAAGTATTATCGCACACCCACACATATAGAGACTTCATCGTAAAAAATCTGTTGTGGCCAGCACAAGACCTCTCGCCATTTCGATATTAGGCTATATAAGTATTGTATTGCACTTTGCTATCGAACCGTCGTTTTGTAACAAAATATTACAGAACTTTACCCAAATATGGTTTTTTATTGTATTTAACATGTCTTCTGCACACTATTCATTAACCAGATTGGCGGTATTTCTGATGGATATATGCATTTTACCTATAAATTCAAATATTTAAATACTAAAACGATAAGAAAGATTAAATGTACTTCCCAGAAAAAGCTATCAGAATGTCAATAAAACTGTTGATTTTTAACACTGACGTCTGTCAGTTATATATTATGTTATAAACATTTGAATTTGTCAACTGGTTTCCTTAGTGTATTTTCGCCTACTCGACTTATTATATACCGATATTCTATATATTATATCGTCTTTATCTCTAAATTTATAGAAGATATAATAAAAAAATTAAATGTATCAAATGTAGAATTCTGTTCTTCAAAGTTAGTAATATCAAAAATTTTCAAAAAATAATATTTAGAAGATTTTTTAAAAAAGCTCCTTCCGGTTCTTCAATTATTACCAAAACCTTTTCAGCTCTTCCCAGGAATGTCAGATTGAGGAATTCATAGTTAAACAGGTCTTATGTCTTATAGTTTTTGAGGAATCGTCCCTCCAACATCCAGCCATACACACATACATACACACATCCACACACACACACACACACACACACATCATTGTAAAAATGTTAAAATCGGATTGTAGTGACCTTGAAACGTGCTTATTCATTAAAATCTAGATATGTGATTTTCATCATGATTCCAATACCTCTCTTAGCGAGAGGTAAAAATAGTAAAATCGTATTCTATGGACTTCTCGATGTACTCTATAACGTGTTTATCCATTAAAAACTCAGCAACAATTTTTTTGACCAAAGACAATGCCTTCCTTACCTAATAGTGACGAAAAGTAAAAAATGTAGTCGTAATGTCCTTGCTTTATTTATGAGTAGATATTTTTGAACCTCTAATAATTTTTCCATATTTATGGAAATTAGTCTAAAAATAGAGCAAATTAATGTCATGCGTTTAAATTTATATGAAGATTATATTAGGAAACCTATTAGTTATTTATGAAATAAAAATTGTAATGGGTTACTATGGTTGTAAATATAAACAGAACTAAAGATCTTGCAGGAAATATAAAACAAGCTAGTGAATTTAACGACTAGAGGTGCTCCCTGAATATTAAATAAAATGAAAAATTTATTCAAGGACTTTAATATCCGCTTATAAAACAAAGAATGTGCACACCTTATAACTTAAATTTTATGATACGTCAGTTAAAAGTTTATATCTGGCTGCATAATTAAGACACTTTATTTCACTTTACCCCAAATAGTATTCATAAAACTAAGGCTCCGTTATGATATAATTTTACTTATCTCGGAGAACATCTACGCAGATGATTAACCTTGACAGGAAGAAGATTTGATAGGGCAACAAAAGATTTAGCAAAGATTATGAATCACAGTTTTCTAAATGGAAGATGTTATATTCTTTTTGCTTCCGAAATTTTTATTCGCTAAAATAAAAATAAATACAGTTAAATATAGACTTTTATCTAATATTGACTTCAGAATATAAGCATAAATGAAGTAATCACTTCGTCCTCTTCAAAATTTGTAGCTTGGCGTATTATAAGAAGCACGAAAAGTTTCTTAAAAACTAAATAAAATTTAGTAGAAAAATTGTAAAATTTGGAACTCTTTCAGAAATAATAATTTGGTAGATAATCAAATTCTATGTTATTTAAAAAAATAGTACTGTAAGACTGAAAGTTCATGAGTTAGATATTGTAGTTTGGATACGAAAAATTTATTTTAGAATACAATTGAAATTTTTACAAAAGCTGAATATGTATAAAAAATCAAATTTTCAAGAAACGAAAAAAAAATTCTTTTGATTTTTTAAATCTTCATTGTATGACTGGCAATTTTTCTGCGTATACACAGGATCTTGCAGTTATGATGGACGTGTTTCTCAACTGAGTTCTCAATCTCTAGAAGGTTAGGAATCGACATTGTATTACAATAATGATTGTGAATAAAAATCTTTACATAACTGAATTACGTAATTATATTATTCATTGAGCATGTAATGTGTGCTATTACTCATGAGAATGAAGTTTGCATCACGAGTCAGAAGGCGAGTATACATATACAAATCTAGTTATCATTGTTGCAGCAAACTTTTGTTTTGAAGTGATTTGACATTTACCAGAAAATTTTGAAAACCGTCTGTTCAGCTCCATATTTAGCTTAAGAAGAAATCCAAGTATGAAAAATACAAATTTACTGTAACTTTGGCTTTTATATGGAAGAAAGTAATTTGTGTTTGTACTATTTGTAAGGTAGGTAACATTTAAATTTGACATAATGATCATCGAACTATCAATATTATTCAATTAGCAACAGTAACAAAGTCATTCATTAATTGATAAAAATCTGTTGAATTGTTTGTATGTTAGGTTAGGTTAGGTCAGTGGATAAAGAATATTACGCAAATAACAACTAATAATAAAAGAAATAAGTTTTCTTTAATATCAGTTTATGAATTATTGACTCACACCCAATTCCTCTACATCAGAAGGAAGATCTATATCAGTTTCACAGCACATTCAGAACTCATTTTCAATAATGATACGCATCTACTGAAACAAGCATTAAACTAAAAAATTAAACTCGTTTATTTTCAAAATTACGCTTTGGTAATTGATTTTGAATTATCAGCAGTATATAAGCTGCAATAGAAAAACCTAGAATTTTGTATATTTATAAATTATTTTAGCGGAATTAGATAAAATTTTGTTCGTAATACGTTTATCAAAATGTAATATTGTTTCCTCACATAATGAGGTCATGCACGACTTTTTACCTCCCGCTACCCTTGGTAAGGGAGGTATAGGGATCGTGCTAAAAATCTCATATCGAGATTTTAGTAAATGACCACGTTTTAAGGTCCCTAGAATCCATTTTTAACATTTTCACGATGATGTCTGTATGTGTGTATGTGTGTGTGTGTGTGTGTATGTGTGTATGTGTGTATGTGTGTATGTGTGTATGTGTGTATGTGTACGAATTTTGTTTGCACTCTAACTCAAATACTATCATTCAGAAAATTCTGAAACCTTGTATTTTTAACATATTCTAATAGGAATAGAAGCCATTAGATTTTGGTGTAAATCGGATAAACGGAAATCGTACTTTACTTGAAGCTCATAATGGTTTTTCTTCAAAAAATACCATTAAATGCCATTTTTTCGCATTTTATGTCTTATGAAAATTAAAGATTATTGAATTTACTACAGGAATGCATTAATACTTTTTCTATATATTTTACAGATAAATTTAAAAATAATTTTTTTTATTAGTCGCGAAGCCTGAGATAAACACAATAATTCTTTTGTTGCACAGTTCATATTTCAAATGAATGTAACTGACAGTAAATGCTACTGTCAAAAAACTAATCACTTCAAATTAATAATAGTGACATTTTAAAAAGAAAATAGTAAATAAATCAATAGTTTTATGCAGTGGAACAGTTTGCAGCGTTAGTAAATACGTAAGTATGTATTTAAATTAATAAAAATGGATAGGGATGTGTGTGGAAGGATGATTGTTGCGTAACTATTATTGTGATCCAGATGCGGTTATTCGCTACCGAAAATCAGTCACTTTAATATGTTCTTATGTATGAATGCTATGATGATTGTGGACAAGGCGAAAGAAGAATGTTGTTAAAGAGTGAAGTGAGTTAGCTGAGCTCTTACTCTTATCCCTTTTCTTATTGTTACTATTGTTTCCGGGTGTTTGCTAACCCACTAAGTAGGAAACGCGTGATTTTATGTATGTATGTATGTATGTATGTATGTATGTATGTATGTATGTAAAAATTAAATAGCGGGAGGTTTTGTGTTGGCCACATCAGATTTTTTTTTATAATTTTAATCGATAGAGTAGTGAAAAATAATAGACCCGTATTTTTTATTTTTCCTCAAATCGATCTTTAATCATGAAAAAATTGTAATTGAAAATGACATTCTTTAAAATGCGGCTGAAGACCCCCGCTTCGTCCTTTGTCCAGTGACGTCACAGAGTGAGAAGCACGACCATTTTGATTTTCACATTGTCTTAAACGTCAAAGTGACATTTAAAGATAACCTAAAATTTATGAAAGTAAACATGTCGATGGAACGTTGTTTCGTGCCAAAATAAAGAATAAAATAATATTCTGGAATATATTCAATGTATCATATGCGTTTATAACCTCCTACCGTTTAATTCAAAGATTCAAAAGTGAAAGAAACATCTGATGTAACGTAGATAATTTCACGCCAAATGAAAATTATATTTATAAAAATAAATAGAACGATATTATATTAATATAAAATAGCATATTTAGATATGTAATACTCAATTTATAGTTTATATATATTTTTCTTTTAGAAATTATGTGTCCATATAAAATGTCTGTTTGAAATGAGTCTGAACTTCGTTCGTAACGTTGTGACGACAAAACATGGCTGGTTTTTGAAACTTTTTAAAAATACCATACTTTAAAACGATTTTATACAACAAAAAATATAAATAAAAAATAATTTAATCGTACTGATCGATGAATTAGACTATCCTTCTTCGATTTAAACAGAAAAAAGGTACAATTATTTTTTTTTGCATGACCTCATTAGCAAAACTCGCGTCTCTCGTTTTGGCAAATATTATGTTCATCAAACAGTATCACTCTTTCATAGCTGATTATGTTAATAACTATTAATTATCAGCCCGATTCACAAAAAAGTTTAAGCTAATCCTCATTTTTGGATTAGTGAATTCTATTCTATTCCGGTATTTAAAATTTAATTTTCATGATATTATCAATAAAGGTAGATACTAGGAATAGATTAGACTATATTTTAAGATACAACCTGTCAAAATTAGAGTAGAATTCGCTAATCCAAAAATGAGGATTAGCTTAAACTTTTTTGTGAATCGGGCTGTATATTTTTAAGTTTACTGAACTATAATTTTGATGCTCCTCTTATTAAGGTATTTTGGCGCCAGAAGCCCTTGCATTTTTTACGCCCCCTCCCCCCCACCTCCTTTTTTGGTTAACATGAATGAAAACACAAATTTTTGAATTTTTCTAGTAAGAAACTAATAAATATAACAAGTAATTAAATATAACAACTGACATAAAAAGAGTAATAACCAATAATCAATGATTTTTTGTTAGTAAATTCAGTAAACATTGAAACTAAACTTTTATTTTTAATTAAAATAGTGTAATGACAAAAATATAATTAAAATGATATTTTTCTTGTTTTGGCACTGGCAAAAATATTAAGTGTCGTCAAAATTAATTTCATTTAAAAGAGTTTTTTCGATGCACACAATAGCCGAAGCGTTTAATTTAATTTTGCGTGGGATACTGTAAACCTGCAGTAATCCTTTACTCTCACTCTTCAGTGGTGAAAAGAATCTCTAGCCAGTATAGTTAGTCAAGCAAACACCCGTAATAAAATTATATTAGGAAAAATATTCTCAATGTTCTTATCTTTTAATATTTTCAGAAATTTCAGCAATCCGTTTGCTAATTTATATTTTATTTAAAAAAATTGTTTTTTTTTTCAATTCCTGACATAATTTTGCGCCCCCTATAATTTTGCGCCAGAAGCCCGGGCTTCTCAGGCTTTTGTGATAATTCGCCACTGCCTTCTATACAGGTTAATAAACTCCGCCTTCCGTTGATGCAGAATTTTATATTGAGAAATCAATTGTCAATTGTCATAACATTTGAAATAGCCCTATTTAATACGATTATATGAAATCCGTTTAGGTGTTCAGTGGCTCCTCTTGACCTACATTGTTCGGTGTGGTTTCTTGCTCCCAAAATGGCACTGGCATCTTTCCGTTTGATCTCGGCTGACTGTGTATAGTTAACTGTTAACTAATAACCCTTCCGCATTCCGCTGAGACAAGGAAATGAAAATTTATTTCATTAGACCTGAATTTATCATCGCCAAATGGGAATTTGAACATTTTCATTTACATAAGAATTACTTTCGGAATACGCCTAACGCATAACCGACGATAAATCAAACACACCGCCATGTTAACCATCATTTATTTTATACGATTTCCCTAAAGGAGGCATTATTATATTTCATAAGATTTGTGATATTTTATCCTATGTTCTTCATTGTATTATAAAATTTTAAAAAATGAACCATAATGTAATGGGAAAGGGTTACTTTTGAGCGATTTCAATTTGGAAACAATTTTCAAGTTGCCTCCACCCAGAATTGTAGTCCTCCAATATTAAAAAAAAAAACTTCATCCAAATTGAAATCGATCTGTAGTTCTAAAAAGTCTTAATTGTTATTCATTAATCTGTACCTTTTAATATTCTATTATGTAGGTCGTAGATGGAAATTAATCTCAATTTGTTCTAAACTCTGAAGTTCGCATATAATTAGAGTCACGTAAATTGACCTTTTTGAAAATAAAATATATAAATATGTTTAAAATAACATTTGTGGTCCATAATTAGGTGCATTCTAAGAAAATAATTGTATACTTTAATGTCGTAGCATGCAATTTCGTTGCTCCAAAAATACTATGTCTGCTTGTCATAAATGCTTCGCAGAGACATATTAAGCGTTAAGAAGTTTCATCCTCTTGTCCACATCCTCTGCATATTGGTTCTTCTTTAAGGCCCAACATGCGCAAATATTTATTTAATTGACAGTGTTCTGTTCAGTGATGACCACGAGTTCGAGCTTTACTCGACTCGTCTCAAAACAAGACTCAAAAGGAGTCAAGTTTCGAGTCAAACTTAAAAATTTTACTTCGAGTAGGATTTGGAGTTAAGCCATTAATTTCTCTAGTCGAGTGAAGTTCTTCTGCTCGAGTTTCAAGTTTTTTCAGGTCATTATACATGTTTCAATTTCCAATTTGAATTACTACTTTGCGGCAAAGCTTGGAACCAGGAATATACGCGTTCACAACAACATAATTTCACTTTCTAATTTAAATTTCAATTCCAATCTTGTCAAACTTTTCAATTCCATTTTAAGGTAACGCATGCACATGGTTAGAGATGCATTCGGGCGGGCCGGGCCGGGCTTTGAGGTTTGGATCGACTCGGCCCGAAAATAAAAATTACCGGCCCGACTCGAAGATCGACTCGACAAAAAAATTAGCTAGCCCGGCTCGAAAATTGACTCGAAATCGAGCCGGGCTTCGGGCCGGGCCGGGCCAAAGCTCGAAATTGGGTGCATCCGGCATTCCTAACGTTGATTTTTATGTTAAGGCAAAATGTTTAACTTTTTTCGTGTCAAACTTATAAAAAACCTCTACATTCTTATAACTTTCAACATTAGTTAACATAAGTAGTTAAAAAAGAGACCCTTCTAGTGTAAGTTTGTTATAAAAATTACTGACCTACGAGTACTTAACACTTTGTTTACCAAAGCCGTTCGAAAATTTAAACAACTTTTTCACAAATCTTATATAAAAAATGTAATTTACATAAGGATTTTTTATCTAACTTTGTTTCTGCTCAAAAATAGGACAAGAAATCATTATGTTAGGAACAAAAATCACTTTTATTTAAGTATAGGAGTAATAACAATAATAATAGCATCATCACAATATAATTATTATGCTTTAATGAATAACCTTGAATTCTTGAAGTAAAATAATACATTTTTATTTATTAATATGTGAACTGTGTTGTTATTAAATCATTTTGATCCTTTTTAACTTCATCCATTTTCATTAAAATATTAAGGAAACTGTGCATTTGAATGAACTATAAGATTTTTCGGGCCGGGCCAAAATCAAAAGTCCGGCTCGCCTCGATTTTTGAAAATGATTAGCCCGATAAAAAATATCTTCGGCCCGGCTCGATGATCGACTCGAAATCGAGGCGGGCTTCGGGCCGGGCCGGGTCAAAGCTCGAAATCGAGTGCATCTCTACACATGGTGTTGCTGAACGTCAATTGTCAAGCTATCTGTCATTATTTTGTTATTATCTTGGAGTTTATTGTGAAACTTTAGAAATGATTCACAAAGAAGCTCTTCAGCTTCAATTATATCTTTTGTTAAAAGTCTCGATGTACTCGTAAACAAATATGTACGGAAATGTGGACAAGAAGCACAATATAAGGAAGTGGAGTCTGATAGTTTGCGCATGCGTAAAATTTGGTTGTGAACGCAGTTTTAATATTTACGAAATATAATTTGTTTATTTTTAAAATAAAATACCTACCTTATAAATTTGGTATAGAAATAATTTTACCATCATTTTCATACTCAGGACTTAATAATTGATTTTTTAGTGAAAAAAAATATAAATATGCGTCATTTAACTCGAAACTTAACTCTTTTCCGAGTCAAGTTTCGAATTGAACTTGTCTTTTGTTCGAGGCAAGTTTCAATTCGTATATTCTTGAATCCATCCCTAGTTCTCTTACTAATCCTGTTTATAATCTAACATCTTGCTTGCTCATTAAGAGTAAATTGTCTTTTCTTAGATGGCCCATTCGGAAGAACTTGAAGAGTCTCTGACCCGTCCAATGCCATTTGAGTCGCCAAACAAAGTATTAATTTTCTGCTTAACGTAGTTTCTAGTTTCTTTCCTTTTCTGAGTGTCCGTGTATCCATATTACTTTGAATTTTTTCCTCGCTCCTAGGGATTGCTTGGTTTACTTTCGTGGTTTCGTTATTTTATGCATTCATTTAGTTGAAACTAGATTCTGGATTTTAAAAAAGCGAAAGCAGAAGGCTTGAAAGTAGCAAGAATTTTGAATAGAGTGAGTGTGGGACGTACATATTAAGGATATAAAAAGTCGAATATTTTAGAAACCATTTACTTTATAAAACTTCGATAGTCTCTATAAATCAATTTCGAAGTCTAATTTTAATATAAGTGACTCATTTTCTAATAAGTACTATGGTTTTTATACGAGCTCTTCGTCTTAATAGTTCGTTCTACGAGTAAAAATCTATTTCCATATTTAAGTTAAATTTTATCCAGTTAAAAATTAAATTGTATTTTCAGTATTGATAAATTTAAAAAGGGATAATCACTAGATTCAACATATGAGCCAAGGCCATAATAATTCGACCGGATATAAAATTTCAACAAACAAATTATAAAACCTAAGCAAATGATGAGAAATTTCTACAAATTTCTTTCGACTAATTTAGAATATAGATTATGTTATTCAATTATTGCGCTATTTGATATTTGGTTACATCGCCTTTAATAAGAGCTTTAATTCTATTAGGCATTATATCTTCAAGATCTGCAAATTCTTATATTAGAGTATTGTCTCATACGTCTTTCAAGGTACATTTTTACGCAGTTTTAATGTTGTATTAAAAGTAAAGCGTCTCGGTAGAAGATAATCTAAACAAGAAAATGACCCTTTAAATGCCAGTCAACCTATTGTCACCCATCAATTGGACCATAATTTTTGTAAGTTTTAAGTATATCTTTAATCCTACAGTACAAGCATCCGGTCTCAGGGACCAATGATTAATAAAATTTCTATTATTTCTGTAATCTCAAGTGTGATGAAACTCCGACCGAGGTTATGTATACTATTTTATAAATCAATTCAGAACGTGAGGGGCAGCTGTCAGAAATAAATTTCATACATAATTTACTCAATGATGGAGTCATGGAAAAATTTATGATTTAATTTTATGATTGAATTGTATCAAAATCAAAATTTCTCGAATAATCACTCCTGTGGAGGGTTGGTGACTTCATTCTGGAATAATCTATTTTATTCACAATCATCCTCATTCAATCAATGAGTTATAACCTTTAATTTAATTTATATTTTTGACAGCTCTCTTAAAATTTGTTTTAGCCTACTTTATTATAAGGATCTATGACAGTGTTGCTAGACAACCTCTATATTAACATTTCCAAGCCAAGAGATGGAAGTGAAATCTGTTATTTCCATCCCAAAAGCTTGTCATTAAAGTTATGAATGACGTATTTCCCAACCTCCAAAACGTTAGGAATCGGTATATTACTAAAATGATTGTGAATAAACATAATTTTCCTAACCTTTTGGAGGTTGGGAAATACGTCATTCCTAACTTTAATGACAATCTCTTGGATTGGAAATAACAGATTTCACTTCCATCTCTTGGGTTGGAAATGTTTATGTAGGGGTTATCTAGCAACATTGCCGTAAGTAGATCCCATAATTAAGTAGGCTAAAGAAATTTTAAGACACCTGTCAAAATATTAATAAAATTAAAGATTATAATTCATTGATTTATTTTGAAAATTATTGATTTAAAATGAGCATGATTGTGAATAAAATAGTATACATAACCTCGGTGAGAGTTTCATAACAGCCTCGCGCATTATCTCACCTCGAGGCTTCGCCTCTCGGCAATATACATAAGTCCTCGGCTGTAATGAAACATCTTCTACCTCGGATGTAATATACTATTACAGTTTATCTATAATCTTTCCATTTACTTCCTTTTTTAGCCGAATGGTCTAGACTATAGTGACAGTATATACATAGTGTGGCCAATAGGGGGATCGATTTTGATTGGTCTGCGCGAATTTGCCTAAATATGGCGGATATTATACCGACAAAGTGACATTTTCAGATTTGTTACGTGAATTATACGTGAATTGAAGGTAATTATATTATATTTATATTTTAGATAGTGCAAATAATTAAATTACACGTGTATGTATATTTATAACATAGTAATATAAACATATTTTTTAACATCACATTTTTTTTAGGTTAACTGTCAAAATTACTAAAAAAATGTCTAATATTAAGGTATATATTTTAGATGCCTGGTTGCGTGACGGTTGGTTGTGAAAACAGTTCTTCGAAAGGATTTAAAATGAAAATAAATATTGTTTCCATTTAATATGCTCTTTCATTAATTGTTTATCGAATTTTGCTTAGTTATCACATCATATGAATTCAAATTTCCCGGGCATTTTGCCTAAATATGGCGGCGGTTGGCCACACTATGTATATACAGTCACTATAGTCTAGACCATTATGTGCGCTTGTGTGTCAAAATTTAGTATTTCGGTACGGTCAAAGTAATCGAAAGAATATTGTAGAAATATCTCATCATTTGTGTAGATCTTATAATTTATTGAAAATGTAAGCTGTAACGTATATTAAGCGTTAACGGAACTTATTTTAATTTAAAACTTCGACATTAAAACGTATCTAGAACAAACTATTATGACAAAGGGCTCGTATCATACATATAAAATAACATCTTCAGCAAGGTCAACAAATATAAAATTTCCTCTGTCGTTTACTTTAAAAACCATCATCCTTACTCCTTTATTAAACATTGTAACCTTTTCATAGAATTTCTTCTAAATCTCTGCTGTAAAATTTTTGCGGAACAATACAATCTGGGCTTCGTAGCCCTTTCTCGTTGCTTTTGCTGGGTACTAACTTTTTCATCAGCTGAAATTACCAGGTCCCTCTTAATTTGGTTTTAACTGAGAGCGCCTCTCGCAACGTACAGGCCACTGTTTGAACTCGGAGATTTACCAACGTTTTGAATATTAAATGCGTAATTATAGTTCTTGCTTGTGGCAGCAGTGGTTACCTGTAGAAGAACTGGTGGAAAGGTTCAACGAAAATGAATATTTCATCATACAGTCTAGTCTTCTATACATATTTTGTGTGCTCATACAAAGTGTTTTACAATTAAACAACAAAATTGAAAATTCTCATATGGAATTTAAGATTAAGCGAATTCACCTAGAAATAGTTATTTTTTTATACAAGACGATAAAATTGTATTTTATCAACGAGCGGAAAGTTTAATTCACTAGCTAATTTTATTCTTGTTTATACAATTGAAGTTATATGTAATATGAATCGCCAAAATGTATAATGTGTTTTTATTTAAATAAAAATTAAATTTCTTTATCTACCCTTGCTGTTATAGTAATTAACGTATCAAGGGTGCTATAAGGACAATAACGCCTGAGGTCAACAGTGTACTCTCCGAGGGCCTCTGGCCCGAGGTGGGTACGTTGACCGAAGGGGTTATTGTTCGTTTAACACCCGTGGTGCGTTCAACGTTTAACGTCCGACCGATATATTATTTTAATAACGATTTTTATCGATTTATGTCTTGTCATTGTGATTTGTGTTAGAGATATTAATCTACTTACTTAAACACTGTAACTAGGAAACGCGATATTTTTATTTGTTTACAACACCGATTTCATAGCAACAATTTTATAACAACCCTAGGGTGTTATTTGGTGTATAACAACCCTGAAAGCAGGGTTGTTATGATAAAATAACATACCAGTAGGACATTAAAGTATTATTTTATCTACCCTTGCGGTTAAAATGTCACTTAGTCAACTATTTCGAGTTGAACAAAGCACACTTTAAAATCTGCTATAGAAAAAAGTGTATTTTTGTATTACATGTAATATTTTATAAGTAAAAATGAAAAAATATTAATAGATAAAAAAATAACGATGAAAAATGTTCATGACTTCTTCATATGAAATGCTTCTGGTTGAGATACTGAAATTCTTCTTAAGTAGTATCCTGATACCAAGTTTCACAATTTTAGTGCAGTCTTAATAAAAATGTGTCTAACATTCATATAACATTCTTTTTAACTCAAAATTTTATTTCCCCTGTTATGAACCACTCTATACAAGGGCAAAATGTTGAAGGTTATTAATTTTCATAGACTATTTTAAACAGTATAATAATAATAATAATAATAATAATAATAATAATAATAAAAATAATAATAATACTTTTATTAGGCAAAGTTCAGCTCACAGCTGCTCTTCCACTTAACCTTCAAATTAATTACAAAAATAATACATATATAATACAAAAGAACAACTCAATATGGGGGCAATTTTCGGTTGCAACTTTTCTGGACATGGCGTAACGCACAAAACTCATGTCTGCAAAAATTGGGCAGTTATATTCATTTTTTATTAAAGTTATAACTAGAGAAAAACCCCCTTAACCTTAACAATAATTTTAAAAACTATATACAGTAAAATTTTTGAAAGAAGTCCGATCAAGGCCATCTACGAATTGCATTTGTGAATTAAGATTTTATGCTGTCCAATTTAGTAGTGTCGTTTACATAGTTTTTATGAGGTACACAAGATATTATGTACCCTCATAAAAACTAAGTAAAAGACACTACTAAATTTGACAGCACAAAATCTTAATTCATAGATACAATTCGTAGATGGCCTTTCAAAAATTTTACTGTACGTATTTCGAAAACTAAGTTCTCATCATCAGTAGAAACTACAAAATAAAAACAGAGAAGTTAAGATTACTCAGCATGTAAACCATGCCAGAGGTCAAAACAGCTCTGAGGAATAAGGGAGAGAACACGGGTCATGGGTGAGTGGATACCTAATTGGGTAACAAGATTAAACAAAGTAACTGTCTTATATTAACTCATATAATTTAGAATTTTGGATGATGATTATATGAGTTAATCTTAACTTCTCTGTTTTTACTTTGTAGATGAAGAGAACATAGTTCTCGAAATACGTATATAGTTATTAAAATTATTGTTAAGGTTAAGGGGTTTTTTCTTTAGTTTTATGCCAGAATTCGTTATAACCTATAACGTGTACAACTTTTATGTTACTTTTGTATTAATTTAATTTTTATCAAGCATTTTCTAACCTGTTATAAAATGAAATTGAATAAATTTAATAATTAATTAATGGGACTAAAACTTTCCAAAATTTACATATGTTTGGTGTCACTTGCTGCAGATTTTTTTTATATTATTGACACCACAACCATGGGGACCAACAGTCTGCAAAATACTGATTTCACATGTAAAATCCCCATTTATACCTTGAAAAATAACACCCGGTTTAAATAACCAGAACCCCCTCGGAAATAAAATCTTGGATACGGCCCTGCATATTCCCATAGATTTCCATCGTCGAATCTAATGAGTTTCGTATTGAACGAAAGATAAGACTCGTTCAAATTACATTAGCTTAGAATTAGATGGAGTTTGGTGCTATTTGTCAAATTTGACACATTTTCATGTGCCGTGGGCTCAACGAATGAAATTAGGCTAATGCTGACTTATTTCATTATATTGTGTGAAGCTAAATGCATCATTTATGAAATTATGTAGATTTAGATATAGAATGTGTGTTAATATGATAATTGTTGTTTTCTATCTGAATAGTAATTGATCAATTTGTTAATTCCAGATGATATTATAGATTAATTTAATTTGGCCGATGTTATAAACTACGAACACTAATATCTAACAATATCAATTATTATTTATTGATTTTCGGTACAGCTAAATAATATTAATTAATCCAGAAGTCACCTAATAATATCAATCTTAACACAGGCTATGAACTAAATAATTAATCATGGAACCCTGTTATACGTTCGTAATTTTTCTTATTCATTTGTATGTTTAATGTTTTACCATTTATCAATGTATCTATGATTTTATATACTTGTAGTTTTGACTACATATTTATTTATGTTATTATTATAAAAACCTAAAAAAGACAGCACCTTGCTGTCGAAACGTTGTTGTTTTTAATAAATTTATACAAAACTGTACCCAAATATTGTTTAATTTTATTAATAATGAGTTCTGAAAGCATATTTCAAAATATTAATTTTGTCTATTCGGTTAGCAATGTATTTATTAACAAGCCTAACAATTTTTACCTCTCGCTAAGAGAGGTTTTGGATTCATGCTAAAATTCGCATATCTTTTTTAGTCAATAAGCACGATTTAAAGTCCCTAGAATCCGATTATAACATTTTTAAAATGATGTCTGTATGTATGTATGTATGTATGTATGTATGTATGTGTGTGTGTGTGCGTGTGGATGTGTGTGTGTGTGTGTGTGTTCGTGTATGTCTGGATGTTGGAGGCACGAATCCTCAAAAACTTATAGGACGTAAGATCTGTTTAACTATGAATTCCTCAATCTGAAGAGCTGAAAAGGTTTTGGTAACAATTCAACAACCAGAAGTAGTAGTTTCTTAGAAAAATTCTTCTAAATATATTGTTTTGTAAATTTTTATTACAAATATTAAAAAACATAAAATTCTCCATCTAATACACTTAAAATTTTTATTATATCTTGTATAGATTTAGATATAAAGACACTATAATATATAGAATAATATAATCGCAGAGGCTAAGGCACTAAGGAAACCACTTGATACATTCAAATGTTTATGCCATAGTTTGTAAATGACAGATGTCATTGTCAAAAATCAACAGTTTTAGTGATATTCTGATAGCTTTTTCTGGGAAGTACATTTAATCTTTCTTATTGTTCTATTAATTAAATATTTGAAATTATAGGTAAAATGCATATATCCATCAGAAATCCCGGCAATCTGGTTAATGAATTGGAAGAATCTCTGATATATAGGAACTTTTTCATACAATGAAAAATATATATAATTAAAATTATGTGTGTGCAGAAGACATGTTAAATACAATAAAAAACAATATTTCGGTAAAGTACTGTAATTTTTTGTTATGAAACGACGGTTCGATAGCGAAGTGCAATACAATACTTATATAGCCTAATATGGAAATGGCGAGAGGTCTTGTGCTGGCCACAACAGATTTTTTAAAATGTTTTTGTACACTGATTCATTTAGAGTTTATTGCAAATGGAAACAAACCACTTCTAAAAGTTATTTGATAAAGAAAACTTTATTCGAAATTAGTTTCACAACTTGATATTACAGTACTCGAGGGGTTATCAATAATATGTACATTTTTCCAATATGTTGTTTTATTGCGCAAATAACTACTACTATACTTTAATAATAAATATTAAGAGTACATTATATGTTCCCTAAATGTGAGTCATACCCTATGACCATTAGTATGAACAATTGATTGAAGGTGGTTAGCGAGCAATTGACTATAGCATTGTGTTTTTCTGTCAATCGTGTATTCAGTAAATTAAAATTGAGATTTTGGTGTTCGCTGTTTTGAAAAAACTAACTTTTATAGGTGAAATTGCGGTACGTTATATTTATATAGGATAAAAATATATAGATATATAATTACTGGACAAATCTAATTAGTATTTCGTCCATCTTTTAGGCAAAAACTTTATTGTCGTCGTACATTTTCATAGGTTAGGTTTGAATATCTGTCACAAGTGACGCAGGCGCAAAACTAAGCAATTATAAAATTAAACTAAATGTTGAAAATAGCCAACTTCTCATGCTGGTTTATGCAGACAATTAAGTTAAAAAATTCAATTGCAAAACTAAACTAAAATAGCCAACTTCTTACGCTGGGGTATGCAGACAATTAAATTAAAAAAATAAATTGTAAAACACTAAACAAGTTGGAACACTTGTTATTAATGGCAACTAAACTAATGAAACTAAATTAAGAAGTTACCTATTTTCAACTTTTAGTCTAATTTTATAATCTCTTAGTTTTGCGCACTTATGTCAAGTGACCTGTGAAAATGTACGATGATAATAAAGTTTCTACAAAGAATAGCGATATGGACTTATTGAACAACTTCTATTTTTACCTCTCGCTAAGAGAGGTATTGGATTCATGCTAAAATTCGCATATCCAGATTTTATTGAATAAGCACGATTTAAGGTCCCTAGAATCCGATTATAACATTTTTAAAATGATGTCTGTGTGTGTGTGTGTGTGTGTGGATGTGTGTATGTGTGTGTGTGTGTGTATGTATGTATGTATGTCTGGATGTTGTAGTCACGATTCCTATATGACTTAAAAAATATTTAACTGCAGTTTCCTCCATCTGACATTCCAGGGAAGAGCTGAAAAGGTTTTGGTAACAATTGAACAACCGGAAGTAGTAGTTTCTTAGAAAAATTCTTCTAAATATAATTTTTTGGGAGGTTTTTTTATTAAATATTGAAGAACATAAAATTCTCCATCTAATACACTGTATAAATTTTATTATATCTTGTATAGATTTAGAGATAAAGACACTATAATTTATAGAGTGAGAGGCTACGGCACTAAGGAAACCAGTTGACAAATTCCAATATTTATAACATAATTTGTAAATGACACATGTCAGTGTCAAAAATCAACAGTTTTAGTGACATTCTGATAGCTTTTACCGGGAAGTATATTTAATTTTTCTTATTGTTTTATTAATTAAATATTTTAAATTATAGGTAAAATTGTGGTAAAATGCATATATCCATTAGAAATACCACCAATCTGGTTAATGAATTGGAACAATCTCTGACATTTGGAAACTTCCTCATACAATGAAAAATAGATATAATTAGAATTATATGTGTGCAGAAGACATGTTAAATATAATAAAAAACAATATTTGGGTAATGTTCTATAATATTTTGTTATAATACGACGGTTCGAAAGCGAAGTGCAATACCATACTTATATAGCCTAATATGGAAATGGCGAGAGGTCTTGTGCTGGCCACAACAGATTTTTTTTATAAATATAACGTACCGCAATTTCACCTATAAAAGTGTTTATGCACGGATGTATCATAATTTGAAAATTATACACGAATTTCTTTAACATAACGCCATTTTATAGCCCGCGGGCCTCATTATAGCCCGCCGGGCTATAATGAAACGTCAAACCAAATTATAACCTACAATATAAACAATTTAAACAGGCAACATGAAAAGTTTTTATTACAAATTGAAAAATTTTATATTCTTTAATGAAAAATGAAAATTAATTTTGTGATATTTATATGGAAAGCACGGAGATACACAAAATAAAACTCAAGTGACATAAAACAATAAACTATTGTTCTCCGCTTTCATAGCAACACTAGATACTGAATATACGAGGACAAATTCTTTTCGATACAATTTTTCTAACACTCATAATTTGAATATTTTCGTCCGTGCATAAAGTTTTGTATGTACCACGAGCGTAACTTGCTTTTATGGGCTTTGACGTGTTTTTATCCCTCGGCTTACGCCTCGGGCTTAAAATCCCGCCGCAGGCCATAAAAGCCTCCTTACGCTCTTAATACGTAAATAACTATTATACGAAATGTCAAATATAAAATTCTTAATTTTAATTTACTACATAATTTAGTTTCGCAATTTAGTGGCTAAGTTTAATTTTAAAATTTACATTCTGCGTATAGCCAGAATTAATTTAGTTTCATTAGTTTTGTTTTTAAGACGTTTTTAAACGTTTTCATTGCGACAATTATTTCTGCTTGTTTAGTTTAGTTTTACAATTTATATTTTAATTTAATTGTCTGCATATACCCAGCATTAATTTCTTAATTTATTATCTCATTTGCCATTAGTTTTTCATATTTAATAAAATAATTTCCCTCAAAGTGTGCTTTCACGTACCTTCGTGACTTGCTTCCAAATTTCGTTGTAAATACTCATTATCTGTATCCATTGTAATTAAGATGTCTATCTTGAAACAGACCCGAATATCTTGTAATGACAAACAATTATAGCATTATTTTGTTTAGAACCACCCACTTAAAACTGACATTGTTTTACCTTCATTGTAACAGTGACAATACCTTCTAAAAAGTTAAAAAAAACGCGTGTTGCTTTAATTAATAAAATATCAAATTTCGAATCAATAAGGGAGTGCTTCTTTGAAAGTTGACCTAATTAAAAAGTTTTCTTTATTTGGATTGAGTCAAATATCTATGAGTAGCAATTATCTTCATTTCTTCTTTGCAAGTATTTCATTTCATGATTGTTATAATTATTTGAACCGAGGCAGGTGTAATTACTTGATTACTGATGCAAAATAGAAAATCTACAAGACAGGTATTAATATATCAACAGGAATACTATCCTGTACTGCATTATTATTGACGGGTTGATAATTATCAGGCTAGTTAATACCATTGTTCTTGTTCACTGTACCCTACGATTAATATCAATTAGGTACTATTTGTCGCTGGAAATGGTAGTTTATCAAAATTATTTTTTCTGGAAAATGGACATAGTTCGTTTTAAACGATTAATTTTACTGTATTATTATAAAAGAAGCTGTATATTTATTTGCAACTGTTATTTTATTTATACATTCAACGTTTTTATACAGTTTTTATTATTTATATAATTTTTTAAATGCGAAGAAATATCGAACCGGCAATACGAAAGTTCTGAGTTCAAATCCCGGTGAAATGTATGAAATTTTCACAAAATATTTCTTCGTATTATTATTTTAATTGTAGTGTTGGAGTTATCGTCAGAGAAATTTTTGTCATACACACAAAGACACATACATACACACACACATACACACACACACATACATACACACACAAAAATCATCGTAAAATAAGTATAATCGTATTCTAGGGACCCTAAAACGTATTTATTCATTAAAAATTCACCACCAAATTTTTTGACCAAAGACACTACCTTCCTTACCTAAAGGTGACGGAAGGTAAAAAACACAATATAAGAAATAATAAAACATTTTACCATTTTTTTCTTCTACTTCTTAAAAGCTGATTTCAGGCTGACTTAAAAACTATTTAAACTGACGAATTAAAAATCATGATTCAAAAATGCCCTCTGGTTAATTACATATTTTCATTAACAACTATACCTAATTTAAAATAATGATGACCTTAGTTTATTCTCAATTTGCAATTAAATTTCAAATGACAAATAATAATATTTATTCGAAACAGCACAATCGTACAAGAATAAGTCGTAGAATTATGTTACATAATTAATTATGGAAATTTTAAAATATATCATAGCATATTACACATCGTTCGGTGTGCCAATGTACTTTTATAATATAATAATAGTAGTGATAAATATTTTTTAGACGACCATTGTGATAAGTATTACATTTCAACGTAGTATCTTAACACTGAAAGTTGAACTTATAACAATAGTGTTACGATATATTTCATATCGTAATAGTTGACATGGTTGCTAGGTTACTGTGTCATTATTTTCTGGCTATATGTATACATTATTCATTTGTCAACTGTCCGTACGTTTGAACCTAAATTTCAGTTTTGAAAAAAAAGTAAAATTTATTTATGCTCTTCTAAAAAATAATGTTCATAACTTGTGTGAAATACAAATATCTTAGCTCGTGTGTATTGACTTGCACTCGCATGACATTTGGTATATTTCATAACTTATTACGAAAATAACTATATTGTCTATCAAGTTTTCACTTATTAAAATTTTGTTGACATATGGAGATGAGTTAATTTTTCCATATAATTCTGGAGATAATAATAATAATAATAATGATGGAGATGCTAAAGACGCACAGAAGCAACCATACTTTATCTGCGATTAGAGCCCAAGACCCTTTGGTTTAACATTAAATTTGCCTAAAATTTGTATTTGACAGAATTTTTGTATCTAACATAACCCAGTAGATGTCACTAGTAGCTATGAACGTGAATGTGGCTATGAATATGTTCAGTGTGAAGTGTGCAATGAAAATGAGACCTCTTTGAGTGAGACCAAAGAGAAGAAAGATAAGACATACAAAAGTCCATATTAAATATTCTCCACATTTAGTTTTTTATTTAATACAGTATTTTTTGATGTGTTTTCTTCTATAATTTTGTTGATTAAATCATCATTTTCATTGACAGGGTGAAAATGACATTTCTAAATTAAAACAATTAATCTTTAATTATATGTCAAAAACTGTTTGTTACTTAGCAACTTAGTGACATAAGTGATAATTGTCTTAGGATAATTATCAGTGTAAGTTTGTTTTGATTGGTTACTTTCACACACGTGGTCAGCAATAAAGGGATTCAATTGGATAATTTTTTAACCAAAAAAGTAATATCCCAAGACCTCCTGATTTTATCGATAAATTTTTATTTTGCACGAATTTTTTTGCTTAGCAACAAACACGAAAGCAAACTGCCATGGTAAATCCCGACTCCGAAGGAGGAGGAGTTTTACCTAATGTCAGTTTGCTTGAGTGATTTTGCTTAAAAGCAAAAAAAATGAGTGCTTAAAAATAAAAGTTTATCGGAGAAAATCTGAGAGGTCGTGTGGAATTCGGTGAGATAAATTCCAAAGACAACGCAAAATGAAACTTGACACATTAATTGTCACACTGACAGTTATAAACAATAACAACTGTTTATTTACTTAGTAGCGGAAAATTATAGGGGTAACGGGGTTTTATCAGTATAATACTGTTCCCATTGGTTCCAAGTCGTTGGAATTTATCAGTATAAGTTTGTTTTGATCAGAAATACAGGGATTAAATTGGGTAATTTTTGAACCAAAAATTTTTCAGGAAAATCTACGTCACACGTTTTATGCGTAAAACTGCATTTAGAAAAGACAATAAATAAAACATTAAATTTTACTACAGTGAAGTACCCCATTAGATATTTTTTAAGCTGTGATGCATAGGAAAGTACCTACCTTACTTTTCTATGCTGTGGCTACGTTGTCTCCAGTGCCGGCGTTTCCAGGCCTCACCACACGGACACTCATTGCTGGCGTAAATACTGCACTACAGGGTCATTTTTGTGCCATTTAAAATTCGAAATAATTTTGGAATAGATCGGGATCAAACCCTGGTCCCTAGATTTGCGACCAGACGCTCAGGCACTATTTAAAATTTTGTTTTCCACGGCCTTTCTTACTTTCTTGTTCTCATTAGTTCTAGCATGATCACTTAATTAGAAAAAATGGATTTTATATTTTGTTTATTATTGTTTATTTATTACAAAAAATAGGTCACATACCAACATAATGTTTTAGTTTCTACATTACTTTCATTGGAAAACCAATTCGTAAATCCTTTATATTTGTCATATATCCTTGTCACAATACGTGCAATTGTTTCCTTCTTGGGAACAATCCCTCATCGACGTAGGTCGGTAAGGTAGGGCACGTCGAACGAGAGTTACGCGCGCTGATATTTATTTTTATCAGGTGAACGTGCGAAGAATTTCTGGAGCTGCACCAACTCCAAGCTCTCCAATAAAACTGTTACGGAATCACGAGACATCTACATTCATTGCTTTTATTTTACTGCACGGCCGCGCCGACACTTTTTATACCTGAGATGAAATCCTGAAATACAAATAGACAAATCTGAATTATTTATAACAAAAAAAGAAAGAAATGGGTCACAATAGGCAATAAACGGGTGAAGGTAACGAAGAAAGTAACTAGCAGGGAATATTAATATCATTATACTTTTTAGTTCTCATTAGTGGAAATTATCACATATTATTCCGATTCACAAATCCGGTGACATTCATTATAGTAATTATAGACCAATATCCATATTATCTAGTTTCGAAAAAATATTTGAAGTCTTGGTAGTGCAGGAATTAAAATCTGAACTGAACTTGAAAACATTATAGTGTATCAACAAAACAGTTTCTATTCTGGGAGGTCTGTACTAATAAATTTAATTCCTTTTACCGAAGATTTGAGTGCAAATATGGATAAGAAATTACAAACCGAGGTAATTTACATTGATTTTGCAAGGCATTCGATCGGGTACACCATCCCACGCCAATTTTTAAACTTGAACTTCTAGGAATGCATGGATCTTTATTAAGATGGATAGAATCATATTTAACCAATCGATCGCAATTAGTATCTTTCAAATCATGCATATTTTCCGTTCCATCTGGGGTACCACAAGGATCTCACGTGGGTCCCTTACTTCTCAACGCTTTTATATACGATATGTTTCCTTCATTCGAAATTTACTTTATACGCTGATGATTTAAAATTTTACAAGACTATAAAAATATGGAAGACTGTCAAGCATTACAAACTGATTTAAGCCGCTTGCAAATTATTTTGAACTTAATCATTTATCTCTAAATGTCGCTAAGTGCTATTTTGTTAACTTTACAAGAAACCGTACAAAAATTGTATATAATTATAGTTTGAAGACTTGGGAATACTACATGATTCAAAATTACTTTTCAATTTACACCTTGATGTTATTATTAAAGAATCATAAAATTCTGGGATTTATTTTCAGATATTGTAAATATTTTAAAAATCCTTAATCCATTGTTTGGTTATACAATTCATTTATAATGTCAAAGTTGGAATAGGGTTCTACAATTAGGAATCCTTGTTATATCAAAAATATTAATTTGTTGGAAAATGTTCAAAAAAAAAGATATATAAATTTCAAATTTAATCTTGAAATAGTCGATTATGCAACTGTGCTACAATATTTTCAAATATTAACTTTGGAAACTGGAAGAATTAATCTAGATATATTATTTTTATACAAAGTTTTGAGCAACTTAATATTTTCTGAAAGTATATTACCCTATACTAATTTCCATATACCCAGTAAAGTTACCAGGTCTAGAGATTTATTTTACATTCCCTCGCATCATAGAAGTAGCTATAAAAACTCCTCTATTAATAAAATTTTAACATTATATAATAAAAATTTCAACCAAATAGACGTATTCCATTTTTCAATACATAGATTTAAATTTTTCCTCAAGTAGCATCGATTTGGACAAGTGTATCCAGGTCTGAAATGTATTTAAAGAGAAAATCTGTTATTTTTTATTATTTATTTAAATTGCGAGGCTAATTGTTACAACAAGTAGGTACAAATGTTAATAATTTCATATCATTTGGATCATATGATTCTAAGTTAAATGGTGGTTGGTGATGCATGTAGTGATTTATGCTAAATGCTTTCAGTTTTTATATAAAATAGTGCTACTTTTTAAAAAGGTTTAGAATAAATTACAAACTTGTGTTAGTGAAAGATAGTTAAGTTATATAGTGCAGTGTAATTGTGAACTTTAACCTCCTCAAAAGTAAGTAAACTTTTACAACATTAAAATACTTGAACATCATTTTTATGGATATATGTAGGCACATTGTATATGTTATTATTGTTTGGCGGAATTTTGTCTCAAGATAAATTGCTCTCCATTTAACTGATGGTGTTTCTGTTAGATTGTTATTAAACTTGTTTGCTCGTTTGTAAAACCGTCTAATCAGAGTGTGAAGGAAAGTCAGAGATAATGAAAATTTGTACGACATTTATAGAATGAAATTTTACGTCCACTTATAACATAATATTTGAATTTTAAAACTTTGTGAATTAGCACGATTTGAGATAAACTGCAGAGAAATTCCGGAAAATCAGTAAAGAATTGAAATATATTAATCATTTATACTTTTCATTTATTTTTTAAGTATTACTACTTTCTTTTCCATTAATGGAAATTTTAATACAATAATTAAGCCAATTTTACATTTCTCAATTTTTGCGTTAATTTTAATAATTTGGTCAAGTTCTAGAAATTAACCTTAAAACACTTGCATTATATTTGTCAATTTTTGCGTCAAATTTAAGCTGCTGAATAAGCTGGAAATAAAGCACGTACTATTTTTCTTCAATTTTTTAGTGCTTTCTAGTAATTTTAATAACACACCGAAATATCAATTTAATTATATGACTATTACATGTTGATGACTTTTAATATTTCAATATGAAAAAATTTGTTGTGGCCAGCACAAGACCTTCCGTCAATTCGATATATTTTGTACAAATCCCATACCAAAAGATCCTTGAAACAGATATATAATATCATGCAAAATCTAACAAGAACACATACTATTTTTTACAAATTCCATACCAAAAGTTCATTTGAAAAGGTTCTACAAATCCAATAAAATTATCACATAAACACACACTAAGTAAAATGCACTTGACACTTCCTTCATTTCTTCTTCAACTTTCCCCTATTTTATTAGGGGTCGCTGTTTCCTCTTCTCTTCTACTCATTCTTGTTCAACGCATCTTCTTCACACATTCCTTTCTTTCTCAAGTCTTCTGCAATACAGTCTTTCCATCTTTTCTTTGGCCTTTCTCTGGATGTCACTTGCGAGGAACGCTATGACATACCAATTTTAGATCCTTTACTTTCTATATTTGGTTTTGCACTTGCAACTGACATCTGTCAATTAAAATTTTTTGAATATACCTATCAGCTGTTTACATGATAAATAGCAAAGCTGACTAATTTTTGAAAATTAATTTCTTTATAACGCTTTAAATCTACATCTATTGAATATGAAAATGTATAATCTCACCGTATAGAGAGGAATATTTTCTTTAATATGTATAATAACAAAAAGTCAAAAAATAATATTTAATTGCGTTTTTTTAAGAAAAACTGTTAAAAACTTCAAGTAAGGGTACTTCCGGTGGATCAATTATAACCAAAATCCAATCAACTCTTCATATGGTCGTACAGAAGAGGAATACGAAAGAATTAAAATTTTTAGAATTGTAGTATTGGAGTTATCGTTGGAGAAAAATATGTCACACACGGACACACACACGCACACACGGACACACACACACACACACGGACACACACACACACACACACACACACACACACACACACACACACACACACATACAGACATCATCTTAAAAATGGTATATTCGTATTGTAGGGATCGTAAAACGTGCTTATTCATTAAAAACTCACCACCGATTTTTTTGACCAAAGACAATACCTTCCTTACCTAAAGGTGACGGAAGGTAAAAATTGATAAATGTAAACAGATGGCTACAAATTGATAAATTTATTGTACAATTTTAAATTCAATTTATTAAGCTTGGCCAAGTTCTTACGCAAACATAAAACGGGCATTAGGCTAGGGACAATGATTTGTATTTTTTTTTTTCTTGTTCTTCGATTATAGGCTTTTTTATTAAGAGCGGTTACCTATAATTACATGGTCACCGCATTTTATTGAGCATTAGAAGCTATTTCATATAATTGTGAATACGTCAAACATGCAATCGTGGTATGTAAAACCTCTACCTATCTAATGCTTTGACAGTTTTTATATTTAAGTTAAGTATTTTTCAGTAATAGTATAATAATTATTGGTATCTGAATCTGTGACATTTTTTGTAAACGAGCATGAATTAAATATTAATACTACACCTGAAAACATACTTGAATAATTAGTATTGATAAAAAAAGTCTTCATTAAAAAATTGTACAATAAATAAAAAATCCTAATTCGGAGTAGGCTGTGAACAAAAAAAGTATGAAAATTTAAAAGTATTTAATTGCCAATTTAACACGAAATATTGTCAAAAATGTTATCTAATGAAATCAAAGTTTTTCTTCGTGAATCTTTATTTTAGAAATAGAAATAAATTCGAAAACTGTAAATGGCAACTGGATCTTTTTTTATTATCTTTTCTCCTTAAAATTACATTTCACGATCAATTTTGACAACTACTTATAATTACAACATTAATGTCAATCCCGTAATAAAAGCGCTTTTATGGACCACTCTCCTCAATATAATGTGAAAGTACGCTCCATAAAAGCGCTTTTATTATAAAAGTATGCTCGTAATACATGCCAACGTATTTACTTATATTAATTTTCAACCAAAATCATGTTTTCTTCCTCAAGAAGGCAAATTACTTTCATATGTTGAGAATCGTGAGCATCTACGTTTGAAAATATTGTGGAGTAATTTCTATACCCTCCTCGTTAGTAGAGTAAGTAGAACATCACTTTGGAGTAAACTCTGTCTGTTTTGGAACAGGTTGAGTAAACTCTGAGAGTAAGGTTATTAGTTTTGAAACGACTGTTATAATAATTTCGTACTCTTAAGAGTAGGATTTTGGAACGCAGCCCAGCCAGCAACGCTGTCAGCGTTAGCCAATAGTAGTCAAGATTTCCGAGCATGCGCATAATTGCCGGTTGGGTGTTTGTGAGAGATAGACTTATGCAGAAATGATATTTCCATTTCACAGTGTTTCCTTCACCTACTCTTATGGGAAAGATGCGAGCATTAGCAATATATTAGTTAATAGGTATATGATTTTTAGAAGAAAATGCAACCTGCAACTAGGTTAGATGAATAAAATACGCCTTTAACGAATTATACTAGCACTGTCAAAAATATTTATAAAACACATTGATTACTAATTGATTTTAAATAAAATATTATGCACACCTCGCGGGAATACTTATTTTAACCTCGCCTTTATAGCTGACCTCTATGATACGCTCTGATGTAATGAAGCATTTCCCGGTTCTGTATATAATAAACTATTTCAATATTACATACATTATTACACGATTATCTTACATTGTGAAAACTATCGTTAAGTCCAAAAATAATTCTTTGTGCAATAAAGTAGAAAGGCTATCAGATCTTTGTGTTTCGCTCATATTTCATAAAGTATTCCTCTTCACGAGTAGATTTGAAAAGTAAAGTATCTAGCATGATAAGCGCACAGCGCATAATACATCGGGTATGTGACGATGAAAATTTAAATTTAAAATACGTAAGTGTGTGAATATAACAGGATTTCAGCTATCTGCATACTAAGAGTTTTTATTGGAGCTCTTTGACGTCTTTATGTTCAAAGGCAGGTACTTGGCTTGAAAATTTATGCCGAAATTTTACAGGCTAAAATGTGAATAAATATCTCATCGCATTCAAGAGATTTTAGCACATCAACATTGTTCTCATAACAGGCTGTCGGCGCCCGATAGTTGAGTTTATGGTTGTCGCCAAAGGATTTAACTTCATTTGTAATCTCAAAGCAAGGACAGTAAAACGAAGAATTTAATTAGTTTTTCAAATAAGGAGTTGCATTCATCATCATTTGTGGCACGACAAGTCTTTAAAGTCTAAAGCACAGTTGTAGTAACTATTCCTACAACATTCTTAATTAGTACATTTAGTTAATACTACGACTAAAAAGGGTTATACTCGCTTCTAAATTTTTAAGCCGTAATAGACTTTTTCAATATAAATTAGGTATTTTTATTAAGAGCAGGTACTTGAATAGTAACCGCATTTTATTGAGCATTAACATCAGCAGTTAACCTAGTTAACTGCGGTTACGTCAAACATGTAACCATGGTATGTAGGACGGTTACAGTTTATGTCAAGATAAATGCACATTGACTTCGACTTCTTAGGCTCGGTTAATCCATAATCCCGGGATATTTCCTTACCTGAGAGGAGGTCAGGGACAAATTCCAAATTTACAGTATAAACCGGGAAATATACAGTTAAATTCTTTTACAGCCCGATTCACAAAAAAGTTTAAGATAATCTTCATTTTTGGATTAGCGAATTCTATACTATTCTGGTATTTAAAATTAAATTTTCATTATATTATCAATAAAGGAAGATACTAGGAATAGATTAGACTATATTTTAAGGCGATTGCCGGTGCAACGCTAAACAGCACTTTAATAGAAATCAAACTACACTCGTAAATTTAAGTTATAACTTCAAACTTGATACCATTGTATAGTAGATAGATCAATGCATGGGGCTGACCAATTATTTTGCATAATTATTAATTTCTATTGCATTTAAATTTAGTTCGAAAAACATCATAAAAATGGCTATTTTAAAATTTATTTTTAACACGATAACTGTACTTTATACAAAAAATGTTTGGGTCACCCCCATAGCGCCCGCCTTTAGTAGTAAGTTTGTGAAATCTAAATTATCTCTTTTAGTTTAGCTGTGATTTGATTTCTACTAAACCCCTTTTTGGCGCTTATTTCAGAAATCGGAACGATAGACTATGGAGGAGAAAGTGTTAGGAGAATATGTTCCCCCTCTACTACACACATCTTCTCTCTCACTCTAACAATTTGCTTCACAACACGGGCTGAGTTTTCCCCTTATGCTTTAAACAAGGACAAACATATAAAAGCAGATAGAGAGAAATAAACTTAGCAATATTAAAAGTAGTGGGGGAATGTAAGAAGTTTGTCTGCACTAGTGTCATACTAGCTACAAAACTGATTTCGCTGAGCGACCGGCAATGCTCTTAAGATATAAACTGTCAAAATTAGAGTAGAATTCGCTAATCCAAAAATGAGGATTAGCTTAAACTTTTTTGTGAATTGGGCTGATAATGTATTTCGTATTTCGCAAAACTTTGTTGTACGTTATTCTTGTTATTTCGTTTCAAGTGTTCATTTATAAGCAACTGAAGTAAAATGTGGTATCCGAGAAGTGATTCTTCTAATGAAAAAGATAATTCTAATATTTTAAGTGAGGAAGGAGAACATGTTAAACAAAATCATGTATCGTACGAAGCAAAACAAATTATTTTTAATTAACAATTCCTTAAAAAGTGTTCATGGAAGTGGAAGTATTCACAAAACGGGAACGGTAGAATTAACAAAAGTGAAATATTACACTATACGCCGAATTGTTAACAACGGAGTTACACCAAGAAAACGTAGGTGTGGCCACTAAATTACAAGTGGTCAGTGAATTTGAAGCTGATCCGCCGCAAAGTTTACAAAATGTATGAAGAAAAACTACTTCCGTTGTAATTTATGTATATATTTTTAATATTTGTAAAATGAAATGTGACGAAAGCATTATTGTTGATTCTTAATTTATGTATCTACATGTCTTTAATATTTGTGAAATGTAAAAAATGTGACGAAAGCATTATTATTAATTGTTAATTTGTGTCTATATGTTTTTAATATTTGTAAAATGTAAAAAATATAAACATATTATTGAATAATAAATTGTATTATTATGAATTTTAATATCTAATTTGTGCTAAGTGTTTTAAATTTGGTAATTTGAAAAAAAATTCCTACCTTTGCAAATTACTTAAACAAATACGTGCTGAGATGGGCGGAAAAGTCATTGTACATTTATCTTGACACGACCTACACGTGCCTATCCTTTTCTACTGTTTTGACAGTTTTGACATTTTGGTAGTTGAAGTAAAATAAAATCTGTAACAAAGTATTTTGTATCATAATAATACGCTTTAATTGAAATATATGACACTACCTACAAGATAAATATTTGACAAATAAAACTATTAGACCAGGTAATCAAGTATTAAATTCGTAATTTTTTAGTAATTTAAATTTTTAATTTTGTATTTTTGTAACAAGTTTATAAAAAAATGTCCAAAAACCCAAAAAACTGTTTTGCATTTTTAATCCAAGATGGCGGCTTGCCCCGCGCCTCCCCAAGGTTGAAAACTTGATTTTATATCAGATTCCTAACCTAGACAAAATATGTTAAATCAAATCATAATATCCCCTTTTGCAAGATAAAAAAAACCTCTACTGACTGGATTATTCTACTCGTATTTCTAGCAAAGTTAGTAGCTGAAACGCCAAACAATGTTTTAGAAATTTTAAGATCCTTTAATACATTACATAGGTCATCACCTTATTTTGACGCTCACTATAATAATGTTCAAAACCTGTTCATCTACTTTTAAAATCAGAAACCCTTAAATCCACCATTCTTATCGAAGGAAAAGAAATATATCTATGTAAGCTTTGATCTTCGTATCCGTTTTCCCTTTCACTACAAAGAATTTTCTTATCCTTTATTTATACAAGTATACCTGACTTATAATTATTATAAAATGAATATAATAAAATTCCATTCTCTTATTTCTCATAGATATTTCATATGATAAATATCGTCCGTATAATTATAACGCGAAGCTTGTAAATATTGAATGAGAAAGAAAAGTTTCGCTTCCATAATACTAACTAAAGAATAATGATGATTGATGAGTTGGTCGTCCAGCAGTAGAAAGTTTTATGCTGATCATTTCGGAAATACGAGTATTACACTAAATTCCTTCATATGAATTTGTTCTTCTGCTGACAGGATTCTCAACACTAGGGTGTTTTATTGGAGTAAATACCTGATGCTTACTGTGTAAATACATTAAAATTTACTATAGATGTTCTATATATGTATTTCGAAAGTTGTTGAACAAACATTTTTGAAGCACTTATAAGATATATACAGTGTAAGTCTAAGAAGACTCACATAAGTGATAGAAAAAAATTGCTCATATAAAAGTTTTGTTATTTTAATTATACTATTTGATGGCAGATGCAGTTATTTTTATAAAGTCAGGTTTGCAAAATACGACTATCACATTTTATTTTTTAAGTAGGCACCTATAACTATTTTACTATAATATAAACCGCCAGTTTTTCTCTTTTAAACTATGTAAACTTTTTGTATATAAAAATATAAAACAATTTAAGAAAATAAGATAATTGAAAAATATCAAAAATTATTTTTATGCAAATATTCTAGGTGGCTATGTGAAAATAAACAAAATGTAACGAGCGACATTTAATTGTTACTTGTTTAAAGTATTTTTCTTTTAATTAATAAATTAACTTTTACATTTATTTTTTACATAGCCACCTAGACTATTTGAGTAAAAATTTCTAATACTGTTCAACTATCTTATTTTTCTCGATTTTTTTCATATTTTTGATATACAAGAATTTACATCGTTGAAAAGAGAAAAAATGGCAATTTATATTTTAGTAAAATAATTTAAAAAATAAAAGTTTATAGCCGTATCTTGTGGACCTAACTTTATAAAAATATCTATATCTGTCATCAAATAGTATATTTAAAATAATAAAACTTTTATATGAGCAATATTTTTCTATTATTTATAATACAAAAGTTAAAAGACAAATTTTATTTTATACATAACCTTATTTATGGCTGCGTTCATAATTTACGTAATCGCCAACCAAATTTTTCAGAGGCCAATTGAATATATATTATTATAATATGAGCGAAATTTTTCATGCTAGTATGTAGTAATGTACTACAAGCTAATATGAGCTATTCGACACAGATGAACAAGTATGAACGTGTTGTCCTCGCTTAAATCAACCGGTGCTAAACAATCACGTGAGAAGTACAGATACAACTTTAATGTTGCCCTAAACGCACAATAGTTCTTAACTTAATTATATATTCTGTGTTGTTACTTTTATTGGTAAGTATAAAGAATATTGTTTTTAATTTATTGAAAAAAACACTGATGTTGCACCATAAATATTACTACATGGGGCAAGTGCAGACCCTCACGGTGTGTCTATTATTCAAACCAAACACTTGACGAAGGTATTGAAGAGATTAAAACTAAATTTTTCAAATAATAAATATGATATTTATATTTTAAACCTTGTTTTATGTCACTATGCCTCCTTTAATATTTCAGCAAAAAGTACTTGTTTGTTTAAAAGTGGAAAACTGTAAAACTAAACAACATATCTTAATGCAGTAAAAAGCATTTTATAGCAGGTTTATCAATAATTCTGTTCTTGCCCTGGTGCACATGAAACAAGCTTTCATAGTATTTTAACTCAAAGTTACGCTCTTGCCCCATTTTCGGGAAAAGTGTACAGTAGTTGACATTTTGTACAATATTCTATGAAAATGAAAATTTACAAGGATAATTAGAATCCTAGTTATTATTAATTAAATAGTAATAACTGTGCAAAGCGTTTGATACCGACAGCGTTGAGTATTTACATACCAAAACTGAAAATACACAGGTTTAAATTCCAACTTTACAAAAACCAGTCTGCACTTACCCCACTTCACCTACATTTGTACAATAAAGTCCTGTTATATTCCACCCTGTTTATACCAACTTAAAATCCCTTCAATTGATTTCATTAATAGAGAATACATTGTGACTAAGACAGTTTCAAGTCTCCATATAAATTAGAATAACTTTTCAGTTTATAGGAACCTTAAAACGTTCTTATTCTTCAAAATCTCGATATGCGATTTTTAGCACTTCCCTTACTTATAGTAGCGGGAGGTAAAGTTGCTGGTGATGATTTTAAATCTTTATAACCATAAATATGTATAGAACGAAAAATATATCAATATTTTCCGCACGGTAACACATTTTCCTTTTTCAGCGTATTCTGTGAAAACAGATAGTACCATTATCGCTATTCTTTGTTTACATTTTCTCGTTTGTTGTTCGTCCGCCAATACGCGTATTTCTATCTCGCATTCCCTCGTTTCTTGTATGTTGAAAAAATTTTGGTTACGCCTGTGTTCCTTCAAATCGGCTTCTCGTAAAATCTTTTCCACTGAATGAATATGAACACGATTTTAAGGAGGGTTCTATCGCAAGAGAAAGATTTGAAACCTTCCTGCCAATCAATATCAGTATTGTTCAGTAGCTTCGAAATTCCAAAACAGAAAATTCCATGTTACCAGCATATAGCCCACATAATCGAATTGTGCTTTTCGCTTTTTATACAAGCGAATTTTCAACAAGAATGGCTAAGATTGGATCCATCAAAATAATGAGAATTGGACAACAAGATTGTATTATACATGTTAAAAATGATCAAAATTAATAATATATCATCTTGGCTTATTGCCAATTTCAGGTTGAGCCAATCTTCTTCTATTCATAGATTACGGGCTTTCAAAGCTGTCGTAGAGAAAAGGGCCACTCTATTTGAAAATTGATAATCATTTTCAGAAGATATCTTTTTATATTTTCTTGTAAATACAAAAATGCAGATGTCTAGGATTTTAAAATCTATAAGAAATGAAATCGGTTAATTTAGAAGACAAACATTGCCTCATTATGAGGCTATTTTAATAGTATTGTTTATCCAAAGACAAATCATAGGTCACTAGATGTAGACAAAAAGTAAATATAATAATGGGGTATTCCGACATTTTTTAAAAATATTTTTTACATTAGTACAGACTATTAGGACTCTGAATATCTAACTTTGAGTAAGAAAATGTATGCATCACATGAGATATGAATTTTAAAAAATTTCATCGCAATTAAAATTTTCTTATCATGGCGCGCTTATGACGTCAACTCGATGGTGACATCTGCAACGAACTTCAGCGCCTAAATCCACATGTTCATGACAGCCATTTGTTCGTTTACATATGATTTTAGTAGCAGCGTGTATTTCGATGTTTGTCCTGTGTTTGTTTATGGTAAAAATAGGAGTAATAATTATAAAATGGACGAAATGTTAAACAAGAAATATACCCGCGCGTGTTAACTACTGGCACCATCTGTGTTTTTAAACGAAAATATTTTCTTTGAAATGAGAAACAGGTTACCAACTTGACGTCACAAATTTCAAGGACGTTTCTAGAGCTGTAAATACCAATTTTGTAACATTAAATTATGAATTAAAACTTTTTATTAAACATGTTTTATTATATTTTTCTACTATATGAAGATGGAAACTATAGAAAAAAATCTGTTGTGGCCAGCACAAGACCTCTCGCCATTTCCATATTAGACTATATATTGCACTTCGCTTTCGAACCGTCGTTTTATAACAAAATATTACAGAACTTTACCCAAATATTGTTTTTTATTGTATTTAACATGTCTTCTGCACACATATAATTGTAATTATATCTATTTTATATCATTTTCATGTCAGAGATTGTTCCAATTTATTAACCAGATTGGCGGTATTTCTGATGGGTATATGCATTTTACCACAATTTTACCTATAATTTCAAATATTTAATTAATAAAACAATAAGAAAAATTAAATATACTTCTTAGAAAAAGCTTTCACAATGTGACTACAAATGTTGATATTTGACAATGACATATGTCATGTTATAAATATTGGAATTTGTCAACTGGTTTCCTTAGTGCCTTGGCCTCTGCGATTACTTCACTCTATAAATTATAGTGTCTTTATCTCCAAATCTATACAAGATATAATAAAAATTTTAAGTGTATTAGATGGAGAATTTTATGTTCTTCAATATTTAATAAAAAAACCTCCCAAAAAATTATATTTAGAAAAAATTTTCTAAGAAACTACTACTTCCGGTTGTTCAATTGTTACCAAAACCTTTTCAGCTCTTCCCAGGAATATCAGATTGAGGAAACTGCAGTTAAATATTTTTTAAGTCTTATAGTTTTTGAGGAATCGTGGCTACAACATCCAGACACACATACATACATACATACACACACACATACACACATACACACACACACACACACACACACACACACACACACACACACACAGACATCATTTTAAAAATGTTATAATCGGATTCTAGGGACCTTAAATCGTACTTATTCAATAAAATCTGGATATGCGAATTTTAGCATGAATCCAATACCTCTCTTAGCGAGAGGTAAAAAGTTGTTATTTTGCATTAATTCCATATCACCGGAATACCCCATTGTTGCATTTTTCGCCGTTTAAAACATATGAAAATTGATATATTATGCATCGTTGGATAGTAAATAGTTATTTAACTATTAAGTGTGTTATGACATTTCGAAAAACAATTAGTTCTTTCAATGTTTTCATTCGCGTTTGGAAAGTGAGTGTGGAAATTTTTTCTGCATGCAGTTTTTCAAGAATCTACTTTCAGTTGTCATTTTTATGTCAGAAAACTCGTTAAATCGAACTTTCGTAGAAAAAAATATTTTTTATCTTACAGTACAAATTATTTATGGACTGGTGTGAAACAAGAAAAATTAAAAAATATAGTAAAAATGTTGTATTGTCATATTTATCAGATATATCCAATGACTTAATTTGAGGTTAAGTTAAATGTCAAAATTTTCAATCTTCGTTTTATTATTTTATTATGTTGTATTATGTATTATAGTTTGTGATACACGGAAGGAAATTTATTTTCTGGTCCTCAGGAAGTATCCATATTCTTCGGACCGGAAAAGAACAACTTTCCTACCTAGCAGCACAAATAACTATTAATTTAACTCTTGAGTTAAAACAAAAAATGTCACATTGAAAAATTGACACCTTTAGTTTTTACAACTCATGCATAATAGCGATACTATATTTTTCGTAATATCATACTGTTATTATGACATAACAGGACTAAAAACAAAAATGAAAAGATAGAAATAACGGCTTAGGCCATTATTTTTTATAACAGTCGCCTACAATTAAGAATCAGGTGTTCCTAGAAAAATAACAGCATATTGATGAACTGTTGTCTAGGAGAATTTATAAATTAACCAAAAAAGTTGTTCAGTATGACAGATATAGAAGAATTTTATTATTCCTAAATGTTTAAATTTTATGTTATTACGAAAAATCTTGAACGCCGCACGGCCGATATGCAAATAACGAACTCAACTGATTATAAATCTCGGCTATCGCCTCGGTTTACAAACTTCAGTCGCGTCCGTTATTTGCCTCATATCGGCCTAATGACGTTAATAACTATTTCGCTTTACTTGACAGTTAAGTTAAAAGACAGTTTAACTTCAGAGTATTATTTCATGTGCTGATTATCAATTCTTAGTATTATTTTTATTTATTTATTATTACACGCTTTGTAACACATTATCATTGTATATAAGCGGTGATATATATGGGGATGAGACTGATTTCTTGTACCAGTTGTAATTTTTACACTTTTCACGTAGCGTAGATGGAAATGAAATAATGAAAGACAAACACAACAACCATGCCTTACCCGGTATCTGAACCCGGAACCCTTAGGTCCATGAAGCGTTAACGTTACCACTACGCTACCTGGGTCGGCCTATATTCTTAGTACAGTGTTAGAGTATTAAAATTACTCAATTTTGGCTCCAATAATTCCTCTGTAATTCCTGTTGCAAACTGTTAAAGAGTTTGATTCCGAATTTAACCCCTGTATACCCAAATGAGCGTTTCGGAAGAGCCTGTGGCTTGAGTGCGCCGCGATTTATAAGCGTCAAGAACGGCGTAACTCATCGTGACATATCACGACTGCGTAACAAAGCTATAATCCGCTCCTTGCGAGAGTTGCGAGCCTCCTTGCTACGCAGATAAAACTTAACGCCCGACCAAAGCAAAAAAATTCCTAACGATCTAAAAAACTTTGTGGAAACCGACCATCACAGCGGGATTTTGTTCTTGTAGAAATTTATAAATTAGTTGTATTATCAGATTTCTACGAGTAAAGTGAGAGTGAAGGATTCTACAAAGCCAAAACTTTCGAGGAATTTAACGAGATTAAGTTTACAAGGTTAGATTTTTAGGTTAATTTCCTCATATTTCATTTTCTTTATTACTCAAACGCATTGCAAAATATTATTAAACAAATATATCAAGAAAAAATCTGATGTTGTCAGCATATTACCTTCCGTCAGTTCTATATATATTCTACAAATACCATCCGAAAGTTCTTTGGAAAAGATTCTATAAATCCAATATAATTATAACACGAACATACATTATGTAAATTGCACTTGACACTGACATCTGTCAATTATAACTATTTGAATGTATATCAGCTGTTTCAATGATTATAGAAAAACAGACTGATTTATGAAAGTAGTTAATCTTTTTGTAATTCCGTAACTCTGTATCTATTGAATATGAAGGACAATGTATAATCAAACCGTATAGACAATAAGATATTCTTTCATATTGATAATCACATAAAATGTTAAAAATGATATTTAACTGCATTTTTTCAAGAAAAACTGCTAAGAACATCAAATAAGGGGACTTCCGGTTGACCAATTATAACCAAAATCTAATCAGCTCTACATACGGATGTAAAGATGAGGAATACGAAACAATTTTGTTTTGAATTGTAGTATTGGACTTATGGTCGGAGAAATTTTTGTCACACACACAAATACTCACACACACACGCTCACACATATTCATCATCGTAAAACTAATAAAATCCTATTTTAGGGACCCTAAAACGTGCGTATTCATTAAAAACTCACCACCGAATTTTTCGACCAAAGACAATACCTTCCTTACCTAAAAGTGAGAAAACGTAAAAATATATTATCATGGCATATTACCCATTAATAGCATATTTATACCGTGCGGGCGTTTACCAGGCGTCACCTCACGGGCACTTATTACTGTCGTAGAGAGTGTACCACAGGGCTCATTTTTTTGCCATTTAAAATTAGAAATATGTCTTTTGGCGTTAGTCGGGATCGAATCCGGTTCGACAGATTCGCAACCAAAAATTCAGGCGCACATCCTATTTTACCTTTTTTGAGTAAATTCTTACTAGTTTTTGGAAACTCTTTTGGCTTGAAAACATACTAAAAAGTTTACATCAGTGAAATATGGCGTTTGCTACCGTATGCGTTTTTGATCATTTTCAGTTTTTGGTCTGTGCAGGCTGAACTAATATCTCCACCCATTTTTGGGCCATAAATGGGTAAAGATATATATGTAAGAACTCGAAAACGAATAAATATACCTGAGGTTTGAAAATTTGGAATTAGCCCGTTCAACTGTATTTGGAAATTCGAAAATTTTAAAGATTTTGAAGAAAATAGGTGTATTTGGGTTTTGAGTGCTATAATCTGATTGGGACAAAAGCTGGGCATCTTCAATACTACTTGTCCGGGAGATATACAACTCATTGGGGCTCAAGGAGTTAAGAGGAATTCTCAGATAGTGGTTAAGATTACTAAAAATTTAAACATTGAACCACTCTTTGAGACATATAAGGGCTGATGGATTTTGGACTTGATTAAGATGTTGTATAATCCTAATTTATCTTTACCCTCTCAAAAGAAATGAAAAACATTTTAAAATTTAATGTTTGTGATTTAAGAAAAGGTTTAATATAAAAACAAACAAGTAGTATAATATCTATCCTTTTACAGATTTTAAAATTGGAAGTTTTAGTTAGAATCTTCACTGGATATATTTGTATCTAGGTCAGATATAGTTGGGATATATCTCCCTAACAAATGCGTGCGGATATGCTAGGAGTCGAAAATCATCTCTGAGTTTGAGTGGTGTGTTCGACATGTGTTGGAAGTTTACGATCAATACAGGTTGAAAGTTTGTAGTGAACATTGCAAATCACACTTGAATCCCGGGAGGTTCTTACCTATTTCTTATTTCGCGCATCGTGGATGTTTTATGCGAACAACTTGTTGGAATGGAATTGTGCATAGCCTCTATTCCGCTACGACAACGCGCCCAATTCTAATTCATACGGTGATGCAGCAACGATGAAGCTATCAATTTTATGCCTTTAGATTGCTTCCAGGGAGACAAGAATGAGTAAAAATAAAGAAAATGCATTGGTACTTCGTATTTATTTCCAATATTTGTTCTAGTTTAATTCATACGAGGGTATATACGCCCCTCCCCACCCCCCGTACTTATTTTCAACATAATAATTGGCTTCAATTTTTGACAATTAAATCATTGAAATTTAAAGGTAATGTGTGCAAATTGTTAACTTTCTATCTTTTCGTGTTACCATACACTCACTAAGTCTCCACTAAGTTGCATTACATAGTGAAAATAGACCTTACTGAGAATAGAGAGGTGATCATATATCTACAGAAAAAGGATATGATACCCACTGAAGTTTAAAGGTAATGTGTGCAAATTGTTAACTTTCTATCTTTTCGTGTTACCATACACTCGCTAAGTCTCCACTAAGTTGCATTACATAGTGAAAATAGACCTTACTGAGAATAGAGAGGTGATCATATATCCACAGAAAAAGGATATGATACCCACTGAAGTTTAAAGGTAATGTGTGCAAATTGTTAACTTTCTATCTTTTCGTGTTACCATACACTCGCTAAGTCTCCACTAAGTTGCATTACATAGTGAAAATAGACCTTACTGAGAATAGAGAGGTGATCATATATCTACAGAAAAAGGATATAATACCCACTGAAGTTTAAAGGTAATGTGTGCAAATTGTTAACTTTCTATCTTTTCGGGTTACCATACACTCGCTAAGTCTCCACTAAGTTGCATTACATAGTAAAAATGGATCTTACTGAGAATAGAGAGGTGATCATATATCTACAGAAACAGGATATGACACCCACCGAAATTCATAACGACATGAAAACAACACTAGGGGAGTCTGCAGTTTCTTATGATGTGGCCAAGAGGTGGTGGTGGTCTCGGAAATTTAAGTGCGGAAGAATAACATGCAATAATCAGCATGTAGGTCCGTCCAATATAGCAACTAACAACAGAATCTTGTTATGCTAATTTAATAACAAAATTGCGTAATGCTATCAAAGAAAAACGTTGGAACAAATTGAGGCGTGGTGTGCTGCTTTATAAGGATAACGCGCCTAGCTGTATCTCCAGCTAGCTTTGAACTGTTAGAACATCCACCCTATTCTACCGACTTGGCTCCCAGCGACTGTAGGTTGTTCTCGAAATTTAAATAACATTTTGTCAGAGAGATATTTTCTGACAAGAGTGAGGTCAAGTCCGTCGCAAATGACTAGTTTGAGAAGGTTGGACAAACTTTTTTCCTGAAAGCTGTAGAAATATTGGAGCACCGTTGGGATAAATACATTAAACTTAATAAAGATCACGTTGAAAAATAAAATTTTTGTTTCGTAATTTTTTCATCAGAAAATGGTCAGGGGTGGAGCATAGAACTGCAAAAAAGATTGCAAAATGTTTTATATGAAATATTGTGGTATATGGATGCGAAAGTTTCTGCAGAAAAGAGCGACGAAATACCAATTGGATTTATATAACAGATTGTTTACCTTTATTTTTTTTATCATATATGTATAAATATAATGTATCGCAATAAAAGTTAGATTATACTAAATGTCAAACAAAATTATGAATTTTAATTTACTGCATAAACGACATTATTTTGGTTTAGTTTCTTAATTAGTGGCTTAATTTAATTTCATAATTTACATACTGCATAAACCCAGCATTAAAGAAACTAAGTTAACTTCCGGATGTTAAAATTTAAATAAACTCGAATCAGATTTCGGGTGTTAATTTTCAAATAAACTACGTCAAATTCCGGAAATAAAGTTTTAGATAAACTAAGTCAAATTCGGGAAATAAATTTAAAGAGACTAAGTCGAATTCCGGATGTTAATTTCTAAATTAACTAAGTCAAATTCCGGATGTTAATTTCGGAATAAACTAAGTCAAAATCCGGATCTTACTTTTTAAATGTACTAAGTCAAATCCGAAAATCAATATCTCTAACACTATTTTGGAAACTGCACATTCCACAACTAAAAATTATGTTGGAGTCAATACCTTTCCAACAACCCGTGTGGAATAATTCCGCACGCCGTTTGGAATAATTCCGTACGGTTTTCAACAAATCAAATCTGTTTAGGCGTATATTAACACGGTATATAAAATATCTTGGCTCAGTTGCTATGGTTACGCCTCTTTCTTTTATTTTTATTTATTTCTGAATTCGTGTTACCCGTTTTTAAGTTTTGGAGTTTTCTTTTATTTTTTTTATTTTTGTTTTGTTTTTTAGAAGTCTTCAGAGCAATAAGCTAAATAATAATATATTACTCAAAAAACTAACCAAATATATTCCCTAAATAAGCAATATTTTTTGTCTAATTTCTAAAATCTTGTTGGCGAAAATATAGTCTACATGTGTACAACATGTTTGGAATGCCATATTCCATTACTTTTAGAATATACTATTTTAGATAAAATAAGTCAAATTTTTTAATTAAATTGTTAGATAAACTAAGGCAAATTCCAGAAAATAATTTTTAGGTAAACTAAGTCAAATTCCAAATGTTAATGTTCAAATAGACTATGTCAAAATCTGAAAATTTATGTTTACACACTATGTAAAATGAACAGGTTTCACATTTTTTAAAAAGTATTTTAAATGCAAGTTTATTCAATACTTTTTATAGCGCTATAAAAAATAACAATTTGTTGTTGTTTTAGTCAATAATTAAATAAAAAGTTTAGCCCAAAAAATAGTCGTACCCTCCATTCTTGTGACGTCAAAGTACATACATACAGCACGTCATTTAAAGCCAATTGGTAAACAGTTTGTCCATCACCTACGTTATTTATATAAATAAAAGTGGGCGATAGTTTGTCACATGTTAATCAATATAATACGAGTATTTGACATCACAATCTCTTTCAGATTAAGTGACTTTTCAAAACAAATTGCAATAATTAATTGTAAAATATCTAATGGGTATATTACCCATGTTTTCCAAACATACATCGTCATTGCCGAAATCTGACAAACTCGCGAATATATAATAAACAGTAATGCAATATTTACATTTATTTACTTTGATATTACAAGTTAAGCTATTTTGGTTGAAGCCATCATCAAACTGCTAATCCTTTTTAAAAACTTAAATGCATTTCTCAGTAATTGACTTTAAAAACAATTTCCTAACAATGAGCAAAAAGCAACAACCTGAAACTTTCTTGTGTTCATTTTGAAACCAACCATCAATCAATAAACTTGAATACATCCAACTTTTTTAATCAGAAAACAGTATTTAAATTTCAATCAGTTTCACGGGCGAAACTCTGCTCTGACAACATTCGTAAAGCTTCGATGACATACGAGAGATGCATACAACGAGTGTATACATAATTAGTGCTAATGTTCCATCTGTAATTCCGTAAAATATTGAAGTTTGCCTCTGGATCTGATGAAATATGTACGAGGCTTCCGAATGGCCGTATGGAATATGTAGGTGTTTTATTTCTTGATGTCATGAGCCGATATGACAGAAAACAGGAATGGGAGAATCAATATATCTGACATAAAGTAATGTATGTCTCGAAATATAGGTCATCTTTACAGAAAACAATATATATTTTTACCTTCGGTTACCATAGGTAAATAAAAAAGTTTTAGGGTAAAATTGTAATATTTTAAGGATGATGTCTGCGAGGATGTAGATGATCCTATGTGGGCTCTAACTAAAATACTATCATTTTGTGGAAATTATTCGCCCAGAAGAAACATTTTGCCTTGCCATAAGAACAAATTTATAAAATAATTAATTTTTAAAAATCTTGCGTGCTTTAATGATAAACACAACCTATACAAAGTAATTTACAAATAATTAAAGGGCAAGGGTAGCAATACATCATTTTCTTCAGGTGAAGTTTGAAAGCGCCAAGGAAAAAAATCTGTTGTGGCCAGCACAATACCTCTCGCCACAAATATCGAATTTAAAATTTCTTGTCGAAACAAATAATTCTAATTAGCTATATCTGTTCTTTCATTCTATAAGGAATCTTCTCCTGCTCTTCTAAAATGATTAAGATGATTCGAATTATTGACGAGATTGGTCCTATTTCTTAAAGATATATGTATGTAGGTCCTATTACTATGAATGTACCTACCTACAATTTTAAATATTTAAATAATAATTCAATAAGAAGTATTAAATGTACTTCCCAGAAAAAGCTTTCAGTAATGTGAGTAAAACTATTTATTTTTAACACTGACATTTATCTGTCAATAAAAATTTTAAGTGTATTAGATGGAGAATTTTATGTTCTTCAATATTTGTAATAACATAAATTTTCAAAAAATAATATTTATTTCCGGTTGTCTAATTGTTATCGAAACCTTTTTAGCTCTTCCCATTACTGTTAAATTGAGGAACACATAGTTAAATAGGTCTTAGATTTTTAGCATGAATCCAATACTTCTCAGCCCTCAGCGAGAGTAAAAATAACATTTTCTCTTGAGATATATGCTTTATAAGAATACTATTAATAGTTAGGTAAGATTATCTTATGGTTTGTTTAAAAAAATAAATAAATATCAACTTTTGTAAGTTTAGATAAATCCGCAATTCGTTGTTGCTGTTTTTCGAGTTTGGGCATTTTCAGGAGTTCAAAATTAGTTCTAAGCAAATTTTTTGGTCAATATCCAAATTAAGGTAAGGAGAAATAAATAAATAAATAAATAAATAAATATGTCATCACGGCATATTACCCATTACTGGGTGTGCCAATATCTACAACATATGTAGACATCGGTAATGATGATGACATATTTGTACCGTGCGAGCACTTACCAGGCGTCACCTCACGGGCACTCATAGCTGGTGTGGAGAGTGCACCACAGGGGTCACTTTTGTGCCATTTAAAATTGGAAATATTTGGCGTCTGTCGGAAACTCGGTTCCCCAGGAATAGAAACATCACATAAATCCAAATTTTAAAAAATTAAAAGCTAGTTACATATTCGAGTGTTACCTTTGATAATTCAATAAATTTAAGACATTAGTAGACTTTTGACTTCACACCTTGGCAACACAGACATGTTATAAACAAAATTGAATATTCCCAAATTTCATTTCGAGAATTTTGAGTTATAAGTTTTTTTAATGGAATACCAAGTATACAGCGCATAACCTTAATAAATTGTTGATGCAGCGTCTGGGTTTTTATTTTTATCAATGTACTTTATTGTATATTACATATTACCTGTATGAACTGACAAATTAATTTGAACTCCTTAAGGTTTATTTTTGATAGATTCTCTCCCTAGAGGCAAATTTTTACCTTTTGTCATAATTTTAACATTAGAAATATTAATTTCTACTGCCAGTGGTGAAAAAATAATAAGTTATTGCACAATAGTGCACCCTTATAGTGTTCCCTCGACCACAGCTTGAGATCCCGTAAGGTGACGTTTGGTAAGCATCCTAAATGGTACAGAATTGCTGTCATTGGAGAAATTTGTGAATAAAAATGCAGGTTAACATATCCATATAGGGGTAATAAACAATGGTGATATATTTATTAATTTATAATCTCTAACAGAACCGATCTTTTATTTAAAGAACTACACAAAATTCTCTTGTATAATACTTGTTAGTCTGTATAAACAGAATCCTGTACCTACATTAGGACTTCACGAGAATATTTTTAATTGCACATTGCACTACATGCCTTTATGTATTTTCTCTCCATTCTAGATATTTCCTAGATTTCAACAATCCTTTTATTTTAGTCCGGAAAAAAGAAAACATAGATGTCCATCTCCGATCCTCTTTATGCAGCAGAACGCGTTTTCAGGAGATACTCGAGTACTCGAAAATGCATATCTCATTTAATATCCACGTATGATGCTAGGCATACAGAGAAATACATTTGCCTTTGCCATTTCAAACGGAAACCTTATTTATACTTGTTTATTTATTTAAAGTGGATAGCTACATACGTACCTATCTACGAACGAGTTTTGGGATGTTACGAAAATATTGCAAATGAATCATTCAAGCTTTCATCCAAATTGGAAACGAAAGAATATAAATTTATATACTTATTTATTTATTTTACGAGGAGAAATCATGATTTGAAAATTGTTTCTAGGGTCATTTCATAAATTTTAATTTCCTTTAAAAACTATATAAAATTATTGTTAAAACATAAACTATACGACCTCAATAAATAAAAACATTAAATTCTGTGTCATTTTATTTTAAGAATGAGTAAATAAAATCACCTAAAATATTCAAATTTCAGAACGTGCTGTGATTGAAATGACGTAATAGGATTGATAACTAGATTTCTTACCTTTTAATTGATTTTAACTCACAGATGACTGTGACAATTTTTGTGTTTAAGCAATTAAAACTGAAATAATATAATAAAATTGAAAAGTAATTATTCCACTCATATAATATGGACAAATACAACCAAGAACAACTCAAATAAATTTTGAATCTGCAAATAAGCCTAATAAAAGATAAAACTTCTTTAAATTATGATTTTTGACATTTTCTTTCAGTTAAACAAAAATTTAAAATTTGTGAAATAACCCTATCCGATGCCACACGAAATAACAGGCCTGAATGCTTATTTCGTGACGTCACAGCAAGAGGCTAACGATTGCATTGTAAGCATAGGAAATATACAGAGTTTTTAACAAATCGTCTTGTAAAATGTCATTTATAATAACATGAGGCACGTGAATAACTATTCCCATATTATATAATTACCATTATATGTATTTATATAATTTTAATTTTAAAATAACACAATTAAATTTTAACTTGAAAGCGAAACGATAAAGCACTTTTATTTATTTTCAAACAAACATTCAACTTGTTTTTATTTTACTTGACCGAACATACTTGATGTTCGATCATTACAAGATAGCTAGATCATAACACATATAATACATATCTGTATTTATTAAAATAATTGCCTATGATACAGTTATTAATAAAAAAGTAAAGATTTCGAAAATGTTGAGAAGAAATGCATATAACAGTTATATAACTATCAACTGTGTTAATGAGGTCGATTAATTGTTGAAATTATTAATCCTATTGAATTGGAAAAATTAATTTTATTTCATAACAAAAAATTTTAGGTTAGTAACGTTTGACACATAAGTTTTGGCAATTGTTCAGCAATATTATGCGGTATCTATGGTTACCCAATAAAATCGTTTATTAATAAAAAATCATGGATTAATAGGGGTCATTAATGAATGATGGAGAGAGGCTAAGCATTATTACCGTGTGGCCCTATTCCATGTTTTGACTCACAGTGATAATTTAAAAAACTATGTTATAACCAGGGATGGTAATAGAAACCGGAACCGAAACCATTAACCGAAAAATACCGAAAAATATGAGAACCGAAACCTGTACCGAAATTCGAAACAGATACAAAACCGGAACCGAAAGTAAAACCCTTTTTCATTTATCGGTTAACCGCATTATATACAGTTCTCTTGTTAGTTGTTAAATATTGTGAATTTTTATTATTAAAATACTTATGTATAACATAAATTTATTTCTATTTTTATTTTTTTTTTTTTTGTCGAAAAGTATTTCAATTTTCAAAGTAGTACCTTAATCGGGTGGCGCTCGAAATCCATTACATGTTACATTTACATAGGCATTTAACATTAGAATATTTTTAATATTTGCTTCCCATTAAAACTAATTGTTATAAAACTTTGTACACGTGTTTGTGGACACTTTTGTGATCATTATAATAATTATTTGTTCAATCAAAATTAATAATATTATTAATCTCGTAAATTACTTTTGTAAAACCGAAACCCTTTTAGTAAAACCGGTATACCAAAACCGATTGCTGTATAAAAACCGAAACCTAAATCAAGACGAATTTTTATTTTCACGATGACCGAAACCGTAACCCAAACCGATATTTTTTATGGTTACCATCCCTGGTTATAACTAACTTAAATATTTAAAATGCTATTTTTAATAATTTATTTTATTGTAAAAGTTGTTTTACCTAAAATGCTGAAGATTTCCTTCCGTTTATTTATTAAGAAGACAAATTTCTGTTACAATTTCATTTATAGGTTAATAAAATGCAAATAGCATTTTGCTTGACTGGTTTTAATCGCAATATCGCAAAATTTTCTTTATGGAATCAAATTAAAAGTTGGAAGTCAAGTTTACGTTCTCTCAATTTCATATAGTGAGGAAACTAACGTAACAGAGCAGAGCAGCTTCAGAGTTAAGTTACGTTACGTTACGACTAAAAATAGACATGAATATTGATTACATCTAAGCTTCCCAACTTGTTTGTTATAATTGCCACTATTATTCATAGTCGTGTTGTCGCCAAAACTTTAATAGGATTTTAATAAACCGATTAAATATTGTATGCTAATGTACATTGCGCGATACAATTACATGCTATTAATTGGGGTTACAATCTATTATTCTCCTAGATATAATTATGTACTTCACTCTACACTAAACTCTGCTATTATTAATTATGTAATAGTAAAAGTTTATTACAGATTTTATCATATAATGGGGTCCTCCACCATAACCAAAATATAATATAATGTACACTTTGTACTTAATGTACTCAATAAATAACGATTAAGATTAAAAAAATACTTTTTTAATAATTACTTTACTACTTTGAAAATTGTTGTCAGTGTCACTGTGACGCCACACTATTGATAGGAGTGTCGCCGCAGAGTCATAATGTCTTTAGAAATAAAATGAAGTTAAACTAAAAACAATTAAGAATTTTTAATACTACGAAACGCATTCAAAATTAAACGAACTATCGTTTAAAATAATAAAAAAATAAGAGGGGAGGACCCCACTTTTTATTTATTTATTTTTAAGAAGACAATTTTTACCCTTGGTAAGGAAGGTGCTAAAAATCACATATCAAGATTTTAGTAAATGACCACGTTTAAAGGTCCATAGAATCCAATTTTAACATTTTCACGATGATGTCTGTATGTACGTATATGTGTGTGTATATGTGTGTATGTGTATGTGTGTGTATGTGTGTGTGTATGAGTATGAATTTTGTCTACGCTCTAACTCAAAAACTATAATATAGAAAGATACCATTAGATTTTGGTGTAAATCAGATAACCGGAAATGGCACTTTACTTAAAGCTCACTATGGTTTTTCATCAAAAAGTACTATTAAATATCTTTTTTTTTGCATTTTGTAGCATTATGAAAATGAAAGATTATTGACTTTTCTATAGTCTTCAATAATATTTTTTATAAATAAATAAATGTTTTAAATATAAACACAATTCCTTTGTTACACACTTCATATTTGTATGTAAGTAACTGAGAGATAAATGTCAATGCAAAAAACTAATCATTTCAAATTAGTAATGGTGACATTAAAAAAAATAGTAAATAAAGCAATAGTTATTTGCAAAGGCACTTAATATAGTGTGCAGTGTTATTAAATAGGTAGGTATGTATTTATAATTAATTAATATTAAATAGCGGGAGGTATTGTGTTGGCTACATCAGATTTTTTTTTTATTATTAGTATACAGAAACAAAAATTATTGCCAGAATTACTATCTATGGGGTCAATTCTACTATGGGTTAAGCGTTGTACACTTACGTATATAACACCTTTATAATGTTTTTTGACATTTGACAGTATGATAACTTCAAAATATTCGTAATTACCTGAAGTTCATATTGAGCCAGCATGCAATTGCCATTATTTTCCATATTTTCTAATTTTCACACTGTGACACTCAAAAAATAATTTTGTTGACAATGGGGTATTCCACCATAACAAAAAAAATTTAAAAACATTCAATTTAACGTAAAGTATGGCTCAATAAATAATAGTTAAAACAATAAAACATTTTTTAAATAATTACTTTACGAGATATTTCACATTTGCTAAAAGAGAAAATTGACGTCATACAATTGTTATCTTTCTCTCGCAGCGTACTCAGTGCAGTGTGTATGAGAAAGGCAAGTATAGGGGAAATGTGACGTTACACTGATTTCTCGAAAATAAAATACTGTTAAACTAGGAACAATTAAGATTTTTTAATACTATAAATTGCTTCAAAACTGAATAAAGTAATATTAAATAATAATTAAAGAATTTGAGTGGAATACCCCATTGCAAATGTTTATAAACACAAACAAATGATAGCAACGTAACCCGCGGTGTTTTTTACCTCTCGGTAAGAGGTATTGGAATCATGCTAAAAATCACATATCCAGATTTTAATGAATAAGCACGTTTCAAAGTCACTAGAATCCGATTTTAACATTTTTACAATGATGTCTGTATGTATGTATGTGTATGTGTGTGTGTGTGTGTGTGTGTGTGTGTGTGGTTGTGTGTATGTGTGTATGTGTGTGTGTGTATGGCTGGATGTCGGAGGGACTATTCCTCAAAAACTATAAGACTTAAGACCCGTTTAACTATGAATTGCTCAATCTGACATTCCTGGGAAGAGCTGAAAAGGTTTTGGTAACAATTGAACAACCGAAAGTAGTAGTTTTTAAAAAAAATCTTCTAAATATTATTTTTTGAAAATTTTTGATATTACAAATTTCGAAGAACAAAATTCTACATCTCATACATTTAATTATTTTGTTATATCTTCTAAAAATTTAGATTTAAAGACGCTATAATATATAGAATATCGGGATATAATAAGATATAATAATCGAGTATTCGAAACTACACTAAGGAAACCAGACAAAGACAAATTCAAATGTTTATAACATAATTTGTAAATGACAGATATCAGTGTCAAAAATCAAAAGTTTTAGTGACATTCTGAATGCTTTTTTCTGGGAAGTACATTTAATCTTTCTTATGGTATTATTAATTAAATATTTAAAATTGTAGGTAACCTGCATATATCCATCAGAAATACCGCCAGTCTTGTTAATGAATTGGAAGAATCTCTGATATTTAGGAACTTCCTCATATAATGAAAAATACATATAATTAGAATTGTATGTGTGCAGAAGACATGTTAAATACAATAAAAAACAATATTTGGGTAAATTTCTGTAATTTTTTTGTTACAAAACGACGGTTCGATAGCGAAGTGCAATACATTACTTATATAACATAAAATGGAAATGGCGAGAGGTCTTGTGCTGGCCACAACAGATTTTTATTTATATACTACCATTGACATAATCTGTGTTCCAAGCAAACCTTGACATAGGCGTGTAACATGGGAAAACAGTTTTTTTTTTTTGTAAATAAAAAGTGTCCGGCAGAAATTTCAGCCATGGTATTGAACATGATAATAGTACATTACATATTGTAAGTACGTTATTTAATATTAATTACTTTTACTTATACAGTATAAATGTTGAAATAAATTAATTTATCTGAGACCAATTATTAGGGAACTGTTTCACAACAAAATGAACAACATTTATCTCATAGATTATTAAACAAATAATTACTGCTGAAGGAATCAAGATATGATTCTTACATTTATTCGGGCGAAGCAAAATATCTCGGAGTAAACAAATTTAACAAGACGAAATAAAATATACCACTTTAGGTGGATAAATAATTTTGAGCGATAAGTAAATTTTAATATTTTAGTATGAAAACTGTCTCTCTATTGGCGAATAAGAAAATTTTCTATCTCTGGCTATGTTTATGTACGAAAGAAAAATAAATTTATACTTTCTTAAAAATAAAAATGGCAGTACAACTTTCGCCAAAGGTAATGTTGTGTAAAAGTTGTAAAAATATTAGTTGATCTTTTGGCTTAGGAAGTAAATGTCAAAGTGAGTTTGCTAAACACGCAATAAACAAAATCTGGCTGGTTTTATTGTCTTTGAAATAAAAGGAACACAAGTTGGAACTTCATTGAAAATCAGTATCACACGGTGTTCCTCGCTTGGAGCATACGAAATGAATTTGCCCGTTACAAATTTGACTGTAAAAGCAGCACAGCAACGTCTTCTTTTTTCTCGAGTTTGTTTCTACTAAAGCAAATACCGTTTCAAAGGTAATAAATTAATAGGAAACGAAAATTGCTATCTAAAATTGAAATCCTTTGAATTTTTGTTCGCCTCTGTTTCATATATCAGCTGCTGTGCTTGTATATTTAACAGGCAATTTGTTAAAGCATTCGGTGTACTTTTATACAGCTCTTGTTTTTATTACTTTCTCATACATTTAAAACTATTGAATCTGTTGCAGGCTGTTTGGAAAATTTAATTTATTACTTTGAACATTACTGTGCCTCTAGCTACCGACAGCTTGATTAAAAACTAAATTAAAAATTAAGAAAAAACAAATCACCCTTTACAAGTTAGTATACTTCAATATGTTCTTAAACATCAAAAGAAATTCATTTTAGTTAAACCATTCATTTTTATTCTTTTTTACCTCCCGCTACCCTTGGTAAGGGATATCGAGATTTTAGTAAATGACCACGTTTTAAAGTCCCTAGAATCCAATTTTAACATTTTCACGATGATGTCTGTATGTGTGTATGTGTGTGTGTATGTATGTGTGTGTGTATATGTATGTATGTGTGTATGTATGTATGTGTGTATGTGTAGGGAGTTTGTCTTCGCTCTAACTCAAATACTATCATTCAGAAAATTCTGAAACTTTGTATTTCCATCCTATTCTAACATGAAAAGAAGCCATTAGATTTTGGTGTAAATCGGATAACCAGAAATGGCACTTTACCTGAAGCTCATAATGGTTTTTCTTCAAAAAATGTCATTAAATGCCATTTTTATAATAGTGACATTTTAAAAAGAAAATAGTAAATAAATCAATAGTAAGTATGTATTTAAAAAATGGATGGATGGAATGTGTGTTGAAGGATGATTGTTGCGTAACTATTATTGTGGTCCGGATGCGGTTATTCGCTACCGCAAATCGGTCACTTTAATATGTTCTTATGTATGAATGCTATGATGATTGTGGGCAAGGCGAAAGAAGATTGTTGTTAAAGAGTGAAGTGAGTCAGCTGAGCTTTTACTCTTATCCCTTTTCTTATTGTTACTATTGTTTCCGGGTTTTTGCTAACCCACTAAGTGGGAAACGCGTGATTTTATGTACGTACTTATGTATGTAAAAATTAAATAGCGGGAGGTTTTGTGTTGGCCACATTAGATTTTTTAATAAGGATCTATATATTTTTTAATTTATTTAATCGTTTGGAGAACTATTATTTTTAAAATATTCTGTGGCGTACAAATGTTAACAGTGGAATTCGCTAACAATAACTGGAATTTTGTAGATTGATTTGTTTCAAATTTTAACAAATTTTATAAGTATGCTTTAACAACATTCGTGGTCGATAATAGGAGACATACATGAATAATAAGCTTTTTAATAAAATAATAAAAAAAAATTACTGGTACCTACCTTTGTATTCTAAATAAGCTTTGTCATTTAGTACCTATATCTTTTATTTCTATTTAAACGCACATGGTTTCGTTATTTCTTGAAAATGGATTCCGAATTTCAAAAGGACGATAGAAGAAGGCTTGAAAGAAGAACTTGGACTTGAGTAGATGTGTGAAAGAAGTAGAACGTAGATATTAAACTCATTTAAAAAAACGAATATTTTGAAATATAATAATTTTTTTGTTTGTTGCTGATAAGGTGGAGGACCCCGCCTATTGAAGTCGACTAATATTTTATTTATTTTTTGCGTCCGCTCAGGGTGGCACTTTTAATTTATAATAACTTATAATGTAACTAAAATAAAATATATACAGTAATAATTCAAATTCATATAAATAACACAATTGAAATGTATACACATGAGTTGGGCAAGTAAACGACAATTCAGAAAAGATTTAACTCTCCGAAAGTTTTGCCGTCTTTCGGGAAGCTGCAAAACTAAAATAAATACACTGAGGCGGAAAAGGTGGATTTAACACAAAGCGACGGTTTTTTTTTCACAATTGCTATGAGTGTTGCTAGTTGCGCGAGAAGTTTTTATATATAAGTAAATGAAATATTACTTAAATTTGTCTTTATTATAGATTTAATTTGTTTACAACGTGTACAACCACTAAATTGATTTTTTAAAAGTCTAAAAAAGACATTTACATGACAACGGAAATAAAAATATTAATGTAAGCCCAGAACACTTAAACATTAAATTTATAAAGCTTTCAACAGATTGTATTGGTGTACGATCCAAATGTCAACCATTTAAGTTTTCACTTCGGACGTAGGATTTTAGGCATGCACATTTTTACCTTCCGTCACCTTTAGGTAAGGAAGGTATTGTCTTTGGTCCAAAAATTCGGTGGTGAGTTTTTAATGAATAAGCACGTTTTAAGATCCCTAGAATACGTCTGTATGTGTGTATGTGTGTCTGTGTGTGTATCTGTATGTGTGTCCGTGTGTGTGTCTGTGTGTGTGTCCGTGTGTCTGTGTGTGTCCGTGTGTATGTGTGTGACAAATTTTTCTCCGACAACTCCAAAACTACAATTCTAAAAATTATTATTCTTTCGTATTCCTCTTCTTTACAACCATATGAAGAGCTGATTAGATTTTGGTTATAATTGGTCAACCGGAAGTACCCTTATTTAAAGTTCTTAACAGTTTTTCTTTAAAAATCGCAGTTAAATATCATTTTCGACATTTTATGTGATTATCAATAGAAAGAATATCTTATTCTCTATACGGTTCGATTATACATTTTCCTTCATATTCAATAACTATAGAGTTATAGAGAGATTAAGAGAGATTAACTTTCGAAAATCAGTCAGCTTTGCAAAAATTATGAAAAAACAGATATATTCAAAAAAATCTAATTGACAGATGTCAGTGGCAAGTGCAAAGCCAAAGTGGAAAGTATATGATCTGAAAGTGATATAAGTGACAGAGTGTCCCTCGCCAGTGACTTGCATTTGCGGCCTGGCCTCAAGATAGGAACTTGTAATGCCAGAAGTACGAGAAAGGCAAAAGAGAAGATGGAAGGACTGTATAGCAGAAGATTTGAGAGAGGAAGAACTGTGTCACGAAGGTACTTTGGACAGGAATGAGTAGAAGAGAAGAGTAAGAAACAGTGACTTCTAATAAAATAGGGAAAAGTTGAAGCAGGAGGAAGTGTTAAGTGCAATACATAATGTACGTTCGTATTCGTATTAAAATTTTATTAGATTTTAGAATCTTTTCAAAGGAACTTTCAGTATGGATATGTAAAAAATAGTGTGTTCTTGTTACAATTATACAGGATATATAGAATCTTTTTCAAGTAACTTTTGGTATACGATACGTACAAAATACATCAAATTGATGGAAGGTTTTGTGCTGGCCACAACAGATTTTTTTTTTTTTTTTAATTTAAATCATGACAATCAATAATCCAGAAACTAATTTCTTCCCTCATTGCCTTCAATTCTATTATTCTCTCTCTTCTCTTTCGCTTCTGAATCCATCATTGCCCGGCTAATTTCGCGCTATTACCGCTGATCTGTCTCACTTTCTCATGTGTGCTCCCTTCGGAGGTCCATACGTTGCATTATACAATACTCGTGTGTGGGGTAACGAAGTGCAGCTGCATAGGCGATGAATGCTGATTAGCGGTGCGCTCTGCAATCACGCCACTGCAATTGTGGTTTTTCGCGTGTCACACACACCAGAGATTTACTAGCGGTGAGGATGATTTAAACGTAGCGCATGGTTAGTTACTATTCCTGATTTGATAGGGGGGGAAGGTGGAAATAGTGTCTTCAAAATAAAAGTATGGGGGCAAGGAAAGAGAAAATATTCGGAACTTGCAGTGTAGAAGTCTTTATTTATTTATTTATTGAATACTCTGTCCAACAGGCGAACCCAAATTATGGAATAGAGAACAAAGAAAATATAACATGAAATTGAATAAAAGTTACAGTGAGCGTAAATATAAATACATACATACATACATACATACATACATACATGCATACATAAAATCACGCGTATCCCACTTAGTGGGTTAGCAAAAACCCGAAAAAAAAATATTAACAATAGGGAAAGGGAAAAAAATCATCTTTCGCCACACATTCCTGTACAAACATACTGCGTTCACAACGTCCACACAAAACTTCAGCTGTCTCTCCATTCTCACAAAACACTCGTAATAACCATACATCTTCACACCACAACATTTACAAAACAATCATCCTTCGCCACACATTTCTATCCAGGCACACTTATTTCGCCTCAGCCACATTCATAATCGTATTCATGCATGCTCTTCTTCTCTTTCCACTCGGAAACTTACGCTCCTTCAAAACACTACCAATCACATCCATCCACTTACACACTGGACGGCCACGCAATCGAACACCCTCATTTTTACCAACATATATGCGTTTTACAAGTCGTTCACTCATCATTCTCTCCACATGACCAAACCATCTCAACTGACTCACTCTCTTAACAACATTCTTCCTAACCATACATTCTTCATACACCAAATTATTCCTCACGCGATCCCGTCTTGTATACCCACAAACACCACGTAAATACCTCATTTCCACGGCAGTCACTCTCCTTTTATGCTTTTTCGTCCATGCCCAACATTCACTTCCATACATCAAAGCAGGCACCAGCACTCCATTATATACACTTAACCGAGCCTCTCTAGATACGTTTACGTTACGAGCAAACGTACCCAGAGCACCCATTACCTTACATCCCGCACTCACCCTCCTATCAATTTCTCGGTCAATTCGTCCATCTCTCGACATCATGCTACCCAAATATACAAACTCATTCACCTGCTCTAGTTTTACTCCATTCACCAACACATTGCACTCAGACACCAATTCACTTCTTTCAAATACTAACACCTTAGATTTATCAACATTCAACATTAAATTCATACTTCTTCCAACTTCGTTAATTCTCTCTATCATTCTTCTCAGTTGCTCTTCATTTTCACTTAAAACAACTACATCATCCGCATACGCTAACGCAGGCACAATACAAATAAATACAAAATTATAATTATACGTTACAAATTTATAGACAATAAATACTACAATGCAAATACATATAAGATAAGAAGAAGTAAACATGAGTATATTACAACTGTAATCAGGCTTGAAAATATTTCAAATTACAATTAAAAATATCACAATGGTTCTGAATATTCGTGTAACTAGAAAACATTGCGTTGATAGGGGAATTTAGCAATGTATTAGTGCGGGATTGAAATGGAATGAATGAGGTTAATTAATTAATTGCAGAATATTAGGACTGTCTATTATATTATGGATTAATTTATGAAGAAAAATAATTTGATAATTTTGTCTGCGACAATCAAGTTTTTGAAATTTAAATAAATCTATTAATGTATCATAGGGCATATTGAAAGGAGGATAAATGTTAAATGTTTTGAAATGCAAATATTTTAAAAATTTCTTTTGTATTGCCTCTATTAGATTACAAAATTTCTTATAGAAAGGAGACCAAATTATTGAACAATACTCCAATTTACTTCGAACAAATGCATAGTACAGTACTGTAATAGCTGATACTGATGTAAAAATACGTGTATTCCTTATAATAAATCCCAATGATTTGTAAGCCGATGAAACTGTAGTGTCTATATGTTTGTTAAAATTTAGTTTTTTGTCAAAAATTACACCTAGATCTTTAATTTCCTCACAACGGCCTAACATAGAGTTATTTAGTTTATATTCAAAGCAAATAGTGGAATGTCTTCTAGTAATAGAAAGAGATTTACATTTTAATGTTCAATTCCAGGTTATTTAGCTTACAATATATATATATATATATATATATATATATATATATATATATATATATATATATATATATATATATATATACAATCAGAAGGTTCTGAAATTGTTTTAAATATCTTCAAATCATCCGCAAAGAGCAATAATTCATTCTCAAAACATTTCTCAATATCATTTATAAATATGAGAAATAAAAGTGAGCCCAGGTCCGATCCCTGTGGGACACCCGATGAAGCTTCAAACATAGAGGAGTTAATGCCCAGATAAGAAACTATTAGTTGACGCTCTGTTAAATATGATAATAACAGTTCCATTAATGCAGGTGACAAGCCAATCATATTTAATTTTTTGAGTAATATATTATGGATCAATACGATCAAATGCCTTGGCAAAATCAGTATATATAACATCTACTTTACTTGATTTTAATTTTAAACCGACGTTTCGATTATACAATCAGTGGCGGACTAACTTCTTCGGAGGCCCGGGGCGGCCTCTAATGCCGGGTCCCTTGTATACAGTGTTTAAATACTTCAGGAAAAAATTAAATACTAGATTATACATGATATGCTGACCACGAATCAGTTTTTATTTTTAAAATTCATAAAATTAGCTGCACTTTATAAGAAGTATAAATTTTTGACTTCACTCTGGTTTCAACATAGCATAAAACTTTAATATTAAAAAAAGAAAAACATTTACTATATTAATTAACTGATTACTTACTTATTTAAATTCTAAGTAAACATAATACTTTAAATGTTGAATTAAATAGGTGATGAAATGGGTTGTGTTGTTTTCCAAAGCGTCTATATTTTGTGACGATGGTCACGAGATTTGAATTTATTCTTCATGTTTAACGTAGTAGCCTTGTGGTTAGCATGTCAGTTTTTTGCTAAAGTTTGATTATTTAAATCAAAGTTCAAATCCCACAAGTAAAAATATTATTTTTGCATTTTTTATTGGTTTGTATTGTTTTGAATTACGCATACAATATAATTGTTTGGTTATATTGTATGTCGTTTGTTGTAAAATGTATTGTTGTATTTTGGTTATAGCTGCTAATGTTTATAAAATTGTTGTTTATCTGTCAGCTATTGTGTGGTCGAGTGGCTAGTGCGCTTGACCAGCACGCTAGATATCGTCGGTTCGATCCTACTTGAAACTGTATTTTTTATATTTTTATTCAAACTTGGCGAGAATTTGCAGGATGAGTAAAAACGTGTTTGAACCTTTTTTGATATTTTTAACGGTTTTTCGGGGTATAAATAGAAGCTCGAACGTTAGTTACAGAGAGAGAAAGTGTGTGCTTTCTCAAGAGAGAGTGTGTGCTCTCTCAAGGGAGCGTTAGCTCTCCAACGAGCCTAAGATGGTGTGTGCCGTCTTCTGCGAACCTGGTGAGGGCCAGGTGAGCGGGTTGTGGATGACCTTGGCTGCCTCTGACTCAGTGCTGTTGGTGTGTGCCGGCAGCTCGTGAGAGAGTGCAGCAGGTGGACCGTACCGGTGTAGCTGGTTGTTTTGTGCAGTGGTGTTGGCCGCTGTACGCCGTAATCGCGATTGTCAATGAGTGTTGGTGTGTGCCAACATTGTTAGATTGAAATCGCGATTGTTAATTAGTGTTGTCAAAGTGACAACACTGTAACCGTACCGTGTTCCCGTAACTTTGGTGTGTGCCATTGTTACTCGTTCATAGCGTGTTCCCGCAACCTTGGTGTGTGCCATTGTTGCCCGTTCATTGTTGATCGTGCGTAGTAGAGAAAATATCCTGCAAGTATCGCTGGTTCATTGTTACTTTGCTTTGTTACATTTATTACTTTCTCGTTTTAATATATTTTAATAAAATATTAAAAATGATTACAATTGATTTCATTGTCAAAAGCCGAACTCTGTCTCCACTAAGCTATCCGAGCACTTTTTTGGCGTTCCAGCCATCCTTTTCAGCGACGCTATGAGAGCGTCCTTTACAGGATCGACCATCTCTCCTTATGCTGTGTTTCCGAATTATTGGCGCCCGAGCAAACCCTTTGACAGCATGGAGAACGAGCAGGGACGTCATTACAAAATGGCGACCGAATAGGGACAAAAGCGTCCTTATTTCTTTTCGCCGTTACAATTTTTAAAAACCTCGCGCCAATTTTTTTTTGGTATTTTGGGGCATGCGCTTGCAAAATTTAAAGTTGGTGTTCAGTTCTTTATGCAGAGAGTGAGGTAAGGAACAAGTGTTTCAGTTGCAAAATACGAATTACTAACCTGAATATATTTTAGAAAAATAACTAGAAATGTCGCTAGATATACATTGAAATCACTAGATCTCAGATAAGTTGCAAATTTATAAAATAAATCGTATTAAATTTAGTGATATAATCACTAAAGTGGCATATCTACAGTGTTACCAGTAGTTGTAGTTTTAATTTCTCACACAGGAACCTAAAAGTTTCTTGATAGAAAACAGAAACAACGTTTAACGTTCTAATAGGTATACTCGTATGTTTTAGCTACTCCGAGATCAAAGGTGCTACTTTTGTCGCTACTGTATGCGTAGTATATACTTATACTGTGGATGCAGCTAGCGAGCAACTTCCATAGCTCTGTCTTTTTCTTATTATAGATCTCCTCTCTCTCTCCGTTGTTCTGTCCTGTGCATGCAATAGGTTAGATGAAAATGAATACTGAAATGACATACTAATATCGAAAATTGGTCATTATTTGGAGTGTAATGTGTGTTATTACTATAACAGAATCAGGAACATTTTAACAAGTTGAATGTTACTGAAATAACTGTACTTGTTACAGCATTAATAAATTGTCTCCCATTATTCATTTTATTCACAATGCTGTCATATATATAAACTTCATCAGCAGAAAATAATACTTCAAAATATGATGCCAGAACAGAAATTATCGAATCCATAACTTTACAATATTTTCATTTATTTTTATTAACCATACATACTACTGTCGCTCACTCATTTGATGGAATCAAAACATGAAATTATGCATTCTGGCGTGACGATGGAATAATGATGTATGCATGGATTCTTGACGTCATTGTTTAGAAACAAATTCACGGATTCATGGATTTGTGTTCGTTACCAGAATTTGCATATAGTAAAATATTTCTAAAATCGTAGTGCCGCTTTACTGAAATATTGCTAGCATTTAACATTCCGTAAACCGATTTTCTCTCGTGTAACCGACTGTAATACACCCGTAATTTTTAAAATTTGGTACTTATTAATAAAATTCGAGAAAAACGGTTTAGAACCTCTGCGACGTTATTACCACTGAGTAATAAATACAAGCAAAGAGAACGAAAGAGATAGGTACCTATCTATTTCATCGTATTGATGAAGTATTTACACTGGCTTTTCAGAACTTGTGGATTGCGGTAAATTTTTGATGGGTCACAAAATGATGGTTGTTACCTACTGCCAAAGCGAGGTACAGGTGAAATGGTTTTAACATGATGTAAATTTGAAAATCATTGTCCGTTGTTTCGTCTGTCTTATCGCTATCTAAATGGCGAAATGTAGATAAATTCCAGAGTATCATCTGTTCACTTCTTCCCATCCGTTGATTCTCCATCTTACGATGAGAAGATTAATTATTCTTGTACACATTTTGATCGCGGTACAAATTTGTTAGATCGCACTGCAAAGAAGTTAAAGATACGAAAGTTCACCTGACGGTGATAATTGAATACATTTAATATATTAATCAGATTATACATAAAAACTTAACGTTAAAATGAATAATATGTTTCACCAAGTAAGAGCTGAAATAATTAAAGAAATTAAATGAATACTTTCATTCTACTTTATTCATACCTACGTAGTACGTGCTCTGTGTTATTTTTCATTAACACTGATTATAGTGCAATGTGCAAACGTTTCTACTTATTTCTGTAAAAACACAAAGAAGTAAATTTTAATAGGATAAAAGAAGTATCGGATAGGGAAATCTACTGGCTCATAAAATTTTATTATTGCACACAAACGGGTACTTTTGAAGTTAATAAAGTTTATACTATCATTATTATAGTGTAAGTATTATTACTACATTTAACAGATAACATAATTTTAACGCAAATGAAAAAGGCGAAGAACATGAATTCTCACACATTTTTCAAGCGCACTTAAAATCCGTATTGCTTATTATATTTTTTACACGATCGGATATTTTGTAACACTATTCTTCTGTTAAATGGGTGTAAAAATTAATAGGATTCAAAAAGTTTCATTCATTTCTGAGGTGTGAGAATATTTTTTTTGCTGTTTAACCATCACCGATATCAATAGGGTAGGTTCATTTCATAAATTTTTATTTTCTCTAAAAACTACATCAAATTAATCTTAAAACATAAACCCATCGATCTCAATAAATAAAAATATTACATTCTATGTCATTTGAACATTGAAAATGAATAAATAAAATCACCTAAAATTTTCAAATTTCAGAATGCGCTGTGATTGGTTTGACGTCATAAGATCGAGTATCAGATTTCTTCCCGTTTAATATACATTGACTGTCACAGTTGAGACTGGCTATTTTCGAGTTTAGCTTTTAAAATTTAAATAACTAAACTAAAAATAAGAAATATTTTTTGCACTATTATAATATGAACAAATACAAGTAAAAACCAACTTTTTGGAAATTAGCCGAGGAAAAGATTAATGCACATATTCATAAACACTTGTAAAGTTTCAAAACGGTTCGTTATAATTTTTGACAAATAGAATCAAACTTGACAAATAAAATTTCGATTTTTCTTTCAATGTCGATTGTTTTTATTGGATAAAAATTATAACGAACCGTTTAAAATTTTTACGAGTGTTTATGAATACGGGCATAAATGTCTGATAAAACTTTTTAAATGTATGTGATTTAATTTTCGTTTATATAAAGAAACGTTTAAGGTAATAATTCGAGTATTTTATATAAATAAATTATGTTACAGTAATGCATAAGCCTTCTTTTATTCTACGCTAAATACTAGTATTGAAATATTAATGAAATTTCCTTTGCTGGATTAATTGTTGTAATTATTGTTCTTGGACTGTAATCATCCTTTATTGTAATCAACATAAGCATATTAGAGCTCTTGTTTCTAATATAATAAAGCCAGAAATACTATGTAATAAATATTTATATTTTCTATTGAATGTCATTATTGCATTAAAATTTTACTTACATTTTTTGATGCTATTTTCATAAAATACTAATGAAAAAAAATTATACATCACTGATGAAATTGAAATACTAGTATACTAGTAATATTAGTTATACAACTAGAAATGTTGATTACAAGAAAAATAATTAATTTTCATTATTCAGTAAAAATTCTATATTAATTAGCTTGGCACTTGGTTGATAGGTTAGTTTTTGCACTGAAAATAATATATATTACTTACTACTTACATTTTTTAGATTTACATGTGTTCTTTTGTATATGATTTATATATAAAATGCAAAATATATTATAAAGTGTCCAAATTTAAAATAAAATTATATTATAATCATGACTTCTGCACAATCTTATAGGCGAGTCAGTGCAAATCTCAGAACTCTGACGTCACGAAGTGATGCGAGGCGTTTTCAAGGGCGGAAACTTCTGTGGCGTATAACTATAATGAGCCTGTTTCACATTTTTTAAAAGTATTTTAAGTGAAAGTTTACGCAATATTTTTCGTAAATAATTAAATAAAAAGATTGGCGCCAGAAATAATATTGAAAAACAACTCTCCACTCCTGTGACGTTGGATTACATACAGAACGTCATTCATAGCCAATAGGAAAACAGTTGACGTTATTTATATAGTAGGTGATAGTTTGTCACATGCTAAAATGTATGTACTCTGAAGTCACATTCTGTTTCAGATCGCGTAACTTTTCCAAAATATTACACAAATTTCAATATTTAATTTTAAAATATTTAATGGATATTTCGTGATATTTTTAAATTTTAGGCTTTTTAAAGAACAATATCTTTTATAATTTATAACTTAGAAGTCATATAAAAGTTCTTGCAACAGCCCTATTCTAGCGCAAAACAATTAAAAAGAAAAATTTGGGGCTATTTTTACCTTCGGTCAAAAGGAAGGTATTGTAACTCCAAAAGTTAAGCAAAAAATTGTGAAATGACCCTATTGTATCTACTTTTAATATGAGCGGAGTTTAAAAGTAGATTTTCCGTGTATAATGTAGGTACGTGATTGATTTGGTTTTATTTTCTTTATACATCCTTGCCATGTATTTTCTTTCATGCTTCTTTTAAAAATATGTGGAATAGTTTTTATCAGATGCGTTTTTCCGTCATACCTTTACACACAAGTCGTTCATTCAACCGAACCGAACCGATTCTGACGTCAATACCTTTATTCGTAGCTAGGCAGTAATGACGAATATTCCAGCACGGCGCGTTTCAAAGGACAGATTCTTGCAGCTTGCCATTATATTCATAGAATATTTATATCTCTCTCAAGTATTACGCCCGGGGGCGGTCTCTAGCGCGCTATGCGAGTTATTCGCAGAGCATGTTTGTCACGATCGACGCTAAATGAATTTTATAATTCATGCACGGTGCGCACGAACGAGAAAAAGGAATGTTGTACACAGGGTAGTAACTAGGATGTCGTTTGCAAAAAGGCTATTGAACAAATAAACGGTGTAGGTATACATGGGGTTCATTTTAAATAAATACTATGAGCTATAAGGAAGATTAAATTGGCAAACAATTTCTATTTTATGAGATTAATGTAATGAACAGAATTTTTATTAAGTCAAGAAAATTTGATATTTTCAGGACAACTATCAACACGCGAAATGATAATAGAACCCAAAAGACTATTAGTACTATTACAAACAAGATGCAAAAGTTTTTTGGGTGCTGCAATATTTTGATAGAAGAATGGATCACAATAATAAAATGTCACCTAAACATCCAAATTTCTTCTTTACATTTTTGTTAATTTTGGAACATAGTTTTCGAAAAAATGTTGTTTAATTTTCGTTTAAGAAATACTTTTGAATTCTTGAATACAAAAGTTAACATTTTGTAATTTAAAATAAAAATAACTATTACTTACAGAATTGACATCATATGCAAGAGAGAGAGAGATAGAAAATCATGCTTTCAAACAAGCCCCTCGTTGTCTCGTCCCGCTCCATGATTCTATCTGTCATTATGTTTACATCTGTTATTCAGTATTAACCTTATTCTTTGTGATTTGTTCGTTGTGTTCAATAAAAATGAGTTTAAAACCGCAAGATGTGGGTGGGGTAACTTTCTTTGTTTGATAATATTGAAGATCACTCGATTATTCAACAAAAACGATGTCTGATTGTAGAAATCTATGGCTGATGACAGTTCTTTGTTTGGACGTGGTAACCATAGCAACCTTTAGTTCTATGCTTTCCCGCTAGATGCGCTCTTGTAAGTTGCAATTGTGTAAGTGTCCATTGACAATAATACATTGAAATGAAATGTCAAATGGATTAATATGCATTGCTGTCAAAATTTTGATTTGCATTTTGTTATTTTAAGGGTCGCTTAAAATTTAGGCCTTGATGGTGCAAGTGAGCATTAACTTTTTTATTTTAAATGAGAATTTTTTTATTTGCTTATTCATTAGAGAATTTAACTCTGAAGGCAATGATGTAATATTTTCATATCATCACAATTTTTTTGAAGTTGAATACTACTTTGAACACATTCAAAATAAAATTCTAAAAATATGAAACATGTAGTTATTCTCAATAAATATAACGTGACATTCGTATACATTTAAAAATAAATAAATTTACGGTGATGAAAAGAAATAATGAAGTACCGTTATCACTATGGTTACATGAAAAATGTCATTTTATTTGACAAGTATGACGTAAATCTACCAATCATCTTATAAAAAATACGTTTCTATAGTGATAACGGTATCGTTTGATAACGGACGAGTTACAGAATACCACCTTAAAATAATATTCTATTTTCTATGAGATTTGTCTTGCTTTTATGCAACTCATTAAAATAATTGTAAAGTCTCACACATTTTTTAAATCCGCTATCTGCGGCCCTGGTAAAAACCAGAAGAAAAATCTAATATTGTCCCATACAATGTGTTTCAGAACTCCAAGCCTACTCGTATGTATGGATAGTGAATTATGTAAAGTAATAAAGGTCTTATGAAATTTTTATACATAGGAAGATTAATGTGAAAGGATTAAATGTAAAGGTGAATGTAGGAATTTTGGTTTTATACAGACCTAGTACACATACACCTCATTTCACTTTGTATGAATTACATGCCACATTTGGTTTTTCATATTTTTGTTTACGATTTCAAACACGAGCGAACAATAGTGTCTGGTCCCTGGTCGTATTTTCCACTTTTAATTAAAAATTTCTTTTTATATATTTTCATAAACCTGTTGAAAATAATGCGATTTCTCTTTTATAGGGATAAAAAGGAACAAATATTTGCAAACATTACTCAAATAATAAATTATTATTTTATATTGACGTACAGTAAGCCCAGTTAAATATAGGACACGTACGAGTAATTTATTGCGCAATACTTTTACTGATTATTTTGTTTTAAAATTATTGAACTTTTTTTTGCGAAACATTAACGATAGCTGCAACTTCTTTTGTTAATATTCGTATTCATTTTGTTGAAATACATGCTAAAGTCTTACGGTCCCGAGGCCCAAAGTATAATGTCATAATATTTTAGTATTTTAGAGCTGATAAATTCCTGGATATGCAGTCAATATTTTATTTATTTTCGGCCTCGACCGGTTTCGGCATCACTTATGTTAATTGTTATTAATTATTTTTATAAATGTTTATTATAATTTTAAAGGAACTTATGTTATGTTAATTCGTATAAATATATATTTTATTTATTGTATTTTTTGATGTTATTTACTATAAATTTTATTGTTGTGTACTGTATTTGTTTTTTAAATTTACATAATTTTTATCATTATTTATGTGTAACATCTTGTGGGTTAATCTCTTGTGTTAGTTATATTCAGTACCCAATATTTTGACATCGAAATTAAAATTATGTCTAGATGATTCTACGAGTCCCAGTAAAGTACATTTTCCAGTATTGTTAGTATTATTTTTATTTTTGTTCACATTTTTGCAATTTCTTCTGTGTTCATCTAATCTGTTTTCAAGGATTTTTGACCTGCATAATTTGCTGGACAGTTATTGCATAGCTTTCTAACGATGTGCAAGAATAAAAACCTGCAATATTTACATTTTCGCCTATATCTATTGACATACATTTTATCTCACATAACGAATCATCATTACAATGATCTTCTAATAGGGCAACTTTTCTCTAATTCAACCAACTTCATGTATATTAAAGTTTCCGACATAAACCTGTTGTGCACCGTTATCCTGGACACTCCGTATATTTAATTATAATATTGTTAAGGTATTCAAATACATACATTATAATTTAAATAAATTAAACTTGCATATGAGAAATTAGAAGTACATAAAATTTCTCCTTCATGTTCTACTCTACATCTTTGAAAATACGATATCTTGAAAATCAATGTGGCAATGCGGTTTGTGATGTGGCAATATCGTTGCCATGTTCTAGAAATGTTCTCTGTTCAGAAAGATGTGAATATCTTAGAAGTCTTGTCAGTTGTAAAATATGTATAACGTACATGCTAATAAAAATATGCTGATCTGTTTCATGAGAGATGAATGCAAGTAGAAATCTACGAATGTTCTTCAGACACATGGAACGTTTTATTTTTTATAGAGGAGTATATTACATGGGACTAAGATGTAGGAAAATGGAAAGTAATTTATACGAATAGGAATATATGTAAATCAAAATTCTATTTTCTAAAATAAGAATAGAATGATATGTTTTTTCGCCAATCGTACGTAGTTGATGCTATTATGTCATTAATTTTTGTAAAAAAATCTGATGTGGCCAGCACATGACCTCCCGCTCAATTCCATGTTTAAAATAGCAATGAGCTTTAAGTAAAGTTTCACTTCCGATTGATCGTTTGTAAACAAAATCTACTTTGTTGTTCTAATAAATAGAAAAGTTTGTAATACGAAATTTTGGATTATATTTTACTATGTTTTTCCTAAAAAATCTGTTAGAGCTTCAAATTAAGTACTACATCCGATTTATCATATATAGTCAAAATCTAATATGTTGTTTCAAATTATATAAGAGTATTAAATACCAACTTTGCGAAGTTTTGGATCATTAATATATTTTAAGGAAAAATCGTCACACACACATTATTGTCAAAATCATCACCAACTTCCTTATGCAATCTGTGTAAATTCTTCGCCGTACATTATCCATTTCGTAAATGTGTAGTTGCAAACTACTATTTGACACTTTGAAATCACGTTCCTATTGAGAGCTGTTTGATATATAATGCTGCAAACATCAAACTTAAATCGAATTATCCTGTATATCTAATATTTATTTATGATGGAAAATATATTATTTTTACAAACCTTAATTTCATTAGAATCATATTTAAACTACTAAATTCTTCTTAATGCGGTTTTATTATTAATTTTAATGAAAATTGCTTCGTGACAGTGACATTTGTTTAAATATGTCAAATTTGTTATTAAAGTATTGTTTTTGTTTGACGCAGAGGCAAAGTGATGTACACAAATAAATTATTTTATAATATAATATAAAGTTATTTGAAGTTATTTACTAAATGCTATTATCGTAGAATTGAAGATTGTGCCATTATATTCAATTTGTATTGGTAAAAGTTGCTAAAAAATTATATTCAATGATTTTTTTACGAAAAAAACTGTTAAAAGCTTGTATAAAGGATACTTCCGGTTATCCAATATACACTAAAAACTAATGAGCTCTTCCCACATTAGTATAGAATGGATATACAAAATTTCAAATTTTTCTGATTGATAGTATTTGGGCTATTCCAGCTATGAGTGCCCGTGAGGTGACGCCTGGTAAGCGCCCACACGGTAAAATATATCGTCATCATTACCGATGTCTACATGTGTTGTAGATACTGGCATACCCAGAAATGGGTAATATGCCGTGATGATATATTTATTTATATATTTTTTAGTATTTGAGTAATCGTGTCCACAAGATCCACACACACAGACACACACACACACACACACACACACACACACACACACACACACACACACACACACATACATACATACCTACAGACATCATTGTAAAAATGTTAAAATCGGATTCTGGGGACATCAAAACGTGCTTATTCACTAAAATCTCTATATCCGATTTTTAGCATGATCCCTATACCTCCCTTACCTAGGGTAGCGGGAGGTAAAAAAGTGGGCTATTTAGGTATTGTTTTTATCAGTACAAAAACTACAATCATAATTATGCCAAATACAGCGTGCGCATTTTATCTGTTCCCGCGTAAAAATTCATGCATAGGCAACCCATGTTACATTTTATATGTGACTTGGTTTTTAAAATTTTGTTTTGCTCTTATACCTACTGTGATTCGATTTAAAGTACTAATATTTACCAAGTGGCTTATGAAATGTGTCTATTCCTTAAATTTCAGGCGGGAACAGATAAATGGGCACCCTGCATGTTTTCTAATAATGTCGACAGTAATAATCATACATTTACGAACAAAACAATAAATTCAACATTTCCGAATCTTATTTTTCTAAATTAAACTTTTCTATTCTATACTAGTTTCTTCTTTGATGTCAGTGTGAATACAACCATCCTCGTGATATTGCACCCTTATGCAGCAGACAAGAAGAAGCTGAAGTCTCGAGGATCGAAGAATAATGAATGCCGTAACATCTCGTATCTGTCTCGACACTAGGTGAGAGCTTTCGATGGCATATGAGGACTTCAGAAGAGCTCTTGCTTAAGTCTCAATGTATGAAGGATATAGGATGGGGAATATAGTAGACAGTGTTGCTTTTTAATTATTATAAGAGTGTAGTCAGTTTTGGCTTAACGCGCTGAACACTTTCCTTTTACCACTCGTCAATAATCAATTCTAATGTTGACATTATTTGTATTTCTTATTAACTGATGGTAAAAATAATTCGGGAAACAATCATAAAAATGTCGAAATCTTGCAAAATTCAATTTGAATTGCACTTTGGAACCGATTACAAATTTTGTTTATAAAGAAGGGGACTGTCCTCTTAATATTCGAACAAATACTGTTGCATTTTGAAGATACAGCTATTGTTTTGCTGTGAATCTTTAAAGGATGAGCTTCGTACAATATTGTAAGCGGCATGATCAATAGGGATTTCCAAGTTTTTTCAGTTTTTAATTTGTTAATCTGTACTTAAAAATATTAGTTCCGTATTTTATATTTTTGCCGAAAAGTTACTAATATAGGTACCAGAAAAAAATATTAAAGAAAATGGTCGTTGTTTTTACCTCTCGCTAAGAGAGGTATTGGAATCATGCTAAAAATATATCCATATTTTAGTGGATAACCACGTTTTAAGGTCTTTCGAATTCGATTATAACATTTTGATGATGATGCCCGTGTTATTCAATCTGATATTACTGGGAAGAGCTGATTAGATTTTGGTAACAATTGGACAACCGGAAGTATTATTAACAAAAATTTCTAAATATTTTTTTTTTGAAAATTTGTGTTATTACAAAGGAATATAGAAATCTCTATTTATACATTTAAAAAAATTATTATACCTTCTTCTTATAGAGAAATATAAATATTGATAATAATATGGTGTAATTATTTTCGTACCCCATAGAAAACAAGTGGAAAAATTAAAATGTTTGTAATTGACAAATAAAATGTGGTCCCGTGGCCGTGTACGTATAGTGTCTGATTACCATTTTGATGACCCGAGTTCGATCCCGGCCAGTGCAGACTTTTAATCGCACAAAAGTGATCCCTGTAGTGCACTCTCCACACCAGCTATGGGTCACCGTGAGGTGACGCCTGGTAAGCACCCACACGGTCATCATTACCGATGTCTACACGCAGATAATGCGTATTATGCCGTGATGATATATTTATTATTTTATATATATATATATATTATAATTATAGATACCTATATATATTACACCTTTGAGAAATATCGCCAATCTCATAAATGAATTGAAAGAATCTCGAACATTAGAAGAATAAGAGGAAACTTGTTCATTCACAAAAAGGTTTAAGCTAATCCTCATTTTTGGATTAGCGAATTCTAATTTAATTTTGACAGTTTATAACTTAAAATATAGTCTAATCTATTCCTAATATGTACCTTTATTGATAACATCATGAAAATTAAATTTTAAATACTGGAATAGAATAGAATTCACTAATCCAAAAATGAGGATTAGCTTAAACTTTTTTGTGAATCGGGCTGATAATGAATTAAAAAATTTGAAAATATATAAAGAAGTTACATGTTTTTGTGTGTACAAGAAATGTTAAATATGTACAATACTTATATAGCCTAATATGGAAATGGCGAGAGGTTTTGTACTGGCCACAACAGATTTTTTTTATATTATGTAGCATGTTGCAACTACGCTGGATGATTATTGACAACGACAACATTGACATCTGGCATGAAGCGCCATTACTTCTGGTGGCATAATTTGTAACTATTTGGTTTAGTACTCTGGCTGATTTGTCATTAAAACTCCTATAGAAAAATGAATGTAAAAATAAAAGCAAAACTTATTGGCCTTTTTAAAAACTTAACTATTTAAGGAGAAAATGTCGACATCATCTTAGTACGCGTTTCTGTTGGGTACCGCCCTCAATAAGAAAAGAAGTCACGCACTAGGCAATTCGACAGATAATATTGCATGAGCGCACTTTAAATATCAAATATTCACATATCTGCAATCCCGCGGCCAGAAGGGCTTTTTGTAGCGCTACACAATAGTCTCGGGGGTATTTACATATGGGGTCCACGTGCTCTGGAGCCGTGAGCCGTGAGGAGATCTATACTTAATGCGGCTCGAACCTCGATCCGATCCGAACCTGCGCCAGAAATATTGCCAGAGAACTGAGGGGGATGTGATTTTACTGATTTGGCGAATTTTAGACACGAGGATTCAAAGGGACAAGTAAAAGGAGGAAACATAAATATTGCGGGATTCAACCTTTACAACCGATGGAATCACTCACACGAGATGTGGTACTGAAAGCAAAAAAACATTATTAATTTCATTTAATATTATACTTATAAGATATTCATTAATTTTATTAATTTATAAGTATTATACTTTCCGTCAAATAATTATGGACTAGAGATTTTTACACTGATGCCAATTTTTTTAAGTATCTACCTGTACAAATATCTGTAATCTGTCACTGTCATTTTATATTCTGACATTTTCGTTAGTACTTACGTGCGCTTTTTATTCCCAATCCTATAAATTGCATTATATTTAGACTTTTGAAAAGAAAATGAGTGAAACTCATGAATAAAATAGTCCTCGTTCTTATAAAAAACGTTTAGGAAAACAAGATAGGCAGGCAAAAACAATTACTGCCAATACACAAATTTTTTTTAAAAAAATTGGCGTTACATCCTGAAAAAAATTATAATTTATTAAATAACAAGAACACTTTGGATTTGACTGCAGAAGTATGTTGTGTTGGCAGATCTACTGTTCACCTAATAATCATTTATTCTTACCTTTTATTTAGATTTCACCGGTTATCCTATTTTAACGCTAACGCGACCTTAGCTTAATGTGTGGAAATATAAATATAAATTTTCCACGGAGACAATTTTTATATTTTATATTTCGTATTACTGTCTTACCTTACTTGTTATAATACTCTCTTCATTTACGATGTATTAAATTCTTTAATTAGTTTTAAATGTATTATATGACATTTGCGTTGATTCCTGGTCATGTCAAGTTACAAGCGGCAACACCGTTGGGAAAGGGACAGGGTGCGGAAAGGGATAAAAGTTGAACATCAGTCCATAATCATTTGACGGCGAGTATAGTGGATTAAAAAATTCGTAGCTTAACACAGAATGAGTTTATTCATAATATTTTAAGTCAGTTTCGTTACGAATAACGAAGCAGCAAATCGGATGACATCTGGAAAACAACATGTTTCTGATTAACTGTGAGAAGCCGGCGGACTCGCAAAACTTTTTGGCCCGTATTCTCACCTTTTGTAGTAGCGCTACCTCGGAAATAGCGCTATTTCGATTTTTTTTATTTTATTTTATTTTACAAGTATACAAGAATAGGTTTGATATTTTTGTAAATGAAGCCTATAATATTTAAATTAAATGCTATTTACAATTTAATTTATTTTTATTTCTCTAATTTTTAATATCAAAGTTGACATTTCACAATTGAAGTAGCGATTTTCGGAAGTAGCGCTACTTCAAGATGAGAGAATACGGACCTTTGTCATTTCTAATTCATGTAGCCAGAATGTTTTTAACCCATTCGTAGGAGATGCCCACAGTCTCTAAGTCACAATTTTTACTTCCCGTTACCCTTGGGTAAGGGAGGTACACAGAAAAAAAAGATTTGAAATTTTATCTAATTATAATTAGATATTATTTTATTAGACAATATGACTAATAATTTAGTATAATTTACAAATCTTAATTTAGCATTTTAACTAACCCGAAATAGATAATAAATATTTTGTAAAAAATCGTTAATTTAAATATGTAAATAGTTATTTTAATTACTTATTTTATTTAATTTTACCATATTTTGGCTTCATTATTTTTGCCTTATCTTATAAATTAGGTAAGTAAATAGAAAATTTAAATTAAATAAATATATCATCACGGCATATTACCCATTTCTGGGTGTGCCAGTATCTACAACACATGTAAACATCGGTAATTTAAATATATATTTAGTTAATTTCTTTATTTATGTTTAGTTCAATACTAAATGTAGTCATTTAATCCAATTTTGTATTTAATTTTACTATAATTTGTTATTACAAATTTAGAAAATTTAACTAAATCAACTTAGATAATTTAATGAAAACATATTAAAAGGCTGAAAATCACAGATTTATTTAGTTTGTTTTTTCTGTGTATAGGGATCGTGCTAAAAATCGCATATCGAGATTATGGTAAATGACCACGTTTTAAGGTCCCTAGAATCCGATTTTAACATTTGTCCAATGATGTCTATATGTGTATGAATTTGTCAACGTTCTAACTCAAATGCTATCATTCAGAAAATTCTGAAACCTTATTTTAATATGGAAAGAAATCATTACATTTTTGTGTAAATCAGGTGACCGAAAGTGGCACTTTACTTGAAGCTCAAAATAGTTTTTCTTCGAAAAATACCTTTAAACGTATTTTTTCGCGATTTATGTTATTATAAGAATTGAAGATTATATAGATAAATATATAAAATAATTATTTTATAAATCCCGGGGCTTATGTTTTAAAGATAAACACAATTCCTTAGTAACACAGTTCAGATTTCAAATGTACGTAACTGACAGATAAATGTCACTGCCAAAGAACTTCTCATTTCAAATTATTAATGGTAACGTTTTAAAAAGAATATTGTAATAGTAAATAAAACAATAGTTATATAAATAATAAATAAATATATCATCACGGCATATTACCCATTTCTGAGTGTGCCACAATCTGCTTTATCGCAGATAACGGTAATGATGATGACATATTTGTACCGTGTGATTTTTTATTTCTACTATTTTAAAGAAAGTCAATGTATACATTAATTCAGATAATACCAATTAAGTCACAAATTAGTGGATTAATGTAAAACTTCGCAGAGAGTCTAATGACAGTTAATTGATCTTTATTAAAAATAATTGCCTCTCGTACAATAAAACAAGATTTTATCATTACATACTCACTGCACTGTTCATTTCTACAAAATTACTCAAACACTATTTGCAAAAGAAAACCCATTTTCTTATAAGAAAATAATTCTTTCTGTCTTTAAATACATTCTAGCTCCAATACATTGTAGTGATTGTGATTGTGAATAATGACATGACAAGAGACAAATACGTAAGCAATCACGTTAACCTCTGTATCTGTGAAAGGAGCATAGAATCGCAGTACTCTATCCAAACTCGGAGATAAAGTACAACGACAAGCGATAAACGGTGTTGCTGCAGTTGTTGCTGTTAATGCAACTCTCACGTCTCTGAGAATAGAATGCATCGTATTTGTGATCGAATCCAAAACAACAACTATTGTGACTAAATGGAGAAGGTGTGTATAAGCTAAGGTTTATACACAGAGGAGTTGTGTTTGTGAGGTTATAGCTTGCATTAAAATTATTGATGGAAATTACAAAAGGTTTCTTCTATTCATATTATATTTCTATTTTATCGCCCGCTACCCTTGATAAGGGCACATTGAGAATCTAGAACAGGACGCCGAATGATCTAGAGCCGGCCCTGATTCTTGAAGATATAAAACAAGTAATTCAAGTAAAGGGTATTTCATTAAAAGTGATAGGATTTTAATTTTAAATAAAATAAAAACGGTTTGACGTAATAATTCAATTTTTGCTTTATTTTCAATCTTGGACAATGCAATGAGCCTGTTTCACATTTTTCAAAAACTATTTTAAATTAAAGTTTATGGAATGATTTTCTTAGTAATAATTTTTATTTTAATAATTTGTTGTTATTTGTGGAAATAATTAAATAAAAAGATTGGCGTCAAAAACTACCCCCCACTCCTGTGACGTAGAAGCACATACATTACATCATTAATAGCCAATAGGAAAATAGTTTTTCCATCACCTACGTGTATTCATATTATTTATATAAATAAACGTAGGCTAAAGTTTGTCACATGTTAATAACAAAATCTTTTAATTTGACATTTGACTCTGACATTGCTCATTGTAAATGAATAATAAAGTAATAATGGCTAATTCAAATTACACTCAAGCTAAGTCGGACAATTATCCGAAGGTCGATACCTGTATGATGGCTGAATTTATATCAGAACGATTGTTTTACTGCTACCGAAATAAGGGGTGTTAAAGAGTTGAGGTAAAATAAAATATAAAAATTGAATTTATTATATAAATTGATAATATATTTTACTTTAAAGTTCTGGTCGTGATTCTTATTTGACACTTGTTTGACAACTTTGACAATACACTTGACACCTTAGAACCGCTGAAGATGTATGTACTCTGACGTCACATTCTGTTTCAGATCACGTGACTTATTCAAAATTTTATCCAAATTTCAAAAATTAATTGTAAAATATCTAAAGGATATTTCGTGATATTTTCAAATTTGAGGCTCTTTAAAGAACAATATCTTTTCAAATTTAATACTTAGAAGTCATATAAAAATTCTTGCAACAGCCCTATTATGTATGGAACAATAAATCGTTCAAATATACACCATGGCTTTGTTTACAAGGACGCAAACTATCGCTCCAAATTTTGGAAGAAATAAGATGACGCCGCCATGCCATAAACCGCACCACAGTGAGTTTTCCGGATTGCAACGGCATTTCATGTAACACTTGCGGAGTGTTCTCGCACCAATAACGGCAATTTTATTTATAAACAAAGATATTCATTCAAAAAAATCCATCGTTCTTTCAATTCATTGACGAGATTGGTGGTATTTCTGAAGGGTATGTGATGAATTATATGTATAGTAAGCGCGTGTTTAGTTGAAACTGATACTGTACATACTTTGCTTTATAAATGAATCGGATTTCTTTTTATAGCAATTTTAGATGTTGACGGAGTCTTTTCCTCATTATAACAACAGCATATTATATTAATATTATATTTCGACTTGTTCATGTACGAATTCTATATCTATATACAATTTTAAATATTTAATTAATCACAAAATAAGAAATATAAAATGTGCTTCCCAGAAAAAGTCTTTAGTAATGTCTGGATTTTTGACACTGACATTTATGTCAATTACAAACACTTTAATTTTTCAACTGATTCCATAGGCTGATTGATTCCTTATATAATGGGTTATTTTATATATTTATAATTCAGTTTATCTCTATATCTTTAGAAGATATAATAAAAATGTTTAATGTATTAGATAAAGAATTTTATATTCTTTAATATTTGTAATAACATAAATTTCCAAAAAATAATATTTAAAAGATTTTATTTAAGAAACCACTACTTCCGGTTGTCCAATTGTTACCAAAATCTAATCAGATCTTCCCAAGAATGTGATATTGAGGAAACTGCAGTTAAATATTTTTTAAGTCTTATAGTATTTGAGAAACCGTGGTTCCAACATCTACACATTCACACACACATACACACACACGGACATCAACGTAAAAATGTTATAATCGGATTATAGGGACCTTAAAACGTGCTTATCCACTAAAATCTGGATATGCGATTTTTAGCATCATTCCAATACCTCTCTTAGCGAGAGGTAAAAATATAAAATGGCATCAAACATTTTTATTGAAATATCAAAATTGTTCCGTAAATGAACAATTTCAACAAATATTTACAGGAGCTCCGGATTTCCATATTATACCTACGATTCAATTGATTTATATAAAGCCACAGGCAACTTTTTTTTAATTTGAATTTTTTTGCTGCAAAATTTGACTTGTGGCACATCATTGTAATAAAAATTTATCGTAGAATTCTAAAATGTAAAAAATATACAGAGTGTTCCATTTAAAATAAGAAAGTTGATACTACTTCCGGTTAAATTGAAAGCGATATGTTTATCATTTATACATAAAAATGATGCTACTATGTTAAGTTTATGCAAACAAATTTTAATTTAGATTTTAGATAGTTCTACTACTTTATTGTAATAAAATTAGTATTGTTGTAGGTAATTCAATCAGTGGATTGTTGTAATCATGTATTTATTGTAGTAATCAAAGAGTAACAAAAATGGAAATACAAGTACCTATATTGTACAAATATGTCATCATCATTACCGATATCTGCGATAAATCAGATTGTGGTACACATATGCCGTGATGATATATTTATATTTATTTATAAGTATATTGTATAAAATTTCTCGGCGTTTAGCGACTTTTAATTATAACGTGAAATCAATACCTGTACCTGACTCACAACACGGTAAACAATCAATTATCAAAATCTAAACAAACAAACAAATTACTTCATCGAGAAACCTGTAACATACATCTGTAATATTCCATTAGTATTTTTTTTCAATTTTGTTATTTTTACGAGAAAAAAAATCAACTTTTAATTTCCAGTTCCCATTGTCTTGAATTAATCCAGAAGCTTCGATGATATTTAAAAATGTATCAGATATCATTTACACGATTGGAAAATAAAAAACCGTACAAAAAATTTATCCTTTCATTTAAAAATAACCGCAATAATAATTCTGTTTGTTTCAGATATGTGGCGGGATCGAGGATTTCTCAAAGCAGGTGAGTCAGAATTTATAGTTTCATCAATTTATAAATGCAAAATAAATTTTATAAAATAAAACATGAAACTACAATATTATCATTATACGCGAAATAGGTATATTATATGTAAAACAATAGTTATTTACATACCAAGTGCGGGAACACTTGGTTCCTGGATGAATGTTTAACGGCGAGAGCTTGTGAGCGATGCCATAGAACGATTTCGGGAACAAAGTTCACACACGAGGTTTGTACTATTTGTATTTGTATTATTTGTAAAAAGTATAAAGCTAATACGTAATTAGTTACTTTTGTACAAATAATTTCACTATAGAAAGTAGCCATTTGCGCTCTCTTTTGTCAACGCAAAATGTCACTTTGCCGCTCATGCGCGACAAAGTAGAAAAAACGCTCGCTGTCCAAATTTCTAAGTATACAATGTTGAGAAATGTCACTTATCTACATTCTTAATGAAAATGTTTAGTTAGGAACTAATGGCACTGTAATTACACATTTATCACGTTCACAAGTCAATTTGACATATGTTCTGTCGGTATTTAACATAACCTAACAAAATGCCACACTGCTGTGAAAATGAAATAGGGCATTCATTTACAAAAACGAAAGTATAAAATGCTTAGATTAGATTGAATAAAAACTCAAGAAGAATGGAAAATAACGATAAAATAAAATTAAATATAACATAAATTGTATGAACAGTTATGTTTAGTAATAGGAATGATTGTACACAGATGGCGGTATGATAGTTGCAAGTCGTACTGCCATCTGATCTCTAGTTAACTATTTATTTTGATTACAATAAAGTTATTAGTTATTTCGTTACTTAAATTATTGCGAGAAGTCAGTCAATGCACATACATGTCTATATAATCACAAATTCCTTGAAATATTTGTTAATTTTTTCAGACAGGCGTGACAACTAACCACACATTTTACTACAAAAACTTACCAAATCATCACAAATCCTTGCTTCCACACTCTAATTTTGGTTTTTTTATGGAATAGATGGCTAATGTAACGATATAATCATTTAAAAGCCTTTTTAAGTTTAAACCGTATCTTTTGTATTAGCCAATCGTTATTTATTGAGCAGTACTGTAAGTATAAAGTGTATATTTTATTATTTTTTATGGTGGAGGACCCCATTGTGGCGACTGTAGAAAAAATCTTGTGTGTGTTTCGAGTGCAAATGGACATTGTCGATAATTTCAGAGTGATGAGTCAAACTTAAATTTCAATTATTTTTCTACAATCTATACAAAGTGGGCATTTGCGCTCGCTTTTCTCAACGCAAAATGTCACTTTGCCGCTCATGCGCGACAATGTAGAAAAACGTCGCTGTCTGAATTTCTAACTATAAAATGTTGAGAAATGTTACTTGTCTACATTAATGGGAACGTTTAGTCAGACGCTGTATTTCCTTACAAATTTACCATTTTCTCAAGTCAATCTGTCGTATGACTGCTATATCAGTATATTACGTAACTAAACAAAATGCCGTGCTTCTGTGTACAGGAATACATAAATAAAATATGGCATTCATTTACAAAAACGAAAGTAAAAAATGCTTACATCTGATTGAAGCAATAGCTCAAGAAGAATGGAAAATAACGATAAATTTAAATTTAAAAATATAATCGTTATCTACTGAGTATTACTGTAAGTACAAAATTTAGGACCTCATTGTGGCGACTGTCTTGTGTGTGTTTCGAATGCAAATTGACAATCTCTCGAAATCGACAATATCCCATTTTGCGCTCTTAATAGACAAATAGCTATTAATGTTTATTTTTATGTTATGTAGTGTTAGTTATGGTTTGTAAATAACTATTTATTACTTACCAATTATTTCATCTGTAGTACGCAAAATTTTAATAAATTTGTTTAATATCTTGTCTATGTTTTGTTATAATTTACATTACGTTTATTGTTAGTTAAGTATTTTACTTTTATCGACTCACAAGCAGTGGCGGCTTAAGGCGTGAGCCACTTAGGCACTGGCTTAGGGCGCCTGGCTTTTGGGGCGCCCAAAATATATAAAAACTAAAGACAAATATATAAATAAACAAAAAAAAAAACAATGTATGGAATATATACCTGCCCTGTATTATTAAATTATGGAGACCCTCAAAGTTAGTTTTGTGTAAATAAATTGTGTAATTTATTGAACATGCCATTGCGAAATAATCAAGTAAGGAAGAAAAGATACATAAATTTGCGATAGTGAAGGCACGGAAAGTTACCATATAATTTAATCATTCTTGGATTCTCGTTAGTTTTAAATTCTGATAGGTATTTTTACCTTCCGTCACCTTTAGGTAAGGAAGGTATTGTTGTTCAAATACTCTAATAATGTGTACACTTACGTAACATTTTCTTTACAATCAAATAATATTACTATCAAGTTCATATCTCTACCATTTTTTGAATTATTGCCCCAAAAGTCAATATACCCCAGATTTAGATAAAAACTTCAAAATTTTCATAAATCTAATTTTTATGTATCTAGATACACCATTCGATTCTACAGAATCAAATGGTGTTGTCGCCAAATTCATATCTCGACCCATTTTTGGGTTGTTACCCAAAAATGGGCAGTTTTGAGCAAAACTTTGAATCTAAATATCTCGAGAACGAAAAGAGATATCGACCTGCGGTTTCAAAATTTGGAATCAGCGCATTGAGAAGTATCTGCACACGTTAAATTTTTGAAAATTTTGAAGTTTTCATCTAAATGTGGGATATATTGACTTTTGGGGCAATAATTCAAAAATTGGTGGAGATATAAACTTACTAGTAATATTATTTGATTGTAAAGAGAATGTTACGTAAGTGTACTCATTTTTAGAGTTATTATAATATGAGTATACGTAATGCATATTCGTATGATAATTTCCAAGGAACATTCTGTATGGAATTTGTAAAAAAATTGTATTATGTTCGTGTTACAATTTTACTGGATATATAGAATCTTTTCCAATGAACTTTTGATCTAGGATTTGTACAAAATACATCAAATTAACGGAAGGTCTTGTGTTGGCCACAACAGATTTTTTTATGTTCATTTTGTAAATTTCATAGTGTTTTTATTGCTAATGATTATAATTTTCTTTCAAGTTTGTCTTTTTCTTTTAAGTCCAAAAAAATCAGAAATAATTTTTGTAACGGGTGGTGGCGCTCTAATCTAATTTGACTCAGGGCGCCTATATATCTTGAGCCGGCCCTGCTCACAAGTAGAAATTGTTGCCAACATTGTAAACCATTTATTATTAAATTTCATTTAATATTCCACCAATATTATAAATATAATTTTTTAAGAAATGATTTAGAAATAGGAATGTTTTATTTTCTAAATTTCCCGGTCACTTATCTGGTGGAGACCTGGGAAATTGACGTTTCGAACTTTACTTAGTATCTATTGGTTGGCAAACCATTTTATGAACTAAGCGTATATCTTTCGGTAAATTTGATGACAAGGCCGTTGGCAATATAAATATTTAAAATACCTATTAATTATTCACATGAAAATCGATATAATTATTTAAACATACATGCAGTATTATCCTGATGTACACTATTGTTATTAATATATTAATGAAGGTTTAGATTTAATAACTATTATCTTTTTGTTGTCAATCTAAACAATTCCAGTAAATTGTAAATCATTAAATTATTTCCTTTAATATTTCCATGTATAACACAATAGGAAAATTTACCTATTTGTTATTTCTCATTCATTATTTATTACATGACACGTCCGATTGCAATATTGCATGTTCTTTATTTGTCTCTAAACATGAAAAACTTCTTTTCATATAATTTATTATTATCACAAAAATGCAAAACCATCAACCATCAGTGAGCTTGTATAATGACTTTCCTGAATAACTGACGCTAGAAGCCGAACTGAAAAGTGTTAGACACGTGAATTATTTGTATTCGTTGCTCGGGTCGTCTTTGTGAAACTTTAATAAGGGAAAAACTAATAAGAAATATTTTATGTTATCCGTGTGCTTTTTAAGGCTTTGTGGAATCATTAATTGGGTTCTATTCAGTGCACCTTTTCAATTCTAAAAGCTCTTTGAATGAGAAATGATGTTATATGATATATAAACTAAATATAGTTGAACACTAAGTTTGTTTCTTGAATTAATGATGCGAAAAAATTTCCACCATTCGGAATATATGAAATATCTAGGAAAATGAATAATATTTGATAAAATGAATACTGGTATTTAGTAGGTATTAAGAAAAATACCGTGATACGGAAATTTAATTTAATTGTGACAAAAATCAAGAGGGACGGACTACTTTTAAACATTTTTTAACATAAATCTGAATCTAAACACCCTTTGGACTTAAATGCGTTAACTTGGTAAACTTTTGCTTCCAATTTTTATCTTCCGTCATCTTTAGGTAAGGTAGGTAGGTATTGTGTTTGGTCAAAAAAATCGGTGGTGAGTTTTTAAAGAATAACCACACTTAAGGGTCCATAGAATACGATTTTGCTAGTTTCGATGATGTCTGTGTGTGTGTGTGTGTGTGTGTGTTTGTGTGCGTGAATGTGTATACTATGATGTCTGTATGTGTGTGTGTGTGTTTTTGTGTGTGTATCTGTTGGCCTCCAATGTTATAATGCAAGTAGTGAGCGATATGCCGCTTTATCATAATTACGATATTTTTAGTTTTATTGTTGGAACCGATATAGTCAAATTTTACATCTCGCTAAGAGAGGTATTGGATTCATGCATATCCAGATTTTAGTGAAAAAGTACGTTTAAGGTCACTAGAATCCGTTTTTAACATTTTTATAATGTTGTGTGTGTGGATGTGTGTGTTGTGTGAGTATGTGGGTGTGTGTCTTGATAGACCAATTTAACTAAGTATTCCTTAATCTGACATTTATGGGAAGAGCTGAAAAGGTTTTGATAACAATTGGACAACCGCAAGTAGTAGTTTCTTAAAAATATTCTAAATTTTTGGAAATATATGTTATTACAAATATAAAAATTCTCTATCCGATACATTGAACATTTTATTTATATCTTCTACAGAATTAGAGATAGAGAATTATAAATGTATAAAATAATCCGTTGTAATGAATCTCACAGCCCAAATAACTAATAAAATGTTTGTAATTGACCGAAAAATGTAAGTGTCAAAAATCCAGATATATTACTGAAGGCGTTTTCTGATGGGAAGTACATATAATATTTCTATTTCATTATTAATTAAATATTTAAAATTGAAGACCTTGGAGCAAAAAGGGGACAAGCTACTTTTTTAAAGTTTTGTTCTAGTTCTAGGTCAAAAAATAAACTAGTATACTGTTTTTACCTTCCGTCACCTTTAGGTAAGGAAGGTATTGTCTTTGGTCAAAAAATTCGGTGATGAGTTTTTAATGAATAAGCACGTTTTAGGGTCCCTACAATACGAATATACCATTTTTAAGATGATACCTGTATGTGTGTGTGTGTGTGTATGTCCGTTTGTGCGTGTGTATGTGTTGCCCGTGTGTGACAAATTTTTCTCCGACGATAACTCCAATACTACAATTCTAAAAATTATAATTCTTTCGTATTCCTCTTCTGTACAACCATATGAAGAGTTCATTAGATTTTGGTTATAATTGATTAACCGGAAGTACCCTTATTTGAAGTTTTTAACAGTTTTTCTTAAAAATACGCAGTTAAATATTAATTTTTGACTATTTGTTATTATACATATTAAAGAAAATACTCCTCTCTATACGGTTTGATTATACATTTTCCTTCATATTCAATGATAGGTATATTCAAAAAATTTTAATTGACAGATGTCAGTTTCAAGTGCAAAACCAAATATAGAAAGTATAGGATCTAAAATTGGTATGTCATAGTCAAGAATTGAGAAAGAAAGGACTGTGTGTAGAAGATGCGTTGGACAGGAATGAGTGGAAGAGAAGAGGAAACAGCGACCCCTAATAAAATAGGGGAAAGCTGAAGAAGAAATGAAGGAAGTGTCAAGTGCATTTTACTTAGTGTGTGTTTATGTTATAATTTTATTGGATTTGTAGAACCTTTTCAAATGAACTTTTGGTATGGAATTCGTAAAAAATAGTATGTGTTCGTGTTCGATTTTACATGATATTATATAGAATCTGTTCCAAAGACCTTTTGGTATGGGATTTGTACAAAATACATCGAATTGACGGAAGGTCTTGTGCTGGCCACAACAGATTTTTTTTTCGTTATGACTTAATTTCGCGATTTTAATATTTCGGCGCATGAAGGAGATTTGTGAAGTATATTTATTAATTTTCAGCACAAATCTCTATTTTTAAAAAATGTACTTATTCCCTTTTACACCAGTCTTCATTATAGATAGGTACATACATATATTATATATATCCTAATACCCATCAAAAATACCACCAATCTCGTTAATGAATTTAAAGAATCTTAATTCAATAAAAAATATATGGATAATAGATGTAATTAGAATTTTTGTGAGTGTGCCAGAAATACTATACATAATACGTATTTAAATAGCCTAATATGGAAATGGCAAGAGGTTTTGTGTTTGCCACAACAGATTTTTTTGACTTTAGATGTGAGAATTCGTATCATCTAATAAGCTATCAGGCTAGTTTAATGTCCCAACTATTCGGGCGACGCCCGCAAATTACTGGAGAGAAGGCCGTGCTTTGTGGATTTGCATAAACCTCCCGTACGCACATCCCCATCCACGGTCCTCCATCCACAGACCTCAGCCTATACCTGTGTTGTTTACATTGTGTAAACCCTTTGTTTGGCCAGAGACGAGGTAACTAAGTTGCGCACGGGGCCTTGTTAGCACTCGGGTAATCAGACCATTCGTTACGTTGCCAACTCATGTTGACCTGAATAATGATTTTATTCATTTTAGGGTGTGGAAGATCACCGCAAAGTGATCAGATGACTGGAGTACAAAGTTCATATCTGCTTTTATCTCGCTTTTGCGATTATATCTATGTATGTACGGAGAGTCTAAATACACTCAAATACCATTGACCAGATGAAATGTTCGCATTACTAATAACATGACCAAACGTATTTCCTTAAAAAATAGTCTTTGTATTAAGGAATATGGCATTGGATTGCGTATTTCTTTATCTTTTATAGTTTTAAAAATTGTTTTTACCTCCCGCTACCCTAGGTAAGGGAGGTATAGGGATCGTGCTAAAAATCGCATATAGAGATTTTAGTGAATAAGCACGTTTTGATGTCCCTAGAATCCGATTTTAACATTTTTACAATGATGTCTGTGGGTATGTATGTGTGTGTGTATGTGTGTATGTGTGTGTGGATCCTGTGGACACGATTACTCAAATACTATCAATCACAAAATTTTGAAATTTTGTATACCCATTCTATACTAATGTGGGAAGCGTTGATTAGTTTTTAGTGTATATCAGATAACCGGAAGTATCACTTATACAAGCTTTTACCAGTTTTTGTTGAAAAAACTGCATTGAATATAATTTTTCAGCAACTTTTACTATTAAAAATATAATATAATGGTACAATCTTCAATTCTACGATAATATAACTTTAAAAAACTTTAAATAACTTTAAATATAAATTTATAAAATAATTTATTTTTGTACATCATCTGACCCATGCGTCAAACAAAAACATAATACTTTAATAAAATTTTGACGTAGTTAAACAAATGTCACTGTCACATTTACATTAATTAAGTAGAAATATATTTGATTTGTAAATATAAATCTGTCAGTATAAGTACGTGTTTTCAAAATGTCAAATATTGGTTTACAACTACACATTTACGACATGGATCATGTACGGCAAAGAATTTACACAGATTGCGTTTTTAGAGCACTTGGAAGTTGATGATTTTTCGCGGATTATCTTTTTCTTTGGTGAGGCACATTTTCTCCTCTCTGGATATGTTAATAAGCAAAATTGCCAGATATGGGCAGAGGAAAATCTTTATGTGATTTACGAGGTACCATTACATGTCCAAATGAGACTGTTTGGTGCGCACTGTGGTCAGGTGGCGTCATTGGAACTTAATTTTTCGAAAATGATGAAGGTCGAACTGTTATAGTTGATGGTGAGCGCTATAGGCCCATGATAATCGATTATTTTTGGCACGAAATTAATTTCGTATTACAGACTTCTATTTATTTAAACAACAAATTAGATTTTGTTTATAAACGATCAACCGGAACGGAAAAAGATACTTTGCTTAAAGCTCATTACTATTTTAAACATGGAATTTGCGGGAGGTCATGTGCTGGCCACATCAGATTTTTTAACTTTTATACTATTTATTAAACAGATATTTCAATATATAAACAATTGCAGATCGATTTTCGAAAAAGTTTGAGCTAATCCTCATTTTTACCTCTCGCTAAGAGAGGTATTGGATTCTTGCTAAAATTCACATATCCAGATTTCAGTGAATAAGCACGATTTAAGACCCTAGAATCCGATTATAACATTTTTAAAATGATGTCTGTGTGTGTGTGTGTGTGTGTGTGTGTGTGTGTGTGTGTGTGTGTGTGTGGATGTGTGTATGTGTGTATGTCTGGATGTTGTAGACACGATTCCTCAAAACCCTTAAGACTTAAAAATTGTTTAACTATGGATTCTTCAATCTGACATTCCTGGGAAGAGCTGAAAAGGTTTTGGTAACAATTGAACAACCGGAAGTAGTAGTTTCTGAGAAAAATTCTTCTAAATACAATTTTTTGGAAATTTTTGTTATTAAATATTGAAAAACATAAAATTCTCCATCTAATACACTTAAAATTTTTATTATATCTTGTATAGATTTAGAGATAAAGACACTATAATATATAGAGTAATTTAATCGCAGAGGCTAAGGCACTAAGGAAACCAGTTGACAAATTCCAATGTTTATAACATAGTTTGTAAATGACACATGTCAGTGTCAAAAATCAACAGTTTTAGTGACATTCTGATAGCTTTTTCTGGGAAGTATATATTTAATCTTTCTTATTGTTTTATTAATTAAATATTTGAAATTATAGGTAAAATGCTTATATGCTTCAGAAATACCGCCAATCTGGTTAATGAATTGGAAGAATCTCTTACATTTAGAAACTTCCTCATACAATGAAAAATAGATATAATTAGAATTATATGTGTGCAGAAGACATGTTAAATACAATAAAAAACAGTATTTGTGTAAAGTTCTGTATTTTTTTGTTATAAAACAACGGTTCGAAAGGGAAGTGCAATTCAATACTTATATAGCCTAATATGGAAATGGCGAGAGGTTTTGTGCTGGCCACAACAGATTTTTGGATTAGCGAATAATACTCTAATTTTGACAGTTTCTACCTTGAAACATATTCTATTTCATTCATATCCACCTTTTTTGATAATATTATGAAAATTAAATTATAAATATCGGAATGAAATAGAATTCTCTAATCTAGACATGAGGATTAGCTTAAACTTTTTTTAGAATCGGTCTGTTAAAGTTTAACTGTGCTGATAATTACTTTTGCTGTTGGTAAACCAATAAAATTCTTCAAATTCAAATAAATTGTTCCTGTACCAGAACTATTAACATTTAAAAAAAAAATTAACTTTAGACATACATATATACTTTTAATATGAACCTACATTTAAAATAAACGTTTCTTTTTTCCTATTAAAATCAAAGTCAAGTAATAATAAATTTCAATGCATGTTCATATCAGATTTTTTTTTAATTTTAATAGTTCGCCAGGAGTAGTCATTCCATAATTTCTGGCATGACATTTCCGAGTCTAACATGATAAAAAACCGTTATAAATTTGATAGTATTTTATTTTATAACGAAACTATACTTAAACGTTTGAGAACTACTAATGAGCCGCAAAAAATCACTTTAGCTCCGCATAAAATATGCTATCTTTTTTTTTCAAGCGCTGAAATATTTAGGTATATACACTTATTTTTTTTTACTCCCGTTGTTAAAATGTGCTTTTAGGTACTGGTATCGTATTGGATACATCGTAAAGCTAGCAACCACTAACATCTATTTCATTAAGCAAGGGGTGAAATTACCTGCTCTGTAGCTGATATTCTATAAAACCAATGGCTGTAGTATGTTCAAAACTATAAGCTTTATAAATCTGTAAATCTAAAAATAATGAACAAAATCGCAATGAAAGCTGCCACTCTTATGAATAATTTGATATTAATCAAAAAAAGTTGATGTGCTTTCGTTAATTTGTAAAAAATCAGTAAGGCTTATAATTTTGACCACAATACGGCTATAAGTAATGTAAAAAGTATCTTTCTGTGTTTCTGCTGTATTTATTTGCAGTTGTAGAAAAAGTATAGTATGTGAGTAGTTTTCTAAACATTTTTTTATACTCCGATGTGCAAAGTAAACGATTTTCGTATATTATTTACTTTACACATTACAGAACTGCCTTATCAGTACACATGTGGCATTTAAGTTGGCTTACCTAAATTTAATTATTTTTACTTCCTTGTACGAAGTAAAGTATTGTAATCGCGAAAAATTTCGGTTTCCAGATTTCAACGGAAATATCCATTTTGACCATCCCTGAATCCATTTTGACTAATTTCGTCGTGACGTCTATACGTACGTACGTACGTATCTCGCATAACTGAAAAACGGGAAGCCGTAGAAAGTTAAAATTTTGTATTTAGGACTGCTATAACATATAGTTGTGTACCTCCCTTTTTGGTCATTACATAACTTTTGGAAGTGGTACTTTACTTGAAGCCTATAATAGATTTTAATGAAAAACCATATTAAAATATAATCCAAAACTTTTCAAATTTGGTATATAAGACTTTTATATCAATGAACATAATAGGTTTTAGTTAAAATGGTCTACCTGCTTTACTTGAAGCCTATAATAGATTTTAATAAAAAACTATATTAAAATATAATCCAAAACTTTTCAAATTTTGTATATAATACTTTTATATCAATTAGAATAACATAATAAATTTTGGTTAAAATAGTCTAACCGGAAGTGATATTTTACGTGAAGCTGTTATCAGTTTTTCTTGAAAAAAATGGTGTTATTTTAATTTTAGAAATAAATGCTTCAAATAAAAGTTTTAGAGAATTGAATTCTGTGTCGAAAACGTCAAGTATGATTAAATTAGCTCTTTATATAAGCGAGATATGTAAATTTAAAAATTATGTACTTTTTGGTTTCTGTAATTAAATTTGCTACGAATTAGGACAAAAAATAATAAAAAATTAAGAATTTAATGTCATTGTCAAAGTAACAAGCGTACAAGGAAGTCATGTGGTGTCCACATCAGATATTTATGTTGGTTATACTGACAGAACTGCAGTATTCTTCTTCAGATCTGTTATCTGTCAAATGTGAACTCGGTATTTGGTGTGTGAAAATTGTTATCTGTTATATTTCTAATGTTATTTAAGGTTGTATAAAAATATTATATGCAACTCAAGTGTAAACAACCTTTATGACATTCGGTCAATAATTTTCGTGACTCGGCAAGAAGCTTGATATGTTATAAATGTGTTTACACTTTTGTTGCATAAATAACCATTTTAACATAAGCGATGGCATAAAACGTTTATAAAACTAGTTACATAATATACTATTAATTGGATATACGTAAGTATTGCAGCATTTGAAGAAAATGGTATATCTTATATATAAAATAATGTACCTTAGTTTATGACAATTTGCTTTATGGGAGTTAAAAAACATGTCTGTCTCCCTTCTAAAAAAATGTTCCACTTCCATCATTTCCAATTCTTCTGTATTCCCACATCCCAATAGCGAATGCTAGATACATGAGGAACACGTGTATCGGAATCGGGAACACATCTTGTGTGATAGGCGCCAAGCGTCAGGATAGGTTACATCTGCGTCGAGACGCCTGCCGTCGACGCCGCCTGCAAGTATTGTAATAACGAGTCCCTTGTGACCACACAAGGGTTGTAAATAACACAGACTTGTGTGTGTGAACAACTTTGGCCGCAAGGGTTAAGAGTACGAATTGTTAGGGGTTTAGAAAGAGTTACTAAAGACAAATCTAAAAAGACAAGGAGTGCAGTATTCAACCATTACAAAGAAATAGTAAGCTTCAATAATTATAAGAGAGCATACTTTAAGAATTTAGTAAAATGAAAATGATGAAATATTACTTCCTTGTAATAAAAATGCTTAATTATTGGAAAAGCAACCTCAAAGTCCCTATACGGTTATTGTCATAAAATTTCGGATGAGTTCGTTGTTCTTGTATGAGTTCAAGTTAAGAACTATAGCAATACTACTGTCATCTTTCAACATTCTCAAAATGTTTCATGCTAGAAATTGAAATAATATTTATTTTAAATATTTTATTTATTTTAAACATTTTTCTTTATTTCTGTATTCAAAGTAATTAATTTGACAAGGCAAAGTAGATTTAATAAAAATAAATGAAAATATATGCTTAATGCATACAATAGAGATACCCCTAGAAATAATGAGCCTGTTTCACATTTTTCAAAAACTATTTAAAATGAAAGTTTATGGACTGATTTTCTTAGTAATAATTTTTATTTTAATAATTTGTTGTTATTTGTGGAAATAATTAAATAAAAAGATTGGCGCCCTGAAAAACTACCCCCCACTCCTGTGACGTAGAAGCACATACATTACATCATTAATAGCCAATAGGAAAATAGTTTTTCCATCACCTACGTTTATTCATATTATTTATATAAATAATCGTAGGCAAAAGTTTGTCACATGTTAATAACAAAATCATTTAATTTGAAATTTGACGCTGACATTGCTCATTGTAAATGAATAATAAAGTAATAATGGCTAATTCAAATTACACTCAAGCTAAATCGGACAATTAACCGAAGGTCGATAGCTGGATGATGGCTGAATTTATATCAGAACGATTGTTTTCCTGCTACCGAAATAAGGGTTGTTAAAGAGTTGAGGTAAAATAAAATATAATAACTGAATTTATTATAAATTGATAATATATTTTACTTTAAAGTTCTGGTCGTAATTCTTATTTGACACTTGTTTGACAACTTTGACAATACACTTGACACCTTAGAACCGCTGAAGATGTATGTACTGTGACGTCACATTCTGTTTCAGATCACGTGACTTATTCAAAATTTTATCCAAATTTCAAAAATTAATTGTAAAATATCTAAAGGAGGCTCTTTAAAGAACAATATCTTTTCAAATTTAATACTTAGAAGTCATATAAAAATTCTTGCAACAGCTCTATTTTTTGAAAAGCATAACCAACTCGATTAAGACATCACAAATAATTACAAACATTCAAAAAATCATATATCGCTTATTAGTTCGAATTTTAACATCATGTTTTTATAAATATTTTTAAATTTTTGTGTATTATCAGAATTAAAGAAAAAAATTGGTAAAATACCTCAATGAACTTGTTTTATACTAAAAATTATTTGTTACTGAGAGTAGGAAAATGGGCTCATAAACCATAACAAAATATAATAAAATGTACACTTTATCCTTAAAGTACTAAATAAATATCGATTAAGATAAAAAAAAACATTTTTACCTTCCGTCACCTTTAGGTAAGGAAGGTATTGTCTTTGGTCAAAAAATTCGGTGGTGAGTTTTTAATGAATAAGCACATTTTAGGGTCCCTACAATACGAATTTACTATTTTTAAGATGATGTCTGTATGGGTGTATGTGTGTCCGTGTGTGTGTGTGTGTGTCCGTGTGTGTGTGTCCGTGTGTGACAAATTTTTCTACGACGATAACTCCAATACTACTATTCTAAAAATTATAATTCTTTCGTATTCCTCTTCTGTACATCCATATGAAGAGTTGATTAGATTTTGGTTATAATTGATCCACCGGAAGTACCCTTATTTGAAGTTTTTAACAGTTTTTCTTAAAAAAACGCAGTTAAATATTGTTTTTTGACATTTTGTTATTATACATATTAAAGAAAATATTCTTCTCTATACAGTTTGATTATACATTTTCCTTCATATTCAATAGATGTTGATTTAAAGCGTCATAAAGAAATTAATTTTCAAAAATTAGTCAGCTTTGCTATTTATCATGGAAACAGCTGATGCTGATATATTAAAAAAAATCTAATTGACAGATGTCAGTTACAGGTAAAAGCCAAATATGGAAAGTGTAGGATCACAAAATTGGTATGTCATAGTGCTCCTCGCAAGTGACACACAGAGAAAGGCCAAAGAGAAGATGGAAGGACTGTATCGCAGAAGACTGAAAGGAATGCCTGTGTCAAGAAGATGTGTTGGACAGGAATGAGTGGAAGAAAAGAGGAAACAGCTACCTCTAATAAAATAGAGGAAGCTGAAGGATAAGAAGAAGTGTCAAGTGCATTTTACTTAGTGTATGTTTATGTTATAATTTTATTGGATTTATAGAATAGAAATAGTATGTGTTCGTGTTTGATTTTACATGATATTATATAGAATCTGTTCCAAGGACCTTTCGGTATGAGATTTATACAAAATACATCGAATTGACGGAAGGTTTTGTGCTGGCCACAACAGATTTTTTTAATAATTACCTTGCAAGATATTTGAATTTATTTTCAGGGCCACAGATGACCTCTCACAATTGGTATCTTTCTCGCGCAGCCTACTACAGAAACTGGTGTGAGACAGATAGCTGTAGGTTTCTTTAAAAATCAAATGCAGTTATACAAATAGCAATTATAACTTTTTGATACCACGAATTGCTCAAAATTAAACGAACTTTCATTTAAAAATATTTTAAAAAATTGGTTCATGGGTCCATTGGCAATTATTGCTACAATCGTGAATAACAAAGGTTAGTGTCGAAAAATAGGGATCAGCAGACATTTTAATTTCATACTTGTGAACGATCCGACTCTTGTATATCAAAAATAAGCTCTATCATCTCCTACAGCTGTGGGACTTAAACCAGGAAGTTCTAGAAAGAAACAAGAATGTGTACCATTAAAACCAATGAAGAATTAAAAATAAAATAACAAGAAGAATAACGACGTCGATGACCTAAAATTTGTTAGTGTTATAAAACCAAGGGAAACCCATTTTAATCTTTAGGTTGTCGTACGGATTCTTCTTAGTTATGATATTAAGAATATTTTCATTGTTTACCCTATAAAATAAATGATTTTTCATTTTTATTTAATAAGTAATATAAGTAACACTTTCCATTTTGGATTAAAAAAAAAAAGAAGTAATCAAGAAAATCACAAATATACTTCTGCAGTTTTTACTTACTCAGTGTCTCCTAGAGACGTCCGTACACCACAGAAGAGCTCCAATAAGAACGCGTTTGTGGTTCTCGTTGAGTGAGCCAATCTTTGAAAAATGACCGACAGGTTGGTTAAAATTTTGTGAAACATGTCAAGTTTTATTTTTAAATATCTTATTTAGAACAGTTTCACGAAGTATCGCCATCAAATTGTACTTTATGTACTTTTATTATTATTTTCTATAAACTTGAAAAAATAAACTTTTCCTTAAATTTCTTTATCTTTCTACATCCCTTGGCGCAAATTCCTCCACTTTCATATATACGCTCTAACCTCTCTGGACTTCAGACTGAATGGCCATAACGGAATCGATCGTACTCGTTAAATATTAACGGTAGTCATACATACCTACAGTAAGCTTCCGGGTCGGTATGTATGTTTATTCATCCCTGTATCCCGTCAATGTAAATATTGTTTCTTCTTTGAATTCATGTAGGTGGCTCTAGTACACAGCATTCGCTTTTTGTTTTGGGGAACATTCGAGCGATAATAGGTGTTTGTAGATTATAGGAGAATTCGAAAATAGGGCGCAATTTTTACAATATGAAGAATTGGTCAATATTTTCAGTATTGTACGACGGTCAAGTTAATATTTTTTTAGAATTTTATATTATATTAAGTTCAAAGTAGTTCCCTTCAACAATAATACACTTCACCATTTTTTATTTTCACTTTTTAAAAGCTTCCAACCAATTTTCTTTTGAAATGCTGAATGCTCTCAAAATAATTATGAATTACATCAATCTTTTCCTCAGATGAAAAACAAAATCACATGTCATCAAATTAGATGGTCGGCTCTTCTATTACTTTTATACTTAATTTTCACCAAGAACTAAATAAATGCTTACGAGCCCCTCATTATAATAGTTTGTTCTAAGAACAAAAATCTATTTTCATATTGTCATTAATTTATACATAGTTAAAAATTAAATAATAAGAAATAATCACTTTACTTTATTCAGTATAAATTTTGTCATCTATTAAACACTAAGCAACGTATTTTAATATCAAACTTTGATAGGTATAAAAATGCATTTAGGACGGACTATTAAGACGAGGGGCTCGAACTGGTTAATACCATATTTTCAATCACACAACGATACTTCACAAAATTTATTAACTATCTAACTTAAGTTTCTAAACTAAAGTTCAAATAACAGTAAATAACTGTTTAAAATGGTGCAAATTTTGTTTTCCATGTCCAAAGCCTTCTTAACTTTCTTATACTCAATAATTCTAACATCCAATGATACATAAAAGCTTATTTTGCGATACTGCTTTAAAATAAAGGAAAATTATAGTCGTACATAGTGATGCCGCGAGACGAGATATGGCGAGAAATAATCCACTCTCGTCTCATCTCGTATTTTCGAGAGGAGATTTCTCTGCATCTCGTCTCTTCATATTTTTCCTTACTTTCTCTCGATCTCGGCTCGAGAGTCTCGAATTTCTCGAATTTATTATTAGAAATAGTGAATAAATTAATATTACAAGCAACATGAATATAATAAACCACTGATTAGAACATTATTTTACTAAGTGTGGGGTTTGAATGGTATGTAAAAAATAGGTATTCTATAGCATCATGGCTTTATTACCCGTTGTTGGGTATGGCAGTCTGGTTTGTTCTCTGTTATTGGTGGTTATGATTAGGTATATATTCGTATAGTGCGGGCATTTGAAGCTGGCGTGAAGAGTTGGCAACCCAATAAATCTAAAATTAATAAATAAATATGAATGAAAATGAAAAGGCAATTAAAATATTTTGTTGTTTTGTATATTTTAATTAAAAATATTTACGTAATATAAAAAATAGTACAATCGAGACCTCGAATTTCTACTCTCGTCTCGAGCAAATCTCGAGGGCATTACTCTCGTTTCGTCTCAAAATATCGAGACGAGAACAAAGTTAATCTCGTCTCGAAAATTCGAGATCTCACGGCATTACTAGTCGTACATTAGCTTCCATTATTTCTTATATAAAACAATGTCACTTCTATAAAAAAAAAATGTTTTAATTTTAGCGTCAAGAATGATTATTAAACGAATCTTCCACCTCATTTTTGAATAAATTTTTCGTAGAACTGTTGAAATCATAAATTTGGAACATTTTATCAATTCCTATGTAAGTTCTAAGAGAACATTTACATTTGAAAGCAATATTAGCATATTTAACTTTCATTCCTTAGGCTGTAATGTTCAAGTCATATTTTTGTATCTGTAATACAGCCTTGAAAGTTCAAAGAAAGAAGTCTGCGTTTTAATAACTTTTTCTCTGGTTTTATTTACTTTTCAATCAATGAAATACTTAATCAGTTTCTTTTGAAATGAGGTACCTAATTATAATATTGAGAAATGAAATATTTATAATATGAAGTTAGGAATGTGTTGTCACGTGACTATGTGTCTGAATGTCTGGTCGCAAATCTGGCGTCGGACGCCGGATTCAGTCCCGACCGAGGCCAAAATTATTTCGAATTTTAAAAGTAATAACGCAAGTGCACTCTCCAGGCAGCAATGAGTGTCCGTGAGATGACGCCTGGTAAACGCTAGCACGGTACAAAATATGTCATTATCATTAACGATATCTGCGTATAAAGTAAATTGGCACACTCAGCAATAGGTAATATACCGTGATGATATATTTATTAATTTTTATTTGAAGTTATGAATAATTTACCAGAGTGCTTCAGTAAGTAACAGCAAATTAAACCATGTGCAATGTATGTAAGTACACAGGATGTTCATTTTAAATGGGCCGGTATCTCGAAAACTAAGAGCCGCAAATTTAATTAATTTAATTTATTTATAAAATACATATTTTATAATTTTCTTGTAACAATGTTAAATTTTGATATAGGTAGAAATTATTCTGATTCCAATAAAGAAGTGTTTTTAAATATACTGAAAATGAAATAATAATAATAAATAATAATAATAATAATAATAATAATATGTCATCACGGCATATTACCCATTTCTGGGTGTGTCATTATCTACAACACATGTAGACATCGGTAATGATGACGATATATTTTACCGTGTGGGCGCTTACCAGGCGTCACCACACGGGCACTCATAGCTGATGTGGAGAATGCACCACAGGGGTCACTTTTGTGCCATTTAAAATTGGAAATATTTGGCATCTGTCGGGATCGAACCCAGTTCCCCCAGGTTCGCGACCAGGCACTCAGGCACGCGGACACGGGATCCCATAAAATATATATATATATATATATATATATATATATATATATATATATATATATATATATATAATTATAAAATACATATTTTATAATTTTCTTGTAACAATGTTAAATTTTGATATAAGTAAAAATTATTTTGATTCCAATAAAGAAGTGTTTTTAAATATACTGAAAATGAAATATATATATAATAAATAAAGGTAAAGAAGAAATGAGTGCATAGCCAAAATCCTGACCTAGCTATAAATGTCAAAACAAGAATGAAACGCGTCTGTGGTAATTAGCTGAGCACGGCCGGCATCTTAAAAATGACCAAGAGGTCGATTCAGATGCTGAAATCTTGTGAAACATGGCGAGTGTTTTTTTTATTCTTTTCACCTAAAGTTAGCTATTGTACTTTTGTTTTTCAAAACTAGAATTAAAAGATGATCAGTGCTTTATTCATGGAATATGACGAATCAATTGATCATTGATGTTGATTGCTACATTAACGTGATGTGTATTGGTAAATTGTATTGATTCAGAATCAGCGTCGATTTGTGGATCAATGTCTAATAAAAAATTAGAAAAACACTCGCCAGTTCATCAGTGTGGTGTAACTGACGCCTCTTTGCACAGACAATTATACATCACATACACGGTAGATAGCTTAAGAGGTAATTAACCATATGTAGAGCCATCTAGCGAAAAACGCCGTAAAGCTCTGGCAGCTATTGAAAAATACAACTTCGAAGCAAGTTTATCAGTTTAAGGCACGATAAAATATACCGTGAGTATTTTTTAACGTGAAACATTGGGATTGTCATATCCATGGTTACGATTTGACATTTGATTGACAGCAATGTATTTGCCCGTTCCATTTAAAATGAAACATAGGGAACGAATTATACCTGCATTCTAAATTAAAATTAGTTGTAGAAAAAATATAGTATGCACCTTTTGCCCAAGTGGTTTTCTGACTCGGCTAAATATCTTACAATATTTAAATATAATACTTCTGTCAAATTCATTCTCCATGTGTCATTTTAAATGAGACAGATAAATACATTGCTGTCAATCAAATGTCAAATCATAACTTATAGGAAAATTCAACGGTTATCTGCCATATTGACAAGATGTCATTAGAGGTTAATTTTGTTTAACTCTTTTCTAAAAATTAAATTTAGTTGTAGAAAAAATATTGTGTGCACCTTGTGCCCGAAATGTGTTTAGTGCTTTCGAGTGGTTTTCTGACTCGACTAAATTTCTTACAATATTTAAATATAATACTTCTGTCAAATTCGTTCCCTATGTTTCATTTTAAATGGAACGGGCAAATACATTGCTGTCAATCATATCAAGTCGTAACCATGGATATGACAAACCCAATTTTTCACGTTAGAAAATACTCACGGTATATGTCTTTCGCGCAATTTGTTCTATTGAAATACTGTCAAACCTGCAAGAAAGTCTCTTCTCTACACGGAAATTTAAGATATTTATTTGCTCTTACTTTTTTAAACATCCTGTTATATTTAAAATTATAAAAACTGTCGAAATTGGACGTACGTATATGCATATTTGAGTTCGTATATTAAAAGTTATTTTATACAAATTCTTCTTTAAACTATGTCAAAAATTCAGATCGTGATCAGCATATTTTATATTTAAAATTCGTTATAAAATAAAAAAGCTATAAATTGAATTATCTCCATCGTAAAAATTGGCCTTAAAATACAGTTATCGGCAGTCCGAAACTCTGCCCTTTTTCAATAAAAATGAAATCTTCGGGGGAAATAATAACCGATTAGAGTAACCTTTGTTTCGTCGGCCCATAACTTCGCATTCCTCCATCAGGGTCCGAGAATTTAAAAGTAATGGCGCGATTTAAACCTCCCCGGCGTATTGGTTTTTTGTTATCTTCAATTTTGTTCTGTCGCAGATTTGTCGCTGAGTATAATTTAATGGTAAATTTGTGTTTCTGAATGCGATTAGGGCGCAGAAGAGGATTGGAAGTTGCATTTAAAGCGGCACTGACACGCGGATATAAAACAAAAATAAAAAATAAATCAAATAGGCGAGAGATAATAGATAACAGGAAATAAATTATAGCGAAATGGAGCATTCTAGTAATGCCATCTACTTTTGATATTTATTATTCTAATTCACTTTCACGGTTTTCTCTGACTCTAATATGGAGCAGGAATTTTACCTGTCTCCCTGGCAATTTGTACTTTTCTGCGGGAACGATAGTTCATCCAAAGTTTGTAGGTATAATAACTAGTTTCTATCTTATTCTGATTTTTAAATATTCATTTCAATACGGAAGGTCATAATACACAGTGTATACCGATGCCTTAAAAAAGCGCAAGAGTTGTGTCCTTTTCTTCAAAAAAAAAAAATTGTTGTGGCCAGCACTAGAATTCTCGCCATTTCCGTATTAGGCTATATAAGTATGGTATTGCACTTCGCTTTCGAACCGTCGTTTTATAAAAAAAAATTACAGAACTTTACCGAAATATTGTTTTTTATTGTATTTAACATGCCTTCTGCACACATATAATTCTAATTATATCTATTTTTCATTGTATAAGGAAGTTTTTAAATGTCAGAGATTCTTCCAGTTCATAAACCAGATTGGCGGTATTTCTGATGGATATATGCATTTTACCACAATTTTACCTATAATTTCAAATATTTAATTAATAAAACAATAAGAAATATTAAATATACTTCCCAGAAAAAGCTACCAGGATGTCACTAAAACTGTTGATTTTTGACACTGACATGTGTCATTTACAAACTATGTTATAAACATTGGAATTTGTCAAGTGGTTTCCTTAGTGCCTTAGCCTCTGCGATTAGTTTACTATATAAATTATAGTGTCTTTATCTCTAAATCTATACAAGATATTATAAAAATTTTAAGTGTATTAGATGGAGAATTTTATGTTCTTCAATATTTAATAAAAAAAAACTCCCAAAAAATTATATTTAGAAGAATTTTTCTAAGAAACTACTACTTCCGGCTGTTCAATTGTTTCCAAAACCTTTTCAGCTCTTCCCAGGAATGTCAGATTGAGGAAACTGCAGGTAAATATTTTTTAAGTCTTATAGTTTTTGAGGAATCGTCCCTCCAACATCCATACATACATACACACACACACATACACACATCCACACACACACAGACAAATGTTATAATCGGATTCTAGCGACCTTAAATCGTGCTTATTCAATAAAATCTAGATATGCGAATTTTAGCATAAATCCAATACCTACCTCCTTTAGCGAGAGGTAAAAAAAAAACGTTGATGGTCACAGTCCAAATGTGACACATATAAATATATAATATTCCTTACAAGTCGTAGATTTTGGATTTAAATTAAAAATCATAAGTAACCATTGAAATAACGAAGATAATTGAATTTAAAGTTGACACTGAAATACTCGTACATTGCGTATATTGAGGTTAACAGTAGATTCACAACTGATAAGACAATGTTAATATGACAACACACCAATGAGAAACGAACATGTTATTCTTTGATGTTTGTGATATTTATTACATAAATAAAAACTATGAGACACCACAATCATTAATGAGAAATTGCACGTAAAAGGTTGCAGTCACAAGAAAAATTATATTTTTGGCGCTATTACGCAAATCCGCAATAAAGTGTTAAGTGAACTGATAACGTTGCAATCAACTATTCAGAGTGAGACTTAATTCACACACGATCAAAAAAATAATTACTAATTTATTTCACTCAAATATGGTAGATTATGTAGGAAAAAAAATTGTGTAACATAAAATCGTTGAAAATTAAATCTTTTTTTCGACACTACTGAAGTCATACATAGAACTTATAATAAAAAAAATAATATAAAAAAGGTAAATTATGCATTTGGTTTTCATTAATTGAAACTAAAAATTATTTTATCTATTTTTAAAGTAACAATACAATTTTTTAATGAGTTTAAATATAAGGACTCACTTGATTAAGGATGTCAGGGATGAACTACCTCAATTATCAGTTTAAAGCAAAAAGTATAGCATTATAGAATAACTAAAGATTACACAAGTGTCAATTTTTCTATACGTTATTATTCGTTTTATTTGGCAATTAGATTAACAGGCACGCAAAAACAAAAGCATGTCAGTTTTTTAGACAATAGTAAATTAGTAAGTAAAATGACAAAAATATGTGTAAGAAGAACGAACTAAATAATTCTGAGTGTTTACTATAACTTCAATGTCCGAGGCAACATTGAATGTCAGACTGGCATATTATATTTAAACCTATCCTATAAAATAAATATTCCTTCCATTTTAACATTTTTTCGATTTAAAATAAAATTTAATATGCACCGCGCCACTGAAGTTCCATTTTATCCCTCATATGTTTATTTTTCTCTGCCCTGAGGGCTTCGGCAAATAAATTCCATATTCGTGATAAAAAATAAAACTTTAATGCCTTGATACATAAATAACTATTAATTGGTTTCTTAATGCAAACTCAGTAATAAGTATATTTAAACAAAAGAAAATATGCATCACTGTTTTGATGGAGATAAAAAATATTTATTCAATTTTGACGTTTTAAACTGTCATTATTAACTCCATAGCAACAACTATAAGTAACACTTTTTTCACATGTGAATTAAAATTATTTAAATCACTCTCATAAAATTTTAATTCACTCTGCAACAAATAATTCATTTAAAATAACATCAGGTACGAAAATAACACTTACCATAATATTTATCAGACATTATCAGCCATTTTCATTATTTTCACGCCACAAATGACACCAGACAATAAAGCATTTTAAGTATATGACTTGACGTCTATCAGCGACGATTGTCATGCTCAGCATACTAAACCGATCAGTTTTTTATTTTGTCAAAATTAAATATTATAATGGTTTTTATTATTTCGTCAAAATGAATAAAATATTGTACAAACCACGTGATCTGAGAATGTTTAGTCACTCGAAAAAATTAACTCACTCGCCCTTTAAACATTACCTTAGCTCACTTGGTGTGTAAATATCTATTAACTCTGCATTCGAGTTATGGTCCAACTGATATCTTGTCTTTCTTTTGTTTTTTATAATTATTGTAATTGGAATACATATTAATGAGGTAATAAATAATTACTGGTTAGTAGTCTACATGGTGCTGCAGTTGACTAGTAAATTAAAGGTCCTTGAGTACACAATTCCTGCCATGAAGATAATAGTCAAGGAACCTTTTCTATTATACATATTAATGTTAATTGCTGAAACTATAGTGTATTTAATACGCTTATTTGTTTTTTTTTTTTATAAATAATTTGTGTTTAACAAGTTTGAATTTTTTGCACAAAATTCCTTGGTCGTATACATATGCGACAGGGCTCATAGGATCAAATTATCATCCGCAATGACATTTAATGTAACAAAATAAGTCACCAAGTATGCTTTTATCGTCCAAACAATGTTGTAATTTGAAACTAACTCTATTTTTCAATTTTAAAGTCTTATAAAATTCGATTGCATAATATAACCAAGTATACAGCGTAATAAAGTTTGTTTGACATAAAATCCATGCAGCAAAATGAAGCTAACCTTAAAATTTCTCACTAATGCGGAGCTATGAAAGTTTGCAAGGAGCTCTGACAATGTATAACGACATATCTGCTATAACAAAGGTACACATCCGCTTGAGAACGCCACTATTTCACTCAATCCGTTTAAGTTCACAAAGAGAAGGACGACCAGACAAAGCAAATATAATAAATTAATGAAAATTTAGTTAGTTTCGTTTCAGTTTGCATGTTAATTTCAGTTTGTATTGGACTGAAACTTTCAGCAGTCGTAGAAATAAGATAGCGAGTTGAGATCACGTATCCGAATTAACTTTAATTAATGTTTAACATACGGAAATGTCAGTACAACTGTTTGAAAACGGAATGTATTTAATACAGTACGAAATGTCGAAATATTCCGCAAACTTATTATTACTTCACAGAAAATTATTTTTCTATACCTATAAAGTCTATAAAAGCCCTGTTTACACGTCATTAAAAAGATATATAACCGCACTGTTTGTCACAATGTATTAACGGATAGAATCAAACAATGAACAATATACAAACTGTCAAAACATGGAATTTCAATTGTTAGCGGGAAGCGATATCAATATAACTGACAAAAAACATCAAGTCATATTTTTGACAAGTTACATTTTTTAAAAATCTCATTGTAAAATTACCTTAAGGCGATTGTCGGTGCTACGCTAAACAGCACTTTAGTAGAAATCAAACTACACTCGTAAATATTAAGTTATAACTTCAAACTTGATACCGTTGTATAGTAGATAGATCAATGCATGGGGCTGACCAATTATTTTGCATAATTATTAATTTCTATTGCATTTAAATTTAGTTCAAAAAACATCATAAAAATGGCTATTTTAAAATTTATTTTTAACACGATAACTGTACTTTTTACAAAAAATGTCTGGGTCACCCCCATAGCGCCCACCTTTAGTAGTAAGTCTGTGAAAAAAAATCTAAATTATCTTTTTTAGTTTAGCTGTCATTTGATTTCTACTAAACCCCTTTTTGCCGCTTATTTCAGAAATCGGAACGATAGACTATGGAGGAGAAAGTGTTAGGAGAATATGTTCCCCCTCTACTACACACATCTCCTCTCTCACTCCAACAATTTGCTTCACAACACGGGCTGAGTTTTCCCCTTATGCTTTATACAAGGACAAACATATATAAAAGCAGACAGAGACAAATAAACTTAGCAATCTTAAAAGTAGTAGGGGAACGTAAGAAGTTTGTCTGCACTAGTGTCATACTAGCTACAAAACTGATTTCGCTGAGCGACGGGCAATGCTCTTAATAAAACATGTTTCATAAGGCCTGTTCACGCACTTGTCCATTGTAAAACTCGCCTCGTTGCTCATTTTCCACACTTGGACTCATACATTAGCAGATTGCCTTAAGATACTTGTTTTTATTATACTATTTTATGCAATGACAATATTGTAAACATTAATTTAACTACATACTATAATGACATATATTATAGAACTTAATATTGAGTAAGAACTGTAATTAATCATATATAAAAGTGAAAGCTTGATGTCTATACAAATCTACCCCGTTTTAAATATCGACGCCAAATTTTGTAGAGATGTTCTCTGAGCTTCCGAACTTGTCGTGGACGTAGTTAGAGTTCAAAATTTTACATAAGAAAGCATTGGTATTGGTTTCGAGAGCTTTCGGAAGTATTCGTAAGCACTCAGCAGTGCGCCCATAAAATAAAAACGCGAGAATGAATCATTTTTGCAGTTTATTGATTATCATAACCTCTTTGGCTTTGTTTTGTTGTCAGACGAATGCTCATTGCGTGTTATTTAATGTTCGCCAACCGTGTATCGAAAATCACATATTTTCCAACTTTAGAAGAGTGTTACTATTATTTGAATTAAACCTTTTTTAAAAATTTGCATACATGTGTAAAACTCATGAAAAATAAAATACTTAAATTTTTTTTTCCTACGACCACTGTTAAAAGTAGTCTTTTTAACGGTTGCTTAGCGAGTTAAAAATAACAGTTTATAACACAGTGAATACTTTTAAATCGTTGTCATTGACAACGGATTAAAAGTAAAAAACAAATTTACTTTTAACACTAGTGTTAAAAAAGAACTAAATCTAGTTACATTTAGTGTTAAAAATATGACTAAATCTAGTTACATTTAGTGTTCATAAGTAAACGTAGTTTCCTTGTATTTTTATTTTTGTACTGAAATTATTTATATAGGTATTTTATTAGAAGTACACATTATTTTGAAACGTTTATTGTTATAGTACAATTATTACAATTGTTTATAGTAATTCCTTTTCAAGGCGCTTGAAGAATTGGATTTAAAACAGTATTATTGGAAGTAGAGGTTAGAATAAACAATTTTCAGTTGTTCATAACAAATACATCATGACCTGTCATAAATGTCATTCTATAATTTTTAGTTTTTACTAATACATAACTAGGGTCGTAGGAAAAATAGTGTATGATATTCGTGTTAAAAGTGATTTTATTTCGTTCGTGGGGTTTGTTTTACTCGGCTTCGCCTCGTTTCACAAACTTCCCCACTCACTCATAAAATGTCACTTTTAACACTTATATCATAAATAACTATTTCGTAATACCATACTGTTACTATGATATAACAGTACTAAAAACAAAAGTAAAAAGATAAAAATAACGGCCAGAGTCACCTACTAAGGATCAAGTGTTCTTAGAAAAATAACAGCATCTTGATCGACCGTTGTCAAGAAGAATTTAAAAATCAACGAAAAAGTTCTCCAGTATAACAGAAAGAGAAGAATTTTATTATTATTTTATTATTCCTCATTGTTTAAATTTTACGTCATTAGAAAAATCTTGAACGCCACACGGCCGATATGCAAATAACGTAGGTACTCGACTGATTATAAGCCTCAGCCGCGTCCGTTATTTACCTCATATCGCCCTAATGACGTTAATAACTATAAAAACTATCGTAAATGCTTCCATAAAAGAACCACCTTAATAAGATATGAACGAAAAAATATTTAAGATGTGTGATGTATGTTAATTGGCGCTTTTAATCTCAACCGTTAAGACTTCGATAATCGCCATTATTAATATTTTTAATAATCAAATTAATTGTCTCATGATCGCATGACTATCAAATGTAGGCCAGGCCTCAGTTTTCAATGAATTGTTCTATAGATTAAACGCTTATTTGGACTTTTTTGTTGCAGATTCTTTCAAATATTTTGAGCGGTACGGTATTTAGAATTTACGTATTTATTCATGTCACATGCAGAGAGTTTAGCAATTTCAGTTTTTTGCTGTCTTTTATTCGAAACTATAAGCCGTATACTACGAGTAAAATCTATATCTGGATTATGGAACTGTGCAGTGAAACAGAATAGTGCTATTTACGTTTTTGCGCGTTAAACATGATCATATCTTAATGGAGCAAACAGCTCTCACGTCTATATTTCAGTTAGTGTAAACAAATACACGACCATTTCAAAACAAACTGCTAATATAAATTTTATAGCAATGACATTGCCGTCGACGGTAAACGTGTACAACATTGGTATAGACTTGCGATAGAGTTTATTGTAAAACGCAACAACATTCGAAATATATCAGTTTTATTTGTTAGCCCAGCTCTTTGTGCCCCAGTGGGTCATATTGAGCGATGGTCAACTAGACGATAAAATTATAAAATTATGCATAAGGTTAGGTTATGTTAACTCTTTTAGTCCCAAATATATGTCCTGGACAAGTGAATCAGTATTTCATGTATTTACCGCTTGTAGAATAGGGCAGTTGCAAGAATTTTTATATGCTTTCTACGTTCTAAATTTTAAAAACTATTGTTGTGTGAATAGCCACAAATTTGAAAATATCTCGAAATATACATTACATATTTTACAATTAATTATTGAAATTTGTATAATATTAAAAGATATAAAAAAAGGGTAGGTAAGTAGGTTTTTAATTAATTAATTTTTCTCAATTAGTATTTAACTTGAATATAGGACAGAGATAAACATACTGTATTATACTATAATCGTTTCTCTCCTTGATAGAACTATTAAAGCTCATTGCATGTAGAGTTGGGCTAATTACAATAGAACTATGTATTTTCAGGAATATATGGGCGATAATACATGCATTAATATAATATACATTTCACATTCCTTTTGACTTGTCATTTGCGTCCTCTTCTCTACACGCACACGAGCTCATCAGCGTGGGACAGCTCATCTATGACGCGATCCCCTAGGTGTTATAAATACACATTGTCATTCTAATCACAACAGTTATCACAAGCGTGCATTATTATCTAATAACATGGACAGGACGGGGGAAAGGTATTAGGACCGTCCCAGACCTGTGAGAGCTTAGCTTACGGCCATAAGTAGGTCCCAGACCCATCATGGACCTCAGCCTCCCACTTAACGGTGTTTCACCACTAGGTACTCTAGCCACCTTCACATGTCCCAGACATGTATGAGAGCTTAGCATAAGATCACCAGGTCCCAGACCTCTAGTGAATCTCAGCCTCCCACTTATCGGTGTTTCACCACTAGGTACACTAGCCACCGCGGAGCATACGACTCCATGGACCCAGGGTTGTCCCAGACAACCCTTCGGATAAGGAAATACACAGGTTTGCGGCCACAAACAAATAATACAAATGTATACTTCACATATACCATGCATATCAAATACACAAACAGTGTATAAGCATATCAATCAAGCATCTGTTGATTTGCACTCGATCGTCTTATCTGTACAATAATTAGAATGACTGTGAGCACTCACTCACCTTTCAGTACAGCAAACTGCTCATCTTATTGACACACACATCTGCATAGTACACTGGTCACAACACAACTGACCTAATCAACCAGCCTCCAAGGGTTGGAGGGATCGAGCGTTGTTTATTTTTCTAGGAATGTGTTTATACTTTGGAAAGTCAAGTGCTTTCTCCCTGCATTCCTAACCAGCGGCACGCAGCCGAAAAGTGAATCTTACAATATTTTGAAAAAGTCAGATGTGACGTCAAAGTTCATACAACTTAACATGTGACTAAGGCTGTGTCCAATGTTGCTTTTTTATCACCCTAATATCTAAATCCTAAATTTATATGCCCTAAATCTAGTGATTATTTAGAATTTTAGGAATTAGATTTTAGGGTGTTGCAGGAGCTCACTATGTCTTGAAGTTGGCGCGCACTAATTAAACATATCATGTTCGTTGCTATAATTTGTACAAAACGTCAAATGTACTGTCAAAGAATAGCTTCTTAGCTTTTATTTTATCAAATATAATATTAATATTTACTGTCAAGCATCAAATTGAGCCGAATTGTATAATTCATTTTTGTTGTTCTAAAGTGTTGCCATACAAACCAATGGAAACCACTAGTGTGCCATTCGGAGTTGTATTTATGTGAAGAAGACCTAAATTCTAAATGCCAAAATGCGACATCGGACACACCCTAATATCTAAATCCTAAATTTAAAAACGTCAAAATTGCTGTCACAGAATAGCTCCTTAGCTTCTATTTTGTGAAACTTAATATAAACATTTAATCTGAATCATCAAATTAAATTGAATTGGATAATTCATTTTTGTTGTTCTAAAGTGTTTTCGTAGGAACCTAAACAAATTTCAAAATCCGACACCCATCTTGAGTATAAGGAAAAGAAGAAGTTCTAAAATGTTGCTATACAAAGCAATGGATGTCATTACTGTGCCATTCGGAGTTGTATGTTATTTATGTGAAAAAGACCTACATATATCCTAAGTGACAAAATGGGGCGCAGACTAACTATCGCCTATGTATACAGAGTGATCAAAGATGGCTGAAGGAAATAAGAAATAAACAAATAAGTAAATAAATAAACAACAGTCAGCTTTACCGGTCTTGGGATCGGTAAAGTTAATTTCTGATCCCTTATAGACAATTTTCCAAGCTAGCTCAGTAAAGAAGAATTTTCCGGTCTAAAAAGTGATCAGAAACAACTCATTTTCTGGTTGATTGCGAAAAAAACTATATTCCATACATGAGAGATGATTACAGGAGTATACCATTTGATTAATCTCATTGCCGTGCGTTGATTCTTTTGATATTTGTTCCTCATATCTTTCTGGAAAATCTTTCATTTCATTAAGGCTTTAAATGAAGAGCGTGACAAAATAAAACTGTTTTTAAACAATATTTTCGTTCGGGTGCACGTAAAGAAGACGATTCCTGGAATTATTATTTTGATGGCTAACAAAATTCGAAAGGTACGCCCATAGAAATAGTACATATTAAGTGGGCAGCAAATGTCAGATTCGAATGGAGCGGCACGCTTCAGCTATTTTTGATCCCTCTGCATAAACAACGTAGCTGATGGTGAAACTGTTCTCCTATTGGCTATGAAAAACGAGCTATATGTAATTTGACGTCACATGAGTGGAGGGTTGGTTTTCGTTACTATTTGTGGCATTAATCTTTTCATGTAATTATTATAGAAATAACAACAAATTATTAATAATAGTAGTACAATAGCGAACTCTACGTGAAACAATATGTAATAAAATATTAAGAAAGCACTCGCCATGTTTCACAAGATTTCAGCGTCTGAATCAACCTTTCGGCCATCATCAGGCACCGGCCATGCTCAGCTAGTAACCATAGACGCGTTTCGCTCTTGTTAGAGCTCATCAGTATGGTATAACTAGCCGTCTCTTTGCAGAGACAATTTCCAACTGAGCATGGTGAAAGATATAAACATCTCATACAAGATAGTTGGCTTAAGAGGGAAATGTATCCACATGCAGAGCCATCTATCGAAGAATCGCCAAAAATCACTGGCAGCTATTGAAATAATAATACAGATTACCTATACTACCGTAACCAGATGCGACACTCTCTGTCGGTACCTTTGAAGTTAGTGTCTCCAAAAATTTTTATTGGCGGCCATGTTTTTAATGAAATAATTTACTACCTCAAAATCCTACAAATATGAGAACAGTACAGCTTGGCTTGTAGCCGAGTTGGTTAGAGCGCGGGTTAGAGCAAACACCGAATCTATGTGAGGTAGCGAGTTCAAATCCTTATAAAAAAGTTTCTATTTTTTCAATGTTTTTTTTTTACTAAATAGTCATTAGTTATCATTTTATTTAAATATATTACTAATATAAAAACAAAGAATTAAATAATACAATACCTATTATTTATAATAATATGTAAAAATCAACTGCTACACTATGCATTAAATGACAAAATAACATAAAAAAAACTAAGATTCAATTAAGCCATTTCTTATTATTTGTTATAATAATAACAGTTTTTTTTTTCCTTTTATTGTATTAAAGTTCTTGTTTATAAACTTTCCTTTCAAGGATGGGTAAATTCAATTTCTTTAATTTACTTTACAATATTTTTAATGATATTAAATTGTATGGCTACAAATTCAAAATTTTGAAAAAAAAGTGTTCCATTTTATTTTCACGGCACTGACTTTTATATTTCATATTTATTTTGCAAACTATAACGGCAAACTAAGAACACGCCATTTTATTAACGAAATATGGCATGCGCAAACAACCTGCTCAGTTGAAAATTTGCCCCAACAAAATCGCCGAGTGTCGCATCTGTATACGGTAGTATAGATAATCTGTGATAATAGTACTACAATAGCGAATTCTAGGTGAAACAATATTAAACAAATTATTATTTTTATTACAATGGAAAAATATTGCATAAACTTTAAATTAAAATACTTTCTGAACTATATGAAACCGGGTCATTTGAAATGCAACATTTGCAAATCTAAATAATATATTTTCATTATGATGGTAATATAATTGGAAATGTAATTTTTAATGAGCAACTTTTGATTATTCACTTGCCCCTGTGGGAAATCTGCCGATCCGTCCCTGTCCCTAGCTTACCGAGCATAAATTAATTAGTAAATGGGTAAACATGTACAATCATTCCAACTTTCGAGATAATTTAAAGCGAAATTCAAAAGGGAAATCTGTGAATAAAAGTCAGCAACATTCCACAACAATGCAAGATGATTAAATCATCCAAAATATGAAACGCAAAACAAGTTTCATCTCGCCACAATGGAAAAACTTGACAACGCAATTCTTCCACAATTTCATTCGCTCGCGCTGCTCTAATTGTAACAAATTTCCAAATATTAATTACGATTTTAATTTGTACTTTGGAGAGAAACAGAAACAAAATGAGTGTCGGCAGCTGCTTTGCTAGTCGCGTTTCATTTGTTAGGTTTATCAAGGCGGGAATCGCGAACAATTTCCATGGAAATCCTTACGCGTATTACGTGTTAACTTGTCGCTCGTAAATTCGCGGATTCTAAAGCGAAGCCGGCGACGAAAGGCGAAAGGAAAGCACTTGCTTCGCGGCAACTTTTATTGAAGCGTTTAAATTATACGGCTGTGTTACGATACAATGTTAGTTTTGTCAATGGTCTGTTTCAGATCGCTTTCAAACGCGCATTGTACACAAGTGTTGTTTGCCATCGCAACAAGATGCTGGTAGTTAGGTACCTGTTTTTTTATTCCAAATTCGAGGTACCTACGTTATAGAAGCAAATAAGGATGCACACTTCAAGCATGTAAACTTAGAAAGATTTAAGTGATATTTTTATGATTTTTACGTATTTCTCAGCAAGCAATAAATTTTTGAAATTGACACTTGGTTCATATTTTCAATAAAATATGTTGAAAGTAATTCCTTTCAACACTAATACATTTCATCAGTACATATATTATTTCGTTCTAGTTCTTAATTTTCCCAACCAATCTTCCTTTGTAATACATACTGTCAATTAAGCATGGATTGCAGCATCACTCTTTTCTTCAGACGAAAACCTTATACTAAGTATTTTATTTTTCAAATTCCAATACCCGGAAACCGGTACCCGGAATCCTGACAAACTTTATCCGGAAAACCGAAATCCGGACAGCCAAAATTCTATACTCCCGTAGGAACTAAATATTTTGAACTTGCTTTCATCGCTTCAAAGGACAGTATGCCATTTTTCACTCGTCCACGATGAGTGTTCCTATGCAAATGCAGTTCTGGCCCTCCTGTTTTTCTTTGATAGTACAGGTTTCTTAACGGTTATTTTTCCTAGTAATCCTACATCACATAGCTTTCGTATCACAGTGCGATCACTCAAATCTACATGAAATTGTTCCCGAATTTTGCAGAATGTTCACTTGATAAAGTAGGATCACTTACGGATAGACGCCGAATGGTTTTTGTCAATTCTAGCACTAGTTTTCTTGAAAAACCGACTTTTATATTAATTTTAACACTTCTATACTGCGATTTTTTTTTCAAAATCTTTGATATGCCACTTTTACTGATTTTTAAAAAAAATCAAATATTGCGCTGTTTCACAGCATCTTTATGAAGCTGTACTACCCTTTCTCTCAAGTCGTCGGAAAAATATTTATTTTTACTCATTTTAACATCAACTTACTAAATAAATGACAAAATACAACTGAAAGTAAGACAATTAAAATCATATTTTCAATAAGTTTCCATACTTTTGTCCACCGAAAAAACGAGTATATGTTATTTCACTTAAATCGTACAGTCAATATCAAAAGATTTCTTGTGAATATATTCTTCGATATATTGACTAGAAAATACGATTCAAATTTGCGAGAACTATAAACATATTTAAAAAAAAAAAATATTTAAAAGTTTCCACACTTTTGTCCGCGACTGTATATATAGTCAGGAGTGACAGGTTTGGCTAAACCGACCGGGTACCGATTTTAGTCGGATTTCGGTTTCAGTCGGATTTCCGGTTTTATTTGGTTTAAACGGATATTGGAATCTTCAAGATCAAAAATTATGTTACCAGATATTTTAATATTCGATTATCCGGAATCCGTAGACAACCCTAGTTGTAGGCCACACGGTAACCAATTTTGCAATCTGTTTTCTCTTCAACCGAGCATCTTTCAACTTTTTTGATCAATTTTGACGAAATGACCTCAACGATCCACTTGTAAATCATAGTTTTCCCAGAATAAGAGCTCACATAAACTGCTAATATTTCTTCAAAAATTATATCAGGGGATTTTCCTAATCTTATGTAACGTAATCACAGCCCAAAACTCATTTTTTAAATAAAATAAATATATATATATGTAGGATTTCATTTGTAAAATTCGTCACTTGTAAATTAGAACATTTATTTGAGAACAATCATACAGAATATATTAAATAAGGATCGTCTTCCTCGTATTATGACAGTCTCACTTCACTGTATAAAAAACAATGTCAACAGTCGATCGTCGTCGCAGCCACCCTCGGTGTCTTAATTTTCATTCCTACATTCGGCCATTCCTGCATTCGACCTCGTCCTCGGGGCGACGTCAGCTTCGTCGTCCTCTTCCTCGTAGTAGCCGCCAGCGCAAAGCGCCCACGGCTTCATGAAGTCAACTGCAGTAGAAGTCTTCTTAGGACCTTCTCCTTGGTTTACTCGCTCCACATCATATCGGTCACGACCCTTGGCTGCAGTCACTCGATACGGACCTAAAAATTTACGTTTAATCTTACCCAAATTTGTGAACTGTGTTCGTTTTATGGCAATAAGGTCGCCACATCGGTAAATTCTGGCTGGTTTTCTACGTTTATTGTAGTTTCTTCTGTTCTCTTGCTGCACCTTCAGGATTTGTTTCTTTGCCGTTCTTCGTAATTCTTCTCGGTCTTCTTCGAACGTTTTTTGAAATTCATTTCGTATCGTTTCTTCTAAGTCGGGATCATGTGGATGACGCATTTGTACCCCAAACAGCAACTCAAATGGAGATGTATTGATGCTTCTTTGGTACGTTCGGTTCAACGCTCTTTGAACATTTTCAACGTATTTGTACCATTTCGTCTCATCCTCTAGTGAAAGTTTCGTTAGAACAGGTATTATTGTCCTGTTCGTCCGTTCCACCTGTCCATTTGCACGAGCTACCCCGGTGGTAATATGGAACAAGTCAATTTTTTCAGCTTTACAGTATTCTTCAAAGGTCGTTGACGTGAAGGCAGTACCTCGATCGGCAATGATTCGTTTCGGATTGCCGAATATGTGTTTTTGATTTGCTAGCTTAGAGATTACTTCTTCACTCGTCACAGATTTGGCTGGATATAGCCAAACAAATTTGCTAAATCCGTCTACAACGACAAGAAGATACTTATAACCCTTTTTCGTGGAGGTCATTGGACCAAGATGGTCTATGTGGTAAGTGGATAAAGGCATGTCATCCTTACTGATAGGATTTAAGAAACCCTCGGCTTTTCCACTTTTCTTTTCTGATAAAATACAAGGGATGCAGTTTCTCACACATTCTTCGATCTTCTCGTGTATTTTTGGGAACCAGTAATCTCTTAATATAAGGTCTTCAGTCTTCTTTACACTAAAGTGGCCATTTTCGTCATGGAACCTCTTTATAAGGTCGTTTTGCATTAGTTTTGGAACAACAAGCAGGTCCCTTCCGTCTTGTGTTCTATAAAGCAAATCATTTTTCAGGATATAATCTTTATATGGTTGTCCAGAAGAAAGAAGCTTCTTGATAACTTGCAAATGTTCATCTCGTGATTGCGTAGATTCTACTGCTGCTAGTAGATCATTTTTGACAACTAGCATCACGCTATTTCTCGAAAGCGCGTCAGCGTGCTTCATCCGATTAGCAGATCGATGTTCGATGGTATAATTAAATTCGCTTAGCAGCATTGTCCATCTTGCTACTCGGGTACACAAATTCTGTTTCTGCATCGTAAGGGCAAAGGCCGAACAATCCGTTACAATTTTAAACGGAATACCTAAAAGGTATACTCGAAATTTTTGCAGTGCATAAATAATCGCTAGAACTTCTAACTCGTAGCTGCAATATTTCCGTTCAGCGTTCGAGGTTTTTCTACTCATATAGTAGATTGGATGATATTTACCTGTCTCATTAATTTGCAGCAGGATTGCACCAAATCCATCGGCGCAAGCATCTGTATGTAATTCGGTTATTGCGTTCACATCGTATATACCCAGAACAGGTTTGGTCGCTAATATTCTCTTCAGGGTCTCGAAAGCTTCACTTTCTTCTTTCCCGAAAATGAATGGAACGTTTTGACGTGTTAAATTGCTAAGGGGTCTAGCTATTAATGAATAATTCTTCACAAACTTCCTGAAGTAGCCTGCGAGGCCTAAAAAGCTTTGGACCTGTTTCACTGTGGTGGGCTTCGGAAATCTGATCACAGCATCTACTTTGGCGGCTGATGGTTTAATCGTTCCATCTTCTATTTGATATCCAAGGTAATCAATATTTCTTTTTAGAAATTGGCACTTCTTCCACTGGATTCTTAAACCATAATTTTCAGCAGTTTTTAATACTTTGGTTAATCTTTCCACTGCTTCTTCTTCGTTTTGTGCGAGTACCACGAGGTCGTCCATATAGGTTAGAAGAATGCCATCTTGCATATGGTCTCTGAATACGTGATTGATAAACCGCTGGAATATCGATGGGGAATTACAAAGACCGAAGGGTACTTTCATGAATTCGTACTGAGCTGTTGGCGTAATAAAAGATGTATACTTTCGACTTTCTTCATCTATTTGCACATGAAAAAAGCCGTTCTTTAAATCCAATGTACTGAAAACTTTTGAACCTTGCAGGCGGTCCAGTTGATCCTCGATTAATGGCAGAGGGTACCTGTCTTTCACGATTTCTTGGTTAATCTTCCTGTAATCTATGCAGATTCTGGTTGCACCTCCTTTTTTCTTCACTAAGACAATTGGACTTGTGAATTCAGATTGACTGGGTCTAATCACGCCTTCCTGGAGCCATTCCTTCATCTGCTTGTCTACCTCGAGTTTTTCGAAATGCGCTAATCTTCTTGGTCTATGTGCAATGGGTGTTTCATTTCTAAGGATGATTTTCATCTTCAATGGTGTTTCTTTTATCTTCTTATTCGGGTCATAATTTTCATACAACTGCTGTATTTTATCTTTCAGCTCATTATTGGTAATGTGACTTAATTCGAGTTCAGAAGTATCACATTCAATATTTAAAATCAGCGTTTCTTCGTCAGGGCTGTCATCATGTTGTTTTTCCATTACTTTAATTCCACTTGTATCTATCTTAATTACGGCGTTTTTCAAATATTCTTGACCAAGAACGACAGGAATTTTCAAGGTATGATCAGCAACTACATGAATCTTTGCGCTTACGATAACATTATCAGCCTGGACATTTGTTTCGAAGCTACCTAAAGTATTGATTTTTTTACCTCCAATACCAGTTAATGTCATGATATCAGCTTGCAAAGTCGTCGGTCCCAAAGACAAGAAATTTTCATGTCTAATTAAATTGACATCACTTCCTGTGTCAAATAGTGCTGGAATTATTTTGCCTCCAACAATTACATTCTTAATGGCATTGTTCTTCTGATGTTCAATCAGCATGACAGTCATTGATTGCTTGTCTTTCATTTTATTTGGACATGCCGCCGATTTGTGTCCGAATTGGTTGCAATTGAAACACTTAGCACCTTTGTCTTTGGATGGGCAGTCTTTGGACAGGTGTCCTTTTGTTCCGCATGCAAAACAACGAACATGCGATCTTTCGTTTTTCTCATTTGTATGCTTACTTGTATCAGTAGTATCCTTTTGCTTTTCTTTCATTGAATGGAACTTCTCTTTCCTCTTGGATTCGGTAGCAATTCTCTTCGTGATCGTGTCGTATAATTTAGTCTTTTCCTTAAATTCTTCAAATGTTTTCGCACCATATAAAATTATTTTATTTCCAGGATCATCAGGAATACCGTCGATAACATACTGAATGACAACTTCTGGTGTAATGTGAGCTCGACTAGCGATCTCACGCATGACTAGTACGTATTCTTGTACAGTTTCATCTTTTTTCTTTATTCGCATCATAAGGGTCCTGTGTACATCAGCGCTGCTCGTTTTTTCTTCAAACTCCCGCGTAAGTAATACTTTTAATTTCCCCCATGACGTAATACCTCTTTCTGCTTGTACTAATAGCTTTGCTAGTCCAGTTAATAATTTCTTTGCAAAGATTAGCTTTTGTAATTCATTCCATCCTGTTATTTCAGCTACCTCCTCAAAATCTTCTATCCACTTCTCTACTGGATATCCGTCTTTTCCAGAGAATTTAATAATTGAATCTTCAATGTCCCGAAATGAAAGAGAAAATGCGGCTGACTCTTTCTTCTTCCTTTTCATGATATTTTCTTCGTAACAACTATTGTGTCGATAATCTTCTTTCTGCAATTTATTTACCTCGTTTACTCTTGTTTCTTTTTCATCTTTAACGTCTTGGGCTTCATTTTTTCCATCGGTTTCATTTTTGCCATCATCTTTGCCTTCATCATCGTCTTCATCGTCTTCATCTTCATCATCTTCATCATCTTCGTCTTCATCATCTTCATCTTTATTTTCTACATCCATATGGCAAAGAAATGTCACGATTCTATGCCGGACGTCATCTTCGGTTCCATCATACTTTAAATTCAAAACGTGACATACCGAGACCAAATCTGCGAAAGTTAGATTAAACTTGATTTCTTCAATCTTGGCTAAATAGTCGTCAGAATCTTTTACAAATGGAAATCCTTCGAATTCTTTCAACGTAGTTCGACTGAGTCGTCGCGAAACATCTCCACATATAATCGTGAATAATAATTTCAAAGGTTTGCCACTAAAAAGTGTTATATTTTTGTTTATTTTACAAATGTCCCCTAGAGTAGGCATTTTAAAGCACGCTACTTGTCTAGCCGCTGTGAAACTATATGCGTACGCCGGTCGAAACACTTTCCCGCGCTAACTGTATTTCCACGTGAACTGTATCGGACAGTCACGAACTCGCATAAGCCACGCTTGTCAGAAAGTCACTGTTTTTAAAATGCACTAATTTTATATTTCACAACCTAATTCATCATTGTTCTATACAACACTTGCACAAAGTACTGTCCAGCTCGATCTGATCCCTCGTTGAGCCCCCAAAATTGTAGGATTTCATTTGTAAAATTCGTCACTTGTAAATTAGAACATTTATTTGAGAACAATCATACAGAATATATTAAATAAGGATCGTCTTCCTCGTATTATGACAGTCTCACTTCACTGTATAAAAAACAATGTCAACAGTCGATCGTCGTCGCAGCCACCCTCGGTGTCTTAATTTTCATTCCTACATTTATATATATATATATATATATATATATATATATATATATATATCATCACGGTATATTACCCATTTCTGAGTGTGCCACAATCTGCTTTATCGCAGATACCGGTAATGATGATGACATATTTGTACCGTGCGGGCGCTTACACGGCGTCACCTCACGGGCACTCATTGCTGGCGTAGAGAGTACACCACAGGGGTCACTTTTGTGCCATTTATAGTTCGAAATATTTGGCGTCGGTCGGGATCGAACCCGGTTCCCCGGGTTCGCAACTAGAAACTCTGGCGTTATCTCAAAAATTAACTATGTAAATATATTAATATTTTGTACATTACCTCGCTCATAATAAATGACATTTATAAAAATGAACATTAAGTATTCCCGCCTTTGTATTTAATCTTGTTTGAGATTATTATTCACAATTACGAGAAGTAGAATACAAAAACGTAAAGATAAAATCAATATCAAATCGAATAGTGAGTTTCATTGTAGGTTTAAGGGCAATTTAAAAGATTACAATTTTGATAAATACTCCATTATACTTCATAAAAACAGTAGTATTAAATCCCTTATATCCAGTTTAACCCTTACATTTTTAATAATAAATCCACAAGCAATTAACTGTATCTCGCAAACCATCCAGAAAAAGTCAGCCACAATAACTTCAAGATAAAATTTAATTAATTTGTAATTACAATTATAATCCTTATTTAATTGAGTTGTGAATACTTTATTAATTGATTAAATATTTAATTAATGTGGTTAATTACACCCACGCCTCGCGACAGTCATTTATTTTTTTACAGAAAATTCCCTGTGCTCTCATTATGACATGCTGGAACTTGTAACCGTGCGTTTTTATTTTTTTATTTTATACTTCGTTTATTAAGGTTGACGCTTAAGTCTGACTTCATACTCATTATTACAAGTGCAGCATGTACTCTACAAGTTTTTAATTATGAAGCTGTAATTATGGTATGTACTTATTAATAATTAGGGAATCGGAAAACTGGTAATTGGAAAGGAATCGATAATCAATTATGAACACTTTTTGGTTTTTATAATATTATCTATATACGAGTACTTCATATTCTCGAATTTTTTGTCTAGAGAATAGCATGAAATACAAATATTTCGAAACTATATTTACGAGATATTTTCCGGCATTAAATAATAGCAAAAGTGCATACCAACTAAGAACTTAAGAAATGTAAAATGCTGAATTACGTCTGAAAGAATAGTAAAAAATAATTCTAAGAACTTTGAAAGTCAAATACAAGGTGTTCTCACCCTTGGAACAAAGAAAGGTTAAAATAAAATGATATCATAAGCATGAGTGAACTCTGAAATTTAGGTTCATATGAATGACAAATAACTAATACTCAGAATTTACATTATATTCAGCACTTTAAATTACTCTTACAACAAATAAAATATATAGTATCTTAATCATAACTAAAATTAATTACATGTATTGATTATTGATTAATTAATATTGATTGATCTTAAATTAGGAAGGATGGACTTTACTACAAACCGTTTTACAAACTTAAAACTAACAACTAATCTTCAATTTTACGCTCTATCATAGATAATAGTTATTTATGATATAAGTGTTAAAAGTGACATTTTATGAGCGAGTGGGGAAGTTTGTGAAACGAGGCGAAGCCGAGTAAAACAAACCCCACGAACGAAATAAAATCACTTTTAACACGAATATCATACACTATTTTTCCTACGACCCTAGTTATGTATTAATAAAAACTAAAAATTATAGAATGACATTTATGACAGGTCATGATGTATTTGCTATGAACGACTGAAAATTGTTTATTCTAACCTCTACTTCCAGCAATACTGTTTTAAATTCCAATTCTTCAAGCGCCTTGCAAGGAATTACTATAAACAATTGTGATAATTGTACTATAACAATAAACGTTTCAAAATAATGTGTACTTCTAATAAAATACCTATATAAATAATTTCAGTACAAAAATAAATATAAAATGAAACTATATTTACTTATGAACACTAAATGTAACTAGATTTAGTTATATTTTTAACACTAAATGTAACTAGATTTAGCTCTTTTTTAACACTAGTGTTAAAAGTAAATTTGTTTTTTTACTTTTAATCCGTTGTCAATGACAACGATTTAAAAGTATTGAATGTGTTAAGCCTCATTTACAGCTCCGAAAATAAAAATAAAATTATACATAAAAATAAAAATAACGATATAAACAATAGATTCTTATGAAAGTGTTCACAGCTCTCGAAAATAAAATTAAATATAAGATATAAACACAAGGATTTGCAACTGTTAAATATTTTACACAAAAATAAACACATACATAACAACTGTCATTTGAGCGGTCAATAAACGTTCTGGCAAAAGGATTTCAATTTAATTATAATTTTAAAAAGCTGTCTTAAGACAAAGGTTTGCATATATGATTGCGTACAGTGCTTTAAAAGGTATGAAGTTGTTATTATTGCTTGTTAATTATGAATATATTAAATGACAGTTGATGTTTTATTTTCGAAGCTGTGAACACCAACCAAAAAGTCTTATTTATAATTTTAATTATATTTCTTATTTTCGTAGCTGCGAATGACCCTTTATAAATTGTTATTTTTAACTCAATAAGCAACCGTTAAAAAGACTACTTTTAACAGTGGTCGTAGGAAAAGAAATTTAATAGTAGGTAAAAAAATCTTTAATCAACAGAGTAACATTGTCACCAAACAAAAACAAAATATAAATATCCAGGTTTTGTTTGCTATTAAATATATGCTTTTGGTTACGTTCTCTGTTCAGATATATAAAAAAAAATATTCTCTTGTCAACAACTGGTACATTTTCATACCATTTACATGTTTTTTTCTCCATTATTTTTATAAATAAACAATATAATTCATTTGCTGCACGTCAAAATAAATCCGATTGTCAAAAAACCGACATTGGTTTATTTCCAATCACAAATGTAAACTGTAAACAATTCTGTGAGTAAGCATCAGCATCGTGAACAATTCCAAGCGATTGAATGCAACCACCGTTTTTATTACTTTAACCACACATGCGGGGATATTTAGCTCGGACCGGTGAAGTTGGCAACATTGACGGCGGTTGCCGTTTTCAATGAACTTTATTAAACTAGCACGGAGTGACCGCACGTTTCCATTAGTCAGTTGTCTCTCCACGAGGAATATGGATAAGGGATCGTAGCTGGCTATGAAGTTTCCAATGTTTCATGTTGTTTTGTTAGAGAATTTAGATCGTCGACAACAACAAGTTGTATTTAGTTTGTGATTTTGAATATGGATAATGGATGTTCCTGTTCATTTATTTAGCTGTTTCTAGATCCACAGATGGTCAATGTTCAATGTTATTTATTGATTAATTGAAGCATATTGTCATGGGATTATAATTCGGTGCATTATCATGCTTGCCAAATTAAGGGAATGGAGGTTCCATGTACACTTTTAATTAGTTCATGTGATGCAATGGTATACGTAAAACTAAAAATTTAGCACAAATGAAAATTCGCCAAATTTCATCGTTATTGTTTCTCGAAAAAACTTTGAATAAAACTTATAGTGCGGGACTCCAATCTTGTCCTGACTGGTAAGGGAAAGAAATGCTCATACCGTGATATTCCATAGACGCCGACAAATAATTATTACAGTAACTTTGTGTTTCTAACTCATTTGTGTATGCTTATGAACCTAATGGATCCGAGTGTAAACAAGACAGGAACTGATACACACAGCAATTGCGCAGATCAACTGCCTATAAAAGAAAGGCTACGTATCTTTAAAACTTATTTGACCAACTGCTATATATGGTATGCGATGCGGAAAATAAATTAATTGTATTTCGCGTGGATTTAAACGGAGCACATATATTAGACAGTGATTTTCCATAGTAAATCTTTCGTGTCCCAGACTATACTTAATGCATTATTTAGAAATTAATTTTATACATATGCTACAATCGAAATATATATTAATTTTTCCATATTTTTTTTTCTTTTTTCACCTTCATGAAGATATTTATAAATTGTTTCGTAAAGAATGAACTTCTTGTGATTATGACCATGATAAAAATCGCATATCCAGATTTTAGTGAATAAGTACGTTTTAAGGTCACTAAAATCCGATTTTAACTTTTCTACAATGATGTCTGTGTCTGTGGGGATGTGTGTATGTCTGGCTGTTGGAAGGACGGTTTCTCAAATTCTATAAGACTAAAGACCAATTTAACTATGTATTCCTTACTCTGATATTAATGGGAAGAGCTGAAAAGGTTTTGGTAATCTGAAGTCTTTTAAATATTATTTTTTTGGAAATTTGTGTTATGATAAAATTCTATATCCGATACAAGTAAAAAATTTATTATATCTTAGAGATAGAGAATTATAAATATATAAAATAATTCATGTAATGACTCTCTCACTCCAAATAACTCAATGGAAACCAGTTGAAAAATGAAAATGTTTGTAATTGGCAGAAAAATGTCAGTGTCAAAAATCCAGATATATTAATGAAGGCTTATTTTCTGAGAAATACATTTAATATTCCCTATTTTATTATTAATTAAATATTTAAAATTATAGATACGTATTTTACATATATCCATCAGAAATACCGCCAATCTTGTCAATGAATTTGAGGAATCTCAAACATTTAGAAAAGTAGGAGGAAACTTATTTATATAATAGATATTATTAGAAACTTTTTGTGTGTAACAGAAATATTAAATACAATATCGATGTTTAAGCTGCAAAACATCGTAAGTCAACGTTTGACAATTTTTCTTTTATTGGTACTATGGTTTAAAATTTCAACATCTTTTAATCTGAAAAACCTGTAACTCCCAATTCATAATTTTATATATGATAATATACTAATTCTACAGCGTTCAGATGCGAAGGTTTTATTATTCGTAATGCTCAAATGTTGGACAATGTTAACGTTCTAAAATTACTATTTACATCTCTAGCACATAATCATTTAGAATATTGTTCTGTGATCTGGAACCCAGTTCATAATAATCACATTGAAGCTATTGAGAGAGTTCAAAGAAAATTTATAAAATCAGTTATTTACAAGATTCAAAGGACGTACCCACCAAGAGGTACACCACAACATATTTTGTTGGAATATCTTAACTTGAATTTTATGTATCAACGCCGTAATATGCATGCCGTAATAATATTATATCAAATCGTTCATAATATTATTGACTGCCCTCTCATAATGAACAAACTAAATTTTCGAGTTCCTAGATCTTCTTCTCGTCTCAATAATACATTTTACATGCCAACTGCTCGTTCGAATATGATAGGAAAATCTCCCGTGTACAATATGATACTATCATATCATAATATAGAAGAACATATTGATATATTTCACAATAACGTTAAAGATATAAGAAGTTCCATTATATTATTCTAAACGAAAGTTTCTTCTCACTCTTTAAATGGGCACTGCCTGTTGAGTATAGTAATAAGTAATAATAATAATAATAATAATAATAATAATAATAATAATAATAATAATAATAATAATAATAATAATAATAATGATAATAATAGTAATAATAATAATAATAATAATAATAATAAAAGACATTAAGCTCCATCTGTTGAAAGACATATATAACAAAGAATTTTAAAAAAAATCCTTTCCTGTTAAATATACTAAAAGTGACTTACAAGGTTTTGCAGTTTAACCATCGATATGTACTTATATAGCCTAATATGGAAATGGCGAGAGGTCTTGTGCTGGCCACAACAGATTTTTTTAAATGCCCAACATTAAGGATACAGCCCTCTTACATTTGCTAAATTCTTTACATCTGTTCTTGAAGCAGTCTTCAAATTGTCGTGCAACAGACAACAGTAATATAAATACCCCCATGCATACAAAACTTTCTTTCAATTTCAATTAGAAATCTAATGAAATTCAAATAAATCGCCAACATACCATAATAATTACATTCAACACAGATTCATTTGTATTTCCCTAGAGTTTCATATATGGATATATCGTCATTAGAAATTCATTATTAGTAAATAATTAAATTCCGTCGTTGGTAAGTCACCATCGTTATAGCCATCGCTCGCGTACGTGGCTAGAAATTCTGAACTTTCCACCTTTTGTTCAGGTGAATGGAAATCCGCAATTAGAGTGCAGGAAAATTGTACTGAGCACGCCACACAACAAATTGAAAGTTATAATTAACAACATACTGCACAAACAATATCATGCAGACCAGGGTAGACGCCAGGCAGTTCTATGGAGTTTGTTTGTTAGCGGATAATTCTGTTGCCACGTGGAAGATGGAAGAACTTCATGGATGAGGATGATACTGGAATATTTCGCTGGCTTCTAATTATGAGAATATTAAACAGTGCATCAAATTATGTAAGATAATACCGTGAGTATTTTTACCTCTCGCTAAGAGAGGTATTGGATTCATGCTAAAATTCGCATATCCAGATTTTATTGAATAAGCACGATTTAAGGTTCCAAGAATCCGATTATAACATTTTTAAAATGATCTCTCTCTCTCTCTCTCTCTCTCTCTCTCTCTCTCTCTGTGTGTGTGTGTGTGTGTGTGTGTGTGGATGTGTGTGTGGATATGTGTCTGGATGTTGGAGGGACGATTCCTCAAAAACTATAAGACTTAAAAAATATTTAACTGCAGTTTCCTGAATCTGATATTCCTGGGAAGAGCTGAAAAGGTTTTGGTAACAATTGGACAACCGGAAGTAGTAATTTTTGTTATTACAAATATTGAAGAACAAAATTCTCCATCTAATACACTTAAAATTTTTATTATATCTTGTATAGATTTAGAGATAAAGACACTATAATATATAGAATATTCTAATCGCAGAGGCTAAGGCACTAAGGAAACCACTTGACAAATTCAAATGTTTATAACATAGTTTGTAAATGACATGTGTCAGTGTCGAAAATCAACAGTTTTAGTGACATTCTGATAGTTTTTTCTAGGAAGTATATTTAATCTTTCTTATTGTTTTATTAATTAAATATTTGAAATTATAGGTAAAATGCATATATCCATCAGAAATACCGCCAATTTGGTTAATGCTTAATGAATTGAAAGAATCTCTGACAAATAGGAACTTCCTCATACAATGAAAAATAGATATAATTAGAATTATGTGTGTGCAGAAGACATGTTAAATATAATAAAAAACAATATTTGGGTAAAGTTCTGTAATTTTTTGTTATAAATCGACGGTTCGATAGCGAAGTGCAATACAATACTTATATAGCCTTATATGGAAATGGCGAGAGGTCTTGTGCTGGCCACAACAGATTTTTTAACGTGAAATATTGGATTTTTTATATCCATGGTTACGACTTGACAGCAATGTATTTGCCTGTCCCATTTAAAATGAAACATAGGGAACGAATTTGACATATGACAAGACGTCAATAGAGGTTAATTTTGTTTAAATAATTATACCTGCTTTCTAAATTAAATTTAGTTGTAGAAAAAATATTGTATGGTGCCCGAGTGATTTTCTGACTTGACTATATTTCTTCCAATATTTAAACACAATACTTCTGTTAAATTCATTGCCTATGTGTCATTTCTTATAGGAAAATTCAACGGTTATCTATGATATTGACAAGATGTCATTAGAGGTTAATTTTGTTTAACTGTTTTCTAAAAATTAAATTTAGTTGTAGAAAAATATTGTGTGCACCTTGTGCCCGAAATGTGTTTAGTGCTTTCGAGTAGTTTTCTGACTCGGCTAAATTTCTTACAATATTTAAATATAATACTCCTGTCAAATTCGTTCCCTATGTTTCATTTTAAATGGAACAGTCAAATACATTGCTATCAATCAAATGTCGAGTCGTAACTGTGGATATGGCAAACCCAATGTTTCACATTAAAAAGTACTCACAGTATAACTTGAAAATAACGTATTTGGGATTGCCAACTTTCGGTAGAACAAACCTTCAATTGCTTTTGTGTTTTTTTTTTTTTAATCATATTTTGGATAATAATAATATGTTTTCCAAATTATAAAAAAGTCTTTCAGAACACGTAATACACTAGAAATAATACAACCTTTTTAGTTTTTGTTCTGTAAAAATTTATTATTTCCAACGTTTCGACACCATTAACTGGTGCCTTCTACAGGGAAAATGACTAATAAAATTACGAGACAAAAGCAAAAACAAGTAACCAAGGTAACATAAAAAGTACATAAACGTTACCTACTTTGTAAGTATACAATTAATTTACTAGACATTATGCATGCCCGGTATAAACTATAGGACGGCGAACATGCATCTTAGGAAAACTCTCTTTTGCCAGAGGAAAAACCGTCCGCAAAAACTGGCAGGGAAGTAATCTGTTTCGAACTTAGTCGCGCATGACTTCTAATTTTAAATATGTTGTAATATGTATAAAAATTTACCTAGACTTTTCGAAACATCTGTTAATAAAGAGAACGGCTGCGGTACTTCGCTACCGAAAAAGCGTCTCTGCTAGTTTTTGCGAACGGTTTTTTTCCTCTGGCAAAAGGTGAGTTTTCCTGAAAAGATGCATGTTCGCCGTCCTAATTAATACCGGGCATGCATAATAATAGAAACCGCCATTTTTTTTTCAACGATATATTAGTTTTTATTAATGTATTTGAAAAAATTCGAGAAAAATAGGAAAAATGAGAAATATTAGAAATATTTTTTATACGAATTATAGGTGGCTATGTGAAAATAAACATCAACTACAATTATTTCAAATAATTTTATATTACGTAAAAGGAATAGAGATTGACTTAGAAATACGTTTCTTAATACTAATATTTTTTTCGTCTGTATTTAAAAATAAATAATTTCTAGTTATATTTCATTTTATAAGGTTTTTTTTCAGATTGAAGACGTAAGTCTTCTGTCTATTCATTTTCACTGTACCAATACTATTTGATTCATGCGAACCATGCCGTGAAGACCAAGTGAGAAAAATCCGTGTAGAGTTGTAAATATTAGAAAACCATATAAACAGCTAATTTCCAGGGCGTTTCAATAAATTTTGAAAAATACATTAATTGATGTTCTAACAACAAAAAGTATATATAATTTGTCCTTCAAACACTCCATACAAATGAGTGAGTACTTATGTTAAACAAGCTTTATATCCCATGAATAACTATCCATTACGCTATGTTATAAACATTTATATTTGGAAAAGTTAATGTCATCAGAGACAAGATTTATATATTATTTATTCATTTCACATCATTATGTATGTGTTCACGAATGTATGATCATGTACATTAATTATTAATGCTTTAATGTATAGGCCACATACTCATATTTTCCACCAATTAGTAATTTTGACATGATGTAGGAAAATGTTGTTTTGAAACAATAAATAATAAATAGGAATATACAGGGATCGGCGCTCGAAGTGTTACCAACTTCACGCTGCTGTAACAATCAAACAGCTAATGACAGCGCATTCATTTTTTGACTATCGTCAGTCTATTATATTGTTTACAAGTCTACGAAAGCTTATCGTTTTACGTGGCAGTTAAAAAAAGTTATCGAAATGGAATTCAAACGCAACAGTGTCATTGCTTTGTATTTGGCTGGAAAATCGCAACCAGCCATTGTTAATGAGCTACGACATTTACGGGTGAACAAAATGTTTGTGTATCGGACCATTACACGTTATAATGATACTGGTAGCATCAAAAAACGTCATGGAGGTGGACATCCAAAAACAGAAACATCGCGAGAAATGGTTCTAAAGGTGAAGGCCAGAATTCAACGAAATCCACGACAAAGCTCAGTTCAATTGGCGAAAAATCTCAATGTGTCTGCTCGTAGTATGGGGCGCATATTAAAAAATGAACTACAATTGAAGCCCTACAAAATACAAAAAATGCAAGATTTAACACCTTCACAAAAAGCAGTTCGTCTAGCAAGAGCAAAGGTGATGAAACACTTGCACGTTGGTGGCAATCTTGAAAATTTGGTCTTTTCTGATGAAAAAATTTTTACTGTTCAGCAATATGTAAACAAACAAAACGATCGTGTATGGTTAGAATGCAAATCAAAAGACAATTTATGCCAGCGAATTGCTCTGCGAAAGCAAGCGCCTGCATCAGGGATGGTTTGGGCCGCGGTAACTGCCACAGGACGCTCACCGCTCGTTTTCATTGAACAGGGCGTAAAGGTAAATCAACAAATCTACCGTGAAAAGATTTTAAACGATGCTTTGTTACCTTGAGCACGTAAACAATTCGGTAGAAACCATTGGACGTTTCAACAAGACTCGGCACCATCCCATAAAGCTCGTGAAACCCAACGTTTTCACAAGAAAAAGTTCCCAACTTCATTTCTTCACAACAATGGCCACCATATTCCCCGGACTTAAACCCAATGGATTTTTCCATATGGTCCATTCTGGAGGCCAAAGTATCAACAAAAAAATATGAGACGGTCAACGCTTTAAAGATTGCTCTTCGCCGAGAATGGGACAAAATACCACCAGGCCACATTCGTGCAGCGTGTGAAGCCTTCCCGGACAGACTCGATGCTATTATCCGCGCTAAAGGTGGCTACATCGAACAATAATATATTTTTCTTAAAATTTGAAATGTTTTTAAGATATACTGAAGTTTTTAAATAAAAAAAAATAAAAATTGACAAAATTACAGTATTTCTAATTGGTAACACTTCGAGCGCCGACCCCTGTATAAATATAAATACATTCATTAACTTATAAATATTAGATAAATATGTACATATTGCATTAAAATGAATTTATAAAGTGTCTTTTTTAACGCAAACGCGTGAAATAATGAAACGTTACGGCACTTTTTTTCACACTTTTATTGCAGACGTAAAAAAAACGTGTCTTATTTCACTCATAGAATTTGACGAACTCGCCTGCGACTCGTTCAGTCAAACTTTCCCATTCGTAAAATAAAAATATTCTTTTTGTTGCACAAATAACTATTATTTTCTACTCACTTGTAAAGTTCATTTATTGATATCGCCTACTACTTTTGAAAATTAATATTTACTATAGTTACTAACTTGTAAAATTGGTTACTAACTCATTGAAATTTTGCAAGACCACGTTAGTAACGTTGTTGACATGTGAAAATTGTATTTTTGCCCTCCTGAAGTGTAATGGGAACTTTACAGTTGTATACACAGCAAGTGTAACCTACATTTTACGCTTACTGTGTTGTAACTTGTCTAACTATGCGGTAAAATAATCAAAGTACACTGTGTTTATAAGCATTTAGAAAAGAAATCATCTTTACTATAATAAAGTTCATGTAAAAAAGTACTACCTACTTAAGTTATTTTTTTACTTTAACATTTCCTATATTTAAAATTAATTTATATAAACCAAAATCACGGCAGCGTCATCTGTCATTATTGTAAAAATCTGCTGTTACCGACATAGTCACCGATCGATATACCTGTTAAATACGCGAGGCGAAAATTGCTGAAATGTCAAATTTCAATACCTACATATTATTTATTACGAAGAAAACATGAGCAAATAAATATATCATCAGTCATAAACAACGTCTATTATTACAAATAAATTTTTGCTAGAAGAAGTACTCTAATGAAGATAAGTAAAATCAAATTTGGAAATTAACTTAACCCCAGTATTTTAAACTAACCCTTTTCAGAAGTATAACCTATCTCATTAAAAAAGTGATTTTCATTATCGTCGGCCAAAAAATTTGATACAATTCTCGTGAAGTATTTTACAGCGCTCCAGCTAATAAGGCACTCTCCTTAAGGGCCAAAGCTGTCGCGCTGTAAAATACAACTTACACGAACTAGAATGTAAATAACTATTTTTTACTGTTATACGAATTAAAAGTAAGTGTCAATTATAACTGACTGGTTTAGGTTATAATGTAAAATTTTATTTACAAGTGAGTAACAAATAAAATATTGTGCAATACACATCAGGTATCTATTTTACTGCCTCAAGGAGGTGACAGGCCGCCTACTCGGCTCGACAGTCATTTACTACTTTCAGCAGTAAAAACCGTTTTACTGGCATGTAATGTAAAATACTGTTTATGTTCAATAAACAAGGAAGTAAACATTTTTTCTTTTTATAATGACAAGGTAGGTGATATTTTATTTTGACATACGATTTAATTATAATTCCATTAAAAATTGATTTCATGAACTTTTATATAACATTTGTATTCAAAAATCGTTGAAAATACCTACTAAGTATCTTTCCCCTGCTTACAAATTATTTAAAAAATTTGCCAGGCCAAATAAAGCAAATTTATTCGAGTTGAAACAACGAACATCATTCTAAAAATATAACTTTGGTTTGTACACGTCTACTGCTCCCCAGTGTTGTAGCTTATTGACAATTATAAATGTGCGTTTCATCGAAATTAAATTTTATTCACTTTTAACAATAAAAATCTGTTGTGACCAACGTAATACCTTCTGCCAATTTCATTTTATGTTGAGGCGATTGCCGGTGCTACACTAAACAGCACTTTAGTAGAAATCAAACTACACTCGTAAATATTAAGTTATAACTTCAAACTTGATACCATTGTATAGTAGATAGATCAATGCATGGGACTAACCAATTATTTTGCATAATTATTAATTTCTATTGCATTTAAATTTAGTTCAAAAAACATCAGGAAAATGGCTATTTTAAAATTTATTTTTAACATGAAAGCTGTACTTTATACAAAAAATGTTTGGGTCACCCCCATAGCGCCTACTTTTAGTAGTAAGTCTGTGAAAAAAAATCTAAATTATCTCTTTTAGTTTAGCTGTGATTTGATTTCTACTAAACCCCTTTTTGCCGCTTATTTCAGAAATCGGAACGATAGACTATGGAGGAGAAAGTGTTAGGAGAATATGTACCCCTCTATTACACACATCTCCTCTCTCACTCCAACAATTTGATTCACAACACGGGCTGAGTTTTCCCCTTATGCTTTAAACAAGGACAAACATATATAAAAGCAGATAGAGAGAAATAAATTTAGCAAATCTTAAAAGTAGTGGGGGAACGTAAGAAGTTTGTCTGCACTAGTGTCATACAAGCTACAAAACTAATTTTGCTGGTTGATTGATGCTCTTAAGAATGTCAACATTTCTTACAAAGAGATTGGTCTATAATTTCATTAAAAATTAATAATAATAATAATAATAATAATATACGAGGGGTACTCATATATAACCGTATTTATTTTCTGGCGGGTGGTAGGGCGCTAGTTCCAACTTCTCCCGCTAGGACACCCTTTTGGGTTTGTTTCTCAAGCGTCATCCTTGGGATACATCTGAGCGATGAGTGTGATTATTTTTTGTAGTCGCTGTTTGACGTGTTTGGCGATTTTATAATGGCGAACATTAAAGAGCAATATGTTAACATCAAGTTCTGTTTCTCGTTAGGAAAATCAGCAGAGAAAGAGCTTACAAAAAATCCGGATTTTTTCAATTCTTGGGCACATATTCAAATGGTTGACTCTCTGGTTGTCGAAAAGCACATATGGAACTAATTTCACTGCGACACGTTTCATCTTCAAATTTGCAGTCAAAATTCGTTAGCACGAATTCCTGGATTTTTTAATAAAGTCCTCCAATTCATTGATTGTTCTGCGACGATCGGACATAATCGTATCACGGATTTTTTATTGTTTTCGTCCGTTTTGGAAGTCCAAAGTCGTCCCGATTTAGGTCCACCTTTAAGTGACATTCATCCACTTTTAAGTCGATAAAATAATTCGTAAACTCTTGCTTGCCTTAAAGCCTTCTCCCCATAGGCCCTCCGAAGCATTGCGATAGTTTCCGCTACTGATTTCTCTATCAGGAAACAAAACTTTAATGTCACACAACGCTTACAAAAAAAATCCTGCTGACGTTTAGATGTATCCCTAAGGATGAACTTAGCAAACAGATCCCAAAAGGGTGTCTAATAAAGACACCTAGAAGGAAAAGTAGGAACTAGCGCCCTACCACCCGCCAGAAAATCAATCCGGTTATTTTTGGGTACTCCTCGTATACATTAATTTTTAATGAAATTATAGACAAATCTCTTTGTAAGACATGTTGAACTACTTAACATAAAATTAAATTAGCAGGAAGTATTACGTTGGTCACAACGGTTTTTTATTGTTAAAAGTGAATAAATTTAACTTCGGCAAATCGCACATTTTACTTGTCAGTAAGCTGCACTGCAATATTAGGGAGCAGCAGACGTGTACAAACCAAAGTTCTATTTTTAGAAGCAGGGGAACTATACTTAGCGGGAATTTTTAGAATGATGTTCGTTGTTTCAAATCGAATAAATTTGCTTTATTTAGTCTGTCAAATATTTTTAAATAATTTGCAAGTAAGGAACGATACTTTTTTTAATAAAAGTGACTTATAGTAGCTTTACAATTATGCCAAATCATTGTATATTTCAAATTACATATTCATTAGATATTAACCTAGTTATTAATTTTTCAAAATTAATGTTTCTCAGTTTGTCATGACATTTATTTGTACCTTCCTTGTTTCTGTCCGAGTAATTTGTTTTTGATTCTTTTATGGCCAGTTGCACAGCTTCTAATTAAAATCTTAACTATAGGTTAACAAAAAAATTGCATATCGAAATTTTTACAGCTCTGTTAACATATAGTTTCGATACAATATTATCAATTTAACCAGTACTTAAAATTTAACTATATGCGGTACAAGTGGCTATTATTATTAAATTAACAATATCGCATCGAAACGAAATGTCACATGAGTTGTTAAATATTACTGTCAAAATTTCGATACACACTTTTTTGTTAACCTCTAATTAAGCCTCAATTACATATAGAAATTAGTTCTTGTGTTAGGTTTTATGTTTTACAGTTACTTGGAGTAGCATTCACATTTAGTTTTCGGTTTTAGTTAGTAGTGACATCTGTTGAATAATTAAAAGACGATCGGTAAAACATTTATTATTTCTGTAATTGATCTTACCCATTATCTTCTTCTTTTTTCTTATTTATGAACAATTTTATTAATAAAATTGTGGCGGTACATAATAAATCTTTCTAGTATTCATTCTGGGAGTAATAATTACAAAACTGAATTTGGTTATGATTGACTTGACAGCTGATAGAAAAGGACATCTATATATCTCTACATCATTTTATACTTCCTCCTATTGATTGATTCCAAAGTATAAAACGTAAAACTAATATACATAAGTTTGTAGTTTGCAAACTTTTGTGTTAAAACAAACACCAAACACACTTTTGTGAACGGTTACATTATGAAGACATTCTACAAACTTGTTAAAACCAAAACGAAAAACATGAAACAAGAACTAATTTCAATTTGTGAATACATGCATACATACATACAAAAAAGCAGCGTGTCTCACTTAGTAGGTTAGCAAAAATAAGAAAATGAATAAGAATAAGAGTAAAGGCGGGTTTACATCGGTGTAGTACATAACTAAGCTTAGTTACTTGTACTAGTAGCTAACCTGGCTAGCCTACTGTCTCGGACACAAGACAGTGGATGTCTACACTTAAAAGTATTAATGTCTACTTGTACTAGTAAGACTATCACATCGAGAGTATGTATACAATTTCTCGTTTTACTAGAAACAAAAAGTTAAAAGAAATATTTGTGCGAATTACACAATTGTGATTGAAGAACTTATTAGAGAGATTGAGAAAGAAAAATGTCATTCAAAAAGGGTGTGGGTCAGGAAATTCCGATTAAGTTCCACAAACTTAATTGTTTCCCCTTCAGACCATCTTTCATTGTACTATTTTTTTTAAAAAATCTCTTTATCAAAAACTCCGGCAACTATACACACTTCAACTCTGTACAAAATAGAAATTTACTGGCACTAGCTTACAAATACACTAGCAAGCAACTGTTTACATTGGTATAGTAGACATACAAGCTATACAGTGTCCCACACTCTATGTTCAGTATAGGGTCTTATGGAGTACCATGTTGCCATATTTACCTGCTGTTAGTCTACAAGATAGAAAGAGCAAAATATATGCCCAAAAAGAGATGAAATATGCTGGGTAATTCATTGAATGTATTTATGACTGGTGTACTTTCAGTGTATCTAAAGAGCTAAACAGGTGGGTGAAAAGAAAAAAATAAATAAATAACAAACTGGTCAGTTTAACAATTTACAAAAAATATGAAATAATACAAACACAAAATATAAGTAGGGTATAAAAACATAAGCATAGGTAAATTAAAATAATTAACATTTAACTCTTCAATTTAAAGTAAATAATATAAAACATTTTTGTACTTAATTGGACATTTTACAATCTTCGTCAACAATATAAATTCCCTATGTTACATATTTACATTCTACGAAAAGATATAGAGCTACATGAAATAATTAACACTATATTTTCTACAGCGCATTTTTGTAACACTATACTTGCCGATTGGAGCAGATAGATATGATGAATTGAAATCCCTAATTTTTTGTGTTCCTCCTACGATACCTACATTATCTCAATGTCATATTGATGAAGAATATTTTTTTATGTTTTATGCTATTTATGTCGACATATTATATGATGAACTCATAAAGAGTTAAAATTATTAAGCATTATTTTTTATTTAATTTATATCTTCTTATTTGATAATTTACTAATGTTTATTCTTTCTTTATAATCTTCAATTTGAATTTATAATATTTTAATCTCTAATGAATTTGATCGCGATTAGTATGACGGGCGGTTTTAAAATATTGTATTGAAACAGATATTACAGGTACAAATAGCTTCAGCATGTTTTTTACACCCCAGTTCCAATGCATCTTTTCGCGCCCCTGTAAATAAAACTATTTAGAACTGCAAATAAATTTCGGGTGATTCCAATAAGCCCTTGGGTAAATAAGAGACCCTTATAAAACTTAAATTGTACAGTGTTATCTAATTTTTGTATAGCAATGAAAATTTATGAATGTTTCAATATTACATTACATTGAAAAATTGGCAACATGGTACAGAAAACCTCCGTAAGAATAACATTGGCAATCTCTGCTACACTGAAGATAGAGTGTGGGACACTGTATAGTAGGCTAGTGTTAAATACGCTGGTGGGGGCAGAACAGTGGCTTTGCAAGTGGTAAGTCCTGATTACTTGTGCAAGTACTGGTACAAGTACTGTCTCAAAGGGTTTACACTAGGTTAGTAACTGTCTTGCAAATTACTGGTACAAGCAACTAACCCAGTTACTATACCAATGTAAACCCGACTTAAGAGCTCAGATGAGTCACTTAAGAACATATTAAAGTAACCTATTTCGAATTAGGGTTAAATCCCTATAATCTGCGCAACTGGCCATTAAACTGTCATTTGAAAAAGTGACAATTAAATATTTAATAATTTAAATCACCCCTAAACTCATAATCTCATTACGCGAGCCGGATTGTTCAACAAAATAGGTTTGAAAATAAAGAGAAAACCAAAAAAGCGAACGCTATTGATGAAGACATTATTTTGTGTCAAAAAATTGTTGTTTTAAATCGATTCATCACTGTTCTGTGATCACATTAACCTCGTACCTAGTGTTTGTAAATAACAACATCATCATTTATGCATGCAGCAGTTTTGTTGCTTATCATCGTTTCCTCAATTTGTTCTAGCTCGTGCAGTCGCAATTCCAGTCACAGTCGTTAATATGAAAGCATATACTGTAACACATTTTTATTCCGGGGATTGTTTACCGGAATGAAATTACAAAGCACTGCTAGTTACTTCTCTATTGTATATACAAAATATTACATACAATTTGTGTATATTTCAAAGTAAAATAATTTCAGGTTATTTTTTATGGATTAGAGGTACGTAATCAAGAAGGATATGCATGGAAATTATTGTGTTTAAAATTAAACAAATTATTCAGTAAGAATTCATAGTCGTTTATATGCGTCGGCTTTACCTGTCACCACAGTATTACCTAATCCTCGGGTAAAAAAAAAACATACTTTATTCCAGAAAAACAGAAAATATTTAAAAATAAAACAGGAAGGGGTGAAACGCATGATTTTTGAGACATAATTTGTACTTATCAAAGGAAAAATAATATTCTCTCCTTTATACCCAAATTTGCTCAAAACTAGTTTTGACCTCCCGGAAATTTCCAAAACCTAAAAACAGTTACGACGCGTTGTAGTTTTATCTATACTTACAAAAACTGAAATTTACATTTACAATTTAAATTTTCAAATGTCACTGTCAACAATGTCAAAAACAGGAAATCAGTTTGTTATTTTTGATTACTCTCACTCTGTAGTATTGTTCAATTCTAATTAAATAATATCCGTCAAAGTGGTAAAATTCGGGTTTGGGAATTTTCAAGTATTCAAATCGAGCAAATTTTTCGAACAATAAAGGATTTAGGGTATGGAGTGTAACATCAACATAATATATTCTATATTAAAACTTTTTGAGCGTTACTTACAAGAAAAATATACAACAATAATATACAACAATATGTAAAAGCCCCAAAAATGAAAACAATGAAGGAGAAATAATCTTCGTCGTATGGAAGAAAACGGGCCACTAGGTCTATATTGAATATGAGTGTTAAAGCTTAAGCTATGTTAATTGTTGTAGTAATAAGCAGATTCAATATATATAGGTACTATCCTTAAACCACAGTATCATCTGTTCAAATTTTTCCCAAAACATATGTGACACATGTTAGAATAAAGACATTTTGATATATCACATTTAATAGTCTTTGCGTTTCCTTTACAACAGAAATTTGTTCAACTGAATTATTACAAATGACAGCAGAAATTTGTTAACATTTTGCTGAGAAATGTTTTCAGTAATAACATAACAAGAGAGTGAGAATAAATTGAAAATAATTTGACAGATTTTTCGAAAACTTGTTCCCAAATGGTAACATGTTTGAGAAAGAAACTGAAGACTTATTTTCTAATTAACCGAACTATCGAATTATATTTAATTAGATTGGGTGAGATTCAGTGGGTTGTATTAGCGTGTTTTAAGCTAAAACAGTTCTTTGTCAAAAATATTTTGGCAACTTTGTAATACCTGTCAGAAAAAAGTGAGAGACCAAAGGATCAAATAAAGAAAAAAATATTATTAATAGAAGTAAGAAAGCCATACAATTACGATAAAAAGGACAAATATATAAATATCAAAACTGATCAAAACAGGGATTGAGATATTTTAAAATTCATTAACATTCAGGTATGAAATTTGACACATAAAATTTGACATATTTCTAACCTAATGTTGCTATTTTTTTGCAAGTTTCCTTTTACACTTTCCATTTACAATTATACTTCTTCATTTGAATAAAGGATATCTGTATTACTTTTCCCTGCGGTAAAATTTCTGTATCACAATGGAATCTCATTGATAGATTTGGGAAATATTACAATGTTGCCATATACTTAATACAAGCTTTAATACAGACTTTAATACAACCCACTGAATTCCACCCATTATTTTTTGATCTACAAAGTTGTTTCAAACAACGGAAAGTCACTGTCTTGCTATTGTGACGCCATCTTCTATTGTAATTAAGTAGCTTCATTCATTTATATGGTGCAGTTAGAAAGTTTTGACAACTAAAACATAAATTTGACAAGGCAAAATAAATATAAATAATCGCCTTCATACCGAGTGATTATTAATTCCGGTGTTTCCAGAAGTGGTTTCTATATTTTTACCTACCGCTACCCTTGGTAAGGGAGGTATAGGGATCGTGCTAAAAATTACTTATCGAGGTTTTAGTAAATGACCACGTTTTAAGGTCCCTAGAATCCAATTTTAACATTTTCACGATGATGTCTGTATGTGTGTATGTGTGTGTGTATGTGTGTGTGTATGTATGTGTAGGGATTTTGTCTTCACTCTAACTCAAATACTATTATTCAGAAAATTCTGAAACCTTGCATTTCCATCCCATTCTAATATGAAAAGAAGCCATTAGATTTTGGTGTAAATCGGATAATCGGAAATGGCACTTTACCTGAAGCTCATAATGGTTTTTCTTCAAAAAATACCATTAAATGCCATTTTTTCGCATTTTATGTCTTATGAAAATTAAAGATTATTGAATTTTCTACTGGAATACTTTTTCTATATATTTTACAGATAAATTTAAAAATAATTTTTTTTATTAGTCGCGAAGCCTAAGATAAACACAATAATTCCTTTGTTATACAGTTCATATTTCAAATGAATGTAACTGATAGTAAATGTCACTGTCAAAAAACTAATCACTTCAAATTAATAATAGTGACATTTTAAAAAGAAAATAGTAAATAAAGCAATAGTTTTCTGCAATGGAACAGTTTGCAGCGTTAGTAAATACGTAAGTATGTATTTAAATTAATAAAAATTCAATAGCGGGAGGTTTTGTGTTGGCCACATCAGATTTTTTTAAATTTATTTCATGATCAGAAACGTCACTAAATCGCTGTTTTTCGTTCATTTTATTTATGTTGATAACTATCTGACAAAACAAAAGCTACAGAGATTATTTTCGGGAATCATTTCTAGAGCTTTATTCTCACTATAATAATGGCAGGATTGGTTAAAACGCTGACACGTGACAAGTAATGAAAACATTTCATTGGTTTTAAGAAATGTCAAAAAATAATCAATAATTGTAATTGACATCGGTACTAAAGAACAGAAAGAAATAATTGATGTTGACGGTGCGGCAATTTACATCGTGTTACACCTGAAATCCAGAGAATTGCATAATAAAGCAAAAGCATTAATGTCATTACTTGTCAAAATAATGAAAACTCCCCTAGGGGAATATTGTCTACACTTTGCCTCTCTAGAATAAAGGAATTTTGTAGATTTTATATAAATTTATTTCCCTGGCAGAAATACATAAACGTCATATTTATGTTTCCTTCAAATTGATATAAATAACCAAAGTTATAAAAGGAAACCACGTATTTGAACTAACTTAAACGTCAATTTATTTTCTCTAGACGAACTATTTGTTATATTTGAAATATACAATGTTTTATTATCCTTCGTCTTTTTAATATTTTCCTTTTATATCGCGACTAAAATACACTTAAGTTTCTTTAAAACTTTTTTACGCTGAAGCTAAAAGGTATATTTATATTCGTTATTAATTTTCCCCACCAAAATATGTTTTCCAAGTAGCTCAGTTTAATTTTCTTCAAACAGGGCAAGGTCAAGAAAATCATCAATCATAAATACTCTTTATTTTTTCTTAATTCTCGAAACTCATTTTGATTAATTAACAAGAGAGTTTTTGCAGTTATAAAAATCTTTTTTCTCTGGAGAAAAAATTAACCATCCTTCAAAACTTTACACCCCATTCATAAATCGTCTTTCTGACGTTTCATTTACACGAAGAAGGCAAAGAGTGAAATAATACATTTTGTATCAGGACAAAGTCGCAGCGCTACGTCGAGGGTCAATTTCCAAAAATGTCTTTTAATAAAGCGGGTTTTTAATCCGACGTTATTGGTTAACTTTTGTGGTTACCTGGAATTAGATTTTAGTTGTAAAAGTTGGGAATATTTACGGAGAAAGTTAACTCGTTGAAAAGGGGTCAATCGATGGAATAGAATTTGGAAACTTTTAGATTAGAGCAAGCAAACCGTTACAATTTAAAAACGTGTGACCCGTACGTGACGTTTGCGGATCGTTAGAGTTGGCTAATTCAATTTAAAACACCAATATATTCGCGTGGAACAATATCAGCAGTGTTATATTTGCAAACAAAATGTGAAACTTACACAAACTGCATTATACCTATTTGACACAATGAGCCTGTTTCACATTTTTCAAAAACTATTCTAAATGGAAGTCTATGCAATGAGTTTCTTAGTAATAATTTTTATTTTAATAATTTCTTGTTATTTGTGGAAATAATTAAATAAAAAGATTGGCGTCCTGAAAAACTACCCCCCACTCCTGTGACGTAGAAGTACATACATTTCCATCACCTACGTTCTACGTTTATTCATATTATTTATATAAATAAACGTAGGCTTATAGTTTATCACATGTTAATAAAAAATCTTTTAATTTGACATTTGACGCTGACATTGCTCATTGTAAATGAATAATAATTACACTCAAAATAAGTCGGACAATTTACCGAAGGTTGATAGCTGGATGGTGGCTGAATTTATATCAGAGAACGATTGTTTTACTGCTACCGAAATAAAGATTTGAGACAAAATAAAATATAAAAACTGAATTTACTATATAAATTGATAATATATTTTACTTCAAGGTTCTGGTCATGATTCTTACATTGAATCTGCTATAGGATATGTAGATCTATGTCGAGAAAAAATAACAATTTTTCTGACATTATCAGCTCTTCGACCTACTGCTTCTAGCCACAATTTTCTTTTCATCGCATCTTTTGACAAATTTATAAACTCTATGATAGGTTTGTTCCTAACAGTATTTTTGTAAGAAGGCACAATACAATATCGTAAATCTCATTTTATTTTGAACTTTGTATTATCTACATATTATACAACTTGAACCAATCTAAAAAATTGACATTTGTTTGACAACTTTGACAATACACTTGACATCTTAGAACCGCTGGAGATGTATGTACTCTGACGTCACATTCTGTTTCAGATCACGTGACTTATTCAAAATTTTATCCAAATTTCAAAAATTAATTGTAAAATATCTAAAGGATATTTCGTGATATTTTCAAATTTGGGGCTCTTTAAAGATCAATATCTTTTAAAATTTAATACTTAGAAGTCATATAAAAATTCTTGCAACAGCCCTATTGTTTTATTCGCATCGCAGTTACATAAAATGTAATTCTAACCAAAATAAATTTATTTTTCTATTTTGTATCAAATGATCAAACAAGCTAATAACGGGTGGTCCAACCAAAACGCACAATATTAATTGTAAATAAAACAAAAAGTTTTCAGAGAATTATCTTAATATTTTTTATTATCAAAGAAGGATCTATGACAATTATGTGTGAAACAGAATATCGGCCAAATGCTCGCCACGGCTTCGGTGGCATACCTCTATCCGATGGTCCATATTTTCAATGACTCTGAGACATAATTGAGGTTCAATGTCGTTAATGTGCCGAATTATCTCATCCTTTAGCTCTTGAATTGTTCTTGGCTTCTTGACGTACACTTTTTCTTTTAAATATCCCCAAAGACGAGTGATTGTTGAAAAGCCGATGCATCCACAAAGAGTGACTGTTTGGTGCAGTTTATGGGTTGGCGGCGTCATCGGGCCGTACTTCTTCGAAAATGATGTCGGCCAAGCAGTTACCATGAATGGCGTTGAGGAAATTGAGGATATGAACCTGGACGATATGTGGTTCCAACAGGATGGTGCCACTTGCCACACAGCCAACGACATAATGGCTCTTTTGCGCAAGAAATTCAATGGCCGTGTTATCTCACTCCGTGGCGATGTTAATTGGCCGCCACGATCATGTGATTTGACACCGTTGGACTTCTTTCTTTGGTGATATTTAAAAGAAAAAGTGTACGTCAATAAGCCAAGAACAATTCAAGAGCTAAAGGATGAGATAATTCGGCACATTAACGACATTGAACCTCAATTATGTCTCAGAGTCACTGAAAAAATGAACCATCGGATACAGGTATGCCACCGAAGCCGTGGGGAGCATTTGGCCGATATTTTGTTTCACACATAATTGTCATAGATCCTTCTATCATAATAAACAATATTAAGATAATTCTCTGAAAACTTTTTGTTTTATTTACAATTAACATCGTGCATTATGGTTAGACCAGCCTTTATAAGACTAAAATTAATAATAACAAACATTATTCCATATTACGATCGCACTATTATAATAATAGGGTTTACTCGGTATAAAATTATCTATTATATGTACTAATATTTTATTTGTTTCCACTATTTATGGGTTCTAGTAATTTATGCTAGTCACTATTGTAAGTCCCTGATCTAAATTAACACCAGAATTATTAGAATTTCTAGAACCCTTTCGAGAGTCTCTACTCTAGGCACTAGATTCTACCACAGAATATACATGACTAACGTCAACAGAAGCGACACTGTTGAATGTATTACCGTCCGTGTGCTCATCTGCTCATGGCTATGTGTGCGTGAATTTCGACCAGGAAGGGGTAACGCAAGGAGAATGGGCGTACTCCAGTACGCCCGGCTGTGCCATTGACGGAGTCACGGCGTTCGTGTGTAGGACAGTTCAGCGCAAGAATATTACAACTACCAGACTAGACTATTATACATAATGCTGCATAACTACATAAGATTAGAAATATTCCTTTTAAAACAGTATTTATAAAATAATCTAAAGAACTAAAAATTCTTTTAAAGATTTGTAAATTAATATAAAAGACAATAGAACTTTCTTTAAAAGAGTGAATTTTATAATCCTCAAAATTTATATAAATTTAGAAATATTGATTGAAAAATAACCTTTTCCGGATTCCGCTTATTGCGTATTGAAACAAGTTCGCCAGCCGATAATACTCAAAGTGCCGCTAGCGCGTATTGTCTTATGGCGTCCTGTATAATAGTTTCTTAGGTAGGCTTTCCTACGATAATTATATTATTCTGCGTTCTCAAGTACAGCAGCAACATGCATTGTGAAAATTTTAACAATTATTTGGAGAAAAAAGGAGTAGACTCCATGACCAGACAAAAACTTGCTGGCAAGTAGGAATTATGAAATGTTTATTTATATATTTATTTATATTTAATTTTTGTTTTATAATTGTATTTTTTTTTATTTTGATACAATAAATAAATATTATAAAAATACTGCTATTAAGGAAATATTATTTGTTAATAATTAAAAGAAATAATTTAATTTTTGTAGTATTAATTTTAGTATAATAATAATAATAATACCAAATTAGTAATCATATCAGATTAAACTTGTGTATCAAAAATTAAATTTTACTTTTTTAAGATTAAATTAGTAATAATATTAGATTAAATTTGTGTATCAAAAATTAAATATTACTCTTTATAGATTAATTCAGTAATAATGTCAGATTAAATTTACGTATAAAAAAATTAAAGTTTACTCCTCTTATATTAAATTTCGGAACCTATTTTTAATTTTTCATGCGATACTTTTTAACCTTATGTTATTATAAATTCTTATTTATTCTCAAAAGATTAAAAACAGTTGTAATCTGTCAAATATCGGTTTTGGTATATATTATAATCTTCTGTTTTGAGAGTGTATAATACAGTTTTAAGGTGTAGTTTTAATATAAAAGACCCGTGTTACTATGGTGGAGGATTCATTTTATTTTTGAAACAATAACAATTTACTTACAAAAGAAATATGTATAGGTATAGGTACTAATAATTTTGTACAAAATTTAATCTTTTACGTTCTTTCTTAAACCTTTGTAATTGTTTCATTTATGTTGATTCACATACTTAGACAATTCTTAGTCCAATTTTTGCGTCTCTGTGGGGCAATGTAATATCAAGATGTAAATAAACGTCACAAACTTTTAGATTCATTGTTGTAGCAAATGGAAGTTCGTTATAATAGAAATGTAAATCAAGTTAACCGGGAAGTGCATTCATACTAATTTGTACTCTCTTAAACTTCATTCTACTTTTATGAATTCTAATTGAAATGTTGATCATTGCTGACAACTCTAATTTATTACATTTGTTTAACGTTCTCTTCAAATTGTAATTCGTGTAGCTTAGAAACATCATTAAAACAAGAACAACTTCTTAATGCAAGAATGTTAATGTCGTTTATTGAAGTTTACTGAGAGGTCTGTCATCAACAAACTTTGTACATCTTTAAATTTTTTAATTTAAATATACATACTTTTTAGATCATATTCACAAATGCTAATGGTGTTTTTGTTTACAGGTGAGTGGCTTTTTCTGCACTTTTGCTTCGCCGGAAAACAAAAACAACAATTTGGTAAGAATACATTAAATCTACAAGGGTGTTTTCTTGTCTACCTAGCTATGGAGGAAAACAATTGAATGTAAAATAATGTACTTCTAGCTTTTGTGTAAATATACCTAAGTTCTACACACCATTTAAAATATACTAGTTGTGCTACTCTGCACAAAACGAGGGACCAAAGCGATACGTATTTCCTCGTTTTTTCCGCTAGAGGCGCAACGTGAGAACGACCCAACTGACACCTGTCATTTGCATGTCATTTTGAAAATATTACATGTTATATCTTGTAGAAAGGTAAATAAAACAGGTTTTGAAGTACATATTCGTATTATATGTAATGCAATATAAACATTTTCTTGAAAGATATAGCAATTAATGCAAAATGAAAAGAAAATTAAATAGAAAATGTTTCATTCCTGGATATGAAACCGGTTACAAGAAATCCACTGAAAAGGAATCTGTGTTTGCTGCTCCATTCGATATATCACTTTTTAAAAAATGGCAATGTGCAATTAGTAGAGATGATCGCGAATTAAGATTGAATGTTGTTTGTCGAAAACATTTTTAGGAAGAAGATATTATTACCGAATGGAAATCTGGAAGCGTACGGTTCTATCAATTTATTTAGTTTTCCAATTTTAAATTCTAACAATGTATTGATTCAGGTTTCCATTAAATATATAAATTTATATTAAAAATAAATTCATTATGCATTTCATTTTTTACATTTTATGTAAAAATAGTTTGCTGTGGTAGGGTCGTTCGCACGTAGCACATCTACCGGATTATTCAAAGAAACACGTATCAAGCGGACCATCAGAAACAATGAAAAACATGACAACCAGTATATTTTAAATCGTGGTTCTACAGTCATGGTTTTCTAGAATTCGAACATTCTAGTAGCTTTTTGCAATCATATAAACCTCGTTCCTAGAGAAATGGGATCGTCCGCTTTTTGTTTTTAATATTTGTAATGAAACTTCATCTAAATTGAAAGTGATATGCAGATCTAGAAAGTCCTAATTGTTATTCTTTAATCTCTAGGTAATATTTTTCTTAATATTCTATTCATGATTTAAGCTCATTTTCGATCGTCTTTTGTTTTTTAGCTACAGGCAAAAACTTGATTTTCGCTTATTCTAGTCTCTATCATTCAAGCAAGTATTTTGTGGTTTACTTTCGTTGTTTCGTTATTTTCTGCATTTTTTACCTCCAGCTACCCTAGATAAGGGAGGTATAGGGATCGTGCTAAAAATCACATATAGATATTTTAGTGAATAAGCACGTTTTGATGTCCCCAGAACCCGATTTTAAGATTTTTACAATGATGTCTGTGGGTATGTGTGTGTGTGTGTGTGTGTGTGTGTGTGTGTGTGTGTGTGGATGTGTGGATCTGGTGGACACGATTACTCAAATACTATCAATCAGAAAATTTTGAAATTTTGTATATCCATTCTACACTAATGTGGGAAGAGCTCATTAGTTTTCAGTGTATGTCGGATAACCGAAAGTATCACTTATACAAGTTTTTAACAGTTTTTCTTGAAAAAAATAGATTGAATATAATTTCTCAGCAACTTTTACTAATAATAATGAAATATAATCTTCAATTCTACGATAATAGCATGTAGTAAATAACTCTAAATAACTTTAAATATAAATTTATAATATAATTTATTTTCATATATCATTTTGCCTATGCCTCAAACAAAAACAACATTTTAATAACAATTTTGACATATTTAAACAAATATATGTATTTGAATCTAATAAAATTAAGGTTAGTAAAGCCTCATTTCCACCGAATGTTTTATTGCTTAATGCATAATGATTAGTGCTTAAGGCTTAATGCATTATGACAATTTACCATTTCCAGCTATTTTGTTTAGTGACTAATTCAACAGAAATGTCACCATTTTTCCCTTATTACTTGTTGTCTAGCAGACTGCAATTGCAGCAGCAATTCTTCTTTTTTAAATGTGTGATATACATAATTTTCTTTATCTTTATCCATACTGAAAATTAAAAATTTAATAATTATAAAATAGATTGACAGTTGACAGTTCAGGTTAGAAGTTTGCAATCTTTTGTTCTTACGCATTGCTCTTAATTCTTAAGCATTAATTATAGCTCTTATGCATTAGGACAATCGGTGGAAATGAAGCTTAAAAATAATATATTTTCAATCGTACATAAATATTAGAATTACTATTGATTTGCTTCATTGGCTTCCAGAATACGGGTTTGAAAAGACTTTGTGTCAAGATGCGAGTACTATTTTGATTTTTGTTAAGTGTTTCTATTATTTTTGTCAATATTTGTGAAATTTATTTGGTGTATGATATATTTGTTAAATGTAAAATAAAAATTGTTATGAGTGAATGTAAAAATATTTCAACATAATAGTTTCTTTATTTATACTGCATGGTTAAATACCCAGCGGGAGGTTATGGGCTGGCCACATCAGATTTTTTTTATTGAAAATGGATTCTGGAGGCAATAGCAGAATGCTTAAAAGTAGATATGTGACGTAGATGCTGAGGGCATTAGATAGGCGAATATATTAAAAACTAATATTTTTAAAAAAATATCCTATCATACAATTTTAAGATCCAGCTTTATTATAAATATTACTATGGTGGAGAACCTCATTCCAGAAATAAATGTTCATGCTCTTAAATATCAGCATTTTTTTAATGTTTTGTTCTGTTACTCGCCTTTCATGTAAAATTAATCGTGCTGAAAAAAGTGTTAGCACCGAATGTTTTCAAGTGTGAAAATATTTCATACATTTATGTAATATGAATATGAAAAATGTTAAAACATGGTGCAAATTATATTTGAAGCTGTTAGGTACGTATACCTAATGCAAATTTATGCAGATTCTGTGATTAGTGCCTTCAGCCCTACTCTAACCTTACTTTCATATTTTCGGCTGCGGTTTACCCTTCACGCTGAATTTCGAGTGCTATTCCCTGTTTAGAAATTAATTATACATGTGTATATCCTGAATTTCAAATTCAATTTTGTAATTTCTAATTTGACCATAACCGTAAAGGATTTTTAAACCGTGAACGGAATTTTAATACTAAAATAACAAATCTTTGTTTCTTTATATTTTGTATCAGTGAAACCATAATATTCAATCTAAATATACATAATTTTGTTTTTGAATGAAAATACAACAAACACAGAAAAATAGCTATTTGTGTATTAAGAGCGAAAAATGGGATATTGTTGTTTGATTCTCTCGAAATCGATAATGTCCATTTGCGCTCGAAACACACACAAGATTTTATACTACTCAATAAATACGATTATATTTTTAAATTTTATTTTATCATTATTTTCCATTCTTCTTGAGCTATTGCTTCAATCTTATCTAAGCATTTTTTACTTTCGTTTTTGTAAATGAATGCCATATTCTATTTTTGTATTCCTTTACAGAGAAGAACGGCATTTTATTTGGTTATGTAATATATCGACAGAGCAATCATATGTCAGATTGACTTGTGGAAGTAGTTAATGTGTAAGTAACTACAGCGCCATTAGTTCCTAATTAAAGGTTCCCATTAAAATGCAGACAATTGACATTTCTCAACATTTTATAGTTAGAAATTCGGACAGTGAGCATTTTTCCTACTTGGTCGCGCATGAGCGGCAATATGATATTTTGCGTTCACAAAAGCGAGAACAAATACCTACTTTGTATATAGACTGTAAAGAAATATATTTGTTTCTGTAAAATATTAAAAAAATATGATGTATATTTTCTTTTCGTTGAATTGGAATGATTATTTGAATTGAAATTTTCCTTTATTGTTTGTATTTGCTGCACTACAATCCAACATGAAATCAATATCGAATATTTTAATTGAATTTAGAAACTCGCACCATTTGTTACTGACTGAAACAGTGCACTTTGTAATGTCGTTGAGTTAATTACTTTTTATTTAGGGCAATTAGGTTGTCATCAACACTATCTGTTTTGGACTTTTCTTCAATGAACCATTAAGGAACTTTCTAGATACAATACAAATATTTTGTTAAATAATTTGTTTATGCAATGAAAATAAATATACAGGGTGTTCATTTTAAATGGACCACCATTGCAATCTCTAGAACTATAAGAGCTACAAAAACGGTTAAATGGGCAAACAATTTCTATTATACAAGCCAAATTTAGATAACAGAAAACAAATCGATCAGTGATTCTCAAAATACGGGACCAATCTTTTTATTTTAAATGTGAACATCATTTTTACCTCTCGCTAAGAGAGGTATTGGATTCATGCTAAAATTCGCATATCCAGATTTTATTGAATAAGCACGATTTAAGGTCCCTAGAATCCGAATATAACATTTTTAAAATGATGTCTGTGTGCGTGTGTGTGTGTGGATGTGTGTTTTGGCAACAATTTAACAACCGGAAGTAGTAGTTTCTTAGAAAAATACTTCTAAATATAAATTTTTGGGAGTTTTTTTTATTAAATATTGAAGAACATAAAATTCTCCATCTAATACACTTAAAATTTTAATTATATCTTATATAGATTTAGAGATAAAGACACTATAATTTATAGAGTAAACTAATCGCAGAGGCTAAGGCACTAAGGAAACCAGTTGACAAATTCCAATGTTTATAACAACATAGTTTGTAAATGACACATGTCATGTCATTGTCAAATATCAACAGTTTTAGTGACATTCTGATAGATTTTTCTGGGAAGTATATTTAATTTTTCTGATTGTTTTATTAATTAAATATTTGAAATTATAGGTAAAATTGTGGTAAAATGCATATATTCATCAGAAATACCGCCAATCTGGTTAATGAATTGGAACAATATCTGACATTTAGAAACTTCCTCATACAATGAAAAATAGATATAATTAGAATTATATGTGTGCAGAAGACATGTTAAATACAATAAAAAACAATATTTGGGTAAAGTTCTGTAATATTTTGTTATAGAACGACGGTTCGACAGCGAAGTGCAATACAATTCTTACAGGGAATTTATTTTAACATGCAACATATGGTCAATCACTTCCATGGTTACTCACTATTGTCAAAAAATGACAGCAATGTAATATTTGTCCATTTTAAAATACAACATACAAAAACTAATTTCTTATAAATTAGCCTACATACGATTAACAAAAAATCAAAACATGAATGTTGCACATTTAACAAACTTTAGCTTACAAAAATTCATAACTTTCATGTAATAAATGTTAAAAAAATACCCCCATTCACACTGAGGCAATATTCTAGTCGGTCGTAATAAGAATGACACCATTTGTGATGTGTTCTGGAGGTATCTCCTGTGCTGCAATACTATTTATAATGTTGCATTTTAAAATGGACAAATATTGCATTGCTGTCATTTTTTGACAACAGTGAGTAACCATGGAAGTGATGAACCATAATGTTGCATTTTAAAATAAATTCTCTGCCTAATATGGAAATGGCGAGAGGTCTTGTGCTGGCCACAGCAGATTTTTTATTTCCTTATTCGGTAGAGAATTTAGTTCTGAATTTTGATATAATATTATCATATAACGATTTTTTTGAGAAAATAATAACGATTGAATAATATTATTCCATCGAACTGTCAATGATCAATTAGCAATAGTAATGAGGGTCATTAATTGATAAAAAAAAATTTATAGGTATATTATTTGAGAGTTGACGATAAAAATAATTTTAGACGACCACTTTAGAAAATAATAGATAACGCAACAGTAGCCTGCTTGAGAAAGTTGAAAATATCATACAACTACCATGATATGAACATCGTACTAGCACGATATTATTATATCGTAATAATGAGACCAAGTAAACATAGCCGAGCAGCTGTGCTATGTTTGGTTGTTTCAAAAAGCACTAGGTATAAAATTCTTGAAAATACCTGTTTTTTTGTGATTATCTAAAAAATATTGTTCATAAGTCGCTCAAAAGTAATATCGTATTGCTCGTTAACTTCACAGTTGCACGGTATTTCTCACTTTCGATACTCGTTATGAAATATACAATAGCCCAAATCCCAACCTATTCACATTTCTTGTAATTTTGGCAACATTGCCCGTAACCAAACTTTGCTATTTTTCGCACCCAGTCTTCGAAACAACTTTAAATTAACCTAGATACCACGTTGTCCCGAAGTCAACAAATTTTAACGAAAATAATCGAAGATCCGTTAAGTTGAAATTCCGGGATTGGGTAATCGGTGCTTTCCATAATCCATTCCACCATTACCATTAAATATTTCAAAATCATATTAGAATGTTTTTGTTCTGAAATGGAAGTAGCAAAATTTGTGTAATATAAGAAATCATGCCCTACTAATGTAAAATGAATGAAAATCTTAGTAAGAGCAATTAATCATCGCACTGCTATTCGTTGTATACAGAATTTCTTTCAAAAAGCCGTGCATCATCTATGCAATTTTCTCTCGCGCAATTCTATTTATATGGTAACCAAATTGAGAGTTGCCAACTGTGAGTGGAAATTCAGTTGGAAAGCACCCGATTTGGTTGCCAACACCACAGTTGTGAAATCCCTAAACGGTTTACAATCAGCGCTCTATTTGTTTCCATTTATGGTAATTGGGGTTTTTCCAGTTTTATTAAAAACGAATTATGACGCGAGCACACGATAAAAGGTCAGCGCGGTTCGCCCGATGTTGGAATGGCTTTAATGGCTGCTGGTTAATTTAACACTTGGTCAAATTCACTTTCCTATCGCAAACATACACATTTTAATACACTCAACAAACAGCCGAGATAAATATTTGCTAATATCTGTTCACAACACACGTAATTGCGTAGTAAAGTTTACTTTATTTTGGTAATAGTTAATACGAATTAAGACACATGGTTCATATGTTGAAAGTAGTTCCCTTCAAAAATAATACACTTAACCAATCTTCTTTTGAAATACTTTCAAACAATTTCTGGGAAACTTAAAAATTATCCAAGCTATCAAATTAATTTTTGGTTACTTAAAAAATGCCGATGCTGTTAAACTAATTTATCAGATACTTATGCTAGGTTTACGCAGGCAACTAAATATAGTCGATACTATTTTAAATAATTTTGACAAATCGAAACCATCATTAGTCATACAAATAGATTTCTCAAAAGCATTCGACATGATCGATCACAGTTTACTTCTTTCAAAATTGAGTTATTATAACTTCTCAGAAAGCGCAGTATCGTGGTGTAGGAACTACTTTCAAAATAGATCATTTTACATTAATATGACTACAAAACAAGGAACACAACTCTCATTAAATTTTCCTCTTCAATGTGGTGTACCACAGGGATCAATTTTGGGACCTTTGTTCTTTTTAATATTTGTCGCTGACATGCCAAATATATTTAATTTTTGTTCAGTTCACTCCTATGCGGATGACACCCAGGTTCTTGCAACTATGGAACAGTCGCATATAAATTAACATTGCGCTATTGTCAACAAAGAGTTAAGTGATTTTGTATCAATGGTCTCAAAATTAATACCAACATATCATCACTTCTAATCATTAGTGACTGTGGTAACATACCTGATATTGTGTTAGATGGTTCTATTTTAGTTCGCACAGATAATGTTAAAATTTTGGGACTTCACATTGACAAAGATTTAAATTTTAGAAACCATCTTAATATAAAATTATGTGTAGCAAGATTGAAATTACGACAATTATTTCAGTTTAAAAATGAACTAAATTCGTCAGTGAAACTTAAACTGGTCAATTCACTTATTCTTCCACTATTTGACTATTGCGCCTGCACTTATATTCCGAACCTCATCCAGACAGATAAACAGAGACTAACATTATTGCAAAATTCTTGTCTGCGTTTTGTATACGGTGTGCGTAAATACGATCATATATCTAAATATCGCAAAATTTCTAAGATGCCCTCTGTTGAAAACCGTCTTAAATATCTTTATTTATGCTTGCTACATAAAATTATATTGACAGGTACTCCATCATATTTATTTGACAAATTTATAATTAAAGATTATAACTATTCTCTTAGAATGAAGGATTTGTACATTGTACCAATCTTCAGAAAGTCAAAATTTAAAGGTGCGTTTTCATATATGGCCCCCACTTTATATAACAGTGTTCCTGACTCTCTGAAGATCCTTTCTTTAAACAATTTGAAAATAAATGTACGAGCATTATTATTTGCATAATATTTATTTCATTGTTTACTATTTTGTACTCTATATTATCTTAAATGTTTTTATTATTTCAATTATCTGTAATTAATTATATTTATAACGTGTCTATACCTACATCTGTGTATTATTTGATGGTTAGGTAGAAGAGCAGCCTTAGGCTGAACCCCGCCCTTGATTATATGTCAATAAAGTATATTATTATTATTATTATTATTAAATTAAAAAATTAAATTTTAAATCTAAAAACTAAATTAAGAGGTTGGCTATTTTCAAGTTTTTATAATTGCTTAGTTCTGCGCCTGCGCCATTCGCGCACTTATGACAGATTTTCACACCTAACCTATAAAAATGTGCGATGATAACAAAGTTTCTGCAGAAAAGAGCGATTAAATACTAATTGGACTTATTCAACAGATTGTTTACCTTTATTTTTTTATCCTATATAAATATAATGTATCTCAATTTCACCTATAAAAGTTAGATTATACGAAATGTCAAACATAAAATTCTGAATTTTAATTTACTGCATAAACGACGTTATTTTAGTTTAGTTTATTTATTTAGTACTTTAATTTAATTTCATAATTTACATGCTGCATAAACCCAGCATTAAAAATTATCAAACTTAAAAATTGTCACCACGATACTTTAATTATATATAAATTCCATACAGAATTTCTTGTATTTTCAGTAAAATTATTTCACTATATAAATGGTACTTGACACTAACAAGAAGCTGACATCTGTCAATTAATAATTAATAAAATTACTGATGCATGGTTTCACCATTGACGAATAAATATTTTATTCATCAATTAAACTACTCGTCGAATAAAATAGCATATTTTTGTTTCACCAACGTCAGTTAACATTATTCAACGAATAAATCGTTTGTTAAATTATCTGGAGATTTTGTCCAGTTAAATATTTATTTAACGAATATTTTGACATGTGATATTTTTATTGTGCGTAATAATTTTATAATTGTTAAGTAAGATGATCAAAGGAATCATTACAATAGATATCAATCTAAAATGAATAATAGATAAATATAGAAAATGAAATATTATAAGGTTATCTTTATTTGTTTTTAATATTTCTTTCAATATTAGAATGTTATCCTCATCATTATTGACGACTTCTAACGAACAAATTGTTATTCAAGCGAAAAAGAAATTATCCATATAATCTATAATCATTTTGACGAAGATTATTTCCGAATGATATTCAGATTATTAAAACAATACGTTTGTGATATTCTAAATATGATTCGGCATCATTTGGAGCGAAAATGCAATCATATTCACAGATCATATTTTTGTACAAAAGTATTTCATTCTTTCATTTATTCGCACAACATATGGTCAGTTTTGATATTTTCTATAATAAGTAATTATTCTTCCACTATAAAACTACAAGTATTAAACTTTTTTTCTTCCTTTAGACAGTTTTTACTTCGTTTCCTCTTATTTACATTTTCACTCATTTTCGACTGATTTCAATGGCACAAATCAAAAAATTGTTTTTGTGGACAGCGAATTTGACAGTTTTGTCAAGGAGATGAACTCGTTAGCTGTACACTCAATGTAAAATAATGGAAAGAAAAATAATAATATTCTACGAATAACTATCTGTTCAACAAATTTGGTTGGTGAAACAAAACTTTGACTATTCAATGAAAAAATCTGATGTGGCCAGCACATGACCTCCCGCCAATTCCATGTTTAAAATAGCAATGAGCTTTAAGTAAAGTTTCACTTCCGATTGATTGTTTGTAAACAAAATCTATTTTGTTGTTCCAATAAATAGAAAAGTTTGTAATACGAAATTTTGGATTATATTTTATTATGTTTTTCCTGAAAAATCTGTTAGAGCTTCAAATTAAGTACTACATCCGGTTTATAATATATAGTCAAAATCTAATATGTTGTATTGTAAGAGTATTAAATACCTACCAACTTTGCGAAGTTTTGGATCATTAATATATTTTAAGGAAAAATCGTCACACACACATTATTGTCAAAATCATCACCAACTTCCTTATGTTCTAAAACGCAATCTGTGTAAATTCTTCGCCGTACATTATCCATTTCGTAAATGTGTAGTTGCAAACTATTATTTGAAAGTGATGTACAAAAATACATTATTTTATAATATAATATAATGTTATTTCAAGTTATTTACTAAATGCTATTATCGTAGAATTGAAGATTGTGCCATTATATTCAATTTGTATTGGTATTTTAAATGGCACAAAAGTGACCCCTGTGGTGCACTCTCCACACCAGCTATGAGTGCCCGTGAGGTGACGCCTGGTAAGCGCCCACACGGTAAAATATATCGTCATCATTACCGATGTCTACATGTGTTGTAGATACTGGCACACCCAGAAATGGGTAATATGCCGTGATGATATATATATTTATTTATTTATTTGTATTGGTAAAAGCTGCTAAAAAATTATATTCAATGAATTTTTTACAAGAAAAACAGTTAAAAGCTTGTATAAATGATACTTCCAATTATCCGATATGCACTAAAACCTAATAAGCTCTTCCCACATTAGTATAGAATGGGTACACAAAATTTCAAAATTTTCTGATTGATAGTATTTGAGTAATCGTGTCCACAAGATACACACTCACACACACACACACACACACACACACACACACACACACATTCACACAGACACACATACATACCTACAGACATCATTGTAAAAATGTTAAAATCGGATTCTGGGGACATCAAAACGTGCTTATTCACTGAAATCTCTATATCCGATTTTTAGCACGATCCCTATACCTCCCTTACCTAGGGTAGCGGGAGGTAAAAAATGTATTCGTTAGATAAATATTTATGAATTTATTTAGCAATGGTGGAACCGGTTAAAATTGTTGTCCAGTAGATATGGATTTGACAACTAAAAATAAAAAAAAAAAAAATTGTTTTATGTCGACATACCTACTTGTTTGGTGAAAATTTTTAACGATGTTAAGAATTAACCACCAAATTACAGAATAGTCTCCATTGTGTTTTATTCACTCGCGTGACTCTCGCAAACCCGTTCATGATGTAGTCTATAAGTTCTTAATAAAATACATTTCCCTCCCCCATTTTTGATGACTGTCAAATCCTTTATTATCCCCCCGTTTCGCGGTCCTGCGTGTCGCTGCTCCAGGATTACATCCTGTCACCCTTGGGACGGAACTCCTGACTCCCGGAATCCAGGAATCGGGAATATTCCTTCCTGGAGCTCATCTCTTTATCTCTCCTCTTCCTTTCATCTGCAGATCTTGCGTTTGTGACTGTGTTCTATCCTTTCTATCTTGTATCCAACGGTCTGGGCTCTATATGTGTGCCCGTTCACGTTGTCTATCGCCGCTGCAATCTTCCTGCAAATAAATTGATGCAATTTTAAGCGCGGAACTGATTTACTCGTGATTTTGTTCGAGATAGAATGTGGATTTTTTGCTTGTTTCACGACGGGTTTTTTTTTTAGTAAATAAACTCATGATGGACGCTAAAGAGCAAAACACATTATAGGGCGAATAATATAAAATATAAAATGGAGATAAAAATACATATTATATAAGGTGATTGATAAATGAAGGACAAATTGCTATTTCCATTATTATTAATTTTAGACCATACTCCAAGCAAAGTTGTTAAAATTAACAACCTTTTTCAGTTGTTGAATTGAATGTCAGTTACCTTCGAGCATATACTGACTAGAGAAGTAATTCCCTATGCCAATGCATAGGATGTTGTGATCGGAAGATATGCAGAAGGGAGTCTGGAAGTCATGGTGTATTTTGGGCAGTGTTTGGTTGTGTTATGTCACTACTTGTCATTTTACAGTAACTTAACGTTATTTGTTACGTGTAGTCTGTGAGTCTCTGAGTATATCAAATTGTAATGAAAAATACAAAGAAAGTAAGGATATTTCTTTTTATGTGTAAGTAGCGGATTTTTTTTTACAAATAATATTTTAGACATAGTGTAACTTTTAGGTTACAGATAAATAGTTACATGGAACAAAATCGCTCATGTTCATGAAAGGTGATAAGTTCTTTACGATTTTTGAAGCGATTTTCTACTTATTTTTTAATATTTTCCTTTTTAGGAAATAGTGAACTGGTATGTATTTACTTGCATAATTATTGCATTGCGATGCAGAACAATATCTTTTCGTTTTGATGGTCATTTTTGGTTTTTATTTACTATGCTACTATGCTACTCATGCTAATAATTATAGCGTAACCCTTGTACCGTTGATGTCACAACGACATAAGAAGAGAAAATCAAACTACGTTATTGTATTTGACTGCGGCGTAGTTGTCACTTGTCATTATTACTTATTACTTTACTTTAGTAACGTTTTTATCTTGTAGTAACGTCAACGTCACTGCTTTCTTTCTTACGAAGTTTTCCACTAACTTTTATTTTAAAAAAAGACAAAATTGTACGAAATATACAACCTGTACAAAGTCCTGCATTCTCCATTCCATTTATACTAATATAGAAAACTAAATATCTAAAATCGGACATTATGAATAGTGACTAATCACATAGATACATTCATGGACTAAAAATAATATGGTGTATCATTTAAAACAATATAACGTTGTTTTATGTTTGAGAATCACAGGTTGAATTTTCAGTTTGTTATTACTGATAAATAAGCCCCCTTATTCTCGATCATTTTTTTTTATATAACATTTTTTCTAAAATAATTAGTCCCCTCAAAAAAGCACTGGTTGTTTAAAAGGAAACACCCTGTATTTATTCATTTATTTTTATATGTTTCGCTATAAAATACCGTGTAATCTACGCTTAAAAACGCGAAGCTTTCTTTTTGGCTTTACATTTAATATTAGCCGCCAAATAATAAATAACATAAACACCATCATAAAACAACATTCATCTTCTATCATCGTGCAATTTGATTACAGAAGATTTGATTTCACCCCACCGATTCACAAATCAAATCTTCCATATGAGCGCCCCGAAACAGGCGTGACGTAGGCGTTAAACATAAAACAATCGAATATCGTCCCGTACCATCCACAGCCTACTCGGATGACAGAGGAAGCTGTTCAAGGGACGGATATCAAACAAACAAAAGCTGAACGCAAACGCAACCCTCGGGCTAACGCCACCAATTAACACGGAGAATCCACTAGAATTTTTTCAGCCATGAAAAATAGGACAACATTGAAAATCAAAAATACAGAGAGTAAGCAAATTATAAATGAAAAATAAGACTTTTCGATTATTTCAAATAATTCGAAAGCTGGGCCAATGTAATGAATTCTAAAAAATCAATTGTTATTTTGAAATTGCTTACCACACACAATTGTAATAATATTACTAACTAATAATAATTAAACACATTATACTTCAATTAAACATATTCAAATGATTCATTAGGACTACATGCCTTTACTGTTATTGTTTGGATGAAATTCAAACATTTTAATTTTTAAATAATATATAAGGGTTTGTTATTAGGGAATTCAAAACAAAATTGTTTATTTCTTTAATATCACTTTCAGGTGCATTAATTTGCAGCTTCTTTTTATGTTGCAGTTGCGGATGACAAAAATTAATGGCTTTTGTTCGATGTTTGTACACATAGTCCACTTATTTCTATATTATTAACTTTATATAATTTATATCCGCATAAAGTAATATGTCCAGCGAAAAATAAATAAGTTAACATGCAAGATAATCTCCAATTTGTATCTCATTTTACCTTCGTGGGCAGCTTCTCCTTCCACCATAGGCTGCACAGCACCAAAACAAAGCGTCAAACTAAACTAGTGTAATATTCAATGTTTTCCCTATAAGTTTGTTTTTTGTGCCATCTCTTGGAAGTGGCTCTCCCGGATTGAGAATGAGGCACGAGGGTCATATTTTTTAAAATTTTATTTTAAATATGTTCGCAATAGTTTCCTAAAGCTTAAATATTAATGAATTAGCATCAATCTTGTCTTCAAACAAAAATTAAATTCTAACTAAACTTTCGTAACCTACATAATTATTTCAAGTAACTGGTAAATAACGGTTTAACATGATATTTCAAATTTTGTTTTCCATTGCCTACCTAATTTTCTTATTCTCATTCAGTCAAATATGATCCCTCGTATTAACATAAAACAGAATACCGATGCTGTGTTACTGTGCACTCATATTTAATATTTTTCATAAATTGTACTTTTGATACTATTCATACTTTTGATTTAAACTAATGGCAAATAATCCGATCAGTAAACTTTACAAACAATATGCAAATGTCAAATTCACTGTCGACGTGAAGTGAAACCATACAGCTTACAAACTTCGAGTCGAATTATTGCACTTGAAGTCTGAACTGGTTGCTTTAGTGTAGTCTGGATTGTGCAGTTTATTGCAACAGATTATTCTATATATTATATTTTCTTTATCTCTAAATCTTTAGAAGCTATAATAAAATTTTTAAGTGTATTAGGTAGAGAATTTTATGTTCTTCAATATTTGTAATAAAAATTTTCAAATAATATTTACAAGATTTTTTTTAAACTATTACTTCCGGTTATCTAATTTATATCAAAATCTTTTCAGCTCTTCCTATTAAGCTCAGAATGCGAGAGGTCAAATCACATATAGAAATTTTGACAGCAGTCCATAATAATTCATTTGACATTCCATTTCAATGCAATATTTTCAATTAAAGAAAGCTTAAAATATAAGTTACATTAGTGCAACCGGCCATAATTACACTAGTACTAGCACGAAACAAATTTCTATCTTAACCCTTTAAAAGCATTCGTGCCAATAAATAATGATGAAAATATAAAATATAAATTTCTTTGTACACAAATGTCTGTGTAGATTTCTTATTTGCATACTTTTTAATAAAATATTCATTATCCATTATTTGCTTCAAGAAATAGGTTGCGCCAAAGTAAATAAAAGAACAAATAATTGAATCAATAAAATATGAGTGATTATTTTCATATCTCATTACAAATTATTATTTTGTGAAAGATATTTTTTATTAAAGTTGTCTAACTTTGATTTTATGCTGTAACAAAAAATATTGAAATCATGTTTACGAATCTATATTAAAATATATCCTTTAGCAATATAATATGTGAAATGTTAAAGTATAGCTTATTACACTTATTAGCATATCAGGAAATTCTACAATTATTTACTATTTTCTTCCACTCTATTTATTACGTAATCGTAATCAAATATTTTGGAGTCTTAAAAATTGATAATAAAATTAGAGTCTAATGCACTGTCCAGACAGAGCCGCAAAAAAAAGTGAACTATCGCGCATGCGCAGAGTAGTCACTTCTCGAACAGAACCTACAACTCGCTATCTATATATCTATACAATTATGAATGGTCAGTTAGGTATTGTTATATTTTGTCGTTTAAAAAAATAACAACCAAAACAATACCTAACTAACAATTCTTAATTGGTAGACAGTAGTTTTTAGGTAGATTCGAGAAGTGGCCACTAGAATTGTCCGCTAGATTCCGTCTGGCCCAGGTACGACAGTTCACTAATTTTTTTTTTGCTGGTCTGTTTGGTCAGTGCAGTATAGACACTTCCAGCAATAAATGTGTTTTTGGGATTTTTTTTTTATAGATTTACAGATCGGCATCAAATTCAATAATCATATTTCATTTACTCGTTTCGTAACCAAGAAAATTAAATTTAAAATTTTATAAATGCTACTATTTTGTAGTGTTTGCCATGATATTGAAATAAAATCAAACAAAAGAATGACATTTTATATATCTAATGGCCAGTTACACCAACAAGGCTTAAATTTTAAGCTAGGTTTAAACGAAAAAATGTAAATCGAAAATTTGACAGCAATATATTATAATTTATTTGACATTTCATTTCGATGCAATATTGTCAATTTAACTCAAGTTTAATAGGTATTTAAGTTACGTTGTTGCAACTGGCCATAAGAAAACTTTAAAAAATAATTTTCGTGAACGCCACAGATTCAGTACTGTCAACAACTGTAACTGTCAATCACGTTTTAAACGAAATGTGTGACATGATAGAAATTATATTTAAAATGACAAATGATCTATAATATATTATATACAGTGTGTTAATTAAAAAATTGACCATATGTGTTTAACATGGGAAAACAGTTTTTCTTTGCGCAAAAGTTCCTAATTAATTTTAGACAAAATGTTTCAAATAAGTGTTACAGATAATTATATTCTACGCCTAAATCAGTAAACAGTTTTAATTTTGCACGTTTGGTAACTTGTAAAATCTAATTTGAAATTGTATAAAAATATTGCTCATTTCTAGCGATACCCATGGAATTGAAACAAAATTACAGAGAAATGCGTATCGTTTGAACTGTCAGAAATTCAGTTTTCAATTAAAAGTTGCAGATAATTCAATTCTGCACCTAAATCACTACACAGGTATTATTTTTAAAATCTAACACTTAAATAACTTTATTATTATTATTATTATTATTATTATTATTATTATTATTATTTTTTCACATTCTATCCATAAAATTAAATTTCTGACAATTCAAACTAAATAAATTTCTTTCTAATTTTGTTTCAATTTCATGAGTATCTCTACAAGAGAGCAATATTTATACAATTTCAAATTATATTTTACAAGTTACTAAACGTGAAAAATTAAATCTGTTCAGTAATTTAGGCGTAGAATATTAATATCTACAACATTTATTTGAAACATTTTTGTCTAAAATTAATTGTGGACTTTTGCGCAAAGAAAAATTGTTTTCCCATGTTAAACGCCTATGGCCAGGTTCTTAATTAACAGACTGTATATATAATTATTACCAACTTTACATGTAACAGCCAAATGTGTCTGTTACGTTCCGAATAGATAAATTCGTATTGAAAAATGCATTTTCATTACCATGGGGTTTCTTTGATTAGAAATTTAATCCGACAATTTAACAAGAGATTGAAAAACCAGCCCTCATTCAAATAAAATGTAATGGGCGTTAAAAAAACAAATGACATTATACTCGAAATGTGTAATTTGGTCACAAATGACACCATGTCATAAGTTAATGGGTTAAAAAATACTTTATTTCAAACTTGGAGCCCTATATTACATTACATCCTCCTCTTTATGTAGCACAACGCCCACAGAATAATATAATAATTTTATAAAGTGTACAATATCTTTAGATAGCATCACATCTAGTGGTAATCCCCTTCCATTGATTTCTTTGTCAGTGTCGTTATCAGATTTGATCGGCGGTTGGCAAAGTGCACATAATAACCTCGACTGCTGGGCGATCGGCGCTCGACTGCGTCACACTATATTATGCAAATCCGTTGTTGACGCCGCACACTGGAACACTTCCCTGCAATTTTCTTCCTGTTGTCCTGCCGTATTATTTTTTCCTTTAGCGAACGTTGCCTATGCAAAATACCGGAGATAAACAATATGGCAACTCAGGCGATTCAATTACGGTAAATGAACTCGTTATTGGACGAGGGATGTTATTTAAGGTTATGGTGATATTATTTTAATACTAAGGGGTATTTTTCAGCTATTCTGTTTAATACTCAAGACAAATGATATTTCCGTAGAATTTATAAATGTTTTCCGCGGTTTTTTTATGAAGAAGTTTGAGATAAGACATATAATTTTCATTGTTATTCACGATAATTTCTATGTCCGAGATAAACTACATGAGTGACAGATGTGTAAACATAACCTATAAAAATAATTATTCCTTTTATTTTCGTCAATTCGTCGGCTGAGTGTAAATTTGCTTAATCTACTTTCAGAAAAGGACAGGAAAACAAAAAAATGTCCAAAATATGTAGCATTAATAATTTGAAAAAATATAAAATCCCATTTCTGTAAAATGACCTTAATAATTTGGTATGATTTTTTAGAAATTTTTCTGAAATGCAATTTTATAACGGGTCTTAATGAAAGAAGAATAATTCTTTTACAAAATATGAAAATATTTTTTTTTAGACGACCATTGTGATAAGTATGACATATCAACGTAATATCCTAACACTGAAAGTTGAACTTATCACATTAGTGTTACGATATATTTCATATCGTAATAGTTGACACGGTTGCTAGGTTACTATGTCATTATTTTTATTTTATTTTATTATATGTATACATTATTCATTTGTCAACTGTTCGTACGTTTGAACCTAAATTTCAGTTTATGAAAATAGTAAAATTTATTTATGCTCTTCTAAAAAATAATGTTCATAACTTGTATGAAATACAAATATCTTAGCTCGTGTGTATTGACTTGCACTCCGCTACGCGTCGTGCGTCAATTTACACTCGCATGATATTTGGTATATTTCATAACTTGTTACGAAAATAACTACCTATAATATATGTATATCAAAAAATATTATTCATTCGTCATATAAACCGTCAAAACCGTAAGCCAGAATAATTTTTAAAGCTTGTAAGTCATCATACTTTGTTCTTTTGATTTTAAGCTTTTGTTGATGAAGCTGAAATAATGCTTCGAGGAAACATGTAGTAACACCACGAGTTTGCCTTTGTGTTAAGATTTCCCAGTCATCAGTGAATCGTAATTAGAAATAAACCTTACCATCTACATCATGTATTTAATGGCCCGAATATTTAAAACCCAAATTTCGAGAAATATATTAAAAAAGTATGTTAAATATGTATTAGTATTTCTTCTAGATAATCTAGTTAACTACAAACTTCATTACCTTTTAGTCACCTTTCTATTTTCCTGGGGGAATGCTTTTTAAAAATTCAACCTTTTTAAAGTTTTGAAAAAAAGTATGCTTGAGGTAGTCACATCATATTCTACTCTAATTTTAATATACAAATTGTCAAAATTAGAGTAGAATTCGCTAATCCAAAAATGAGGCTTAGCTTCAACTCTTTCAAGAATCGAGCTGTTATTGCTTTATCCTTAAGAATCCTCTCCTAGACATAACAGAACTACATTCATTGAATTAATGTAGTTTTCGTAATATAGGAATTAAGTGATAACAACGAATTAAGAAAACTTTTCCAGCAACAAAAATGGTACCAAAATGTCATTTTTATTCAAAATTGAACTTAACAGAGTTACTCTCTTAGCAAACCGATTTTAAATAAAATTTAATATGCACCACATCACTAAAGTTCTTTTTTCAATCATATGGTTTATTTTCCATATTTGTAATGAAAAGTAGAAATTCATTGTCTGATACATAAATAACTACAGAGTGATCAAAAAGAAATTATGTAGTTGGCAATATAATTCTGGGGATCTATTCGTCGTACAGTTCCACTAAATTAGACAAAAACAGAAATACTATTGACATGTCCAGCTGATCTATAGAATAAATACAAATAGGTTATGTCAGGGGCTTGACAGCTAGCATTTTGAGTGATAGAAAAATGTACTTTACATCATGGCTCTGAGAGTAATGTTAAGAACTAAAAGGATGTAAATGTATTCAAATTTAAATTTTCAAATGTCACTGTCAGCAACCAGAAAGAAATTTTTGTTTCAGTGTTACCAATTTCAAGTAAGTTTTTGTTATTGCTAACTGCATCATTTTTTTTATCACTGTAGTATTGTACTATTATGAAACGAAATAATGCAAAGCTGTACCAATTTAAATTATCATGATATAATATCGACATTTTAAATGGAAAGTAAAGATTTCTTGAATTATTATTAGGCATTACGTTACAGAAAAAGATTTTATTCACAATCATTATAGTAATATACAGATTCTTAACCTTTTGGAGGTTGGAAAATACGCCATTCCTAACTTTAATGACAATCTCTTGGGTTGGAAATAACAGACTTCACTTCCATCTCTTGGATTGGAAATGTTTATGTAGGGGTTGCCTAGCAACATTGCCGTAGATCCCCATAATGGGGTCCTATACCATACTCATATTTTAACTATCTTAAATAAGAAGACGAAAATATACATAAATTAATGAGTATTAGTGAAAAAAAATTCTTTAAATATTGACTAAGTCACAAACTATAAGCGATTGAAGATGATTACTAATTGGGTATGACGCGTTAGGTACTAAGAATTTGACTGGTCGCCTGATTTTAAAAAGGAGATTCGCGCGTTTGTAGCGGTCACCTTTAAAAGAATATGAAATGTCATGTTGTTCCATAACCTAACAAAACATTTAACAACTTTGTGTTTGATGAATTTGTTTAATTATAACATCTAGTAATATTAACAATAATAATATATTTATAATTAAATCAATTTGTAATATTAATTAAATTAATAATAATATTAGTTAAATTAATATTGAAACTTCAAAACAGGCCAACACTGGCGCCATCCGTCTTCATGTTTTGTGTAATAATATTGTCAAACTGTTTCAATGTTCTATTTATTAGGAAAAAAAGGTTATTATTTACGTTATTTATACTTAATAATAATTTCTTCATGAATATAACGTATAAGTTTTTATTTACAAACATTTCAGCTATGCAAACATGAAAAAAATTGTTCCCTCTATAACTAAGTTTGTCCCATAGTTTGTCGATCACTTGTTAGTACCTGCTACGTCACGCACAAATTCTTAAACTTTAAAAATTCATATCTCGCTTATTACGTAAAATTTTTAAGTCGCGTTTGCACTAAAATTCTAATTTTATCCTGTTCTTACAGAAAAAAAAATTAAAAGAAAAATGGTATAGGACCCCATTAAGTGGCTAAACAAATTTTAAGTCAGCTGTCAAAATATTAATAAAATTAAAGGTTATAATTCATTGATTTATTTTGAAAATTATTAATTTAAAATGAGGATGATTGTGAATAAAATAGTATACATAACCTCGGTGGGAGTTTCATAACAGCCTCGTGCATTATCTCACTTCGAGGCTTCGCCTCTCGGTAATATACATAAGCCCTCGGCTGTAATGAAACATCTCCCACCTAGGATGTAATATACTTTTAACAAGTGGGAAAACTGATGTGGGACATGGCTCGTGCAAGTAATATTAATCTTTAAGTTTCTAATAACTATCACTCATAAACTTTCCAAGTTTATTTTGCTCATCTCTATCAAAACTTTCATACTGATATGAACTTTCAATACTTTTATGCCCATTAAATTTTCAATATTTTCTTACTTTTATAACTTACATCATAATCATAACCATACATAATGTTTCAATTAGAAACTGCAACATATAAAAATCGACGTATAGTAATATTATTATAGATTAATACGATACATTTTATTGATCGTTTAAAATTCTGTTTGATCGTTCCCGTCATACCTTTCAATTAACTTTTTACCTCATGTACTTTAATCTCTTTATACCAAATTATTCAAATTCCTCGGAGCCATTGGATAAAAACAGCACGATCCACTTACTTGTTACTTATCAAACATGATCCGTACCCCTCTCTGGATAATGTGGCTACTTTAAATATAATATTACAGTGATGATCAGGAAGTTAAAAAGGCAACAGCAACTCAGTAAGAGCTTTGATGTCGCAACCGGTTGGATTACAAATTCATGTATTCAGACACTGGATCCATTAGAGTAGAATTGAATTTTCATCGCGCAATAATCGTGCGTGTTGCAAATGTGAATGCACGAATGTATCTACCTACTCAGCGTACTTCAACTGGAAATTTAAGGTTAGAATATGCAACGCTACAACGCTGATTTGTTGATTGAGTTTTGTTGTTTTGGAAACTGAACTGGCATTTGTTAAATAAACACTTATTACTAGCTCTGTACATACGTAATGGAAATAGAACTGCACCTAATGCAAGTCAAAATGTTGACAGTTTACTGATGTATGAATAATATGAATTATGAATATGGTTTGCACATATTTGCCGAAAAAATAATGGGCCAAATTCAGCACTCTTCTTTAATTTGTAGAACACAGGGGTCGGAATTCCACCAGATTTTACCAAATTTTATCGCATTTATTGGTGTTTGGTCAACCCGCAGTTTACAAAGATCCAACGGTAGAGATGCATTCGGGCCGGGTCGGACCGGGCTTTGAGGTTGGATCGACTCGGCCCGAAAATAAAAATTGCCTGCCCGATTCGAAAATTGACCCGAAATCGAGCCGGGCTTCGGGCCGGGCCGGGCCTAAGCTCGAAATTGAGTACATCCAGCATTCCTAATTTTGATTTTTATGTGAGGCGAAATGTTTAACTTTTTTCGTGTCAAACTTAAAAAAACCTCTACATCCTTATAACGTTCCACATTAGTTAACAGAAGTAATTAAAAAAAGACACTTCTAGTGTATTTGACACTTTGTTTACCAAAGGCGTTCGAAAATTAAAACAACTTTTTCACAAATCTTATACAAAAAATATCATTTACATAATGATTTTTTACCTAACTTTGTTTGTGTTCAAAAATAAGACAAGAAATCATTATGATAGGAACAAAAATCACTTTTATTTAAGTTTACGAGTAGTAACAATAGTAATAATAACAACATCACAATAGCATTATTATGTTTTAGTGAATAACCTTGAAATCTTGAAGTAAAATAACATTTTTATTTGTTAAGATGTGAAGTATGATGTTATTAAATCATTTTGATCCTTTTTAACTCCATACATTTTCATTAAAATATTAAGGAAACTGTGCATTTGATTGAACAATAGGATTTTTCGGGCCGGCCCGAAAAGCTCGAATTTTCGGGCCGGACCAAACTCAAAAGTCCGACTCGCCTCAACTTTTGCAAATGCTCGATGGTCGACTCAAAATCGAGGCGGGCTTCGGGCCAGGTCGGGCCAAAGCTCGAAATCTAGTGCATCGCTACCCGACGATTTATGAACCTCCGAAGTTTTACGTTTGCAGGAGGCACTGGCTTGGTTGAGTGGACGGATGGTAAACCATCCAAAAACGATATAATGCTGCAGAGATATAACAGGTTCGACTAGCGAATGAAAGTTGATGTTGAAATTATTTTATAGATGTAGTTTCTTTTCATAACTTTGCTCTATGATTTGAGATTTTTTTGCTAATGCACATTTAGATACTGGACTAAAAAATCCCAGAAATACATTACAATGTCTTGATGAAAATAGATGGATGACTTCGGTACCTACATAATAGAGGAATAACAAAACAGGTGTGCATTTCAAATAATTAAACATTTTTCGTTTATTTTGATTATAAGAAAATATTTTCGCTATTTATTTTGACAATTTTGTGAAATAGGATTATTTTTAATTTCATCTAACAGTAGTTCCGACTCGAGGATTGCTTGCAAACGAATCATAATTCGCTATATTAAATTTGTTAAATACATCCCTGAATCCTGTTGCTAAGATCGTTTCAAATGTCTCCTAGAATTCCAGTGGTATTGAGTACAATTCCAGCATTCTTTGAAGGCCAGTTTCCATTCAAATTCAAATCATAAGAAAAAGTTATGAAAAGAAATCAATACCACATCTATAAAATAATTTAAACGTCAACTTCCGTTCTTACGTCTTACTACAAATAAACACATGTAGAGCAATCCTCCAATAAAACGGGTCTGTGGTTCTAGTTGAGTGGGTTAGTTTCTGTATTGATGCAGAGACTGTAATCTTGTGAAACGCATCAGTATGATTTTTACCTCCCGCTATCCTAGGTAAGGGAGATATAGGGATGGTGCTAAAAAGCGATATACAGTGTGTCCCATTTAGAGGTGCCACCATTGGGATCTCGAGAACTATAAGAGATACGATGTCGGTTAAATGGAACTTTTTATGCGCCTTTGGGAGGCCATCTCAGATGTGCTTTTATTTTTCCAAAAATTCTCATAGGGCACTAGATAATGACGAAAAACTGAATATTGTTGATTTTTTCTTTTTCAAATAACTTCTAAACTATTAATAATTGAGAAAAAAGTTTCAAATATAAAAGATAGATATTTTTATTAACTAACCTGTGGCGTACGGTATAAATTTTTATATCCGTAAATTTTCGAGATATAACACAAACTTATATTTTTTTAAATGGAACCCATATCTGATTTTAGACTCAAAAAAATTAATATTTTTTTCTCTTTTCAATGATGTAACGGTTATTATGTTTTATATTTGTTTTGCTTTCAAAATTATTATTTTTTCCTTATTTTGTATTCAATTTACAATTATTTTGAAAATATTGGTAGATTTCTATTTGGAAATACTCCTTGTATTTCAATAATTTATTTTGTTAGAAAATTTTGCTTAAAATTCGTATCAAATTAATTTTTATAATATTTTGTATCAGGTCGCCCTTGGCTCAGTGTAATTTGTAATTATGAGTCTAGAATGAAAATATTAAGTAATAAAGGCATAAAACAAATTATTTTGATCAAATACAATATAATTAATAAAAATAATAATGTTTTTTTGGGAAATAATAAGAAAATTCAGGAAAATAAAGAGAAAAATTAAATTTTAGGAGCAAAACAAATATAAAACATAATAACCGTTACATCATTGAAAAGAGAAAAAAATATTGATTTTTTTGAGACTAAAATCAGATATGGGTTCCATTTAAAAAATTATAAGTTTGTGTTATATCTCGAAAATTTACTTATTTAAAAATTTATTTTGTACGCCACTGGTTAGTTAATAAAAATATCTATCTTTTATATTGGAAACGTTTTTCTCAATTTCTAATAGTTTAGAAGTTATTTGAGAAAGAAAAAATCAACAATATTCAGTTTTTCGTCATTATCTAGTGCCCTATGAGAATTTTTGGAAAAACAAAAGCACATCTGAGATGGCCTTCCAAAGGCGCACAAAAAGTTCCATTTAACCGACATTGTATCTCTTATAGTTCTCGAGATCCCAATGGTGGCACTTCTAAATGGGACACACTGTAGAGATTTTAGTGAATAAGCACGTTTTGATGTCCCCAGAATCCGATTTTAACATTTTTACAATGATGTGTGGATTCTGTGGACACGATTACTCAAATACTATCAATCAGAAATATTTAAAATTTTGTATACCCATTCTATAGTAATGTGGGAAGAGCTCATTAGTTTTTAGTGTATATCGGATAACCGGAAGTATCATTTATATAAGCTTTCAACAGTTTTTCTTGTAAAAAATTCATTGAATATAATTTTTAGCAACTTTTACTAATAAAAATTGGATATAATGGTGCAATCTTCAATTCTACGATAATAGCATTTAGCAAATAATAAGCATTATAAAATAATTTATTTTTGTACATCATCTTGCTTATGTGTCAAACAAAAATATAATATTTTAATAACAATTTTGACATATTTAAACAAATGTTCAAAAATTTTGAAACTTGATACGAGGATACTACTTATTGAGATGCATATTTAAACTTTCTTTTGTTTCTGTATCTTAACCAGTGGCGTCTCATATGAGGACGTCATGAAGATTTATTATCGTTATTTTCTGATCTATTAACATTTTTTCAACTTTACCTATAAAATATTACATACAATACAAAAATACACAAAAAATATTCTCGATAAAATTTGATAAGCACAGTAGTTTTTGAGATATTTTAATGTTTAGAAAAAATCAATTATGCAACAAATTTAGGTAACAATTAAGAAACAATAAAATTCACACAAATTCATTCTTTGATGTCCACGTAGATTCTCTGGACTACGACAACCATTACTTTTACAATATCTATAAATAAACACCATATCTACATATTCACCAACACTTAACATTTTACACTTTTTTTAATTTGCAAAAAAATACTAATATTGAAAATAGGTAATTAAACAATAGTTATGAACAGATTTTGTGTCGTTTTTCTATTTTGTTCTATTTTCTATGGTAAATTGATTGATTTTTAATTGTTAACTAACTATTTTGGATACGTGACATTTTCTAAAAATTAAAATATCTCAAAAACTACCGCGTTTATCAATTTTTATCAAAAGCATATTTTTGTGTATTTTTAAATTGTTTGTAATACTTTATATTTAAAAATGAGAAAACGTTAATAGGTAAAAAAATAAGGATAAAACCTTCATTACATCCCCATATGAGAAGCCTCTGGTTGAGTTACAGAAACAAAAGAAAGTTTAAATATGCATCTCAATAAGTAGTATCTTCGTATCAAGTTTCAAAATTTTAGTACAACTAGTATCATAGTTATTAATAAAAATATGACAGATGAGGTGCAATTTTAAAGGCCTGTAACTCTGTAACGAAAAGTTTCAGGACATACCTTCATATGACATTTTTTGCTTAAAATTAGCTCTAGAATATGCTATTATTTTTTTTACACTAGTCCTGATACACCCTGTATATTGACATTAATAATTTATGGCGACCGGTTATGATTGAGGCGACGTAAAAATTTTACATAATATTTTTTTGGACTTACTGTTAGATCTTTTTGATTTTCAATGCTTCAGTTATTAAAGTTTTGAAACTGTATCTTTCAATAATATACAATACGCTGTTTGCAAAATGTATAAACTTTATAAGGATGTAATATATTGATATAAAAGTTATAATAATAACGTTCTTATGTTCAATCGCGATATTTATGCATGATTGTAGGGTAGGTAAAGAAGGAAATAAGAAGCGGAAGTGTATGAAACTTTTTTTCAATCAAAACATGTTGTCGTGTCTGTTGGAATAAGTATTCTCGGCACAGCGAAGACTTGGTGCAGGAACGCGCGGTAAATGCCGGTATATTACATCGGAGGAATCTTTATATCGTACTTTGTAACTTGCAACGCATACTTCTGCCGTATTTTAAACTTTTACGCTCTGCTTTTTAATGCGCGAGACTTGGAAATATTTTAAAATATATTTTATCTCGTTTAATATGCTGCAAGGAATAGAGAAATATTTCAAAATTATTAATATTATCATGTACTGTACTTCTCAGAATGTTTTATAGTCGACACACTTTTCAAAATGTTGTAAAGTACTAGTGAGAAGTATCTAATCCACATATATAAAATAAAAATAAAAATTCGAATACTGCAATGGAGTAACGAATATGCATGCAATTAATAGCTAGTTAGGCATTCGAATCCAATCGACATTAATCTTCTGAATAGTTCTGAAAATAAAAATCAGATTGACACATTTAGAAATAGGTAGGTAATAAATCGTGAAAAATATATTTATACTCTGTCTGGTATAAGAATGCAGTGTATTTATGGTGGCAGCTCTGTAATGTGTAAAGTAAATAAAATACGAAAATCGTTTAGTTTGCACACTGTCTGCAGTATGTAAAGTATCAACTTCACACATCGGAGTATAAAAATAATTTTACGTATCCTTTAACAACAGAAAAGTATCACTTTTTTGACATGTGTCAAAGACTACTTTACGGCCGCTTTTACTTCTGGATCACTTTTACTTTACAACTGCTTTTATTTCATAGACGCTTTTACTTTACTGTCACTCGTTTGTTCCTCTGTTTAAATAGCTAATCAATTTAGTATGACACTACTTGCACCTTCAGATATTTCGTTATTTCTCTCATATTCTTGGTCAACAAATTAAATGATGTAGTAATTTTATTTTCACTTTTGGATTATAAAATATTTTGACAGCAAGCAAATTGTACAGTGTCACACACTCTATGTTCAGTATAGGGTCTTATGGAGCACCATGTTGCCATATTTACCTGCTGTAAATCTGCAAGATAGAAAAAGCAAAATAGATGCCCAAAAAGAGATGAAATATTCTGGGTACTTCATTGAATGTATTTATGAATGGTGTACTTTCAGTGTATCTATACAGGTGGGTGAAAAGAAAAAAAATTAAATTAAATAATGAACTGGTCAGTTTAATAATTTACAAAAAATATAAAATAATACAAATACAAAATGTAAGTAGGGTATAAAATCATAACAAGCGTAGGTAAATGAAACTAATTAACATATAAACTCTAGGCAATTTAAAGTAAATAATATAAAACATTTTTGTACTTAATTGGACATTTTACAATCGTCGTCAACTATATAAATTCCGTATGTTACATATTTTTTTTTTTTTTTTACATGTGTTGTAGATACTGGCACACCCAGAAATGGGTAATATGCCGTGATGATATATTTATTTATTTATTTATGTTACATATTTCCATTCTACGAAAAGAGATAAAATTAATGCATACCTATACGAGTACAATATATAGATGTAAAATAGCATAGGTGCGAATAACAAAATGAAATTGAATAACACACTGGTCAGTTTAATAATACATATTTTTTTATTTAATTTATATCTTCTTATTTGATAATTTACTAATATTTAAGCTTGATAGAAATACTGCATATATTTTACATAGTTCATAAGTCTTTATTCTTTCTTTGTAATCTCCAATTTGAACTTATAATATTTTAAAATTCTAATTTCTAACGCATTTAATCACGATTAGTATGCTAGGCGGTTTTAAAATATTGTACTAAAATATTACTTATTACAGGTACAAATAGCCCTGTATATAAAACTATTTAGAACTGTAGACAAATGTCGGGTGTCTGTATACAATAAACCCTTGGGTAAATAAGAGACCCTCATAAAACTTAAATTGTGCAGTGTCAACTAATTTTGGTATGGCAATGAAAATTTATGAATGTTTCAATATTACATTACATTGAAAAATTGGCAACATGGTACAGAAAACGTCCGTAAGAATAACATTGGCTATCTCTGCCACACTGAAGATAGAGTGTGGGACACTGTATACACTGTAAAAAATAATAGCGATTTTGTCGAAAAGTTATAGTAATTTTTTACTATAATATGTATGCAATAACAAATTTTACATAAACTATGTAAACTTACATTTACATAGCAAATAATTATATAAATTTACTAATTTACCCTTACAAATATAAAAAATTACTAGAACTACAATGTAATATGAATATTACAATAAATATATGAAATTTTACAGTGATATGTTAATATTTCTATATCAATTATGTCAAATTTTATAATAACTATGTAAAAACTCAATTCCTTTTATTTTAGTTTCTATTTTTACAGGAATTATGGACAAACTGTAAATTTATTATATTAAATTTAAATGATTTATATTTAAATTTAAATTATGTATATTATTAATATGTAAATTTATTTAAGTATGTATCAAAATTTTTATGGAATTTATGTTTATGTAATTTTAAAAATGGTAGACAAAATTACATTTAACTGTAAATTTACTATAATTCACTTAAGCAATTTGGACGCCAATAACAATTATAGTAATTTTACTGAGAAATTTTTTACAGTGTAGTACTATGTTTTGCGAATGACGGTAAATCAGATTTTTTTCTTCATTGAAACTTCTTCCTGAGGTACAACCCTCAACGAAACAGTATTTTCGATATTTATATATATATACACATTTGAGAACATTTATTAACCGTTACCTCAAGGGCTCTGAAAGTTGTCGTGGAGAGTGTACCACAGAGGTCACTTATGCGCTATTTGAAAAATGTAAATTGTTTTCGAATTACAGAAAGGATATCATCAGAGACATAATATATTCTCTAAATTAATTTTCATGTAATTATGTACATAGACCCGAATTATACAATGACATCACGATTGACAGTTAACTTGTCAATTGTCATGGTAGTTCCAGAATGTTATGTGCGGTACAGCATATTGTAGAGGCGCTGCGTGTAAGGTTAGAATCTCGGCCTACTAATCGCTAACATCAATATGTCAACAAAAATTGAGTTGTTGTCGCACCTTCTACATTTATACACCGTGCCTATAGGAAAAATAACAACTCCTCGACACAGTAATAGTTTCGTATTTAACTTAATCTAAACCAGAATATTCTCTTCCCGTAATATTTACCATAATTTGGAAAATTTGTTAATGAGATAAATTTGTTAAACTTCCTTTTTATTATTTATGTTTTTAAAATGTACCTAATCAATTTTTCATGAATATTTCATATCACAAAAAAATAAATAATTATTTATTTTCATATTTTCATATATTTTTATTTTTTGTTGCAGATAAATAATCGCCAATTACCTCCATTATTATGCATCGGATAATCAAAATATGTGAGTAACTTTTTTATTTTCGTTTACCCATTAAAAAATACCTAAATAATGCAATGAAGTAACTACTGTTATACAATTATCCCAATTTGCCCCAGATTAAAAGTATCTTTTTCCTCGTTTTACGTCAATATGTTCAATACAAGCTGAAACTTTAATTAGCTCGCAACGGAGTTAAATTTTTTTATTTTCTTTTCATTAAAAGATTTACCCGTAAAAAAAAACGAGACTAAATTGAAATCCTCTAAAATCAAATTGTAATTAACTCTGCAAATTCGACCGTAACTTTATATTACAATTAACAAGGTTTACAATTAAAATTTTAAAAAAATGAGTATGGAAAACATGTCTCATTATGAATTTTTGACTATATAAAAAAAAATAATTACTTTTAAAGAAAATCAGTAATTAAATTCCTTTATTCACAAAAGTTTTAATTGTCAAATTTTGAAAATTTCAAATAATTAACGTCAACTTTTTTTTATTTATTTGTAACTTTCACGTTTTTAAAGAAAATTAGAAAATTTTAAATGTTTCCAGTAAATAACTAATACTTATTTGAATTTAAATTGTAACATTTGTCCTTTTAATAACCGATTGCACCAACTAACTTAATATTAAAGCGTTCTTTAAATTGACAATATTGCATCAAAAATGTCAATTGAATTATAACGTATTGCTGTCAAAATTTCGATTTGCATTTTGCAAAAGAGGTAAAACAAATGCGCAACGAGATCTGCACATAGTAAGACAACAAATGGCGGGAGTCATGGTTACGTACTTATCACAGGCATTTGTTTTTTTCAAAATTCAGTCGTAAAATGTGAGGAAAGTCTTTAAAAAGCTTCCCAAAAGAAGTTACAAAAGCGTTTATTGCAACTAAAATGACAAGCGATGCAAATTTTCACCCAGAATACAAGTATTTTAGTAAATGCAACATTTTTGACGTTACGATTGACAGCCCAACTGGCAGTTTCAAATGCCGTTTTACTTACTATACAGAATGTCACAGAAATAGGAGGACATGGCGTAACCACAGATTCTTCGAAAGTGCACCGTCTAGTCACTATTTAGCTTCAAAATTCTTCTAAAAAAAAATTAATTTTGCTTATAATAACGGAACGCTTTGCTGAACTAGAATCAAATTTGGTATGACAATTCAAATAAATTTCGTGTGACAATGGGCCCATAAACCAATTTTTTAAAATATTTTTAAATGAAAGTTCGTTTAATTTTGAAACAATTCGTGGTATCAAAAAGACATAATTATTTTTTGTATAGCTGCATTTGATTTCTAAAGAAACCTATAGCTATCTTCCTCACACTAGTTTCTATAGTAGGCTGCGCGAGAAAGATACCAATAGTATGACGTCATCTGTGGCCTGGAAATAAATTCAAATATCTCGCAAAGTAATTATTAAAAACATGTTTTTTTATCTTAAACGTTATTTATTGAAGAAGAAAATAAAGTACTCGGAAACTGCAGTCAGTATGGTTTTATTTGATTAGAACCTACGTTTCGACCATTACAATGGTCTTCCTCAGGGTTACTACAATTGTGTATTAAAATATTATTATTCCACTAATTATTACTATGTCACTCTTATATTTAAAAAACAGTCTACACAGTAGTACAACTTATTGCCTAGTTTTTTAAGACAATAGTTATATGTGTTGTTCTAGGATTGGTCGTGACGTCAGTTGAACTTACTTAAGTATTTTTCCAAAAATTTCATTAGTTTTATAAAATTGTTACATTCGATCTGGTTCGTTACATTATATTTTATTTAAAAGTTGTTTTTCATCAATTTTATAACGTTGTAATTCATCTATTACATTTTGATGTTTGTTAACATGAGTTACAAATATCTTCTTCATAGTTTATGACTTGATTGTAAGTTTTAACATATAAAATTATTAATTAATTATATTTCATAAATTTTTTGTATATTATAATTATAGTAACCCTGAGGAAGACCATTGTAATGGTCGAAACGTAGGTTCTAATCAAATAAAACCATACTGACTGTAGTTTCCGAGTACTTTATTTTCTTCTCCACACATCAATCTCCAGTCGATCATCGTTACTCCAAGTTATTTATTGAGTAGTACTGTAAGGATGAAGTGAACATTTTATTATTTTTTTTAAATGATGATATTTGTTATTATTAGTGAACCACCAACAATTAATAATCAAAGCGAATTAAATAGAATGAAAAACACAAATATTTTAAAATGTCAGATTCACAGATTTGACATTTTCAATTTTTTTCCACGCATCCATATTTCCTACCTCAGAAAAATACGTGGACCAATAGTTTCCTAGAAATAAAATATGTAAGTTCTTTTTTGCGACGATAGCGCCATCTTTTGACTGGAATTGAGTATTACATGCAAGTGCCCGGCACTCGCCATATGTTTCCATAGGTTTTTAAACGCCTTTGTCACGATTTCTAGTATTCGCCTGTATATGAACATTTATTATTACATGAATACATTATTATAGATGGTTTTAATTTTTAAATTGTACAAATTTTAAATGATTTCATTAATAATAGCAATAATTCTTCGTTTTCATGTCGTAGTAATGTCTGTTTCCACAGCATTATTATCAAAATTAAACAATTATGAAAGTAATTTATTTTTAATTAAATCTAAACGGCAACATCTTGCGCCATACAGCGAAAACTCGCGGAAAAGTACATTTTACCCTTTGTTTACATTTAATCTTATTAAAGAAGATAATAAGCTTTCTTATTCGGTCCGTACGGCGCACGAGTATGAAATTATTTCATTTCACTGTTTCCCGCTCTTCGTATGAGTGCCAGGTCTTTATAGTGTGTTCCTGTTTAATACCTTATTTGCCTAAGCAGATCGTGTATGTGAACCTCTCGTATTGTTGTAAGAGAATATTATTCATTGGCAGCTTATTTAAAATTATACCTTAAGAATATTGTTAAATTTATGTTAAAAAAACGACATCAGATTCTCTTCGCTTATGTTCCTAAACTGCTATATTTTAAATTAATTTTAACAATTAAATAGGGCGTGGTTTAGGAGTATGTTTTACACCAAAACATTTTTGATGTTTAAAAAGAAGGACCAATTGCACAAAACCGCATGAAAATAAATACATGGAAATAGCCAGGTAGAACTTTAAGAAACGACAATACAACAGCAAATGACGTTTACAAAGAATGAATTGACATAATATTTTAATTGTGTTTTGTAAATCGTGCTTGAGTACATCGCATGGCAACCAATGGAATCACAAGAATCTATCTGTCAAAATTTTTTCAAACAAAGCATAACCAAGACACGAAGAACTATTATTTAGACTTAACATTAAATTTTTATTGCCTTACACAATAGGGTATGTGACCATAATATATAAAAACAAACCTCTATAGCTTCTCATTTTAATAATAAAAACTAAACATTAGTTTGTAATAATATTATTATTAGCAATTTAATGTTTTGGAGAAGGGATCTGTGACGTCAGTAGGGTAGAATGGTAGAAGAAGATAGTTAGACTGAGATAGATATGTTGTGATAGGTTATGGAATGGCGAACGTGACAGCTGCTGTCACTTTCGCCTACCACAATATATCTATCTCAGTCTAACTGTCTTCTTTTATCGTTCTACCCTACTGACGTCACAGGTCCCTTCTCCAATGTTTTAATAATGGATGCATTGCACAGTAATTACCCTATGACGTCATTTTAAGTCTGTCATCTAGCGGTATTTTTTTAAAGCTTTGTAGAGATGATGCTCTGTTGCCACATAGTAGATATATAATTAAATCAGATTGTATTAATTAAAAATTATTCTAATAATGCCAAAACAAATAAATTATTGCAATTTTGAATTTAAATATGATATATCCAATAAAGAAAAATGAAGTTTGTGTCAAAATTAAGTTTTAAACAATAGTAAAATTTAATAATAAACGCAACTGGCAACAATGGATTATCTGTCATGTAATGAATGTGCTTAGTTTGTGAAGCGTTGTTGAAATGGTTTAAGTACAAAAAATATCTCAAAAATATGGAACAAATAGAAATAAAATGTGTTAAGAAACACAAATTATTTCGAAAATATTGTTCCGTAGCTTCTTGTAATGCGTCATGCCAATTATTATCGTATCATAGCTTTCCAATTTCCAAAGAACCCAGAAATGAGAAAAAAGTTGTTAATATCATTAAAAATAAATACAGAAGTAAAGTAATTCGCATATGTCTGCTGTAAACATTTTATGGAATCTGATTTCATACCAAGCTTTATGAATTTAAAACTGACAACTATTTCATTTTGTCATCTCTATGCGCAGAAAAACAACTGCGCATTGAAAACATCTCATTTTTTACTATCTCTCTCACTTTGTGCAATGCATCCATTATTTTCTCGTAAACTACGAATAATTAATCAATTTAAAAAAATACGGGTATTTTATTTTTTGGCCTAGTATCATATATGTAAAAATCAAAATTTAGTCACATATCCCATTGTATTCGTTACTTTACATATAAAATATAAAGAAGCTTTGTTTGTATGTAAATACTCATCACTGAAATGCGCTAATCAATCAAGGCGGGAAGAAGCTCTAAGGTTGCTAAGTGGCATCTTCCCGCCCCAGGTTGGAAAGTGGCAACGTCTAGACCTGTGGAAAACTTCCTACCCTCTTGGAAAATGAGGTTAACCAACTTTTCAAAAGGTAAAAATCACCATATTAATAACCAATTATTTATTGGTTTTTGTGAAATTTGAATTTTTACAAAGATATGACCCGTATGGTACGGAATTATAAATAACACCATTTTGGGTCCACATTTTTATGAAGACATCTTAACATCACAAAGATATTTAAACTTTTTGCAAAATGAACTTCAAGATTATTTTGATGATATGCCATTAGCAACACTGAAATATATACTAACTGGAACTCGCATACTCTACCTATCAGCGTACGCTGCACTGAAGCCTCATTGAACAATAATGGCTGGTCCTGTTCGCGCACGTTCGTGCCGAACCGAACCTAGCCGAATAACTCGTATCATAGCTGATCGCTTTGTTTTCATATTATGCTTCATTTATTTAAACATGTGCCACACGAAATAATTTCCGTCTAATCACGAACTGTCTCGATGTTTGTCGACTACTCCAGCAGCAGGTTTTCAATATGCTTCACAGTCACGGTTCATACGCGCATTCCAATTAGTATATATTTCAGTGATTAGCAATTAGACGTAAAAGAATAATATTTCAACAAGATAGAGCACCCCCGCATAATGCAATGGTTGTAACACATTATTTAAGTCAAGTTTTTCCAAATTCCTGGATTGGCAGCAGAGGCCCTATAATATGACTAGCAAGATCACCAGATCTTTCGCCTTTAGATTTTTTCTGTGGGGAGCTATAGAAAATAAAATTTATGATACACCCATTACTACCAGAATTAACAGAATAAGACAAGCTGTTGTCGAGTAATTAATACAAATAATTTAAATCAAAATATGTGATCGCGACCCTGGGGAACCGGATTCAATCCCAACTGACGCCAAATATTTCGAATTTTAAATGGCACAAAAGTGATCCCCGTGGTGCACTCTAGACGACAGCAATGAGTGCCCGTGAGGTGACGCCTGGTAAGAGCCCGCATGGTACAAATATGTCATCATCATTACCGATATCTGTGAAAACAGACTGGCACACCCAGAAATGGGTAATATGCCGTGATAAAAAAAAAATGTTAAAAAGGCTTTATTTGTGTGTACGAGAGAACGGTGTATTATGTATTATTTATTTTATGCATTATTTTCAATAATAAATAATTTTGTTTTCAAAACACACTTTATTTTGAGAAAATAAAACATTTTAATATTTTCTTCAATAACTCCGCAAGTATCAAGTTTAGAGATGAAAACCACTAAACTTTTTTAAAGAAAAAATATTTTCTATTTGTTGTAAGATATACAGACTGTTCCATTAAAAAAAAGTATAAAAATAATAATATCTACGAAAATTACATTTTTTTTTTCAATCAGATTTATGCAGATGTAGGCAGCCTATTTTCTAAAACCTTTATCTGAACATTTTTTTTGTATCTGTAATAAATTCCGAGAAAACCGTGTTTCCAAATTTTGATTCCACCCTGTGGATCAATAGATAGCAATGACGGCACACTCAAATTGAACACCCTATACTACACCGTTATATAAATAAATCTATATTTTATATTTGTATATAATAATTATTAATACACATGCAGGAATAATTGGAAAAGATATGTAAACTAACAGTATCGATATAATCAAAAAACAAAATCAACGCGGAAATATTTTGTCCGATGTTGTGATGTGTATAACTTTTATGGATTGAAAAGTAATTACATTTCGTTTTCTGTCAGAATTCATTAAATAACAATTTATGGAGTGGCCTTTTCCGTGACAAGTAGTACACAGTGTTAGGTAGCATTTGTAAAGCAATTTAAATTTTGCTTTATTTACACAATCATTACCTAACGACTAAATAAACGACGAAGGGCGTTACTCGAAGTTTGTTTATTTTTCAATCACGCAGGATTCCCACGCTTAACAAAAATCATCACTAGGTTTTACATTTTTCATTGAAAGAACTGTCAAAATCGCTAAAATTGTATGGGGAAAGTTCATTTTTTCAAATAACTTAGTAACGGTTAATAATAAATATCCAATTTAATACAATGAAATTGCGATACTTGCTGAAATTGTTTTAATATAATATTTAAAAAAAATCATATTTAACATGTTTCTCAAGATTTCAGTCTCTGAAACAACCTCTCGGTCATTTATCAGAGACTAGCCCACTCAACCAAAACCACAGACGCGTTTCGCTCTTATTAGAGCTCCCTAGATTGAGTGGACGGATGATAAATCATCCAAAGAAAATATGATGAGAGAATATGACAAATTTCAATATTTAATTTTACCCTTATGTTTAAAAAACGTTTTTTTTTTTCAAAATATTTATTTGTATATAAACTATGTTCTGCTTTAAAGCAATATTTTGAAAAACAACGTTCTTTAAAAAAAGGTGTAATTAAATATTGAAATTTGGCATTTTCAAAAAGCGTTTTAAAAAAAGGCTTATGGTGTAGTTGTACAGAAATCTATCGTTATGGCCTTCTCGGCAGGTCTGTTGTTAGGGATTTTAGCTACATAATTTTTACTGTTGCACAAAAAAAATAGCGTGTACACCTTATTACTGAAATCTTTTAGCATTAGATTTCGCGGCTTTAATATACAAATAACTAATAGATTATTACTCTAAGAAGCTTCTGATTTACCCTTACCGACATTGACTTGGATGATCACTTCATTGACAACTGTATGAACACTTACACTATCACTTAACATTTATAGAGGTGATTGATGAACACTGTTATGGAGATGGACACACTTAATATTTTTATGCTAAATTTCATTTACTTATTATTAATGACTACACTAAACATAACTAACCAAAACTGAACATAACTAAATTGATACATTGTAACTCTAAATACGCGTTCTAGCGTGCAGCTGGCGCCCAAAACTAAACCACAGACAACATGTCTTGTCGATATGAGTCTCTAAACTAGACTCGTTAAAAACAAACGGTTATAATTTTCAGTAGAGCATACCTGAGGGATGCGGACTGAAAGGTTATCACACAGAATTCATAGGGAAATATGAATCCCACACGTCGGTTTGCAATAACTTATATACTTAATTATCAACTCACTCTATGTCTAAGCGGCTGACATCCAGACTAAACAGAGAGAAATGTGGGAAAAATTATAATTATTTCTAAACAGAATTTTGACTTATAAAGATAACAAAGTTGAAATATTGATATTGCAACTTAGAATAGTTTATAATAAAGTTATTTGTTTATTTTTCTGCCCTCATCTTGTTACACTGTGATGAAGCTTCCACCGAGGATATGTATACAATTTTATTCATAATAATTATAGTAATATACCGACTCCTAACCTTTTGGAGGTTGGGAAATACGTCATTCCTAACTTTAATTACAATCTCTTGGGTTGGAATGTTGGAAATAACAGATTTCACTTGCATCTCTTGGATTGGAAATGTTTATATATTTTGAAAATTATTGATTTAATAATATAATAGTATACATAACCTCGGTAGGAGTTTTATCACAGCCTCGGGCTTTATCTCACCTCGAGGCTTCGCCTCTCGGTAATATACATAAGCCCTCAGCTGTAATATACTATTATTCACAATCATCCTCTTTTTAAATCAATAATTATCAAAATAAATCATTTACTTATAACCTTTATTTTTTTTCGACAGGCCTATTAAAATTTGTTTAGCTTACTTTATTATAGGAATCTATGACAATATTGCTAAGCAACTCTACATAAATATTTCCAACCCGTAGGGTAAAAGTGTGATCGATTATTTCCAACCCAACAAATTGTCATTACAGTTAGGAATGACATATTCCCCAACCTCCAAAAGGTTAGGAATCGATATATTACTATAATGATTGCGAATAAAAGAATATTAATTTATAAAAGTGCCCTGGACCAATGTAAAGAACATAAAAAATGTACTCAAATTTAAATTTGCAATTACCAACTGAAATCATTAATTCTGATGTTCGTATCACTCTAGTTCAAACCGTTGATTTAATACCGTGGGAGTTATATATCCCATTTTTCTGCACATCACGCACTTCTATTTCTGATATTGCATTTTCTTACACTGCCATTTAACATTCTGCATCTTAAATTACCCTCCTTTAAACACAACCACTGATCGCCGTAAATTAATTACCGTACTTAGAATAAATTAGCACTTCTTGTATCTCTAGATCTAAATCTTCGAAGTCAGCACTTCATCTGATAAGAATAAACTATTAAGTGGAGCGTTAACGTTCAGTATAGGTAAGCCAACCTTCTAACCATGTAAGCATTGAGCAAAATCGTATTATGGAAGTGTATTGACGCGGCACTTATTAAGATAAATCGAATTTACAAGATGATGCGACAGCCCGGTACATAATAGGGATAATATGTATGAGGAAGAGTTATTAATCACTGACAATTATCCTAGTGGAATACTAATGTTGGTTGATGAAACAAGAAATCCTGACGCTGGGTATATTACGGATTTTCCAAGCGTAATTAATAGCCGCTTTTTACAACAAGATGATAGTGAAGTGGGTAAAGAGATAAAGTTTCACTTCAGCAAAATAGTTTTATCCTTCATAATATACCTATTTCCATTCCTAACATTAACTAAGTAATACTTATATTAAAATGATTCATTAAATAGCAAAATAATTAGCAAGAATTTTTCATTAATATGCAGATATTTTAGCATTTTACTTTTACTTAGGTAGACATTTTTTTCTGAATATTGTTTTAATATAAAACAGGTTATTAGTTACTTATGTATCCAGGCATTGAAGTTCTACTTTTTATTATTAATGGGAAAAATAAACCATATGAGCGATAAAAGGAACTTCTGTGCCGAGGTACATATTAAATTTTTTTTTTTTTAACGTGATACATTGGGTTTGTCATATCCATGGTTACGACTTGACATTTGATTGAAAGCAATGTATTTGCCTGTCCCATTTAAAATTAAACATAGGGAACGAATTTGACAGAAGTATTATATCTAAATATTATAAGAAATTTAGCCGAGTCAGAAAACTAATCGAGAGCACTAAATATATTTCGGGCACAAGGTGCACACTAAAGTTAATTTTTAGAAAACAGGTATAATTATTTAAACAAAATTAATATCTAATGACATCTTGTCAATATGTTAGATAACCGTTGCAATTTCCTATAAGTTACGACTTGACATTTGATTGACAGCAATATATTTGTCTTGCCTCATTTAAAATGAAACATAGGGAATGAATTTGAAAGAAATATTATATTTAAATATTGTAAATTTAGCAGAGTCAGAAAATCACTTGGACACGAAACACGAGGTGCATACAATATTTTTTCTACTAAATTTAATTTAGAAAGCAGGTATAATTATTTAAACAAAATGAATTTCTATTGACGTCTTGTTGCTGTCAATCAAATGTCAACGTAACGTAACCATGGATATGACAAATCCAATGTTTCACATTATAAAATACTTACGGTATTTATTTTTAGATATCTGATCAGATATTCAAAGTTGCTAATCTCAGACATTGAAGTTATTGTAAAAAACGTTAAAAATAAGTATATGTTTTATCTCAAATTTCTTCATCGGAATTATTTAATTCGTCTTCTTGCATATATTTTTTGTCATTTTATATATAAATTTACTATTATACATGGTACACCTGCTCAAATTATCTTACTTGTACAATAATTATCATAAAGTTCGCAACACTGTATTTGCATGAATTCGTCTTTAATGAATTACTTTAGCGATTTCAGAACTTTGAAACAATAACATCTACAAAAAGTTTTTTTCGTTTTTGTTTATTTTATAGCTCCAAGCCTAAATTTAATAACAAGACTGTATTCATTTTCCTCAAAGTTGTTTATGTTTTGTAATAAAAACATTTATTATTTACTCTCTTCTTATCAATAATCTTTAATTTGTAACAAATTTTCATCGAAATTACTTCGTGTAAGAGAATTTAACCGCAAACTTTTTCACTTTGCTCGACTTGATGGGATATTCTCAATTTTCTTTTCACTCTTAATACAATATGTATGAAAAAGTTTGATAATCGGAGGGGAATTCTAATAAGCGACTGATTTTAATGCAGATATTCTCCGAATTTCTACAAAAGTTAACCATAATCATTAAATATTTATCCCCCTATAACTGTTATTACAAATTTATAAACCAAGGATGGGATCCCAAGACTACGGTATGATAGCGTAGCGAGAAATACCCCGTACATTTCAACTTCCTTTCCCTAACAACCGTGGATCCCATGTAATATAGCGTACATTTGGGTCTATTCTGTAAAATTACCGTGTACGTTAAACTCGAAGGTCACCGTTTAAATTTTAACGGATTCTCTAATTTTCAATTTTCTATTCAGGAAGCAGATATACGTTAATATTTTAAAGAAAACGTTAATTTAACAACGCTAAAGTCACGAAATTTAACATCATCTTCATACATAGTGTTCAAATTTTAAATCAACGTTAATATTAAAAATTGCCTGTAAATGTAATTATAAGTATACTTACTTCTATTGGAAGAAATTGAGAGATTGAATGAAAGATAAGAATACATTTGTTTTAATTAATTATTACTTATAACAATAATAATAATAATAATAATAATAATAATAGCCTTCATTTAGAATCCCTTCCTAGAATTACAATTTATTGCTAATTAATGAAGAGATGGGGTCTCTAAGTCCAATGCTAAACGAAGGCCTCCTGCATATTCTTCCTTATATGTATATGAATATATATGATTAATGAATGGTTTTGCTTGCAAGTTTATGTCACATACACACTAATATTATTAAATTGTGTCCAAAATACATTTTATCATTTTTGGTGCTTACGTAAGACTTCGATTTCAAAATCTTCGCAATTCAAAGTACTCTGTTTTAGATGTAGTTAGCGCTCTTACACCCTATATAAGGAAACCAATAAGCACCACTGCAATATCTTACCTATCACTACAAGTAAGGGTAATAATAATTTAATAAATTTATAATTAATGTAACATTAACTAATTACTAATGCAGGTTCTAGCTATTAATTACTTGCATATCTTTTGGATTTAATTTTCCAGCAAGAAGAATTTAGTTTTCTTAACAATTCAATTTGCTTTGTTTGTTGCCCATTGCCCTCCTTTCATTGATTTTGCAAACCACTTATTATTGAAAATATTTCAAATACTTACATATTTGAATTTATGCAACTACCTTTGTCGGACATTATATTTATAAATAATTATAATTATTCACCAATCCAGTATACTTTTCACACTTAAGTTTTGCAGTTTTATTTCATGTGAAACTGATTTCACAGCATTCATTAGCGCATACGCTAAAAAGTTAAATATTAACGAAATTTTTAACCAGTGCTTTAGTGAATAACATTTTTATGAAATACTGTTAACACTGACGCTAATATTTACTTTTTCTACAGTCACTATAGAAAGTAGCCATTTGCGCTCTCTTTTGTCAACGCAAAATGTCACTTTGCCGCTCATGCGCGACAAAGTAGAAAAAACGCTCGCTGTCCAAATTTCTAAGTATACAATAATTGTTAATTTTTTCAGTGTGACAGGCGTGACAACTAACCACACATTTTGCTACAAAAACTCATCAAATCATCACAAATCCCTGCTCTAATTTTGGTTTTTTTATGGAATAGATGGCTAATGTAACGATATAATTATTTAAAAGCCTTTTTAAGTTTAAACCGTATCTTTTGTATTAGCCAATCGTTATTTATTGAGCAGTACTGTAAGTATAAAGTGTACATTTTATTATTTTTTGTTATGGTGGTGGACCCCATTGTGGCGACTGTAGAAAAAAACTTGTGTGTGTTTCGAGCGCAAATGGACATTGTCGATTTCGATATAATGCCGCTATCATTCGTCGCGCGGTAACAACCTCTCAATCGACAATGTCGCTCTTAATACACAAATAGCTATTTTAGTGTTGTATATTTGTACGCTAGAAATTAACGTACTTTTTAGTGAATAGACCAGATTATGCTCGTTAAGTAATACACTGTTATTATAACGGATATACAAGTATTAACATTAACTTGATTTATAGCGTCATTTTATGACAGTGTCACTGACACTAACATTGTGTTGGTATCTTATTTTTCATATATTTACTAATAAACCTATAAATTGACTTATTACCTTCCGTCACCTTTAGGTAAGGAAGGTATTGTCTTTAGTCAAAAAAATCGATGGTGAGTTTTTAATGAATAAGCAGGTTGTAGGGTCCCTAGAACAAGATTGTACTAGTTTTACGATGATGTCTGCATATGTGTGTGTGTGTGTGTGTGTGTGTGTGTGTGTGTGCGACCCCTATTAAAGTAGGGAAAAGCTAAAGAAGGAGGAAGTATCAAGTGCAATTTACATAATGTACGTTCGTGTTATAATTTTATTGGATTTAAAGAATCTTTTCAAAGGAACTTTCGGTACGGAATTTGTAAAAACTAGTGTGTTCGTATTATAATTTTACAGGATATATAGAATTATTTTCAAGGAACTTTTGGTATGGGATTTGTATAAAATACATCGAATTGACGGAAGGTTTTGTGCTGGCCACAACAGATTTTTTTTCAATAATTTTATTGTACCTATTTTTGTATTAACAAAATAACTACGTAACCGAAACTACTATATGTACAATAAAGCCATGAGAATGCTGGGATTTGTAATTAGAAACAGTAAATCGTTCCAAAATCTTTCAGCTATTAAAAGCCTATATTATTCATTTGTTCGGGCTAAACTTGAATACTGCCATTTTATCTGGAACCCTATATATGAAGTCCATCAAGATTTACTCGAGTCTGTTCAAAAGAAATTCCTAAAATATCATAACAGGTACCCAGTATATTCAATAACGTATCAACAGTTGTTGGTTATGTTTAATTTTAGGAGTCTTTTTGAACGTCGTGAAAATGCTCTTGTACTACACTTGTCAAAAATAATTAATTATTGTGTTGATGATCCTCGCTCTCTCTCTTCCCTTCATTTTCATACTCCCATTGTCCGTACCAGAAGTAACCTTACATTTTACTTGCCCTTAGCTCGAACTAACTGTTTAATGTTGTCACCTATTCACAGAATGTGCCACGTTTATAATTCTAAATTTTCTGCTGTCGATATTTTCTCTTTTGACTTTGCAAAATTTTTCAAAATTATATGCAAAATGTAATATGTAATATCTTTGTGAAATATGTATTATTTTCCTACCCTTAATTTGGGCTTAGCCTGTTGGGTAGTCGTATTAATAAATAAATAAATAAATATTTGACAGAATGGACAATGGTCTGAGCTAAAATCTTTTCTCATATAATTCGAACTTCGAACCTTAATCAGACATCTTTAACAAATTGAACTGTAATAATAATCTTACATAAATCACACTTTAGTAACTTACTATAGTCAGATTTGAAATCAGGTTTTAAAGACCATTCAGTAACATTGTCTGACAAATAACTGTAAACAAACTCATCATTCTTCCTCTCTATCTTTCACCTTTGGAAATCTCACGATATTATAAAATTAGTGCACGATAACTCTTCATTGTTTAAGTCTACAATACAAGTCCGCGGCTTCATTTACGCGCCTTCAGATTCAATCTCTGCTTTGCCATTATTCCTCCGAGTTTTGTTCTGAGCCCCACAGCCCTACCCCAGCACCCGCCACTGAGATTTCATAAAGCTCAATTCTTCAGGCAGTAAATTTTCAACCATCACGAACAAAGGAGAAATTAATCTTTGCTCCTTACTGTAATTTACTTTTACATAAAAAAACGGTTTAATTTTTTGACAGCAGATAAGCACCTGGAAGAAAGTTTCGTTTTGTTCGATACTTTGATGTTTAAATTGAGGATGTTGAAATTTCTATTTGGTTTGAGCTAATAAAACAGTTAAACACACATTCAAAGGAACAAGAACATTTATTTAATAATATAAATTATTATACTTGACGTTTTTACAAAATATATTTTATGACATTAAAAACATTAGAATTCTTAACACAAAAGTTGCCTACTACAAAAGTTTAAAATCATTCAATTGTATATTTCAACAGCCCCCTTCAATTTAGTGATTTTAAACTTTTGGCGTCATTTGAATTAATTATCATGTATTTCCTGAAGTCCCAATTTCATACGTAATTTATAAAACTGAGTAGATGCTATGGGCTTGGTCAATATGTCAGCTACCTGTTCTTCCGAGCGGATATATTGAACGTCCAGTTTCTCTTCATTGTAGAGTTGACGAATGAAGTTGTATTTAATATCGACATGCTTTAACCGTCGATGTTCCCATTTCCGTAGTAGGTTTATGCATGGCTGATTGTCTTCGAAGATCACTGGTCTCTCGACTAAAATTCCAAAGTCCGCAAGTAAATTTTTCATCCATACAACTTCCGTGGCCGCTGTAGCTAGGGCGACATATTCCGCTTCAGTTGATGAAAGCGTGACACACGTCTGCCTCTTTGTAGTCCAGCATACTGTGTTTCCAAATACTTGAAGAAAATAGCCTGAAGTCGATTTTCTATCTTGTTCGCTTCCCCAGTCTGAATCAGCATAACAAATAAGGGGTTCTCGGCAACCCTTTTCATAACATAAACCAAAATCCAAAGTACCTCTCAAATAACGTAGGATTCGTTTCAATCCCTTCCAGTGATATTCCGTAGGATTATTCTGATACCTACTGAAGTAGTTGATAGCTGCGCTGATGTCGGGTCGTGTTGCTATCATAGCATACATTAGGCAGCCAATCAGTTCCCTGTAAGGCTTAGAGAGTTCTAGTTCCTGTAAGGAATTGTCTGGAAGAGGTTTGGCTTCCATTGGTGTCTTCGAGGGCTTACAGTTCTCCATGTTAAATCGTTTCAAGACGTTTCGGAGGTAGATAGGTTGACTCAGATAGAGTTTTCCATTTTTCCTTCGAATATCTATTCCCAGAAAGAATTTGGGTTCCCCCATATCTTTCATTCGAAATTTTGACATTAATTGATTTTTGATTTCCTTTATTTTCCCTTGACTGTTCCCAGCGATGAGAATGTCATCCACGTACAATAGGAGATAGATTTTTGCATCGTCAAAGTTTCCAACGTATAGACATCCGTCGAGTTCTGATTGTCTGAAACCAATCTTTTTTAAATAATTGTCAATGGTTTGATTCCAGGCTCTCGGCGCTTGTTTCAAACCATATAGTGATTTATTAAGTTTGCAAACAAGCCCTTTTTCATTTTCCACTCCCTGAGGAACTTTCATATAGATTTCTTCTGTTAATTTCCCGTGCAAAAATGCATTTTGTACGTCCATCTGTTCCATGAATAAGTCTTGTTGGTTAACTATACTCAGCATGGTTCTCAACGTTGTAATACGGGCAACTGGAGCGTAGGTTTCTTCATAATCAAATCCTTTTATTTGAGCGCAACCTTTGATTACCAATCGAGCTTTGTATTTGTCAATATTTCCTCGATTATCCCTCTTGATTTTAAAAACCCATTTGCTGTCTATAGCCTTTCTATTTTCCGGAAGTTTTGTAAAAGTCCACGTTTTGTTCAATAATAGTGAATCTAATTCTTCTTGAATCGCCTGTTTCCATTCTGCTTTGTCGTGTCTATTTTCTACGTCATCGAAACATTGGGGAACGTCGTCGACGAACATTTCCGCGTTCAATGCCAGAACTGCATAATCGTCAAGATATCTGGGTTTCATTTTGGTCCTAGTGCTTCGACGAAGGTTCTCTGAGTATTCAGATTCTTCATGTACTTCCCTGTTATTCCTTGAGATTCCGTTGTCTTCCTTATGAGTGTCCTCCGTAGCTTTCTTTTCTTGATAATCGTCACGTTCATCTTCACGATTAATTCCATTGTTGTCCTCCACAACATGATTCTCTTCAGCATTCAGCCAGTTACCGCCATCAAGATCAAATGAAAACTCATCAAACGAAAATTTATTTTCAATAAAAATGACGTCTTTACCTGAAATGATTTTTCCTAATTCCGGAAACCAAAGCCTGTATCCGTTAGGACAGTATCCGGTCATGTAGCATTTCAAAGATCTAGTGTCAAATTTACCAGATGATAGTTCTTTCGGTATGTGAACATACGCTACGCAACCAAACACACGTAATTTTGCAATATTTGGTCTTTCGTTACACCAAAGAGCCGCTGGAATTTTTCCATCCAAAGCTAATGTCGGACTGCGATTAATAAGATAAACCGCAGTTAAAACTGCTTCCGACCAAAACTTCTTTTCAAGTTTACACCCAAGTAGCATACATCGAGCCTTTTCAATTATTGTGCGATTTAATCGCTCTGCAACGCCATTTTGCTGCGGAGTATACCTTATGGTAAATTCAAATTGAACACCCTTTTCTTCGAAAAAGTTTTTCATCTCATTTGAGATATACTCCCGGCCATTATCGCATCTGAATCTACTCAATTTCATATTAAAATGAGCCGTTGCCATTTCATAAAAGATTTTGAAATAATGAAATACTTCCGATTTCAATTTGAGTGTGTATGCTGCCGTAAAGTGTGTGTAATCATCAAGGAAAGTCAATACATATTTCTTTCCATCAAACGAAGTAGGCGTCACTGGTCCAAACAAATCGCTGTGTATCAATTGGAGTGGTCTCTTTGCTCGAACTCGTGTTTCATTGTGAGGACCTTGAGTTTGCTTTCCTTCTATACAGCTTGTACATTTATCCGTTGGAATCGTCAGCTTCCCTAGGTTTATTCCATCAACTTGTGGTTGAAGTTTCTTTATATTCTCGTAACCGAGATGCCCTAAACGCCTATGCCAAAGATCGGCGTTTCCTTCCAATACCCGGTTAGTTGTTAACAATGCATTTGCATACTTAAAATTAAGTTCATATAAACCTGGATCGATTCTTCGAGCTAAAGCAACCACGCGATTGTCTTTTTCTATGGAACCAAATCCGTTTTGAAAAACAATACGATAACCAGACGTTTCCAATCTTCGTAAAGATAAAAGATTATGTTCCAAACCAGGAACAACAAGTACTTCTTTAATTTTAATTGGTATCTCCTTCTCATTTACACGGCTTACAACATTTACTTCACCTATAGCTTTGGCTTCTAAAAACGTACCTGCCTTTGCTACTTTTATTTTTATCGGATTTATCAGTTTCCTTAAAGATTCCAGAATAACATTTTCGTCGACCAAATGTTCTGTGGCTCCCGAATCTAAATACCATGGTATTTTATCTGCTGCCAAATTATCAGTTCCATTATACGCCGCAAAACTAAAGCCAACATCTTCATCGTTATTATCTCTGTCCTGGACTCGGTTTGCCAAGTTTGCCGAATTTTTAATCGAATTTGGATTGGGCAGTTTTGATCTACATTGTGCTCGTGTATGGCCTGGCTTACCACATCTGTAACAATTAAATTTAAATTGCGTTTTGGTACTCGAGATAAATTTGTTTGGCGATTTTTTTAATGCCGACTGATGGTGTCCAAACTGTGACGAGAATGCGGATGAGGAGGGCGTCTCAGTCCACGTCTTCTTTTTGTTGGTATTCCTTTTGGATTCCTCGTCTAACAATCTACTTTTGACAAAGCTCAATTTTAGTTGATCCGCAGACAAAGTTTCCAGCGCTGTGACAACCACCTCATATTCTTGAGGCATTGTCAATAGTAGGTGGCATACGACATCCGTTTCTTCCAAATTAGCGCCAGATGCCCTTAAATCTCGAATTAATTTGTCAAAAATAAGAAAATGATTAGCTAATGTGTTTGAACTTGCATTGAATTTCATTGTCAATAACTTTTTACGCGTCAAGAGTTGATTTGCCATACCTTTTCTTTCGAATGTTTGACACAATGATGTCCATAAATCGAAGCTTGTATTCTTGTCCTTTGCGTATTCCAGGTGACTGTCCGAAATACGTTGTATGATCTGCGACTTACATTTCAAATCCTTTTTACGATAATCTTCCAGGAGAACATTCTTCGACCGTCGTTTTTCTTCCGTATCATCGTCTTCAAAAACAACCATTTCCGTGTATTTTTGATCAGTATATTTTGTTAAGTCCAGCTCATTCAGCAACGTTTCCATTCGGAATTTCCAATTGTTGAAGTTTGTGCCGTCAAACAATGGGATTCTGTATTTTTCCGCTTCTTGTGCCATGATTTTTGTTTATAGATTCTGTAAGTACGCTTTACCTTTCTGAATTGTATCAATACTTTATTTCCTGTCTGGGCCCATAACCTGTTGAAATTTCTATTTGGTTTGAGCTAATAAAACAGTTAAACACACATTCAAAGGAACAAGAACATTTATTTAATAATATAAATTATTATACTTGACGTTTTTACAAAATATATTTTATGACATTAAAAACATTAGAATTCTTAACACAAAAGTTGCCTACTACAAAAGTTTAAAATCATTCAATTGTATATTTCAACAGAGGAAATATCGATTAGATTAAAGGTGGAATTAAATTATGGATGCCGCACAAAATATGTTGAATTTGAATGGGAAATATTATTAAATAAAGTATTTAAATAGAAATTAATAATTGTTTTAAAATGAGAAATGATGTATACAAACAAATTAATAATGTTTTGTTTTACTGTTTATTTTTGTTAAATGAAACAAATTTAATATATTTAAGTGCGCAAATATCAATACATCTCAATAATTTAAGTGAAAGATACTATCGTAAAGAAATTAATTACTTTTATTGAGTATATTGAAACACTTTAATTTATTTTTATTTTATAAACAAGGGCCCGTTCACACGTTGCGGTTTTTTTTTCGTATCGCTCCGTCGAACATCAGTTCGCCCACTTGTTAAAAATTCATTTATCATGACTTAACTAATAGAATTTTTAATAATAATTAAATAAATCTTTATATTATATTTGAAATGAAGATTTGTCAACTTTCTAACGTAATTTTAAATTCAATTTTTAGCTAAAGATTAAAAATTTAATGGTATAACGTTAACAGAAATCTATAAATTAATTTCATATTATTTATGAATATTGGGTAACATCGTTTTTTATTGTAAATTATTACTATAATAGTTTTAGATATTTTATTTAATAAAACCTCAGAATAGGAGTAGTTTTCTAGTAAATTGCATAATTACGAAATAACATATTTTAAGCCTCATTCAAAGCTCTGAAAATAAAAATAAAATTATGCATAAAAATAAAAATAGGTAACGATATAAACGCACATACATAACAACTGTCATTTGAGCTGTCAATTGATGTTCTGGCAACAGGATTTCAATTAAATATAATTTTAAAAAGCTGTTTTAAGACAAAGGTTCGCCATATACAGGGTGTAAATTTTAAAACGGGTCATAGGGTTATAACATAGAAAAACAGTGTTTTAGACGCCAAAACTTTCTATATTAATTTATTGAAAAAATAATTAGTGCATATTATAAAGAAAAAAATTACGATACCAAACACATTACATTTCTGTTTAATATTAAGCCAGATAATAAATTTTAAAATTTACACAATTAAGGAAAAATATCATTAGCCGTGAAACAAAACAATTGTTTACTTAAGACATTATTTGTTAAATTAATATTATTTTCGTTTTATTAAGAAGAAAACGTGGATAATTTGTGTCATGAAGAAAAATTACAAATTATTAAATGGTTTTAATTGTTCCCTTGTAGTTTGCAGTTTTTCTCGTTTCTCATAACTTATTACTTATTACATGTAGATCATCTTTAATTTGTAAATACTAGTTTGTTAAATAAATATCCTAGGGTTTTCTTTATTTTGTGTTATTTTGTATTAGTTCAAAAATTAACAATTGTCCCCTATCCAGTTAATAAAAATGACAATGTTTTGTTACTGTCAGTTTCATGGCTAATGTTATTTTTTCTTAATTGTACAAATTTTTAAATTTATTTTCTGACTTTATATGAAACAGAAATGTAATGTGTTTGGTATTAAAATATTCGTAATTTTTTTCTTTATAATATGCACTAATTATTTTATCAATAAATTAATATAAAAACTTTTGGCGTCTAAAAAACTGATTTTCTATGTTATAGCCCTATGACCCGTTTTAAAATTTACACCCTGATATGACTGCGTACAGTGCTTTAAAAGGTATTAACTTGTTATTATTGCTTGTTAATTATGAAAGTATTAAATGACAGTTGATATTTTATTTTGGAAGTTGTGAACACCAACCACAAATTCTTATTTATAATTTTAATTATATTTCTTATTTTCGTAGCTGTGAATGAGCCTTTATTGTATATTATGTTTTTTGTATCAACTTGGTTACCTGTTGCTATTGTTCTATAATTATTTATTTATGTTATTTATGTTGTTTTTCCCTTAAGAAGGCCGCAGTGTATGCGGCCGAAACGTTGGTTTTAACTAAATATACAGAACTTAAACTAAAAGGTAGCATTATTCTAAGTATAGTCTTATTTCACGAATAAGAAAGTTAAATAAGACACTTTTTAATCTATTAGCATGCAATTTGTTTTTACGTCCACAATAAAAGTGTGAAAAAAGTGTCACAGCGTTTCATTTCTTCACCCAGTTGCGTTAAAAATTAGTGCACTTTGTTCATATTTGTATTGTGTTAAGGAAAGATACAGTTTATAACTTTATACGTATAAAAATATTTATTTTAAGTGCTGGAGTAAATAGATTAATTTATGTAACTACAATTACTAGCAAACTTCACTGTTTTAGAACAAAATTAACTTAACATCACGCGTTAAAATGTTTCGTTTGTTAATCGCCCTTATTAACGCACTTGGGACTTATATAACTATTTCCGTTGACCGTTTATTAATAGATTATGGTTAATGTATAAAAAATCATTCATTAATGACCTCTATTAATGCATGATTTTTTATTACTAAACGATTTTAGTGGGTAACCAGATATAATACTATTGCTGAACAATTGACAAAATTTAAGTGTCAACCCTAACCTAAAAATGTTTATCATAAAATAAAATAAAATTTTCCAATTCAGTAAAATGTAATCGACGGAAAAATATTGTAATGGGCAATTAATGATTTCAACAATTAACACGCTTGCTACTCTCACGCGGTAAAATGTCTCAATTATTAATAAAATAAATAAAAAAAGAAATATAGCATCACGGCATTTTACCCATTTCTGGGTGTGGCAGTATCTACAACACATTTAGACATCGGTAATGATGACGATATATTTTACCATGTGGGCGCTTACCAGGCGTCACCTCACGGGCACTCATAGCTGGTGTGGAGAGTGCAACACAGGGGTCACTTTTGTGCCATTTAAAATTGGAAATATTTGGTGTCTGTCGGGATCGAACCCGGTTCCCCCAGGTTCGCGACCACTCAGGCACGCGGCCACGGGCAAATTATTAATCGGCGCTTGATAGTTATTTGGATATTTATTTTTGTTTCATTAGAGTTTAGAAAATCGATAATAGCTCCTATTTATTAATTATTTTCAATTAATAAGCGATTTCTGATAACAATATAACCATGTCCAGGTTGGAATTTTTGTCATGGAATAACGGAAAAAAATTTATTGGCACACTTGCTATTTAATTAGATAAATACATAACTATAATAATACTAAACAAAAACGAATAGGTAACAACTAATTTTCACCGTCTATTTGAAAAGCTTGGATTTACAGTATTAACTATTTTAAAGGTGACACAAACATTAAATTAATGTGTACAATAACATATATACTATGTCGGATACCTAACAAGGGTTAGTAACGTTAGTATGTCGTTGGTTTCGGTAGCTTTGCTACTAGGCGGTGTGTTCAGAAGCCGGCAAACATGCGACTTACCGGAGCATAAGTCGTAACGCCACCAATTTTCATTGTTTGCGCATTACCCCATGACAGCAGTAAATTTATAAAGTCCCTCTAGTCTACAGCACACCGTGTTCGCCCCTTGTTAGGTTAGGTTAGCTGGGTAGAGAAATACTCGCTTTAAATTATATCAATCATTCATTTCTAATCCAACAAAGCAAATTTATTTATCGAATTTTGCGTTGGAGTTTTCAGTGTGCTGCATTATTTACTAAATTGACAATCGCATAGATAGAGCGGATAAAAATCTAGAGTATCAAATATTTGCTGACAATGTAAATAGTAAATCATCAGTGACGGAAAACAGCCAGAAATACGAGTAATTGTCTTACTTTCTGAATTATTCTGTTGCCGATTTGGAAAGCGAACAAATGTATGTGTTTTCTGCGAATTTTTGTACGATGTTTGTAAAACTGAATGTTTAAACATTAAACGAATGTTTCTATGTGTGTTTGAATTTATGTTTATGAATTTGTAACAGTGATAATGCTCATGTTAATGTTACATGCATAAAATTGTTTTGAATGTTAATAGATCTTGCTATAAGTAGGTATACAAGTATACCGAAACGACGATATTGTAAGAATAAATAAGGGTTTAGGGAGAAAACCATGAATGTCACACGCGCCTTGTTTTGAGTAAAACTAATTTTTAACTAATAGACAATATTTTTAGGCAGTATTTATGAAACACACCGTCGGTGGACAATAATAATTGTTTACTAAATTGGAGTTAGAAGGTAAGCAGAGAAATGCTGCCAAGGCCGATGAAAATGTTCATTCCCTCTAGGGATGCACGCGATTAGGGACGCATTCGATAATATTCAGTCCAAGTTTTTTAAAAAATCGACCCGACTCGAATATTTTAAAATACAACTCAACTTGATACTTGACTCGAAAAAAATAAGATAGGTTTCGTGTTATAACAACTAAAGCTATTTTTTTATTAACAACAAATCAATAAAGTCCTAAAAATGAAAATGGCTGTTACTTGATTTCTATACCTAATTTATAAGGTATGGCATATATTTTATTTAAAAAATTAACAAATTACATTTCTTAAATATTGAATTCCAACTTGAATTTCTACTTTGTAATTTTTACTTTGAATTTGACACATCGAGATTTTTGACAGGAGATAACTGAAACTGAAAACCGTTTTTGCAATTCATTTCTGAAGTTTCACTATTATCTCTAACAGCCCGATTCACAAAAACGTTTAAGCTAATCCTCATTTTTACCTCTCGCTAAGAGAGGTATTGGATTCATGCTAAAATTCGCATATCCAGATTTTATTGAATAAGCACGATTTAAGGTGCCTAGAATCCGATTATAACATTTTTAAAATGATGTCTGTGTGTGTGTGTGTGGATGTGTGTATGTGTGTATGTATGTCTGGATGTTGTAGAAACGATTCCTCAAAAACTATAAGACTTAAAAAATATTTAACTGCAGTTTCCTCAATCTGACATTCCTGGGAAGAGCTGAAAAGGTTTTGGTAACAATTGAACAACCGCAAGTAGTAGTTTCTTAGAAAAATTCTTCTAAATATAATTTTTTGGGAGTTTTTTTTATTAAATATTGAAGAACATAAAATTCTCCATCTAATAAACTTAAAATTTTTATTATATCTTGCATAGATTTAGAGATAAAGGCACTATAATTTATAGAGTACACTAATCGCAGAGGGTAAGGCACTAAGGAAACCAGTTGACAAATTCCAATGTTTATAACATGACACATGTCATTGTCAAATATCAACAGTTTTAGTGACATCCTGATAGCTTTTTCTGGGAAGTATATTTAATTTTTCTTATTGTTTTATTAATTAAATATTTGAAATTATAGGTAAAATTGTGGTAAAATGCATATATCCATCAGAAATACCGCCAATCTGGTTAATGAATTGGAACAATCTCTGACATTTAGAAACTTCCTCATACAATGAAAAATATATATAATTAGAATTATATGTGTGCAGAAGACATGTTAAATACAATAAAAAACAATATTTGGGTAAAGTTCTGTAATATTTTGTTATAAAACGATGGTTCGAAAGCGAAGTGCAGTACAATACTTATATAGCCTAATATGGAAATGGCGAGAGGTCTTGTGCTGACCACAACAGATTTTTTTTAATTAATTAATAATCGAAGATATTGCTCGTGAAACCGAAGCAGTATACACTTACCTATTATATTACGTGTGACAATAACAAAATAATGACATCTGAGCTTCAATATTTACGTTCAGCAACACTATGCACATGCGTTACTTTAAAATTAAATGGAGAAGTTCGCACCTTGGGACATACATCTTTTTTTCCAGCTCTGTAACCACCTTTAAATAGTCGAGGTACATAACATGACATAATTATCTAAATTTCAACATTTCCCGAGACCCTTCAAAAGCCGTGTGACTAAGATTTTAAGTAATTGTAACATCTAATCTGCATCACAGACGAGAATTTATCCATTTATATATATAACCCGAATTAATTTGCGCGAAAAAAAAAATAATTATATCATCTATTTATATTGAAAACCTAAAGAAAAAAAAAATTAAAACCAATTTTTCTGTGAAAAAAATTCCAGAAACACGCTCGAGGCAGTTTTTGCTCGAATACATTATTCGTAATTCACTATCCCAAAGCTCTAATACCCTCGGCTGTCGCAACAACAAATAATAAATAACGATCAAAACTACATTTATTGTGGAATTAATTTACTTTGGAAATGTGCAATTATTCCTGCGCTTTTCATCTGTTAAATAAATAAATTACAAACAAAAATTGGCAAATCAGCAGTGGTAAATTTGAAATAGTTTTAATACACATTTTTAATTAAAATGTGTAATTGTACGGTATAAAATATTCGATGAATTTAATATCAATTTATTATGAGGGCAACAATCCTGGTTTATTTTCAGGATGAGAACTTCAGTTTTATAATTCAGCGCACCTGTTGTTTCCTCTCATGTAAATTAATTATAAAAACTAACCATATTTCAGTTTAAAATCCACTGAAAAAAGTAACTAGCTCAATTTTTCATACATGACAACCATTTATCAAGATTACAGCACTGGTATTTATTATTTCGCTATTATCTCAAGGATCCGCTCATAAAACATGTAAACGATGTTCCTTTGCCCTTTAACCCTATTTGCTGCAAATGTCATGCATTTTTGAACACCGAATACAATTGTTCTACTATTCGCAGTAACACCCACCCCAAGCAAACAATTTCTGCTTATGAGAAGCATTTTCCTGCAATCTATTTTAAAAAACACATTTTTCACATAGTTTTTTGATAAAATAGGAACCAGTCTATTTATTATACATCGGTTTTCTTAAAAGTATCGCAGATGATTCTTAAGAGCAATGTATACATCAGTACTAAAATATGACGCGAGAATTCAAATAACTTGTTCTAGTACTAGAAGTATTAACATTTTAAAAAGTTTCACATTAAACAAATCTACTTTTCACATTAACCTGCATTTTAAAAAATAAAGATTGGTAAGCACAATATAACTGTATCTTTCAAACCATATAAAAAACTGTCAAATTGCATTTTTAATAATAAATATTCGAGAAATTATGTAGATAAATCTGGTGTATATAAATTAAATTTTAAAAACTGTGAAGGTGTATATATTGGTCAAATTGCTTGCAATTTCAACATTAGATTAAAAGAACATATGCGCTCATGTAAACTACAAAATTCAGATTCGACATTTGCTAACCATTTGTTCGATAACAACCATCTGCCGGAAACTTCAATAACACCGATTCATTTCGCAATAAAACACCCCTCTTCTCTTGTTATACTTAGCCTCTTAGCCAATCATTCAAATTGTTTTCTTCATTCAATGACATTCTTGAAATTGTACATTTGTCTAATGATGACTGAACTGGTTGAAACTAGTAACAAAATATTGAATAAAGTAGTAATATTAACAAAGTAACAAGTAGTAGTTTTATTTCTTGATTAAAAATGTATCACAATGTTACGGCTGAACTAATTCAAAGTTTCAAAGTCAAATATTAACAGATTTTAATAACTCATTTTTTATAATGCAGGTTAATATGATTAGCAGGTTTATCTAATCTTAAATTCTTAAAATGTTAAAACTTCTAGTATTACAACAAATGGGGTATTCCACCATAACATAAAAATTTTAAAAAATTCAATGTCATAAAGTATGGCTCAAAAATTATAGTTAAAACAATGAACACATTTTTTAAATAATTATTTTACGAGATATTTCACATTTGCTAAAAGGGAATATTGACGTCATACAATTGTTATCTTTCTCTCGCAGCGTACTCAGAGCAGTGTGTGTGAGAAAGACAAGTATAGGGGAAAAGTGACGTTACACTGATTTCTCGAAAATAAAATACTGTTAAACTAGGAACATTTAAGATTTTTTAATACTATGAATTGCTTCAAAACTGAATGAAGTTTTATTTAAAATAATAAAAAAAATTGAGTGGAATACCCCATTATTTGAATCCTAGCGTCATATTTTAGTATACTGATGTACATAATGCTCTTAAGAACCGACTTTTTAGCGCGCGCTAAATAAAGAATTTAAATTTATGACACCAAATTTTGTTTATATTACATATTTTTTTATGTATCAGTTATTACCCAAGAAAATTCAATACTTTAAATTAACGTCTTTTTTAGATGTAAAATTTAAACATCCATACACTTAACAATAAATCATTACGAAACATTTTGTATAAACAACAATAAGTACATGAACTAAAAAATTCTTAAATATCTCTATAAAATTTTTATGTTGCTATTCTATAACAAAAATAAAGCTATGTATTATATATTGCATCAAAACTCAACATCGTGGTATATTAAAATAAAATATGCTTTTAATAAATTACATATTTTATTTAATTCCGTGTGGCATACAAAAATAATTTGTAGATTAATAAATTTGTAATCCGGTATGTGATGTTATATTTAAATTAATTTTGCGGGATATGTTTTTTATATATTTTTAAAAATAGTTGTCTACGTGTATAAAATATAAATAAATAATACAATGGTATTGTACTTGTATTCAAATTCCATTTGAATTCTAAAATTTCTGTACTTATTATGTACATATATGTGAAATAGGAGTTTTTTCTATTCTAAAATTTTAGATCATAGATTTACAGAATATTATTTCTTATTGTATAGTGTTTTACTAGTCGCTATCTCTATTAAACAAATTAAATAATTTCTTAAAAGATAAAATATGTGCATGTCATCGTGTAGAAAATAAATAAAATGAAATATGATGTAATATGGAGAAAATGTTTTAAATAAAACCATATATTGTGCTTTATATTAAACATAATAAAAACTATTTTACATTTATTCAGTTATAATACATAAAATATTTTAATATCACATGTGTATAGAAATGCTAACATATACTCGTACATAAAAATATAACATCTTTCCATACATAACAAATAAAAATTATAATTCTCATTTTTGTATGAAATGCTGCCTCAGTAAAGTTTTAGAGCATTAACCGTCACTCTTACAGTGGTACTCAAACATACTCACATGAATTAAGATCTTTAACTACACTAACATTAATACGAATCATAAAGTGAATAGCTACGGTAATTCAGTTCTACTACGTCTGTCTTGTTGTAATAAGTTACGTCAGTTAAATAAACGATTTTTTTCTTACTACTATAATTCGTTTGTAAACTAGAGATATATAGGTAAAATCAAAAGTTAAATTTACAGAATTTAAAATATGAGAAAAATTATTTGCAACAAAATTTAAATTATTGAGCTTATAGCCTCTCAATATCGAGAAATGGGGTATTCTACTTTTTTTATAAAATATATTAACATTTAATTTTAATTGTCAAATTGAATGCGATATGCGATACGTGAAAAAAATTTGTTTTTTAATTTATCGAATTATAAATTATAAATAATATAACCATACTTTTTAAAATTTGTTAAATATTAATAGAATGTACGACTAACTAGACAAAAAAATATCAACAATGATCAACATATCATCAGATTCTGGTCATCGTCAGTTAAAGAAGTAAGCAGGGGCGGATTGCCCTATCGGGCGATCGGGCAAATCCCGAAGGGCCGAGTAGTCCAAAGGGCCGGTTGGCCGCCTTCAATTAAGTAATGTGGTCAGAATATATTTTTTAATATTTTTTTAAAAATATAAAGTTTGGACAATTACTCTAATATGTATTTGGAAAACAAATAATTTTTTCGTGGAACTTCGATAACTCGAAATTGAATACGAGTATGCCAGAAAAAAATTCGCGTTATCAAAAAAAGTTCGAGTTATTGATTACTACATTATAATAAATTAGAAAGATACATAGTATATGAGTATATACACTTACATAAATATAGGATAATATAATGGATATCTGTTGGAATAAAAAAATTTTTCTTCCTGCACATATAAATTTTTCGTCCAGTTTCAAAACTTACAATTCAAACCAAATAAAAGGAACTTGGAGTTTCCCCAAAATATTCGACTTAACGAAATTCTGTTCCTGATGGATTCCAGTTTTCGGTTTAAGTTACCAAGAATTTCGAGTAATTTTAAGGTCTATTTATATTAAAAAAAATTTACCCCAGACAATATTGCCAATGTATTTCGTTCCAAATATTAAATACTAGGGTTTCTGTATGTTGGTATCATCGAAAAATTTGAATTTCAAAGCCAATTCTATTGGTCTATAGGCCTATGCCGGTAACATGTTTCTGGACAATTTTGAAATACATTAAATACATTTACTTACCGGATGGAGACACAAAAATATAATAATATACATATAACAGTGTGATAATTTTCATAAATAAAAATTATTATACACTGACAAAAAAAATATCAGACACTTTGATTTTTAATTTTTATTTTTGTTATTATCTCGAGAACTATAAGAGGTACGAAGTCGGTTAATTAGACAAAAATTGTCCTATATTAGGATGCCATTTTAGCAATGTATTGTTTTGTTTGGTAGTGTAGCGTGAAATACAGTAGTGACAAAAAATTAATATCGCCAAAAAAGTGTCCTACAGAAGTGCAAATCAAAATCTGGAATCATTTCATACTTAGAAGTTTTTCAAAAATGAAAAAATCCATAAAATTTTCATATTTGTCTGTATCTAATGACCTATGCATTTCTTCTGAATAAACAATACATTGCTAAAATGGCTTCCTAATATAGGACAACTTTCGTCTAATTAACCTACTTCGTAGCTCTTATAGTTCTCGATATAATAACAAAAATTAAAAAGACAAGTATCCGATTTTTTTTCAGCAATGTACGAGCATGTATTATATCCTTTTCACTCTGAAAAGGGCCGGACTAAGAATAATCGCCCGGGCCGATTTACTTCTTCAATCCGCCCCTGGAAGTAAGTAAAGTGCAAAGTCGACTCTTTTCATTGTTACAATTCTTTTTATAATGGGAAGCTATTGGCGGTATCAATTTTAAGCTTGCAGCGCCTCTATATAAGGTTTACGGGTACTAATGATGTGATAAATTGTTAAAAGTCAAAAAAGTTTGAAAATAATTTTTAAGACATTGGATTAAATTAAAAACAATATAATAGATATTTATACACCAAGTAAGGGCGAGTGAGTTAATATCTTCGAGTGAATAAACATTCTTAGCTCACCTCGTTTATACAATATTTTATTCAATTTTGACGAAATAATAATAAAAACCAATATATTATTTAATTTTGACAAAATAAAAAACTAGTCAGTTAGCAGGCTGTGCATGACAATCGTCGATTATAAACCTCAAGTCATCTATTTAAAAAGCTTTATTGTCTGTCATTTTAGTCCAGTCATTAGGTAGATTTACCCTGCAAAAGGTCGGGAATTTTTGATTTTTGGATATATTATATATTTAGGGGTCCTGATCAAAAATGCAAGTTTTCCCCCTCGGGGGCCTTCGGGAAGCACCTCCAACTTGGAAAAAAAGGCGCAAAAAAGCGGTTTTTTTTTAAATATCTCTTCACCTATTTGCATTAGGGCAAAAATAGATATTTTTCAATTTGTTGACACTAAAATTTCCTACAACTTTCATCTAATACATTTTTTTCTATAACTAATAGATAGCGAGCTACAGAGCTTCAAACAAAGCTAATTTTTGAAAATTGCCCTAATACTTCATTTAGATCATATTTTATTATATTTTTTTAATTTTTTTTCAAATTATTATCTATTATTCATTAATTATTAGTTATTGTTTATTGTTTTATTTTCATTCTAAAGACGTTTTATAGTCCAGGAAATTTATAATTTTACCTCAAAGTAATTACAAGAAAAGCTTTTAAACGGAATCCTATCCCACTTTGACACATATTAAATACATAATTGTGTTTATCTTTAATCGTGTCGAAATTTTGAATGAGAAAATGGGAAATAAGCCGATTTTCAGATGTTTAAAATCTTAGAATAATTTCATGTGAGTTTAATTTGTTAGTAACTCGCAAATTGCTCATCGGAAAATATTGTGTAATACTTTATGTTAAAGAGAATTTCATGCTGAATTAAAATTTTCAAACCGCGTTATCGTATCTTTAACAAGATCAGAGTGGTAGATGAAAAAATAAAAAATTGCAGGAAAACATTGGCAATTATTATAAAAAAGGCATCAATAATTTACTTCTTTCGATGCCACTATGAATGTAAACTGTTATAAATAGTGAAATCTATTAGACTATGTATTAAATATGTAATATTGTTTGTTTTTTTAAGTAATTTTAATATCTTTCATAATTGTTTTGAGCAAATGGCTAAAAACATAAATATGCCGCCATTTTTCCCAATTGGCGGGAGGTTCCCGTGTTCCGATTTCCGGAAATTTTTTATATGCTAATCAGCGCATTTTCTGGATAGGATTCCGTTTATAAACTTTTCTTGTAATTACTTTGAGGTAAAATCATAAATTTCCTGGACTAAAAAACGTCTTTAGAATGAAAATAAAACAATAAATAATGACTAATAATTAATGAATAATAGATAATAATTTGAAAAAAAAATTTAAAAAATATAATAAAATATGATCTAAATGAAGTATTAGGGCAATTTTCAAAAATTAGCTTTGTTTGTAGCTCTGTAGCTTGCTATCTATCGGTTACAGAAAAAAATGTATTTGATGAAAGTTGTAGGAAATTTTAGTGTCAACAAATTGAAAAATATCTATTTTTGCCCTAATGCAAATAGGTGAAGAGATATTTGGCAAAAACCGTTTTTTGCGCCTGTTTTTCCAAGTTGGCGGTGCTTCCCGAAGGCACCCGACCTTTTGTGGAATAAACCCTTATTTTTCTACCAAATGACTGGACTATTTGCGTCTTGCAAAATAATGAAAATGGCTGATAATGTCTGATAAATACTGTGGTGAGTGTTATTTTCGTACCTGATATTATTTTAAATGCATTATTTGTTGCAGAGTTAAGATTTTGTGAGAGTGATTTAAAAAAATTTAAATATAAAATTGAATAAAAATGTTTAGTGAATTCCTAATAATTGAACATTGCGAAAATTACTTGTTGTTATTTCACAAATAATGTCCCCTTCTGTAATATATTTTGATTTCAGAATGAACGCAAAAATAAACTTAAAATTAACTCAATATTTCTAGTAGATGCTTAGATGCTAATAATAACAGCAGATGTTTCCTTGAAGGAGGAGGATAACATTAGGGCGTCATTCGGAATTTTATTAACAGGAAATCCGAAATAGTCATGTCTTAATACCAAAATGTGACTACACACACAGTCTTTGTTTAAAAACGGAGTATAGATCCAAACTACTATGACTATGAACATTATACTCGTATATTAAATATTTTCTGCGTGAAAATTTTCGTTTCTGTTTTTCACGTATTAAAAATCAATATGAGATAATAATGATAAAGGGTTTGAAAAACTATTAAAGCCATTTCTCACCTCCGGATCGATATCGTGCTCATTATCCACATTGTTAGCCAGGAGCGCGTCCCATTTTCCGCTGATAAAATATGCATGGCGCGAGATCGCGTATGTGGCACGCACGATTTAAATTTTAATTTAGAGACACCGCAACGCCGGGCATTTGTTATGATTATGCGATAACCACGCTGAAAGTACACATTTGTGTTTGTCACATTTACATTGACCGTTTTCCCGCCAAGTCTGCTCTGCGACGCCAACGAACTCTGGTGCTATTATCGTGAAGTGTACATGACAGCACTCAGAAATGCTGTTGTTTTGTTATTGAGAGTGTATCAAGTAATGAAAGGGTTTTTAGTGGAATTGAACGTAATTATAAGCCAAACGTGTTTGTTTTAATGAAGTGGTTTCCAATGCTTTTACTAAAAGCATTATTAAAGTGATATTTTTCAGTTCTGATTGGAAGTTATAGAAGTTTTTCCAGAAAATTCCATTGCAATTAATTATCGGCAGGTATCCTTTAAATAAGTTTATTTTGGTTTTTTGAGTATTATATATATTATATAAATATTAAATAAATAAATTTATCATCACAGCTTATTACCCATTTCTAGGTGCACTAATATGCTTCTATTAACAGATGAATTTTATAATAGTAATAGTACGCCAAGGTTGAGAAGATAATCATTATTGACCCAGCGCCAATATTGTAACCAAGGCGCCTGATTAATAATGATCTTCTCAACCGTGGTTTATATACTATTTTTTTCACTACTAGCACATAAATCCTATTTGAATTTTTATTATTGATAATAACAATCATTTTCAAAGTACAAAGTAGGCTGAATTTGTTTTTATATGACGTTTCGCTCATTTCGCTGGTTTGATAACCTCACTTATGGGCCTTGATTTGTATTTGATTTAATTATTTAATAAAATCACTTTGTGCTGTTACAGTCAGCACTCAGCAGCCTTATTAGTTTATTATTATTTTTAAATAAATCTATTGAAATGTATTTACCTACAAATACAAAAAAAAATAGTGATTTATTCATTGCTACATCTACAACGATTCACATTTTCACCAAAACAGCACAACGGCCAGGCGAGGCGTGGCAAGGCGAGGCGGCAGCGTAGGTCAATTTAAAATTAAGCGGTAAATTTAAATTATATACTTAACACCTTTCTTGAGTTTAATGAGTTAAATAATATTCGGATTTGGAGGCCTGAGTTTGATTGAAAAGTAACAGTTTGCATTATACACCTAGGTTAATAATAAATTATTATTGACCTAGGTTACCATGGCAAGCGGTAATGAAAAACAATATCTCATGTCAAATAAAGGTAAATAATAGTGGATTCCTAAGCTAGTAGTAAAAAAAATATTGTTATTCTTGTGTCTAGTGTTCATTTATAAACAACTGAAGTAAAATGTGACATCCGTGGAATGATTTTTCTGATGAAGAAGTGAAGAAGGTAATAAGACTGTTGCAAGAATTTTTTTCTAAATACTAAATTGTAAAAGATATTGTTTAAAGAGCCTCAAATTTGAAAATATCATGAAATGTCTATCAGATATTTTACAATTAAATATTGAAATCTGTGTAATAATTTGAAAAGTCACGTGATCTAAAACAGAATGTGACGTCAGAGTACATGCAGTTTAACATGTGACAAACTATTGTCTATTTTTATTTATATAAATAACCTATAATGTTTTCCTATTGGTTATGAATGATGTGCTGTATGTACTCCGACGTCTCAGGAGTGGGGGGGGGGTTGTTTTTTATGACTATTTCTGGCGCCAATCTTTTTATTTAATTATTTACAAAAATAATAAATTATTATTATTTTTTTACTATGAAAAATACTGGATAAACTTTCATTTAAAATACTTTTTTAAAAAAATGTGAAACAAGCTCATTCTAATATTTTTTACACAACATTGCAACTTTTTACGCTAAAAATTTAAATTACATTAATATCGATATAAAAATACAAAATATATAGCAATTTTTATTTCATTTTCTTTATTTATGTTCAAAATGCATATGCAACATGTAATTTTTAAAAAACTGTAGACTTGGAGGGGCCCATTGTATTATGGTCGAAAATTGTCCACGAATTCTGGTCTGACTTAGTGACAGAGTACAGGGAAATAAAATATATAGTTACTAAGGAGTGGTTCTGTAACCCATCAAGTACCTATAATGCGCTGTCAGATGAGTATTCAATGCTCTTAATAGGAGAGTATATTTGTCCAAAGACTAACAAAATAATTCATTGACTTCAGGGCGACTTTGTAGCTGTAGGGAAAGCGACCTACTAGACAAACGAAGATCCTGAGTTCAAGTCCCAGTGAAAACCATTAATTTTTACAAAAATATTTTGTTCGGTGTTTACCTAAAGCCTGTTTATATATAAATGGGCCAGAACAGAAGAACTAAAAAACTAAAAATATCATAGCACTCACGGACATTAGTTACATTGCGTGAGCATTTATGACCCTACGCAATTATGTGATTAGAAATACCAGGAAAAACTACTAAAAAATAATTCATAACAGTATCATAAAAAGCGTATAAAAAATACCCTCGTAAAATGCGACACATATAACAGCTATCATTTTTCCGTATTATTTGCCATAACAACTGCAAAAAAGATTAAAACATTATAAATCAAAGCATAAACCTATTGCCTTAACCGCTTTCCACGAAGATATCATCCGTGTAAAAAACGAGTTTGATTTTAGGCCAGATTTACCGTCGTTGATGGAAAGCAAACACAGTGCCATCTACTGGGTGTGGTACGCATAAAAACTGCCATCTACCGGAGAAGTTAATGGAAACCTTGGTGTATATCTTAATATAAAAAAATAGACTTAGGACACTCGATATTTTATATGGTTTAAAACATTTCCTGTGAAAGTGCATTATAAGGTATATGACCTGGATACAAGAAAAATGTACATTAAATTTGCGTGATATATGACATTTTGTAGGACATGTACAAGCAATAGCAGTAACAATGAAAATAAACATTGTAATAATAGCAATGCGGTATTATTATTAATGATTGCAACAATTTAGAATTATGACAACGATTTGTATTATTGATTACAACAATGAATTATGTATTTAACTGTCGTATAATTTATGCAAAGTTCTTTAATATCTTATAAAATATTACTTTGTGTGTATTATGTATTAACATATTCATCATATATTATTTAAATTCGTTTTTATATTAATGCCTTGCTTTTGTTCTATGTGACAGTACAAACACTTCATAGCTGAACAATATGATTTAGGTAACGGTCACACTGCATCGATCCACGCGCATCGACTACCAACAACCGCTTTTTCTTGTGAGTAGTCACACTGCTGCGTCGAGTTGCAATAAATGAAATGTCCCTTTTAAAATGGGGTCATTTCAAAAAAAATAATTGTTGATTTTTTTTATAAAATCATAAATACCATCTCATTTAATAAATATAATAATAGAAAATAATTTGAAATGTGCGACTTTTCATTCATAAATTTGCTAATAAACTTTCGCGCTTTTAAACATGGACTAAATTTATGACGACACAAATTCATACTCACACAAAGACAATTCGCGAAAAAATTCGAAGTAGCTGACCTCTACAGCGCCAATTGCGAACTAGAGAAAGAAGGAAAACTTTGGTTTTATCATTTGTGCATGTATGAAAAAGTTGCTCTAATTTTAATTGTTGTTATTAGAATATATTTTAAGAATTGTTTTTATTAGATCTAGTATTTTATTAAGTTTGTAAATAATAGTGTACATAAGTTAATGGTTTTAGTATAAAACGTTTTTAAATGAAGGTTAAGAGTGACAATGACAAGTAAATCTAAGCGGTATTGTTCGGTTCCCCAGTGCAATAATTATAAATCATTCATCATAAAGTATTCATTTCTTTCCAAAAGATCCTAAATTATGTAAAAAGTGGGCTATTGCACTTAAAATCGGTAAGCCAGTTAGTAAATGTATGACAGTTTGCTCTGATCATTTTCTGCAGTCAGTCTTTCATCCAGGTAAGAATAATAATACATTATTTGTTACAAAGAAGTAAATAAATATCATTTATTAAAATAAACTATAAAAATATTAACTGTTCATAGTTACTCAAAATTTTAGTCACCCAGTCACCCTAACTAATTACCATGGCTACCATAAAAATACATTGGAATGATTAAAAAACAATTGAATTTGTTATTTTAGTCATATCTTAATCACCCCCGATTACGGGCCACTTTTTCAATCTTCAGTTAAAATTTTAACTGGCAGTTAAATAAACAAAATCGAAACGAAATGAAATGTCAAATGACAGATTTGTCATTGCAGTCGATAATCCGATTCAATATTGTTTATTTAACTGCCAGTTAAAATTTTAACTAGAGATTGAAGAACTGGTCCTAAGAGTAAATACTACCAGTCATTGATATTAATATTTATTTCTTAATACAGAATTAATAAAAAAATAAATACCTATTTACGTGTAATAATACAGCAACTATGCGTTTGCATTTTCCTCCTAACCCGGCCTTACAAGTACATTTGCCTTGTAAATTTGGCTTTAATAATACTCCAATAAAGTGTGGAGCTCCATTTAAATTGCTCGTTTGAAGGCAAAATTCAAAAACTGTGTTTAAATCAGTGTTCTTCAAACCGCACATGGTTACATGGCCTGCTTTATACACAGCTTCTCCTTCCTTTATTGGTCTTGAAGAACCAATGTAGTCAAAAAATATCACTTAGATCAATATTCACTTTTTCCATTTTGCACTTTTTGCTGCACAGACACTGGATACTTATCTGTTACAGATGTAAAATAACACTGTTAACTGACGTTACAGGTATACGCGTGCATTTGTTTTCCTTCTTTCGTCTCCATTTTGTCGCCGCTCGACCTGACATCTATAGCTAATTTTTTTCGCCTATTCTCTCTCACACACACACACACGCTTCACAACATGGAACAGTAACCTAACCTAAAAGTGTGACAGCTGACAGCAAAATATACAAGAGAGAAGATTATTATTACTTTCTATTTCTTTAAAAGTACTAGTGCAGTATAAGGTATGTAAATAAACCATTTATTTAAATAAATACCAAACCATATAATCATAGTTCTAAATTAAACCGGTAGAGCTCGACTGTCGTATCCGTGAATATGTGTCGTCAGCCGTTGAAATATTTGAAATTAAACGCAACTTTTAAAAAATCATATCTTTGATTCTAAAGACTTGTAAGATGTAAAACATACACATTCATGTTTAATTTGACCTATTTTTCAAGAAAAAAAAATAAATCAGAAAATGTGAAATGACCCCATTGCCACGGCTTTTCCAGTAAATGTTGGCGGTATTTTTACATACGCCGTTTGTTGTCAACTCAACTGGCAACTTTTAGTCATAATTTTATAGCTATTAACAACCTTAACTTGTCAATGTTATTGACATTACTGTACCCCGTTCTGCTTTGAGCATAGAGATCTTTATGGAAGCTAACTAAATTCATTAACTGGTCAATCTCGTTAACAGTCCACTGTTCTGTCCTTTTGGTAAGAAAAGCAACTGGACAGGTTAGAATGTTAAATGTTACAATCTGTCAAAATCTATTCATTCACTGAGAAAGAGTACTGCGCATGTCTGGTACCATCGAATGGCTTCGAGCGTCTTACGAAAAATCAAACAAATTTTATATATGTGATATTGATTGTTCAGTGTAACCACAGCCTAACTTTTTTAGCTTAAATAAAATGCAGTAGATTAATTCCTGTATAGAGAGGAAACCAAAAAAGTGTGAAGCTCAATTATAAATGGAAATATAAGTAGGTACCTATCCATCATATTGCTTCGTATAAAAAGATTTATTTACGGTTAAAAATAAAAATTTTGTAAACTGTTTTATCAGTTTATTTAGCCAAGTAAGCCATGGAAACAATTGATTCTTTGTTTGTTTGACGTTTAATAATTTCTCCCGTAAAGTTCTCTATGGTCAATAACTTACAAATGAAGAAAAGTTAGATATGATCTTGCTATATGGAAAGATATATCTTATCTAGACACCAGTTACGTAGAACGGTCGGCTCTTTTTCCAAAAGAGCTGAAATGTGCAAAAGAAATAATGGCTTTCAAATTGAATATTTTCTTTAATTGTTTTGTTATTACTGTAAAATAAGTTAATAAAATAATAATTTTATAAAAGATAAATGTTTCCATGGTTTACTTGACTAAATAAACTAATAAAAGATAATTTTTATCTTTAAACGTAAATAACTCGTTTATTTCAAAAAATTGTACATAAACAATATTACCTTATTGGAAAGAGAAAAAAATACTCTTTCCAATAAGGTAATAAAAAATATATGGTTCCATTTAAAAAATATATATTTTGTCCCAAATTTTGAGAACCGCTGACACAATTTTTATTTTGTCTACATGACCAATTTTCTAATAGAAAATGGCACAATTTTTCTCATTTAACCAACCTCGTATCTCTTCAAATAAAAAAGTTACCAACAGTGAGCAAGCTTATTGAGACATCCTGTATAGAATAGATACAGGCTTATCTTCGAAAGTCCGGCACCAAGAATATTTCGTTTATTTTGAAAAATACAAAAAGAATGTTAATCACTATTTTCTGCTATACTGTTTGGAATAAGTTCTAACGTAACCTAATTTTTAATATTAATATTAAATGAACAATTTGTACTAATCCACCTGTCTCTCAGATTCTTTCGAATTTTTAAGTTAAATGTTGTAGAGTATTAGAGAAATAGCACTAACATTTCGGTTGTAGGAAAAATGTTATATGCAACTCGTGTGTAAAATAGTATTTTTACTTCCTTGTACGAAGTAAAGGAAATATTGTAATCGCGAAAAATTTCGGTTTCCGGATTTCAACGGAAATATCCATTTTGACCATCCCTGAATCCATTTTGACTAATTTCGTCGTGACGTCTGTACGTACGTATCTCGCATAACTGAAAAACGGGAAGTCGTAGAAAGTTAAAATTTTGTATTTAGGACTGTTATAACATCTAGTTGTACACCTCCCTTTTTGGTCATTACATAACTTTCGGAAGTGGTACTTTACTTGAAGCCTATAATAGATTTTAATGAAAAACTATATTAAAATATAATCCAAAACTTTTCAAAATTGGTATATAACACTTCTATATCAATGGGAATAACATAATAGATTTTAGTTAAAATGGTCTACCCGGAAGTGGTACTTTACATGAAGCCTATAATAGATTTAAATAATAAAATAATCTAAAACTTTTAAAATTTGATATATAATACTTTTATATCAATGGGAATAACATAATAGATTTTGGTTAAAATAGTCTAACCGGAAGTGATACTTTACTTGAAGCTGTTATCAGTTTTTCTTGAAAAAAATGGTGTTATTTTGATTTTCATAATAAATGCTTCAAATAAAAGTTTTAGAGAATTAAATTCTGCGTCGAAAACATCAAGTATGATTAAATTAGCTCTTTGTATAAGCGAGATATGTATATTTAAAAATTATGTACTTTTTGGTTTCTGTAATTAAGTTTGCTATGAATTAGGACAAAAAATAACAAAAAAATGAAGAATTTAATGTCAATGTCAAATTATGTCAAATACGTGCAATTTTATGATTGGGTCTGTTATAATAAGGAACATATTTTAATTATTAACAAAATATGTATAGTGTAACAGGCGTACAAGGAAGTCATGTGGTGTCCACATCAGATATTTTATCTCGTGCTCATTTCCCCACTAGACCAAAAAAAGTACTCCTTTACACACTTGTTACATAAATAACTATTCCACACTGAGTACTGGAAAAGAAATACTCTTCCTAATACATATAAATATTGAAATAAAGGACTTTCCCAAACGGCAGTGGGAAAAATAAATTTTAATTATCATCTTCTGTGGTACAAATCAGAAACTCTACATATTTCCATCAAAGCAAGTTAAAATTTTAAATAAAATGCTTAAATTTGAAATATTCTTTAAATGAACAATTATCGAAACGAAATGTCAAATGAATTGTTGAGTGTTGTTGTCAAGATTTCAATTTGCAATTTTTTTTAGAGATAGTTTAAAATTTAATTCTCATTGATCCAACTGGGCATTAAAATCCTTAATGATTTATGATTTGATATGACTATTAAAATTTTAATAGTGACTCAAAATTGCAAAAATCGTGACGATATGTATTTAATTTTATCTTTCATCATACTAATTTTTCTTTTATTATAGCAATCAGTAAAAGAGCAATATTTGCTTTTACATTTTTTATTGTCCTATGATTTGAATGCAACAATAAAAGCAAACTATTGTTTTGCTTGCTGTATCGCCGAACAGAATGTTTTCCATTTTTCTACTTGTATATTGTGCGCAGTGCCGTAAACAAAAAAGGGGCTCATTTTAAATTATTATTATTATTTATTATTATTTATTATTATTATTATTAAATATTTTAAAATTATTTTATTCCACTCGTACATTTTATATTTATATGTATATTTTGTGTAAAAAACACACGTTTCTCAAATATAAAATATACTTGTATATTGTGCGCAGATGGATATGATGGGGGATTCCATCATTTTTTTTTATAATTTCATCTGAAAATATTAGGAAAACTAAGACTATTGATGAAAATCCGGTGAAAAAATTCCTATTAATAAGCGAGTTATGGTCTCCCAAATTTTGAAAAGATTGACGTGACGTCACGCATATGTGTTTTTATATCAAATTGTTTTCATCATGGACCTAAATGTTTTTGAAATATATGCTATTTTAAGTTATATTTACATAAAATAAATGAATATTATAACACTGTATAAGTCTACATACTTTATAATTACAGGTGTATTTAAATTATTAAGTTTAATGCAAGAAATTTATGTTAAAATAAAAACTATTTGAAAACTGCCGTACAGGAATGTTAGCCCCTCCTTTCGAATTTGAATTTCTTAAGTTTCATTGGTAGTAACTCCCACCTCCTAACACGCTATTTGTTATGCATGTATAGGCGGTCTTTCGGTCGCCAATCAAAACATTATATATAGATTTCATATTGGTGTCGAAGCGCTATAACAAAAAACCCCTTATTTCCGAAATATCTCAATTATACCATTTCATTTTTTTTATTAATATTCGTTATTCAGCATATACATTCGTATTTTTTTACTATTCTCCTTTAATTCGATTGAGCTGGAATCCCCCATTAGAATTTTATGTGTTTACAAGACATGTAAAACACAATAAAAAAAATCTGATGTGGCCAACACAAAACCTCCCGCTATTTAATTTTTACATACATACATACATACGTACATTAAATCACGCGATTCCCATTTAAGGGGTTAGCAAATACCCGGAAACAATAGTAACAATAATAAAAGGGATAAGAGTAAGAGCTCAGCTGACTCACTTCACTCCTTAACAACATTCTTCTTTCGCCTTGTCCACAATCATCATAGCATTCATACATAAGAACATATTAAAGTGACCGATTTTCGGTAGCGAATAACCGCATCTAGACCACAATAATAGTTACGCAACAATGGTCCTTCGCCACACTTTCCTATCCATTTTTATTAATTTAAATACATACTTACGTATTTACTAACGCTGCAAACTGTACCATTGCATAAAACTATTGATTTATTTACTATTTTCTTTTTAGAATGTCACTATTATTAATTTGAAGTGATTAGTTTTTTGACAGTGACATTTACTGTCAGTTACATTCATTTGAAATATGAACTGTGTAACAAAGGAATTGTGTTTATCTTAGGCTTCGGGACTAATAGAAAAAAATATTTTTAAATTTATCTGCAAAATATATAGAAAAAGTATTAATGTATTCCTGTAGAAAATTCAATAATCTTTAATTTTCATAAAACATAAAATGCGAAAAAATGGCATTTAATGATATTTTTTGAAGAAAAACGATTATGAGCTTCAGGTAAAGTGCCATTTCCGGTTATCCGATTTACACCAAAATCTAATGGCTTCTTTTCATATTAGAATAGGATAGAAATACAAGGTTTCAGAATTTTCTGATTGATAGTATTTGAGTTAGAGCGAAGACAAAATCCCTACACATACACACACACACACACATACATACACACACATACATACACACGCACATACAAACATACAGACATCATCGTGAAAATGTTAAAATTGGATTCTAGGGACCTTAAAACGTGGTCATTTACTAAAATCTCGATACGTGATTTTTAGCACGATCCCTATACCTCCCTTACCAAGGGTAGCGGGAGGTAAAAACCATATTTGGGTAAAGTTCAGTAAAAAAATTATTATAAAACGTTTCGACAGCGAAGTACAGTACTTATATAACATAAAATGGAAATGGCGAGAGGTATTGTGCTGGTTACAACAGATATGTTTTTTTTTACTTTTCGCATATTTCCGTCAGTAGGGAGCACAAAAAAAATAACACGGGTGACAGAAGGTTAGTTACGCCAATGGTTGTGCGGAATATTTACTTATACATTTTATTACTCCATTATTTCTCTTTCCGTTTTGTGCGCATGAAACACAAATTCAATATTGTAATATATTCATTGTACATCTTGTTCCTCGTTCCCTTTTTGCTTCATCGTATTGTGGAGCTGTCTGAAGCCCTGCAGATGATGGTGCTGAACAAAACCTGAAAATTTGAATCATGTATTTTTTATCATTCACTTCTGAGTGAAATCGTTTCATCTATGCCTTTCACGGCCGTGCAGACGTGTTGCTGCGAGCAAAGAAGGAAATGCGGACATATTCGAAAAAAAGGAAAAGAGGAAATATAACAAAAACATTTTAGTGTGACAATAGTTGAAGTAGTCCATGAATGAACGTTCTAAGGAACACGTTGCATATTTTCAAGGGTATCTAGATTCCTGATATTATAAAAGTGAAAACCAAATATATTCTTTATTCTTTGTGAAACAATTATTCTATTTATATAAATTACAATTTTACATTACTATTACTTTGGTGACCTAATAGCAGTTTTGAGTAGTAGCAGTATTACAAATTTAGTGATTTTATCACTAAATCTAGTGACGTTGATGATTCAAATACGATTTATTTTATAAATTTGCGACTTATCTGAGGTCTAATGATTTTATTGTATATCTAGCGACATTTCTAGTTATTTTTCTAAAATATATTCAGGTTAGTAATTCGTATTTTGCAACAGAAACACTTGTCAAGTATTATGTTTACTTAGAATTAATATAAGTAAGTAATCAGTTAAGTAACATGTAATATTGTAAAGGTTTTTCTTTTTTAATATTAAAATAGTTTTTTATTATTTTGCTATATTGGGTGAAATTTTTTTTTTTCTCTCAACATTTATTACCGCGTTTATTTTCTACTAACCAATTCGGCTCGGATCATTACGACGTCCGATTTTACACGAAGTTAACCGCGTCGTTTTGCGTACGCTCACTCGAAATCGAAATGTATTCTGTGCTCTGACAATTTATTTTTGTACATGAAAAGGGAAAAATATGCCGCTTTTCCCATCCCGTGAAAAATTGTAACCTTGAATTATAAGGCACTTGACCTTGAATGACCCTGCGTATAGCTTGCAACTCTAGGTTCCAATATAAGGGGCCCGGCATTAGAGACCGCCCCGGGCCTCCAAAGATATTAGTCCGCCACTGCCTAATAGAATAATATTCTAATTTAAAAATGAGGTCTTAGAAATATATCTGGAACGAAATTATTTCAAAAAATCTGATTGGTCAGCACATTACCTTCCGTCAATTCTATGTATTTTGTACAAATCCCACACCAAAAGTTCCTTGGAAAAGAATCTATATTATATATTCAGTAAAATTCCATATCGAAAGTTCCTTGGAAAAGATTCTATAAATCCAATAAAATTATAACACGAACATACACTATGTAAATTTCACTTGACACTGACACCTGTCAATTAGAATTATTTGAATATATCAGCTGTTTCCATGACTACAGTAAAGCTGGCTAATTTATGAAAGTTAATCTGTTTATAATTCTTTAACTATGTATCTATTGAATATGAAAGAAAATGTATAATCAAACCGTATAGACAATAAGATATTCTTTCATATTGATCATTACATAAAATATGAAAAAAAGATATTTAACTGCGTTTTTTCAAGCAAAACTGTTAAGAACTTCAAATATGGGAACTACCGGTTGACCAATTATAACCAAAATCTAATCAGCTCTTCATCTGGATGTAAGAGGATGTAGAAGAGGAATACGAAAAAGTAATAATAAATATAGCAAACTGTTTCATTCAAACATTCTATCAGTCTTAGTAGAATTATAAGAATTCAACAGTAAACTACAATAATTATGGCAAGAGCGTTGAAGATTGGCAGAATGCTTGTACGAAACAGTTGGCTAGATTTAAAAACGTTATCAAGGTGTATTGATTATTCATTATTATTCAGCTCGATTTTTCTCAGAATTTTTGTTATGCAGCTTTATGATTTATTTGCATGATCATAGAGGGAAGAAAAATCACTATCGGATTCCACTACTAAAATGTTGCTATTTATTTTTTTTTGTGATGACGTCATAACTGAAAAACAAATGAAAGTCGGAAGATGAATCGCATATATTAATATGTATTGTAACAAGGTGAGAATAGTGAAATAACAAGTAAATAACTTTAATATAAACTCTTCTAAATTATAGTATCAATAACTACGTTTTAACTCTGTTATCTTTGTAAGTCAAAATTCTGTTTAGAAATAATAATCATTATTCTCTCATATCTCTGTTTAGTCTAGATGTCAACCGCGTAGACATTTATTCTTTTGACAATTAACTATATAAGTTATTGCCTAGACTACGTGAAATCTTGTTATTTTGCTATGGATGCTACACCCTTGCACTCTTCATCAGATATGCCTGTTGAAGAGATAACCCTTTTGTTTTAAGGCAGTCGAGATTAAGGGCTCAGACAGGTCAGACATGTAGTCTGTGTTTAGTTTTTGGGCGGTTTACGCCATGACTCGTAATTAGGGTTTATAACAGTTTAGTTTAGTATTAATGTAATTATGTAAATAAAGTTAGTTAATAGAAGTAGTATAAAATATTGTGCGTGCCATCCATTTAAGATGTGTTCATCATCTATCATCAAGTGTTTAGTGATAGTGTGAGCGTAAGGGTGTTCCGTCGCAGTAAAGTGGTGGACAAACCAGCAAGCGTCCACCAGTAAGTGAGATAAAGTAAGAGACAGTGTCATCGTTGGGGTAAAAGAAAGTAAGAGAAAACAAAATCTTCTTCCCCCCCTCCTCCCTGTTACAGTATTTTTAAAAACGACGTGTTTCAGCGTTTTTTTTTTTTAAGGCTGAGTTCTGATTTTTTTGGATATTCCATACTTTAATCCCACACTGTGTACAGATATCAGCGTAAAACTAGAAAATTGTATTTTAGGGACCCTGAAACGTGCTTATTCATTAAAACTCACCACCTAATTTTTTGACCAGAGACAATAGCTTCCTTACCTAAAGGTGATGGACGGTAACAAGTGTGTTAGAGTATAAAAAATTTCTTTCAAGAATTTATAGCTTTAAGAACTACAAATCTTTTGAACAAACATTATTCTTCAGTATAATATCAATCCTAAGAATGATCCCTCTATAGAGTGATTCAAGTTCCACATTGTTGAATAATCCACATGTTCGTCTCACGAGGGACATGCACACACTTCCCCACGAATAGAGATCAACTTTAAATAAATAAATAAACAGTCGTAAATAACTCGGCGTGTCGCCAGAGAGCTCTGTCGACGCCGGCAAATCGAAACGAAGTCGTGTAGCTTCTCCATTTGCTATTCTCTGCTCACTGAATGGCGGGATGTAAGTGCTAGTTTTACGATCCTGCCAAGCTGGTTGCACAAAGAGCTGTTAAATATGTTAGGATTGATTGATAATGTACGGAGTTGCACCGGCACCGGCTGTAGGATTTAGATTTGGGACGATGAAACGTGTTGCACAAACAAAATAGGAGAGATTCTCGTTTATGTTTACAAAATCTGTTTTACAGTACATTGAATGAGAGAAAATATATTTTATTATATCCTATGAGATCGCTTGGTGGATTCAAATCCGATTGACATCAAACTTCAAAATTACAATAGTTTGGGAACCTCTGGTGCTTCCTACACAATAGTAATTTGAAAATTAAGCAGCTGAATTTAAACCTTTGAAAAAAAAATCAATTTGGATCACAATTGACAACTGTAGAGCATCGATATGACATCTGGTGACTAAATTTTGAACTAGTGCATGACGGTAGGTGCGAGAAAATACAACATAATGTTAGTATACATTTTTTAAAAGTATTTCTTTTATAATAATAATAATAATAATAATATTTTGTCGGCTTTTAACTATATTTTAGTATAGCCCAAATACTTTATTTTATTTTTAACTTTACAATTTTTATTTTACATTTTACTTATATTATAAAGTATTAAACACACACAAACATCCAAGCCCCTGGTGGGAATCGAACCCACGACCTCAGGATCTGAGCGGTGAAGGTCGCTTCGAGTGCTGCCAGAGACACACTGCCTCAACGCGCTTGACCACTGAGGCGGCTTATTTCTTTTATACGAAAATGAATGTTGTAAAACACGGTAAAAGCAATATTATGTGTTGTGTATACGGGTGTCATTCGCTTATGAGTAGGGAAACTCATTTAAGTTTCCACATTTTTCCAAAAATAGGTAAAAATAAAGTGAGTATAACCACAAATGCAGGTATTCAACAAACATTGGAGCTTGGAAGTATGTTTTACGTTCTGGAAAACAAATTTCCAAGTATATGAGAGTATATTCGATAAGACAATGACTTTATTCTTCCAGGTAATATTATTAATAATTATATTTGAAACATATTTATGATTATTTAAATTTTTAGAAATTCCTTCTCAACAGAGAAATTTTAAAAAAGTGCTGTACCATCTTTGTGACGACAGAGCACTTTTTTGAAGACAGAGTGATGTTATATTTATAATTTCTCGATAACTATCGGTAATTCCACATAATATAATGTGATTCGCATTCAGAACTTCTTCGCCTGTTTACAAGATTAATATTTTAAATTAAGTAATAAATGAACATTATATACAATCATACCTTCAACAATAATCCTAGAATGATGAGTAGCATTTAGAAAGTCAAATATCTGAACAATACTTAGATTCATTTTGAAGAAACACAAGCAAAATTGTATCATATGACAGTGACAGATTGTACACCTACCGTCATGCATCCACCATATTGAAATAAAGTCACTAGATATATAAAGTACCGCAATTCATTGTACCAATGTGTTAGAGAGAGAAGAACGTTTTTTAGACACAATATGGCGGAATCAAGCCAATCAGGGTCACATCAGGATCTAATTGTAGTTGGCTGTGCCTATAAAAGTCACTATATCTGGGGACTTTAGCGTCAATCCTGTCATCATGTCAAACGATCTGAAGAAAATTAACCTTAATTGTATTTATTTTTTATTTTCTTTATAATTTTGATCATTTATGTTTTGTACTTATATGTACGCATATTTTAAAAATTATGAACATAAAATCAATATTAATTACTTGCCTTCATAGATTTATTTCGCTGCCGATTATTTTTTTTTGTAATAACGCACTCGTTTCAAGATAATCCATTATAAATTTGGCGCCTAAGCTAGACACAATATGGCGTCCAATTGCGGTACTTTATAATCTAGTGACTTTATATTGAAAGTGCTTGCAGCGCCTCTATCGGTCATTTCAGTTGAGATATAGCAGAGGTGAGCATCACCTATGAACGGGTTCATAACATTCTGACCAACGAATGTAATTGTAAATAAATCATCGCTGTGATAGACATGGAACTAGGGAAATTCTGAATGTTGATTGGCGGAAAATATAGCACGTGACTAATGAATTATATTCTCGATGTGATATTTTCATTATATCTAGTAGTTAACTGACACTTTATCCAGAGATGGACAAACCGGGCCAAAAAGATTAAATACTTGTGCTTATACAGCCCGATTCACAAAGAAGTTTAAGCTAATCCTCATTTTTGGATTAGTGAATTCTATTCTATTCCGGTATTTAAAATTTAATTTTCATGATATTATCAATAAAGGTAGATACTAGGAATAGATTAGACTATATTTTAAGATATAAACTGTCAAAATTAGAGTAGAATTCGCTAATCCAAAAATGAGGATTAGCTTAAACTTTTTTGTGAATCGGGCTGATAGGATTTAAAAATCGATGTATTTTATATAAACAATGATTAGAAATATTAAATACTTTTAATTTTGAAATGATTGTGTGAAAAATCTGATGTGGCCAGCACATTACCTTCCGACAGTTCTATGTATTTTGTACAATTCCCATACCAAAAGTTCCTTGGAAAAGATTCTATATATCCAGTAAAATTATAACACGACCATATACTATTTTCTACAAATTCCATACCGAAAGTTCCTTGGAAAAGATTCTATAAATCCAATAAAATTATTACACGAACAAACACTATGTAAATTGCACTTGACACTGACATCTTTCAATCAGAATTATTCGAATATTTCAGCTGTTTCCATTATTATAGCAAAGCTGGCAGATTTATGAAAGTTAATTTCTTTATAATTCTTTAACTCTCAATCTATTGAATATGAAGGAAAATATATAATCTTATAGACAATAAGATATTCTTTCATATTGATAATCACATAAAATGAAAAATGATAATATTTAACTGCGTTTTTTAATGACAAACTGTTAAGAACTTCAAATAAGAGAACTTCCTGTTGACCAATTATAACCAAAATCTAATCAGCTCTTCATATGGATGTACAGAAGAGGAATACGAAAGAATTATAATGTTTAGAATTGGAGTTATCGTCGGAGAAATTTTTGTCACTCACACACACACACACACACACAGACACATTTATACAGACATCATCGCAAAACTAGTAAAATCGTATGCTAGGGACCTTAAAACATGCTTATTCATTAAAAACACCATTTTTTGGCTAAAGACAATAGGTACCTTTCTTGCTTAAAGGTGACGGAAGTTAAAAATTTGGTATATTTGGTTTAAAGCACGGTGATGGCATGACTAAAAAAATTTACGGGAAAATTCAATGATCCTGGAATCAAGAAACTTATTCCCAGGCACAATAAATACTTTGAAATCAATAGTGAATTTATTAAAAAATAAATAAAGGTTTTATGATTCAATTCAAAATAAGAAAATGTTTTAGAAATACATACATACTTTCTTGATTTTGTATCTTTACTTTCCGAATAACATATATAGATATCGCACCGCACACCATGTCCTTAAAGTCACTAGATATATAAAGTACCGCAATTGGCCGCCATATTGTGTCGAGCTTCGGCGCCAAATTTAAAATGGATTATCTTGAAACGAGTGCTTTATTACAAAAAAAATAATCGGCAGTGAATAAATCTATGAAGGCAAGTAATTAATATTGATTTTATGTTCATAATTTTTATAATATGCATACATACGAGCCCTGCGTCAAAAGAATTCGCCCACATCTATTTATTATCATTATTCATATAAAAGGAAATTGTTTGTTATTAGAGTTAATTAATAGCTTACATAAAATGCGCTATCATAATTAATAAATGTGTGGCTACCTTGTAAAGAGAAGGGATGTAGGCGAATTCTTTTGACGCAGGGCTCGTATAAGTACAAAACATATCTGATCAAAATGATAAAGAAAATAAAAAATAAATACAATTAAGGTTAATTTTCTTCAGGTCGTTTGACATGATGACAGCATTGACGCTAAAGTCCCCAGATATAGTGACTTTTATAGGCACAGCCAACTACAACTTGATCCTAATGTGACCCTGATTGGCCTGATTCCGCCATATTGTGTCTAAAAATCGTTCTTCTCTCTCTAACACATTGGTACAATGAATTGCGGTACTTTATATATCTAGTGACTTTACATGTCCTAGATGTACCCTCAAACAACCTAACCTGCAAAAATATATAATCCTTTAGGAAGAATCATAACCTCTATCTTGATTCTGTGACTACTATATATGGGGTGGAGTAAATTACATGGGTCCACCGCACGGAAGCATCGGCGTGCCAGCGGGGCAAACCTGCCCACAAACCCGCGTAAATCGCAGAGAGTTATGGCGCACCCAGCACATGACTCCCGGCCTGACATCATGCGGGTACCACTCATACTCGCCTAATTATGTCCTGCGGTTACCTCAGAACCAGATAACAGATAGTGGCCGACTACGACTAATATATGGCACTTGTTCTTTTTGCAAGTGTAAAGATTTAGTTGTTATTACTTATTAATTAGCATATAAAGGTCATAAGGGCGCAGAGAGTCAAAATGTTTCACCAATATCCAACAAGCGGATAATGATATGAACAGGGAAACATATGTCTGCTGATCATAATTTATTTCAAAAGTCAAGTAGAATATTCCTATTCGAGGCTTTCAAATTTATTTCCATTTTTACCTCTCGCTAAGAGAGACATTGGAATCATGCTAATATCCAGATTTTAGTGGATAAGCACGTTTTAAGGTCCCTATAATCCGATTATAACATTTTTACGATGATGACATTACTGAAGATTTTTTCTGGGAAGCAAGTGGAAATGTAATAGAAATATAATATGTTGTTGTTATAACGAGGAAAAGACTCCGTCAACATCTAAAATTGGTATAAAAAGAAAGGGGATTCATATATAAGCCAAAGTATGTACAGTATCAGTGTCAACTAAATACGCGCTTACTATACATAGAATGGGCTACTTGCGTGGTACTGAAAATCCGATTTCTGTCACTATATACGTAATGTTATATTGAAAACATATATAAAAATAAAAATTTTATTTTGAAATAATTATTTGTTTTTTACTAAATTAAGAAAGAAGTTTTTCTGTGACATCTTTATATTGAACTGGGGAGGGGAAGCATGTTTAGAAATGTTATCAATAAATGGCATGGCGTGCGAGAAAGTTTTAATTTGAATTTGACATTAGTTCATTTTTCTCCCTCTCTGGTCTCTCAAATACATTAATCACTTTATAAATAAACACATAGGTAATTACTTGTAATTTAAAATATCGATACCAAAAAGATAAACTAGTACTAACCTCCAAACTATTGTTGAAACGTCAAACAGGTGATCTACATTACCCGCACAAACATACCATTATTATGGGACGGCACCACGCTTGGCTTTGCGACTATTCATTGGTGCGGCGTAATTCTACGTCATACATGGCGGGAATTCAAATAATCAAATTTCATTATTTTTTTTCTGGCTAATTAATAAAAATTTTGTCAAAAGAAAAAATATGGGTAGCAAGTTTTTACCTTCTGTTCAAAAATATTAAATAAAAAAAGGGTACGCAAGTAGCCCATTCATCATATACCCTTCAGAAATACCACCAATCTCGTCAATGAATTGGAAGGATCTCGAACATTTAGAAGAGTAGGAGAAAACTTGTTCATAGAATGAATTATTGAAAAATAAAGAATAAATGTAATTAGAATTTTTTGTGTGTACCAGAAATGGTTAATACAATACTTATATAGCCTAACATGAAAATGGCGAGAGGTATTGTGCTGGCCACAATAGATTTTGTACGTATGTAAGTTATAGAGATTCGACTGTATTTGTTAAACATTATTCTAATCTCGTGTTAATATTTGTTTGTGTCGCCTTTTGACAATTTTATCTTTCTTTGCAGTACCGATGCATTGGATGCTGGTGGCAACCTCATTGTGGCTAGCTGGTGCTGTGGGCCTAGAGTCCATGCGCTGCGGCTTCAACTCCATGTGTACGTGCACATACGAACCCGCCACGCAGCAAATAGACGACGTTAGTTGTATAGCGGTCGTTTTCTACAAATATCCCAGTAAGTAACATATACAACACTAACAGCATGATGAGAATTAATGAGAGTTAACATCCAGAAGATGATAAACAAAGACACATCTTATGCCCTTTGTCACAAAATGTTGGCTTGTCTTGTTACATTAAAAGGAAACTGAAGATTTGTCGGAATAAATTAAGGTCACTGCGTTACTGTCACTTTGTTTTACAAATTCTTGCGTACATTAAAAGAATTATTTCTTAATGTTGCTTTTAAAAATTCTGTAACATTCGCACTTATTTTTAACGGTTTTACGTCGGATAATGGATCTTACAATTTAAAACAAAAACAACAATTTTTACAGTCATATTAGGTTATAAATTTTTTAACTTGTATTTTCCAAAATAACTACTAAATATTATCGTGGTAGTATTATAAAAAGTAACGAAAAATTTGTTGAAGAAAACACTTGGTGTAAGTTTCACAAAATATTTATTTTAATACACTTAATCGATTTCGGTTTCTTAGACCATCATCAGAAGTACATTGTACTTCTGATGATGGTCTAAGAAACCGAAATCGATTAAGTGTATTAAAATAAATATTTTGTGAAACTTACACCAAGTGTTTTCTTCAACAAATTTTTCGTTATTTAAATATGTTTCACCAAGTGCCTACCACCGAATCTTTCAACATTATTATAAAAAGTGTCTTAGTGATTTCAAATATATAACATAAATTATAGTATATTAACTCCTCTACTTAATTTCGGAAATAGTTCAATATTATAAGTTTTGGTATTCGAATAATTAATAGTAACTTTTAATTTTCAAGTAGAACATCCTATGTGCATATCGCGTGTCCCAAGCAAACCTTGACATAGGCGTTTAACATGGAAAACAGTTTTTATAAATAAAAAGTGTCCGGCAGAACATTAAGCCGTGATATTAAACATGATAATAGTACATTACATCTTGTACATTATTTAATATTAATTACGTTAATATTATTTCTAAAATTGTAATAAATTGCAAAAATTTTTAAATAAATAATTGTTTTACTTTTTACCTCTCGCTAAGAGAGGTATTGGAATTATGCTAAAATTCGCATATCCAGATTTTAGTGGATAAGCACGTTTTAAGGTCCCTATAATCCGATTATAACATTTTTACGATGATGTCCATGTGTGTGTGTTTGTGGGTTGTCTGTGTGTGTATGTGTGTGTATGTGTGTGTGTGTGTGTAGGTGTGTGTGTGTGTGTGTGTGTGTGTGTGTGTGTGTAGGTGTGGATTTGTGGATGTAGGAACCACGGTTTCTCAAATACTATAAGACTTAAAAAATATTTAACTGCAGTTTCCTCAATCTGACAATCTTGGGACCTGAGAAGAGCTGATTAGAGTTTGGTAAATCTTCTAAATATTATTTTTGAAAATTTCTGTTACTACTATTATTGAAGAACATAAAATTCTACATCTGACCCACAGATTTAGAGATCAAGACACTGTAATATACAGGGTGTCTCTTAAATAGGGGGACATGGCTTAACCACAGATTCCTGAGGCTAAAATAAGACGATTTAACCAAACTTGCTTCTACCGGAAAGTGTACCATTTAGCCAGAAATCTGCTTCAAAGTTCTTCGAAAAAAAATTAGTTTTGCTTATAATAACAGAACGCTTTATACGATTTGGATGAAATTTGGTATGACAGTTTATATGGTTATAGGTCATCTTTTAAGGTGATACTTGTCATTATTAGTGAGCCACTAGTGTATGAAACTTAGGTCTCCCAACATTAATTAGACCGTAACTTTTTAATGGCAATGCCGAAAACGTGAAATTATTTTTCTTCAGAAAGATACATTCAATAGTAAACTTTTGTCTCTCTGTGTAATTTGTGATATCTGTTACGGTTCATACAGAAAAAAATAAAATCTGAGTGTCTGCACTGCTAAATTTTTAAAATAAATTTTATCTAGCAGTCTATCCAAATGTCAAACAAGTAATTTTTAATGACAGTAACAATTGTTTTACGAGTTGTCAAAAATTTTCTTCGCAATATTGTAAAATTAGTAACACCCGTTTGTTCGGTCTAATAGTATTTTACTACCATTATTATAAATAAGACGATTACATATCTCAGCTTACTCCTAAACAAGTTGTGAAGATTGACAACTCGTTACTGTCATTAAAAATTACTTGTTTGACATTTGGATAGACTGCTAGATTAAATTTATTTTAAAAATTTAGCAGTGCAGACACTCAGATTTTATTTTTTTCTGTATGAACCGTAACAGATATCACAAATTACACAAAGAGAAAAAAGTTTACTATTGAATGTATCTTTCTGAAGAAAAATAATTTCACGTTTTCGGCATTGCCATTAAAAAGTTACGGTCTAATTAATGTTGGGAGACCTAAGTTTCATACACTAGTGGCTCACTAATAATAACAAGTATCACCTTAAAAGATGACCTATAACCATATAAACTGTCATACCAAATTTCATCCAAATCGTATAAAGCGTTGTGTTATTATAAGCAAAACTAATTTTTTTTCGAAGAACTTTGAAGCAGATTTCTGGCTAAATGGTACACTTTCCGGTAGAAGCAAGTTTGGTTAAATCGTCTTATTTTAGCCTCAGGAATCTGTGGTTAAGCCATGTCCCCCTATTTAAGAGACACCCTGTATAGAATAATCTAATCGCAGAGGCCAAGGCACTAAGGAAACCAGTTGACAAATTTCAATGTTTATAACATAGTTTGTAAATGATAGATGGCAGTGTCAAAAATCAACAGTTTTAGTGACATTCTGAAAGCTTTTTCTGGGAAGTACATTTAATCTTTCTTATTGTTTTATTAATTAAATATTTAAAATTGTAGGTAAAATGCATATATCCATAAAAAAAACCTCCAATCTTGCTAATGAATTGGAAGAATCTCTGACATTTAGGAACTTCCTCATACAATGAAAAATAGATATAATTAGAATTGTATGTGTGCAGAAGACATGTTAAATACAATAAAAACAATATTTGGGTCGAGTTCTGTAATGTTTTTGTTATAAAACGACGGTTCGATAGCAAAGTGCAATACAATACTTATATAACATAAAATGGAAATGGCGAGAGGTATTCTGCTGGCCACAACAGATTTTTTTATTATGCAATATGAAAAGATTTTCAAATGTCAGCGTAGCACACTGGTTAGCACAACTGCCTCCAAAATTTTAGATTAGGGTTCGATTCCCCTTTAAGGTAATTTATTGTTTTACATAAAAATTGTTGAACTTTTAAAAATCTGTCTTATATTTCGTATTAGTCATTTAAAATTAATAATAACATTGTTATAATAACAATCCACTGTATTTTCTTTTGATTTTTTTAAAAAACTACTACTTCCGGTTGTCCAATTGTTACCAAAACCTTTTCAGCTCTTGCCATTAATGTCAGATTAAGGAATACATAGTTAAATTGGTCTTAAGTATTATAGTTTTTGAGAAACCGCCCCTCCAACATCCAGCCACACACACACACACACACACACATAAAAATTTTAAAATCGTGTTCTAGGGACTTTAAAACGTGCTTATTCATTAAAATCTGGATATGCGATTTTTAGCATGAATCCAATACCTCTCTTAGCGAGAGGTAAAAAAGTAAATTTTAAAGCCTTCTGCATTTAATAAAAATGTAATATTTTAATCATTCTCCATTGCATTATTTTGTGTTTTGATAGACGTGCCAGACATGTCAATAGCGCACATGGAGGTCCAAGGCACAAACGTAGTAAGCCTAGAGAGCCACTCTTTAGCTGGTACCCAAGTTCAATCCCTCACTGTGGCTAACAACAAGCTGAGGAGGATATCGGAGAAAGCCTTCAGGTAAATACAACTTTATTTAATATTTTAAAATTAATTGCAAAATAGGTGTACACCTTTATAAGTTTATCTATTTTTGTGTTGCAGCTCCACGCATAAAACCCTAAGTTCTTTAGATCTTAGCTATAATGAGCTAGATTCTATTCCTTTCAACGCCTTGAGAGACTTAAGGAACTTACAATGGCTCAACCTACACGGGTAAGTTTGAAAGTTTTTTTTTATAAATTGATATTTAAATATTACTTATTTCTTATTTCATTGACATCATCATTATCGATATCTGCGACAAAACAGATTGGCACACCTAGAAATAGATAATATGCCGTGATGATATATTTATATTTATTTATTTTTTACTTATTTTATTATTTAATCATTTGAGGAACAGCAAAATCAACCTTACTTAAGGCAGTTTTCATAATGAACTTTATATTCACTTTAACACTAAATAAAAATTAAAGTTGTGTTCGTTTTCATAATACAACTTTAGCACTGCAGCAAGCACTGTAGTATTACTTTAAGTATGGGAGTATCACTAAGTGAAATTTAAATGTTTTGAGAATGTATACTAAAAGTATATCATATAAGCAGCCTAATAGTAAATGTAAAAGTCAAATTTATATTATCGGATATGTAATTAAAAATCGAAATAAAAATTATCACACGTTTAAAACGGGTAAAAATCCGGTTATAACGTATTCGGCCCTAGTTATTTCTTAAGATGGATGCTAGATGGCTTTGTGTCACTTACGTCTGTTTTTTACAATTTACAAGTGAAAATAACAGACTTACACACTGGTATAACAAAAAAGTCGAATTAAAGAATTGTTGAATGTATATTTAATGATTTACAATAAAATAAAATGTTGAAAATAGTAAACTGACACTTTGAATAACAGATGTTAATATGATAATTATGTTAAGCGTTTCAATTATATTTTGTGTTTTTCTACTCCATAGATATATGGTATCACTATCTATCTATTTTTAATCGCTAACGCTTATCATGCTACATTCACACAATATTCTAGGGCCGCATACCTACTTCCTGCAGCCTCTTTATTCCATATTTTTTTCTCTGTATCTGACACTTTGCAGAAAAAAATGAAAAATACGTATCTCTTATTGAATATGAAAACAGCCCTTAGTCTATTATGTTGGATATGAGGTAATCGTTAAAGATTTTTTAAATTCAATTTAACTCAAGTTCATGCTAATATATTAAAAAACGGATGTTAAATTACCTATTTATTAGTAATTTTTATAGAACAATGGTTGTTTTTGTAAGAAACTGATAATTTGGAAACAAGATAATAAATGAACATTTTCTTTTATTGGAAGTAAAATACATTTATTGTACAAAATTAACCTACGCGCTTCCTTAAAAAAACACTGGAGTACAGTTGTTTTTGTGGAAACACTGAAACTTTCCAATGAAATAACTGTTAAGCATCCTTAGGACTATGGTTGTTTTCCCCACAAGCTCTTAACAAATAATGTCCAGTTGCACCGCTGACACTTAAATTTTAAGTTTGGCTTAAACAAGAAAATTCAAATTGAAATTTCGACAACAATATTCAATTACTGATTCGACGTTTCGTTTCGATACAATATTGTCAATTTGAGAAATACTTGTAATTTAAACGGTAGCGGTACAACCGGCCATAAATACTCTTGCTAAATTTTATAATTAAGGAATTGTATAGATAAAAATAATTATATCGTCACGGCATATTACCCACTTCTGGGTGTGCTAATCTGCTTTTTTCAGATATCGGTAATGATGATGATACATTCGAACCGTGCAGGCGCTTACCAAGCGTCATCCCACGGGCACTCATTGCATTCAAAGAAACAAAGGCAGCATGCAAATCTTTATGCTTGACTTAATAAATGTAACATTTTATAAAATATTCTTTTGTAAAATGTGTTGTAACAGAAGTTTTCATTCTTTCATTTTCAAAATTTTATATTTTTCACTGATAACAATTCTAAAATTAAAACAACTCGCAATTTTGCACAAATCGATGACACTCACATCAAAAACCATGATATTCCCTGTATTTCCTTTCCGTCTACTTTCAAGATGACCGCTTGAATTCATTTGATGTTTCAGGAATGAAATACATTCTTTAGTGGGCGACTGGTCGCACCTGAAGAACACAGTAGCCAACTTATTTTTAGGCGGGAACGACATAACTGAGTTGCCATCCGATGCAGACCATTTACCGAGAAGTCACGGTTTGCGCCATTTCAAAACACTCATATGGCTAAATCTTGACAACAACAAAATAAACAGAGTACATAAACATTCGTTTCCTACGGGGCTACAAACTTTAAGCATAGCTCACAATCTTTTAGATAATTTTCCTAGTGAGGTACTGACGGGCTTGCCACATCTACAGTGGCTCTATCTACGCGGGAATCACATAACTTATTTACCAGAACACACGTTCCCGAGAAGATTACGGTTAGAAAAAATTGACTTGAGTGAAAATTCCTTGAAAAGCCTGCCTCGTAATCCGTTCAACAATTCTGTTTATGTGAGGGACCTTAATTTAGCATTTAACAACATTAAAGTGCTTGCAGCTGAAAGTTTTCAAGGGTTAAAGTGTGGAAGAATCATTATGTCTTACAATGAAATAGAATCGTTGGATAGAAAAGCATTAGCAGGTTTACAAGATTCATTGGAATACTTAGATTTCGACCATAACAACATGGTTCACGTACCGCACGCCTTACACCATTTAACCCAATTGAAGTATTTATATTTATCGTCCAACCTCATTGCGGAAGTAGCCGAGCATTCTCTGCAGTCGTTATGTCCTAATTTGAAGGCATTAAGTCTCAGCGGGAACCGGTTAATTGCGATTCCAGTAGAAGCGCTTATGAATTGCAGCAGTATATCATACTTCAACATCGGTTATAATGAAATCTACGAAATATCCGAAACAGATTTCGAATGGGCTATAAATGTCAAGACGCTTTTGTTACGAAACAATAGGCTGACGCATCTGAAAGAAAAAACATTCGCCAACTTGAGAGCGCTAAAAGAACTAAGTTTAAGTTTTAATCCTCTTCGGTACGTGGACGCGAATGCCTTTGAAGGGCTCTTTGATCTTGACAGTCTGGAAATATCGTTCGGTTTTGATCGAGATGACTTCCCGCAAGACATACTTCGACCATTTATCAATCTCCAGTGGTTAACTTTGGATAATAACAACTTTAGAACAATTTCTGAACGCGCGCTGTTAACTCTCGGTCAGTTGCGCTATTTAAACTTGGAAAGTAATAGAATCGACATTATTCCAGTCAATTTATTCAAAGATTCTGCTCATCCTCATTTACGGGACATACGATTCTCTAACAATGATCTGCAAATTATTCTCTCAGAAACTTTCTCATCTTTGAATAGCTTGCAAACAATTATGCTCATTGGTAATCGGATTAAAATATTACAAAAGAACAGCTTCCATAACCTGACAAATCTAACAACTCTCATTCTCTCAAACAATTTGATAAATCTCATCGCAAATGAAGCTTTTTCCGACTTACCGGTATTGTCTCGACTTGATCTGCAAGAAAACAAACTCAGCGACTTCTCTTTTAAAGTGTTTGCAAACGTATCGATTTTGTCACCGCTCTTTCTTAACCTTAGTCGCAACTACATCACCTACTGTGAATCCGACAGTAAAATCGTAAATATCGAAGTTTTTGATTTAAAGTTCAACAGTTTGACAAACATCCCTCGCTGTCTGGAGAACGTTGCAGCACTGAGAAAACTTTTCTTGGACTTTAATAGCATCACTTCTTTAGGGCACAACGATTTCATGCATTTGACTTCTCTGGAAATACTGACATTGACAAAAAATGATATTAGTTATATTCATAAACACTCTTTCTTCGGTTTGCAGAATCTACAGATTTTGGATTTGGCAAAAAATAGAATATCCCAACTTCATGTCAGCCAATTTTCAACAATGCCGAGACTTCGAATATTGAATTTAAGTCACAATCGCTTAAAATACCTCCCTAAGGATATATTCTCGGGGACTGTTTTAGAAATGATGGATTTGAGCTATAACATTTTTAGCGTTATTCCTAGTTTAAACTTAATCGACATAGGGACCACTTTACGTCATTTACTTATAAACGCGAACAACATCGAACATATCGACAGCACAACTTTCCCTGATATTCCATTTCTACAGCATTTGGATCTCAGCAACAATAAACTAACGATCCTTCCCGATAACGTTTTCACTAGTTTGGGGTTATTACAGAAGTTAGATTTAAGCTCGAACTCTCTTCGTGCCAACTTTAAAGAACTATTCCACTACGCACAATCGCTGAAGGAGTTGCATTTGGCGAACACGGGGATCATAAATACTCCGCATCTACCACTGCCGAATTTAATTCATTTGAATTTGTCGTATAATAATATCCAGAGCATCAGCAGGGCTTCGGTGCAAGATCTAAGCAGACTTAAGTATCTTTATTTAAGTCACAATAAATTAACGACCATTCCGTCGCATGTATGGTCACATATGCCTCTTCTGAAATTGTTGGACTTATCTTTCAACCCTATTAAGGTGAGTTATGTAATAATATTTTTATTTTCTCAACACTTAAAGTAAAATTTATCGTTTTTATTTATAAAATTATTTAGGGACTAAATAAAGGCAAATTTCAAATAAAACTATATTTGAATCTTTATTATTTATTTTTCCAACAAAATAATTTTAATAAAGTTGACTCATTATGGCACAGTTAAACAAAGACAGCTCTTCCTATTAGATAAAGATAGGTGTAGAAAAAAAAAACACACTAATACGAGGGTCTTGCTAGAATTATTCAAAATAAGACATAACCGGGTGTCCCTTAAAAGCGGGGCACCCCTACTAGCTTCTTTATTTATATAGATATCTAAATGAAAATTTGTATGCGTAAACGTCTATAACATCATTTTTATGTAAAAATTATAAATATATCACTTCCGGTGTTCCGGTTTAATCGGAAGTGGCATCAACATTTTAAATGAGACATTCTGTGTATTTAAAATTTTTGAATTCTTGATGGCTGTGGCTTCATTTAAAACAATTGAGTCAATAAATGTCGATTTCTTAGGTCCTTTTAAATAACTGTTCTTTTATATAAAATATAGCGTTTTTAATCTTAGTACACATTCAATCTCATTTAGGTCATTAACTAACATGGTTATTAAGCATTAAATCGTAAAGATAATCACGTAATTATTTATATGAAAATGAAAAAGAATTTTTTATAAATATCCTCTAATAAAGTTTATTGATTTAAATATTTCACAAACAATAAACAAAATAAATTGTGTGGTATCACAAGTTTCATATTTCTATTTATATTCTATTTTATTAAATATTATTGCTAGTTCAGCCATAAATTTAGATAATTAATGTTATATGCACAACAGCCCGTACAATTTGGCCATTACATTTGCAGACAATTTAATATTGACCGTGGTATGCAAAATTGAATTTATCGTCCCAACTAGTATAACTAAATTAAACCGAAATTAATTTATTTTATAATTAAAATAATTGTTTAAAATATAGATTATTAAAAAGAAAAAAATAGAAAATTAAGAGCCCAGAAATTATTGATAAAAAAATACTTTGAAACTATTAAAATCGCATAATGCCTGAGTTGATCTTCTGAAATAAATACCGTCACTTTTCAATTTGCTATTACTTTATTTTAATCAACCTCGTTAAAATTGATTATATCTAATTTTAAATTTTGTTTCCAGGAAATAGTTATGGAAAGCTTCCACGGTCTCCACAGTTTGCAATATCTGCATCTCAACGGTTTACGTCATTTGAAGAAATTCGAAAGTAAAGCCCTTATGCAACTAAAACTAGTGTCCCTAACAATCAAAACTTGGCCAAATCTAGAAAACTTCAAACCTCAATTATGTTTACTGTTGGCAAACTTAACCAAACTTACAAAACTAAGATTATATTTCGAAGAATCCATCCTAGACGATCAGCTTACCTGTCTATCGAATAGAAAACTGAAGCATATCCAGATCTCCGGGCATAATTTAAAACATATCGATAGAGATGCGTTTGCGAAATTTACGAGAAATGCCGAGTTAACGATACAAATAACGGACACGCAGGTGGAGGAATTGCCGGCTGGTTTATTTGCGGGTGTGGATAAAATAGGACACCTTAGTATCGATTTGAGGAATAATTTGTTGACGTACTTGAGTCCGGATATATTTTACGCGAATGCCACAACGTGGAAGAACGTGGGGACCACCTTAATTTCAGGTAATGCGTACTACATTAATTAATACAATAATTTCTCTGTATTACTTTTATTTATTCATATTGTATTATTTCTCACATTAGTTGTTAAGGACTGGTTTATGATGAATTTAATTTATGAATTAACAATTTATAATTTAGATTTCATAGTATATTATTCAATAAGCATGTACAGCCCGATTCACAAAAAAAGTTTAAGCTAATCCTCATTTTTGGTTTAGCGAATTCTACTCTAATTTTGACAGTTTATATCTTAAAATATAGTCTAATATATTCCTACTATCTACCTTTATTGATAATATCATGAAAATTAAATTTTAAATACCGGAATAGAATGGAATAGAATAGAATATACTAATCCAAAAATGAGGATTTGCTTAAACTTTTTTGTGAATCGGGCTGGTAATGATTTACATCACTCACCTTTCGGTACGTAAAGCAAACTTCATTCTCATGATTAATAGCCATTACATGCGAATAGAATACTATACTTTATCCACTACTGCCAAATAATAATAATAATAATAATAATAATAATAATAATAATAATAATAATAATCAGTGACATATTTGTATTGAAAAATAACTAGAATTTTTTCACTGACAACTGCAAAAAACTTTTGTTTACAAGCATAGACAAATCTAGTTATCGTTGTAACAAAATTATGAAGTGATTTGACATTTAACAGAAAATCTTAAAACCGATAAATTCCAACGACTAGTTTTTAAACAATCATGATGCAAAACACTTGAAAATTCAACCATTGGGAACAGTATTATACTGAAAAATTTTTGGTTAAAAAAATATCGAATTGAATCCCTTTATTCTGATCACATGTGCGAAAGTAACCAATCAAAACAAACTTACACTGATAATTATCCTAAGACAATTATCAGTTATGTCATTAAGTTGCTAAGTAACAAACACTTTTTGACAGATAATTAAAGGTTAATTGTTTTAATTTGAAAATGACGTTTTGACAGTATGATAGTGAAAATAACGCTTCAATTAATAAAATACACACTCACACTAAAACACTCTATTATAAAAAAAAAATTAGAAAATATCATTCTATTATTATTATTACTATTAAACGTTTGTATAATAAAACTGAAATATGTCTCGGCATCTCGTACTGTCAATGTCAATCTTATTATCGTTACACACTTCACGCTAAACTATATTCATAGCTACTACTGACATCTATTGGGTGATTTTATAATTATAAAAATTCTGCTAAATACAAATTCTTCATAAATTTAATTAAAATTGCAAAAAAATTTCTCACCGAATACTCCTCGATCATTGATAAATACTTATAATTTTATCACACTTCCTCAAGCACGTTGCTTTTAGGTAACACCACCTCCGCCTTCGGCGTCCGGCTGTTACCAAGCAACGCGCTTTCGGTAACTGTCATAAAATTATTTCGTAATTATCAATGTCCTCGGGATATTATAGCTGATAAAACCCCGTTACCCCGATAATTTTTCGCTACCAAGTAAATAAACAGTTGTTATTGTTTATAACTGTCAGTGTGACAATTAATATGTCAAGTTTCATTTTGCGTTGTCTTTGGAATTTATCTCACCGAATACCACACGACCTCTCAGATGTTCTCAGATAAACTTTTATTTTTAAGCACTCATTTTTTTTTGCTTTTAAGCAAAATCACTCAAGTAAACTGACATTAGGTAAAACTCCTCCTCCTTCGGAGTCGGGATTTACCATGCAGTTTGCTTTCGTGTTTGATGCTAAGCAAAAAAAATTCGTGCAAAATAAAAATTTATCGATAAAATCAGGAGGTCTTGTGATATTACTTCTGATAATTCACTAATGGAACTTTGCCTTCTTATGTGGAAAAAATACTTATTAAAGTAATTTTGATCGTACTCTTTAAAAGGTAGGATTTGAATTTGACATAACGATTGAATAATTTGCATATTATTCCATCGAACTGTCAATATTAATCAATTAGCATGAGTAACGAAGGTCATTAGTTGATAAAAAGCATTTGAATTATGGGTATATTATTTGACAGTTGTGGATAAAAATATAAACTCACATAAAACGCATACGATTTACTAATTTAGAAATTTGAAATTTAAATTTGGAATATAACTATTATATTTTGTATTCCTAATGTAAATTTCAAATTCGACCAATCACAAGAAAGAACTATTAAACATGGCGGTAAGGTATAACTTTGCTTCATCAGTCAGCTGTCTTTTCTATTTGTGAGTTGTTGACATTTTGAAGATGGATTCACAGGATCAAATTGATCTTTTATTTTTTTCTTAATAAGCAGTTTTCGCGAACATCGTAATTTGTACGGCAAAGCAAATGAATTGTATAAAAATTGCATAATTACAATACAATGAGGGATAACAAGGAATTAAATGCATGCCACTCATACGAGTATATTTGAAGAATTGTTCATGATCTTATTAATTCACTTTCAGAAACAAACTATGATACTCCCTTTGACAAATCAATGTGTTCAGAGGCCTAACAGACCATCTACGTTTTTTAAGTTTGTGTTTGTTTTATTTCTTTATTTTAAAAATCAACAATAGTAGAAAACATTGGCGATATTAATAAATAATCATCTTCTTCATTAGCGTCTAACAAATTCATGGCTATGAAAATAAAATTGTAACGTAAAATCTAAACTGATAACTGGTGAAACATCAAACCAGAGAGAAAATTGTAAATTTTAAATCAAAATTTATAAATTAAATTCATTATAAACAAAGCCCTAAGACTTCTGGCTTGGTTGACGTGTTGAGACATTTAATTTATATATTTTTTTCAACCTCCTAATACGGAAGATGAGGTCATTGTTCTTGAAATACATTTACCGGATGTAACATGAAATGCGGACCACAGGCGTTTAACATCATGGGAAAACAGTTTATCTTTGAGCGAAAGTGGCCTATCAACTTAAGACACTAGTGCTTTAAATAAATTATTTAGATAATTAAATTCTGCTTCCATTTTAGTAATCATATTTTATATTTCACTTTTTGCAACCGAGAAAATAGAATTTCAAATTTAATAAAAGTTACTTTTTATAGTGTTAGTCACGCCATTGAAACAAAATTACAAAGAAGTACAAAAAAGTTTTTGTACTCATGCATTGAAATGTGTTGTTTCGCGTTGGCTCCGTAAGCAAAGTCAGAAACGTCCCAGGTCTCCACCAGAAAAGTTTGCGAGAAATTTAGGAAAAAACATTCCTATTTCTAAAGCATTTCTTAAAAAAATATATGTTTAATAAAGTAGAAGTATAGTTTCTCAAACACTCTTTTACTTAATAAATAAAAATTAGGAATATTTAATTTTAAATTATAAATTTAGTGCATTTGGTTCACAATATTGGCAACAATTTCTGCTTGGCGGCAGGATTTAACTGACTGTCGGCCGATTTCACCACCGATTCCTAAACCGTTGCCTAGCAAGGAATTTCCTAAATTTAAGAACTTCCTAAACTAATACTTATCCATATTGGATTTCGCCAAACAAAGCGATGCCTAGCTAGGAATTACTTACGTAGGCATCGGATTATTAGTTACTTTTGTGATATTATATTTGCACACTGGAAATAAATGAATAATTTTTATAATTTATGACATTTGTCATTTGTATTTGTCAACATTGACATTGGAAATTATGTGCAGATATTATTACGTTAAGGTATGCAAAATAATTATTTTTTAAAGAAATTTTCTTTACATATATATTTATAAATTTGTAGGTATTACAGAAGGGGAAAATATAAATGAAACAAAGATGAAAATGAACAAGAAGAAAATGTAAATGGCAAAATATAGAATAAATACACAATAAAAAAACAGAAACTGAATCCTATGATTTCAAGTAAAAATTTAAAATATGACAACAGTAACGCATATTTATGATATTTGGCTATGGCATTTTTGTAGAAACTATGAATAGGCTATTCCACGATATTTTTTTAAATTTTTTTTCTTGAAGTACATAAAAATATAAGACCACATGTGAAAGTCCGAGTTAAAAATTCCTCCAAATAAGCGAGATATTAAGATCCGAATTTTGAATTACCTTTGTGACGTAGGTAATGTGGATATACCAAAATGTTAAACAAATTACAAAATAATGTATATTTAAATTGTAATATTATAATTCATTATTAGAGACATAAAATAAATTATTATACTTAATTTTTATTTCACCTCTTTTCTCATTTTATAAAAACAAAGAAATTAGAACGTTACCCGAACAGCAACCGAACAGATCCGACACACCCGAAGAAGTATATTCTTAGTTAGGGCGGGGCTTCTCAAAACCGGAGGTCATACTTGGATCCTATTTGGTCAAACACTCGTGCACATGTCCTGCATCATCAAAAGCAAAACTCCCTGTGTCTTCTAGAAGAAATAATTTATAATAAAAGAAATATGGTTTTCCTTATCCTTTAACTATTATCGTTCATATTTTCAATAAACTTTTACTATTTTTGATTACTGTGGAATAGCCTATTTAATTATATGTGAATACCCATTGTAATTTCCCAAAATATAAATTAAGGAATAAAAACGATATGTAGTTACTAATTAATTTTATATTATATAAACTCGTATAGTTATATTAAATTTTGTTTTCTAATGAAATGGACATTTTTTTTCAAAACTATTTTTCATCACAGAATTCAAAATAATTTGTTCTTTCTTTTCTATCTTATGCAAGTCTTTCTATTTCTTCTTTATAATTATCAAAATATTCAATAAAATTGTACAATTTTCATTTTGAAGTGTCAGCTGTCAAACGTTAGGTAATGCTTAGCGATTTGGGCATCGGAAAACAGATACCTAGCTAAGTAATTCCTAAATCGAGATAGGCAATGCTTAGCGGTTGGTGAAAACGAAATTTTGCTAGGTAATGCCTATGTGGTGCACATTGGGTACATAGGCATTACTTAAATTTTAGGAATCGGTGGTGAAATTGGCCATGTGTGTCTGATTATTCTTCTATGTCCCATACTCAAACATTAGTCGATCATCAAACTCTGCTATTCTTCAAAATACATACTACCCCATTGTGTGGTCTCTTTTTAGGTGGTCTCCTAGTATCCCAAAACCCGTGGAAATGCGGCTGCCACCTAACGTGGCTATCCCACTGGCTTCGTCGTTGGGCGCGGGAAAGTCTGCAGTCCCACACGGCCCCTGTGGATACAGCCAGTCGCGTAGCAGAGCTGGTCCAGGAGGCCCAGTGTGTAGACCGCGCTGGAGGAAGCGTGCCCATCGTGCAGCTCTCGCCCGAAGACATGAGCTGTCATGCGAGTGCCCTCAGTGCTGCGACCCTGCATAGGACTTCCTTGCTACTGGCTATACTCGCCACCCTCCTCACGAACTTGTAATAAGTGAAACTGTGATACGGAAGTTATGAACCCTCCTCATTTGTGTGATTTTTTACTCTCATGAGAAAGGGAAGATGTTCGTGGAAAAGATAAGTATATACGGTATTGGCCATAAATGTAGCAACTTTCATAAACTTTCAATTACAGCAGAACCTCGATTATTCGTGCGCGCGGGAGTTTTATCTGGACCCCCCCCCCCCTTCACCACTCTAAATAAGTAAAATAAATACAAGAAAATGTTTTATATATTAAACAACGAAAAATACAATAAAATTTACAAGGTGGAACAAATTCGAGTTCCTTATATGAATAACTTTCTTATTAAGTATGCTACAAAAAATTAATGTATGGGCCATCCAGCGAATCAAGCGGTTTTCGTCTTAAATACAATATCACAAGAAATAATGACGTCATATGTTAAAAAGTTTACATGAGCATGTAAAACGGATTAAAATATGATCTGTGGGTTGCCTTCATAAACCCAAATCTTTCTTAAAAAGCTAACACGTCTGGTATAATTTTTTTCCAGCGAAATCCAATTTTATTTAAAATATTCTGAACGATACTGCTTACGCCGTTATAAATACTTCATTCTTGTAGTATATACAACAAACTATCTAGTAAGTAAGTAAGAGTCCACCAATCTGTATTTCATTTTCAAAATAAGTCAATAAATTAACTACAAGCTCTTGAATTTGACATGACAGAGCATTTGACATTTTGTCAATGTACAACGAAACCAAAAACAAAATGAAATCACAATACAGGTTGAAAAGTATAATATAGACATAATATTTAGTAATATACATTTTCAGAATTACCAATATTAAAAAAATATAATCAAACGTCATTTTGCAAAAAATTACAAAATTTTACTTAATAATAAAATATCCAAATATAATTATTTCTATTAAAGGTGTCAAATACATAATAATAATGAAAAAAACAATAAAATACGGTTAATAAAATATATTTAAAAAAATAAAGAAAATTTCAAAAATCCCTAAACGATGACGTAAACCGCTTGATTCGCTGGATAGCCATAGGTCTTTATGGACTAAATTTTTGAGACAATTATAATAGGCACCATAGGAATTTTCGATCGTCTTTTGTTTTTAAACTACATACTAAAACTTGATTTTCGCTTATTTTGAAAATACCTCATATCTCGCTTATTATAAAAGATAAAGAAAAAATGTATAGATAATTTTTTAACTGTTTTTTACTTCGAATAACGTGATGTAATTAGATTTTTTTTATAGTTAATAATTCTCGAGATATAACACAAACATATTATTTTTGAAACATGAACATATCTTATATTTTATAAGCTTTTGAACGATGTATAACAAGTCTACATTCGTTTATTTTAAACATACGTAAAACTGGAAATATTATTTTTTTGTGAAAAAAATTTTATTTATAAAGAAACAAATGAAAAAATTAATTACAGATCAAAAATTCCTGTGATGCTTATTAAAGTTATCTGAAAACGTTGGCCCATTAACGGCCGGTTTTTCAATATATGGTTAAAATTTTAACTAAGAGTTAAATAAACAAAACTGAAACGAAATGGACTGTCAAATAACAGATTTATCATTGCTGTCAACAAAACGATGTAATATTGTTTACTTAACTAAAAGTTAAAATTTTAACCAGAGATTGCAAAACCGGTCCTTAGACCTACATCAATTTTTTTGTAGCGTGCTTAATAAGAAAGTTTTTCATATAAAGAACTCGAAATTTGTTCCACTCTGTATATAAGAACGTGGCCAAATTCAAATTATCATAAAAATAATACAAAACATGCAATCCATCTTATTTAATAAATATAGTAATAGAAAATAATTTGAAATATGCAACTTTTCATTCATAAAAGGTTGTAGTATTAAAATTACTAAAATCCAGGCTAAAACGATGCAGAGAAGTAATAAATTCTGATTAAAAATTCTAATTTTCATATCAATTTTTAAGATAGTTGCCAATCTTTATGTCCAGAGAAAAATAAAAGTTATACAAATAAGATAAAGTTTATTAATTGTTATTTTAATGTAGAATAAACTTTTTTCAAAGCAACATTAATCCCATAATTTGTTTTTAAAATCCCCCTTCTTATTTGAGAGTAATTGAATAATTTTAAAAGTTGTTATATTTGTAGTCAATCTGTAAGTGTAAGTTTTTTTGCTGTCTTGATTAAATACATAATTTACAACAGAGTTATCTATTCGTTGATACATTTGCTATTTTTGATGCCTAGCAAAAACGAATTTAAAGGAAAATATGTTCCAGTTTTATTAATTAATTTAAAATCAGTTCTTACCTTATCTTCTCCATAAACTAACCCTTTCTCAAATACTCGTACTTGTATAAAATGATTGTACAAATCTATTTTACAATCTAAAAAATTGAACGAAACATTTGCACCAATATTTTTCATCTTTTCAGTTGAGTTTTCTACATGATGGTGTGTGTTCATATATATTACAAGTAATATAACAAATATCTATTTTAACTTTTCTTTCTGAACATATAAATGGACTCACCACACAAACATGTAATTAACTAAATATTATTTTTTTTATTTTTACATATCCAAAGAGATGTACGGTAATTTATTTTCATTTACAATTTTGAATTGAAAATTTGCTACATATATATCTGTATTCTTTAAATGTATTTAATTATCTTTATATGTATTGTCTTTATGCTGAAGCAAATTTTCAATTTAATATTTACTGTTTTTTTTTATCCTGTGCATCTCAATGGCCAAAGAACACTGAGGTTTTCAATCTATAATTATGTAGTGTTATTAATGCGCATTTTTCGTACTAGGTCAGTTTGGTATAAAATATAAAGTGAATTTAGGGATCTAATGGTTTAAAATAAAATTACAGTTTAATTTTTTAAAGGTCATCCTAGAATTGTGTGAGTTAAGAATTAAGATTTTAGCTTCACCAATTTTTTAACTGTTTATTATTCAATATAAGCTTGACAGACAGAACAGTATTTTACTTTTAATTTTAGTACTTGTAAAAACTGTTACCTAAGCTCATAATGGATATTAAAATAATGTTCTCTACTATTTATTAAACTGAGTAGTTTTATTAGAAAACCATTAAGTTCATATAGCTCGCTCTATACAAACTGTGTACCTAATGTTCAACATATCAAAGTAAATTTTATGCCATTAATAATACTACTTTTGTTGCTCAAATTACATTTATAATAAGTATCGCAAACTGTTAAAATTTAATATTTTAAATCAATTTGTACATATTAAGTATAAAATTATAATGTAATAGAATAAAATTTTGATATCTACATGAAAAGAAAATATAGTTGATTATTTTTCTGTATAGAAACATGGGGAATAATTTTTAATATTTATGTTTATTGTTTAATTTTAGCAATTTTTATTTTTAAAGTTTGTATATTATTGTTTTTTTATTGATCATGAAAATATTGTGATTATGTGTGTAAATAATATTTTATTTGTTATAGATACATGTTGAAATAATCCAGATGAAATTCTTTACGACCAAAGTTGAGCCGTTATGGTTCTTTACAAACTTATTTTACGTATAAACTGAAAAGTAAGAGTATTTTAAGTTTATAGATCTAATTTCGGTTTACAAAATTCAAAATGAAGAACTGAAAGAATTTATTACAATTTATTAGGTACTAATTATTTTATTTATTTTGTTTAATTTTACATCTAGCCGCCTCTGTGATCGATCGTGTAGAGGCAGCGCTCAAGCGACATTCACCGCTCGGGAAGGGTTGTACACACCAAGCGACAGGAGACGGTAACTACAACATTGGACGAAGATAATAACGGATTTTTTATAAGAATAAATAAATAAAAGAGTAGTTTATTTACCTTTCCTATGTAATTACAAAAGAGACAAGGAGATATCCTAATATATAAAGATTTTTCCGAATATTCCTATCCTATTCTTTATTATTAAGTTTTCTAGGTACGAAAATACCCATCCAATAAGAATCAGCCCTTTGAAAAAGAGCTGAGGGCGTATTTAAGTCCTTGGGTAAAATTTAACCACGGATTTCAATTATTCAAATCCAAGTAAACATTAACAACACTTGTCCAGCCCTTTTAGATCCAGAATTAGCGCAAGCATTTCGCCACAAATTTGAAGGGCAAATATATTGTAAACCAGAGAGTTTTCATCAGTTCTGTGCAGGCCAATGAAAAGAGCGGGTTCAAAACCTCTATATACGCTATACGATAATACTAAAGGGTCTTTAGCCCTATAAATTAATGAATTTAATCGTTAGGCATATCGGAAAAATATGAGGGTTAGTATTTTGGAAACGGCTGGGTTTTCAGCGATTTCCTTGAAATTTCACGTTCTCTTAGCATCCATTAAAAAACAGGGGTCCTAGAATAATATATAAAAAAGTTGAACATCAGAACATCTCATTTTTTTTAAATCACGTCACATGTTTTTGTTGTACAGAATTGAAGTCGTAGATATTCCCATTAATTATATATACTACGTACGTAGTATAAATCAATGATATTACTTATAAAAATATTAAATCGAATCATTTCAGGTTAGTTTTTCTATAATATTTTCTTAATTTTAAAATGGCATTTTACAACATTTATTAATATGCATTATACAGTACTCATGGCTTATTTCCTTTGTAAATGTTGTATAAATACATACTGCCCTGTCTGTTGTTGTGTTTTACCCTGAAATAAATAAAGGGTTGTTAAATAAAAAATTGTATTACTTTAAGTATTGTATATTTGTAATGCATTGTTGTCTTTATTGTGTACGTAGCTTAAATTGCATTTATTCTTTGTATTCTATTAAATAAATATACTTACCCTTGTCCTGAAAATTTATAAATAGGGATGTTTAAATAAAAGTTTGTATAAATTTTAATTGTATTTATTGTTTATTTGTATTTTACCTTATTGTATATCATGTAACTACCCTTAACGTATAATATTTTTATACAATAAAATATAAATTAAAATATAATTGATTATTTTTTATACCTAGATTACTTAGTTCTTAAGACGACCGACAGATGGCAGCAGTTGTCGAAAAGCATTGCGCCTAAGAGGCATTTGTTTTGATGCGTAAATGTGCGGTGCGGGAAGGGGGAAGGTGCCCATATGTGGTGTTTTGTTCGTTGCAGGTTTGTAGGAGATAAAATGCACTTGTCAACAGATAAATTTATGAAAAATTTGTAATGAGGACGTAAATGCTTTATAAAAGCCTTATTTTATAAATAAGGAAAAAAATGTGACTATTTTCCGTATATGTTACTATTTAAAAAATATTATGTTTGTATTATCTCGAAAAATTTTAAGTTTTGAAAAAACTAATTTCGACCCTTTTGTTAATGTATACAAAAAATTATCTAAACATTTTTTCTCTATATTTCATAATAAGTGAGATAATCGAAAATTTCTGTGCTGCCTATTAAAGTTGTCTCAAAAAGTTGGTCCGTAAAGACCCCATATGTAGTGTGCGTAATAATAATAATTAATAATAATAATAATAATAATAATAATAATAAGAGAATTTTTCATATAAGGAACTCGAATTTGTCCAACCCTGCATATTTTTTGGCAAAAAAAACGAACTTTCACCTTTTTTTGGGTGTGGAAATTAGAAAAAAAATCATAACTACTGTACTTGTCGAAATTAAATTTTTATATTAAGTTTATTATACGCATCTTAAGCCATAGATTCTAGAGCCGTAGAGAAAAAAACTGAAACTTTTATTTTTCAAATATATAAATTGAATTATGTATATACCCAAATTTTGGTTGCAAAAGTTGTCTCTCTAACGGCGCTATGAATTTTTGAAATTTTTAAATATCATTCGCGAATTACGTAAGATCTAACCGCTAATTCACAATTCGGACGCCGGATTCGTACTCCTTGGCGTTGAATTAAGGGGATGCCATGTCTAACTCAATTTTTTTCCCCCGGTCGAAACTTAAAACCCTGGACTTTCACCTTAATTTGGGTGTAGAAATCATAACTACTCTATTTATCAAAATTAAATTATCATATTAAATCCATCGTACGCAGCTTAAGACATAGATTTTAAATATAGCATTTTTAAGTTTGCATGTTTGTCCATTTTTGGATCAATTTTTAATACCCAAAAGTGAGTAGAGATAAAATTTTTAAACTTTTATTTTTGAAATCTACGGATTAAATTATGCACATAGCCAAATTTTGGTTGCAAAAAAAAACTTTTTGACTCCGATTTGTTTCAAATTCGGTATACGTAAACTAGGGGTTGATATTAGGGTAGTTATGCAAGTCTAAAGTGGGTTATTGGAAATTGTTAGAAACGTATATTATTGTAAAGTCAATGAACTGTGTTTAATAATGATTTTCTTTATGATTACGGTTTCAACAAAGGGTCAAGGACCACTTAAGGACATCCCAGGATATATCTATAAAAACTTTTTCAAAATAAATGTACTTATGTAGAAAAAAGTGTTATAGCTTCAAAACTATAAAAGCTAGAAGGGACAGGCAAGTTTTATTTCAATAATTACGACTCGTAGAACACGAATTCGACGTCAGTTTTAAAATATGAGAATTTTTCGTATTCCTGTTATCCTGATACCATCAAAACCGTGAAAAATTAGGGAGTTATTCAACTCTAAAGTGGGTTATTGGAAATAATGGGAAAACTATAGACTTTAGGGGAAAGTTTTATTAGGATTTTTTGTTACAAATTAAATTCTAAACAACTTATATTTGACACATTTTTTTCTCCGACTTTTCTTTTTCGAGATACATATAATGTATTTTTAGTATTATATAATAATGTAAATTATATGTGTATTATAAATTATATAATAAAAGGACAGAATATATCATAATTTAAATTTATCTTTTAAATTCTTATTATACCTACCCTTTTTGTTTATCCCTTTAAATAATGAAATAAGAGCACTTACATAACAAAGGGTCTTATTTGACCTCAAATTCGTAATCAGCGAGTCCAAATTAGTCTATTAAAATTTATTCGACTTTTCTAGCCGTATTAATAATGGAGTTATCAAAGGTCACCCCCTAAGATCTGTTAAGGGTAAATATATCAAAAACTAAATAGTTTTAAGCAATTCTGTGCAGACCAATCGAAAGAGCGGCTTTAAATCTACCCGATACGCTAGTTTCCAACCCTTCATTCCTTTAATCAGACAAATTAGGGCAAAATAATCCCCCAAAAACTTTAGGGGCTGATATCTCGGAAACGGCTAGGATTTCAGCGATTTCCTTGAAATTTTGCGTTCCCCACGGATACCCTTTGAGAAATAGGGGTCGTAGAACAACATATTTAAGTTTCAAGGACGTAGGGCCAAGGGTTTAGAAATGGCTTATTTGACAGCTTTTTTTCTTGCGTTATTGACAAAAAATATTGCTAAAAATCGTCATTTTTAAAAATTTCTAGAGCCCGTGTTTATTGCCCTTTTGTCACCAAATTTTGGAAACATACTATCCTCGACCTGTACTATCCATAAACCATAGTTTAAACAACGCGCCTTCACCTTAATTTGGGTGTGGAACATAGAAAAAAAATCATAACTACTGTATTTATTGAAATTAAATTTTCATATTAAGTCTATTGTATGTATCTTGAGCCGTAGATTCCAAAAATTGCATTTTTAAGTTCGTATATCTACCCATTTTCGGGTCAATTTTTAATACCCAAAAGTGGGTGGAGATACAAAACTGAAACACTTATATTTAAAATCTACTGATTTAATTATGCATATAACCAAATTTTGGTTGTAAAAGCTGTCTCTATAAGGGCGCTATGATTTTTTGAAATTTTCACATATCATTCGTGAATTACGTAAGATCTAACCGTTACATCACAATTTGGACGCCGGATTCGTAATCCTCGGGGTCGAATTAAGGGGATGCCATGTCTAACTCAATTTTTTTTCCCACAATCGAAACTAAAAACCATGGACTAAAGCCTTGAGGTTTTTTTGGCAAAAAAAACTTTTTGACTCCGATTTGCTTCAAATTTGGTATACGTATACTAGGGACAAAGGTCTAATGAATAGCGAAATCTGAGCATATAGGGGTTGATATTAGGGGAGTTATTCAACTCTAAAGTGGGTTATTGGAAATAATGGGAAAACTATAGACTTTAGGGGAAAGTTTTATTAGGATTTTTTGTTACAAATTAAATTCTAAACAACTTATATTTGACACATTTTTTTTTCCGACTTTTCTTTTTCGAGATACATATAATGTATTTTTAGTATTATATAATAATGTAAATTATATGTGTATTATAAATTATATAATAAAAGGACAGAATATATCATAATTTAAATTTATCTTTTAAATTCTTATTATACCTACCCTTTTTGTTTATCCCTTTAAATAATGAAATAAGAGCACTTACATAACAAAGGGTCTTATTTGACCTCAAATTCGTAATCAGCGAGTCCAAATTAGTCTATTAAAATTTATTCGACTTTTCTAGCCGTATTAATAATGGAGTTATCAAAGGTCACCCCCTAAGATCTGTTAAGGGTAAATATATCAAAAACTAAATAGTTTTAAGCAATTCTGTGCAGACCAATCGAAAGAGCGGCTTTAAATCTACCCGATACGCTAGTTTCCAACCCTTCATTCCTTTAATCAGACAAATTAGGGCAAAATAATCCCCCAAAAACTTTAGGGGCTGATATCTCGGAAACGGCTAGGATTTCAGCGATTTCCTTGAAATTTTGCGTTCCCCTCGGATACCCTTTGAGAAATAGGGGTCGTAGAACAACATATTTAAGTTTCAAGGACGTAGGGCCAAGGGTTTAGAAATGGCTTATTTGACAGCTTTTTTTCTTGCGTTATTGACAAAAAATATTGCTAAAAATCGTCATTTTTAAAAATTTCTAGAGCCCGTGTTTATTGCCCTTTTGTCACCAAATTTTGGAAACATACTATCCTCGACCTGTACTATCCATAAACCATAGTTTAAACAACGCGCCTTCACCTTAATTTGGGTGTGGAACATAGAAAAAAAATCATAACTACTGTATTTATTGAAATTAAATTTTCATATTAAGTCTATTGTATGTATCTTGAGCCGTAGATTCCAAAAATTGCATTTTTAAGTTCGTATATCTACCCATTTTCGGGTCAATTTTTAATACCCAAAAGTGGGTGGAGATACAAAACTGAAACACTTATATTTAAAATCTACTGATTTAATTATGCATATAACCAAATTTTGGTTGTAAAAGCTGTCTCTATAAGGGCGCTATGATTTTTTGAAATTTTCACATATCATTCGTGAATTACGTAAGATCTAACCGTTACATCACAATTTGGACGCCGGATTCGTAATCCTCGGGGTCGAATTAAGGGGATGCCATGTCTAACTCAATTTTTTTTCCCACAATCGAAACTAAAAACCATGGACTAAAGCCTTGAGGTTTTTTTGGCAAAAAAAACTTTTTGACTCCGATTTGCTTCAAATTTGGTATACGTATACTAGGGACAAAGGTCTAATGAATAGCGAAATCTGAGCATATAGGGGTTGATATTAGGGGAGTTATTCAACTCTAAAGTGGGTTATTGGAAATAATGGGAAAACTATAGACTTTAGGGGAAAGTTTTATTAGGATTTTTTGTTACAAATTAAATTCTAAACAACTTATATTTGACACATTTTTTTCTCCGACTTTTCTTTTTCGAGATACATATAATGTATTTTTAGTATTATATAATAATGTAAATTATATGTGTATTATAAATTATATAATAAAAGGACAGAATATATCATAATTTAAATTTATCTTTTAAATTCTTATTATACCTACCCTTTTTGTTTATCCCTTTAAATAATGAAATAAGAGCACTTACATAACAAAGGGTCTTATTTGACCTCAAATTCGTAATCAGCGAGTCCAAATTAGTCTATTAAAATTTATTCGACTTTTCTAGCCGTATTAATAATGGAGTTATCAAAGGTCACCCCCTAAGATCTGTTAAGGGTAAATATATCAAAAACTAAATAGTTTTAAGCAATTCTGTGCAGACCAATCGAAAGAGCGGCTTTAAATCTACCCGATACGCTAGTTTCCAACCCTTCATTCCTTTAATCAGACAAATTAGGGCAAAATAATCCCCCAAAAACTTTAGGGGCTGATATCTCGGAAACGGCTAGGATTTCAGCGATTTCCTTGAAATTTTGCGTTCCCCTCGGATACCCTTTGAGAAATAGGGGTCGTAGAACAACATATTTAAGTTTCAAGGACGTAGGGCCAAGGGTTTAGAAATGGCTTATTTGACAGCTTTTTTTCTTGCGTTATTGACAAAAAATATTGCTAAAAATCGTCATTTTTAAAAATTTCTAGAGCCCGTGTTTATTGCCCTTTTGTCACCAAATTTTGGAAACATACTATCCTCGACCTGTACTATCCATAAACCATAGTTTAAACAACGCGCCTTCACCTTAATTTGGGTGTGGAACATAGAAAAAAAATCATAACTACTGTATTTATTGAAATTAAATTTTCATATTAAGTCTATTGTATGTATCTTGAGCCGTAGATTCCAAAAATTGCATTTTTAAGTTCGTATATCTACCCATTTTCGGGTCAATTTTTAATACCCAAAATTGGGTGGAGATACAAAACTGAAACACTTATATTTAAAATCTACTGATTTAATTATGCATATAACCAAATTTTGGTTGTAAAAGCTGTCTCTATAAGGGCGCTATGATTTTTTGAAATTTTCACATATCATTCGTGAATTACGTAAGATCTAACCGTTACATCACAATTTGGACGCCGGATTCGTAATCCTCGGGGTCGAATTAAGGGGATGCCATGTCTAACTCAATTTTTTTTCCCACAATCGAAACTAAAAACCATGGACTAAAGCCTTGAGGTTTTTTTGGCAAAAAAAAACTTTTTGACTCCGATTTGCTTCAAATTTGGTATACGTATACTAGGGACAAAGGTCTAATGAATAGCGAAATCTGAGCATATAGGGGTTGATATTAGGGGAGTTATTCAACTCTAAAGTGGGTTATTGGAAATAATGGGAAAACTATAGACTTTAGGGGAAAGTTTTATTAGGATTTTTTGTTACAAATTAAATTCTAAACAACTTATATTTGACACATTTTTTTTCCGACTTTTCTTTTTCGAGATACATATAATGTATTTTTAGTATTATATAATAATGTAAATTATATGTGTATTATAAATTATATAATAAAAGGACAGAATATATCATAATTTAAATTTATCTTTTAAATTCTTATTATACCTACCCTTTTTGTTTATCCCTTTAAATAATGAAATAAGAGCACTTACATAACAAAGGGTCTTATTTGACCTCAAATTCGTAATCAGCGAGTCCAAATTAGTCTATTAAAATTTATTCGACTTTTCTAGCCGTATTAATAATGGAGTTATCAAAGGTCACCCCCTAAGATCTGTTAAGGGTAAATATATCAAAAACTAAATAGTTTTAAGCAATTCTGTGCAGACCAATCGAAAGAGCGGCTTTAAATCTACCCGATACGCTAGTTTCCAACCCTTCATTCCTTTAATCAGACAAATTAGGGCAAAATAATCCCCCAAAAACTTTAGGGGCTGATATCTCGGAAACGGCTAGGATTTCAGCGATTTCCTTGAAATTTTGCGTTCCCCTCGGATACCCTTTGAGAAATAGGGGTCGTAGAACAACATATTTAAGTTTCAAGGACGTAGGGCCAAGGGTTTAGAAATGGCTTATTTGACAGCTTTTTTTCTTGCGTTATTGACAAAAAATATTGCTAAAAATCGTCATTTTTAAAAATTTCTAGAGCCCGTGTTTATTGCCCTTTTGTCACCAAATTTTGGAAACATACTATCCTCGACCTGTACTATCCATAAACCATAGTTTAAACAACGCGCCTTCACCTTAATTTGGGTGTGGAACATAGAAAAAAAATCATAACTACTGTATTTATTGAAATTAAATTTTCATATTAAGTCTATTGTATGTATCTTGAGCCGTAGATTCCAAAAATTGCATTTTTAAGTTCGTATATCTACCCATTTTCGGGTCAATTTTTAATACCCAAAAGTGGGTGGAGATACAAAACTGAAACACTTATATTTAAAATCTACTGATTTAATTATGCATATAACCAAATTTTGGTTGTAAAAGCTGTCTCTATAAGGGCGCTATGATTTTTTGAAATTTTCACATATCATTCGTGAATTACGTAAGATCTAACCGTTACATCACAATTTGGACGCCGGATTCGTAATCCTCGGGGTCGAATTAAGGGGATGCCATGTCTAACTCAATTTTTTTTCCCACAATCGAAACTAAAAACCATGGACTAAAGCCTTGAGGTTTTTTTGGCAAAAAAAACTTTTTGACTCCGATTTGCTTCAAATTTGGTATACGTATACTAGGGACAAAGGTCTAATGAATAGCGAAATCTGAGCATATAGGGGTTGATATTAGGGGAGTTATTCAACTCTAAAGTGGGTTATTGGAAATAATGGGAAAACTATAGACTTTAGGGGAAAGTTTTATTAGGATTTTTTGTTACAAATTAAATTCTAAACAACTTATATTTGACACATTTTTTTTTCCGACTTTTCTTTTTCGAGATACATATAATGTATTTTTAGTATTATATAATAATGTAAATTATATGTGTATTATAAATTATATAATAAAAGGACAGAATATATCATAATTTAAATTTATCTTTTAAATTCTTATTATACCTACCCTTTTTGTTTATCCCTTTAAATAATGAAATAAGAGCACTTACATAACAAAGGGTCTTATTTGACCTCAAATTCGTAATCAGCGAGTCCAAATTAGTCTATTAAAATTTATTCGACTTTTCTAGCCGTATTAATAATGGAGTTATCAAAGGTCACCCCCTAAGATCTGTTAAGGGTAAATATATCAAAAACTAAATAGTTTTAAGCAATTCTGTGCAGACCAATCGAAAGAGCGGCTTTAAATCTACCCGATACGCTAGTTTCCAACCCTTCATTCCTTTAATCAGACAAATTAGGGCAAAATAATCCCCCAAAAACTTTAGGGGCTGATATCTCGGAAACGGCTAGGATTTCAGCGATTTCCTTGAAATTTTGCGTTCCCCTCGGATACCCTTTGAGAAATAGGGGTCGTAGAACAACATATTTAAGTTTCAAGGACGTAGGGCCAAGGGTTTAGAAATGGCTTATTTGACAGCTTTTTTTCTTGCGTTATTGACAAAAAATATTGCTAAAAATCGTCATTTTTAAAAATTTCTAGAGCCCGTGTTTATTGCCCTTTTGTCACCAAATTTTGGAAACATACTATCCTCGACCTGTACTATCCATAAACCATAGTTTAAACAACGCGCCTTCACCTTAATTTGGGTGTGGAACATAGAAAAAAAATCATAACTACTGTATTTATTGAAATTAAATTTTCATATTAAGTCTATTGTATGTATCTTGAGCCGTAGATTCCAAAAATTGCATTTTTAAGTTCGTATATCTACCCATTTTCGGGTCAATTTTTAATACCCAAAAGTGGGTGGAGATACAAAACTGAAACACTTATATTTAAAATCTACTGATTTAATTATGCATATAACCAAATTTTGGTTGTAAAAGCTGTCTCTATAAGGGCGCTATGATTTTTTGAAATTTTCACATATCATTCGTGAATTACGTAAGATCTAACCGTTACATCACAATTTGGACGCCGGATTCGTAATCCTCGGGGTCGAATTAAGGGGATGCCATGTCTAACTCAATTTTTTTTCCCACAATCGAAACTAAAAACCATGGACTAAAGCCTTGAGGTTTTTTTGGCAAAAAAAACTTTTTGACTCCGATTTGCTTCAAATTTGGTATACGTATACTAGGGACAAAGGTCTAATGAATAGCGAAATCTGAGCATATAGGGGTTGATATTAGGGGAGTTATTCAACTCTAAAGTGGGTTATTGGAAATAATGGGAAAACTATAGACTTTAGGGGAAAGTTTTATTAGGATTTTTTGTTACAAATTAAATTCTAAACAACTTATATTTGACACATTTTTTTCTCCGACTTTTCTTTTTCGAGATACATATAATGTATTTTTAGTATTATATAATAATGTAAATTATATGTGTATTATAAATTATATAATAAAAGGACAGAATATATCATAATTTAAATTTATCTTTTAAATTCTTATTATACCTACCCTTTTTGTTTATCCCTTTAAATAATGAAATAAGAGCACTTACATAACAAAGGGTCTTATTTGACCTCAAATTCGTAATCAGCGAGTCCAAATTAGTCTATTAAAATTTATTCGACTTTTCTAGCCGTATTAATAATGGAGTTATCAAAGGTCACCCCCTAAGATCTGTTAAGGGTAAATATATCAAAAACTAAATAGTTTTAAGCAATTCTGTGCAGACCAATCGAAAGAGCGGCTTTAAATCTACCCGATACGCTAGTTTCCAACCCTTCATTCCTTTAATCAGACAAATTAGGGCAAAATAATCCCCCAAAAACTTTAGGGGCTGATATCTCGGAAACGGCTAGGATTTCAGCGATTTCCTTGAAATTTTGCGTTCCCCTCGGATACCCTTTGAGAAATAGGGGTCGTAGAACAACATATTTAAGTTTCAAGGACGTAGGGCCAAGGGTTTAGAAATGGCTTATTTGACAGCTTTTTTTCTTGCGTTATTGACAAAAAATATTGCTAAAAATCGTCATTTTTAAAAATTTCTAGAGCCCGTGTTTATTGCCCTTTTGTCACCAAATTTTGGAAACATACTATCCTCGACCTGTACTATCCATAAACCATAGTTTAAACAACGCGCCTTCACCTTAATTTGGGTGTGGAACATAGAAAAAAAATCATAACTACTGTATTTATTGAAATTAAATTTTCATATTAAGTCTATTGTATGTATCTTGAGCCGTAGATTCCAAAAATTGCATTTTTAAGTTCGTATATCTACCCATTTTCGGGTCAATTTTTAATACCCAAAAGTGGGTGGAGATACAAAACTGAAACACTTATATTTAAAATCTACTGATTTAATTATGCATATAACCAAATTTTGGTTGTAAAAGCTGTCTCTATAAGGGCGCTATGATTTTTTGAAATTTTCACATATCATTCGTGAATTACGTAAGATCTAACCGTTACATCACAATTTGGACGCCGGATTCGTAATCCTCGGGGTCGAATTAAGGGGATGCCATGTCTAACTCAATTTTTTTTCCCACAATCGAAACTAAAAACCATGGACTAAAGCCTTGAGGTTTTTTTGGCAAAAAAAACTTTTTGACTCCGATTTGCTTCAAATTTGGTATACGTATACTAGGGACAAAGGTCTAATGAATAGCGAAATCTGAGCATATAGGGGTTGATATTAGGGGAGTTATTCAACTCTAAAGTGGGTTATTGGAAATAATGGGAAAACTATAGACTTTAGGGGAAAGTTTTATTAGGATTTTTTGTTACAAATTAAATTCTAAACAACTTATATTTGACACATTTTTTTTCCGACTTTTCTTTTTCGAGATACATATAATGTATTTTTAGTATTATATAATAATGTAAATTATATGTGTATTATAAATTATATAATAAAAGGACAGAATATATCATAATTTAAATTTATCTTTTAAATTCTTATTATACCTACCCTTTTTGTTTATCCCTTTAAATAATGAAATAAGAGCACTTACATAACAAAGGGTCTTATTTGACCTCAAATTCGTAATCAGCGAGTCCAAATTAGTCTATTAAAATTTATTCGACTTTTCTAGCCGTATTAATAATGGAGTTATCAAAGGTCACCCCCTAAGATCTGTTAAGGGTAAATATATCAAAAACTAAATAGTTTTAAGCAATTCTGTGCAGACCAATCGAAAGAGCGGCTTTAAATCTACCCGATACGCTAGTTTCCAACCCTTCATTCCTTTAATCAGACAAATTAGGGCAAAATAATCCCCCAAAAACTTTAGGGGCTGATATCTCGGAAACGGCTAGGATTTCAGCGATTTCCTTGAAATTTTGCGTTCCCCTCGGATACCCTTTGAGAAATAGGGGTCGTAGAACAACATATTTAAGTTTCAAGGACGTAGGGCCAAGGGTTTAGAAATGGCTTATTTGACAGCTTTTTTTCTTGCGTTATTGACAAAAAATATTGCTAAAAATCGTCATTTTTAAAAATTTCTAGAGCCCGTGTTTATTGCCCTTTTGTCACCAAATTTTGGAAACATACTATCCTCGACCTGTACTATCCATAAACCATAGTTTAAACAACGCGCCTTCACCTTAATTTGGGTGTGGAACATAGAAAAAAAATCATAACTACTGTATTTATTGAAATTAAATTTTCATATTAAGTCTATTGTATGTATCTTGAGCCGTAGATTCCAAAAATTGCATTTTTAAGTTCGTATATCTACCCATTTTCGGGTCAATTTTTAATACCCAAAAGTGGGTGGAGATACAAAACTGAAACACTTATATTTAAAATCTACTGATTTAATTATGCATATAACCAAATTTTGGTTGTAAAAGCTGTCTCTATAAGGGCGCTATGATTTTTTGAAATTTTCACATATCATTCGTGAATTACGTAAGATCTAACCGTTACATCACAATTTGGACGCCGGATTCGTAATCCTCGGGGTCGAATTAAGGGGATGCCATGTCTAACTCAATTTTTTTTCCCACAATCGAAACTAAAAACCATGGACTAAAGCCTTGAGGTTTTTTTGGCAAAAAAAACTTTTTGACTCCGATTTGCTTCAAATTTGGTATACGTATACTAGGGACAAAGGTCTAATGAATAGCGAAATCTGAGCATATAGGGGTTGATATTAGGGGAGTTATTCAACTCTAAAGTGGGTTATTGGAAATAATGGGAAAACTATAGACTTTAGGGGAAAGTTTTATTAGGATTTTTTGTTACAAATTAAATTCTAAACAACTTATATTTGACACATTTTTTTCTCCGACTTTTCTTTTTCGAGATACATATAATGTATTTTTAGTATTATATAATAATGTAAATTATATGTGTATTATAAATTATATAATAAAAGGACAGAATATATCATAATTTAAATTTATCTTTTAAATTCTTATTATACCTACCCTTTTTGTTTATCCCTTTAAATAATGAAATAAGAGCACTTACATAACAAAGGGTCTTATTTGACCTCAAATTCGTAATCAGCGAGTCCAAATTAGTCTATTAAAATTTATTCGACTTTTCTAGCCGTATTAATAATGGAGTTATCAAAGGTCACCCCCTAAGATCTGTTAAGGGTAAATATATCAAAAACTAAATAGTTTTAAGCAATTCTGTGCAGACCAATCGAAAGAGCGGCTTTAAATCTACCCGATACGCTAGTTTCCAACCCTTCATTCCTTTAATCAGACAAATTAGGGCAAAATAATCCCCCAAAAACTTTAGGGGCTGATATCTCGGAAACGGCTAGGATTTCAGCGATTTCCTTGAAATTTTGCGTTCCCCTCGGATACCCTTTGAGAAATAGGGGTCGTAGAACAACATATTTAAGTTTCAAGGACGTAGGGCCAAGGGTTTAGAAATGGCTTATTTGACAGCTTTTTTTCTTGCGTTATTGACAAAAAATATTGCTAAAAATCGTCATTTTTAAAAATTTCTAGAGCCCGTGTTTATTGCCCTTTTGTCACCAAATTTTGGAAACATACTATCCTCGACCTGTACTATCCATAAACCATAGTTTAAACAACGCGCCTTCACCTTAATTTGGGTGTGGAACATAGAAAAAAAATCATAACTACTGTATTTATTGAAATTAAATTTTCATATTAAGTCTATTGTATGTATCTTGAGCCGTAGATTCCAAAAATTGCATTTTTAAGTTCGTATGTCTACCCATTTTGGGGTCAATTTTTAATACCCAAAAGTGGGTGGAGATACAAAACTGAAACACTCATATTTAAAATCTACTGATTTAATTATGCATATAACCAAATTTTGGTTGTAAAAGCTGTCTCTATAAGGGCGCTATGATTTTTTGAAATTTTCACATATCATTCGTGAATTACGTAAGATCTAACCGTTACATCACAATTTGGACGCCGGATTCGTAATCCTCGGGGTCGAATTAAGGGGATGCCATGTCTAACTCAATTTTTTTTCCCACAATCGAAACTAAAAACCATGGACTAAAGCCTTGAGGTTTTTTTGGCAAAAAAAACTTTTTGACTCCGATTTGCTTCAAATTTGGTATACGTATACTAGGGACAAAGGTCTAATGAATAGCGAAATCTGAGCATATAGGGGTTGATATTAGGGGAGTTATTCAACTCTAAAGTGGGTTATTGGAAATAATGGGAAAACTATAGACTTTAGGGGAAAGTTTTATTAGGATTTTTTGTTACAAATTAAATTCTAAACAACTTATATTTGACACATTTTTTTTTCCGACTTTTCTTTTTCGAGATACATATAATGTATTTTTAGTATTATATAATAATGTAAATTATATGTGTATTATAAATTATATAATAAAAGGACAGAATATATCATAATTTAAATTTATCTTTTAAATTCTTATTATACCTACCCTTTTTGTTTATCCCTTTAAATAATGAAATAAGAGCACTTACATAACAAAGGGTCTTATTTGACCTCAAATTCGTAATCAGCGAGTCCAAATTAGTCTATTAAAATTTATTCGACTTTTCTAGCCGTATTAATAATGGAGTTATCAAAGGTCACCCCCTAAGATCTGTTAAGGGTAAATATATCAAAAACTAAATAGTTTTAAGCAATTCTGTGCAGACCAATCGAAAGAGCGGCTTTAAATCTACCCGATACGCTAGTTTCCAACCCTTCATTCCTTTAATCAGACAAATTAGGGCAAAATAATCCCCCAAAAACTTTAGGGGCTGATATCTCGGAAACGGCTAGGATTTCAGCGATTTCCTTGAAATTTTGCGTTCCCCTCGGATACCCTTTGAGAAATAGGGGTCGTAGAACAACATATTTAAGTTTCAAGGACGTAGGGCCAAGGGTTTAGAAATGGCTTATTTGACAGCTTTTTTTCTTGCGTTATTGACAAAAAATATTGCTAAAAATCGTCATTTTTAAAAATTTCTAGAGCCCGTGTTTATTGCCCTTTTGTCACCAAATTTTGGAAACATACTATCCTTGACCTGTACTATCCATAAACCATAGTTTAAACAACGCGCCTTCACCTTAATTTGGGTGTGGAACATAGAAAAAAAATCATAACTACTGTATTTATTGAAATTAAATTTTCATATTAAGTCTATTGTATGTATCTTGAGCCGTAGATTCCAAAAATTGCATTTTTAAGTTCGTATGTCTACCCATTTTGGGGTCAATTTTTAATACCCAAAAGTGGGTGGAGATACAAAACTGAAACACTCATATTTAAAATCTACTGATTTAATTATGCATATAACCAAATTTTGGTTGTAAAAGCTGTCTCTATAAGGGCGCTATGATTTTTTGAAATTTTCACATATCATTCGTGAATTACGTAAGATCTAACCGTTACATCACAATTTGGACGCCGGATTCGTAATCCTCGGGGTCGAATTAAGGGGATGCCATGTCTAACTCAATTTTTTTTCCCACAATCGAAACTAAAAACCATGGACTAAAGCCTTGAGGTTTTTTTGGCAAAAAAAACTTTTTGACTCCGATTTGCTTCAAATTGGTATACGTATACTAGGGACAAAGGTCTAATGAATAGCGAAATCTGAGCATATAGGGGTTGATATTAGGGGAGTTATTCAACTCTAAAGTGGGTTATTGGAAATAATGGGAAAACTATAGACTTTAGGGGAAAGTTTTATTAGGATTTTTTGTTACAAATTAAATTCTAAACAACTTATATTTGACACATTTTTTTTTCCGACTTTTCTTTTTCGAGATACATATAATGTATTTTTAGTATTATATAATAATGTAAATTATATGTGTATTATAAATTATATAATAAAAGGACAGAATATATCATAATTTAAATTTATCTTTTAAATTCTTATTATACCTACCCTTTTTGTTTATCCCTTTAAATAATGAAATAAGAGCACTTACATAACAAAGGGTCTTATTTGACCTCAAATTCGTAATCAGCGAGTCCAAATTAGTCTATTAAAATTTATTCGACTTTTCTAGCCGTATTAATAATGGAGTTATCAAAGGTCACCCCCTAAGATCTGTTAAGGGTAAATATATCAAAAACTAAATAGTTTTAAGCAATTCTGTGCAGACCAATCGAAAGAGCGGCTTTAAATCTACCCGATACGCTAGTTTCCAACCCTTCATTCCTTTAATCAGACAAATTAGGGCAAAATAATCCCCCAAAAACTTTAGGGGCTGATATCTCGGAAACGGCTAGGATTTCAGCGATTTCCTTGAAATTTTGCGTTCCCCTCGGATACCCTTTGAGAAATAGGGGTCGTAGAACAACATATTTAAGTTTCAAGGACGTAGGGCCAAGGGTTTAGAAATGGCTTATTTGACAGCTTTTTTTCTTGCGTTATTGACAAAAAATATTGCTAAAAATCGTCATTTTTAAAAATTTCTAGAGCCCGTGTTTATTGCCCTTTTGTCACCAAATTTTGGAAACATACTATCCTCGACCTGTACTATCCATAAACCATAGTTTAAACAACGCGCCTTCACCTTAATTTGGGTGTGGAACATAGAAAAAAAATCATAACTACTGTATTTATTGAAATTAAATTTTCATATTAAGTCTATTGTATGTATCTTGAGCCGTAGATTCCAAAAATTGCATTTTTAAGTTCGTATGTCTACCCATTTTGGGGTCAATTTTTAATACCCAAAAGTGGGTGGAGATACAAAACTGAAACACTCATATTTAAAATCTACTGATTTAATTATGCATATAACCAAATTTTGGTTGTAAAAGCTGTCTCTATAAGGGCGCTATGATTTTTTGAAATTTTCACATATCATTCGTGAATTACGTAAGATCTAACCGTTACATCACAATTTGGACGCCGGATTCGTAATCCTCGGGGTCGAATTAAGGGGATGCCATGTCTAACTCAATTTTTTTTCCCACAATCGAAACTAAAAACCATGGACTAAAGCCTTGAGGTTTTTTTGGCAAAAAAAACTTTTTGACTCCGATTTGCTTCAAATTTGGTATACGTATACTAGGGACAAAGGTCTAATGAATAGCGAAATCTGAGCATATAGGGGTTGATATTAGGGGAGTTATTCAACTCTAAAGTGGGTTATTGGAAATAATGGGAAAACTATAGACTTTAGGGGAAAGTTTTATTAGGATTTTTTGTTACAAATTAAATTCTAAACAACTTATATTTGACACATTTTTTTTTCCGACTTTTCTTTTTCGAGATACATATAATGTATTTTTAGTATTATATAATAATGTAAATTATATGTGTATTATAAATTATATAATAAAAGGACAGAATATATCATAATTTAAATTTATCTTTTAAATTCTTATTATACCTACCCTTTTTGTTTATCCCTTTAAATAATGAAATAAGAGCACTTACATAACAAAGGGTCTTATTTGACCTCAAATTCGTAATCAGCGAGTCCAAATTAGTCTATTAAAATTTATTCGACTTTTCTAGCCGTATTAATAATGGAGTTATCAAAGGTCACCCCCTAAGATCTGTTAAGGGTAAATATATCAAAAACTAAATAGTTTTAAGCAATTCTGTGCAGACCAATCGAAAGAGCGGCTTTAAATCTACCCGATACGCTAGTTTCCAACCCTTCATTCCTTTAATCAGACAAATTAGGGCAAAATAATCCCCCAAAAACTTTAGGGGCTGATATCTCGGAAACGGCTAGGATTTCAGCGATTTCCTTGAAATTTTGCGTTCCCCTCGGATACCCTTTGAGAAATAGGGGTCGTAGAACAACATATTTAAGTTTCAAGGACGTAGGGCCAAGGGTTTAGAAATGGCTTATTTGACAGCTTTTTTTCTTGCGTTATTGACAAAAAATATTGCTAAAAATCGTCATTTTTAAAAATTTCTAGAGCCCGTGTTTATTGCCCTTTTGTCACCAAATTTTGGAAACATACTATCCTCGACCTGTACTATCCATAAACCATAGTTTAAACAACGCGCCTTCACCTTAATTTGGGTGTGGAACATAGAAAAAAAATCATAACTACTGTATTTATTGAAATTAAATTTTCATATTAAGTCTATTGTATGTATCTTGAGCCGTAGATTCCAAAAATTGCATTTTTAAGTTCGTATATCTACCCATTTTCGGGTCAATTTTTAATACCCAAAAGTGGGTGGAGATACAAAACTGAAACACTTATATTTAAAATCTACTGATTTAATTATGCATATAACCAAATTTTGGTTGTAAAAGCTGTCTCTATAAGGGCGCTATGATTTTTTGAAATTTTCACATATCATTCGTGAATTACGTAAGATCTAACCGTTACATCACAATTTGGACGCCGGATTCGTAATCCTCGGGGTCGAATTAAGGGGATGCCATGTCTAACTCAATTTTTTTTCCCACAATCGAAACTAAAAACCATGGACTAAAGCCTTGAGGTTTTTTTGGCAAAAAAAACTTTTTGACTCCGATTTGCTTCAAATTTGGTATACGTATACTAGGGACAAAGGTCTAATGAATAGCGAAATCTGAGCATATAGGGGTTGATATTAGGGGAGTTATTCAACTCTAAAGTGGGTTATTGGAAATAATGGGAAAACTATAGACTTTAGGGGAAAGTTTTATTATGATTTTTTGTTACAAATTAAATTCTAAACAACTTATATTTGACACATTTTTTTTTCCGACTTTTCTTTTTCGAGATACATATAATGTATTTTTAGTATTATATAATAATGTAAATTATATGTGTATTATAAATTATATAATAAAAGGACAGAATATATCATAATTTAAATTTATCTTTTAAATTCTTATTATACCTACCCTTTTTGTTTATCCCTTTAAATAATGAAATAAGAGCACTTACATAACAAAGGGTCTTATTTGACCTCAAATTCGTAATCAGCGAGTCCAAATTAGTCTATTAAAATTTATTCGACTTTTCTAGCCGTATTAATAATGGAGTTATCAAAGGTCACCCCCTAAGATCTGTTAAGGGTAAATATATCAAAAACTAAATAGTTTTAAGCAATTCTGTGCAGACCAATCGAAAGAGCGGCTTTAAATCTACCCGATACGCTAGTTTCCAACCCTTCATTCCTTTAATCAGACAAATTAGGGCAAAATAATCCCCCAAAAACTTTAGGGGCTGATAACTCGGAAACGGCTAGGATTTCAGCGATTTCCTTGAAATTTTGCGTTCCCCTCGGATACCCTTTGAGAAATAGGGGTCGTAGAACAACATATTTAAGTTTCAAGGACGTAGGGCCAAGGGTTTAGAAATGGCTTATTTGACAGCTTTTTTTCTTGCGTTATTGACAAAAAATATTGCTAAAAATCGTCATTTTTAAAAATTTCTAGAGCCCGTGTTTATTGCCCTTTTGTCACCAAATTTTGGAAACATACTATCCTCGACCTGTACTATCCATAAACCATAGTTTAAACAACGCGCCTTCACCTTAATTTGGGTGTGGAACATAGAAAAAAAATCATAACTACTGTATTTATTGAAATTAAATTTTCATATTAAGTCTATTGTATGTATCTTGAGCCGTAGATTCCAAAAATTGCATTTTTAAGTTCGTATATCTACCCATTTTCGGGTCAATTTTTAATACCCAAAAGTGGGTGGAGATACAAAACTGAAACACTTATATTTAAAATCTACTGATTTAATTATGCATATAACCAAATTTTGGTTGTAAAAGCTGTCTCTATAAGGGCGCTATGATTTTTTGAAATTTTCACATATCATTCGTGAATTACGTAAGATCTAACCGTTACATCACAATTTGGACGCCGGATTCGTAATCCTCGGGGTCGAATTAAGGGGATGCCATGTCTAACTCAATTTTTTTTCCCACAATCGAAACTAAAAACCATGGACTAAAGCCTTGAGGTTTTTTTGGCAAAAAAAACTTTTTGACTCCGATTTGCTTCAAATTTGGTATACGTATACTAGGGACAAAGGTCTAATGAATAGCGAAATCTGAGCATATAGGGGTTGATATTAGGGGAGTTATTCAACTCTAAAGTGGGTTATTGGAAATAATGGGAAAACTATAGACTTTAGGGGAAAGTTTTATTATGATTTTTTGTTACAAATTAAATTCTAAACAACTTATATTTGACACATTTTTTTTTCCGACTTTTCTTTTTCGAGATACATATAATGTATTTTTAGTATTATATAATAATGTAAATTATATGTGTATTATAAATTATATAATAAAAGGACAGAATATATCATAATTTAAATTTATCTTTTAAATTCTTATTATACCTACCCTTTTTGTTTATCCCTTTAAATAATGAAATAAGAGCACTTACATAACAAAGGGTCTTATTTGACCTCAAATTCGTAATCAGCGAGTCCAAATTAGTCTATTAAAATTTATTCGACTTTTCTAGCCGTATTAATAATGGAGTTATCAAAGGTCACCCCCTAAGATCTGTTAAGGGTAAATATATCAAAAACTAAATAGTTTTAAGCAATTCTGTGCAGACCAATCGAAAGAGCGGCTTTAAATCTACCCGATACGCTAGTTTCCAACCCTTCATTCCTTTAATCAGACAAATTAGGGCAAAATAATCCCCCAAAAACTTTAGGGGCTGATAACTCGGAAACGGCTAGGATTTCAGCGATTTCCTTGAAATTTTGCGTTCCCCTCGGATACCCTTTGAGAAATAGGGGTCGTAGAACAACATATTTAAGTTTCAAGGACGTAGGGCCAAGGGTTTAGAAATGGCTTATTTGACAGCTTTTTTTCTTGCGTTATTGACAAAAAATATTGCTAAAAATCGTCATTTTTAAAAATTTCTAGAGCCCGTATTTATTGCCCTTTTGTCACCAAATTTTGGAAACATACTATCCTCGACCTGTACTATCCATAAACCATAGTTTAAACAACCCGCCTTCACCTTAATTTGGGTGTGGAACATAGAAAAAAAATCATAACTACTGTATTTATTGAAATTAAATTTTCATATTAAGTCTATTGTATGTATCTTGAGCCGTAGATTCCAAAAATTGCATTTTTAAGTTCGTATGTCTACCCATTTTGGGGTCAATTTTTAATACCCAAAAGTGGGTGGAGATACAAAACTGAAACACTCATATTTAAAATCTACTGATTTAATTATGCATATAACCAAATTTTGGTTGTAAAAGCTGTCTCTATAAGGGCGCTATGATTTTTTGAAATTTTCACATATCATTCGTGAATTACGTAAGATCTAACCGTTACATCACAATTTGGACGCCGGATTCGTAATCCTCGGGGTCGAATTAAGGGGATGCCATGTCTAACTCAATTTTTTTTCCCACAATCGAAACTAAAGACCATGGACTAAAGCCTTGAGGTTTTTTTGGCAAAAAAAACTTTTTGACTCCGATTTGCTTCAAATTTGGTATACGTATACTAGGGACAAAGGTCTAATGAATAGCGAAATCTGAGCATATAGGGGTTGATATTAGGGGAGTTATTCAACTCTAAAGTGGGTTATTGGAAATAATGGGAAAACTATAGACTTTAGGGGAAAGTTTTATTAGGATTTTTTGTTACAAATTAAATTCTAAACAACTTATATTTGACACATTTTTTTTTCCGACTTTTCTTTTTCGAGATACATATAATGTATTTTTAGTATTATATAATAATGTAAATTATATGTGTATTATAAATTATATAATAAAAGGACAGAATATATCATAATTTAAATTTATCTTTTAAATTCTTATTATACCTACCCTTTTTGTTTATCCCTTTAAATAATGAAATAAGAGCACTTACATAACAAAGGGTCTTATTTGACCTCAAATTCGTAATCAGCGAGTCCAAATTAGTCTATTAAAATTTATTCGACTTTTCTAGCCGTATTAATAATGGAGTTATCAAAGGTCACCCCCTAAGATCTGTTAAGGGTAAATATATCAAAAACTAAATAGTTTTAAGCAATTCTGTGCAGACCAATCGAAAGAGCGGCTTTAAATCTACCCGATACGCTAGTTTCCAACCCTTCATTCCTTTAATCAGACAAATTAGGGCAAAATAATCCCCCAAAAACTTTAGGGGCTGATATCTCGGAAACGGCTAGGATTTCAGCGATTTCCTTGAAATTTTGCGTTCCCCTCGGATACCCTTTGAGAAATAGGGGTCGTAGAACAACATATTTAAGTTTCAAGGACGTAGGGCCAAGGGTTTAGAAATGGCTTATTTGACAGCTTTTTTTCTTGCGTTATTGACAAAAAATATTGCTAAAAATCGTCATTTTTAAAAATTTCTAGAGCCCGTGTTTATTGCCCTTTTGTCACCAAATTTTGGAAACATACTATCCTTGACCTGTACTATCCATAAACCATAGTTTAAACAACGCGCCTTCACCTTAATTTGGGTGTGGAACATAGAAAAAAAATCATAACTACTGTATTTATTGAAATTAAATTTTCATATTAAGTCTATTGTATGTATCTTGAGCCGTAGATTCCAAAAATTGCATTTTTAAGTTCGTATGTCTACCCATTTTGGGGTCAATTTTTAATACCCAAAAGTGGGTGGAGATACAAAACTGAAACACTCATATTTAAAATCTACTGATTTAATTATGCATATAACCAAATTTTGGTTGTAAAAGCTGTCTCTATAAGGGCGCTATGATTTTTTGAAATTTTCACATATCATTCGTGAATTACGTAAGATCTAACCGTTACATCACAATTTGGACGCCGGATTCGTAATCCTCGGGGTCGAATTAAGGGGATGCCATGTCTAACTCAATTTTTTTTCCCACAATCGAAACTAAAAACCATGGACTAAAGCCTTGAGGTTTTTTTGGCAAAAAAAACTTTTTGACTCCGATTTGCTTCAAATTGGTATACGTATACTAGGGACAAAGGTCTAATGAATAGCGAAATCTGAGCATATAGGGGTTGATATTAGGGGAGTTATTCAACTCTAAAGTGGGTTATTGGAAATAATGGGAAAACTATAGACTTTAGGGGAAAGTTTTATTAGGATTTTTTGTTACAAATTAAATTCTAAACAACTTATATTTGACACATTTTTTTTTCCGACTTTTCTTTTTCGAGATACATATAATGTATTTTTAGTATTATATAATAATGTAAATTATATGTGTATTATAAATTATATAATAAAAGGACAGAATATATCATAATTTAAATTTATCTTTTAAATTCTTATTATACCTACCCTTTTTGTTTATCCCTTTAAATAATGAAATAAGAGCACTTACATAACAAAGGGTCTTATTTGACCTCAAATTCGTAATCAGCGAGTCCAAATTAGTCTATTAAAATTTATTCGACTTTTCTAGCCGTATTAATAATGGAGTTATCAAAGGTCACCCCCTAAGATCTGTTAAGGGTAAATATATCAAAAACTAAATAGTTTTAAGCAATTCTGTGCAGACCAATCGAAAGAGCGGCTTTAAATCTACCCGATACGCTAGTTTCCAACCCTTCATTCCTTTAATCAGACAAATTAGGGCAAAATAATCCCCCAAAAACTTTAGGGGCTGATATCTCGGAAACGGCTAGGATTTCAGCGATTTCCTTGAAATTTTGCGTTCCCCTCGGATACCCTTTGAGAAATAGGGGTCGTAGAACAACATATTTAAGTTTCAAGGACGTAGGGCCAAGGGTTTAGAAATGGCTTATTTGACAGCTTTTTTTCTTGCGTTATTGACAAAAAATATTGCTAAAAATCGTCATTTTTAAAAATTTCTAGAGCCCGTGTTTATTGCCCTTTTGTCACCAAATTTTGGAAACATACTATCCTCGACCTGTACTATCCATAAACCATAGTTTAAACAACGCGCCTTCACCTTAATTTGGGTGTGGAACATAGAAAAAAAATCATAACTACTGTATTTATTGAAATTAAATTTTCATATTAAGTCTATTGTATGTATCTTGAGCCGTAGATTCCAAAAATTGCATTTTTAAGTTCGTATGTCTACCCATTTTCGGGTCAATTTTTAATACCCAAAAGTGGGTGGAGATACAAAACTGAAACACTCATATTTAAAATCTACTGATTTAATTATGCATATAACCAAATTTTGGTTGTAAAAGCTGTCTCTATAAGGGCGCTATGATTTTTTGAAATTTTCACATATCATTCGTGAATTACGTAAGATCTAACCGTTACATCACAATTTGGACGCCGGATTCGTAATCCTCGGGGTCGAATTAAGGGGATGCCATGTCTAACTCAATTTTTTTTCCCACAATCGAAACTAAAAACCATGGACTAAAGCCTTGAGGTTTTTTTGGCAAAAAAAACTTTTTGACTCCGATTTGCTTCAAATTTGGTATACGTATACTAGGGACAAAGGTCTAATGAATAGCGAAATCTGAGCATATAGGGGTTGATATTAGGGGAGTTATTCAACTCTAAAGTGGGTTATTGGAAATAATGGGAAAACTATAGACTTTAGGGGAAAGTTTTATTAGGATTTTTTGTTACAAATTAAATTCTAAACAACTTATATTTGACACATTTTTTTTTCCGACTTTTCTTTTTCGAGATACATATAATGTATTTTTAGTATTATATAATAATGTAAATTATATGTGTATTATAAATTATATAATAAAAGGACAGAATATATCATAATTTAAATTTATCTTTTAAATTCTTATTATACCTACCCTTTTTGTTTATCCCTTTAAATAATGAAATAAGAGCACTTACATAACAAAGGGTCTTATTTGACCTCAAATTCGTAATCAGCGAGTCCAAATTAGTCTATTAAAATTTATTCGACTTTTCTAGCCGTATTAATAATGGAGTTATCAAAGGTCACCCCCTAAGATCTGTTAAGGGTAAATATATCAAAAACTAAATAGTTTTAAGCAATTCTGTGCAGACCAATCGAAAGAGCGGCTTTAAATCTACCCGATACGCTAGTTTCCAACCCTTCATTCCTTTAATCAGACAAATTAGGGCAAAATAATCCCCCAAAAACTTTAGGGGCTGATATCTCGGAAACGGCTAGGATTTCAGCGATTTCCTTGAAATTTTGCGTTCCCCTCGGATACCCTTTGAGAAATAGGGGTCGTAGAACAACATATTTAAGTTTCAAGGACGTAGGGCCAAGGGTTTAGAAATGGCTTATTTGACAGCTTTTTTTCTTGCGTTATTGACAAAAAATATTGCTAAAAATCGTCATTTTTAAAAATTTCTAGAGCCCGTGTTTATTGCCCTTTTGTCACCAAATTTTGGAAACATACTATCCTTGACCTGTACTATCCATAAACCATAGTTTAAACAACGCGCCTTCACCTTAATTTGGGTGTGGAACATAGAAAAAAAATCATAACTACTGTATTTATTGAAATTAAATTTTCATATTAAGTCTATTGTATGTATCTTGAGCCGTAGATTCCAAAAATTGCATTTTTAAGTTCGTATGTCTACCCATTTTGGGGGTCAATTTTTAATACCCAAAAGTGGGTGGAGATACAAAACTGAAACACTCATATTTAAAATCTACTGATTTAATTATGCATATAACCAAATTTTGGTTGTAAAAGCTGTCTCTATAAGGGCGCTATGATTTTTTGAAATTTTCACATATCATTCGTGAATTACGTAAGATCTAACCGTTACATCACAATTTGGACGCCGGATTCGTAATCCTCGGGGTCGAATTAAGGGGATGCCATGTCTAACTCAATTTTTTTTCCCACAATCGAAACTAAAAACCATGGACTAAAGCCTTGAGGTTTTTTTGGCAAAAAAAACTTTTTGACTCCGATTTGCTTCAAATTGGTATACGTATACTAGGGACAAAGGTCTAATGAATAGCGAAATCTGAGCATATAGGGGTTGATATTAGGGGAGTTATTCAACTCTAAAGTGGGTTATTGGAAATAATGGGAAAACTATAGACTTTAGGGGAAAGTTTTATTAGGATTTTTTGTTACAAATTAAATTCTAAACAACTTATATTTGACACATTTTTTTTTCCGACTTTTCTTTTTCGAGATACATATAATGTATTTTTAGTATTATATAATAATGTAAATTATATGTGTATTATAAATTATATAATAAAAGGACAGAATATATCATAATTTAAATTTATCTTTTAAATTCTTATTATACCTACCCTTTTTGTTTATCCCTTTAAATAATGAAATAAGAGCACTTACATAACAAAGGGTCTTATTTGACCTCAAATTCGTAATCAGCGAGTCCAAATTAGTCTATTAAAATTTATTCGACTTTTCTAGCCGTATTAATAATGGAGTTATCAAAGGTCACCCCCTAAGATCTGTTAAGGGTAAATATATCAAAAACTAAATAGTTTTAAGCAATTCTGTGCAGACCAATCGAAAGAGCGGCTTTAAATCTACCCGATACGCTAGTTTCCAACCCTTCATTCCTTTAATCAGACAAATTAGGGCAAAATAATCCCCCAAAAACTTTAGGGGCTGATATCTCGGAAACGGCTAGGATTTCAGCGATTTCCTTGAAATTTTGCGTTCCCCTCGGATACCCTTTGAGAAATAGGGGTCGTAGAACAACATATTTAAGTTTCAAGGACGTAGGGCCAAGGGTTTAGAAATGGCTTATTTGACAGCTTTTTTTCTTGCGTTATTGACAAAAAATATTGCTAAAAATCGTCATTTTTAAAAATTTCTAGAGCCCGTGTTTATTGCCCTTTTGTCACCAAATTTTGGAAACATACTATCCTCGACCTGTACTATCCATAAACCATAGTTTAAACAACGCGCCTTCACCTTAATTTGGGTGTGGAACATAGAAAAAAAATCATAACTACTGTATTTATTGAAATTAAATTTTCATATTAAGTCTATTGTATGTATCTTGAGCCGTAGATTCCAAAAATTGCATTTTTAAGTTCGTATATCTACCCATTTTCGGGTCAATTTTTAATACCCAAAAGTGGGTGGAGATACAAAACTGAAACACTTATATTTAAAATCTACTGATTTAATTATGCATATAACCAAATTTTGGTTGTAAAAGCTGTCTCTATAAGGGCGCTATGATTTTTTGAAATTTTCACATATCATTCGTGAATTACGTAAGATCTAACCGTTACATCACAATTTGGACGCCGGATTCGTAATCCTCGGGGTCGAATTAAGGGGATGCCATGTCTAACTCAATTTTTTTTCCCACAATCGAAACTAAAAACCATGGACTAAAAGCCTTGAGGTTTTTTTTGGCAAAAAAAACTTTTTGACTCCGATTTGCTTCAAATTTGGTATACGTATACTAGGGACAAAGGTCTAATGAATAGCGAAATCTGAGCATATAGGGGTTGATATTAGGGGAGTTATTCAACTCTAAAGTGGGTTATTGGAAATAATGGGAAAACTATAGACTTTAGGGGAAAGTTTTATTAGGATTTTTTGTTACAAATTAAATTCTAAACAACTTATATTTGACACATTTTTTTCTCCGACTTTTCTTTTTCGAGATACATATAATGTATTTTTAGTATTATATAATAATGTAAATTATATGTGTATTATAAATTATATAATAAAAGGACAGAATATATCATAATTTAAATTTATCTTTTAAATTCTTATTATACCTACCCTTTTTGTTTATCCCTTTAAATAATGAAATAAGAGCACTTACATAACAAAGGGTCTTATTTGACCTCAAATTCGTAATCAGCGAGTCCAAATTAGTCTATTAAAATTTATTCGACTTTTCTAGCCGTATTAATAATGGAGTTATCAAAGGTCACCCCCTACGATCTGTTAAGGGTAAATATATCAAAAACTAAATAGTTTTAAGCAATTCTGTGCAGACCAATCGAAAGAGCGGCTTTAAATCTACCCGATACGCTAGTTTCCAACCCTTCATTCCTTTAATCAGACAAATTAGGGCAAAATAATCCCCCAAAAACTTTAGGGGCTGATATCTCGGAAACGGCTAGGATTTCAGCGATTTCCTTGAAATTTTGCGTTCCCCTCGGATACCCTTTGAGAAATAGGGGTCGTAGAACAACATATTTAAGTTTCAAGGACGTAGGGCCAAGGGTTTAGAAATGGCTTATTTGACAGCTTTTTTTCTTGCGTTATTGACAAAAAATATTGCTAAAAATCGTCATTTTTAAAAATTTCTAGAGCCCGTGTTTATTGCCCTTTTGTCACCAAATTTTGGAAACATACTATCCTCGACCTGTACTATCCATAAACCATAGTTTAAACAACGCGCCTTCACCTTAATTTGGGTGTGGAACATAGAAAAAAAATCATAACTACTGTATTTATTGAAATTAAATTTTCATATTAAGTCTATTGTATGTATCTTGAGCCGTAGATTCCAAAAATTGCATTTTTAAGTTCGTATGTCTACCCATTTTCGGGTCAATTTTTAATACCCAAAAGTGGGTGGAGATACAAAACTGAAACACTCATATTTAAAATCTACTGATTTAATTATGCATATAACCAAATTTTGGTTGTAAAAGCTGTCTCTATAAGGGCGCTATGATTTTTTGAAATTTTCACATATCATTCGTGAATTACGTAAGATCTAACCGTTACATCACAATTTGGACGCCGGATTCGTAATCCTCGGGGTCGAATTAAGGGGATGCCATGTCTAACTCAATTTTTTTTTCCCACAATCGAAACTAAAAACCATGGACTAAAGCCTTGAGGTTTTTTTGGCAAAAAAACTTTTTGACTCCGATTTGCTTCAAATTTGGTATACGTATACTAGGGACAAAGGTCTAATGAATAGCGAAATCTGAGCATATAGGGGTTGATATTAGGGGAGTTATTCAACTCTAAAGTGGGTTATTGGAAATAATGGGAAAACTATAGACTTTAGGGGAAAGTTTTTATTAGGATTTTTTGTTACAAATTAAATTCTAAACAACTTATATTTGACACATTTTTTTTTCCGACTTTTTTTTTCGAGATACATATAATGTATTTTTAGTATTATATAATAATGTAAATTATATGTGTATTATAAATTATATAATAAAAGGACAGAATATATCATAATTTAAATTTATCTTTTAAATTCTTATTATACCTACCCTTTTTGTTTATCCCTTTAAATAATGAAATAAGAGCACTTACATAACAAAGGGTCTATTTGACCTCAAATTCGTAATCAGCGAGTCCAAATTAGTCTATTAAAATTTATTCGACTTTTCTAGGCCGTATTAATAATGGAGTTATCAAAGGTCACCCCCTAAGATCTGTTAAGGGTAAATATATCAAAAACTAAATAGTTTTAAGCAATTCTGTGCAGACCAATCGAAAGAGCGGCTTTAAATCTACCCGATACGCTAGTTTCCAACCCTTCATTCCTTTAATCAGACAAATTAGGGCAAAATAATCCCCCAAAAACTTTAGGGGCTGATATCTCGGAAACGGCCTAGGATTTCAGCGATTTCCTTGAAATTTTGCGTTTCCCCTCGGATACCCTTTGAGAAATAGGGGTCGTAGAACAACATATTTAAGTTTCAAGGACGTAGAGCCAAGGGTTTAGAAATGGCTTATTTTGACAGCTTTTTTTTCTTGCGTTATTGACAAAAAATATTGCTAAAAAATCGTCATTTTTAAAAAATTTCTAGAGCCCGTGTTTATTGCCCTTTTGTCACCAAATTTTGGAAACATACTATCCTCGACCTGTACTATCCATAAACCATAGTTTAAAACAACGCGCCTTCACCTTAATTTGGGTGTGGAACATAGAAAAAAAATCATAACTACTGTATTTATTGAAATTAAATTTTCATATTAAGTCTATTGTATGTATCTTGAGCCGTAGATTCCAAAAATTGCATTTTTAAGTTCGTATGTCTACCCATTTTCGGGTCAATTTTTAATACCCAAAAGTGGGTGGAGATACAAAACTGAAACACTCATATTTAAAAATCTACTGATTTAATTATGCATATAACCAAAATTTTGGTTGTAAAAGCTGTCCTCTATAAGGGCGCTATGATTTTTTTGAAATTTTCACATATCATTCGTGAATTACGTAAGATCTAACCGTTACATCACAACTTGGGACGCCGGATTCGTAATCCTCGGGGTCGAATTAAGGGATGCCATGTCTAACTCAATTTTTTTTTCCCACAATCGAAACTAAAAAACCATGGACTAAAGCCTTGAGGTTTTTTTTGGCAAAAAAAACTTTTTGACTCCGATTTGCTTCAAATTTGGTATACGTATACTAGGGACAAAGGTCTAATGAATAGCGAAATCTGAGCATATAGGGGTTGATATTAGGGGAGTTATTCAACTCTAAAGTGGGTTATTGGAAATAATGGGAAAACTATAGACTTTAGGGGAAAGTTTTATTAGGATTTTTTGTTACAAATTAAATTCTAAACAACTTATATTTGACACATTTTTTTTCCGACTTTTCTTTTTCGAGATACATATAATGTATTTTTAGTATTATATAATAATGTAAATTATATGTGTATTATAAATTATATAATAAAAGGACAGAATATATCATAATTTAAATTTATCTTTTAAATTCTTATTATACCTACCCTTTTTGTTTATCCCTTTAAATAATGAAATAAGAGCACTTACATAACAAAGGGTCTTATTTGACCTCAAATTCGTAATCAGCGAGTCCAAATTAGTCTATTAAAATTTATTCGACTTTTCTAGCCGTATTAATAATGGAGTTATCAAAGGTCACCCCCTAAGATCTGTTAAGGGTAAATATATCAAAAACTAAATAGTTTTAAGCAATTCTGTGCAGACCAATCGAAAGAGCGGCTTTAAATCTACCCGATACGCTAGTTTCCAACCCTTCATTCCTTTAATCAGACAAATTAGGGCAAAATAATCCCCCAAAAACTTTAGGGGCTGATATCTCGGAAACGGCTAGGATTTCAGCGATTTCCTTGAAATTTTGCGTTCCCCTCGGATACCCTTTGAGAAATAGGGGTCGTAGAACAACATATTTAAGTTTCAAGGACGTAGGGCCAAGGGTTTAGAAATGGCTTATTTGACAGCTTTTTTTCTTGCGTTATTGACAAAAAATATTGCTAAAAATCGTCATTTTTAAAAATTTCTAGAGCCCGTGTTTATTGCCCTTTTGTCACCAAATTTTGGAAACATACTATCCTCGACCTGTACTATCCATAAACCATAGTTTAAACAACGCGCCTTCACCTTAATTTGGGTGTGGAACATAGAAAAAAAATCATAACTACTGTATTTATTGAAATTAAATTTTCATATTAAGTCTATTGTATGTATCTTGAGCCGTAGATTCCAAAAATTGCATTTTTAAGTTCGTATGTCTACCCATTTTCGGGTCAATTTTTAATACCCAAAAGTGGGTGGAGATACAAAACTGAAACACTCATATTTAAAATCTACTGATTTAATTATGCATATAACCAAATTTTGGTTGTAAAAGCTGTCTCTATAAGGGCGCTATGATTTTTTGAAATTTTCACATATCATTCGTGAATTACGTAAGATCTAACCGTTACATCACAATTTGGACGCCGGATTCGTAATCCTCGGGGTCGAATTAAGGGGATGCCATGTCTAACTCAATTTTTTTTCCCACAATCGAAACTAAAAACCATGGACTAAAGCCTTGAGGTTTTTTTGGCAAAAAAAACTTTTTGACTCCGATTTGCTTCAAATTTGGTATACGTATACTAGGGACAAAGGTCTAATGAATAGCGAAATCTGAGCATATAGGGGTTGATATTAGGGGAGTTATTCAACTCTAAAGTGGGTTATTGGAAATAATGGGAAAACTATAGACTTTAGGGGAAAGTTTTATTAGGATTTTTTGTTACAAATTAAATTCTAAACAACTTATATTTGACACATTTTTTTTTCCGACTTTTCTTTTTCGAGATACATATAATGTATTTTTAGTATTATATAATAATGTAAATTATATGTGTATTATAAATTATATAATAAAAGGACAGAATATATCATAATTTAAATTTATCTTTTAAATTCTTATTATACCTACCCTTTTTGTTTATCCCTTTAAATAATGAAATAAGAGCACTTACATAACAAAGGGTCTTATTTGACCTCAAATTCGTAATCAGCGAGTCCAAATTAGTCTATTAAAATTTATTCGACTTTTCTAGCCGTATTAATAATGGAGTTATCAAAGGTCACCCCCTAAGATCTGTTAAGGGTAAATATATCAAAAACTAAATAGTTTTAAGCAATTCTGTGCAGACCAATCGAAAGAGCGGCTTTAAATCTACCCGATACGCTAGTTTCCAACCCTTCATTCCTTTAATCAGACAAATTAGGGCAAAATAATCCCCCAAAAACTTTAGGGGCTGATATCTCGGAAACGGCTAGGATTTCAGCGATTTCCTTGAAATTTTGCGTTCCCCTCGGATACCCTTTGAGAAATAGGGGTCGTAGAACAACATATTTAAGTTTCAAGGACGTAGGGCCAAGGGTTTAGAAATGGCTTATTTGACAGCTTTTTTTCTTGCGTTATTGACAAAAAATATTGCTAAAAATCGTCATTTTTAAAAATTTCTAGAGCCCGTGTTTATTGCCCTTTTGTCACCAAATTTTGGAAACATACTATCCTCGACCTGTACTATCCATAAACCATAGTTTAAACAACGCGCCTTCACCTTAATTTGGGTGTGGAACATAGAAAAAAAATCATAACTACTGTATTTATTGAAATTAAATTTTCATATTAAGTCTATTGTATGTATCTTGAGCCGTAGATTCCAAAAATTGCATTTTTAAGTTCGTATGTCTACCCATTTTTGGGTCAATTTTTAATACCCAAAAGTGGGTGGAGATACAAAACTGAAACACTCATATTTAAAATCTACTGATTTAATTATGCATATAACCAAATTTTGGTTGTAAAAGCTGTCTCTATAAGGGCGCTATGATTTTTTGAAATTTTCACATATCATTCGTGAATTACGTAAGATCTAACCGTTACATCACAATTTGGACGCCGGATTCGTAATCCTCGGGGTCGAATTAAGGGGATGCCATGTCTAACTCAATTTTTTTTCCCACAATCGAAACTAAAAACCATGGACTAAAGCCTTGAGGTTTTTTTGGCAAAAAAAACTTTTTGACTCCGATTTGCTTCAAATTTGGTATACGTATACTAGGGACAAAGGTCTAATGAATAGCGAAATCTGAGCATATAGGGGTTGATATTAGGGGAGTTATTCAACTCTAAAGTGGGTTATTGGAAATAATGGGAAAACTATAGACTTTAGGGGAAAGTTTTATTAGGATTTTTTGTTACAAATTAAATTCTAAACAACTTATATTTGACACATTTTTTTTTCCGACTTTTCTTTTTCGAGATACATATAATGTATTTTTAGTATTATATAATAATGTAAATTATATGTGTATTATAAATTATATAATAAAAGGACAGAATATATCATAATTTAAATTTATCTTTTAAATTCTTATTATACCTACCCTTTTTGTTTATCCCTTTAAATAATGAAATAAGAGCACTTACATAACAAAGGGTCTTATTTGACCTCAAATTCGTAATCAGCGAGTCCAAATTAGTCTATTAAAATTTATTCGACTTTTCTAGCCGTATTAATAATGGAGTTATCAAAGGTCACCCCCTAAGATCTGTTAAGGGTAAATATATCAAAAACTAAATAGTTTTAAGCAATTCTGTGCAGACCAATCGAAAGAGCGGCTTTAAATCTACCCGATACGCTAGTTTCCAACCCTTCATTCCTTTAATCAGACAAATTAGGGCAAAATAATCCCCCAAAAACTTTAGGGGCTGATATCTCGGAAACGGCTAGGATTTCAGCGATTTCCTTGAAATTTTGCGTTCCCCTCGGATACCCTTTGAGAAATAGGGGTCGTAGAACAACATATTTAAGTTTCAAGGACGTAGGGCCAAGGGTTTAGAAATGGCTTATTTGACAGCTTTTTTTCTTGCGTTATTGACAAAAAATATTGCTAAAAATCGTCATTTTTAAAAATTTCTAGAGCCCGTGTTTATTGCCCTTTTGTCACCAAATTTTGGAAACATACTATCCTCGACCTGTACTATCCATAAACCATAGTTTAAACAACGCGCCTTCACCTTAATTTGGGTGTGGAACATAGAAAAAAAATCATAACTACTGTATTTATTGAAATTAAATTTTCATATTAAGTCTATTGTATGTATCTTGAGCCGTAGATTCCAAAAATTGCATTTTTAAGTTCTATGTCTACCCATTTTTGGGTCAATTTTTAATACCCAAAAGTGGGTGGAGATACAAAACTGAAACACTCATATTTAAAATCTACTGATTTAATTATGCATATAACCAAATTTTGGTTGTAAAAGCTGTCTCTATAAGGGCGCTATGATTTTTTGAAATTTTCACATATCATTCGTGAATTACGTAAGATCTAACCGTTACATCACAATTTGGACGCCGGATTCGTAATCCTCGGGGTCGAATTAAGGGGATGCCATGTCTAACTCAATTTTTTTTCCCACAATCGAAACTAAAAACCATGGACTAAAGCCTTGAGGTTTTTTTGGCAAAAAAAACTTTTTGACTCCGATTTGCTTCAAATTTGGTATACGTATACTAGGGACAAAGGTCTAATGAATAGCGAAATCTGAGCATATAGGGGTTGATATTAGGGGAGTTATTCAACTCTAAAGTGGGTTATTGGAAATAATGGGAAAACTATAGACTTTAGGGGAAAGTTTTATTAGGATTTTTTGTTACAAATTAAATTCTAAACAACTTATATTTGACACATTTTCTTTTCCGAAGTTTCTTTTTCCAGATAATCAATGAACAAATTGGAAATATTTTATTGTACAACTGTGTTTATTTTATATTTTCCTTCTGTTTAAAGGGCCAAAGGACTTCCAGGGTATACCCAGAATTTGTGATGTGGTAATTGTGATATGGGATATAAAGAATTGTACTTTTTTATATTTAGAAGGGCCAAGGACATCTAAACGGTATCCCAAGATATATCTATAGAAATTATTTATTTGGAGGGGTGTAAGTTATTAATAATGCTAAAAGTGTCGAATAAATTTTATTAGACTAATTTGGACGCGCTAATTACGAATTTGAGCTCAAATTTTCCCTAACGTCTTTTGTTACGTAAGTGCCATTCACAAAGTGTTCTACTGATTATTTCGTTATTTAAAGGGATAAATAAAGAAGGATATAATAGGAATAAAAAAAAAAAACAAATTATGATTTATTCTGTCCTTTTATTATATAATTCATAATATAGACATAATTATACATTATTATATTACTATGAATTCATTATAGGTACAATACATTTTATTTATAGTTTCTATCTTGGTATGTCCTTAAGTGGTCCTTGGCCCTTTGATGAATCTGTAATCATAAAGGAAAACATTATTAAACACAGTTAATTGACGTTACAATAATATTATCGTTTTATAACAATAAATAAGTACAATTATCACGTAAGAGAAAAGTCGAAAAGGAAAATTTTCAAATAAAAGTTGTTTACAATTTAATTTGTAACAAAAAATCCTAATAAAACTTTTCTCTAAAGTCCATAGTTTTTCAATTTCCAAAAACCCACTTTAGACTTCATAACTCCCTTAATATTAACCCCTAAGGGCTCAGATTTGGCTATTCGTTAGACCTTTGTCCCTAGTTTATGTATACCAAATTTGAAACAAATCAGAGTCAAAAAGGTTTTTTTGCCAAAAAAACCCCAAGGTCCATGATTTTAAGTTTCGATCGGGGAAAAAAATGAGTTAGAAATGGCATCCCCTTAATTCAACGCCAAGGAGTACGAATCCGGCGTCCGAATTGTGAATTAGCGGTTAGATCTTACGTAATTCGCGAATGATATTTAAAAATTTCAAAAACTCATAGCGCCGTTAGAGAGACAACTTTTGCAATCAAAATTTGGGAATAGACATGATTCAATCCGCAGATTTCAAAAATGAAAGTTTCAAATTTTTATCTCCACCCACTTTTGGGTAGTAAAATTTTACCCAAAAAATGGGTTGACGTACGAACTTGAAAATGCAATTTTTGAAATCTACGGCCTAAGATGCGTATAATATACTTAATATGAAAATTTAATTATGATAAGTACAATAGTTACGATTTTTTTCTAATTTTCACACCCAAATTAAGGTAAAGGCGCGTTGTTCAGACTATAGTTTCCGTATAGTACAGGTCGAGGAGAGTATGTTCCCAAAATTTGGTGAAAAAAGAGCCATAAACACGGGCTCTAGAAATTTTTGAAAATGACCGATGTTTAACGATATTTTTGTCAATAGCACAACAAAAAAAGCTGTCAAATGAGCCATTTCTAAACCTTTGGCCCTACGTCCTTGAAACTTAAATATGTTGTTCTACGACCCCTATTTCTCAAAGGGTATCCGAGGGGAACGCAAAATTTCAAAGAAATCGCTGAAATCCTAGCCATTTCCGAGATATCAGCCCCTAAAGATTTTGGGGGGTTATTTTACCCTAATTCGTCTGTTTAAAGGAATCAAGGGCTGGAAAATAACGTATCGGGTAGATTTAAAGCCGCTCTTTCGATTGGCCTGCACGGAATTGCTTAAAACTCTTTAATTTCTGATATATTTACCCTTTTCAGATTTTAGGGTGTTACCTTTGATATCTCCATTATTAATAGGGCTAGAAATGTCGGATAAATTATATTAGACTAATTTGGACTCAGTGATTACGAATTTGAGGTCAAATTTTACCTAAAGCCCTTTGTTACGTAAGTGTCCTTCAAAAAGGGATGTGCTACTTATTTCATTATTTAAAGGGTTAAATAAAAAGGATATAATAGGATTTTAGAAGATAAACTTAAATTTTGATACATTCTGTCCTTTTATTATATAATTTGTAATACACACAAAATAAACATTATTATAACACTATAAATACATTGTACAATACATTTTATTCATAGTTTCTATCCTGGTATGTCCTTAAGTGGACCTTGGCCCTTTGAGGAACCTGTAATCATAAAGAAAAACATTATTAAACACAGTTAATTGACGTTACAATTATATTATCGTTTTATAACAATAAATAAGTCACGTAAGAGAAAAGTCGAAAAGGAAAATTTTTCAAATAAAAGTTGTTTACAATTTAGTTTGTAACAGAAAATCCTAATAAAACTTTCCTCTAAAGTCCATAGTTTTCCCACTATTTCCAATAACCCTCTTTAGACTTCAATAACTCCGCTAATATCAACCCCTATGGGCTCAGGTTAGGCTATTCATTAGACCATAGACAACACATACTACAACCTCTGTCCCTAGTTTACATATACCAAATTTGAAACAAATCGGACTCAAAAAGTTTTTTTTGCCAAAAAAACCCCAAGGCTTTTTTAGTCCATGATTTTAAGTTTCAATTGGGGGAAAAAAAAATTGAGTTAGACATGGCATCCCCTTCATTCAACCCCAAGGAGCACGAATCCGGCGTCCGAACTGTGAATTAGCTGTTAGATCTTACGTAATTCGCGAATGATATTTAAAAATTTCAAAAATTTATTTGGCCCTTATAAAGACAAATTTTGCAACCAAAATTTGGGTATATACATAATTCAATTTAAATATTTGAAAAATAAATGTTTCAGTTTTTTTCTGTACCCACTTTTGTGTACTGAATGTTAACATTTTAAATTTGCGCGCGCAATCGGTAAAATACAGAAGAAGTGTTGCCAATCATTCCGTACAAAAATTCACCACAATTTAACAAATATCATCTCACAGTGACCAATAGCGGAACAAAAATTACTACTACAAGAGTGCATTAAAGAAAATATTAAAATATATGTAGCATATATATAGCTATTTTAAAATATTACTTAACAATCTTTTCATCTTATTTCCAATATTAATTATTTAAAAATAAAATTATGATAATTCGACTTCAGTATTATTACGTTGCGCACCATGAAAATTTGAATTTGAAACTGATGTTTACAAGCTATATGTCAAACGTGTGGTTAACGGTCTAATTTTTAGTTTCAAAAATATATATTTTATTTATATTACGTATTTTTATATATTTACATTTTATACTATTTATATACAATGCAGTTAGGACAAATATTAGTTTGTGCGCAAAAAACTTCTGCAACTCATTATAAATATGTCAAAGAACTCGAAGATTTACTTGAACAGGTATGAATTACTTCAACTAAAAATATTTATTTACACATTATTATCAGTGCATAAAATATTATAAAGTGGCTTGAAAACATATTTTAGGAGGGAGAGGAATCATTCTATAAAGACTTTAAAAAGTACTTGCTTAAAGTTTTCGTCAAAGATTTTAAGTTGAAAGACATGTATCTAGAAAGGCTCTTTGATTTTTTCATAAGTTTCATTCATGCAGCCGAAATAAAATATCACGATTTTGAGGAATCAATATTTATTACAAAGATCTTCAATTTTATCTTAGAAGTGAGTAAAAGGACAAAATTAAATATTGTTTTAATACTTATAGCTTATTTTAGAGTTTTGAAGTAGGAAAAGTGGAAGTAAGATATCATGCTTGTCTTTTTATACACAAATACTTACAATATTTGGTTAAAAAGGAAAAAACTATTCATGAAACTTTGTATGAAAAGATTGTTGAAGCTGTTCAAGACACTTTACAAGTAAGTACATATTTACAATTCTTTGTATAACGAATAAACAATTAATTACGAAAAAAAAAAACATTTTTTGTGTCAATAAGTTACTACAACTTTGTAATAATATCTTCAAAACTTCTTTATTGTAATAGAAAAAAATTATGTTGTCGATTTTGAGAGCTAGCTATTTTATGAAACTGTCTCCCACTTATATGGATATATTCATTTATATTTGTAGGATGTAAATCCTCAAATTCGAATAATTTCCGCCAATATAATGAAGCTTATGCAAGGCAATGAAGATACTTTTTCAACTATACTAATTAATAACTTATTTGATACCAATGGAAAAGTAAGTGTTTCGATTAAATATAAAATATTGTTTACCATTTACGATTTTATTTGTTGTAGGTGAGAACAGCGATAGTCGACACTTTGCTTCCAAATGCAAATAACATCAGTCATATTGTTGGGCGATGTCGTGATATTGACGAGCAAGTTCGTTTAACTACTTTTAAAAAAATTGCAGATATCCCAGTACAAACTTTCACGGTAATTTAAATTTTCAAATATATATTAAGCCTGTAATATCATAAAAATTATATTTTAGATTGAACAAAGACAATTTCTGTTGAAAAATGGATTAAGAGATAGTAGTGAACGCGTGAGAAAATGTTTGGATATAGTTGTATTACCTACATGGTTAAAATATTACGAATATAATTATATTAAGTTTTTAAAAGCTTTACAGCTTGATTCAACTAAAAAGGAAATAGACGACACGAAATTAGTTTCCGAATTAGTGTTAAAATCATTGTTTCAGTAAGTATATAATATAATGTTCTAAAATAATAACATTTACAAATAATTTTATTGGGGATTCCACGATTTTTTGATTTTTTTACCTGTTATAGTATTTTTAAATTCAGCAATTCCAAAATTTAATTTTTTAATTAATTAAATTCGTAAATTCAGCTGTTTCAAAGAGTACAAAATTAATTTTGCTTATTGATTCAGATGCAGAATTTTATGCTCTACAACTTTTTTACCTAAAATAATTGGGGTTTCCAAGTTGTTATTTGTTATTTACTACGAGCAAATTAAAAAAATGAAGTAGTTGCTCTACAATAGAAAAATAGTTACACGATAGTGACAACTCCATTGTCAGTTGTTACATAGTTGAAAAAAAAAAATGTAAAAACTCTGCTACTTTGTTTTTAAGGTGATGATTTTGATATACAATATAGTATATTAAAGAACAAGTTTTCTAATTGACAAGTGCGAAAAAAAGTCTTATAAAATGAGTTCTTTATACTATTTTTTAGATTTTGCGCCTTCTACATACTAAAATATTGTAAAAAACTGCTAATATTAAACCGAGTCAATTTAAGGAAATTTGCAAGTGAAATGTTGTAGTTGGTATCACTGAACTGACCACATTCAATTATTATTTATTTGAACATTTGAAGGTTAAATTTAAGTATTCGTAGTGTAAATGTCATCTAGTACCAACCTTCTAAAACAAAAAAATGCGTATCGAAATGAAGGCCATTACGATACGCAATGCGTATCGTAATGGGTTCATTATGAACGCAAAATCTAAAAAATATTTTTTTACGCCGTAGACTTGGAAACCCCTAATATGAAAGCAAGAAATTACAAAGTATAATTTTATGTTAAAATTCTATATTCGAGAGTTCTAATCACCATTCTGTATGTATCATTTGTAGAACTCGTCCAATTCAAGAAGTTTTAGAAGTTCTACATCTCGAAGAAAAACTTATTCCTCTAAATAATCTATCTTGGGAATCATCTTTGTATTGGAAAAATTTAGTCATATTTTTGCAAACGAAAAACATGGAACAATATTGGGAACAAATCCTTCCAGAAACAGTACTTTTCTGCGAATATATTGACCGGTAAATATAAAAATATTCCTAAAATTCTCATTTTTAAACCATTTCTTTAGATTCTGCTCGACAACAAACCTGTTAAAAGGCTCAATTTGGGAACAACAACTATACTTACTAATATTTCACGAATTGCTTCACATCGCTCTGAACTGCGACATAACTGACGAAGCGAGTAGAAGAAAAGTATATTCATTTCTTGAAACAACTTTAAAAAGCAGAAAAGTATCGGAAGAAATTATTTACGACATTTTAAAATATTTCCAAATTTTAATTCCAAACGTGGAACGACGCGTTACATTTTTCTGCGAAATGATTTGTGATATTCGATCTCCTTTACTTCCAAAAATTTCTGTGGAAGAAATCAATGAAAATGACGAAAAGAAGAGAGAATTAAATAAGAAACTAAAACAACTATTAGCGGAAAAAGCTCAATCTATCGCTGATCAAGAATTCGAAAAAACTAAAGAAATAAACTTGGAAATATCTACAACAAGAGATGTTTTATTAAGTTTAGAAGATGCTTCGAAAGTTGATGAAGAAGAGCATCACCAAGAAAAAAGTAATGACCCCGAAATTGTAACAAAGTGTTTAAACATTGCTTTGGCTTTACTGAAAACATCTAGGATTATTTCGATAGGACCCGAATTAAAATCGTTGAAAGATGAAATTTTTAATGAAATAATGACTTGCGAAGATTCGGTCATGCAAGGGAAATATTTTAGGTGTTATGGAATGATTTGTATGTTGGATAAAGAATTAACTAAAGAAAATATTCAATTCTTCTGTTTGCCGGTATGTGAGAATTTTTTGTATATTTTTTTAAGAGTGCAACGAAATCATGTAACGAAAATGGGGGATTTCACCAATTCTTTTTTTATAATTTCATCTCAAAATATAAATAAAACTAAGATTATTTGTGAAAATTCAGTGAAAAATTTCTATCATACTTCATTTCACGTAAGAAAATAACAGATGGCACTTGAGAGCCGACCGTTCTCATATGCATTAAATAAATAATTTAAATTAGTGAATCCAAACTTCGTCAATACTAAATACTTTTATCTGTAAAAATGTATCATACCTGAATATTAAAAATTACATGGCCGAAATAAAAAACCTAGTTAAATAGCACAGTTGATATTTGTTTCGCTTTAATAAACTAGGCGTGCATTCTGACCAATCAGAGAGCAGAATTCATTTCCCTGTCTAAACCAACGCTATTTTCTTCGTGAAACGAAGTATAATAAACGAGTTATGGTCCCCTAAAATTCGAAAAAATACATCTGACGTCACGAATGTTAGTTTTCATATCCAATTGTTTTCTTCGTGGATCTAAATGTTCTTGAAATATATATATTTATTTCAATTATATCATTTTATTTTTTTATTAATTTCTCTTAACTAGATTAAGCTGTAATCCCCTATTTATATTTGTGTAAAATAGCAATTTTTTTTCTAGCTGACATTATACGTGCATAAAAAATCGGGTGACGCAGAAGTACTTTCCGCAGCAATTGACGTAATAGGCGATTTAATTCTCGTTCATGGTACAAATATTCTTCCGATGTATGAAAAAGATCCCGACAAATCGTTGGATTTTGAAATATTGTACGGAAGTAGTCAAACTACTTTAAATGAAATAGTTGACATTTTAAGTTTGTTGTTAGATGATGCAGTAAGTTCTAAAAATATATTAAAAAGAATAAAAATGTAAATAATTATATTTTCAGAACGTACAAATTCGACAAGACGCATGCGAAGTTTTAGCGAAATTATTACGACGTAAAAGAATAGAATCTCCAGAATTATTTGCAAGGTTGTTTATAAAGTGGCTCAGTCCGGCTTCCGGTAAGTTAAAAAAAAACTGTAATTTGTGTATACTAAAGTGCACAAATTTTATTACACAGTTCTAGAAAGTTCATAGCCATAGACAAATAATACTCTTTAGACCGGAAACTTACGTGTACTTACACTGAACATTACACGTGGTGGTTGGAATAGAACTAAAATGCAAATTAGGCAACCCGCTTTTGATTTTTACTAAAGAATATTGTAGTTTTGTTTGTTGATAAAAAGTTATTTTGATATTAAAATGCATGTGCACAAATTTAATGTTTAATTATACTTTTTCATTTATACAAAATAAAATTTTATTTTCAAAATAGATTTATGTCATCTTCATTGAAATAATTGTAACGGTTTAACAAAACACGAATTGAATCACTTATATGAACTTATCAACACATAAAATTAAACAATGGTCGCGTTCAGCCGCACCTAGCTGCTAACTCGCTAACCTAGCCAACGTCGTTGAACGGTCCGCTGACCGACCGCTAGATTCTAGCTGCTAGTCCAGCGGGCTAGCGAAAACAAAATGTGCTAAATGACCTAGCGTACTGCTATAACTGTTAAAAATAGGAAATATGGCGCTAGTAAATTCAAATTCAAATGAAATAATACAATATGAATATGAAAATATGTCATATTTGGTAAATGAGAGCAGAGAAATTCACAAACATATTCAATCTGGTAAACTTTTACATGTCATATTATATAAAATTTTATTATGAGGTGAGAATAAGTTTTATTTTTAGATGTTAATTTCGCCGCATCATATTTTGAAAAATTAAAAAATAATACTTCAGAAAATCATCCGGATACCGAATTACTACTTCTTCGTAATAATTTCTATTGCGAATAGGTTGAATTCTTGGTTCATGATTAGCAATTAATCTTCTGTTTACTAATTCACGACACCAATAGCATTCAGATCTAAATTTTCTTCATTTTCCTCAATCACAAAATTTATCAAATTGTTATTATTCATTTTGTTATTATTTCACACAAATGGCAACGTCCTACCCGCGAAAAAATAATTTGTAGGTTAAATTGACAGATGGCAGTACTAGCATTATGGACCGGTCGAATTACCACGACCGCTGCTATTTAGCGCTAGCTAGCAGCTAGATAGCTGCTAGGTGCGGCTGAACGCGACCATTGTTACATTAAAAACTTGCCTAATAGACACAGATGTTACAATGAATAATCAAAGTGAATTATATAGAACCGTGACAGAATCGAAAACACAATTCAAAATATGTCAAATTCAAATGTTTTCCACGAATCCTTATTTCCCACCTCAAAAAAAAAATACGTGGACCAATAGTTCTTAGTAATAAAAAATGCAAGTTCTTAAAGCGACGTTCGCGACATCTATTGACTGGAATTGAGTACTAGTGGCAAAGGCCCGGCACTCGCCATGTAAGTTTCCAAAGGTTGTTCATAGCTATGGTGGCGCTATAGTTACTCTATATCACCACCCTTGCTCTCATTGAAACATGAGAGAAAATATACCTATATCAATATCAATTCATTTTTATTTAGATTTAATTGCTATAGATTATCCGGCAAACCTTTCAGTAACGACTGATTGGTGCGATATCAATGTTCGTGTTAGTTATTACATTTTATGTTCACAAGTTTTCTATTACTATATTTCTTAAATGTCATCAGCTCCTCTACGTCACATCCGGTAAAATTCAAATATTCAATTAATGTTCAAAAATTTATATCTTTCTTAAATTAAAGAAAAGAACTAAAAGTTTTAGATTTATAATACAAATATGTGTTTCAGAAAATAAATAAATAAAATTATTAGAATATACTTTAAATTTTTCTTCTAATGTTGGGAAAACTTTTTGCTATGTATCATTAAAAATTGTCGAAGTTAGTCAACATATTTATTAACTAATCTTTTTTCATTTAAATTTTAGCTGAAGACATAAGACTTCGACAAATGCTTGGAGTTTTTATCGAAAATTTTTGTCAATTACCTGATGTTGAGCTACAATTAGAAGAATCTGTTATTCCTATATTAAAAACTATTAGCTCATCTCCGTGTACAAGCCCTTTGGCTAACATTTCTAAAGAAGAAGTACTTAAAACGATCATTAAAGTTATTAATTTGCGACATGACGAGGTAAGAAATAAAAAAGTGATATGAATGCAATTATAAATATGAAAGAAAACAATATTATTTTTTTTAGGGCTATACGATGCATGAAAATCTTTCAATGAGAATATGCGTGGAAATACAAAAAGATTATACTTCAAAATGCGTTCCACTATTTGTAAAATCATTACTATACTTGGAATTATACAGAGAAGACAGAGAGTTCATCAATAATCTTTTAAATTTAAGCGAAGATATTTTAATAGTAAGTTTATAATGTTTATAACGAATTTTTATTTAATTGTTATTTTTCAGGAGCTCAGAGATAAACCGACAATATCAAACATGAAGAAGTTTATATATAGTTTAAAACACGAGTAGCAATATTTATTTTTTGATAAGATTATTTTTACATTGTATATTTGTATATAAAAATATGTTTTTAACTATTTTACTTACTTATATATTATACATGTGCATTTTAATTATAAAAGTCATCTTCACCGAGACAATAAAATATTTTAAATATACAATCTTATAACTAAATTAAAAAATTAAATTAAGACATATCTAGAATAAAATTTTAAAATATACAAAACAACATCTATAACTTTCTCTAGCTATTCTGAATTTTCCTGATCTTTATTGCATTTTTTTCCTTCTACTTCGCAATGAGAATTTCTAAAATGTTAAAAAAAATAATATATTTTAAATTCGTAATTGTTTTATAACTTACTCTTCATTTGTTTCTTCTTCAACTTCATTTGTTTCTTCCTCATCAATTGTTCTATCATTTTCTGCTACTTTGATTTCTTCTTTTTTATTTAAACGTTTATTATCAGTATTCGTTTTTGCGACAATTTCTTCAATAATTTCAGGTGATTCCTTAATTTCTTGTTTCATATTCTTATCTTTTTTGTAATTTTTATTCTTTTTAGTTTCAGTTAAAATTTCAGCTTTAACTTTCTTGTTCTTTTTATTTTTTATTTTGGTATATTTTACTTGTTCAGAAGAATCTTCTACATTGTTAATATTTTCTGTTTCTTTATTCTTTTGTTTTTTGGCTTTCTTGATTTCGGGTTTTTTATCTTCAACTGTTTCTAATATTTCTGCAGGTTCTTCAATTATTGTTTCTGCTGTTCTTTTTTCTCTTTTATTTTGTTTGGATTCTTTTACTTTGTTTGTTTGTTGTTCTACATTTTTATCTTTGTTTTTCGTATCCTTTTTATATTTTTGGTTTGAAATTTGAACTTTTGGGACTTTTTCTTTCTTATTCTTGTTATATTTCTCAACTGTTTCTGATTTCACTTCTGTATTTTGTGATTCAGATTTTGCTTTAAGAGCTGCTTCATTTTGGGTATCTTTATTTGTTTTAGCAGTTTCTTGTTTTGATTTTTTGTTTTTCTTTACATCTTTATTTTGCTTTTCATCGTATTTTGACTTTTTATAGTTTTCTTTATTGTTATTTTTATGGCCATCTTTTTTCGAATACCTTTCTTTAGCTTCTTGTGGTTTCCCTTCAATACCTTCTTGATTCTTTTTGGATTTTGCTTCTGATTCGAATATTAATAAAGCCACCACAACTAATCCCAATATTAATGTTAATCTAAAAGAATAAATTTAAAGGTTAAGTGTATTTCTAATTTTTCCAATGTAGTAAAACAAAACTATGTAGAAATAAATTAAAACTTACCTCATTTTATTAAAAGTTATTGAGTTCTGTACCAGGAAAATTTAAAATATTGCTCAACCGATGCTAACTATTGAATATTTTTACTTTTTTTACCGGTAACTTACGATGTATCTCACTCAAGCACAACGCAAAGATAAAAGAAATTATTTAAAGCACATACTTGTATTCATTCGCATGTAAATTTTCTGTCTTGTTTTATCACGAAAGCGAAGATTTTATCTTTGTTATCAAAGATTTATATTATTTGCTGAAGAAATATTTCTTTGTAATTTCAGAAAGATTTTTTAAATAGATCAATATTTAATTTGATACATAAACGAAAACATTAAGCAATTACTTGGAAAGAAAGTCAAAAGTTCTTAATGAGAACTTTTTATTTCACAATAAAGTTCAGTTAACTTTATTTTAACTTTAACGTCACTACTTTATTTACAGAAAAATAAACTTGTAAATAGTGAAGTAAATCTCTAATGATAAATCTTTAACAGTCTTCTTATTTCTTACACAAATAATTCTGGAAATTCTAAATAAATAAACAACTGTTCTCAGTTCTTCTATTCATAAAATTTGGAATTGTGATTTGTGAATGAAATATATACCCAAAAATTTCGTGAAATTAAACAACGTAAATAAATTACCAGGTCGAGAAATACGTCAAAGATTTTATCATTTTGAATATGTAAATCTCTTTCCTGTGGTTATATTCGTCATCACAAATATATATTTGCTTTACTGATTTTCTTTGTCATCATCATTACTTATATCTGTGTATAAGCAGATTGGTACTTTATTTTTATTGAAAAAAAATGTAATTTTTAAAAATATTTTGCAATTTTGTATATCTGATGAAATATGAATATTTGAAATATGCAAATGTGCTCAAAATTTCGTATTTGCAACATTTTTATATCTTACAAAATATTTTCTTCATTTTCTCTTGTAATAAATACATAAATCGGATAACCGGAAATAGCACTTTACAGAATGAGCAAACGTTAGGTTATGTTTATTTGAATATTCGAGATTTGAATGATTCTGTGTATGCATATTCTGCTTTTGAATATTCTAGTGTTGAATATTCGAGCGTTGAGTATGCACAAGGGTAAGCACCCAAAATTAAACTAAAACTAATCATTTCAAATTAATAATGGTCACATTTTGAAAAGAAAATAGTAAATAAAGCAATAATTATATACAAAGGAATTTAATATAGTTTGCAGCAATAGTAAATATGTAGGTATCTGGTATTATATTAATAAAAATTAATAGCGGGAGGTATCAGATATTTTTATGTTACGTTATAAAATTTAGTTAAATCAATGACCCATTTTGCTGATTTTTTAAATAGTAATAGTAAATCATGAACTAACGTTTCATTTCGACGAAGGTGCAACAGCACTAAATGGCAACATGGCAACTGAGTAGTAAATGAAGAAATAGTAGGTACTTTGTATTTCATTCTTAATAGTGTCACAGGCTGACATTCTGTGGCACCATTACACAAACCGTTTCAAAACGTTGGAAACTTTATATGTAATTCAAAATGTATCACAAATATAATTTTCGTTAGAGAATTATTTTTTTTTTGTTACTAGTGCATCTAAGTTTCAATTAATTTAACCATAATTATAAAACACGAAGTCTATTTGAATACCTATTATGGATTCATGTTAATTTACATTGGGGAATAACGTGAACGTGTAACAGTTTTAATAAATACAATCAAAAAGTACATTAGATAATTTTTAAGTCAATTACAAATGAACATCTCTATTTCTATAAAAAGCCAAAGGCACGAGTTTTGAAACTTTAAATTGTCAATTTTCATGTATGCTTCTATGCGTTATTATTTTAAATTGTAGAATAATGAAATATGAGTAAATATTTTCCGTAAAAACTACGACATACACCGCGTTGATTACGAATGCGCAGAAAGTCAGGAATGTCACTCATTTTGAAATTAGGAAATTCCTGCCGTATTGATGCCGTGCACTGCGATCACGCCTTTATTACATTCCTTTCTACCCCAGGATAACGTGATAATGCCCCACAATACCACTACCATTCATACTTGCACTATATTTCTTATAGAAATAAAAAATAAATGTTATGTAATTTCGCATATGGATATTAATTTATTGTTTGATGTGTAAAAAGATATACCTAATCAATAGTTTAGTTTAATCGTTTAATCTAAATCCAGATGTCAATTAAGAAAAGAGTACGTGAAGTTTACTTAAAAATACAATTTAGAAATTAAGCTCTAATTGACGTTCAAGGATTGCACATTGTACGATAAAACAAAAAATTATATTACTTAATTTACACTTTGGATATGTACAACATTAATATATTTCTAAAATAAATGTATACAATTTATTCAATATTTTATTATATTTTTAATGCCACGCAATTTCTAGGTGAACATCCATCAAAATACTAATAGTAATCATCATCATTGCTTGACTTTATAGGACGCGGGCAGGCACGTGATTCGAATGACCTTGAAATGATTCAGAATCAGCTGATTTGTGTCACTACCAAGCACTACATAATTCTATTTTGTTATTTTACTCTTTTAATAACCTTTTTAAAAAAATATAGAACAAGAAATTTATTCATACTAATTAAAGCAAAATGTGCTGTTACGCCATGTTAAATAAATAATTTGTCATTTATATTAAATTAATATGGCCGAATATTTAACGCCAATAATTTTTCAATAAAAATCAATTTTAAACATTTACTAATATTTTTTTCTACTATATGAGGTTAAATGTAAATTCGAAATTTTGAATTTAATAAAAAATATAATTAGGGAATAACAACATACTAACAACTTATTTCCATAGAAATTTTAAAATGGCCGAATATATAGTTGTTAGGGCTCGTATTTCTATTAGAACATGTAAAATTATTGTTTGAAAAACTTGTGCTCGCGATTAATAAATAGAAATTAAAAATGAAAAATATCTGATGTGGACAACACATGACTTCCTTGTACGCCTAGCGTTACACTATACATATTTTATTAATAATTAAAATATGTTTATTACAGACCCAATCATTAAATTGCACGTATTGGACATAATTTGACATTGACATTAAATTCTTTATTTTTTTGTTATTTTTTGTCTTAATTCATAGCAAACTTAATTACAGAAACCAAAAAGTACATATTTGTAAAATTTACATATCTCGCTTATACAAAGAGCTAATTTAATCATACTTGATATTTTCGACGGAGAATTCAATTTTCTAAAAGCATTTATTGTTAAATTCAAAATAACACCATTTTTTTTTTTAGAAAAACTGATAACAGCTTCAAGTAAAGTATCACTTCCGGTTAGACTATTTAAACCAAAATCTATTATGTTATTTCTATTAATATAAAAGTATAAAATACCAAATTTGAGAAGTTTTTGTTTATATTTTAAAATAGTTTTTCATTAAAATCTATTATAGGCTTCAAGTAAAGTACCACTTCCGGTTAGACCATTTTAACTAAAATCTAATATATTATTCCCATTGATATAAGAGTCTTATATACCAAATTTGAAAAGTTTTGGATTATATTTTAATATAGTTTTTCATTAAAATCTATTATAGGCTTCAAGTAAAGTACCACTTCCGGTTAGACCATTTTAACTAAAATCTAATATATTATTCCTATTGATATAAGAGTCTTATATACCAAATTTGAAAAGTTTTGGGTTATATTTTAATATAATTTTTCATTAACATCTATTATAGGCTTCAAGTAAAGTACCACTTCCGAAAGTTATGTAATGACCAAAAAGGGAGGTGCACAACTAGATGTTATAACAGTCCTAAATACAAAATTTTAACTTTCTACGGCTTCCCGTTTTTCAGTTATGCGAGATACGTACGTACGTACGTACAGACGTCACGCCGAAATTAGTCAAAATGGATTCAGGGATGCTCAAAATGGATATTTCCGTTGAAATCTGGAAACCGAAATTTTTCGCGATTACAATACTTCCTTTACTTCGTACAAGGAAGTAAAAATATCTGATGTGGACACCACATGACTTCCTTGTACGCCTGTTACATTATACATATTTTGTTAATAATTAAAATATGTATAATAACAGACCCAATCATAAAATTGCACGTATTTGACATTGACATTAAATTCTTTATTTTTTTGTTATTTCTTGTCCTAATTCATAGCAAACTTAATTACAGAAACCAAAAAGTACATAATGTTTAAATTTACATATCTCGCATATACAAAGAACTAATTTAATCATACTTGAAGTTTACGACGCAAAATTCAATTCTCTAAAACTTTTATTTGAAGCATTTATTGTTAAATTCAAAATAACACCATTTTCTTCAAGAAAAACTGATAATAGCTTCAAGTAAAGTATCACTTACGGTTAGACTATTTTAACCAAAGTCTATTATGTTATTTCCATTGATATAAAAGTATTATATACCAAATTTGAAAAGTTTTGGATTATATTTTAATATAGTTTTCCATTATAATCTATTATAGGTTTCAAGTAAAGTACCACTTCCGGGTATTCGATTTTAACTAAAATCTATTATGTTATTCCCATTGATATAAAAGTATTATATACCAAATTTGAAAAGTTTTGGATTATATTTTAATATAGTTTTTCATTAAAATCTACTATAAGCTTCAAGTAAAGTACCACTTCCGGGTAGACCATTTTTACTAAAATCTATTATATTATTTCCATTGATATAAAAGTCTTATATACCAAATTTGAAAAGTTTTGGATTATATTATAATATAGTTTTCCATTAAAATCTATTATGGGCTTCAAGTAAAGTACCACTTCTGAAAGTTATGCAATGACCAAAAAGGGAGGTGCACAACTAGATGTTATAACAGTCCTAAATACAAAATTATAACTTTCTACGGCTTCCCGTTTTTCAGTTATGCGAGATACGTACGTACGTACGTACATACGTACGTACGTACATACGTACGTACAGACGTCACGACTAAATTAGCCAAAATGGATTCAGGGATGGTCAAAATGGATATTTCCGTTGAAATCTGGAAACCGAATTTTTTCGCGATTACAATACTTCCTTTACTTCGTACAAGGAAGTAAAAAGAAACGCAAAGAATAAAGCATATATTAATATAATCTATTACAACTTATTGTATTGTGTTGCCTTAAAATAGTAAAATAATGACCTTTCAGTAATTCAAAATCGAAATAGTTCAAAACATTGTTCTTGTCTAAAGGGATAAGCGCATACAAATCAGCTGATTTCAGTTTTAAATGTATGAAAATAATTTATGTATATAACTTTTGTGAAATAAAATTTCTGTTACGTAATAAAAACAATGGATCTACTACTATATCTTCTTTCTTTTTACCTACATAAAATAATTGGCCAATTTTAAATTAAAATTTTGGAAAATGCACTGGTCATGCGTGAACTTTGACATGGAAGTATAAAAGCTGCTTCCGCTTTGGTGTTCCCCTTTAGATCCTTTCAGATCATGATATGATAAAACTCAATCAACAAAGAAATGATTAAATTTCTCACGTTCGTATTTATCATTTTTAAAATCACAGCAGCTGATAACAGTAAGTACCTGCTTCAATTTATCAAATATAAATCGCCAAAAAACATTTTTAACAGTTTCTATGTGGTCGAATGATATCTCAAAATCTTAACGCAAAAATAAACATGTGTTTATAAGTTTACTTATAAATAATAAAAAAATAATGCAAATATGCCGCCGTATTAACTGCAAATAATATATTTACATTTTACATACAGTAGCGGTAATTTTTTTAAACTAAGATATAAAAATTTTGCTACTGTAAAAATTTATTTTTTTTGTAATAGTATGTAATATTTTTAGTAATTTCATTATATAAATAAATAATTTGATTATTTGTTTATTATATTCCGTATTATAAAAAAAATAAGTATATATTTACAATTTTACGAAAGTTTTCAATCATGAATTTTCTTTAAAACTGATATTTCTCTATATTTTTATTTTATTCATTGAAATGTATTTTATTTTCTAAAATTTATAATTTTTTTCAGATGATAATCACATCTTTAATGTAGCTTTGGACCCCCAAGGCAAAATAAAATTTTTCTGGACTCCAGACTACGCTACGTCAACTTTAAGGGCCGAGGTTCATGCCCCGGTTCATTTTACATGGCTTGCAATAGGATATTCCGATCGAGGAGAACTTTTTCCATCAGATTTGTGCGTCTTGTGGAAGGATTTTAAGGGAAACTTTCATTTTGAAGTAAGAAAATGGAAAAATTTGAATGGTGAAATAAAAATGGAAATTCTTATTGTAGGATGCATGGGCAGATGAACATGGAATATTGTCAGTGGATCATAAGCAACATTGTTTGCAATTCAAGAAAATTTTTAAGAAGAATTTAATAAAGTATGCGTTTAGCAGAGAGTTTGACACGTGTGATGATAATGACTACATTATAGAAGTAAGTATTTCATAGCATGTCTTTTTAAAAACTGTAATTTATACAGAGCGATCAGAAATGATGTAGTTGGCAATACAATTCTGGGGATCTTTTTATTACAACAATAGGTGAAAGCGGATATGCTCTTTGACATGTCATTTTGACAATAAATACAAATAATACGAATAGAAATATATCACTCTGTAAGTCTCCTATAAAAGTAAGTAAAATCTTAAGGGATTTAGGAGATATTGTTAGGTCACCCGCGCAATGTCGATGATTGATATATTAATACATAAATTACTTGAGATTTATGATTTAATTTAATTAATCAATTTTATGAAGTATCGTTGCGAGAGTGAATATATGGAATTAACCAGAGTATTTTCGAATCATGATTTATAATTTGACAATTAACCTTCTACTGTCGACGTGACAATTTTGTTACATAACTGGTGACTTGGTGCCATTTTGACCCCAACCGTTTATCTAATTATTGCACAACCCCTGCCAACAAATTGTTATTGTTTACTTCAAATATGCTTTTAACAGTGTATTTAAATAGAAAGATACACAAAAATGTATTATCAAAATATAGCGGTTTACTTTACTTGAAACCATCGACCTTTAAACTAATGGACCAAGTGTATCCTATTCTTTTATTGTTAGAATAATGCTCCAACATAAAAGGATAGAAATATATATTCTGTCCTTCAACAATACGGAAGTTCTCAGTTAAAGCACACTGCGCATACGTTCGTACTCATTGTGCATCTTTTTCAGCTATATGTAAACCTCTATACACTGCTCTCTATCACTAACTAGTTGTCAAAATCTACATTTGACGTTTCGTGACTTGTGTATTATTTACTTTTTTGGAGAACATTTACAATTATTTCTGTCAATATATACGTATATGTGTTGTGAGGTGTGTATGCGACAAAATAATGGAGAAACGGTGTATTTCGTACAGTGAACAGTACGTACGCGGTTCAGCTGTGTCATTTCATATGTAAGTTCTTACTAATTATTACTTGTCCCCTATAATATAATATATTGTATTAAAAATATATAATAAAACTAATTATGCACAAAAAAAATCTATACTCTTAGCGATTATGCACCAAGTTAGGGACAAATCAATTTTTTTATTTTGCCGCGTTTTCTTAACTTCCGTACTGTTGAAGGATAGAGATACTGTGTCTGCACCGTTATGACGGGACAAGCGTTTTGCTCGTACGCTGCGTCTATTAGTTTAAAGGTCGATGCTTGAAACTATACATATATTTTGTACCTATTTATTAAAATTGAATATTTTTTTTTAACAGCTCGATTGTGGAAAAAGTTTCAGCTAATCCTCATTTTTTTATTAACGAATTCCACTCTAATTTTGATAGATTATATCTTAAAATATAGTCTAATCTATTCCTAGTACCTATCTACATTTTTTGATATTTTGAAGATTAAATTTTAAATATCGGAATAGAGTAGAATTCACTAATCCAAAAATGAGGATTAGCTTAAACTTTTTTGAGAATCGGGCTGTAAAAGATTATATATGGGTTAATTATAAAAATATCTGATGTGGACAGCACATGACTTCCTTGTACGCCAGTTACACTGTACATATTTTGTTAATAATTAAAATATGTATTATAACAGACCCAATCATAAAATTGCACGTATTTGACATAATTTGACATCAACATTGTATTTTTTTGTTATTTTTTGTCCTAATCCATAGCAAACTTAATTAGAGAATACAAAGAGCTAATTTAATCATAATTTATGTTTACGACGCAGAATTCAATTCTCTAAAACTTTTATTTGAAGCATTTATTACTAAAATCAAAATTTTTTTCAAGAAAAACTGATAACATCTTCAGGTAAAGTATCACTTCCGGTTAGACTATTTTAATCAAAATCTATTATGTTATTCCCATTGATATAAAAGTATTATATACCAAATTTGAAAAGTTTTGGATTATATTTTAATATAGTTTTTCATTAAAATCTATTATTGGCTTCAAGTAAAGTACCACTTCCGGGTAGACCATTTTAACTAAAATCTATTATGTTATTCCCATTGACATAAAAGTCTTATATATCAAATTTGAAAAGTTTTGGTTTATATTTTAATATAGTTTTTCATTAAAATCTATTACAGGCTTCAAGTAAAGTACCACTTCCACAAGTTATGTAATGACCAAAAAGGGAGGTGCACAACTAGATGTTATAACAGTTCTAAATACAAAATTTTAACTTTCTACGGCTTCCCGTTTTTCAGTTATGCGAGATACGTACATACGTACGTACAGACGTCACGACGAAATTAGTCAAAATGGATTCAGGGATGCTCAAAATGGATATTTCCGTTGAAATCTGGAAACCGAAATTTTTCGCGATTACAATACTTCCTTTACTTCGTACAAGGAAGTAAAAAAGTGACGCTGAACTAAATACAAAACTTCAAGGGCTAAGATATGTAAAAATTAAAAAAAATATTCCATAAAGTTTTTGCAAAAATTTTCTCAAAAATTGTCACAATTTAGTTATCTTGCTATACAACAAAGTTCTCATCTTTTCCTTTTGTTACCAGGATTAGCTGAATGATTTCGTCAATCACAGATTTCTTCATTATTTTTCCAAGTTCTTTTAAACAAATTTGATAAAATCAGCCCATTACATATCCTTTTAGAAGTACTAGCCATAATTAAAATAGTAACATAAACGGTGGTTTGGTGCCTTTGTGACCCCAATAAAATTTTAATTGAAGTGGAACTTAAAGAAAACCAAAGCTACGGTACCGTGTAGCTTCAAAGCGTACAATTGGTGCTAAATTTAAAAACAGTTGCGGTTACGAGGGCACCAAACGTTATCGGTACCAGGTTAAAATTAATTTGGCAGTTTTTAAGATCCTCAGTAATTAGTTAAAATAAAATATATGAACCATGTGTCTTAAGCTTCATTTCCACCTAATGTTTATATGCTTAATGCATAATGATTAGTGCATAATGTTTATTGCATTATGAAAATTTACTAGGATACCATTTCCAGATACTTTGTTTAGCAGACTGCCATTTGAGCACCAATTCTTTTTTTTTTAATATGTTATATAACTGGTTATTTTTAATTATATCTATACCGCAATAGGACATTCGGTAGAAATGAGGCTTTATTCTCAATAATTCTACCTCCAACCTCGTATTTGTTGTTACAAAAAAAAAAAAAATTAAATCACTCCCCATATTCTGCAGGACGGCACCACTCACTTGATCTGGTCCAAAGGCACCGGTCCTCTTTACCAGCTTTCCGGCCTCAACATTTCCTCTGAAGATCATGGCATGGTCCGAGTCCAGTTGCTGAAGAACATAAATGACCATGTAACCTTCCCGGAAAAGGTGCGACACGTGGATATCCTAGCAGATAAGGTCCACGTGCCTGGAGATGAGACGACGTATTGGTGTCATGTGCACAGGCTGCCCAAGGAGTTGGAGATGAAACACCATGTTCTACAAGTAAGAAAAAGTACAATTTTATTTAATAAAAATATTAAATATTTGTTTAAAATGAATAGAAATGTGTTAAAAGTAATCTGTATAACATTTATCAAAAAATCGGTACTAAAATCGTCAAAATTCACCAAAAACGGTGATTAATTATTTTATATTCAGCTCAAGATTCTATAAACCATAAACAACCAAATTCATAGCAATTATTTACGAATAAAAATATTACTAAAAGTATTACGTTTATTATTTCATTTTAAATAAAATAATTTTAAAAAATAAATAAAAAAATTATAGTTGATGAATTGAACCTTTTTACTTTCCGCTACCCCTGGTAATGGAGGTATAGAGTTCATGCTAAAAATCGCATATCAAGATTTTGGTAAATGACCACGTTTTGAGGTCTCTACAATCTGATTTTAACATTTTCAAGATAATGATGATGTGTGTGTGTATGTGTGTAAATACTATCATTCGAACAATTTTAAAACCTTGTATTTCGACTCTATTCTAATATGAAAAGAAGCCATTAGATTTTGATGTAAATCGAATAACCGGAAATGGAACTTTACTAGAAGCGTAAAATGGTTTTTCTTCAAAAAATACCTTCAAATATCATTTTTTCGCGATTTATGGTATTATACGAATTAAAGAATATTGAATTTTCTACAGGTATGCATTAATACTTTTTCTATACAGATAAATTTAAAAAATAATATATTTTTTATATCATGGAGCTTATGTTTTATAAAGATAAATACAATTCCTTAGTTTGCAGTTCATATTTCAAATGTATAATAGTGACTTTTAAAAAGAAAATAATAAATAGAACAATACTTATATGCAAAAGAACTTAATATGGCTTGCAGTATTTAGGGCCGTTTTCATAATAAAGTTTATCTTCACTTTAACACTTTAATTTAAAATTAAAGTTGTTTTCGTTTTCATAATATAACTTTAGCACTTTACTGAGTATTGAAGCATTACTTTATAATAAAGATAAAGTTTTAAAATAGTTTAAATTAAAGTCTTAAAGTGAGCATGATTATGAAAACGGCCCTTAGTATGTGTTTAGGTATAAAAATTAAATGGTGTGTACATAAAAAAAAACTCTCAAAGTATAAACCAATAAAAAATTTACAGGATGCTATAAAATCGATCGGGTCTGGCCAATACAAATAATTTTGTATAACCTGCCCCTTGCATCGCTGACGCTTAAATTTTAAATGTTCCTTAAATTGACAATATTGTATCAAGACGAAATGTCAAATGAGTATTTGGATATTGCTGTCAAAAATTCAATTAGCACTTTTTTGTTTGTCAAGCTTAAAAATTAAGTGTCATATAGCGCTGCAACGGCTGCAACTGGGCATATGCTAAACTGTTTCCAATTTTATCCAATAAATATGTTTGACAAATAAAACTCATTTTTACCTTCCGTCAAAAGGAAGGTATTGTTTTTGGTCAAAAAATTCGGTTGTGAGTTTTCAATGAATAAGCACGTTTTAAGATCCTTAGAATGCGATTTTACTAATTTTACATTGATGTCTGTATGTGTGTGTGTGTGTGTGTCCGTGTGTGTGTCTGTGTGTGTGTCTGTGTGTGTGTCTGTGTGTGTGTCTGTGTGTCCGTGTGTGTGTGTGTGACAAATTTTTCTCTGACGATAACTCCAAAACTACAATTCTAAAAATTATGATTCTTTCGTATTCCTCTTCTTTACAACCATATGAAGAGCTGATTAGATTTTGGTTATAATTGGTCAACCGGAAGTACCCTTATTTGAAGATCTTAACAATTTTTCTGGAAAAAACCCAGTTAAATATCATTTTTCAACATTTTATGATCATTAATATGAAAGAAAATTTTATTCTCTGTAAGATTTGATTATACATTTTCCTTCATATTCAATAAATATAAAGTTATAGAGAGATTAAGAGAGGTTAACTTTCAAAAATCAGTCTGCTTTGAAAAAATTATGGAAACAGCAGATATGTATATTCAAAAAATTCTAATTGACAGATGTCAGTGTCAAGTGCAAAACCAAAGTGGAAAGCATATGATCTGAAAGTGATGTAAGTGACAGAGTGTCCCTCGCCAGTGACTTGCATTTGCGGCCTCGCCTCAAGATAGGAACTTATAATGCCAGAAGTACGAGAAAGGCAAAAGAGCAGATGGAAGGACTGTATAGCAGAAGATTTGAGAGAGAAAGACCTATGTCATGAAGGTACTTTGGACAGGAATGAGTAGAAAAGAAGAGTAAGAAACACCGACTTCTAATAAAATAGGGAAAAGTTGAAGTAGGAGGAAGTGTTAAGTGCAATACATAATGACGTTCGTATTCGTATTAAAAAATAGTGTGTTCTTGTTACAATGATACAGGATATATAGAATCTTTTTCAAGGAACTTTTGGTATAGGATATGTACAAAATACATCGAATTGACGGAAGGTTTTGTGCTGGCCACAACAGATTTTTTTGTTATAATATCAACATATTTCAATGAATTCATTTTTAAAAATTTGCAATAACTTCCTAAAATTAACGTTATAGAATGAGCCCAAATGTATGCAACTTTCAGTACATTAGTGATTGAATTGTATGATTAAACTGGGTGCACATTGGTGTTTGAACCAATTCTTGAAAAGAAACAGGTCATTCTATTAATTCGACTCCAAAATTATTCTCTTTTGACCAATAGAATAATTTATCTGTGTTCAAGAATTAGTTCCACATTCTCTCGTCTTAGCGAATGGACTATTTTAACAAAATACGTTCGCCACAGAAAGGAAGTTTTCCTTTTGTTAGATTTGCAAATCAAAGAGGGTGGTTATTATGAAAATGTCACCATTACCATCAAATTTTTAAAATTTAATATATGTAATTAATTGGATCCAAACTTCCACGCCAGGACACTAATTTCCATAAAAAAGTATTTCTGTAATTATATATACTTACTTTTATAATACAAAATATACATTTTATGCTTACGAGACCTAAATAAAATAAACATGTTTAAATATCGTAATAACATTTATTTCTTTGAAATTTACCACATTTTCATGGAACATCAATTTTTGTTAGCGAACCTTATTAGGTCACAAAATGTTCGTAATAACATTCTACAGATAACACATGTTAGCAAATATTGTTAGCTAACAATGGTCATTTTAATGCGAACCCGGCTTTGATCATTCAATAAAGAAAATAAGGTCTAGGAGTAATACATATTTTCAAGGAATAAAAATTACAAAATGTTTTCGTTTCAGTACGAATCAGTGATTCAAGAAGGAAATGAAGGCCTTGTCCACCATATGGAAGTTTTCCACTGCGTAGCACCTATCAAACAAGAAATTCCACTTTATGTGGGTTCCTGTTTCGCTCCAGACCGTCCCGAACCCACAATGGTTTGCAAGCGGGTAATAGCTGCTTGGGCAATGGGGGCAGGACCTTTCACTTACCCAAACGTAAGGAAAAGAATTTTAAAAAGGATTACAGTTTATGACTAACACATGAGTATTTTAATAATATTCTAATAGTATATTGTGGACACGAGCCGCAGGCAAGTAGTGCAACCACACGAGTGTAAAAAAGAATTCATGCATATACTACACTATACTTTTTCTACGACCGATTTAACAAGATTATTAAAAAAATTATTTGTGAAGGGTTGCACAATTTTAAATAAATTTTATTGCATCCCAGAAAGTAAATTTGGAAAATATTTTTCAGGAAGCTGGATTACCTATTGGTGGAGAAGATTACAACCCGTATGTTATGTTAGAAATTCATTACAACAATCCCGAAAAGCGGTCTGGTAAGATTCGATCATTTACATTTATCATACAAAGTAAATGGAATTACATTTTGTTATAATCAAAATTTTGCCGCCGGCATATAAAGTAGAACTTTATTGCCGTGTAACTGTCAGTTATTCAAATTAAATAAAAGAAAAAAATAGTTATTTATTTAACTAGGCACTAAATACCAGATTTACATCAGAGGCTGCCGGCTTCGCTTCGGCAATGAATGCTGTCGATTAAATCAGTGCTTAGTGCCTTGTTGAAAACATTATTTTTTGCCGGTTTTAGAATAATTATAAATTTAGTGATTATTAATATCTATTTTGAAAGTTATCGTCTCAAATTATGTAGCTATTGTTATTAGTTTGTATAGCGGTTGCTATGTAATAGGCAGTAAAAGTGACATTTTGCAGATTGTTGGCTGTCAAAAAAATCGCACTTTTATGCCCGGTTTCTCCACAGCAACTTAAGTTGTTGATTATTAAAGTGCTACTTAATTGTAAGTAAGACTTATATCCCAATTGCGTTGCACCAACAAATTCAAATGCGAACTTAACTTATGTCACAAATTACATTGGCAACAGCGTAATGTTGTTCTAAGATTGGTCAATTTGAAATTTAGCGATTCAAAATAAAATACCGGCTGTCAAATGTTAAAGCTGTCAATGTGTTTAACAGGGTTTATATTTGTATTCATTCAACAATATTCGATATGGATTTACAAGATTTCCCTAATTTTGACAACGTTAAGTCGATATTGTCGAAAATGGTAGGACTCCGCGAAAAATAAGTAACAGAATTGATTTGTTCCAAATATATTATTTATTTTTAATATTTTTATGTGGACCACCGCCAGTCCTATAAACTGAAGCCTTTTTCTTCGATGTCGTCTTCCTTGCGTCAGTCTACATATTTGCACACATTTTATTGCCAATGCAGCGGCAATTAATTTCTAGGTGTTATCTTTTTGAATATTGGACATGGACACCGCAATGATTTTTTATTTTCAATATTCTCTTTAAATCTTTGTTTCTACAATCTTACAGACCAATTTTCTTCCTCTTTGCTATAATATAATCGTTTCTTCTTTATATCATCTAATTTTCTTGCCGTAACAGCCCAAAACGAAACAAATTTACCGCGACTTACCGATATGTCAACTGACATATGACACATAACCACATAAAGTCACCGATTTTTTCGACTTACATTTAAGTGCTACTTACGTCTTACATTTTGACATTTTTGCGTGATGCAACAGTTTAAGGTGGAACTTAGGAATAAGCAACGACTTAAGTCGTAAGTTGCTCTGGAGAAACCGGGCATTAATGTCTATCTGCTAAACATATTTATGTAATAAGTTGCGAAATGATATGTGCGACGTGAAACTTGTACGCACGAGCGTAAGCGACTGGAACAACACGTCAAGTGCCTAAAACGCTCATTTCGCAATGTATTACATACAAGTTTTTTTTATAATAGCGTTTTAAAACAGATCATTTATTGTCAAAAATAAATATTTTGAATTTTCAAAATCAAAAAGTAGGCAGACGTCAGGTTGATCTATTCGTTGCTAAATTAAATACTTTTAAGCATTAGTGCTTCAAAGTAACATTTTACGCATTAAACTGTCATTTTTAAGCACTAGGCTTCAAAATGTTACTATTAAGCACCAGTGCTTAAAAGTATTTCATTTAGCAACGAAAATGGCAGTCAAAAAGTTGTTATAAAACGCTAATATAAAAAAAATATTTTGCATGAATTATTAATGTATATGTAAATTATTATATTCATATAATAATCTTGAAGTTTATTTTTATAGATTGGGTGGACAGTTCCGGTGTAAGATTTTACGTGACTCCTCAACTACGTCCAATGGATGCAGGTGTAATAGAACTCGGTTTAGAATACACTGATAAAATGGCTATTCCCCCAGGCCAAGAACAATTTTCTTTAACTGGATTTTGTGTTACTGAATGCACTGCTGTCGTACGTTTATCAAAACGACTTTAATTTAGAACAAATTATTCAATAATTTATTGTTCCAGAGTATTCCAAAAGAAGGAATAACAGTTTTTGGATCGCAATTACATACGCACTTAGCAGGAGCTGGAGTTATTACAAGACATATTAGAAATGGAATAGAATTACCCGAAATGAATAGAGATGATCATTACAGCACCCATTTTCAAGAGATTAGAAAATTGAAGAGACGCGTTACTATTTTACCCGTAAGTAACGCGAGATTTTTTATTCGTCCGTTATAAAAAGGACCTTTTATTTAATTGTTTTTTTAACGTTATTAAAAGAGAATGGAAAAGGCAATTATCTGATATTTTTTGTTACAAATTTAGAACATAGAATAGTTATTTGTATATCGAGTGATGAAAGTGTTTCTTTGTCGAATAAAAACGAAAGTTTATCTTCGTCAAAGGATTTTCAACACGTGTTATACATACAATTTTTTCTACTCCTGTAAAATAAAAAAATTATGAAATAAAGAATGAACCTGTTTCACATTATTTTAAATTAAAGTTTATGCAATATTTTTTATAATCATAACGATAATTTATTTTCGTAAATAATTCAATAAAAAGATGACGCCAGAAATAGTCATAAAAATAACCCCCCACTCCTGTGATGTCGGAATATATACAGCACGTCATTCATAGCTAATAGGAATATAAATAAAAGTAGGCGTTTCTCTGTTCATAGCCTACTCCGTGAATGTGCTTGTGCTTAGTTTGTGAAGCGTTGTTGAAATGTTATAAGTTCAAAAATATCTCAAAACTATGGAACAAATAGAAGTAAAATGTGTTAAGAAAAACAAATTATTTCGAAAATATTATTCCGTAGCTTCTTGTAATGCGTCATCTCAATTATTATCGTATCATAGATTTCCGAAGAACCCAGAAATGAGAAAAAAGTTGTTAATTTCATTAAAAATTAATACAGAAGTAAAGTAATTCGCATTTGTCTGTTGTAAACATTTTAAGGAATCTGATTTCATACCAAGCTTTTTGAATTTAAAACTGACTATTTCATTTTATCATCTCAACAACTGCGCTTTGAAAACATCTCATTTTTTACTATCTCTCTCAGTTTGTGCAATGCATCCATTGGTTTTTTTTTAACACGCTGTATGTACTCTGACGTCACATTCTATTTCAGATCACGTAACTTTTTCAAAATAATACACCAATTTCAATATTTAACTGTAAAATATATAATGGAGATTTCGTGATATTTTCAAATTTGTAGATATTTAAAGAATAATATCTTTTAAAATTAGTATTTGGAAGTCATAAAAATTCTTGCAACAGCCCTGTGTATGTATGACAACAAACATTATATACAACATTCATAAATAAAAGTCGTTGCTAGGGTACCATAGCGTACTGGAAAGAGTCACTTTCTGCATGAAAAACGAACCAAAAATTGCATTTTCAAAACAGGAGTACGAAAAAATATTATATCGAGTAAAAGGTATATTTTATAAGACATCATTTTTTACTCTTGTTGCATAAATAATTATTTTCGCATATATTTTATTAAAACATTTATTACAATAAAAAGATATTTTATAATAAATTTTAAATACCTACTCTACGTTTTCAATTTCTTAGCCTTCTTTTTATTTTGCTTTATTTTTCGTTTCTTATCTTCTTCGTCACTTTCTTCTCGTTCTTTAACTTCGTCACTTTCTTCTTGTTCTTTAATTTCAATTTCTTTGTCCTTCATTTCCATTTCTTCACTGTCTTCTTCACTCTTTGGAACAATTCGTTTTCTCATTAACATACGAGGAGTTTGTATTTTTATATATTCCTGAAAAGAAACTTATACAACACGTTCACATATCAATAATAATAATCTTACCTCAAATTCTACTTTCTTTTCCTTCAAATTATGAATCCTGAAATGTCTATCTAAACTGCAACTAGCCACAATGGGTTCTTCCAAGTCGCAAACTATATCTGTGAGGCCTCCCATATACCCTTTGTAAGTTTTAATTGGTTTTATTTGAGCTCGAAGGTCCATAACTTGCAAATATCCTTTGCTGCTACCAACAACGATTTCATTTTCTGCATAAGTTTCTGATATTGACGTGTAAACGGAATCTTTGTTTTTGTATATTCTAATTGCTCGTCTTTGTGCACGAGTGTCGTATAATCGAATTTGTCCTTGTCGAGTAACTGTGGCTATATCTTTGCCAGGTGATTTTAAAAATGTAAAACTGTTTATGCAGACTGGTTGTGCTAGTTCTAGTTCGTCGTGACGATCCTAACATGAATAAAAACAAATAATAGATACGATATTTCGGCAACCTTATTTTGAATAGGTGTTTGTTTAACAAGACAAAAAAGTAACAGATTCATTACCGCGGCGGCGTTTTATGGATGAGATGATGCCGAGTCTTTTAATTTAGCCTAGGCAGGCAGTGAATCTGCATTTTTACCATGGTGAACACATATTTTTTTTGGCGACTGTTCAGGATTAATATTAATTTCCGATTATTTTTTGGGCCAGTTTTACAATATCCGGTTAGAATTTTAACTACAAGTTAAATAAACAATATTGAATCGGATTATTGACAGCAATGATCAATATGACATTTGACAGTTTACTTCGTTTCAATTTTATTTATTTACCAAACAGTTAAATTTTTAACCAGAGATTCTAAAACTGGCCCTTAGTACAATGTGTTCAAAGAAACACCTAACTCGGTGTAGGCTATGTACAGAGAAACGTATGTCTGATCATTATTCAATTCAAGTTGTCAAAATTGATCTTGAAATGTAATTTTAAGGACAAAAGATAATAAAGAAAGAAACAGAATATTGCCATTTGCCGTTTTGTAATTTATTTCCATTTCTAAAATTAGATTCAAGAAGAAATGCTTTGATTTCTTCAAATAATATTTTTGACAATATCTCGTGTCAAATTGACATTTAATAAAGTACTTTTAAATTGACATAAGTACGTTTCTTTGTTCATAGCCTACTCGGAGTTAGGATTTTCTTTTAACACACTGTACTTTTCATCAAACAGTTCAGCAAACTATTTTTACACCAGTTGACAAAGTTTTTGACACTTGCGGGAGAAAATAAGCAAGGAAATGAACTTACGCAAATTTTTAAACGACATTATCATAACAAAAACAATATATAAAGCACTTCACAAACTTCATATTATCTCCAAAAACAAAATATTTTCACGTTTATACTTATGTTGGCATTACTGTATTGTTTAATGCGCGGGCAAACATGTGACTCCAGCGACCTTGAAATCCTTAAAATCAACTGGAGTACGTCTGCCACTTTAATAGAAAAAAGAAATACAAAAATAAGCATTTAAATATTAATGTAATCCGTTTTTAACTTTATGTATTATTTTCCCTAAAAGTTGTAAAATAATTTTTGATGAGCGCACATTTATAATAAAACCACTTTTATAGAGCAAACTTCCCATAAAAAAATAATGCAAAACCGCGCTCTATAAAAACGCTTTTGTTATAAAAATGCGCTCGTAATACGGGTCATTATTTTTGTGAAAGTACCAAGCGTATTCACATCAGTTGATTTTAAGTACTTTAAGGTTACAATTTAAATTAATTATAATATGGAATTCAAGAATTTTTGGTTCGTACCAACCCAAAATTTGAAAAATAGCGTGAATATATGTACGTTCACTTACACATTTAGCTTCGAAAACACATTTTTGAGTATCTACATCATACAATTTAATGTCATTGCTTCTTCCTCCAACTCCTAAAACGTTTTCGTTATACGGATTCATAAGAATCTTTTCTATGGTTTTATTTTCTCCATTTATTTTCAAAAATGGACTGCATTTCCCGCTAGACCATTGTTGCACACTACCAATATTTGTAGCTATTAAAATGTCGCTAAAACATACATTATTAAAATTATTTCAAAAGTAATAAATGTTTAAAACTTACTCATTAATTGGTACTACACCAACGATGTGCGAGTTGTCTAGAGCAGAAATATTTTTAGATTTTGATGTAGCTAAATTGTATATCCTGCAATATCCTTTTTTATATCCAATAAGGACTTCTTGGGGCTTTCTGCCCCAAGAAAGAGCCGTAATTTCACATTTTTCCTCATCACGAAGATAAACAGTTTTCTTGTTATTTTTGCTGTTTGTATAATCTTAAATATATATTAAATAACAACAGTTATAATATGTAATATTTAAAATACTTACGTACTAAACGACCAGACACAGTCCCTAAATAAATCTCGTAATTTTGGATAACATTATCCATGATTGGGGTTAGAAACACGTGCCTGTAGTTGTCACAGAAATGTCAAAATTTTACAGCAGTGTTACCAATTCACTTATGCAAAATGTTCCAGGGCGATGCTCTTCTCACGACATGTGATTACAACACAGCCGATCGAGAAAATATAACTTTAGGAGGATTTGCTATTAGCGATGAAATGTGTGTGAATTATATTCATTATTTTCCTGCAACTCCCTTAGAAGTTTGCAAGAGTGCAATTAGCGATCAAGCTTTAGCGACGTATTTTCGATATATGAATGAGTAGGGTTTTTTAATGTTACTAAATGTAAATAACACAGCTATATTAATTTGTTTTGCAGGTGGGAAAAACAAAAGACAAGCTATAAAAATGGAATATCAGACAACTATAAAGCAATTGAATGGACGCCAATAAGGATGCAATTTCTACATAATTTATACCATGAAGCACCCTTAAGTATGCAATGTAATATGTCTAGTGGAGATAGATTTCCAGGTTACTGGGAAAATACTCCAATAACCACAGTTTTGTCTCCCTTACCACCACCAGTAAGAGACTGCAAAAATACTGTAGAAAATGAATTATCGTAAATATGTGCATATGTAAGCAATATAAAAAATAAATAATGGCATTACATTTTATTTTTCGTTATTGAAACATTATAAATGTATTAAAAATATATGTTATTACAATAAAATCCTTAAGTTTAATCTTTTAATAATGAGTCTATTGTAACATGGTGTCGATTATTTTTAAATATTTCTTTATATTTTGGGTCCTTCTTAGTCTGAGTACAAAAAATAAACAGTCTGTTCATTAAAATCCTCATAAAATTTATTTTTATAAGTCTTTCCTTAATTTTATCCATTCTTGCCTTGTGTGCTTCGCTTACATTTTCCTGGTTTTCTTTATTATATGCTTCTTTTCTCTTCTTCAATATTTCTCTTATTGTAAGTTGATCTTCGTAATTTTTAACCAAATTTATATATTCGTCCAATTCTTGTTGTTGTCGAGTACGTAATTCTCTTATGATTTCACAATTATTTTTCATTCGTTCAAGCTGTTCTATTACTTTTTCTTTGTATGTTTGAAAAGCTAGATTACTTGAATCTTTACTCTTAAGACATTCTACAATGTGAGTCGTAAGTACGTTACTACAAATACCATCTATATTTTGTGATCTTTGTACTTTATTTAGTAACTCTACGTTTTTTCGGTCATTTTCTGCCTCTGTGTAATTCTTACGTTCATCAGAAGTACTTGAAACTTTCAGAACTTTTATCTTAGATTCAATAAATATTTCCATTTCTTTTAATTCCATTATTACTTCTTCTTGTGTCATGTTTTCTTTTATACTGGGAACTCCAGGTTTCAATCGTTCTAACATCTCTTTTATGTGTTGACAAGTTTGTTTTAAATCAGCTCCCATTATGTTTATAGAAATGTAATATACGATACGAAATGAAATATCAAGCCAAATTTAAATAACAATAACTATGATTGTTAACAGTCAATTAGCAGTGTTACCGCTACACCCAAAACGTGTTCAAACCATCTACGCAGGGCATGCAACATAAAACACGTATGTCCCTACCTTCATAATACGCGTTAGAATCCACGCGCCCCTTGCACGCAGATAAAAAAACATGCACAGAGAGTAATTCGTGCAAAATATAAATTTATCGATGAAATCAGGAGGACTTGTAATATTACTTCTGATAATACCGGATTCTAAAATATTTTCCAATTTGTAGGGTATTTATTATCACTGTATGTGACACACTGACTGTCAGAAGTAAATTTTCTAACCAAAAAATGTGAAAATAACTACACAGTTGATATGAACTTGATATTATTTCGTAATATTGAACAATATTAAATTACAGTATATAACAACTGTGCAAACCTATTATAAGTTTTTTTGAAATGTATTTACGATGTATATTTACGTGCTAATTATGAAGTGAACTGACATTTCGTGTTTTCCTGAAAAATTTATGGTGAAAAACGGAATGCTTGACTGAAATATATATATTTTAAATGAATCCTTCATACAGAAAATGAATTCGTTATACAATTTCATGAAAGAAAAGTACGTGTTAGTCGTGATAGAATGTGCAGCTTTCAATAACAGTACCCATTTGAAATTGAACCATCTGGACATCATTGACCTACCAATCACCGTAGCAGAATGCACAGAACTACTGAAATTGTGTTTACAACATAATAAACTCTCAACATTACCAGATGAAGTTAAACTTTTAATAAATTTAGAACATTTAGCTCTGGATTTTAATAATTTAACAACAATACCCACAACGTTATGGAGTTTAAACACTTTGGTAGAGTTAAATCTTGGTCATAATCCCATCAAGAAATTACCACCTGAGATAAAACTGTTAAAAAATTTAGAAATCTTATGGGTAAATTCGTGTGAGTTGAACGAATTTCCCGATGAAATCTGTGATTTAGAATTATTGTATACTCTTGGAGCAAGGAACAACTTTATTAAAACGTTACCAGCTAATTTCCACAAATTGAATATAAGGTAAGAAAAATTAAGGGGCCCAGTGGAAAAGTGGTATATTTATTTTTATAAAAATTAGATAAATGTAGGACACGATACCAAAAGTTTGCTTTTATTTAGAGAAAAATTGTAAAAGCTAAATATTGGCAATACCTAGTGTTTATAATGTTCAGCATTAGAAATGGGTAAAATACCCCAACCTCAAAAAGTAATTAAATAAAATTTATACTTTTTTCACAGAATTTAAATAATAAAAGTATTGAAATATTTTCAAATACTTTCTTTGTTATTTTTTACTCTATGATATACCTACATTTGAGATTATTTCATTACGCGCAATATTTCGTTTATCTTCTCAGTAATTAAATCCTTTTGTTAGTTAAATACAGGCTATATCAGAACTAATGTAAAAAAATTAATAGCGTATTCCTGAAATCATTTTGAGTTCAAATTGTCATAAAGATAGATCCTATTCTTTTTGGTTACGGAATTACAAGGGATCAAAGTTCTATAAATAGTAGACTTTTTTAAAATTTAATCAAGATAACAACTCCTTTTAAAACAAAAGAACAATGTAAAACTAATCTGAAATTGGTATTTTTTTATTTATTGTGCAATGGATAGGTTTAGAACTGCGAAATACAATTTATAGAATTAACAATTCTCTTATTCGTCGATGTCAGTTTGCATGAGACTTCAAGGGACATATTTTGAACATTCATTATAAGAAATAATAAATATAATTAATGTTTCATATTCTGTTCGTTTGTTTTAAGTAGGTATTTTTTTTTTGTTTCTATTTATAAAACTAATCCCTTGTAATTCCGTAACCAAAAAGGAATAGAAACTATGTTCATATGATAATTTTTTTACTCAAAATGATCTGAGAAATACGGTATTAATTTTTTCTTTCACTTGTCGTACATCTTGTGCAGTTTTGTTCAGTATAATACCATGCAAATAAAAGTAAAATAAGTTTTTTGTCATTTTTCTCACTTTTCCACTGAGCCCTTTAATGGCGTAGTCTATTATTTGTAGTGGGCAGACACGTGACTCAAGCGACCTTGAATTGCTTGGAAACAGCTGATATGTGTACATTGTCACTTTGACAAAAACAATGTTTTGACCGTTTTGATTTAATTTTGGACTGCTAAAAACTTATTACATATTTTGAATATTATGTGTTTTACTGCCTAAACATTATACAATAACTTTTTTGCAGTTCAAAATCAAGAACTTCAAGGTCGCTCGACTTAGTGTCTACTCACGGCCTAAGACAAAGAACAAATTAATATTGTAGATTACTTTAAAACATAACAGAATCATGTAGGTAAAAACATAAAAATCTTTTTAAAAATTATGTTTCCAATTTCGGTTAACTACGAGTGTAACCGTTATTTTTGTTGACTTCTTACTCTGGTTGCATATGGGTTTTTTTATTCATTTATTTATCTCATAGAAAGCGCTGTAAGCATTTATAAATGTCATCAGAAAAATCTACGTCACATCCACTAACAATAAAAATTGTAATAATTTCTTTAAAAAATATTTAAATGAAATGAAAATCATTTGATAATTTAATATATTCGATTCAAGCACGAAGCAGTTTAAGAAAAATTATTTAAAAAAAAAATAATAATAGAATGTTCTATTATAGTAGTTTCTGTAGGTTAAATTATGTTTCAGATGGTTGACTCTAACTTTTAACAGAATAGAGTTCCTCCCGGATAACTTCAAGTTGCCAAATCTCATCCATTTAAATCTAAGTTACAATCATTTTACAACTTTGCCTTATCAACTTACCCATTTGGATAAACTGAGATTTTGTTTCTTAAAGTCCAATAAAATATCTCATTTGAATAATATGTCAATGTTAGAAGATTTAAACCATGTGATAAAAATTGATTTACAAGATAATCCCATTTTGTACTTCGATCATATAAAGGTAAGATAACTTTTAATTTTTGATGAATAATATATATTTTTCTTATGGTTTAGGAATATAAAAACGTGCTTATAACGAATACGAATATCGAAAATTATTCCGATTACGATTCAGATTCATCCGGAGATTGGGAAGAAAGTTTAAACAGTTCGGAAATTGATTCCAGTAGCAGCGAATCCGAAGTAGAAGAAAATCCGGAATTTCGTTTACCACCATATACGTCTAGATTTTTACTATCGTGATAAATTTTTGTTTATATACTGTCCAACTGTCTAATAAATGTTATATTTGATGGAAACTTATTTTTTTTTTATTTTATTAAAACACAATACTATTACAAAACTTTAAATTACATGCGTCAAAAATAAATACACACAAAAAGTAACAACGTAAAAATTTCATGGTAATAACACCGTTCAAATTATGAAAATACATTTTATTAACTAGTCAATTGAACATTCATAACAAATGTAAATATTTATTGCTAACGGCGCGAAAATTAACTAAGGTATAAGAAAGAACCGGCAAAATTCAAAACAATTTGCAATGTAAAAATTATTCATAATTTCATTTCTATTTACAATTTTTAAAATTAAAGTCAATAAAACTTGTAACAATTCATAAAATAAATTAAGAAATAAATTATGTTTCCGAATAATTGCCGATTCTTTCAAAAAGACATAAAAACTGCACACAATTGAATTGAAATCTATAATCTGTCTGGTATAAGAATGCAGTGTATAAGGACAACATTTCTTGGCTTGTGATTGGTGCAAACGCGAGTCACTTTCAAACTGTCCCAATATTAAATCATTGCAATTTTCTTCTGCTTTTGTATACAATAAATTAGGCTAGCTAAATTGAATGTAAGTGAACGTAAAAAAGTTAATATAAATACAAAACACACATCACCTGTCAATAATTGTCAAAAATATTTTATTATTCATGCAATTTCACATGTCTAGTCAAAATAGTCCTCAAGTGAATGATATTGAAGATGTTCCATCCCCGTATGATGTGTCTGAATATTTCGATTATTGTAATATTATTTTATCGAAAGAAAATTTAGATTCGTATTTAACCTGAAAATCATGTAAAATGTTGCTGCGTAAACCGCTCTCGACAAGCTCCATCCACCACTGCAATCTTAAACCAGACGCAATATACAAGTATATTTATTTAATTATGAATATAACTTGTAATTTAAATACTTAAAAATGACAACTATTCATAAACCTATGAATATAATTGGAAATTTAAATACTTAAAAAGACTTAAATACCTACTATTTTATCTTGTTTGTGTATGGCTATCTTTTGCACTTTTCTGGTAAACCTTTTGGAAGAATAACTCATTTTGGAGAAAAATATTCTTTGTATTTACATATAAAAACAATTTGATAGATTTTCCCTGGAATTGAATGAATATAAAATACATACGTGTGAATGTTAAGATGCATTGTTGATGTTGTTATTGACGGGCGCTGCAAGGATAACTGTGTGCTGGCCTCCGCTGCTGACTTTGTGGACGATGCGTTCTTGGAGTTGCTTGCTCTTGATGAGCGTCGGTTCCAAACAGTCGTCTTCTTGACCAGTGCCCAGTTGGCCTGAGGTGCCCATCCCCCAGCCGTACAATTCACCTACGACAGGAAAATTAATTGGTAGAAATAATACATTTAATTTAAAAATTTAAATGATAATTACAAAAATATTGTTATATTTTACGAGAATAAAAATGTAAAAAAATATTTCTGCTCACATACATAAGCAATATTTGTACTATACCAATTTTTAAAATATTTTTTTCTGGAAGAACAGGATGAACTAGAATTTTACCGCGAACACGATTTCGGAAACAAACTATTATAATGCCTGTTTACAAATCTTAAACTGTTCATAAGCCTAACCACGGCCTAACAAATCATATATGGTTTTTACGTTTGAGCATATTTCTTTCTTCATTATACAAATCAGCAATAGTAAAAAATCTGATGTGGCCAACACAAAACCTCCCGCTATTTAATTTTTAATTTAAATACATACCTACGGATTTACTAACGCTGTAAACTGTTCCATTGCATAAAACTATTGCTTTATTTACTATTTTCTTTTTAAAATGTCACTGTTATTAATTTGAAGTGATTAGTTTTTTGACAGTGACATTTACTGTCAGTTACATTCATTTGAAATATGAACTGCGTAACAATGGAATTGTGTTTTTCTTAGGCTTCGGGACCTTAAAACGTGGTCATTTACTAAAATCTCGAATGTGATTTTTAACACGATCCCTATACCTCCCTTACCAGGGGTAGCGGGAGGTAAAAAACATTGTGGTTATTATTAAAAAAAATTTGAACTGGAGAAACGTCAAAATATGAAAAGCAATGACAAGTCATATGATTGATACTGATTGGTCAGATCCAGAATTTCAAAATCAGACAGAAAACTGTAAATTTTAAATCAAAATTTAAATTTATAAATTAAATTCATCATAAACCAGCCCCAAACGCTATTTTATTTGATAAATCATAGGAATAAATTTAATACCGCCCAACAGTTTAAAGTAAAAAAAAAATTACTCACCCTTGTCGGTGACTGCAAAGCTTGTAGACGTTCCACATCCAATATAAACACAATTCTTGTCTTTAAGAGTAGGAATTTGCTGTATTTCTATCGCATCTTCACAGTCTTTTCCCAGACCTAAACGGCCATATTCCTTTCGTCCTATAGCGAAAACTAGCCCTTCATCATCTAAAAGTATTGTATGATGTGGGGCCGCACAAATTTGTATCCATTTTCGTTTTGATAGCTCTTTAGAAAGAATTGGAGTGAACTGAGTCGCAATGGATTTTATACCTACAAAAAAAAAGAGATGAAATGGATTTTCAATAATTCTAAGTGTCAAAATATTTGTTAACTTACCAATTTGATTGTAGTTGTTGAGACCGAAAACATATATGTCATTTTTATTATTTACTTTGGCGAATGTGCAGTAAGTCCCTGCCCAAATGTTGTCGAATATTAACTTAAGACTAACTTTTGTTTGGATGGGGTTTGGTGTTAAAAGTCGACCTAAAAATAATATAAACTTAAAAACTAGTACAAAATACTTAATTTTATATTATAATATTTAGGTCATCATTATTCTTTAAATAAATGGAATTTAGAACCACCACCTATTTCATTATTAATTACTTGAACTTTAATAGTTTGGGAAGTCAGTTAATGCTGAAATTACGTAGGAAAAATAGTGCCTATATTGCACTGCCATAGGGTTTTCAGTTATAAAACTAAAAAAATTACAAGTAAGTAAATTAGTTAAAAGCCGTTTTCATAATCAGGCTCACTCATATACCTATTAACTAATATATTGCTAATGTTCGTATCTTTCCCATAAGAGTAGGTGAAGGAAACACTGTGAAATGGAAATATCATTTCTGCATAAGTCTATCTCACACCAACACCCAACCGCGAATTATGCGCACGCTCGGAAATCTTGACTACTATTGGCTAACGCTGACAGCGTCGCTGGCTGGGCTGCGTTCCAAAATCCTACTCTTAAGGCTGGTTTATGTAAGCTGTAAACTTAAGAATTTACCTTAGTATTAGCATTATGACTTTGCATTAATAATTCAAGTATAGACAAATGCGTGCTGCGGTACTTGTAGCTATAACCTTAACCTTAGCATTATGCCGTTACCCTAGAATATGACAATTTCTAATTTTCAACTCATAATGCTAATACCAACCAATAAGAAGAGTATGTGTTCGTGGACGATAACTTGATTCTGGAGATATTTACGACAGTCAATTGACATCTGTCATCATTTTGTTATTTATGAATATTTCTGTCACATTGGCCGCGTTCAGCACCTCTCATCGCTGGCATCGCTGACCTCCGAAATTTGACGAACACAAAGAATGGACGAATGTAATTGGTCCAGCAATTACATTCGGCAATCATCGGCACGCAGCGGTGCTCATCGCTGTTAGCGCTGCCGGGGTGCTGAACGCGCCCATTGTCTTGACTTAAAATGAGTGTCATTGAAAAAGAAGTTCAACTAATACAGTTAATTGAACAATGTAGATATATTTATGATAAAAAAAGACATGTCGATTTTACAAGTAGTGACATTACCGGCCTGCTCTTATTGGTTTGCCCTAAGAAGTACATGAACCGGACAGCGTAATGTAAAGTTTAATGCAAAGTCATAATGCTAATGCTAAGGTAAATTCTTAAGTTTACAGCTTACATAAACCAGCCTTTAGAGTACGAAATTATTCAAAGTCGTTTCAAAACTAATAACCTTACTCTCAGAGTTTACTCAACCTGTTCCAAAACAGCCAGAGTTTACTCCAAAGTGATGTTCTACTTACTCTACTAACGAAGAAGGTATAGATATTACTCCACAATATTTTCAAACGTAGATGCTCACGATTCTCAACATATGAAAGTAATTTGCCTTCTTGAGGAAGAAAACATGCTTTTGGTTGAAAATAAACATAAGTAAATACGTTGGCGTGTATTACGAACATACTTTTACAATAAAAGCGCTTTTATGGAGCGTACTTTCACATTATATTGCGGAGAGTGCTCCATAAAAGTGCATTTATTACGGGCTTGACATTAATGTTGTAATTAATAAGTAGTTTTGTTAGTTTTATGAAATTATTTTTAATTTAGTTTCAATTTTTTACTTCAACAAAACTCTCATTCGTTCCAAAGCACAACACATCATACTCTACGCCAAAACTCGGTATTCTTGGTTTTGGAACGCTGCCCTGGTGATGCAGCGAGCACGTGGTTTGACTTTGACGTTTGATTTCATTTCTGTTTCTAGTTGCACTTCGAAAGCATTTGCTTTGTGTTTCATACAGTAATTTATTGTCACCTAAATAAATTAATCCTGACCAGATTGTTTTCCTATTATTTTTACAGTACAACAAAGTAAATTATTTAATTCAAATTTAGCACTAGAATGTGTCAATGTTTTTTATTATTACTAATATTTATATTCAAGAATTTCCATACAAAATAAATAGTAGGTACATTGTTTAATTTCTCAAATTTAAATTTAAAATTTCTCGCGCTAGTCGTTAATCAACAGAACTCTGTGATTCGCAAAAAGTGATCATGATTTCCTCGTTAGCCAATAGTAGTCAAGGTTTCCAAGCATGCACATAATTCGCGGTTGGGTGTGTGTGTGAGATAGACTTATGCAGAAATGATATTTCCATTTCACAGTGTTTCCTTCAAGAAAAGCAAAGGATCCGCAATATATTAGTTAATAGGTATATGGGCACACTTGACTTTATCTTTATTTTAGTAATGTTACAAAGCGACCTAAAGTGTTAAAGGGAAGATAAAGTTTATTATGAAAACGGCCCTAAATTGTTAATTATAAACAAAAAACTGCCGAATTTTCAGCAAAAAACCTAAGAACTTATATTTATTATTTAATGATCTGTAAACAATAAGACCAAGTTCACCAGCCATAAAGAGGAGTATTTTCTATTTAGGGCCAGTTTGGAACCACAAGCGATTGAAAATAAGATCTTAGCGCCAAAATGGGAATAAAAAAAAAATGTTAACAGGATAACTTGACAATTACTAATTGCTTTTGTACTCAAATGTGTATTTTTGTGACAGACATATTATATAACTACGAGTGAAAGTATTATACAGGATATATTCCGTAGGAACTAAAAGGTATGAGATTTGTAAGGTATAAAATACAGAATTTTCTAGTATTAGGCAGATACCGGGGAAACACGGGTACTAGCTGAATAAAATTGGTATTATCAAGAAAATATTTGAAAAAAAGTAGGTATTTTTTAAATATTACAGGAAAATACTATAAAAACAGGTATGCACAAACTACAGATTATTTTAGGAAGTGCGGGTATTTGTAAAACATTTTAAGATATTTCGCAGATATTCTATAGGCATTACAGAAAGGGTTACCATAACCGGGACACGTTTTTCTAAATTACATTTTTCACTGAACATTATTTTTTAAAGAATAGTTTGATTATTTTAAAAAATGAATTCTACAACTTATTTTAAATAACCTAATGAAATACCCTTTTCTGAAATATATTTTTAAAAAATCAAACCATTTTTTCTCTTAGTCATATTCTTTTTGGCAAAAACCACCTTAACAAAAAGACTATCAATTACTGCATCTTTATCATTTTTATTAATCATCGCGATCGTTTTTCCAATTTCAGACTTTCTTTGAAAATCCATGAATGTCCTACTCATGTGCGGTATTACATTAATTCTAAAAAATAAAATTCTGATACTAAGAAATTGAAAAACTGAGATATTGTAAACCAACCGGGACATATAAACATATAACATATTCCATGGAAAACATTAGGTAATATAATTACGGTGCATTGTTTTTTATTGTTAGTACTTTTTGCAACTTACTGATTCCTGTCCTGGAAGCTGTCCTACCACTTGCGCGTTCGGTAATCCTTCCGAGTTGTCCTTGCTCCGCACATCCACACGTGTATATCTGTCCATTGTTTGTGAGCATAACCAGATGATCACCTCCTGATGCTATTTTTACAACAGTTTCACTCGGTAACATCTCATACGGCATGCGTTCGTTGCCACTGGGTGTTAAGCCCATGTTACCATGAGAATCCTACAAGAATAAAAATGAGTTATTTATATTAATTAAGGCTCATTCACAGCTACGAAAATACGAAATATAAATAAGACTTTATGGTTGGTGTTCATATTTTCGAAAATAAAACGTAAATGAACATCAACTATCATTTAATATATTCATAATTAACAAACAATAATAACTTCATACATTTTAAAGCTGTACGCAATCATATATGCAAACCTTTGTCTTAGGACAGCTTTTTAAAATTATATTTAAATTGAAATCCTTTTGCCATAATGTAAATTGACAGCTCAAATGACAGTTGTTATGTATGTACTTATTTCTGTGTAAAATATTTAACATTTTCAAATTCTTGTGTTTCTGGCCGGTTTTATAAAGAAACTTAATCTTCACTTAAAATTTACTTCCACAGTAAATTTAATGAAATGAAAAAATGCAAAGCGTTTTATTTTTGACAGCAATGATTTAAATGTCCTAAGAACAGAGGAACCGATTCGAATTTGTCCATTTCATTAAATTTACTTGAAAACTAAATTTTAAGTGAAGATTAAATTTCTTTATAAAATTGGTCCTTGTCTTATGTTTAATTTTATTTTCGAGAGCCGTGAACACTTTCATAAGAATCTATTATTTATATCGTTATTTTTATGTATAATTTTATTTTTATTTTCGAAGCTGTGAATGAGGCTTTTTGAAATATATTTACTCTGAAGGTTCCCCAAGCGTAGACTTTGCCATTTTCGAGTAAAACTGCTGTGTGGGAATCACCGGCTGAGATTTGAATGGCTTTATCTGGAAGGACTACTTCTCCAGGTGTGAATTCAGCGTCTTCCTTGTCAGAAGTGTTTCGGCCTAAAGCTCCTTCGTCGTTACATCCAAACGTTATAACCTACAAACAAAAAACGTGGTAAAATATGTTTCGGGAAATAACTGAAATATTACCTTTCCTTCTTTAGTTAAACAAACTGTATGCATGCCTCCAGCACAAATATCAGTTATTTCATGGTCTAAACCAACTAAAGCAGGTCTACTTTTTTCTAGAACGTCGCTACCTAAACCTAATTGACCAACATCTCCCGCTCCTGTTACTAATACTACCCCAGAATGTGAATAAGTCGGAAATGCCGGTGTACTGATAGTTACTAAAATTTTATAATCAATAATTAACAAAAATTAGCTGCAAAATATAACGTATTTGTTAATTTAATTATCATACTTACGTTTAACTTTCTTGTGTCCCTTGATATCTGCTACCTTACTAACAGAATGTATGCGTTTAACGCCTTTTCTTGTAGACATGATTATAATATAACTAAAATTTAAATTGAAATAAGTTCAAACATTGAGGTTATTCTCCTAAAACTGCAAATAAATATGTAAATAACTGGCTACTCACCACAATTTTAAGAGTTTAAAAATAAAAATGTAATGCTTAATCTAATTTTCCTTAACACAGTCAAATTTTCACAGAAATAATAATTTTTCCACGATCTGAAATCCCAAAAGCGGGAACGAAAAATATTTGCATGTGGGAATGAGAGGGGGAGGCAGCTTCGCCATGTGTTAACGGCTGCGCAGTGCGCAAATGTATGGACCAAACAAGATTGCAACTGGATTTGCTTTTGCGCACAGAAGAACCGGGAAATATTGTGAAACTTTGAAAATTTATAAAATTATGTAGTACTAGTAATGCATATAAAATGATATATAACGTACACAAAATATTTAAAGTAAAGAATAATGAGAACTAGCATTAAATAGTAAAGTAATTTTGTTCTACAATCATAAATTTTTTGTACGAGCACTACTTTTCGTGATGTTCGAAGAACATAATTTAAATTAATATTTTTAGCTATTCAAACAAATGTCAATATCTAATATTAATAGCTAATGTGTATATTATGTACTTACATTTTGCATTTTATAAGAAAAATGTTCAAAATAACACCAAATTAAATGCCAAAACTTTGTAATTGTACATACAGTCTCAATTGATAATATAGTTCGACAAGGACCTCACAGATGGCTACACAATGTCCATTCTGAACATTGAGCACATATTTTCATATATTCATGAAAATAATGAAAATAATTAATTTTTTAGTTATGAACTTTACTTTTTTTGCAACTTAAATGATAGTTTATAGTTAATGAAAAACTAAAATATGAATAATCTAATAATGCAAAACATAATTAGGAAATTCAAATATCAACAAACCTTCTACACAGTTTATTTATAATTATTACCGAATATATTTTGTAGAAAGTATTATAAAATAAGAACCTTATGAAAAAAAAGTAATAAAAAAATCAAATATTTTTCTACAATCGATTGGAAAATAAACATTTTCAGGACATTTTTTAATAAGAAAATAACTCTTTCTAAGACTAGTCTGGAAATAGTTATTTTCGTAAGAAATTTTAAACTTATTACATTTCTGATATTTCGGGGGCTATTCATGGTATTTTAAAGCGGTCAATGTTGTTATGTAGAGAAATTATATATCTGGCCTAAATTTGCAAAATTTTAAAACAATGTGCGTTTTATGTTCTATTTTAGTAATTATTCTTATACAATTTAATATATTAAAAAAAAAAAATCTGTTGTGGCCAGCACAATACCTCTCGCCATTTCCATTTTATGTTATATAAGTGTTGTATTGCACTTTACTCAAATATTGTTTTTATTGTATTTAACATGTCTTCTGCACACATACAATTCTAATTATATCTATTTTTCATTGTATGAGGAAGTTCCTAAATGTCAGAGATTCTTCCAATTCATTAACTATATTGGCGGTATTTCTGATGGATATATGCATTTTACCTACAATTTTAAATATTTAATTAATAAAACAATAAGAAAGATTAAATGCACTTCCCAGAAAAAGCTATCAGAATGTCACTAAAACTGTTGATTTTTGACAATGACATCTGTCATTTACAAACTATGGCATAAACATTTGAATTTGTCAACTGGTTTCCTTAGTGCCTTAGCCTCTGCGATGTACTATACATTAAATTATCCTATATTTTACAGTGCCTTTATCTCTAAATCTATACAAGATATAATCAAAATTTTAAGTGTATTAGACGAAGAATTTTATGTTCTTCGATATTTGTAATAATAAAAATTTCAAAAAAATTATATTTAGAAGACTTTTTTTAAAGAAACTAATACTTCCGGTTGTCCAATTGTTACCAAAATCTAATCAGCTCTTCCCAGGAATGTCAGATTGAGGAAACTGCAGTTAAATACATATATTTAAGTCTTATAGTATTTGAGAAACCCTGGTTTCAACATCCACGCCCACATCCACACACACACACACACACACACACACACACACACACACACACACACACACACACACACACACACTCATACACATACACACGGACATCATCGTAAAAATGTTATAATCGGATTATAGGGACCTTAAAACGTGCTTATCCACTACAATCTGGATATGCGAATATTAGCATGATTCCAATACCTCTCTTAGCGAGAGGTAAAAAAAGGGCCTCACAAAATATTGAAATTTGTGTAATATATCGAAAAAGTCAGTTGATCTGAAACAGAAGGTGACATCAAAGTTCATCGAGCTTAACGTGTAACAAACTATCGTCTACTCTTATTTATATAAATAACGTAGGTGATGGACAAACTGTTTTCTTATTGGTTATGAATGACGTGCAGTATGTTTCTGGCACCAATATTTTTATTTAATATTTACAAAAATAATAATTTTCCTTTTATTACTATCAAAAATGTTGCATAAACTTTCACTTAAAATAATTTTTAAAAACTGAAACCGACTCATTCAGGGTTTTATTTGAACATAGAAAACGGCTTTTAATAAATAATATGTTTATTTTTGATTTTTAGAGTTAGTTTGAATTCATTTGATGGTCGTATATTATAATTTCCAATTACTAGACTGTGACAAAAAATTTTAATTAAAAATACTTGTGAGTTACTTTTCAAAATACAGTTTAATAATGGTAAACTGTCAAGTCCACCAAATTTTAATTACAAAAGTTTCTATTCGTTGTCAACATTCAATGTTCGATGTGAAATGGTGCGAGTACAAATTAGCAAAATTGCATCGATCTAATCTGTCATTTTTATGTAAATTTTTGTTAATTTACGGTTTATTTGATCCAGATAATGGAGGCAAACATTTATTTTTCATTCTGAATTGCGGTTTTTCAATCAAATGCGTTTATTCAATGCCGGAGTGCTTCTGTGATTGCAATCAGACAAAGAGATTTTGTTTAAAATATTTGAAATTCATTGCACTTCATCAAAATTAATATTAGATTAGGTTATTCATATAAAAATTCATAGAATGGAATGAATTGGAATGTAGTTAGTGATTAGTAAATTAGAAGACTTAGATCAAATTTTTGCATAAGAATGGGCTACTTGCGTGGTACAGTAAAAATTTTTAGGCAGAGTAGTCACGTCATCATTTCATTACAAAATGAAAAAACACTGTAGTATTGTATATGTTTAGGAAAACGAAGAAAATAAATACTATTTTTTGCACACTATAAGTAAAGTACATTTTAATTAAATTCACAATTATTTTAAAGTCGAACATAATGTTTTCAATGAATTTTAATTTATTTAAAATAATTGTAGTTCATTTTTTCACCACATGTTGGTACTATTGGATTTCAATATTAAAACGTTTACATGACATGTTTCTCCCGGAATTGTCAAGCGTCGCTGTCATTAGTTCGTTACTTTTCTGTTTTTAGTTTGTGTTAATTTCAATAATTGTAAATTGTATTATTGGAGTATTTTCAATCAAATATAATATATTTTTTAAATGTTATTTTAATTATATTTTCAATAAATCGAATTTATAGTGCTACTCTTTACTTTTCTATAACACTACAGTATTGTAAATCTAAATAAAATCAAATTAATTTTTCTAAAAATATATTCAATGTCATTTAACATTAATTTTCTTATTTTTCATCAAGAGCTTCATTCACTCCCCGTATTCCTTCTGAAACCCGACTCGGTGTGCCCTACACCGAATTTTCAATACCATAAATTGGAAATGTTGTAAAGAGTTAAGTGATTCAGTGGAGCTCTTACTTTCATCCCTTTTCTTATTGTTTTCGGGTTTTTGCTAACCCACTAAGTGGGAAACGCGTGATTTTATGTATGTATGTATGTATGTATGTATGTATGTATGTATGTATGTATAAATTGGAAATATATTACATTTTTACAATAATATTCAATTATTATTCGACTATTAAATAAATTAACTTGATCACATAAATTAGCATCGCAGGTAAATACAATTATTTTCTAAAATTAAATTAGTGTACCATGTAAACATACTAATTTCGTGACGTCATTATCTAGTTCCAAACTTTGATGACGTGACTACTCTGCCTAAAAATTTTTACTATACTGAAAATCCGATTTCTGTCACTATATACGTAATGTTATATTGAAAACATATATAAAAATATAAATTTTATTTCAAAATAATTATTTATTTTTTACTAAATTAAGAAAGAAAATTTTCTGTGACGTCTTTATATTGAGCTGGGGAGGGGAAGCATGTTTAAGAATGTTATCAATAGATGGCACGGCGCGCGAGAAAGTTTTAATTTGAATTTGACATTAGTTCATTTTTCTCTCTCTCTGGTCTCTCAAATACATTAATTACTTTATAAATAAACACATAGGTAGTTACTTGTAATTTAAAATATCGATACCAAAAAGATAAACTAAAATACTAACCTCCAAACTATTATCGAAACGTCAAACAGGTGATCTACATTACCCGCACAAACATACCATTACTATGGGACGGCACCACGCTGTGGCTTTACGACTATTCATTGGTGCGGCGTAATTCTGCGTCATACATGGCGGGAATTCAAATAATCAAATTTCATTATTTATTTTCTGGCTAATTAATAAAAAATTTGTCAAAAGAAAAAATATGGGTAGCAAGTTTCACCTTCTCTTCAAAAATATTAAATAAAAAAAGGTACGCAAGTAGCCCATTATGGAAGAAAGACTAACAAAGATATTACGAGCCCACTTTTATAATAAAAGCGTTTGTATGGAGCGCTCTTTTACATTATAAATATTATATTTGTAATTTTAAATGTGCAATTATACATTTAAATAACCATTAATATTACAAGTATTCACTGAAAAAAATTCTTGTTAAAATAGCAAAACTTGACTGGTATGTGAAATGTGAAGTTAGAATTGAAATCGTCTACAAATAAAGGAAATTTCCATTTCACAAATAACACGGAAAGGTGACATGACGACATGACAAAGAGTGTAATTAAATTCCTATCATATCGTCGCATTTATAAAGTTTGTATACTATGTTATACTACTATATGACACATTTAAATGCATAAAAGGTCAAAATATAGTTTCTGAAGCATAATTATTTGCGACAGACACTGCAATGTGTGAAGAGATATTTTCATTTTCATGTATATTTCAAAACAAAATGTGTAATAAGAAAAGTAAATGATATATTTTCTTAAAATAATGAAGTTTCATATTGTACTATGTGTTTTATTATAAATTATTATGATTGGTATTATTATTATTATTATATGATTATTATTATTTTGTTTTGATTATTATTATGATTCTGATTATTATTATAATTATGATTATTATTATTATTATTATTATTATTATTGGCTGGTAGTGCGAGCTCGGTTTTAACTAAAACGCTGTTTTAAGAAATGTCAAATTTCATTATTTAATAACAAAAATAAATAATATCAAATTTATCAAAATATGGTTTTTAAGCAGAACATAGTTTGTATTCAAACAAATATTTTTAAAAATCATTCTTTATAAGGGTGAAATTAAATATTGAAATTTGAATTTGACATTTCTTAAAACAGCGTTTTAGTTAAAACCGAACTTCACTACCAGCCATTATTATTATTATTATTATTATTATTATTATTATTATTATTATTATTGTTTATTATTATTAGGTATTATTATTGATATTATTATTATTTATTATTATCAAACATACATACAATTATACTACGAGTATATGCATTATATCAGCATTATTTTGAATAATATAATTTAATTACATATACAGGGTCGTGGCGGTTAATGAGGTGAACATAGGGATTTTAGTTTTATGAATTTTCCTACTCTCCTGTTCATTTTATGGCAAAAACTGAAGAATACAAAGTTATTGTACAGAATTAAAAGTTGCATATAAAATTATTTTTACATGTTTTATTATGTTTTTCGTTTCTTCACAATTTTTAAAAGAAATAATAAAATTTTGGCTTATTAACAGCAATGGCCATGGAATTTGTTTTCTTTTTTCTGGTTTTTATTCATTATTTATAAACGTCAAACGTCAGTTTGACATATGGAAAAGATATAAATTAAATAATGAATGTTTATTCGAATGAGAAACGTGTGTATATTGTAAACAAAAGAATATTGTGATGGAAATGGTTACAACAGAATACGGAATTTATTTTCCATAAGTCAAATTGTCGTTTGACGTTTATAAATAATTTATGAAAAGTAGAAAAATTGAAATTTCTTTTTAAAATTGTAAAGAAACCAAAAAAATGTAAAAATAGTTTTATATGCAACTTTTAATTCTGAAAAACTTTACACTCCACAGTTTTTGCCGTAAAATGAACAGGAGAGCAAGAAATTGTATAAACTAAAATCCTATGTTAAATCCCTATGTTCACACCTAACCGCCATCACCCTGTATATTCATTTTAACAAATGCGCTTTAAATTATTTTTTTACGTCTGTTAATTTATAAAGTATGTATTTTTTAACACAATAAAAGTGCGAAAAAAGTGCATTTTTTTAACGCTACTGAGTGAAATAGTGAAACGTTACGGCACTTTTTTTCACACTTTTGTTGCGGACATAAAAAAAAAATTGTATGCAACTCGAGTAAAAAATGTCTTATTTTCCTATTCGTGAAATAAGACTATACTATGCTTTTTACACTTGTTGCATATACAGGGTGTCCCAAATTTAAACGGCCAAACTTAAACCATGGATTAAACACTTAAAAATAAGGTCCCATGTTCATTTGAGTAAATGTCGGGAAATGCTTCGTTTCAGAGATATTAATGTTTTCCTTATTGGAGCAGCGTTACTTTAAAAATCAACTTCATAACAGAATATCAAATATTATTTTATTAAGTAGTGATATAATAATTAAATTAATTATAATTATTCGGTTATTATCTAATTTCAATGCAACATTTAGTTTGCTTGTGATTATTGGACAAAATGCCTCGTTTTTACACAAATAGTGAATATGCCGACATGGTATTTATTTATGGTTTTTGTAATGGTAGTACGCATAGGGCTCGTCGTGAATATTCGCGACGATTCCCTAACAGAAGATTACCACATAGGACTGTTTTCTCTAAAACATTTCAGCGACTTAGAGATACAGGTTCGTTTGCTTCTGTGCCACGTGCTGATGGTGTATTTGCGCCTTTACAAAACGAAAGACGAGCTGTAATGATATTACAACATTTTGATGAGAATCCATCGACAAGTGTCCGACGTGCTTCGGCAGTATTAAATTCAAGCCGAATGGAAGTGTGGAGAACACTGAAATCAGATGGACGTCATCCGTACCATATTCAAAAAGTACACTAGTTATTACCGCGAGACTTGAGGCGAAGGAGAGAATTTTGTGATTGGTTTTTAAATAAAATGAATAATGAACCTCAGTTCCCTTCATACATTTTGTGGACTGATGAAGCCATATTTACACGGCGTGGAATTTTAAATCAAAGAAATTCTCATCTTTGGACACATGAAAATCCTCATGCAATTAAAGAGAACAATTTCCAATATGAATTTCATTGTAATGTTTGGCTGGGTATTATTGGAAATACTTTAGTAGGCCCTTTCTTTTTACCTCCACGTTTAAATTCAGAGAGATTCTACAATTTTCTCAATAATGATTTGTATAATTTAATGGAAGAAGTTAACTTAGCAGTAAGAAGAAACTCTTGGCTACAGTTGGATGGCTGCCCTGCACATTATGGGAGACAACCAAGCGAGTGGTTAAATTTTCATTATCCACAACGGTGGATTGGCCGGGGAGGACCTGTACCGTGGCCAGCACGTTTGCCCGATCTAACACCGTTAGATTTTTTTGCTTGGGGTGCCATAAAACAAAAAGTTTATGATGAACCGATAGATAATTTGGACACTCTACGTAGAAAAATTATTCAAGTTTGTGAAACCATATCTCCCGAGCAATGTCAAGCAGCAACCAATGCAGTGGTAGATCGTTGTCGTGCCTGTCTGCATGCTGCAGGTGAACATTTTGAACAAATGTTATAAAAAAATACTAGATTATGATATGTTATTAGATTATTGTAAATAATAAATTTGTTTGAATTCAATGATAATTTTTATTTTTCCACCGACAAATCAGTGTAACAAACTAATTTTAGTATTGAAATTAGATAATAACCAAATCATTTATAATTAATTTAATCATTATATCACACTTCAATAAAATAATATTTGATATTTTGTTACGAAGATGATTCTTTTAAGTAATGTTGCTACAATAAGAAAAACAGGAATATCTCTGAAACGAAGCATTTCCCGACATTTACTCAAATGAACTTGGGACCTTATTTTTAAGTGCTTAATCCATGGTTTAAGTTTGGCCGTTTAAATTTGGGACACCCTGTATAACTATAATAGCTTGTGAAACATTTTAGATTCAAACATTTAGGCGAGAAATGAGTAATTATGAATTTTAATTATTCTTATTTATAATGACTGGTAGTGCGACCTTGGTTTTAACGAAAACACTGTTTTAAGGAATGTCAAATTTCATTATTTAATAATAAAAATAAATAATATTAAATTTATCAAAATATGATTTTTAAGCAAAACATAGTTTGTATTCAAACAAATATTTTAAAAAAATCGTTTTTTAAACGTAAGGGTGAAATTAAATATTGAAATCTGAGTTTGAAATGTAAAAATATTGTTCGATACACGTTATTCACTACTGTATAACGGGTGACACACCGTTTTGTTTTAAGGCTGTTTACATTTGTCAATTTTTTCGTCAATTTTAAGAATTTGGTCAAGTTCTAGAAATTGAGCTTAAAACATATGCATTTAGCTTGTCAATTTTTGTGTTGATTTTAACCCGCTGAAAAGCAAGAAATAGAGCATGTTCTATTTTACCTTCAAATTTTTAGTGCTTTCTAGTTATTTCAATAAAACACCGATATATCTATTTAATTATATGATGTTACATTGTTGTTCATATTTCAATATGAAAAAAATTGATAATATAAACAGTTGGCTAGAAATTAATGAATTTATTGTACATTTTTAAGTACACAATCACTATATTGAACTTGGCCAAGTTCTTAAAATTGGCATCTATTTTATTTTTATGCAAATGAATGCAGAAAATAGTGAAAAAACAAAAGTAAACAAAATAACTTTGAATATATTTAATAAAATGACATAACATTTATAATATGGAACATAGCTACGAATATTAAATAAAATCAGTCAAAAATGTAAGATAGAATACAAAATTACCTAAAACGAACAAAATAAAACATTTATATACCTACGTATACAATAAATAAAATCAGTTATCAGCTCAGTTTGAGTCTTTTAGTAGTATAGGAAAGAACCTGAATTTGCGCCCCCTCTGAGATTGCGCCCTAGGCCCCGCCCTAAATACGGCACTGGGTAAATCAGTAAATGATGGTTAAAATAATTGACCAATAAAAATTGTTATATTAATTTGCACTAAAACTTTCATTTAAAAAGTGAAAATACCATTCTCTTCGCAATATCCCTAACCAGTATTTAAATAATGCATGAATGCTCTACTTCTACTGTCAGAATAGTATATTATCATAATCGTTAAGTAGGTACCAGTACCACGGCTTGTAACTAGCGCCACATACGATGTACGGCTCATTTGTGAACGTCTTTATGTGACAGGATAGGCGTACGTAATTCTCCAATTCGTGCGTTACGCGTCAAATAAATTCTCTAAATTGGGAAAGATTAATTAAGACGAAAATTAATTTCCATATTTATTGTTTAAATTGTTAAAGTGTGAGACATTTCTCAGAAATATTTAATGGGTTTATAAGATGCTGAAATTTGGATAATTTTTTCGTTTTTATACAGGATGATTAGTGTAACAAAATTAAACCATATATTGGGCAGTCATTTTGAATAAGAGATGATATATAAAGGTATGTCCGGAAAATTTTGTTACAGTTTCAGCCCTTAGTAACTCTGGTACAAGACTCACTAAAATTTTGAAACTTTGATGCAATTTTTTGTTTCTATATTTCAACCAGAGGCGTCTCATATGGGGAAGTCTTGGACGTTTTTCATCGATATTTTTTCCCTATTACTATTTTTTTCATTTTCACTAATAAAATATTACACACAATGTAAAAAAGGTACTCTTGCTAAAACTTGATAAACGCAGTAGTTTTTGAGATATTTTAATTTATAGAAAAAATCAAATATCCAAAAATATTAGGTAACAATAATTAAGAATCAATCAAATTTGTATATATTCATTCTTGGATACACACGTCGATATTGTCTGGACGTACGACAACCATTACCGTTAACAATAAGTTTGTTCGCAAAAGTCAGAAACCGTCACAAACCATTCTGAGCATGCGCATCAGTGTAAAAATATTCCCACAACAGAAAATTTAAATCTACGATTAAAAATCATTTGTTCGTTCAGTAAAATATTTCATTCCCTGATCAGTTTCCAACCGTCAGAATAGTCCGTGAATTCTAAAGAAATTTTTACTTTGTGGTTTGAGCGCTGGAACTTCTGGCTATTAGCGAGCATTGTTGTTCTTACATGCACTTGCACTAGCCAAAGCGAGAGAAAAGGAATATTAACATTTATTATATATTCTTCCAAACAAACTAAATATTTGCTATATTGTCATGTAGATTCTCGAGTATAAATTTAAGAGAAGAAGAAATAAACGCCACTATGTGACAACAACAACAACAAACATAAAATAAAATCCTTTATGTTCGCTCCAGATGGTATTAATAATAATAACCTTTAATTCTGTTTTCGTAATAATATTATAACTTAACAGGACTAAAATAAAAATGAAAAGATAGAAATAACGGCCTGGGCCGTTATTTTTTATAACAGTCGCCTACAATTAAGGATCAGGTGTACCTAGAAAAATAACAGCATATTGATGTTGTCTAGGAGAATTTATAAATTAACCAAAAAAGTTGTTCAGTATGACAGATATAGAAGAATTTTATTATTCCTAAATGTTTAAATTTTATGTAATTACGAAAAATCTTGAACGACACACGGCCGATATGCAAATAACGAACTCGACTGATTATAAACCTCGGTCGCGTCCGTTATTTGCCTCATATCGGCCTAATGACATTAATAACTATAACAGAACCCAAAAATTTCCAGTTTGAAATCAGTTTCAAACTACGCACGCGTACTGAAAAATTAGCAATTGTTGCATATTTTGTTCTGCAAACAAACCTTTTATTCTTAAATAAACACCATATCTGCAAATTCAGTATCACTACTTAATATATTTTTCTTTTTTTTTTAGTTAAGAGAAAATATTACTTATCATGAAAATAAGGTAATGAACATTGGTTGTAAACAGATTTTGTTTTTGTTTGTATATTTTGTTCAATTTCCTATGGTAACTTGCTTGCATTTTACTAGTAAACTAAGGGCCCAATTCTCAATTTTTGCCGAAGTGCTATGCAGTGAAAATTTCACTTCAAGCTATTCACAATTGCAAAAGTGATCTGATATAAGTGTAATATTCCATGTATTTAACGTATGTTCATAATATTGGTTGCGCATAACAAAAAGATATGAATTTGGTGCGTGTGTTTGTTGACATTTGACAAATAATATCATGACACTGATATAATATAAATTTTTCATTTCTTATCATATAATAATGGTGAAAATTGAGAATTGGGACCTAAATATTTTGGATATTTGATTTTAGTAAAAATTAAAATATCTAAAAAACTACCGCGTATCAAGTTTTAGTAAGAGTACCTTTTTTGGGTATTTTTAGGTTGCATGTAATATTTTATTAGTAAATTTTTTTAAAAAATTAATAGATAAAAAAATTACGTTGAAATCGACCAAGGCTTCCTCATATGAGATACCTCTGATTGAGATTAAGAAACAAATGAAAGGTATGAACATGCATATAATTAAGTATAGTATTCCCATATCAAGTTTCCAAATTTTAGTGCAGCTAGTACCACGAATATTAATAAAAATGTGTTTTGTGAGGTGCACCTTCAAAGAACTGTAACGAAACGTTTGCGGGTATCCCTTCGTATAACAATTTTACTCACAATAACTCCCCCAATATATGGTTATATGTTGTTACTGTTAAAGTAATAAAAAAAATCATCAAGACACATTAAACAAATTCTACATAGAAAAACCATAGCAATGTAATATAGAATTATTATTGTGAAGTCTGATTGATATATGACATTTTTCTTGGTTTATGTATTTTTACTTTAAATAAATAGTTGTTCAATGTTATAAGTTATTGTGTGTGTTTAAACCTCTTTTACAGTCACTGCGTTCGTGTTTTTTTTACAGGTTATGGGCCCAGGTGCCATAGATTAGAATAATTTGTTAAAGTTCCGATTTGTATTTTTGTTAATTATGGATATTTCGAAGATTCAGGTCGGATTATTAGAAAGTAAAGCAAATTGGGCAACTTGGAAATATAAGATATGTATTGTCCTTAGAAGTATTCCTCGAGCTTTGGATATTCTTGAAGGAAAATGGGAGAGGCCAAAACCTTCCGAGACAGAAACAAGTGGGAATACAGGAGATACATTAATTGAATTAAAAGAATTCATAAAAATAGAGAGTTCCTCGTTAATTGTATTAACTACGAATATGACTGAAGAAGTTTTAAAGAAAATAATGAGGTACAATAAAGCAAGAGAGATCTGGTTAGAACTACATAGACTCTTTGATGGAACGAAAGAAGATAAAGCTTACGAATTATGTCTTCAGTTCTTCACCTTGCAAAAGATAGAAAGTGATGACTTAGCTAGCCACATGTCTAGGTTGAAAAATATATGGAGTCAATTAAAGGAAGAAGTAGAAAAAGACGATAATAAAGATAAATTTCTCGATATTTTTCTTATTTGCAAAATTCTTGATACACTTCCTGAAGATTATTTTTCTTTTAAATCTAGTTGGTTACTTATGTCAAAATCAGAGAGAACGATAGAAAATCTTACAAACCAGTTATGTGCATTCGAAAGAGCATTCAGTTCTAAAAATAAAGATTTAGAAAACAATAAAGAGGTTTTATTTTCTACGAGTAAGAAAAACACACAAGGACAAGGTATTATAAATAAAAATAAAAAATCGAATATAGTATGTCATTATTGCAAGAAGATTGGGCATATAGTAAGACATTGTGAGAAATGGAAGTCTGATGGTAGGCCAAGGAAACCAAATAATTCAGGTGAGAGTACCAGAGCAAATATTGTTTTAGATGTAGAAAGTAGTACAGCTTTTAATTCTGAAATTAGTAATGAATATTGGTATATTGATAACGGCGCTACTAATCATATGACGTCCAGTAGACGTTTATTTCAGAAATTTGAAGAATTTGACGACAATCACACAGTTATCACAGCAAATGGTGAATCAATACCCGCAGTTGGTAAAGGTGCCGTAAAATTACTAACAAAGGTAAATGGAAAAAGATTGTCTGTTACATTAGAAGATGTTTGGTATGTACCAAAAATACAGAAAAATTTATTTTCTATATTGGCTGCACAAGATAAACATGCTAAGAGTAAATTTGTGTCAACTGCTGAGAAATGTTATTTGGAAATTAACGATGAAGTAGTTCTTATTGGTCATAGATCCAGAAGAGGTGGACTTTACAAATTAGATTTAATTCATGCACCAAATGAGGTATGTACTTTAACCTCTAAAAATACTAATTTACAAGTTTACCATGAGAGATTAGGACACCAGAATAAAAGGCATGTGCGAGATATAATTTTTAGAGAACTTGGGGTCAAACTTGAGTTAGACAGTGAATTATGTGAAGGATGTGTGTTTGGTAAAGCACATAGACTTAAATTTGGAGAACGTCAACGAGCAACATCACCAGGAGAATTAATGCATGCTGATGTATGTGGACCTTTCCAGAATTCAATGTCAGGTTTTAGATACTTTCTTTTATTTAAAGATGACTATAGTAGACTTAGATTCATTTATTTATTAAAAGAGAAGTCCCAAGTAGTTTATAAACTGAAACAAATGTTAGCAGAGGTTAAGACTTCTGGTTATTTAGTAAAGGAGTTACTAAGTGATAATGGTGGAGAATTTGACAATAATAGTGTACGGAAAATTCTACATCATTATGGTATAAAGCAACGTTTAACAATGCCTTATACTCCTCAACAAAATGGGTGTTGTGAACGTGATAACAGAACTGTTGTAGAAATGGCACGTACCATTATGCATGCTCATGATCAATTTCCACAGGCTTTATGGGCAGAAATGATCTTGACTGCAACATATATACTCAACAGAACTGGAGTATCAAGTGTAAAAGAGAAATCGCCATATGAGGTTTGGTATGGAAAAAGACCAAAAATTAACCATCTACGTATTATAGGAAGTACCTGCTATGCTCATATTCCTTGTCAAAAAAGGAAGAAATTAGATAAGAAAGCAGTAAAAGGATTACTAATAGGATACGATGGTGATGATGGCTACAGAATTTGGACTACTGGTAATAAACTCATTAGGTCAAGAGATGTTATATTTAAAGAAGAACCATTACAGAAAAGTATAAATACAGATTTTTCTCTGAATAATGAAGGAGAAAATAGTCGAAATATTGCTGTAGATATACAAGAAGACAAAGAAAAAGATGTAATTCAAGAAAGCTATGAAGATGAAGTTGAAGAAGGAAATAAAGGAATGATACTAAGAAATAGATCGAAAATTCGTGCACCAGAAAGATTTGAAAGCTATATGGCATATGTTAACATTTTAGAAAATCAAGAACCTACTACATATATTGAAGCTATTGAAAGCAAAGAGAAAACTAAATGGAAAGAAGCTATGGACAAGGAAATAAAATCATTAAACGAAAATGAAACATGGATTTTAGAATCTCTACCTAAAGACAAGAAAGCTATTCCATGTAAGTGGGTATATAAAATCAAATACAACCCAGATGGTACTGTTGAACGATACAAAGCCAGATTGGTAATAAAAGGATTTACGCAACAGAAAGGGATTGATTACGATCAAACATTTAGTCCTGTTGTAAAATCTTCCACTATAAGAGGATTGCTTAGTGTTGCTGCAAATGAAGGAATGTCTTTAATGCAGTTTGATGTTACTACAGCTTTTTTATATGGAAAGTTAGAAGAAAAAATATATATGAAGCAACCTGAAGGGTATAACGATAATTCGGGAAAAGTATGTCTGTTAAAAAGAAGTCTATATGGGCTAAAGCAAGCACCACGGTGCTGGAATAGACGTTTTAGTCAATATCTTAAGGACTTGGGTTTCCAAGAAAGTGAAGCAGATCCCTGCCTATACATGATGAAGAAAAATTGTGAAAAGGTATTAGTTGCACTATATGTAGATGACGGATTGGTAGCTGGGACCAATGAAAATATTATGCATGAAATAATAGAGAGTTTGAAGAAAGAATTTAAAATAGTAGAAAAACCAGCGTCATATTTTCTAGGTTTGGAAATAGAGAATCAAGAAGATGGATCCTTAAAAATCAGTCAAAAGTCATACACAAGAAAATTACTAGAAAAATTAGGTATGAGCGAATGTCGTCCTGTAAGTACTCCGATTATTAAAGACAGTACTGAAATAGGGAAGGAAATAGAAATAGAATCAAGAGAAAATATAAATGAAGAATTATGTTCCCTTATGGGTTTATCGTCACAAAAATGAAATATTTAGTTAAAAAAAAAAATGAAAAGAATCTGTTTAATGAGGGAAGGTGTTAAAGTAATAAAAAAAATCATCAAGACACATTAAACAAATTCTACATAGAAAAACCATAGCAATGTAATATAGAATTATTATTGTGAAGTCTGATTGATATATGACATTTTTCTTGGTTTATGTATTTTTACTTTAAATAAATAGTTGTTCAATGTTATAAGTTATTGTGTGTGTTTAAACCTCTTTTACAGTCACTGCGTTCGTGTTTTTTCTACAGTTACACTATTATATTGTTGATTTAAATTTTCTTATATAACAATCCACTAATTCTGTATACAAGAATATATTGTACATATTTTAAATATAAAATTATTCACTACCTTGACACTGCTGTCAACGATATATGAAACAAAAATAAAACATTATTTATTTACCTACCAATAAAAACTGATATATTTTTAGATAAAATATAATGTTTGTTTAATTATAATCAAAGAACTATAAATATGGATGCTAAAATAAATACAAATAAATATAATGATTTATTTATTTTTGAAATATATTTATAGCCCTCAATTTTATTCGTACACATATTAATATAAATATTTTGTTGAAGCACGACATACTCGCATTTGTAGTGTATTTATTTTTTCTGTGAAATTTGAACACATGTGATAATATCGGATCATATGTGCATGTTTTTTACCTCACGCCATATGTGACGCTGCATATCCTGTGAGGGTATGGTATAAATAGGATTTATATTTCACAAAAAAAATATAGCTTGTACATTATATTCTTATGAGATTACACATCACTTTTAATAAAAGTGCTCTGGTTTGGAGATATTTAATAGTAGATTAAAGAACGAGTTTTATAAGACGCATGCTTTTTTTTTCGCAAGCGTCAAAATTTAAAAACGAGACCTGTACTGGGACTCTGCCGTATTGCCTGACGTAAAAATGACGTCAAGTGATCGACAGGCAATATGGCAAGCACTACCGAGTGACGTCATATTTCGTCATTCTTTTGCCAGGCGATACGGCAAAGGTTCAGCACTGCTTCCATAATAATATACTCGTAAATGAAATACTTTATTTATAATAAAAAATAAACACGTTATTCTGAAAATTACTTTTTGTTTTGTGTTTCATTAATATTTTACAGTTTTTCATTTTCTCTTATATTTAAAAAATTATTATGCTGATGTGAAGCGTATTTTTAAAAGAAATTTGTATTAAAATAAAGTTCAACTATATGTCGAGTAAAATTATACTAATTTATGTTTCAATATTAATAATTTAATCAGGTTATTGAAATATAAAATATGTATAACAAATTTCTTCATTTAAATTACAATCTCTTTGTTCCTAATTATGTTTATATGTAACAATTCCTGGAAATTTTCATTAATTATATTAATTTGCAGTTCTGTTCTGTATGAGGCTAATAAAAATAAATAATTAACACAAAAATAGTGAGTTTCTATATAATTTTACAACTAGTCCAATAATTATGGTAAAGATCTATTTTATCCACAAATGGAAAGTTAAGCATCTGATATTAGCGAATTGAACCTTCCTTGAGTTGATAAAATGTTTACTTTCGAGTAATATACAATTTTTTTCACGTGTAAGATCTTTTTTGCGAAAAATTAATGATAAGACCATAATGGAATTTCAATATATATGGGTCATAAAACATACAGGTGTGCAACGGAACGCGGAACATAGGATTTTAAAAATGTACGGAAATTGGCTCGCCTGTACATTTTAGAGCAAAACCACAAGAATGAAAAGTTGTTTAAAATTAATTTTAAATTTTAAAAAGTGTTAGTTAATGCAATAGAATATCTGTAACTAGAATATTTAGAATATAAAATAATACATTTTCGTCAAAAATCAGATAGGTAGCCAATAAAAAATAAATAAAAAATCTTATCCTGACAGTTCAGAATTATTAACTTTGGTTGTTGTAATCTTGTGTGTACATTGTTATAATTCAGCATTAAATATTCAAGTATTATGATCTTAATAGATATTTTGTTTTATTTGTCTTTGTTTATTCTATAACTATCTGATTTTTTGACGAAAATGCCATATTTTATATTCTAAATATTTATGCTAGAGATATTGTATTACCTACATTAAATGAAGACTTTTTAGAAACTTAATTTCAAACAACTTTTTATTCTTGTACCTTTTCTCTAAAATGTACAGGAGAGTTAATTTTTAAAATCCTATGTTATTTATTTATTTATTTATTTATTAAGTTATTGACTGTATTACATTTTGCAATGTTTCATAGTAATGTATACAATTTAAAGTAAACTTACCTAACTATGTTTCATAGTTTTAAAATCAGAGTGAAGATATTCATTAATAGAATAATAAGCATTATTAATCAAATAAGATTTGATTACCATTTTGAAATTTTTTATACTTAAATTTTTGAGGTTGTCCGGTAAAACATTACATACTCGTAAATCAAGGTTTAATGAATTTTTTATTGATTTTGTAAGTCTTAGTTTAAGTTTACGCAATAAAGTGGCTTTGATGAAGCAGATCTTTCCAATTATGAATCTCAATAAGAGTTTGATAAAATGAAAATTGAAGGTAGTGTCATAATTTTAGCTTCCATGAAAGGTAATTTGCAATGATTGAAATTCTTATGTTTCGCGTTTCTTTGCTTGTATAAACTAACCACTATAGTTTATCATTATAATAATAAAAATTAAATATTGTTTCCAAATAATAAAGTTATTTGCAATTGAATGTTTTGGAAAGAGGATACAGTGACGCGATCGTGTTAGAGGATTTTCATCTACATCTACTCATCTACAGTCTACTCTACACTGTCTGTCCTCTGTCACGCTCGGTAGGGTATTTTCACACTAGCCGACACGGCATCAGCACGACGACGACGCCAACGACGATGCCGGTGGACGCAAAATCCCATGTAAATAAATGGAGTGCTTTCACATTTACCGATATAACGGTAACGTGCAGCAATCACTCCAATCGTGTTGTCCCGATTTTCATTAATTTTGTTGTTGAGTTCAACAAGAATTGTATCCTGCTTCTTAATAGCATCATTCAAATTATATGTTATATATTCAAATGTGTTTTCACTCATCCGAAAATAATTAAAACACTTGTTTTCATCATTAACCTACTTTTCAAAAAGTGTATAAAATGTACCCTCTAAATAACGTACTTTTATAATCGGATGAACCCAAAATTGGCTTTGCTTGTTTCGTTTTTTGCGCCTTAGATGCAATAAACACAGCCAATGTAATGGGTTCCTATACGATTTTTTAATTATTTTTTTTTCTGTAAGAACAGGATGAAATAAGAATTTAAGTGCAAACGCAATTTAAAAATTTTATGTAATAAGCGAGATATGAATTTTTAAAGTTTAAGAATTTGGTGCGTGACGTAGCAGGTATTGACCAGTGATCGACAAACAATGGGACAAACTGTTAGTTGTAGAGGGAATAATTATTTTCATGTTTGCGTAGCTGAATAAATAATAAATAAATAAATATACCATCACGGCATATTACCCATTTCTGGGTGTGCCATTATCCACAACACATGTAGATGTAGACATCGGTAATGATGACGATATATTTTACCGTGTGGGCGCTTGCCAGGCGTCACCCAATATTTGGTGTCTGTCGGGATCGAACCCGGTTCCCCCAGGTTCGCGACCAGACACTTATAGGGACGCGGAGCTGAAATATTTTTATATAAATAAAAACTTACACGTTATATTCACGAAGAAATTATTATGAAGTATAAATAATATAAATAATAAGCATTTTTTCCTTATAAATTATAGAACATTGAAACAGTTTGACAATTATGACAAAGTATGACGACGGATGGCGCTAGTGTTTGTGTGTTTTGAAGTTTCAATATTAATTTAATTAATATTATTATTAACTTAATTAATATTACAAATTGATTTAATTATAAATACATTATTATTGTTAATATTACTAGATATTATAATTAAAGAAATTCATCAAACACAAAATTATTAATTCTTTTATTTTTTATTTATTTTTTTTTTTAATATATCAACGTGAAATTTCATAATAATAGGCGATTTTTCGCGACAAATACCCTAGATAACCACGTTTACTATGGTTTGGGTATATGACGTCATAGTTTGAATGTAGTTAATGGTACCACGAAAAATTGTTTGGTTAACTTGTGTGGTTAACTTTTACAAGGATGAAGCTTTCAAAGAAAGAGTTGATGTAGGTATTATACATTATTGAACGAAATAGATAGTTTTATAAACCAGTGTTCCGACTCTATATAAATTTTTAAATCGGTCTGATAGTATAAACCGAAACGTATTATTATTATTTAAACGGTATAAACATGTAAGAATACCAGATTTCTACGAAACTTGGATTGGAAGATACTTTGTTTAAAACAGTCACAACTGACAGTGCTTCGTGCTTCTCTTCTGACACACACAATTTAAGGTTATAATTGTAAGACAAGGATAGAAATAAAAACGCGTTCAAAACATCCTCTGGAGAATGGTAAGATGGTTTGGCTTACTACAGCTAACGACGTTAGCATATGACGTCATCGTTTTCATCGCGAGAATATCAAACTACAGATAACCACACATAACCACAGTTAACTACTAGTCGCGAAAAATCGCCTAATAATGTTTTAAAGGTGACCGCAGTAGACGCGCGAAACTCCTTTTTAAAATCAGACGACCAATCAAATTCTTAGTACTTAACGCGTCATACCCAGTTAGTAATCAACTTCAATCGCTTGTAGTTTGTGACCTAATCAATATTTTTCACTAATACTCATTAATTTATGTATATTTTCGTCTTCTTATTTAAGATAGTTAAAATTTGACTATGGTATAGTACCCTATTTATTTTGCGCCATTAGTACTGTCACAGTGAAAATGATTTGCCGGTATCGTATTGGTATTAGTGTCGTGTTGTAATTGTGCAGGTGTTGGTGTCGATAGATGTCAAAATTTTTTTTGTATCATATAATGTAAAATATAAAAATTTAGTCACATGCCACTTTCTTTTTCTTTCACGTCTAAAAAGTTAAAGTTTGTACAACTTTATTTAGATATTTATTTATTTGTTAAGTTGCTAATTTAATTCAAGTGCCATACACAGATTTGTTAAAATATACAAAAATGAGTTTCCATTCCATTAAACCAATGTAGGTGTACATATTCGCTAATTACCCTTAATCAGTTTCTATTCCTACTACCAGTCTATAGTTTTTATTATCATTTCTATCAAACTAAGGTTTTTGATATATACCATGTTGAGAATAGTAATCTGAATAAGCTTGTCCCATTGTGTTTGTACGGCGGAGTGTAAGTCCATAAGTTTGAGAACTCTAAATATAGAACATCTGCTCTACATATATCCTGCAGCGCACCCGACAAGAAAATCGAAATTTTAAGATGCTGCTTACAAGAGTCTAATTTACGTCTATTATACAACAAATTTTACCCATCTTGTACTAATTTACCTTGCCCTAAATATTCCCTCAATCTCGTAATCAAATATAATGTAGAATATAATAAATATTTTGATAAGAATATAATAAATATATCATCACGGCATATTACCCATTACTGGGTGTGCCAGTATCTACAACACATGTAGACATCGGTAATGATGACGATATATTTTACCGTATGGGCGCTTACCAGGCGTCACCTCACGGGCACTCATAGCTGGTGTGGAGAGTGCACACAGGGGTCACTTTTGTGCCATTTAAAATTGGAAATAATTGGCATCTGTCGGGATCGAACCCGGTTCCCCCAGGTTCGCGACCAGACACTTAGGCACGCGGCCACGGGACCCCGAAAACTGATACATAGTTTTCGAATTTGATGTAGGTAAAATTTGAACCCGGTCTATTTAAATCACAGAATGCACTCAGCTACGCGATTTCATAAAAGTTTATTACATGTGGTAGGAATAAGAGTATGTATTACATTGCAAAAGATAATAGTTTACTAACTTTTACATTGTTACTAGAAAGTTAATTTGAAGTAAATACCGTGAAGTCATTATGTATGCCAGTTCCTTATTTGTACGTTTATGTATATAATATACTGTTTTTATCATAATTTCATTATTTATAAATTGAGCATTGTTTAACATAGTATTGTTACTAAAACTAGAAGTTTTTCTCATACACGATGATTGAAAAAATAGAAATAAATGACTGTTTTCTTTATTATTAATTTTAAACATCATTTGAATTACAAAGGACGAATTTAAATGCAACTTTTTGCTGTGAGAAAGTCCTGAATTCTACTTTCGATTTCGCTGGATATTATCGTTTTTTATATTTCCCGAAAGTAATTTAAATAAGCTGCCAAAAAGTACTAGATGACAAATTTTCAAACGTCATAAATCAGATTTGACATCAACAGTCAAATAATTGAATAAATGTCAATCCAATGTTACCGACTACAACATTACATATAAGTACAAATTTCCCTAAATCAACTTAGTTTAATGCAGTAGCAGTTTTTATAGTTATTTATGCAATAAAAGTGTAAACACAAACTTTATGACATGAGGTCAAGTAACAATTTTCACACCAAATACCGAGTTCACATTTGACAGATAACAGATCTGAAGGAATACTGCAGTAATACTAACATGAATGTATAGAAAAAAAAACTAAATTTTGGTACGACAACTTAAATGCCTCATGTGTATTGATGGTGGCAGCTTTGTAAAATGTAAAGTAAATATACGAAAATCGTTGTGTAAAGTATATAAAATAGTTATTTATGTAACAAGTGTGTAAAGTAGTAATTTTTCGAGTGCGAGCCGAATGCGGAAATTAGTTCGTGATAAAAATAGTTATTTATATTCGAGTGCATGTAAGTTGTATTTTACAGCGCGACAGCTTTGTTTAAGGCACGAGCTCTTAAGGCGAGTGCCTTATTAGCTGGAGCGCTGTAAAATACTTCACGCACGAGAACTGTATCAAACTTTTTAGCCGACGATAATGAAAATCATTTTTACCTTCCGTCACCCTTAGGTAAGGAAGGTATTGTCTTTGGTCAAAAAATTCGGTGGTGAGTTTTTAATGAATAAGCACGTTTTAAGATCCCTAGAATACGATATTACTAATTTTTACATTGATGTCTGTATGTGTGTATGTGTGTCTGTGTGTATGTGTGTGTATGTGTGTGTATGTGTGTGTGTCTGTGTGTGTGTCTGTGTGTGTGTCCGTGTGTCCGTGTGTGTGTGTGACAAATTTTTCTCCGACGATAATTCGCAAACTAAAATTCTAAAAATTATGATTTTTTCGTATTCCTCTTCTTTACAACCATATGAAGAGCTGATTAGATTTTGGTTATAATTGGTCAACCGGAAGTACCATTATTTGAAGTTTTAACAGTTTTTCTGGGAAAACCGCAGTTAAATATAATTTTTTGACATTTTGTGATCATTAATATATGAAAGAAAATCTTATTCTCTATACAATTTGATTATACATTTTCCTTCATATTCAATAGATATAGAATTATAGAGAGATTAAGAGAGGTTAACTTTCAAAAATCAGTTAGCTTTGCTAAAATTATGGAAACAACACATATATTCAAAAATATTCTAATTGACAGATGTCAGTGTCAAGTACAAAGCCAAAGTGGAAAGTATAGGATCAGAAAGTAACATACGAGGAAGGCCAAAGAGAAGATGGAAGGACTGTGTACTGTGTAGCAGAATATTTGAGAGAGGAAGAACTGTGTTGGATAGGAATGAGGAAGTGTGAAGTGCAATTTACAGAATGTACATTCGTGTTATAATAATATTGGATTTATAGAATCTTCCCAAAGGAACTTGCAATATGGAATTTGTAAAAAATAGTGTGTTCGTGTTACAATTTTACAGGATAATATAGAATATTTTCCAAGGAACTTTTGGTATCGGATTTGTACGAAATACATTGAATTGACGGAAAGTTTTGTGCTGGCCACAACAGATTTTTTTTATGAGATAGGTTGTATTTCTGAAAAGGGATAGTTTAAAATACTGTGGTTATCTTCATTAGGGTTCAGAAAACATTGTATGTGAATGTCCAGCTGAGGCCGTACGGAGACAACCATTTAGGTAAAAGGCACCTCAAGGCAAATGAGATCGGGTAACCAATTCCTGAAGCAGTAACTGGCTTCATAGGAACTCTGGGTCTGCTTCCAGAAAACAGATCTTACAGGCCGCAGTGACAACATAGTACTTTTAAAGAAAGTTAAAAAGTTTTTGCAATAATTTATCTGATAAGCAACAAATTAATTTTCATTTAAAAACTTACCCCAGTTTGCGCAAAAATCCTGAAACGCGCTGAATAATTAACCCTGCCCCAATAAATCACTTTGCCAAGAAATATAATACAGCCATTAAAATGACGATAATCAACAAAAGTTTTAACAATCAACCCGACGTATTTTCAAAAATAAACAAAAAAGCTAAAAAAACAAAACAATTACCACCCGCGCGATCTTTCCCGAGCTGTTACGAAATTGGGCGAGGGTATACACCGCGACTGAAATATAATTCAGTACGACGCGCAACGCAGCAATGAGCAGTGGGTTTCATTCTCTTTCCTGCGGCGCTGAAAGATCGCGACGTCTCTGAAAATAAGCGCGAGGGCGATCTAGTAGCCAGTGGAAAAGTTTTATGTCTTTTGTTAATGTGCTTAGTGGCTTATTTAATTGTTTGCTAAGTTTTTAAAGTGCGGAATCATTTTTTGTTGTTCTTGTGGAATTTTGAAAAACTTTTGTGGTTTTGTTATGATTGTGTTTTTGGTTACTGATGAGTTTGTTTAAGTATGTAAGTGGTTAATATTTATTGAAAACTTGGAAAAAGTTTTTAAGTGTGTGACAATGGCGAAGAAAAGTTTTTTGTGTATTGTTGGTGTTTTGTGTTTGGCTTCAACAATTAAAGGTAGATAAACTTCAATTTTTTTAAAATAAATTTTATTGCGTATTTAAATCAGAAAAAATTGTAAGATAATGAATTTTAATTGTTTTGGAAACAATAAAAATGATGTAAAATTCATTTTATATTTTTTCAATAAATAACTATGGATAAAAATATATCATTAAAGTTATGATTTATGTTTTATAAACCAGACTAATTTAAACAAGAGTCACGCTAGAATTATTGAGCATAAAAATCAGGTGGGTCGTGGAAAATGAAATTCGCATTATCATCTTTTTTCTTTCTTTTTTTTAAATCCCAATTACAGAGTGGGTTCCCATACACAAACATCCATGCCTTAGAGGGATTCGAACCTAGAACCCCGAGCGCAGTCATGACTAAGAGGCTTTGCTCTAACGTCTAAATATTAAGCCACTGGAGTCGACTTCAATAATTATTTATCTGTTATATGAAATTAAGTTGCGACAGTTAAGTTAGTTAGAACTTAATTATTCATATTTTTAAAATATCGTTTTGAGTGAAAATATGGAATTAACCAGAGAACATTTTCTTTAATTTTTGCCAGAAAAATAAAATAATCCGCCGTACTCACCTAATTTGGCAGTGTCAGACTTTTGGTTATGTTTTGGAATTATTTATTTTATTATTTAACGGGGAAGAAGATTTTCGTCGACAAAGAGATGGATATAACTAAAGAAAAAACCCCTTAACCTTAACAATAAATTTAAAAACTATATACGTATTTCGAGAACTAAGTTCTCATCATCAGTAGAAACTACAAAGTAAAAACAGAGAAGTTAAGATTACTCAGCATGTAAACCATGCCAGAGGTCAAAACAGCTCTGAGGAATAAGGGAGAGAACACGGGTTATATAGGCACAGGAGTCATAGGTGAGTGGATACCTAATTGGGTAACTAAGATTAAACAGAGTAACTGTCTTATATTAACTCATATAATTTAGAATTTGGGATGGGACCTACGTCCGCTTTCATCAATTTATCTTTAAATTTTATGTATTATCAAACTCTCATGTGCGTCTAAATATTTATTATTATCAACTTGTTTCAATAATTTTATATTAGAATTGTCAATTTTATGATTATTAATAATCATATGTTGTGCTACGCTAGATTTATCAGGATTGCCGCTTTTTTTTAAATGATAGAAATGTTCTTTAAACCGAGTATCAATTTGTCTTTTAGTTTGCCCGATATAAAGTTTATTACAATCTTTACATTCAATTTTATAAACACCGGATTTTTTATTATTATCTATTTTATCTTTAGGGTTACCTAATAATGATTTAATAGTGTTATTTGATTTATAAGTTACCGTTAAATTTTGATTTTAAAAAAAATTGTTTAAACCTTTGGTGGCATTATCAAATGGTAATGTTATATATTTATTATTTTTATTATTAGTTGGGGTTAAAGTTGTGAAATCTAATACGGATTGACGATTTTTAAATTTATGGACTAGTTTATTTATAATTTTAACCGGGAATCCATTATATTTAGCTATTTCTTTAATATATTTCAATTCATTTTCAAAACGTGTTTTGTTTAACGGAAATTTGGTCAGTCAAAGAGATGGATGCCAACTTTTGATTATTTTGAAAACATTCAAAATTCTGAAAGAAGAATGGTTGGGAGCTTTTAAGAAGTGAAAGGAAAGAATGGTAAAGTATATTATTGCTGAAGGGAACTGTTTCAAATATGTTTAAAATAAAATTCTAAAAAAATGATACATGTGCCTCATTCTCAATAATTCTAGCGTGACCATTGTACCTAACTCCTAATATTACTTTAAACAATAGTTTATACGTTAAAAATATAAATAAATAAAGTAAATAAATATATCATCACGGCATATTACTCATTACTGGGTGTGCCAATATCTACAACACATGTAGACATCGGTAATGATGACGATAAAATATAATAATATAAATAAATAAATTACATTTAGAATTAGGATTCATATCGAAAGAATATAGGTACTTACTAATAATAATTCAATTATGATTTTTTAAATAATAATTTTTCATTATAATATCGACAATTTAAAAAGCAAAGGTTGCATGTCCATTTTTTGTGAAAATTACAACACAAGCTCTGCACGAACGTTACATGAACAAAATGCCAGAAATGTCGAAAATAATTTTGTTACATAATATTAAAATATCGCTCTAATTTTAAAATTATAAAAATAGTAAAGAATTGTTCAATCGCAGTTATCTCAAAATCAGCAAAATTGGATATCATACAAACTTTGAGCTTTAAGCCGTCGAAAATTGTTGTAACATTTTACAAATCGTTAAGTTTCAAAATCCGACAAATCCATTTTTGGCCAAAAATGAGTTTGCAACTGTAACGGTTTCGTCTTCTCATTCTCCATATTGGTGTGATGTTACTTATCAAAACCCAACCAGTTCATATTATATTTATGTTTAAAATATCAGGTTCATTTCAAAACACGAAAAATTTACAATCGGTTGGGATCTGCCAGTAAATCCAAATTAGCCAATCACACTGAAATATATACTAACTGGAATGCGCGTACGAACCGTGACTGTGAAGCATATTGAAAGCCTGCTGCTGGAGTAGTCGGCAAACATCGACACAGTTCGTGAGTAGACGGAAGCCTGCTGCTGGAGTAGTTGGCAAACATCGAGACAGTTCGTGAGTAGACGGAAATTATTTCGTGTGGCGCATGTTTAAATAAATGAAGCATAATATGAAAACAAAGCGATCAGCTATGATACGAGTTATTCGGCTAGGTTCGGTTCGGCACGAACATGCGCGAACAGGACCAGCCATTATTGTTCAATGAGCTTCAGTGCAGCGTACGCTGATACGTAGAGTATGCGAGTTCCAGTTAGTATATATTTCAGTGGCCAATCAGAGGAACAGTTTGGAAGTCGCGTGGTCCTATTGCGTAAACATTTTGTTTAATGGCAACTTTTTCTTTGGATTTTTTTAATAAGGAAATCGTGCTCATTGGGTTTTATTACCAGCATCATATTTTCAAATAATTTCAATAATAATTAAACAATTGCAGAGTGTAGCGGCGTACATAATACAATTTAAAAAATCAGGTGTTTTAGAGCCTAATAAAGAAAACCTTAAAGATGTTAATGTTCTATAGGAAAAACATAACAAAATATAATGATCCATCAGAGAACGTTACTATTAGAGGATTCTGTATGCAGAATCAATTTGTGAGAAGCAGTTGATGAGATTCCTGTCCTAATTGTCTGTCTTCTATTTTTGATAGTAAAATTTGACCTTTTTTGTAATATAATGGAATAAAACACTGATGTTTTCATATAAATCCAAACTAAGTTACTAGACGGGAAAAATCCAAAGTTCAAACCGAAATCTTGATAAACTATTTTTTTAAATTTAAATTCTGACATTTATAAATAATTTTTTCATATTAAACATGTTTTTATATAATTATTGATGTGGAACATATCAAAACAATTTTTTGCGATTTTGGCATTTGACCTAAGCGGATTTGTTCGGCTTTGAAACTAGGTGATTTTATTAAAAAAATACTTATTATAATTTGTATGACAGTCTTTTAAACAATATTTTGCAAATAGCAAAAAAAACTTATTTTTCAAATTTTGTATTATGGAGGTTTAAGTTTATAATGAGTTTTGTATTGTATTCTTTTTAAATCGTTAGTATAAAAATATATAGTATTTTTTAACGAATTAATCAGCTTCATATTACAAAAATCGACAATGGTTGGTTTTGTAATAAACCATAGCTTTGGCTAAGTTCTACAAATTAAGCTTAAAATTGTGCAATTAAATTAACCAATTTCTAGAGAACCTGATTATTTTTACCTCCCGCTAAGAGATGTATTGGATTCATTCTAAAAAACGCATATCCAAATGTTAGTGAATAAGCACGTTTTAAGGTCACTAGAATATTTTTTTTGGGAAATTTGTGTTATTACAAATATTAAAGAATATAAAATTCTCTGTCCAATACATTGAACATTATTATTATAGTTTTAGAGATAGAGAATTATAAATACATAAAATAATCCGTTGTATGAAGCTCACAGTCCAAGTAATTTCATAAAAACCAGTTGAAAAATAAAATATTTATAATTGAGAGAAAAATGTCAGTCAAAAATCCAGATACGTTACTGAAGGCTTTTTCTGAGAAGTACATTTAATATTTCTTATTTTATTATTAATTATTTAAAATTATAGATACATATTTTTATTACTTATCAATGCAAAATGACTTACATATACCCATCAGAAATACCGCTAATCTAGTCAATGAATTTGAAGAACCTCGAATATTTAAAAGAGTAGGAGGAAACTTATTTATAGAAGGAATTAAAAAATATATTAATAGTAGATGTAATTAGAATTTGTGTGTGTAATAGAAATGTTAAATACAATATGTAGTGATATATGGAAATGGCTAGAGGTCTTGTGCTGGCCACAACAGATTTTCCACATTGAAATATCAAAAGTCATTGACATTAACAGTCATATAATTAAATTGATATGTTGGTGTTTTCCTAAAATTTCTAAAAAACATTGAAAATTGAAGTTAAAATAGATCATGCTCTATTTCCAGCATAATTGGCTTAAAATTGCCACAAAAATTGACAAGCGTAATGCAAAGCAAATGTTTTTTAAGCTCAAATTCTATATCTTGGCCAAGCTCTCAAAACTGACGAATAAAATGACAAATGTAAAACAGCCTTAAGCGAGGGATTAAGTATATTTGCAACAATTTTTGTTTTTGAAATGTAGATAGAGTATATTTTGATGCAGTGTTTATATGAATAATTAATTTTTTTGCATTATCATTAAATGCACCATTTCATGCAATTAGAATATTTTTCCCCATTGCACCCATGCACAATTGCACTCTAATTTTATCAAAGGGTATACAATTTTGGAAATGTATTGATGCAAATTTAATCGCAATTGCCATTATTTAATCCAATTAGTGCAGTGTTAATGATTTGAAATGTGAATTTTAATCTTTTAAGTACCTAATTGAGTTATTGTTGAAAGCTCGCAAGCGGTATATGCGGGAATACTGTTATTGTGTGTACTGTTGTTTTTAACTGTAGTTTAAAGAGAAGAATATGGAGATTTATGGAAATGTTCACAATTAAAGTAATTATAGTTAATAAATGTCTAGGTCATCTTATATTGTGCCATAAATGTAGGCATTTTAATTTTATTATTTGTTACAATGTGTTAACATTTTTTACAGTCGGCAGTCGGTTGTAGGTAAAATATGAATTTACCCATTTGTACCGTAAATAACTAACATTTAATTATTTGAAATTTCCTCAAAAGATGGATGATTTAAAATAACTATCAATAATACTTATTTAAGCATTGAACAATCCAAGGATCTAAGAGCCAAAATAAGATTTTTTTATGAAAACATTTAATGAGTCAAGCTCAACGTTTTAGAAACTCCAAATGTTGTTAAATGTAAAGTCAAAGATGGAACTAATTTTATGAACAAATGAGAAATGATCGTTTAAATAAACAACTTCCAAGCATTAAAATATTTTGACTCATATATCAAATGGTAGAAAGTTTTAACATAAAATGAAAATAATGTTTCTACTTCCTTGTACGAAGTAAAGGTAGTATTGTAATCGCGAAAAATTTCGGTTTCCAGATTTTAACGGAAACATCCATTTTGAGCTTCCCTGAATCCATTTTGTCGAATTTCGTCCTGACGTCAGTGACGTCTGTACGTATCTCGCATAACTGAAAAACGGGAAGCCGTAGAAAGTTAAAATTTTGTATTTAGAACTGTTATGACATCTAGTTGTGCACCTCCCTTTTTGGTCATTACATAACTTGCGGAAGTGGTACTTTACTTGAAGCGTATAATAGATTTTAATAAAAAACTATATTAAAATATAATCCAAAACTTTTCAAATTTGGTATATAAGACTTTTATATCAATGGGAATAACATAATAGATTTTAGTTAAAAGTCTACCCGGAAGTGGTACTTTACTTGAAGCCTATAATAGATTTTAATGAAAAACTATAATAAAATATAATCCCAAACTTTTCAAATTTGGTATATAATACTTTTATATCAATGGGAATAACATAATATATTTTGGTTAAAATAGTCTAACCGAAAGTGATACTTTACCTGAAGCTGTTATCAGTTTTTCTTGAAAAAAATGGTGTTATTTTGATTTTAGTAATAAATGTTTCAAATAAAAGTTTTAGAGAACTGAATTCTGCGTCGTAAATATCAAGTATGATTAAATTAGCTCTTTGTATAAGGGAGATATGTAAATTTAAAAATTATGTACTTTTTGGTGTCTGTAATTAAGTTTGCTTTGAATTAGGACAAAAAAATAAAGAATTTAATGTCAAATGTCAAATTATGTGAAATACGTGCAATTTTATGATTGGGTCTGTTATAATACATATTTTAATTATTAACAAAATATGTATAGTGTAACAGGCGTACAAGGAAGTCATGTGGTGCCCACATCAGATATTTTATTTTAAAGTAAAAGAGTAATATTTAGGTTAACTATAAAAATAATTCACATATTGCTCATGAAAATGACAATAGAGAATTAATTAACATTAAATATTCAATAATTGTGCAGTAAGTATATAATTTTAATTGAAATTATTTTTTCAATTCCATAAACCAACATTAATTGACTACCGTATAAAAATAAAAACCCTTTATTAATAAATTTGTTAATGGTATTTTTCCGTGCTAAAGATCAAAGAAAATTATTTCAACGTATCTTTGATTTATGGAATGAATTTCAATAGATGATAATTAATTTCTGTGAAATTAATTAAAAGTAATGATTTGTGTATGCGTTTAATATGTAATTAGATTATCAATTCATATTTAGTGCAACTATTATTATTTTCGCTCACAAGAGTAATTTATTTATTAGTTTATGACTGATGTTCATTAAATTTATTTGCAAATTGATTGTTAACTTATATACATAATGCTGTATAATCATATTATATTAATGCTGGTAAATTTGCAATTTAAATTAATGTACCGGGATAAAAACTGACATTGCCGATGATTATTTTAATATTTTAACAACAACAGTATATTTTTATTGACAATATATTTAATAAATTATATTAACATATAAATACAATAATGAGCTAATGCAGAATAATAAATTTTAAATAATATCCAAATGAGTTATATGTAATTTTACAAATTAAAGCGATTAAAATGTTTTTTCCAATATTCGTGACTGTATACATAGTTGAACGGATAAGGTTCTGAACTGTAAATTAATTAAATTTTCGTATTCTTATTTTCAATATCCAATATGTCTCCAGATAACGTGTCCATGCATTAGGATCCCGATCTTGGAAACTATACTTCGATTACTTTATAATGAGCTTCACGTCATTTCTGAACTGCAAAATAACAAGTAATTATAGTATATTTATCTCTGTCTTACTTATGTGCATATGGATTCCTTTTTCTTCCTTCGATACGTACAGAATGATCAAAAGGAAATGATGCTGTTGGCAATACAATTCTGTCACTATTAATAATTTGAAGTGATTATTTTTTTGACAGTGATATTTACCTATCAGTTACATTCATTTGAAATATGAACTGTGTAACAAAGGAATTGTGTTTATCTTAGGCTTCGGGATTTATAAGAAAAATGATTTTTAAAATTATCTGTAAAATATATAAAAAAAATATTAATGTGTTCCTGTAGAAAATTCAATAATCTTTAGGTAAAGTGCCATTTCCGGTTATCCGATTTACACCAAAATCTAATGGTGTCTTTCCATATTAGAATACGGTAGAAATACAAGGTTTCAGAATTTTCTGAATGATAGTATGTGAAAATGTTAAAATTGGATTCTAGGGACCTTAAAACGTGATCATTTACTAAAATCTCGATATGTGATCTTTAGCACAATCCCTATACCTCCCTTACCAGGGGTAGCGGGATGTAAAAAATGTAAATATATCCAAATATAAATTTTTGCCCTCCTGAAGTGTAATGGGAACTTTACAATTGTATACACAGCAAGTGTAACCTACATTTTACGCTTACTGTGTTGTAACTGTCTAACTATGCGGTAAAATAATCAAAATACACTGGACGTTTATGGGCATTTAGAAAAGAAATCATCTTTACTATAATAAAGTTCATATAAAAAAGTACTACTTACTTAAGTTATTTTTTTACTTTAACATTTCCTATATTTAAAATTAATTTATATAAACCAAACTCACGGTAGCGACATCTGTCATTATTGTAAAAATCCGCCGTTACCGACATAGTCACCGATCGATATACCTGTCAAATACGCGAGCATTGCTGAAATGTCAAATATCGACACCTACCTATTATTTATTACGAAGAAAACATGAGCAAATAAATATATTATCAGTCATAAACAACGTCTATTATTACAAATAAATTTTTGCTAGAACAAGTACTCTAATCAAATCAAATTTGGAAATTGACTTAACCCCAGTATTTTAAACTAACCCTTTTCAGAAGTACAATCTATCTCATTGAAAAAAGTGATTTTCATTATCGTCGGCCAAAAAATTTGATACAATTCTCGTGCGTGAAGTATTTTACACGCACTCGAATGTAAATAACTATTTCAATTGTTATGTCAACAACAAGAAATAAATTTTTGAATCAGTGTTCCCAATTTCAAGTAATTTTCTGTATTGCCAACTAAATCAGCTTTTTTTTTTGATCACTCTGTATTTGTAATAGCTGCATCTTTGTCTTGCTAACACATTTAAGACAAAGATAGTTACTTATATAAAACTTGAATATGACATTTGGAACCAGTGGTACTTAATATTTTTGCAGGCTTGTTTACAATCGAAATTTAGGTATATTATTATGGCTCATTCTGTTTACATTAACTGTCGCGAAATTAGAAAAGTATTAACTTCAATTTGGACAAAAAATGTGTGCAATGCCGTAAATTTAGATTTGACATTTTAGATGTATATATTTGTCAATTTCATAGTTATTTTTTTAAATTTATTGGTAATCTATAATTTTTCTTATAATGGTTTTCGGTTTTAGGTAAGTAAAATCTTAAGAATAATTTGTAAATGAGATCAGTTATAAAAAATTGTTGATTTTTTAAAATAAAATCATGAAATCCATCTCATTTAATAATTATTGGAATATAAAATAATTTGAAAGATGCGACTTTTCATTCATAAATTTGGTAATAAACGTTCGCGGTTGTAAACACGGACTAAATTTGTGAAGTCATGATTTCATACTCACACAAAGATATTTCTCTCTCACACACACATTTTTATACATAAAACTGTGACAGCTGACAACAAAATATACAAGAGAGAAGATTATTATTACTTTATATTTGTTTAAAAGTACTAGTGCAGTATAAGGTATGTAAAAAACATTTATTAAAATAAATACCAAACCAAACAATCATGGTTACAAATTAAACCGGGAGAGCTCGACTGTCGTATCCGTAAAACTGCGTCCTGAGCCTTTGAAATATTTAAAATTAAACGCAACTTTTAAAAAATCATCTCTGATTCTACAGACATGTAAGGTGTAAAACATACACCAACATATTTAATTTGATTTATTCTTTCAAGAAAAAATTAATCGGAAAATGTGAAATGACCCCATTGGGGTTGTATTTTATTTTAAGAATGGAATAATTTATTATAAAATTGAAAAAATGTAGGTTAATACATGACGTAATGGGGAAGTTTAGCGATTTTTTTAAATTTTTTTATTCCATGGGAAATGACTTGAAAAATTATGTAACATGTTTTATTTTTTTCAAAAATGCCCAGATTTCCTGGAAAAGCCGATTTTAAGATGTGATGACGTCGGTAGAGACTTGGCGCAACGTATGTCGGTTTATACACTGACGCACGCGGTTGCGGTTACCAGTGAAGCGCTTTTACGCTTTGTTACGACCTACGTTCAAGTGGTTCGATTTCACCGTTCTGTCTGAGTTTGCGCATAACTGACTTGTGACGTACTTGAAGTTTACCCAAAAAATATTAATTATAAATAAATGGAGCAATAATTTTAATTTTTAATTTCAATTTCAGCAGTCATTTGTGTCATATTTGTGAGAAAATAGTATGTTTTGTAGAATTTTTACCATGATAAATTTCCCCATTGTACACAAAACTGTTTGAGATCTGCTTGTAATCACGTTTTCATCACTACCAATAACAAACTGTCACGTAAGTCCCATCATAACGTAACTGAATCGTGTACATACAATATCGCATAATGTAGCATTTATAGTTCCTTCATAAATTTAATATTATCCCTGTAAAATCCATTCTATTATGAGATTTTCTAACACGTTTATCCGTATAATAACAAGCTAGTCCTCGAGATAGTTGTAATGGCGACGAACATACTAGACAAACAACAATGATTGATTTATTGAGAAATAAAATAAAAAGTTTTTGGCTGTAAGAAGAGATGAGAGAATATTCTTTAGAAAAACTAATGAGGCAGTTTGACGTGTCGCAGTGCTAGTGCAGGAGGATTTATCCTCCATTCATGTCAACTATCAGGAATTTTTATCCAGCGCTAAATCTGCAGGATCATTAAAATACAGACGGGCGGAACTTACTCATGCGATAGACACGTTCATGGTATTTTTCAATTTTTCTCAGTAATGAACATGAACACTTGAATTTGATAGTTGACATCCTTTTGAACTGGGTATCAAAATGGTATAATGAAAGTTAACGTTTAAATTACATTGTAGTTGTGTTTCTATTTTCTTTCATAACATTAGATATTAAAAAAAAAACTAACTAAAATTTATTATCAGCTTAATTAGTGTTATTTTTTTTTGTACCATGTTTGAATGTGGAGAAAATATTATCACAATACAGGCTGTATTTCAACTTCGAGTAAAACCTGTAAAGGCATATGTATTAGACAAAGTGAGTAAAAAAAATCCAAATCAATATAGGTCTGATTTACAACTGTTTCCGAGAAAGATGGCATTTTGTATTACAATCGAAGAAAAACTGAAAAAGGTAGGTTCACAGAAAAAAAAAATCTGATGTGGCCAGCACATGACCTCCCGCCAATTCCATGTTTAAAATAGCAATGAGCTTTAAGTAAAGTTTCACTTCCGATTGATCGTTTGTAAACAAAATCTACTTTGATGTTCCAATAAATAGAAAAGTTTGTAATACGAAATTTTGGATTATATTTTATTATGTTTTTCCTGAAAAATCTGTTAGAGCTTCAAATTAAGCACTACATCCGGTTTATAATATATAGTCAAAAGCTAATATGTTGTTTCAAATTATATAAGAGTATTAAATACCTACCAACTTTGTGAAGTTTTGGATCATTAATATATTTTAAGGAAAAATCGTCACACACAAATTATTATAAAAATTATCACCAACTTCCTTATGCTCTAAAACGCAATCTGTGTGAATTCTTCGCCGTACATTATCCATTTCGTAAATGTGTAGTTGCAAATTATTATTTGACACTTTGAAATCACGTTCTTATTGAGAGCTGTTTGATATATAATGCTGCAAACATCAAACTTAAATCGAATTATCCTGCATATCTAATATTTATGTATGATGGAAAATATATTATTTTTACAAACCTTAATTTCATTAGAATCATATTTAAACTACTAAATTCTTCTTAACACTGTTTCATTATTAATTTTAATGGAAATTGCTTCGTGACAGTGACATTTGTTTAAATATATCAAATTTGTTATTAAAGTATTGTTTTTGTTTGACGCAGAGGCAAAGTGATGTACAAAAATAAATTATTTTATAATATAATATAAAGTTATTTCAAGTTATTTACTAAATACTATTATCGTAGAATTGAAGATTGTGCCATTATATTCAATTTGTATTGGTAAAAGTTGCTAAAAAATTATATTCAATGAATTTTTTATAAGAAAAACTGTTAAAAGCTTGTATAAATGATACTTCCGGTTATCCGATTAACACTAAAAACTAATGAGCTCTTCCCACATTAGTATAGCATGGATATACAAAATTTCAATTTTTTCTGATTGATAGTATTTGAGTAATCGTGTCTACAAGATCCACACACACACACCCCCACACACACACACACATACATACCTACAGACATCATTGTAAAATTGTTAAAATCGGATTCGGGGGACATCAAAACGTGCTTATTCACTAAAATCTCTATATCCGATTTTTAGCACGATCCCTATACCTCCCTTACCTAGGGTAGCGGGAGGTAAAAACTATCTAAATTGTAGTTAAATGAACTAAACAAATTCTTTATTTTTCAGTCTACTAATATGTTGCCTTAAATTATCTAAGCTGATTTAGTTAAATTTTCTAAATTTGTAATAACAAATTATAGTAAAATTAATACAAAAACATATGAAATGACTACATTTAGTAATGAACTAAATATAAATAAAGAAATTAACTAAATATATATTTAAATTTTCTATTTAATTTAAATTCTAGGATGGAAATAATGAAGCCAAAATATAGTAAAATTAAATAAACTAAGTACCTAATTAAAATAACCATTTGCATATTTAAATTAAGGATTTTTTACGAAATATTTATTATCTACTAGCTGACCCGTCCCGGCTTCGCACGGGTAAGCTAGAATAACGATTATCTACACGTGTACCAGTAATTTTTCACATTTTCCTCCGGAAACATGCGCTGCGTAGGGAGCCGGCAACCTCCATCGCATCGTACATGTAATAGGCTCCGCCCACTGCCCTCCCGATCCTCGCACCGCACCTAACAGGACCCTTTTCTAAACATGTCTTGGGTACTTTTGCTTATGTACATATGATGCAAGATATCTCTCCGACAAATATCGAAATATCTGCTAACGGTTATAACTTAACTATAGATACGAAGATAAAAAATAATAATTGAAATCATCCCCTATTGTACCGCCTTGAAGGATTTTTTTTCAAAACCGCTAAAACATTCTTTATTTCTTACCAAAAGCATAAATAAGAATTTGTATATCCCTAACTTGAGAAATGATGAGTTCTCCATATAAACTTTGAACCGCTACTCATATCCTTCAAGTTTTATTTTCGCGACAAAAAGTAGCCTATGTGCTTCTCCAAAATCTAATCTATCTCTATACCAAAATTCATTAAAATTGGTTCAGCCGGAGAAATGATGGTTCTCCATACAAACTTTCATCCCCTATTTCACCCCTTCAAGGTTTATTTTCGCGGTAAAAGGTAGCCTATAATCCTTCTCTAAGGTTCAATCTATCTCTGTACCAAAATTCATCAAAATTGGTTCAGCGGAAGAAATGATAGGTTCTCCATACAAACTTTCATCCCCTATTTCACCCCTTCAAGGTTTATTTTCGCGACAAAAGGTAGCCTATGTCCTTCTGCAAGGTCCAATCTATCTTTCTACCAACATTCATCAAAATTGGTTCAGCGGTTTAGGCGTGAAAACGTAACAGACAGACAGACAGACAGAGTTACTTTCGCATTTATTATATTAGTATGGATTTCGGATTAGTTAAAATGCTAAATTCAGAATTCTAAATTGTATCAAATTTTCGATATATTGCCTAATAAAATAATATCTAATTATAATTAGACAAAATTTCAAGTCTTTTTTTCCGGTGTAGTGGTCGAACAAATTTTTGTCTATGCTAGTAAATAGACATTTTATAATATTTAAGATGTCAAGAAGTTATTTGAAAATTAAATATTGGTCAAGGTCACCGTAATATTTAACTTAGTACAATTATTTGATTTTTTTTGAAAAACAAAAGCAAGTATACGATAACTTGACATGTAAAAAATCTCATGTTGCAACTCTTATAGTTTTCATGATAGCAAACCCCATTTTTCACTGCGTTATATCTCGGAAAATATTGAAGATCGGACCCATATTGTTTAATTTTTTTTACTCATTTTGGTTAGTAAGTACTACGAGTACATGCCCATAAAGTTTTAATGTATCTCTGATTCCGATTGTATCTTATTAAATTGGAAAAAAATCCATTTTATTCCATGACAAATTTTTAAAGTGTTACTAATATAGTTATTAAAAGAAAATCAATATCATTCATTACTAGGTCAATTAAGAAACGATCAACGGAAATCTAAATTAATTGCCAATTTTCATTCCCTCTACAAAGTAAGAAAGAAGTGTGAGTATAGCAATGTACATCAATACGAAAATTTAAATAAACTCGTTCCTATATGTATAAAGTTTTTTGAATTTTTCAATTTTAAAAATTGCAATAAACGAAACAGAGTTTTCAATACTATGAAAAAGTTAATTCAGCCGTATTCAGGGAATTCCAGATTTTTACGTTTATATAACTTTTTCTGTAAAATTCAATGTTGAAGTTACCTGATTTGTATTTTTATCAGTTTTCACTTTGTATGAACTAAACTTTGAAATTAAATACCCCAGACCTCAGGAGTGAAAAAATGTTGTATCGCGCTTTGAAATAAAAATGTACGTGTTTTTATATATGAAGAATAGAAGCTGTACGAATCAATATACATATACATATATATATATATATATATATATATATATATATATATATATATATATATATATAAATTTGCGATCAAAAACATTTTACACATATTTATATATTATTATCAAATATTATAAACGTCGCTTTACAGGCAGCGGAAATGCTTTTTAGGTTATTTATTTTTAAAGATGGTAGTGGTTACTAGCTTCACGCCGTTTAAACTTATTAATTTGCGATTAAAATATTATTTAGCGCCATGGAAACCAGTACGTTTGTCACATTTTAACAAACGGAAGTAGAAAAACTAATTTAAACGATAACTTTCGTTCACTTGATAAACTATCTTTCCAGTTCCGTTTATAATGTACCAGTACTTTCATTTGCAAGGCTATTTAGCAAAATTTGTAATTTTATGACATTAAAGACTTTCTTTGATCAAAAAACATATGAATAGAAAAACCCTCATCTCTTAAACTTTCTAAAATAAAACCTATCTATTCATATTTCCCGCCTTAAGACACTCTCTTATCATAATGACTTCCTGCCAGTGTTATAAATAGCCGATGTAAGACAAACGACAACCACGACACCTACCACTTAAGACCCGTGCAATGGAGAAGATACACCAGCGCCTCTGATGTATAAATTATGCATCAGTCTCCAACATGCAGCTGTTTACAAACAATTGAAATATTCATCAATGGTAGTGAAACTCGTGCGTGTCTGTTTGTTCTCATTTGCAAATTCGGTGCAAATCAAGGTGGATATGAGATTGAAATCGTAACATTGATAATATATATCTATAATGTTGTTGTTTTCATAGAGGATAAAATTAGGGATAGGTCATCAAATAATTACAAGCAGTGGGATGGGATGTTAGATTTTTTTATACAGGTGTCTCTAAAATAGATAGACGTAACTGAACTACAATAAAGAAAGTCCAATCTCGCCATCTACAGAAGTACCAATGTTTTGAAGATAGAGGTGTAAAGGGTATATATGAGTACATATTTTACTATTTTGAAAACTGTCGTAGGTGAAATTATGATACTTGGTATAACTATGGTTTAGCCATGTCCACGTATTTTAGAGACAGGCTGTATATAAAAAATGTATCTTTCATGTTATTGACTAAAACTTTTGTATTTATAAAATTATAATGGGGTCATGCCACATTTTCTGTTTTATTTTTTTCCTGGAAGTCTACCGGTCACAGTATATGTAAATAATATTTTCACGCCATTTGTGTGCATTATTTTGTAGATATATTTTTTTTAAAATAGGGGTCAATTTCAAATCTCAATGGGGTCACATGAGCGCAAATGTCATGTATCTGAACGATTTCAGTTCACCCTGGCGGACAAAATTAAATTAAGATTGTTTATAAATAGTCTTTTTGGGTTTTTTAATAAATTGTTTCCACAAGTTGAAACTGCACAGTTCTTCTTCACCATGTTTTATCATTATTATCATTATAAATATACAATTATTGCACTTTTATGTATTAAATTATATATCAAGCACACAAACCTGCAATTACAAATAATATTTCTCTAATGAAATAATTAAATCTTTATGAAACAAAAAAGATTGAATAGAGCGCACTTTTCCTCTAACAGCCTTATAAATATTTGTTAGTTTACTCTGATCTTGCGTTTAACTTCGCGTTTGAAGTTTGTGACATTGTGACCTTCATGTACGTGTGACTAGTGTCGTTGTGTGAGTAGCCGATACATGACGTCACAGAAAATCGTAGCGCGAATATCTTTTAAGTAAATTATGAATGAAAATGATTATATTTTGGGATTTTTATGTTGCAATATGGATAATAAGTGTCATAGATTCTATTTTTATAAAAATATTAGCAACATTTTTTTTTTGGCATGACCCCATTATTGGTGTATAACTAGTTTTTGATGACAATTAAAGATTGCATTTAAAATAGCTAATTTTGACTATGCACAAATTATAAACAACATAATGTGGATGTATTTCTCATTGTCACGGAGCCAAACTGATAAAAAACAGAATGTGATAAAAACACATGCAAATGGTTTGAATACAAAACAAAATGTAAAAATGCACATTGCCAAAAAATAATAATTCAAAATGAAGACCGCTGCCTCTGGTTATTCTATTAACAATAGATTTGTTGATTGTATGAAAATTTCAAAATAAAAACAATTGCGTTGCAATTGAAACATTGAATTCTATACACACTTGTGTATGAAATATTTATTTCTATTTCATTTTTACATTACAAAGTTGTACTTTGTAAAACTGGCTTTAAAACATTGTTTTACGATTTTTTTTATTTGAGAAGTAATGTACATTGTGGTGTGTGTGTGTGTATGTGTGTGTGTGTATGTGTGTGTATGTGAGGTTAATAATACTGATACTAACATAAAGTGCAGTTAAGGTTAAGAAGCATTGTGAATTGTAGTCGTTTATAATCATATTTGTTTCATCACAAGTACAAACCAGCATACTTCTTATTCTTAGCAATAACATTGCTCGTCCATATTGACATAAAAATACCACAATATATTTTTTGTTTGAAAATGCTTTGTTGACAGAAACAAAATATTATCTAGATACCGCATTCACAGGCTACTTTGTAAGTTGAATTAAAATTTTGTGATTTATTATTTTTGTTCGATAAATTCTAGTCAGACAAAATGTTTATTAAGAATTTCTAGTAAGATATAAAACGTTGAAGGCACCACGGGTGTTAAACGACTATAATGCCTTCGGTCAACGTACTCGCCTCGGGCCAGAGACCCTCGACAGTACACTGTTGACCTCAGGCATTATTGTCCTTATAACAACCCTTGGTACCTTAATTACTATTACTGTAGGTCCTATTTGAAAGAATTTCAAGAAGAAATTCAAAATCATAAATTATAACAATGAGCAAATATTTCTCACAAGGTTAAATTATCTAATTGTACGTTTTTGACAAAATAAGAAGGTAATAATGTCATTTAGGGATGTAAGGGAGTTACAAAATTAAAATGATACCTTGACGGCAAAATGAACATGTATAATAACCTACTTACGATATCGGGAGTAGAAACAAGTTTGTAATATAGTTGCTACTTTATAACTAGGGGTTGAAAAAATAAAATTATGTAGTCGTTCAGTTAATGTAAGAATATAAACACAAACTATTTATTCAGATTTATGTGTGAACTAAATTACCATAATCAAAATGCTGCAGTAATTACAATGTATCTTAATTGCTCGACCACCATTTTCATAATACAAATATGCATAAAGCATAATAATTTATATCCTTATTATTTTATGGTTTATAACCCTCCCCTAAAATAATATTTATATTTATTTTCTCTTTGTTCTGAAATTAATAACCCTTTCATAGCCAATTACAGTAACAATGCATTGCTTACTTTAATTCATCCTTTCCCATTTCCGCCCCTTCTATTTCCTCTTTGTTTTACCCCTTCCTGTTTTGTCCGTGAATTAATCCGTAGCATATGTTTTCCATGCGTGTTGGTCTTTATGTGCGGAGCCATGACCGAGAGTTAAAATTAACTTTGGAATTAACCGTCGCGACTGTCTGAAGGTAGAGTTGTGTTAGTCTTACTATGGGGCATGGAATGTTGGTTTTAGGTTATATTTAGACTTGGTATGGGGTGTGTGAATGGAAGCAGATTCAAGGATAACAGACAGACGATTTGTAAATGAATTTCTCACTTAACAAAAACAATAAAAGAGTTTTGAAAAGGAAACTTATTATGTTTAAAATTAAAAGAGCGTTCTATTTCGGGTATATTTCGAACATGCAAAATATTTTATTATTTTTAACACAAAACAGATATGTATTTTTCAAGATGAGGTTGGTCAGTTTTGAACCTAGGCCGTCTGTGGTCACGCGATCCCATTTTATACAGGGTGAGTGAAAAAAAATAGGGAAAAATATTCATTTTCTTTATTATTAATTTTAGTGTTATGGGTCGCTTCTCTTCACATCTGTAATTCTTACAGATCTGTAAATCTGTAAATAATGAACAAAATCTCAACGAAAGTCTCCGCTCTTTTTTAAGTTGTTTAAGTTGTTACTAAATTTTAAATAACAACTAATATTTCAGTTCTGCACATTTAGAAACATCACACTCGTTTAATAAAGATAATTTTAAAATTTTACATATTAAAGAAAAAGGCTCACGCATTTAAGTTATTTAGAACAACTAGTAATTTTAAAATTGGAGAAAGCGGGGGCATCTATTAATGAAAAAATCTGATGTGGCCAACACAAAACCTCCCGCTTTTTAATTTTTACATACATACATACATACATACATACATACATACATACATACATAAAATCACGCGTTTCCCACTTAGTGGGTTAGCAAAAACCCGGAAAAGGGATAAGAGTAAGAGCTCAGCTGACTCACTTCACTCTTTAACAACATTCTTCTTTCGCCTTGTCCACAATTATCCTAGCATTCATACAAGAACATATTAAAGTGACTGATTTTCAGTAGCGAATAACCGCATCTGGACCACTATAATAGTTACGCAACAGTCATCCTTCGACACACATTCCTATCCCTTTTTATTAATTTAAATACATACTTACGTATTTACTAACGCTGCAAACTGTTCCACTGCATAAAACTATTGATTTATTTATTATTTTCTTTTTAAAATGTCACTATTATTAATTTGAAGGGATTAGTTTTTTGACAGTGACATTTACTGTCAGTTACATTCATTTGAAATATGAACTGTGTAATAAAGGAATTGTGTTTATCTTAGGCTTCGGGACTAATAAAAAAATTTATTTTTAAATTTATCTGCAAAATATATAGAAAAAGTATTAATGTATTCCTGTAGAAAATTCAATAATCGAAAAAATTGCATTTAATGATATTTTTTGAAGAAAAACCATTATGAGCTTCAGGTAAAGTTCCATTTCCGGTTATCCGATTTACACCAAAATCTAATGGCTTCTTTTCTTATTAGAATAGGATAGAAATACAAGGTTTCAAAATTTTCTGAATGATAGTATTTGAGTTAGAGCGAAGATAAATTCCCTACACATACATACATACACATACACACACACACACATACATACATACACACATACACACACATACAGACATCATCGTGAAAATGTTAAAATTGGATTCTAGGGACCTTAAATTGTGGTCATTTACTAAAATCTCGATATGTGATTTTTAGCACGATCCCTATACCTCCCTTACCAAGGGTAGCGGGAGGTAAAATCAATAAGTCACGTCCACCCATTTTGCAACTTCTACACACGATTTCTAAATTTCGACTCGACTGCATTATCAGTTTGCCATGACATTTTTGTATCTTCTTGAACAAATTCTAAACAATTTCCATATTCTTATAACATTTAATATATTGCTGCCAAAAATTCGCGTTTCATTTGTTCATTTAATTTTATTTACTATGGAATTAAATTTAAATGGACGTTTATAATACTGGCCCTATAAGAACATGTAGCAAACCGATAATGCATTAAAGTTTCATAATTTTTAAAAAATAACTAACTATATTAATATTATATTAAAATGTAAGTGTTTGGCGTTAATGTAAAGCTACTTTAAATTATTTTCAGAAAATATAATAATATGGAAAGGATGATCAAATTTGGGTTTCCTATGTTCGCAGCACTGTAAATCAAATAATTATCAATAAGAACGTGTTTTCAAAGAGTCAAATATTAGTTTACAACTACACATTTACGAAATGGATTATGTATAAGTAGTAAATGAGAGCCATTAGTGGTGTTTTAATGACTTTTTAATTGCTTTTTAATTGCTTTTTAATTGCCTTCCTGGAAATCGTCCGTGACCTTGACAACATGTTTATTTTTGTCAAGGTTAACATTTCCCTTTCTCCTGAAATAGAAAGTTAATTTGTTGATAACAATATTTGCCTTAAGCAGTGGAATACTTTGAATTTGTGACGTACGCGGTGGTAATTAGGTTGGGTTAAAGGTAAAAATAGATCATTCATGGTCATCATCTTCTGCTGGAAAAATTTTGATTTGGTGTGTATTGACAACATGTTTATTTTTGTCAAGGTTAACATTTCACTTTCTCCGGAAATAGAAAGTTAATTTGTTGATAACAATATCTGCCTTAAGCAATGGAATATTTCAATATAAATGCAGGTTTAAAATCTATGGATGTTAGAAGTTTTTTGATATCCATTTCTGAAGCAGACCTCCACATATTCATTCTTCTATCGAGGTGAGTAAAATTAAAATTAATAAATGTTATTAATAAAAGTAGAATAAACATTAATAAAAATTTGCATCTACAGATGAGCCATAAGCGTACACAGTTGGCTTTGGGAGAAACACCACAAAAGAAATTCTGCATGATGGAGTCTAAGTCCGAATCACCTCATCAGCGCGACGGGGACGCCTGTTTCTACGTGGACAACGGTTTCAACCAGGTGGAATCACGTGATGAGTGCGACGAGCCTCCGCGTACTCCGGGTGAACGCAATGAAGATATGAATGACGTACTGCTCCATGGTGTGGAGAAATGTGATCAGTATGAGGAGAGAAAAATAAGTAGAGCAATATTAAATGAGAAATATCGGCTTTTAGATATTATGGAATTTCCATTAACAAAAACAGGGAAAAAATTTTTATCTGTAGGCGTTAAACCTTTAGAAGATAACCAAGTAATTTTAAGACTGGGGAATTTAGAAATGACAGCTTGTGCATGGTTTTATTATGACGAAGCGAAAGATTTCTTTAAAGTTTTAAAAGATATCTTGAGTAAAACTATTCGAGTAAATACAGATACAATAGTGGCATGTTTAAAAAATTATATGGTAATCATGCACAGCAATAAAACTATTAGTTTTTCTAGTCGACGCGTAGAAGATGTGTACAAACCGATTTATTTAGCTTTTGATACTCTTAACACAGTTCTTCAACTTGAGGGTGCAGTATTGGATTTGATGGTTAATAAGCAGCTAAAGAAGAGACATCTCCCTGAATATGATCAATTTATTGCACATGTAGCAGGTCAATTACTAAATTCCCCACCAACTAGATTGTATAATGAAGTCGTATTTAACGCGTTAAAAGAAACAGGAAATAATTTATATTTATATGAAATAGTATTAAAATTACCTTATACTGTTAAACACGATGTTGATATGAAAATAGAATCATATAAAAATTGTGATTATTGGTAGCATGTTACATTAAACAAATAAAAATTATAAATATTACAATTGTTTATCATTTAGTAACCAGTATTGAAAGAGTGGACATGGAGTATTGTTTCAGAGCACCTTTTACAGCTATTATTGCGGGGCCTACGGGTTCAGGAAAGTCATATTTTGTAAAAAGATTTTTGCAAAATTTGAATTCTATGTGTGATACTACATTTAGTAAAGTTATATGGTGTTATGATGAATGGCAACCGTTGTATGATGGGGGAAATAAAACGGAAAATATAGAATATTTTCGTGGATTACCAGATATGAATTCTTTTGATGGCTCCGAATCAACGTTAATCATATTAGATGATTTAATGAGAGAGGCAAATCATAACATTGTTGATATATTTACCAAAGGAAGTCATCATCGTAATATTAGTGTTTTCTATATAACGCAAAATATATTTCACCAGGGTAAAGGACAGCGTGATATTTCCCTAAATGCACATTATATTATTTATTTTAAAAACCCTAGAGATCGTGCCCAAATAAATCATTTAGCTCGTCAGATTTACCCCGAAAATATCAAATTTATTCAAGAATCTTATTTTGATGCAACATCTAAACCTCATGGATATTTATTAATAGATATGAAACAAGATACACCCGAATCACACCGAATTCGTACAAATGTGTTACCTGATGAAAAACCCACCTACATCTATTTTCCAAAGAAAAAGTATAAATAAAAACATTTCTTTTTCATTCAGATTATTTGTGTACAAGATGTCGAAAGCGATACTTAACAATGCGCATGTTTTGAAATTTCTTCAAAACACTAAACCTGAATATCGAAAGGCTGTTTTAAAAGCGGCCGATAAGCATTTAGTTCATTGTATTTGTGAGTGCATTCATAATACATTAATTGGTAGAGTCCCTTTAACTAAAACACAAAAGCAGAAATTATCAAATCATAAAAAAGTACTTCGACGTATAGTTAAAAGTAAATCATCTATTGGACAAAAGAAAAAAATAATAATTCAGAGAGGTGGTGCATTTCTTCCACTCTTACTAGCTCCAATTATATCAGGTGTATTAGGAGGGTTATTAAATAAATAAAAAATTATGGAGCATACAAAGAAAATGGTGTTAATAGAACCGCACGTATTTGAACATTTTCAAAAATTTCAAAATAACCAACCTGATACTTTGTCACAATTAGATCGTGAAATGCATACGATTTTAAACAAGAAAACTGCTAATGATAATGAAAAATGGGCCATGTATAATCAGATTCTACAAAAATATTTAAATATACTGAGTAATGCTCGTAAACCAATTGCAATACCTATTTCTGAAATAAGTAAGAAACAGAGTTTACTTGAAGCTGAAGAAAAAACCGATATTTGGCTTGATGAATATAATTTTCAAGATATACTAAACGCGTTACCTAAACAATATATTAAGAAAGCAGGATTATTACTTCAAAAATTAAAAGATGGTGGTGTATCATGGAATCAAAATGGTGTAGTTAGTTACGACGGCCACAGAATTAATGGTAGCAATATAACCGATCTTGTTAATGACGTAATAAAAATTCAGAAATCAGGTGCTGATCCAGAAGGATGGCAATCTTTTGCAGACATTTTACATAAAGTTAACATACCTCAAATTCTACTTGTTAATAAGAAAAGATTAGATTATATTAACAGTAAATTCAAGAAAGAAAAAGAAGAAATTAAAAGTGAAACAGAAGAGAAAATTCCGATTAGTAGCAGTACAGCTTCTCAATCATCACCAACTAGAAGAAGAAGAAGAAGACGAGAAAAAAGCAGAATTGAGTGGTCACCATACCGAATATAACAACCATGGATACTTTACATAAACGATATTATACTCCATCAGATCCTCTTAGCTTTTCAAATATAAATAAAATTTATAAAGAAACAAATATTTCAACGAAGCAAATTCAAAACTGGTTAGAAAGTCAAGACACATATACTTTAAATAAACAAATTCGTCGTAAGTTTAAGAGAAATAAATACTATGTAACAACAATGAATGAATTATTTCAAGCTGATTTAATTGATTTGAAAAGTTTATCCAAATACAATGACAATATTAAATATTTACTGGTAGTTATTGATGTCTTCTCGAAATTTGTTACGGTAAAACCATTGTTTACTAAAACGGGTAGCGAGGTTGCTACAGCCTTTGAAGAAATTTTTAGCTCACGTGTTCCTATCAATTTACAAACAGACAAAGGCAAGGAATTTTTAGCTTCTAAAGTGCAGTTATTATTTAAAAGGTACGATATAAATTTTTATGTTGCAAAAAATCCTGATGTTAAAGCCGCCGTAGTTGAACGATTTAATAAAACTTTAAAAACAAAAATGTTTAAGTATTTTTCATTTGCTAATACCTATAGATATATTGATGTTTTACAGGAATTAGTAAATAGTTATAATAACTCATACCACAGAACAATTAAAATGGCACCAAGTGAGGTTAACGAAGATAACATTTTGTTAGTATATAATAATATTAACGGAAATAAAAGTCATAATAAACGCAAAAATAATAAGTTATATAAAGTTGGTGACTATGTGCGGATTGTGAAATATAAGCATGCATTTGAGAAAGGTTATGTAAATAACTGGAGTGATGAAATATTTAAAATTACGCATATTATTCTAAGGGACCCTGTTGTATATAAAATATGTGATTTATTAGATGAACCCATAGATGGTGTATTTTATCAACCGGAAATTCAACGTGTAACTTATAACCCTGAAAATTATTTTCAAATAGAAAAAATATTGAAGAAACGATATAAAAAGGGGCGTTCTGAAATTTTTGTTCAGTGGAAAAATTATCCGTCAAAGTTTAACTCGTGGGTACCAAGCGAATCTCTTTCGCAAATATGAATATTAATAGCTCCACTGAATTTTATTTAACTCTACTATCAAACAGTTCGAAAAATTATTTTCCATCAAATACTTCAGCTAATTTTTTTACACAGCTACCAAAAAGTATACATCTATCAGGCGAATGGTGTGTTGGATTAACGGAAATACAATATCCGTGCTCATTTTCATCAGTTACGGAACATAATAACACTATATATTTCACTTATAATATAGAATTAAAAAGTGAAATGGATGCTGTACAAATTAAAAACTTGTTAACAGATGTGAGATTATCAATGTGGGTTGAAAATTTAATGCGAAATAAAACATATAACTCCATTGACGACATAGTCAATTTTCACCTTAAGAAAAATACAGTACTGAAAATAGCTTATAAAACAAAAATTGATACAGGTAATTACCAATCCATTGAATCAATTGTAACAGCACTGAATGCAAATACAATATTACAAAAAGATAAAGTCGAATTTAGAATAAATAAAGGTAGTAAGAAAGTAGTGTGTAACGCTATAACTACTTTTATAACGTCATTGAAATTATCCCCCCGGTTAAGTTTACAACTTGGTTTTGAACCAGATACTAATATACTTAACACGTCTTCAATACATCCATCAAATGTATTGCTAGGTTTACCGTCACAGCTGTTTGTGTATAGCGATATAGTAGAACCTCAAATGATTGGAGATATATTCGCTAAAGTTATTAGGATTGTAGCGCTTGATAACAGTTATTACACTTATGGTTCTCAAAAAGTACAGTTTTTTACCCAACCTCATTACATTCCTGTACTAAAGAGAGAATTTGAAAACATCGAGATCGATATAAGGACAAGTACTGGAGAGAAGGCACCATTTCAGTACGGTACTGTTAGTGTAAAACTTCATTTTAAGAAGCTAACGCAATGAGATCGTGTCATTACCACGACTACTATGTAAACCAGGCTGGTAGCGGAGTCGGTACTATTTACTCAGGTAGTGTTTACCAAAAGGGACATGGTTTCGGAAGTTTCTTAAAAGGATTATTAAGAAGTATTATGCCTCTGGTTAAAAGCGGATTAAAAACTGTTGGAAAAGAAGCTATTCGCTCAGGATCATATTTTATTAATGACGTGGTTAACGATATCCCAGCTAAGGAGGCGCTCAAATCGCGATTAAACGAATCTGTTGATAGCTTAAAGCGTAAAGCTGAAAGTAAAATTGATAACTTGGTAGGATCCGGTTTAGTTATAAAAAGACGTCGTTTAGCAAACAAAATTCATAACTCAAGTTCTCGGCAGCAGCGAAAGAACTCCAAACGAAAATCTACTGGGGTATATACATCTGATATTTTTGATAAAAATTAAAAATGTCTTTTTTACATCCTAGAAGTTGTGAGTGTGTAAAGTCTGAACTGGATCTTTTTACTGTTCCTGCTACTCAAACTAGTATTGAGAATGGTCGTTGGGTGCATTATAAAACTGTATCAACTATATCAGATGAAGCTCCGCTGGAATTTGTTATCAGTGGTGGTGATGATTACATTGATTTAGCCCATACTTTAATTGCTGTAAATGTAAAATTAACTAAGGACGATGGAACTAATTTTGAAGAAAAAACCGGTGTTAATATTGCACCTATTAACAATATTTTACATTCTATGTTTAGTCAGGTTGAAGTTTATTTAAACCAGAAACTCATTTCACCGCCAAATAATACTTATGCTTATAAGTGTTATTTAGATACACTTTTGAATTATGGACCATCTGCTAAAAAATCCCATTTAACGTGTGGGTTATGGTATCCAGATACCAGTGGTAAAATGGATATAATGACTGATGAAAATAAAGGGTTTATGAAGCGATATAATTTTACAAAAAATAGTAAAGAAGCTGATCTTATCGGCCACCTGAACTGTGATATATTTAATCAAGAAAAATTTTTAATAAACGGTGTTGAAGCCCGTGTTAAATTTGTACGGTCTAGAAATAATTTTTCACTTATGGGGGATGGAGTGATAGGAAAGTTGAAAATAACGGATGCTACTTTATTAATTCGTCGGAAACAGATAAATCCAAGTATTATGCTAGCTCACGCAAAAGCATTGGAAATGACAACTGCGAAATATCCAATTACTAGAAGTGAAATAAAAGTATTAACTATCCCACAAGGAATACAGAGCAAATCTTTGGATAATATATTTCTTGGTCAGTTACCAAAACGGTGTACTATTTGTTTTGTAGCAAATAAAGCATTTAACGGAGATTTCAAGTTAAATCCATTTAATTTTAAACACTATGATTTGAATTATTTATCGTTATATGTAGATGGTCAACAAGTTCCTAGTAAACCTTTACAACCTAATTTTAAAAATGAAAATTTTATAAACTCTTACCACACTTTATTCTCGGGCATGGGGATACATTTCCTGAACGAAGGAAACGATATATCAAGAGAAGAATATAGCGATGGATATTGCATTTCAGTTTTTGATTTAACTGCTGATTTATCATCAGGTAGTCAGTCTCATTGGAATCTTATAAGAAGTGGAAGTTTACGATTAGAAATCGCATTCAATTCGCCACTTGCAGAAACAATAAACTGTTTAGTTTACGCCGAATTTGACAGTATGATAGAAATAGATAAGAAAAGAAATGTTATTGTTGATTACAGTAGCTAACTTATATATAAACTAAATTGTTAACACTGGTGATTCAGTTGCAAGTAACCATCGATGCAATGATTGCATTCGTGGATTTTCAAGGATTTGTCGTTCAAGAGAGAGTGTTTGTCATTAAGGAATTAGCATTTCTTACCTGTAGTGAAGAAGAAGCGGTATCTAATAAATATTATCTGTTTAAATCACCAAAAGAAAAATATGCACTTTCTCATCGCGACAAATTTCAAGTAAAATGGTTAACGAGGAATTTTCATGGTATTAAATGGTCTGGCGGAAATACCGATTACGAAGACTTAAATGAAATATTGAAAAAGAATTTAAAATCTCTTGGATGTGTTTACGTTAAAGGATTAGAGAAGAAAAACTACCTCGATAAAAAATTTCCCAAAACGCGTATTTTAAATATTGAGAATTTAGGATGTCCACGATTAAATCGTTTAAGGAGCATATTTAAAACATCACCTTGTGACAATCACATAATTAAAAATGCAAGATGTTCTATGGAGAACGTAATAAACTTACAAAAGTGGCACGATGAATACTATTCAGCTGGAGAACTGTCTCACGAAAATCAAGAAAATAAAGAAAAAATATTTTGTTCTTGTTTCTGCAAGTAACTCGCTACCACATTACGTGACCAGCCCATGTTTAATTATCGTTAATCAAGATCCTGATTATATGCCAGGAAGTCACTGGATGGCGATTTTCATTGATAAACATAATTTTGCTTACTTTTTTGATAGTTTTGGAAGAAAACCATTCGGTACAATTTTAAATTTCATTAAAAGAAATAGTTCTATATATAGTTACAACACTAAACAAATCCAGAATTTAAATTCAACTGTTTGCGCCCATTATTGTGTTTTATTTTTGTTAAATTATGTATTTCATAATAGTATTGATAGTTTCTTAAGTATGTTTGATAATGATTATAATATGAATGACTCTATTTGTAAAATATTATTTAATTATTATTTTAAATAAATGTATGTAACAGAATTATGTTTTTTTTTAATTGTTCTCCCCTACTTACCAATATTAAAACAAAAATATACAGGCATTTTATTGTCACTGTATGCGCGTTGACTTAATTCGCGGCGGTGGGAGGTCGGGGGCGGCGGCGGCGGCGGCGGAGGCGAACGGTGCGCGAGGGCGGCGGCGGCGGCGAACGGTGCGCGATGCGGCAGCGGCTATACGCGATAAATTTGTATCGTCAACCATTTATAAATTAAAACACAAAATTAGGTGTATTTGATATATATTGCACACAAAATACACGTATCAATACAAAAACATATTAAAATAATACATTTATTTTAAGTTTAATAATATGGAATAAAGAAATGTACAATATAAAAATTATAATAAATACAAATTATGATAAATAAAAACACAATAAATAAATTACTACTACTACTTAAAACCGTATGGAACAGTATCAAAACTGCTAGTTGGCGACAACGTTACGTAGAAACATGCGTTCATGTCGCATGGATACCCGTGATTCGGACTTAGATTCCACCGAACAGAATTTCTTTTGTGGTATATATATACATATAAGTTATTGATTTAATGCTCACTTGTAATTAAACTGCGAAGGTGATTATTACAAAATACTTTGAATTTACAATGAATTTTCCCAAACATTTTTACTTCGGGCCAGGAAATAAATTAAACAATGGTATACCGTTTGACAGTGATGACGAAATATCCTTACAACACGATAGAGATTATTCTAAATCTAAATGTTTTAACGACATTATTACTGCTGACCAAAAAGCAATAAATAAATTTCATCATGATTGGCAGAAAACGCGAAACTGGCATAGCTTAGTAGGATACATATGTTTACAAATAAAAACACGCGTAGAAGTGAAGATAGGAAGAAGTATATATCCATGGAATATGCCCAAAGAGAAATAAATATTTTCAAATAATGTTTATACCACTAGTTTATTAATAACATGTTCAACTTTGTAAGAGAATTTAATAATAATAAAAATATATATAAAATGTTTATATTAGTATACTTTTATTGAAAAAACTGTTCCTGGAATAAATTATTATTTATATAATTTATACAAATGTTTCCTAGCAAACATTCCCGAATTTTCAATTTTAAAATGAATGCGAGTATATACTAGTTTTTCTAAATTTTCTACTTTAAAATGAATTCGAGTATATTGATTCTGTTCCTGGAATCCGTGTTTTTGGTAAGTTCGTTAAGAATGTGTGACGATTAAGTACAAAAATAAAGTGAAAGTGGAAATATAATAAACACGAAAAATTTTGGTCATTAATAACTGAATGGGTATGTAGCTATAGTCGCATCCATTTTATAATTGAAATTTAGGAAAAGTAATATATACTCGCACTCATTTTAAAATTGAAAATTCGGAAACGACCTTAACATTATTTTAATTCCTAGTAAATCTTACTTTTAATAGCTGTAGATTTTAAACTTGTATTTATATTGAAATATTCCATTGCTTAAGGCAGATATTGTTATCAACAAATTAACTTTCTATTTCCGGAGAAAGTGAAATGTTAACCTTGACAAAAATAAACATGTTGTCAATACACACCAAATCAAAATTTTTCCAGCAGAAGATGATGACCATGAATGATCTATTTTTACCTTTAACCCAACCTAATTACCACCGCGTACGTCACAAATTCAAAGTATTCCACTGCTTAAGGCAAATATTGTTATCAACAAATTAACTTTCTATTTCAGGAGAAAGGGAAATGTTAACCTTGACAAAAATAAACATGTTGTCAAGGTCACGGACGATTTCCAGGAAGGCAATTAAAAAGCAATTAAAAAGCAATTAAAAAGTCATTAAAACACCACTAATGGCTCTCATTTACTACTTGTATATAGATATAATTAGAATTATATGTGTGCAGAAGACATGTTAAATACAATAAAAAACAATATTTGGATAAAGTTCTGTAACATTTTGTTATAAAACGACGGTTCGAAAGCGAAGTGCAATACAATACTTATATAGCCTAATGTGGAAATGGCGAGAGGTCTTGTGCTGGCCACAACAGATTTTTTAAATGGTCGTTGCGAATGAAAATGTGGAATTAACCAAATAACACTTTGGAATCATGATTTATAATTTGATAGCTATGACAGTTTTTAAGTCATCCTGAAATTAATTTCGTAGTCTCTAAGTTTGACAGCTTTCGAAGCTTTTAAAGTCATCAGAAAATAATTTGCTAGTTTGAACTACTATTTGTAATAATTCTAACGTGACAATTGACACAATTTCAGGTAATGGAAATGTTGCAAATTGCATAAATATTTTCTGTGGTATAAAATATATAAGTTTCTAGTTTCCAGTCCAAAATAAAACATACGAACTTTTGAAGGTAAGGTATATAATTTCAATTCACATTTGCAAATCCGTTTCTAATTTAAATATAAGAACATTATTGAAATATTAATCGCAATCCCCATGAATAAAATACTTAGCAAGATTCTTCACTCTCTGCATATGAATCCCAACTACGATAGTGTGAGTGAGATCTTGCAATCTATATAAGGTTGGCAGCACTGCACTAAAAGCTTTCCAGCCTAATTGGCTGCTACAGCTATAACTATAGCTGTGTGCTTGTGTGTCGGTGTTGAATGCGCATTTGCACATGGGATCACATGTGATAAAAAGTGACAAGATATATGTTACACATGCTGCATCCTTGTTTACGTGACAGAAAAGAGAATAGCGGTATTTTTTGCTTAATAAAAAGTATTTGCATTTTATTAGCATTGAAAAGAATAAATTCTGAGCAGTTCTTTGAAGTTTTGTTACTTACAAAATTGTGTTATTTTGGGAAAAGAAAATTGATATATTTGTTGTCAGAAATATTTTGTTCAGACTTATACCTTCCGTCACCTTTAGGTAAGGGAGGTATTGTCTTTGGTCAAAAAATTTGATTGTGAGTTTTTAATGAATAAGCACGTTTCAGGGTCACTGGAATTCGGTTTTACTAGTTTTACGATATGTGTGTGTGTGTTTAGTGTGTGACAATAACTCTAATACTGCAATTCTAAAATTTTTTATTCTTTCGTACTCCTCTTTACATCCATGTGAAGAGCTGATTAGATTTTGGTTATATTTGGTCAAGCGGAATTATCCGTATTTGAAGTTTTTAACAGCTTTTCTTGAAAAACGCAGTTAAACATCGTTTTTTTTTATTTTTTGAAATCTTAGGTGATTATCAATATGAAAAAATATCTTGTTGTCTATACGGTTTGATTATACATTTTTTTTCATATATAGAGTTGTAAGAATTATAAAGAGATTAACTTTCATAAATCAGTCAGCTTTGCTATAATCATGGAAACTGCTGATATATTCAAATAATTCTAATTGACAGATGTCAGTGTCAAGTGCAATTTATATAGTGTATGTTCGTGTTATAATTTTATTGGATTCATAGAATCTTTTCCAAGGAACTTTTGATATGGAATTTGTAGAAAATAGTAACTATTAGCCCGATTCACAAAAAAGTTTAAGCTAATACTCATTTTTGGATTAGTGAATTCTATTCTATTCCGGTATTTAAAATTTAATTTTCATGATATTATCAATAAAGGTAGATACTAGGAATATATTAGACTATATTTTAAGATATAAACTGTTAAAATTAGAGTAGAATTCGCTAATCCAAAAATGAGGATTAGCTTAAACTTTTTTGTGAATCGGGCTGTACATGTTAGAATCTTTTTCGAGGAACTTTTGGTGTGGGATTTGTACAAAATACATAGAATTAACGGAAAGTAATGTTTTGGACCTCACGGGCATTCATATCTGGTGTGGAGAGTGCACCACAGGGATCACTTTTGTGCGATTAAAAGTCTGCACTGCCAAGATCGAACCCGGGTCACCAAATTGGTAACCAGACACTATATATTGCAGCAAGGTTTTTTAGAAATCTAATCCAGGATCAAATTTGCGCTCTTTTTCTACTGTCCCGGGTGTCATTCCATTCCATGTTCCCCGTCCGGCATCAAGGCAAACGAAGACTTTTCAGCTACCAACAGCGCGAACTGATATCATGAAACGCTCACCAATCTATATTTCTTGCAAAAGCAGCTGATAATTTAATTAATTATATTTTCATTTAAATATATATATGTATTTGTAATTTTGTTTTTAAGAGAGGTATTGGAATCATGCTAAAAATCACATATCAATATTTTAGTGGATAAGCACGTTTTAAGGTCCCTGGAATCCAATTATAACATTTTTACGATGATGTCCGTATGTGTGTGTGTGTGTGTGTGTGTGCGCGCGTGGATATTGGAGCCACGAGATCTCAAATATCATAAGACTTAAAAAATATTTAACTGCAGATTCCTCAATCTGACATTCCTGGGAAGAGCTGATTAGATTTTGGTACTAATTGGACACCCGGAAGTAATAGTTTAAAAAGAAAAATATTCTAAATATTATTTTTTGAAAATTTATAATATAAAATATTAAAGAATATAAAATTCTCTATCCAATAAATTAAACATTTTGATAATGTCTTCTATAGATTTAGAGATACACTGAATTATAAATATGTAAAATAATCCATTCCACATATAATGAATCAATTAGCCTATGGAAACTAGTTGAAAAATGTAACATCCCCATTCACAAAAAAGTTTAAGCTAATCCTCATTTTCGGATTCTATTCCGATATTTAAAATTTAATTTTCATAATATGATCAATAGAGGTAGATACTAGTAGTAGATTAGACTATATTTTAAGATATAAACTGTCAAAATTACAGTAGAATTCGTTAATCCAAAATTGAGGATTAGCTTAAACTTTTTTGTGAATCGTTCTGTAAATGTTTATAATTGACATAAATGTCAATGTCATAAATCCAGACATTACTGAAGACTTTTTCTGGGAAGAACTTTTAATATTTCTTATTTTATCATTAATTAAATATTTAATATTATAGTTAGATATAAAATTCGTACATGGATAAGTGGAAATGTAATAGAAATATAATATGCTGTTGTTATAACGAGGAAAAGACTTCGTCAACATCTAAAATTGGTATAAAAAGAAAGGGGATCATTATAAGCCAAAGTATGTAGTATCAGAGTCTACTAAATATGCGCTTACAATACATATTTCATCATATACCCTTCAGAACCAGTCTCGTCAATGAATTGGAAGAATCTCGAACATTTCGAAGAGTAGGGGGAAACTTGTTCGTAGAATAAATTGAAAATAAAGAATAAATGTAATTAGATTTTTTTGTGTGTACCAGAAATGTTAAATACAAAACTTATATAGGGTAATATGAAAATGGCGAGAGGTATTATGATGGCCACAACAATTTTATTTTATACATTTTTTCTGTAATTGAGTTTCTGTTGGGCAAATAAATTTATTATTATTATTATTATTATTATTATTATTATTATTATTATTATTATTATTATTATTATTATTATCTATTATTACGATACGCACACGCCCACGCGATCCCATTAAGTTTCTTTCATAAAATGTTTTTCTGGTTAATTTTTTAAAAAGTAAATACTGTCGCTTTATTTTTGTCGTACCTCACATCAGTATTCAAATAAATAAGTAGGTACTTGTGAAATTTAGTACGACACTTTTGAATTACTTATTTAATGTCCATAAAGTTTTATGAATATGTCACTTTTAGCCTTTTGCATTATATACGCAGTTTGAAAATATATTGAATATTTAAAATATTGGAGAGTATTTTTTATTGGTTGATACAGCGTTAAACAAAATTCACTACTCTACGTAACGTATCTAGTTATAGTTGTTATTATCGTCTTCCATTAATTTTGTTCACGAAGTTCCGTCTTGTTCTTCTTACATGTTTGGCGGTCACAATACACTTGGCGACATATGTGCACTTGCACATGTTCTCATACGAAGGCCAGAGAACAGCGTACGTAGTCCAGTGGTTAGAGTCAATGTACAATGCACTGAATCCATTCTGCTAACATTAATACATATTTACTTGGCCAACTTCGCTGCTCGGGGTGTTTTCTAAACCGTGGAAATTACTGTACCGTACTTCCGAACAGTGGCGGAACGAAGCAAGATTATTTGGGGGACACGAACAGGTGGAAGAAATGATATAAAGAAAAATAATTGTTTGCGATATGTTTCATTTATAGAAATATCAACACTCTTTGTGAAATATATAAGGTAGGTACCTTATAGGTGTCTGTGATAGGTACATACTCAAATCGGACAAGTAACCAATGCAAATTACTTAGAGTAAAATATCTACTGCATTATTACTAATACTGAAAAATTAAATAAAATTTCTGATATTTCTGAAATTATGACAATATTATGAAAGAATTGTTATTAAGATGTATGTATGTATGTTCATTATTCATCATATACAAAGTTATTTTTTTACTTCTCGTTAAGAGAGGTATTGGATTTATGCTGAAAATCGCATATCCATATTTTGGTCAATAAGCACGTTTTAAGGTCACTAGAATCCGAGTTAATATTTTTACAATGATGTCTCTCTCTCTCTCTCTCTCTCTCTCTCTCTGTGTGTGTGTGTGTGTGTGTGTGTGTGTGTGTGTGTGTGTGTGTGTGTATGTTGGAGGAACGGTTTCTCAAATTCTATAAGACGACCAATTTAACTACGTATTCCTTAATCTGACATTAATGGGAAGATCTGAAAAGATTTTGGTAACAACTGCACAACCGGAAGTAGTAGTTTCTTAAAAAAAATCTTGACATAGTTTTTTTTGGAAATCTATTTTATTACAAATATTAAAGAATATAAAATTCTCTATCCGTTACATTGAACATTTTTATTATATCTTCTACAGATTTAGAGATAGAGAATTATAAATATATAAAATAATCGGTTGTAATAAATGACTTTATGGAAACCAGTTGAAAAATTAAAATGTTTGTAATTGACAGAAAAATGTCATTACTGAAGGCTTTTGGTGAGGAGTACATTTAATATTTCTTATTTTATTTGTAATATGTATATATATATATACATTATTATTATTATTATTATATTACACATTTAGAAGAGTAGCAGGAAACTTATTTATAGAATGAATTGAAAAATATAAAAATATATGAATAATAGATGTAATTAGAATGTGTGTGTGTACCAGAAATGTTAAATACAATATGTACCTACTTATATAATCTAATATGGAAATGGCGATAGTCTTGTGCTGGCCACAATATATTTTTTAATATAGTGATTGTTACGGGGTCTCGTGGCCATGTGCCTGAATGTCTGCTCGCGATTCTGGGGACCTGGGTTTTATTCCGACCGACGCCAAAATTATTTCATATTTTATTTGGAATAAATGTGATACATGTGATGCACTTTCCACGCCAGCAATGAGTGCCCGTGAGGTGAGGCTTTGTAAGCGCCCGCACTTTACGAATATGACATCATTCTACCGACATCTGTGTACAAAGCGGGTTGGCACACCCAACAATGGGTAAAATGCCGTGATGATATTCATATTTTTTTTATTTATTTAGATGATTGTTGCTTCCCCAATTTCTTTTAGATAAAAAAGCTCCAAATAAAAAAAATTGCATCTGATCAATTAGCAACTTTGTACGCTTTGTAACGGCAAAAATTAGGTATGAAAATGTCGAAAGTTAGGTTAGTTTATTTTTACTAGATATTTGTGACTGTGATTTCTGATCAAATGAAAAATGATCTATTAGTGTATACAGTATGTCCCATTTAGAAGTGCCACCATTAGGATCTCGAGAACTATAAGAGATACGATGTCGGTTAAATGGAACTTTTTGTGCGCCTTTGGGAGGCCATTTCAGATGTGCTTTTGTTTTTCCAAAAATTCTCATAGGGCACTAAATAATGACGAAAAACTGAATATTGTTGATTTTTTTCTTTTTCAAATAACTTCTAAACTATTAGTAATTGAGAAAAACGTTTCAAATATAAAAGATAGATATTTTTATTAACTAACCAGTGGCGTACGAAACAAATTTTTATATCCGTAAAATTTTGAGATATAATACAAACTTAATTTTTTTTAAATGGAACCCATATCTGATTTTATCTATCTTTTATATTTGAAACGTTTTTCTCAATTACTAATTGTTTAGAAGTTATTTGAAAAAGAAAAAATCAACAATATTCAGTTTTTCGTCATTATCTAGTGCCCCATGAGAATTTTTGGGAAAACAAAAGCACATCTGAGATGGCCTCCCAAACGCGCACAACAAGTTCCATTTAAGCGTCATCGTATCTCTTATAGTTCTCGAGATCCCAATGGTGGCACTTCTAAATGGGACACACTGTATAATTGAACACCGTGAAGAGTGGATATTTTTAAGATGATAAATAAAAGGCAGTAAAAACAAAATATTATAAAATAAAATTTTTCATATTATCGTAAAAAGCTATACGAGTATTTAATCTGCATATACATTTCACAATCACAATCCTCTTACAATTTAAAATACGAAAATACGTTCTAATATTTCTTGCTATTGAATAAGTATCTCGTATATGGATTTTAATTCCATATTTTCGCTACTTTATATATTTTGTATCTTTTATGACCTTTGCAAAAATTAAATTATATAAATATGCCCTTTCGTCCAAAAAGCTTCTTCGCCTGTAGATAAACTGATTAAGTTTTTGGAGTTCCAAAAAACAACTTTAGCATTAGGGGAAGTACAGTATATGTGGGCGCAACTTAATATTATTAAGCGCAGAGTAGAATTAAATTATTTTCAATATTTAGTATATGACAAAATATCAATTATCATACAAATAATACGAGTATATTGCAGGTTAATTGAAAATGTGAACTCTACATTTTTCATATTCTATTTTATATATTAATTTGTAATTCATTTAAAGTGATGTACTTTATAAGAATTACCGATAATTGACTATCCAATATTTAATGTGTTATTATTTATATTTTGTATTTCTCATTTCATAATTACATTTTAAATGCATTATTAGCGAAAAATAATATAAATGTAATATTTAATTTGTTTTCAATAAAATGAAACCTAATATATGTACATAAAAGCATGTATAATAAATTAATTATTTGAAATTTATTTAATTTTTAAAATGGAAATATGTAATACACAAAATTTTATAATTCTCTTTATACATCTGCGTGTAGGTATGAATAAATTATACATGAGTATAAAATATGGACTAAATAATTATGTTTACAAGCCGTCAAATAAATATGGACTGATGATCAATTTTTTTCCTTCTCCCCACCCCTTGCCATACGATTTTGCCGCTTCTTCATAACTAAGCATTTTGAACATGATCAATGGAATTGGTAACAGTGTAGAAGTCCCCAGTCTAGCAGGATCGTCACTGTTTTATATAGCAATAGGATACGACTGATAAGTATTTGTTGTTCTGTCTGTCGTTGAAAGTGTGACACATCAACTTATCGTGAACTGTCTTTTGCTGACGTAAATAACGGGCAATAAGGCTATTCGCGATGCAAGTTTAGACGTCAGCGCCACTAGTGAACTTACTTGGAGGGTATTGACATCTGTCAATTTCGTGTTTATTTTGTTATATTTGTGTGTAATTTGGCTTTATTTTTGAATTTTTATATAAACATAGGTTTATAATAATAATATAATAACAACTACGATGTTATTGAATATTCAATGAAACTGAAATGATATAAAAATATCACAATGAAATCATTACATAACCTTGTAAGTAAATACCTACCATAAAAGTTCCAATATCAATACTAGATAGATGAAAACAACTCTTATATACGAAAGTATTGTATATACAAGCACTTAAATTTGTATAATAACACAAATATAAGAGAAATTACGCAAAAATATTACGAAGTACACAAGAGATTGACAGATGTCAATACCCTCCAAACAAGTTCACTAGAGGCGCTGACGTCAAAACTTGCATCGCGAATTGCAAGAATTTTATATACCTTCTATAAGTACTAAATTTTAAAATATATCGTTCTCTAAATAGCCTCAAATTTGAAAATATCACGAAATATCCATTAGATAGTTTACAATTAATAATTGAAATTTGTGTAAAAATTTGAAAAAAGTCAAGTGATCTGAAACAGAATGTGACGTCAAAGGTCATACAGCTTACCACGTGACAAACTAGCGCCTACGTTTATTTATATAAATAACGTAGGTGATGGACAAACTGCTTTTCTCTTGGCTATGATTGATGTGTGAATATTTTTGTTTAATTATTTAAGCAAATAACAATATTCTTTTACTATGAAAAGTATTATATAAACTTTTATTTAAAATACTTTATGAAAAATGTGAAATCAGCTCATAGTAAAGGTCGGGTATTTTTGATTTTTGAATATGTTATATATTTAGGGGTCTCAACAAAAAATGCAAGTTTTCCCCCTCGGGGGCCTACGGGAAGCACCGCCAACTTGAGAAAAAAGGCGCAAAAAAGCGGTTTTTTCTAAATATCTCTTCATTTATTTGCATTAGGCAAAAATAGTTATTATCTAATTTGTTGACTATAAAATTCTCTACAACTTTTATCGAAAACATTTTTTTCTATAATTAATAGATAGCGAGCTACAGTGCTTCAAACAGAGCAAATTTTTTGAAAATTACATTAATGTTTCATTTAAATAATATTTTATTATATTTGTGGAATAAACCCTTATTTTTCTACCAAATGACTGAACTAAATAAAAATGGTCTCTAGATATTTTACTATGAAACATGTTAAACGGTACTTGAAGCTTAATCCTATAAAAACTAAATTATAATTATTATTTGCGAGTTTATATTATTTTCATATATCCTAAATACCCCCCTGTGTTTATATCTAGTTGTATGATCTTTTTGTGATGGTTTTTCAACTAGATTCAATTTTGTTCCGTAATTAAAAAACTTCGCTTCCTGTATGGGCATGCTGTATGCAGAGTGCTGTACCAACATTAGCACAGTTATGTATATTTAGTAACCGAAGCTAGAACTAGAGTTCAGTTGGTCCCAAACAGACTATTTCATGCAACGTTGTTTCAACGCTTCGTAGATCGAGTAGGTACATAGAATGAGAATATGTTCAATGGAGCTTAAAGAGGAATATAATGTTCTAGTAATAATATGTTTGTTTGTGAATTGTTTAATTATAAATATTAGAATAAACGTGCTTTGTATTATTTTGTTTTTTGTATGTATGAAGTTAATATGTGATACTTATTTCGTATATACATATACTACTAATTTTAAAACTACCATTCAAATATTTTATATAATTTTGCACCCAGAGGTAAACTACAGTTTAAATGTTAAATAACTTATAATAAAGATGTAACAACCTAGTTTAATCTTTGCCCATCTATTTAAAATACTAAAATAATAGTATCCTTTTCTATATAATTTTTCTAAGCAGGTACATTTTACAGAAATGGGGTCATGCCACATTTTCTGTTTTATTTTTTTCCTAGAAGTCTACCGGTCACAGTATATGTAAATAATATTTTCACGCCATTTGTGTGCATTCTTTTGTAGATATATTTTTTTAAAAATAGGGGTCAATTTCAAATCTCTATGAGGTCACGTGAGCGCATACGTCATGTATCTGAACGATTCCAGTTCACCCTAGTGGACAAAATGTAAATTAAGATTGTTTATAAATAGTCTTTTTGGGTTTTTTAATAAATTGTTTCCACAAGTTGGAACTGCACAGTTCTTCACCATGTTTTATCATTATAAATATACAATTATTGCACTTTTATGTATTAAATTATATATGAAGCACACAAACCTACAATTAAAAATAATATTTCTCAAATGAAATAATTAGATCTATATGAAACAAAAAAGATTGAATAGAGCGCTTTTTTCCTCTGGCAGCTTTATAAATATTTGATTAGTTTACTTTGATCTGACGTTTAACTTTGCGTTTGAAGTTTGTGACATTGTGACCTTCATGTACGTGTGACTAGTGTCGTTGTGTGAGTAGCCGATACATGACGTCACAGAAAATCGTAGCGCGAATATCTTTTAAGTAAATTATGAATGAAAAGTATTATATTTTGGGATGTTTTATGTTGCAATATGGATAATAAGTGTCATAGATTCTATTTTTATAAAAATATTAGCAATATTTTTTTTTTTGCAATAAATTTATTCAATTTTAGCTTATTGAATTCTCATGTATATTGTTATGCACTTAAATAACACGTCATGTACATTTGTGGAGTCAAATTATTAACTACTAATAATCAAAAAGTATAAATAATTCAGCTGAAATTCAATTATGGCGCTGAGCGGAACAAGCGATTCGAACGCGACATTTTGTTAATGAAAGCTTTAGCAGATAATTAATTTCACGAGGTATCATACACATGTCGGACTGCACAAAGTTGAAAAAGAAATGGAATTTATTTCAGGGGCGTCTTAGCACAAAAACAAGAAGAATGACAAAATGACAATTTTAGAGACGTTGCCCATATTCATAAACACTCGTAAAGTTTGAAAATGGCTCGTTATAATTTTTGACAAAATCAAACTTGACAAATAAAATTTTGATTTTTCTTTCAATGTCGACTGTTTTTATTGAATCAATATTATAACGAACCGTTTAAAATTTTTACGAATGTTTATGAATACGGGCATGTAACTTTTAAGAATTGGTTTTTGGAGAAATTTGAAAATGAATATATACGAAGATGATTAATAGTAATAAGGTACCAAGGGTACAATAATGCCTGAGGTCAACAGTGTACTGTCGAGGGCCTCTGGCCCGAGGCGAGTACGTTGACCGAAGGCATTATTGTCGTTTAATACCCGTGGTGCCTTCAACGTCTTATGTCTTACTAGAAATTCTTAATAAACATTTTGCCTGACTAAAATTTATCAAACAAAAATAATAAATCACAGAATTTTAATACAACTTACAAAGTAGCCTGTGAATGCGGTATCTAGGTAATATTTTGTTTCTGTAAACAAAACATTTTTTCAAACATACTAGTAAGACATAAATTACTATTTATGTGTTCGTTGCAAAATCAAAATGTGTGGTAGTATGAACATTTAATTAGCGAGCAGTTGACTAATATTTTTTACCTTCTGCTACCCTTGATAAGGGAAGTATAGGGATCGTGCTAAAAATCGTACGTCGAGATTTTGGTAAATGATCACGTTTTAAAGTCCCTGGAATCCGATTTATCATTTACACGATGATGTCTGTGTGTATGTGTATGGATTTAGTCTACGCTCTAACTCAAATACTATCATTCACTTTTTTGTTTATAACCTTTAGTTATTTTAACTTCAAAGTTAACTATTAGTTTAATTTGTGTTATTTTATTATTAATGAAATATTTAAAATTATAGATTCATATATCACATACACGCATCAGAAATATCGCCAATCTCGTCAATGAATTTGAAGAGTCTCGAACATTTAGAAGAGCGGGAGGAAACTTATTTATAGAATGAATTAAAAAATACAAAAATATATTAATTCATTTATTTAAAATACTAAAATAATAGTATCCTTTTCTATATAACTTTTCTAAGCAGGTACATTTTACAGAAATTGTTGATGGGGTCTCATGGCCGTGTACCTGAGTATCTGGTCGCAAATCTGGGGATCGATATCAAAATTATTTCGAATTTTAACTGCCGAATTCCTTAATCATGAGTTGATAGTTGATCCACATATCAACGCTGATTCTGAATCAATCCAATTCACCAGTAAAAATGAAGCTAATCACTAATCAAAATCAATGATCAACTGATTCGTCATATTCCATGACTTAAGCACAGAATAGACATTCATACAGAAGCGACAGTCAGAGAGAGAAACGAAAATTAGAGAGAGAAAGAGTATGCCAACAAATTTAAAGGACTAATCGGATAAAATCGGATTGTTTCGGCATATCTTCGTATCTTACGATTCTTTGGTCTTTTCATTATCTCGACGAGAACATTTTCTGTTAGGGGTCAATAATAAAAGTATATTGAGAAACACAAATTGATTTCTAATAAGAACAAATATGTTATTTTGTCAACAAACGAGAGGAAAAATCATTATCATAAGGAAAAACATTATATTTCACGTATTCTGAAAGAGCTGTTGTCTCAGCTTGTCACGCCCATGTATTTTAGGGTTATGGCTAATTCAAGCAAACCAAACACGTCTTCTCACTTTTGACATATGTCATTTTGTGAACTGTTTGTGAATTTTAGAAGTGGTGTTAGTTTCTAATTAAATGGATAAAATGAAGAAAGTAGAATCGGTAGGACTTGTTTGTTCATATAAAGACTGTATAAATAGATTTAAAAAATGGAGAAAGGGAAATGTAAGTTTTTTTCGTTTCCGAAAGATCCAGAAATGTAAGTTATGTAAAACGACTACCATATCATGTAAAATGTATATTCATTTAATAAATATAGGTGTAAAATGTGGCTCAAGGCCTGTGGAAGAGAAGAATTGATGGAGAAGGATATATGGGACATATTCATCGAGTCGTTTGTTTCCCACATTAAAGATATAGAAAATTCTGCATTGTAATAAATTTGTAAAATTCAGGTATTTGTTTAATAAAAATATAATTATGTGATTATTTTATCTGATTTCTTTTTAATTCGTTAATAAAATTAAAATTTTATTACTTTTATGTTCTAATTTTTCTTTTACCATTTAAAACAATGTAAATTTCGCGCGTAAATTTGCCAACAAATTTAAAGTTCAAGGTCATAAACGTAAAATCGCAATAACAATGGTACCGGCAAGGAGTGTCGCTTCTGTATAAATGTATTCTGTGACTTAAGTATGAATCAACTATATGTCAGGATTCTGGCTGTTGTACTCATTTGTAACTTTGCCTCATGCTTCTTCTTTATCTTTATTTAAAACCACATTGGTGTTATTATTTTCAAATATACTTTTATATCTTTTGTTTTCACTATATTTAAAAATACTCCTTTATTGGAATCAACGTAATTTGTACCTATATCAAAATAAAAATGTGTCCCTGGTGGTGCATAAAATTTTAATTTTATATTTGCCTACATTTCACGAATATACGCATACAGCTATCATTATCATTGATCATTGATGTTTTGTTTAAATGACTATAACGATAAATGATAAATGCCAATTTATGCTTTGCTATTACATATATTATTTATCAGTAAATTCAAACCAATTTATAATTCTTTAAAATATTCGATACTAAAAATAACGGTCCTCTTTGATATTTCATATTGTGGTTTGCAAATTGTTCATTTTTGTGGACTGTGTGGTTATTTGAATTGTTCTTGTGTAATTTTTTGTAATTATTATTTAATGGTCGAAAGCAAACAGTACGCGGCCAGTGAATAATTAAATTACAATTGTGGTTAGATTCTTTTTTCAAATGAGATACAATTAATAGGGCAAACAATTTGCATGCGCATTTCTATGTTTTATTAATATGACTTGAGGCTTGAGGTTAAAAAAATCTGTTTTCATTTACAATAGGGCTGTTGCAAGATTTTTTATATGAATTTTAAGCACTAAATTTTATAAGTTATTGTTCTTTAAAGAGCCTCAAATTTAAAAATGTCTCGAAATAATCATTAGATATTTTACAATAAAATATTGAAACAGAAATGTGACGTTAGAGTACATACAGTTTAATATGTGACAAACTACCGCCTACTTTTGTTTAAATAAATAACTTAAACTGCTCCTATGGGCTATGAATGACGTGCTGTATGTACTGCGATGTCACAGGAGTAGGGGGTTGTTTTTCATGACTATTTCTGGCGTCAATATTTTTATTCAATTATTTACGAAAATAACAATTATTATTGTCTTTATTACTATGAAAAATATTGCATAAAATTACATTTAAAATACTTATTGAAAAATGTGAAAATTCATATCTCGCTTATTAATGGGGGATTACGTCTCAATCGAATTAAAGGAAAATAGTAAAAAAATACGAATGTATATGCTGAATAACGAATATTAATAAAAAAATGAAATGGTATAATTGAGATATTTCGGAAATAATGGGGTTTTTGTTATAGCGCTTCGACACTAATATGAAAATATTTTGATTGGCGACTGAGAGACCACCTATACATGCATTACAAATAACGTGTTAGGAGGTGGGGATTACTACCAATGGAAGTTAAGAAATTCAAATTCGAAAGGAGGGGCTAACATTCCTGTACTACAGTTTCCAAACAGTTTTTATTTTAACATAAATTTCTTCCATTAAACTTAATAATTTAAATGCACCTGTAATTATAAAGTATGTATACTTATACAGTGTTATAATATTCATTTATTTTTATGTAAATATAACTTAAAATAGCATATATTTCAAGAACATTTAGGTCCATGATGAAAACAGTTTGATATAAAAACACATAAATGTGACGTCACGTCAATCTTTTCAAAATTCGGGAGACCATAACTCGCTTATTAATAGGAATTTTTTCACCGGATTTTCATCAATAGTCTTAGTTTTCCTAATATTTTCAGATGAAATTATATAAAAAAAAAAATGGTGTAATCCCCCATTTCCAGCCCTTTGCTTCTCTTGGGTGCCTGTACTCCTTTACATAATAAAACCTTTTGTTCTTAAAATATTTATTTAAAATTATTATTTGAATTTAAATGCTTCAATTATAAATGTTGTATTTATAGTTTAGCTATAAAATAATTATCGTGCTATTATACATTTGCCAAAATCCATTCTACATATAATTAATTTCAATTTATACATTATTAATAAATTTATTCAATTTTAGTTTATTGAATTCTCATGTATATTGTTATGCACTTAAATAACACGTCATGTACATTTGTGGAGTCAAATTATTAACTACTAATAATTAAAAAGTATAAATAATTCAGCTGAAATTCAATTATGGCGCTGAGCGGAACAAGCGATTCGAACGCGACATTTTGTTAATGAAAGCTTTAGCAGATAATTAATTTCACAAGGTACCATACACATGTGTCGGACTGCACGAAGTCGAAAAAGAAATGGAATTTATTTCAGGGGCGTCTTAGCACAAAAACAAGAAGAATGACAAAATGACAATTTTAGAAAAGTTACATTACACTGTAACTTTTAAGAATTGGGTTTTGGAGAAATTTGAAAATGATAATTTACGAAGATGATTAAATTACTATTTATGTGTTCGTTGTAAAATCAAAATGGGTAGTAGTATGAAAAACTAATTAGTGAGCAGTTGACTAATATTTTTTACTTCCCGCTACCCTTGGTAAGGGAGGTATAGGGATCGTGCTAAAAATCGCATGTCGAGATTTTGGTAAATGATCACGATTTCACGATGATGTCTGTGTGTGTATGTGTTTGGTTTTTGTCTACGCTCTAACTCAAATACTATCATTCAGAAAATTCTGAAATCTTGTAGTTCGACCCTATTCTTATATGGAAAGAAACCATTAGATTTTGGTGTTAATCGAATAACCGGAAATAGCACTTAATTTGAAGCTCATGGTTTTTCATCAAAAAATACCATTAAGGGCCGGTATTTCAGATTATAGTTAACTTTTTTGTTTATAACCTTTAGTTATTTTAACTACAAAGTTAACTATTAGTTTAATTTGTATTATTTTATTATTAATTAAATATTTATTATAGATACATACAGGGTATCTCTTAAATAGGGGGACATGGCTTAACCACAGATTCCTGAGGCTATATTAAGACGATTTAAGTGGTTCACTATTAATAACAAGTATCACCTTAAAAGATGAGTTATAACCATATAAACTGTCATACCAAATTTCATCCAAATCGAATAAAGCGTTCTGTTGTTATAAGCAAAATTAATTTTTTTTCGAAGAACTTTGAAGCAGAATACTGGCTAAATGGTAAACTTTCCGGTAGAAGCAAGTTTAGTTAAATCGTCTTATTTTAGCCTCAGGAATCTGTGGTTAAGCCATGTCCCCCTATTTAAGAGACATGCTGTATATTACATATACGCATCAGAAATACAGCCAATCTCGTCAATGATTTGAAGAATCTCGAACATTTAGAAGAGTAGGAGGAAACTTATTTATAGGATGAATTAAAAAAATACAAAAATATATTAATAATAGACGTAATTAGAATTTTTGTGTCTGTACTCTCTACTACTCTACTAGAAATGTTAAATACAATATGTACTTATGTTCTTATATACCTTAATATGGAAATGGCGACAGGTCTTGTGCTGGCCACAACAGATTTTTTTTACATAAATAAGATAGGTGATGTACAAACTGTTGTCCTATTGGCTTATAAATGACGTGCTGTATGTAACTTGACGCCATAGAAGTAGGATTTGTTTTTCATGACTATTTCTAGCGCTACTCTTTTTATTTAATTATTTATGAAATAATAATAATAATAATAATAATAAATTTATTTAACATAAAGTTATTTACATACATAATTATTACATTTCAAAAGAAAATAATATGCTATACATTACTTTTAATAAATTCAATACATTTTTTTTTTAAACTAGACAACTTAGACTCCTTTTTTGTTGATTCCGGAAGACTATTGTACAATTTAAATCCTTTGATATTTAGTGAATTTTCTGAACTAGTTTTATATACAGTTTCTACTTTTAAATTAAATTTATTTCTTGAATTATATTTTGTACATTCATGTTTAAAAATACACCTTTACTTAAATATCTAGGAAGAAAATTATTTATAATTTTGTAAATGAATACTAATGTTAAATAATATATTCTCTGTTTGACATTTATCCAATTTAATGCATTTAGCATGCTATATATATACTTGTATATCTGTTGATTTTCAAAATACATCGCATAGCCCTATTTTGTATACATTGAATTCTTTGTAACTGATTTTTATTACACAAAAATAAAACAGTAGCACAAAAATCTATGTGGGGCGCAATAATCGTTTTATATATGTTGACAGCTTGAATGTAATTGATTTTATTTCTTATTCTTCATAAAAAATGCACTTTCTTTGCCATTTTTTTGCAAACATAGTCTACATGTTCGTAGAATTTTAGCTTACTGTCTATTGTTACTCCCAAGTATTTAATTTCTTTAACTTTTTCAATTTTATTAGTTGCCATTTTAAGTTCTTTATGGTAGTCACTTCTATCATTTATAATCATATATTTAGTTTTATTTACATTAAGCAGTAGTTTATTTAATATGATTCATTCCATTTTGTAATATCTCTAACCCGTCATGTACAGATTCTGCAGATATATATACTAAAGTGTCATCTGCAAATAACTTTATATTACATTTATTAACATTACTCATAATATCATTAATATATAGAATAAATAAAAAAGCTCCTAACACAGTTCCTTGTGGAAGACCTATATCTATATCTATTTCATTTGATAATACATTATGTATTTTTGTTTTCTGTTACTTAAGTAGCTACTAAACCGCTTAAAACTTATATTATCGAGTCCATAAAATTCTAGTTTTTTTATTAATATAGATCTGTCCACTGTTTCAAAAGCTCTTCGTAGATCTAAAAATACTGCTATAATAGATTTTCCTTTTTCAATTTCCATTTTCCAGTCATTAATTACAAAATTTAAAGCACTTTCACATGAATGTTTTTCACGATAACCCGATTGTTGTGTAATTAAAATGTCTTTGTCCAATATATATTTTTTTAATTGTTTTAGAACACAAATAGCAACAAATTATTTTTTTATTACCATGAAATATATTTTATAAACTTTCATTTAAAACACTTATTGAAAAATGCGAAACCGGCTCATTGCTCAAATTCTCGCTATGTAATTCTTATACCTTCTTTACCTAGACGTGAGTTAAAAACCATTCTTCCAGTAGATTTATCTGCACAGTTTTCTTATCGGCGAATTTTTTCCGGTGCTGTAAAAAGAGTAAAAAAGAAATCTCGTGAGATTTGCTGTCCGCCTGATATTCAGAATCCTTCACTGGACAAATTCCCGCATATGAAGCGAGAAGTCACAAAAACTCGTGCGTGTGGCATATGTCTGCAAAGAGGCACCAATTTGAGGAGCTAAAAAGGGTAATTTCTCTCTCCCTCTGTGCCCTGGCCGCACCGCGTATATCTTTTCGAATAGCCCAAAAAGCTCGATCCATTTCGCACGAGCAGTCTACCACTTTGCGATAAAGAGACCACTATAAAAAATAACAAAAACTGCCAAGCCCTGCTCTTACGGGTAGAGGACGACGACATTTGTACATCTATTGTGCATGGAATATCCACTTTGACCGATGGAAAGCACTGTTATTAATTATCCAGGAAATTATAAAGATAGGCGAAAGTGCATATTATTTATAAAAATCTGTTTCTGTCAGCATAATATCACTTGCAATTTTCATTTTATTCTGCCCGGTTTCATGAAAGCATGTTTAATCAATCATTAACTAATTGCCTGGTTAACTGTAATAACTGATTACAGTCCTTGTGCATTTCATGAAATTAATCCATTCGCATGTTAACTTGAATTGTTGTTGATTTATTAAAAATTAATTACATATTTGTAACAATATCTTTTAATTAACATTGAAATTTAATATTAATTTAGTTATTTTTGATGGAAGTTGGTAGTAAGTATTAGTGTATTTTACGTCAGAGGCTAACTAAATTGGAACGTTGACATATAAAATAAGTATTATTTTATTTTTGAGGCTATTTTGTAAACGAGTAATAGGCAAAATTTTTACAAATACTAAGTGAGAAGGAGATTCTTTTAAATATAGTTCGTGACAAACAACATACAACTAAAATAAAAGAAATCTGATGTGGCCAACACATTACCTGCCGTCAATTCTATGTATTTTGTACAAATCCTATACCGAAAGTTCATTGTAAAAGATTTTATATATCCAGTAAAATTGTATTGTAACACGAACATATACTATTTTTCTACAAATTCCATACCGAAAGTTCATTGGAAAAGATTCTATAAATCCAATTAAATTATAACACGAACATACATCTCTCAATTAGAATTATTTGAATATATCTTCTGTTTCCATGATTATAGCAAAGCTGGTTGTTTTATGAATGTTAATCCTTTATAATTAAATGTGTAATGAAACAATACATTCCTCTTTCATATTTATAATGACATAAAATGTCAAAAAATGATATTTACCTGCGTTTATTCAAGCAAGTCTGTTAAGAACTTTAAATAAGGGTAATTTTGGTTAACCAATAGGGTAGTTGCGCATTTTCCAATTTATTTTTTTTCTGAAAGAATTGTTCAAGTTATTCACTTTAATACATATTTTATGTCTGACAACTGTATATTTTACAAAATATAATTTTTTTAAAAAAAATTCGTATTTCAAATTTTCCCGTGGTGACGTTTCTTATTAATACCAATCACAGTCCATAGAAAAGAGAGTATATATTGAGTCTTTCTTGCCGTAGCGGTACACTCTCGGTTGTACACTCCGTACACAATACTACCATTTTTATTTGAAACGATTTATATGTTCGAGAGAAGCACTATTTCAAAAGAAATTATTCATTTTCACACAAATTCATTAGTTTCATTACCTTGTTTTAAATCTGCTGATATAGAAAAGAAAAATAAAATATGATTTTAACACGTAAAACATAGGTTATGTCACTAAAAATGACATGTACATTCACTTGAGTGTGCAGCCACGTGGTGGCAAAATTATGAAGTTGTCTATATAAGAATTAAATATCTTGAAAATATCTGCTATTCAAGTAAATAATTATAAAATATACGTACTATTAAACAATACTTTTGTATCTGTTATTTTACTTTTAGAATTATACTGTAAATATTTGTATGATACAATTAAATATAATTCAACATCTTCGCTTTGTCGTGGTATTCTAACAAGCTTGTATGAGTCATACAGACTTGGACGAACTATATAATTATTAAAAGTCTACGTCACAAGAATTCCACCGCGAACTTTGTTTATGGAAATTATGAATGAAAAGTTTTATATTTTCTAATAATTTTTACATTAATATGTTTAGAATTAGTTTATATTTCGTAATTAATAGGAAAAAATAGCTTTTATTTTTCTCGCAACTACCCTATTATAACCAAAATCTAACTCCACATATGTCTTCTTCAGGAGCTATACAGTAACAATTATTTCTATGAGTACAGCTGTATAGCTCCTGAAGAAGACCCATGTGGGGTCGAAACTGTCGAGACTGAATAAATTTTAGTGGCTGATATCCAGAAATTCCTTTATTTACATCACCATTTCCAGCCAAGAAATAAACCCTTTTCCATTAATAAATATACCTATGAAACACAGCTAAAACTTAGCTTCCTAGGCCTAAAATAACAGAAAAATAAATAATAAACTGCAATTAACTATTTAATTGGTTAATATCGTACAATTAAATGTAGTCTACACGTAACTATCAATTAAAGCTAATTTTCATTGATGGAATGATTTTTAAAATTTAGCTGCTGATTTTATTTTAATCTTTCTTTAATCTTCAATTAAATTGTTGGTGCAACCGGGTATAAGTGTTATTATGTAGGTACTTCAATGTACAATTAATTGACTTGTCAAAATTTAACCAGCCAAATTTTTCTGATTAAATTTTAAAACTCCTACTAAGTTAATCTTCTGTCATGAAACAAAACATCGTATTTAACAAGGCGATTAAAGTTTAATCATTGATGCAAATTTTAATCAACTTTCAGGAAACCAGGCAAAGTATCGCTACCTACTGAATTCATTAATTCTATTGTATATTTTATACATCAATAATAGCCTCCGTGTACAACGTGTACCTAACTGTTTTGTCGCACACATACCTACGTATACATAAACGCATCTCACGGGAAGCAAAACGTTGATTCAGATCGTTCGCTGCATTAATTAGTTTAAAAGTGCATTGTGTTGCATCGGTACGAGTAGTTTGCTGAGCGGCAAATTTGAAAAGTGCTTGATATGCGTTTTTATTATTCAACTTGCTTCTTGTCTGAAAACTCTGTTTTGAATTACGTTTTTGTTGTGATATATGAGCGTAGTTGCAAAATAATGTAGGGAACAACGAGTATACATAAAATTTTGATTTGGGTGAAGAGAAAATACATTATAGAGTACAGTGTATTCAATAGGAAATTTCAAAAGAATCAAGATCTAATTTATTACCTGGACTATTATTAGACAAAAGACAAAATTCGTGAAATATATGAAAATATTCAATTGAATTTTATTAACTGTAGAGTATAATGATCTTCGAAATTTGGCTTCTGGAAGTTGAAATCTTAATGACTGGATCTTGGAAAGTACTTTAAATTCACATATTTTTATTCGGGATGTTCCGAATACACGAAAACATGTATTCTCGAATACGAATATAAAATATTTTCTCTTACTATTCACGAATCGCGAATACGAATACTATTTTTATCTCCTGCTACACTAGGTAAGGGAGGAATAAGATCGTGCCAAAAATCGTATATTGAGATTTTGATAAATAAAACTGTTTAAAGATCTCTAGAATCAATTTTTAATATTCTCACTATGATGCCTGTAAATGAATGTGTGTGTGTGTGGGTGCACGTGCGTGTGTGTGTGTGTGTGTGCTTGCGTGCGTGCGTGTGTTTGCGTGCGTGTGAGCGCGTGTGTGTGTGAGTGTGTGTGTGTGTGTGTGTGTGTGTGTGTGTGAGTGAATCCAGTATATTCCCTTATTCATTTTTATTCAGTTCGGATATTTTGGTTATTTACATTTCTACTCAATATTAAAAAGAAACATACCACCGGGTTCGATCCCGACAGAAGACAAATTTTTCAAACTTTAAATGGCACAGAAGCGACCCCTGTGGTGCACTCTCCACGCCAGCAATGAGTGCCCATGAGGTGACGCCTGGTAAGCGCGCACGCGGTACAATAATGTCATTATCGTTACCGACATCTCTGATAAAGCAAATTGGCACACCCAGAAATGAGTAATAAGCCGTGTATTTATTTCTTTTATTTTTTCGTCATCTATATTACTACACAAAATATATATTCATAATTTTTACGAGGTTTTGGCTATAACTTAGGATGCCAAAAGTTTTAATAAAAAAACATTTGTTGAAAGAAAAAACAATTTTTTAAAATTTAATCTATTCCTTAATGTTAAGTAAATTATTTTGCAGCCCAAAATTACTTGGATTATTATTTGTATTGTATTCGTTAATTCGACCTATAGGTACCGTGAGTATTTTTTAACGTGAAACATTGGATTTGTCATATTCATGGTTACGACTTGATATTTGATTGACAACAATGTATTTTCCCGTTCCATTTAAAATGAATCATAGGGAACGAATCTGACAGAAGTATTATATTTAAATATTGTAAGAAATTTAGCGTAGTCAGAAAACCACTCGAGAGCACTAAACATATTTCGGGCATAAGGTGCACACAATATTTTTTCTATTTAATTTTTAGAAAACAGGTATAATTATTTAAACATAATTAACCTCTAATGACATTTTGTCAATATGACAGATAACCGTTGAATTTTCCTATAAGTTATGATTTGACATTTGATTGACAGCAATGTATTTGTCTGCCTCATTTAAAATGACACATGGGGAATGAATGAACCACTCGGGCACAAGGTGCACACTATACTTTTTCTACAACTAATTTTAATTTAGAATGCAGGTATAATTATTTAAACAAAATTAACCTGTATTAACATCTTATCAAATGTCTAATTCGTTCCCTGTTTCATTTTAAATGGAACGGGCAAATACATTGCTGTCAACCAAATGTCAAGTCGTAACCATGGATATGACAAACCCAATGTTTCACGTTAAAAAATACTCACGGTATTTAACGATTACGGCTTCAACTACAAATACATAAAATTTGGCGAATATCCGGTGAAACAAATACGAATATTCGGAATATCCTTCATTTGTTCACTATATTTAAAAATATTATGACTTATATTTACAAGTTTGTTTATAAGATTATAGTCGAATTATTAGTATTTCAAAAGAACAGTTCAGTAACTTTTTAAGTAGTCATCATCCTACAATTTGTTTTTATCTTTTTGCATGCTACAAAAAGCTTTGAGTCCACGCTTTAAAATATAAGTTAATTTGAGTCTAAATGACAACATTTCCTCAATTTGGCCTTCGTAGATGCAGAGAGAAAATATAAATATTTCGGCGAGTGAGTGAAGCAGGCAGAACAAATTGTGGCCAGTCATAAATAATAATGGAAGATGAGTCAGTGAGGGAAATGAACTATCAGCATCCTGACAATTTGCCAGAAAGCACGTGCCATTAAATAACTCCTGCCTTCATTAACCCAATATCATTGTTACAGAAGGCATCTTATTTTCGCTGTCTTCTTTGAGACCTCATTTATATAAACATAGAACCAAAATATGTAAAGTGTTTGTCACATATTTTTTAAAACTGTTTGTAATGATAAGTAAATTTTATCTTATAAATAATACTAATGCAGAACATCAAAAGGAATAATAATAAGGAATAAGCTGAATTTTAATCAGATTTAATCACTGAAATATATACTAACTGGAATGGGCGTACGTACCGTGACCGTGAAGGCATACTGAAAGCTGGCTGCTGGAGTAGTCGGCAAGCATCGGGACAGTTCGTGAATAGACGGAAATTATTTCGTGTGGCGCAGGTTTAAATAAATGAAACATAACATGAAAATAAAGCGATCAGCTATTATACGAATTATTCGGCTAGGTTCGGTACGACACGAACGTGCGCGAACAGGACCAGCCATTATTGTTCAATGGGGCTTCAGTGCAGCGTACGCTGATAGGTAGAGTATGCGAGTTCCAGTTAGTATATATTTCAGTGGATTTAATCTTTGCCTATTTTCTGTTTTTTAAAATACTTGATGGTCACGCATTAGTTCCATTTTCCATTTAATTTATATAGAGTCGCGGAGTACAGATCCTTTTTACCTCTCGCTAAGAGAGATATTGGATTCATGTTAAAAATTGCATATCCAAATTTTAGTGAATAATCACGTTATAAGGTCCCTAGAATCTGATTTAACATTTTTACGATGATATCTGTATGTAGATATGTGTGTGTCTGTGGCTTGTGGGGATGTAAGTGTTTTAGAGCACCAGGAAGTTGATGCCGATTTTTACAATAATGTGTGTGTGGCGATTTTTCCTTAAAATCTATTAATATATGATCCAAAACTTCTGAAATTTGGTATTTAAAACTCGGATATAATTTGAAACAACATATTAGATTTGGACTTTAAATGATAAACCAGATTTGAACTATATATGATAAACCGGATGTAGTACTTAATTTGGAGCTTTAACAGATATTAGAGAAAAAACAATAAAATATAATCCAAAATTTCGTATTACAAATTTTTCTATTTATTGGAACAACAAATTAGACTTTATGGTGCCGAAACGTTGGGTTTTAATAATAAAAATAACAGAACTTAAACTAAAAAATCTGTTGTGGCCAGCACAAGACCTTCTGTCAATTCGATGTATTTTGCACAAATCCCATACCAAAAGGACTGTGGAACAGTTTCTATATAATATCATGTAAAATCGAACACGAACACATACTATTTTTAACAAATTTCATACCAAAAGTTCATTTGAAAAGGTTCTATAAATCCAATAAAATTATGACAAACATACACTAAGAAAAATGTACTTGACTTTACTTTCTGCTTCAGCTTTCCCCTATTTTATTAGGGGTCGCTGTTTCCTCTTCTCTTCCACTCATTCCTGTGCAACGCATCTTCTTCACACAGTCCTTCCTTTCTCAAGTCTTCTGCGATACAGTCCTTCCATCTTCGCTTTGGCCTTTCACTGCATGTCACTTGCGAAGAACACAATGACATACCAATGTTTGATCCTATACTTTCCATATTTGGTTTTGTCAATTAGAATTTTTTGAATGTATCAGCTGTTTCCATGATAAATAGCAAAGCTGACTAATTTTTGAAAATTAATTTCTTTATAATGCTTTAACTCTACATCTATTGAATATGAAGGAAAATGTATAATCAAACCGTATAGAGAACAAAATATAACAAAATGTCAAAAAATAATATTTAACTGCATTTTTTTAAGAAAAACTGTTAAAAACTTCAAATAAGGGTACTTCCGGTGGATCAATTATAACCAAAATCTAATCAACTCTTCAAATGGATGTACAGAAGAGGAATATGAAAGAATTATAATTTTTAGAATTGTGGTATTGGAGTTATCGTCGGAGAAAAATTTGTCACACACGGACACACATGCACACACACACACACGGACATATACACACACCCCCACACACACATACATACAGACATCATCTTAAAAATAGTAAATTCGTATTGTAGGGACCCTAAAACGTGCTTATTCATTAAAAACTTACCACCGATTTTTTTGACCAAACACAATACCTTCCTTACCTAAAGGTGACGGAAGGTAAAAAGGTAGTATTATTCCAAATTAGATTTTGTTTACAAACGATCAACGGGAAGAGATACTTATTTAAAGCTTATTGCCATTTTAAACATGGAATTGGTTAAATACCCAGCGGGAGGTTATGGGCTGGCCACATCAGATTTTTAATATCTAGTTTTAATACAAATGACCCATGTTCTAATCTGTTACTATATACCTTAAGTTGCCAATTAATAGCCATATTATTCTACTCTAAATCTTGTTTCGAACCCTGTACCGTATTTTAGTTTATATTATACCTAGTATAAAAAACCTTTCTTTAGCTAAAATAACAGCACATGTGTGTATTTAATTTGGAGTCGAGCATAAAATCAGGCAGTGAACAAGGCATATGCGCGCAATAAGGGCAGATATTAATTAAACTAACATAACGTTGGGGATCTCCAGGGCGATACATACATGTTCACATGTTCCTGTCCCGCACAATGTCCAGCTTCAACACTGCCTGTGAATACATAGTGGCTCGTGTGTTTTCCATTAAATACACATGATTTCAATACGCTTCGGTCAGCCAATATGCTGGCATGAAGAGCCACTGAGTGTACGACTCGAGTATGAGATTAGTTTGCTGTATGAGGTTACGTTTACCTGCTGGGTTAATTTCTCATGTGGTTCTGCTTTGCGGGAAATTATTTCCGCTGACATTGAATTATTGTTGGCAGAGTGAATGTGTGGGAGAAAATGAACTTTATGTAATACAAATTATGAATGAATGAACGGCAATTTTTTTCCAATAGATATTCGGGTGTCAGTGGCGGCTCGTGCTATAGGGCACAAGGGCGCAGCCCTACCAAATAAAAAGACAAGAAAAAAAGAAATAAGCGAGTACATATACATTTTAAAAATACAATAATTATTATTTATTTACTTTCATTATTATGCAATTCTTACTACACCGCCGATAGCTAGATAGCCTATATACTGACGTGTGCACGTACCGATATGCTGCTAGAAGCTAGGGCACAAATGTTTCTGCCCCGGTCTCCCACTATTTTTACTCGAATTTTGACCAATAGCAGCGAAGCGCGCGAAGCTGCATATGACTGCATTAAGCCTGTTCCGGGCACAGCCCAATTTAATCGTCTAGTACTCATTTAATTACGAAGATGGCTTCTGTATCTTAAAGATTAAATAATTTAATATACTCTTTTTACTTTTTTAAATTTTTGTGCCCTACCATACAAAGATATCACCAGCCGCCACTGTCGGGTGTTGCGATATAGCTCGTCCATGAAATCTACTACATTATTATAATTTGTAAATTTATATAGATACTTTTTTTTAAAATATCATTCAATACAATCCTGTAACTCGTGTACATATAGGTACATTTTGGCATTACCAGGTGCTCAGTTCAGTAATGAGCTTTCATTGTTAAACCAAGCATAACATTTTGGGTAAGAATTTTACTGTGCAACTACAGTCCTTCGCAACCTCAATAAAACTTTTGCCTATTTATATAGTTTCAAGCAATTTTCAACTTACATACACACATAATGTACACCGAAAAGAAACTAAATTTACGTGTACGTGAAAATTTTCTCGCTAAGAGAGGTATTGGAATCATGCTAAAATTCACATATCCAGATTTTAGTGGATAAGCACGATTTAAGGTCCATATAAACCGATTTTAACATTTTTACGATGATGTGTGTGTGTATGTGTGTGTATGTATGTGTGTATGTATGTGTGGATGTTGGAGGGACGATTACTCAAAAACTACAAGATATAAGACCTGTTTAACTATGAATTCCTCAATCTCACATTCCTGGGACGAGCTGAAAAGTTTTTGGTAACAATTGAACAACCGGAAGTAGTAGTTTTTAAAAAAAATTCTTCTAAATATTATTTTTTGATATTACGCCTTTTGAAGAACAAAATTCTACATTTGATACATTTATATAATATATAATATAATATAAGTAATAAGTCGAGTAGGCGAAACTACACTAAGGAAACCAGTTGACAAATTCAAATGTTTATAACATAATTTGTAAATGACAGATATCAGTGTCAAAAATCAAAAGTTTAGTTACATTTTGAAAGCTTTTTCTGGGAAGTAAATTTAATCTTTCTTATGGTTTTATTAATTAAATATTTCAAATTATAGGTAACCTGCATATATCCATTAGAAATACCGCCAATCTTGTTAATGAATTGGAAGAATCTCTGACATAGGAACTTCCTCATACAATGGAAAATAGATATAATTAGAATTGTATGTGTGCAGAAGACATGTTAAATACAATAAAATACAATATTTGGGTAAAGTTCTATAATTTTTTTGTTACAAAACGACGGTTCGATAGCGAAGTGCAATACAACATAAAATGAAAATGGTGAGAGGTCTTGTGCTGGTCACAACAGATTTTTTTTTATTATGAAGTTTCAAAGAGTTATTTTTAGAATTATTTTAAATTTATAATTGGTGGAAAGGTGTGACAAAATTGATGACAATACCTTTTGAATTTTCCATTGAGAAGTATTTTAAAGTTGTCAAACACTATATTTTCTGAATCATATACCATAATATCATAAATAACTATTATTTACTATTTATTATGAACCTCACCAAATCATTCTCCACTATCCTCACTTCATGACGTCACAATGTGAAGACTAGCTCATCCCGACATAGGAACAGATGACGTCACGCGACAATCAGCAGCTCAATGTGAAACGTCAACCATGAATCACTCTCCAGGACATCACATGACGGGGTACGACTTCCGGTTATCCACACCATCGCAGCTAAACATTGGGCTCCAGCTGCGATGAAGCAGTGGCGTGCTTATGGGACAATGGGCAATAATAAATTAAAACATTAATTATTTATTTTAATAAAGAGGAAAAGAGTTTTTTAAAATAAAAACTATAAAATCTCTTAATCACACTATTCTATTAAAAATGTGACCGGTTTCGGCTACTTAGTAGTCATCATCAGACCAACCACAGACCAAAATAAGAGAGAGTAAAATGTAAAAATACAAAAAGTGAATAAATAATACGATAATACGCAAATACTAAAATTGGTTCATTTGTCGAAGGAAGTGAACTTTGAAAATATTTTAAATTATTATAAAATTCTCAACACCGTTTAAAGAGCATCAGCCCTGCATATCTCACAAAAGCGAGAATTCAAGTTTCGCAGATCACATCACCAAAAGAAGACATTGAATTGGCCCATAAACCATAACAAAAAATAATAAAATGTACACTTTATCCTTAAAGTACTACTTAATAAATAACGATTAAGATAAAAAAAAATAATAATTACTTTGTGAGATATTTGAATTTATTTCCAGGGCCACAGATGACGTCACACTATTGATATCTTTCTCGCTTAGCCTACTACAGAAACTAGTGTGAGAAAGATAGCTATAGGCTTCTTTAAAAATCAAATGCAGTTATACAAAAAACAATTATGACTTTTTGATACCACGAATTGCTTCAAAATTAAACGAACTTTTATTTAAAAATATTTTAAAAAATTGGTTTATGGCCCATTATGTAGAACTCTTGACAGAAGACAGAATTTTAAAAATGGCGATGGTTTGTTTGTATTATTATCTTTTATAACAAAGTACAATAGCGAACTCTAGGTCAAACAATGCCCAATAAAGAATCAGAAAACACTCGCCATGTTTTACAAGATTTCAGCATTTGAATCAACGCACAGCACTTAAGCCATCTATCTTGTATGAGATGTACATCTCTTGCCGTGCCCAGCTGGTAAATTGTATCTGTAAAGAGACGGAACTTACACCACACTAATGAGCTAAAATAAAGGCGAAACGCGTCTGTGGTTACTAGCTGGGCACGGCCAGCATCTGATGATGACTGAGAGGTTGATTCAGATGCTGGAATCTTGAGAAACATGACGAGGGTTTTCTAATTCTTTATGATCTTTCATCTTTACTATTACATCAACTCTTTCTTTCTTTCTTGCGTGTGACGTCAAAATCATAAGCCTCCATTAATAGACACTTACAAAATTGCAATTTGCACGAGCGCCTCTAACGGCAAAGCGTAAAACTCAAGGTTGCTATAGTTACCACGTCCAAACAAAGACCTGTCATCAGCCGTAGACTCTACACTCTAGCTATCGTTTTAATCGAATGATCTTCAATATTATCAAACAAAAAAGTTGCCTCAGACACATCGTCTGGTTTTAAACTCATTTTTATTAAACACAACGTACAAATCACAATAAAGAATTAGGTTTAACACTGAATAACAGATGCGAACACAATGACAGATAGGAACAGGGAACGGGACGTAAGACAACGAGGGGAGGTTTGTTTGGATGCATGATCTTCTATCTCTCTCTTCCAGTGACGTCAATTTTGTAAGTGTCTATTGGGATATGTATAATAAAGGAACAATTTTATTTGATTCGTTTGTTATAAAAAGTCGTACACAGTTTGTATAGTGGAAAACAAATAACAGAACTAATATTTACAACTTATTAATCAGTTATAATCTAATGTTTATTGTAAAACTGGGCCTAAAAAAAAACTGAACTGTGAACATAACCTAACAACTACTAACTAAAGTATTTAAAATGAAAAATAATAATTAATCTACTGCTACAACTAATAAAACAGGAAACAAGAATGTATACTCTACCTAAAATAATAATAAACACTGAAAGAAAAGTTAAAATACAAAAAATTACTAACTGGACAGCAATGATACGCGTATGGACGTTAACCAGATGTGCTCCCTTGTTGAAGATTTGACGTTTGTGCACAGCGCCATCTGTACGTAGTGAAATATCTCAATAGTCAGCTTTGAAATAGTACTTTTTGAATAATCTCGTACCACCTTCTTACATACTAGTTAGATTTAATCCGTTTCGTAGACATATGTGAATTAATTAAACATATTTCGTATTTCCGCACGTTCTATATTCCATCTCCCGATTGAATGACGGTTAGTCGCGCTCAGGATATTAACGCGTGACGTCACCACGTAATCATCGTCATCAGCCGCAGCAGGCGATGCTCTCCTCCGCACTCCAGCACCATTCACGAATTAAATTAGAAATTTCAACCAACGGATATGCGATCGACGCAGCTTGGCAATAACGTATGACGTAGGATGATGTATGTTGCGGAAGGACTATGTACTCTCTATTCAGAAGTCTAATAAAGGTGGGAATAATTATGAGTGATGTCATTCAAGTGTTGTTGTGTTTTTCAAGAGCATTTTACAACTGTTTGAGTTTGAGTCAGCATCGACTCTGCCAGAAATGCACGACCAAAGGCCCGTTCAAAGTGGTAGAATTAGTGGCATCGACGAAATTTATAGTAAAAATTTGATGTGGCTAGCCCATAACCTCCTGATGGGTATTTAACAGTGATCTCTATCTCTATAACATAACTCATAAAAAACTTTATTTTACATTTAATAAATATATCACACACAGAATAAATTTCACAAATATTGATAAAACTAATAGACAAACTTAACAAAAAACCAAAATAGTACTCGTATCTGTACAGAAGTCTTTTCAGAGCAGTATCCTGGAGGACAATGAATCAAATCAATAGTACATATAATAAATGTATGAGGGAAAAAATATTATTTTTACAAACCTTAATTTCCTTAGTATCAAATGTATTACTACTGTATTGCGTCCTGGTTCCTGACAGTGACAGTCTGGTGACATTTGTTTAAATATGTCAAAATTGTTATTAAAGTAGGTATTGTTTTTGTTTGACACATAGGCAAGATAATGTATAAAAATAAAATATTTTTCTGTCTACCTATACGAAAAGTGAAATTTTACGTACTTATTTTCGGACGAAAAATGACACTTTTCTGAACGTTATCACTTTTCGTCCGCAAACCTTTTTCGTACGCTAAGCCTACTACGATTTTATGATTATTGCAATTGTGTGTACCACCGGAGTTGTAAATAACAAATATCAAACGAGCAAATAAAAATATTATTTTAATGATAAATTTAATTTAAATATGTGCGCAGTTAATAATGAAATTAACTATACTAAAAATTATTAATTTTGACATGACTAATTGTTAATCTAAGATGCCGCTGGATAGAGTTGTTTTCGAGGATATTTTGTTGGTTTTGTTTATTTTCACCTGTCAAATAGTGTTGATGTGTCTGTGAGTGTAGTGTGTCTTCCTTCAAACTAAAACAGAGCTAAGAATTAAAATTTTGTGAAAAATGCAGAAGATATAATATATTATCCCATCATTATTCATATAATAAATAATAAGATTTTACGAATTTAAAAAAACGTGTATTTATTTCTAGATCTATTACGTAAAGTAAGGTAGACAGAAAAATGTAATATGTACCTCGGCAAAAAATGCATATTATAGCCTCGCTTGTTTGCTTTACCTCGGCTTCGCCTCGGAAAGCAAACTCAAGCTCTGCCGTAATATGCAATTTTTTGTCCTAGGTACATAAATAACTATTATGAATTTATATTTAAATTTTTAATATTATGTATCTCTTATTAATTATTTATATCCTGTCCTGTTTTTGGGCTTCGCCTGTTGGACAGTGTACTTTAAAATAAAATAAAATAAAAATAAAATAAAGTTATTTACTAAATACTATTATCGTAAAATTGAAAATTGTACCATTATATTCAATTTTTCTTAGTAAAAGTTGTCGAAAACTTATATTCAATGTATTAACATATTAAAAGCTTGTATAAGTGATACTTCCGGTTATCCGATATACAATAAAAACTAATGAGCTCTTCCCACATTAGTATAGAATGGGTATACAAAATTTTTAAATTTTCTGATTGATAGTATTTGTTGAGTAATCGTGTCCACAGGATCCACACATACATACATACATACATACATACATACATACATACTTACACACACACACACACACATGCATACATACACACACACACACATGCATACATACACACATACACACACACACAAACACACACACACACATGCATACATTCACACATACACACATACACACACACAAACACACACACACACACACATACATAATAAAAAACGTGATTTTCAAACATCATCAAATATCCATCATTATGATACCCGTCACACCAACTTAATTCGCCCTAACCGTTCTAGGTTAAAAAAATCTGAACAAAATTCATTACAAATAAATTTATACGATTATTTACCAAATACAATAAAAGAACTTCCTTTAATCACATTTAAAAGAAAAATAAAACCTTCTTAAAACGGCATTGTTTCTATTCAACTAGTGAATATTTAAATTACGTCTACAATAATGAAGACTGGATATAAAACTATGAAATTGATTTATTTATAATATAATCTTTTTATGTATGACTTGCTATAAACATTGTTTAAACTTTGTAAAAATAGCCAACTAATAAATACATACATACATACCCACAGACATCATTGTAAAAATGTTAAAATCGGATTCTGGGGACATCAAAACGTGCTTATTCACTAAAATCTCTATGTGCGATTTTTAGTATGATCCCTATACCTCCCTTGCCTGGGGTAGCGGAAGGTAAAAATTAATACCGTTCACAATGAAAAATTATAGTTTCTAGAAATGTTTTTATTATAATGATAAGATAAAGGTCACACTGCATCGATCAGCATCCATCAATCCACGCGCATCGACTACAATCAACCGTTTTTTCTTGTAAGTGGTCACCCTATCGATCGTCGTACACGCATTGTTGAACTTAGGTTTGTCTTTCACTCGATCGATAATTGACTGTTGAGTGACCACAGCCTAGGAGATTAAGAGAATTTAAAAAAGAAAATGCTTGGTCGCAAATTGCCTTTGAAATGAGCGAAAATGGTAGATTGTGTTTTTACTTTTAATTGTGCAAAGTTTATTGTATGCACATTTTTTTTAAAAAAAAAAAAACAAATTGTACAACGTGACAGGTGATGCACACAACAAAATAATCTTTTTGCTGTTGCTATTGCTCATTTTACCAGATAATAAAAGTCAAAAATGTCAAAAAATTAAACGGTAGCGATAGTAGTAACGTAGAAGTTTGGAGTTTGCAAATAGAGATGCACTCGATTTCGAGCTTTGGCCCGGCCCGGCCCGAAGCCCGCCTCGATTTCGAGTCGATCATCGAGCCGGGCCGAAGATATTTTTTATCAGGCCGAATCGGGCTAATCATTTTCAAAAATCGAGGCGAGTCGGACTTTTGATTTTGGCCCGGCCCGATCTTATAGGTCAGTCAAATGCACAGTTTCCTTAATATTTTAATGAAAATGGATGAAGTTAAAAAGGATCAAAATGATTTAATAATAACATAATTGACATATTAATAAATAAAAATGTACTATTTTACTTCAAGAATTCAAGGTTATTCATTAAAGCATAATAATTATATTGTGATGTTGCTATTATTATTGCTATTACTCGTATACTTAAATAAAAGTGATTTTTGTTCCTACCATAATGATTTCTTGTCCTATTTTTGAGCAGAAATAAAGTTAGATAAAAAATCCTTATGTAAATTATATTTTTTTTTTATATAAGATTTGTGAAAAGGTTGTTTAAATTTTCGAACGGCTTTGGTAAACAAAGTGTTAAATACTCATAGGTCTGTAATTTTTATAACAAACTTACACTAAAAGGTTTTTTTTTTTTAACTACTTATATTAACTAATGTTGAAAGTTATAAGAATGTAGAGGTTTTTTATAAGTTTGACGCGAAAAAAATTAAAAATTTCGCCTTAACATAAAAATATTAGGAATGCCGGATGCACCCAATTTTGAGCTGTGGCCCGGCCCGGCCCGATTTCGAGTCAATTTTCGATCCGGGCAAACTAATTTTTTTGTCGAGTCGATCTTCGAGTCGGGCCGGTAATTTTTATTTTCGGGCCGAGTCGATCCAAACCTCAAAGCCCGGCTCGGCCCGGCCCGAATGCATGTCTAAATTGCAAACTTCTACCGCTGCCGTTGCCAAAGCGCTACTACTAAATTTCTTAATTTTTGGATGTGAACGGTTACGTTTACTATAACGCGATCAATCTTTTACTCATGCCACTATCACTGCCACTAATTCTACAGCTACCATAATTTATTAATAATTTAACGATACTTAAGGTTACAGAAAGCAATAATGACAATTGTATATTTTAATACTTTTTATACTTTGTCTATTCAGAGTAAAAATAATCCTATTGTAATACAAACAATATAGCAATTGCAATTTTGATAGTCAAATGACAAGCGAATTCTTTCAAATTCTAAACATATTCATCAAAACCATACTGTGAAGCTTTGCTCTTGTAACATGTGCTGCTCGCTACGCTATGTAAAGTAAACTGCTACGCTAGACTCACATGTTTCTCTAACTTCCGCGATGCTCACTTCACTTCCATCTAAATTTAAATTGCATAGAATAAAACAACGTCAACGTCGAATGTCACATGCAATTGCTCCAAGGGTATTTTGATCGAATGGTCACAAATTCGATTGTATATTTGTTTCTAACGGAGTATTACATCTCGTATAGGAACTTTATGAGATTATTGACCGTGTTATGGCCAAAACTGTAAGTCTTGGACAAAAAGCCGTTATAAACTGTCTCCTTTATTTATTATTGAAGTGAAAACTTCTTTAGGCGCACCTAGCACACTTTTTCCTGAGCAGTGAACAAGGCTGATCCATCACGCGTTACGGGTAATTCGGTTAAAATTCGCAATTTACAGTAAATTTGAGAGTACCATTGAATTACTGATGTTTATTTTTTTTTTATTTGACTGATCTCATAATTCTACTTTTGTCAATACATAATTTTATATAATTATTAAAAGTATAATTAAACATAAAAAGAAAGTACAAAATGATTCATGAATGGTATATTATTATAACATTCAACATTAATTATAATAATAATAATATGTCAAAAGCTAAATGTCCAATAAAAACAAATAAAACATCAGTAATTCAATAGCACTCTGAAATATGCTGTAAATTGCGAATTTTAATTTTCGTTTTCTTTACCTCCCGCTTCCCTTGGTAAGGGAGGTATAGGGATCGTGCTAAAAATCACATATCGAGATTTTAGTAAATGACCACGTTTTAAGGTCCCTAGAATCCAATTTTAACATTTTCACGTTGATGTCCGTATGTGTGTGTATGTCTGTGTGTGTGTGTGTGTGTGTGTGTGTGTGTGTGTGTGTGTGTGTGTGTGTGTGTGAATGTGTGTTTGTGTATGGATTTTGTTAGCGCTCTAACTCAAATACTATCATTCAGAAAATTCTGAAACCTTATATTTCTACCCTATTTCAATATGGAAAGACACCATTAGATTTTGGTGTAAATCGGATAACCGGAAATGGCACTTTACCTAAAGCTCATAATGGTTTTTCTTCAAAAAATACCATTAAATGCCATTTTTTCGCTTTTTTTCGTTATGAAAATTAAAGATTATTGAATTTTTTACAGGAATACATTATTACTTTTTCTATATATTTTACAGATAAATTTAAATATTTCAAATGAATGTAACTGCAAGTGAATGTCACTGTCAAAAATCTAATCACTTTTGGTATAAATCGGATAACCGAAAATGTTACTTTACTTGTAGCTCAAAATGGATACCATTACGTATCACTTTTTCGCATTTTAGGTAATTATAAAAAATGAAGATTCTAGATTCTAGAGGTGTGAATTAATACTTTTTCTATATATTTTAGAAAAAAATTAAAAAATAATCTTTTTTATAAATCCCGGAGTCTAAGTTAAAGATGAAACACAATTTCTTAGTTACATAGTTAATATTTCAAATGTATGCAACTAACAGATAAATGTCACTGTCGAAAAACTAATCATTTCAAATTAATAATAGTGACATTTTAAAAAGAAAATAGTAAATAAAGCAATAGTTATATGCAATGGAACAGTTTCCAGCATTAGTAAATACGGAGGTATGTATTTAAATTAATAAAAATTAAATAGCGGGAGGTTTCGTGTTGGCCACATCAGATTTTTTTCTTTCGTAAAATAAAAAGAAAGTGTGATTAATTTTAGCCCCATGTCGTGTAGTTTTTATTATGAACAACTTTTTTATTTACAACTTTTCACCAAAATTAATAGGTGAATTGTATTCCCTATATTACGGATTTCAAGTAGACACCCGGTATAAGTAAATAGAATATTACTTACATTTGTGTTCATTGTAGATATTCCCCCCAATTCTGTAAGAAAGTTGTTAAGTCTTAACAACGTTGCTATAGCAAATAACCAATAACAATTGCGAACACTGAATAAAACATGAAAATGACAGGCTTTACATTTGTTTTTATTGGTTACAATTTTTAGCAACGTTGCTAAAACTTAACAACTTTCTTACAGAATTGGGGTGAATATTTGTATATAATTTTGAAAACCGTATTGACAACGTTACAACATGTTCAATCGCTAAAAATGACATTCAAATGACAATTGGAATAAGTCGCGCGTTCATCACCCGTTTTAAAACTGTTTTAGGGGTTTTTGGCCAAATTTTAAAATAATTTTTAAAGAAAATTAAAATTCTTTCTTGCAAATTTTGTTAAAATGTTCACAGGATTTTGATATCTTATAAAAAAATATGAATGTAAACCCAGCACACTTAAATATTTAAGTTTATAAAGCTTCCGGGAGCAGTCAAGAGATGGCATTCCTGTACAATCCAAATGTCAACCATTTAAGTTTTCAGTTTGGACGTGAGGTCTTAAGCATATACAATTTTTTATATTAACTGATATCTTCATTTTTCATACGAGTAACTTTAATTTATATATTATTTATTAGAAAAAATTTCTATGAATTATATATTAATGTGAAAATACATATTATAAAATAATCATTCCTGAAATCGACGGTAATATATTTTCATGTTATTATAATTTTATTCATCATAAATTATTAAGTAAACTGAGCATCATTTATTTATTTTTGTTATTTATTTATTAGCTTCTACTTGGTTTATAATAAATATTATTTTGTGCTTTGAATTTGTATTCCGGTAAATAATAAATTTTTTATTAGGAAGCAAATATTTTACGCAGTACCTACTAAATTGTAATAAAAATCGACCTTTACATACATTTATGTGCGAAGCATACACATTGCTACGAATTAAATGGGCGTAGTGAACGCATATTTCAGCCAATTATTTTAAATTATATCAATAAAGGGAACAATTTTGCCATAAAGCACAATTATACCATCTGTCAACTTCTATTTATTATATTTATAATGGAAAATTGAAATGAAAATAAGGCAGATAAGAATTTCCTTAATTTCTTTTAAGGGCAAGTTCGTAATTTCACAACATAATTTCTTAATGGCACTGATAATAAAAAAGATAACAAAATATACAGAAGTGAATTTAGAATTGTTATACTCGTATAGGTACCTATATGTTTTGTTATTAAATTTTGTAATAATACGTAATGAAATAGTAATTTGAAAACTAAATGCGGAAGAATATTCTTACTTTTCATATGTATGAACAATGTTTTACATGAAGAATATTTTACTCTACATAAATTTATTTATAGCTATTAACATTAACATACTTAGGATTTTTATGAGTATCATAACTGTCGCAGATGTTGGTTTGAAATCTGAGCTTGAAGAGCAAGGCTTTTAAGGCATCTTAGGCATATTATGATTCATAGTATCTTGGGTTTGTTCAATAGTTTATCGGCAAATGAAGCCATTATTAATAAATTATTTTTTGAAATTCTTTTTGACAAAAAATGTTCTTTGCAATGAATAACTAATTAAGGGTAATTAGCGAGCAGTTGACTAGTATTGTTTTTCTCTGTCAATCGTTTTTGGAATATTTTGGAGAAACATACTGTAAATAAAAAATGCGTACAATTAATTTTTCTTTATCTGTTATTTAAAGTAGTTTTCTTTAAAATAATTCATAAACGACTGACAGAAAAAAACAATGCCAGTTATCTGCTCGCTAAATACCCATCAATTGTTCATATTAATGGTCAATGCCTTTTTAACCCCCTGCTACCATGGTAAGGGAGGTATAGGGATCGTGCTGAAAATCGCATGTTGAGATTTTGGTAATTGTTTTAAGGTCCCTAGAATCTGATTTTAACATTTTTACGATGATGTCTGTATATGTACGAGATATATGGATTTTGTCAACGTTCTATCTCAAATACTATCAACCTTGTATTTCAATCTTATTTTAATATGGAAAGAAGCCATTAGATTTTGGTGTAAATAAGGTAACCGGAAATGGCACTTTATTTGAAGCGAAAAATAGTTTTCTTCGAAAAATACTTTTCAATGTAATTTTTTCTGTATATGTTATAGGTAAATTAAATCTATTTTATAAATCCCGGAGCCTATGTTTTAAAGTTACACAGTTCAGATTTCGAGTGTATGTAACTGACAGATAAATGTCACTGTCAAAACACGTATCATTTCAAATTAATAATGGTAACGTTTTAAAAAGAAAATAGTAATAGTAAATAGTTATATTTATATTATACGAAGGAACATAATATAGTTTCCAGCTTCAATAAATAGGTATGAAGGTATGTGTTTAAATTAATAAAAGTTGAAAAATAAATAAAAATAATAACACTGGGTTTAGTTTCACAAGAAAAGTATATTTTTATTTTATTGTACAATTTCGCCAATTCCTGCATCATCAGAAGTACTGGCGGGAGGTATAGTGCTGGCCACAACAATTTTTTTTAAGATGAATGAATATTACTTTTTGAATTACCTGTGTTTATAAAAATGTGACCAGCATAACATACATGCATTTAAAAATATGTAGTTACATAAATATAAGATGCAAGTTAAAATTGTTTTTTCTAAATAATAATCTTTAATAATCATTCATTATTATATGTATTTAAGAAAAATATAACCATTCATTATCGTCAAATTGTATTCTTGTACCATTATGTTTTTTCCTTGACCTGTTCTATCGAAATTCAATTGCATTGACAAATACGCACACCTCTTACAGGTGCCAGAAATAAAAATCGAATTTGCCCGACCCCAGCTGGAGAAATGCCGGCCACCGATGGGGCGTTTGCCGATATAGTTTTGACGCCCAGGTTCTACGTGATACGTGAGCCCAATTCTTATGCCCCACGTGGTTATTGTGCATGTGAGTTGGGGAAATTATAGGTTAAGAGCTGTTAGAGAAAATTGGCTGAATTATGGAAACGGGAAAAAATATTGATTGCGAATAAGTGAATAGTAAATTATGGTAATATTAATTTTGTGGAGAGTACATATTTTTGATAAAATTAATAAATATTCGTAATTTTGTATCGTGTAAGATTATAACGGACCCACAGCTTATAGAATCACGATATATTTACTTGCAATCCAATCTATTATTTCATGTATGAAAATAGAAAATCCCCATGTTGGACACATCCTAGACAGTCAATATAAATTTTTGAGGCTATTAATAAAAAATCAATATAAAAACCATATTGGATACATCAATTTTTAATTTTAAAAGCAATTCAGAATTATTAAAAAAAAAATCTGATGTGGCCAGCACAATACCTTCTGTCAACTATATATTTTGTGCAAATCTCATATTAACAGTTTATTGGAAAAGATTCTATATATCCAGTAAAATTGTAACACGACATAACTATTTTCTACAAATTCTATACCGAAAGTTCTTTGAAAAAGATTCTATAAATCCAATAAAATTATGACACGAACATACATACACACACTATTGCACTTGCATCTGTCAATTAGAATTATTTGATTATATTAGCTGCTTCCATGATTATAGCAAAGCTGACTGATTTATGGAAGTTAATTTCTTTATAATTCTTTAACTCTATATCTATTGTATTCTTCTTGGTAGGTACTTTGGTTAATTATTGTTTGATAAGGAATTCTTTCGCCTTCTCAAAGTATAATTAATTAAAAATTCTTTTATTACAGGTGTATTAAACTTTTCGAGAGACCCATTCCATTCATTCCAAAAATAGATTTTTATTAGCGTTTTCCAACAAAAATTAGGGAAACCCCAGTTTACAATACGCGTAGTATAAAATAAAATTCATTGATCGAAATATTAAAAACTGACACTTTTATCACAGATGTAGAGTCCGTGCGCCCAGAGAAAAAAATTGCACAGAGAGCAAAATTCGTTCGGGTGACTCCAATTGGTAAAAGTAGGGATATTACGAAGTTTTAACTTAACAGATAGCAGCTGTATAACGTACAGGTATTTTTTTAAAATGTAAATTGTGAGGTTTTAGGTTAGGTAGTACAACTTCTTCTGAGCCGATATGTTTTTCTCTAAACGCACAGACTCTACTAGTACCTACTAGTCATAAATGTATTTAATATTTAAATGTACGTGTGAGAGACATATACAACTCGTAAACCAAACACCATTTCCCTCAATATTGCTAATAAATCTGGCTTAATAATCAGTTTAAAATAGATCCTGATTTCCATAGAATGATAGATTTATTGAACTATTACTGCCGCCGTATTTATAGGTTCGGATATTTTTAAACGCAAGGTTAATGACTCTGGCTTTATTACTGTTGTTGTTTTTTAGATTCTCGGAAACGTTGGATATGGTTGTAAGCTATGGTATATGACCGTAATAAATTAAGTATAAAAGTAATAAGAGGGTTACGCTAGAAATATGGAGAATAAGTCATACGGTTTCATAGTTTTTTAGAATTTTTATTTTATTGATGTTCAAGGTACTTCCCTTCAACAATAATACTATTCTACTTCTTAAAAGCTTCTTTTGAATGCTTTCATAATTATAATGAATTGCAACATCAACCTCGTTTTTCTTAAATCCAAAAAATAGCCAAAAGTCGCATATTACCAAACCAATTGAATATATGCCGGGTGTTCTTACTTTTTTATTTATTTTTTTTTTGCTGCCAAAAACTTAAAAGTTGAAGCTGCTCTACATGGGAAGACGCATTATCATAATTTATACCTCAGGAATTTTACTGAGCAATATTTTTGGTGTATCATTTAGCTCAGTGATTCTTAAACTTTTTCCGTGGCGACCCACTTCGCAACCCAATAAATTGTAGCTACGCAACAATTTTTTTTTACTTCAAAATTTTTATATTTACGGTCCATAACCTGTATTAATTTAATAATTATAAGATAAATGCACACTTATACACCGATTTTTCATATTTGACCGTTGCGTCATTAATTGCTGAACAGCAAAATAACAAGTAATTGTATGTTTATCTCTGTCTTACTTATGGTTTCCTACATTCTGTCTTCGATACGTATCGTATATCTAATATACGAACATCAAACTATGACGTAACGGTCAAGTGTGAAAAATTGGTGTTTATGCATGCAAAGATTATATATTTGTATAATTTAACTCAAATATAACAAAAACGAAAATACTATTTATCTTATATATATATATATATGAAATAATTTACAAATAGTTCAGCGACCAACTTTTGGGTCGCGATCCTTAGTTTTAAAACCGAAGATTTAGCTGTAACTGTCTTCTGTCCATCCATCTTTTGCATTCAAAAGAATACTGCATAGATTACTTTGCAAATTTTGTTTTCCACTGCGTACCTGATTTTCTGATTACTATAAAACTATTATTTGTGTAATATTATTGGCTGGTACACGAGCCATGTTTAGAAAACGCTGTTTTGAAAATTCCAAATTTCAATATTTAATTTCACCCGTATGTTTAAATAGAGATTTTTTCAAAATATTATTTTAAAGCAGAACATAGTTCGTATTCAAATAAATATTTTGAAAAAAGAATGTTATTTAAACATAAAGGCTAAAATTAAATATTGAAATTTGGCATTTTCGAAACAGCGTTTTCTAAACAAGGCTTGCGGCATCAGCCATTGAGATTGACTATCGTTGTTGTAAATATTTAAAAATTTTAAACTGGTATGCAGTATAAATTAATTAATCAACCAAACAGGGATTTTTCTTTCTGATATTTCATATAGGAGTTATAATAATTAAAATAAAAAATCTGATGTGGCCAACACATTACCTTCCGTCAATTTTATGAATTTTGTACTAATTCCATACCGAAAGTTCTTGGAAAAGATTCTATATATCCAATAAAATTGTAACAAGAACATATGCTATTTTCTAAACAAAATTATAATTTATTATATTTATGTATATACTACGTAAATTTCACTTGACATCTGCTAATTAGAATTATTTGAATATACATATTAGCAATTTCCAAGCATGACCGGGTGATTTATGAAAGTTAATTTCTTTTTAATTTTTTAACTTTATAGCTATTGACTATGAATCCGTATAGACAACAAAATATTCTTTCATATTTATAATAACATTAAATGCGTTTTTTCAAGAAAAACTGTTAAGAACTTCAAATAAGAAGGGAACTTCCGGTTTACCAATTATACCCTCACATACAGACACTATCGTAAAACTAGTAAATCGTGTTCTTAGGACCCTAAAACGTGCTTGTTTATTAAAAACTCACCACCTAATTTTTTGATCAAAGACATACCTTCCTTATCTGACGGTGACGGAAGGTAAAAAGTATGTAATGTTAAAGCAATTGAAGTTGGTACCCCACTCTTCAGTGTGTAATGGTGCGCGTGCCGCTTGATAAAAACAGTGAGAAACACTAGACTTCAGCCGCAACTATAGCACAGTTCCGGCAATTATGTCTGCCAGTGTGCCTACTTGTTGAAAATATTGTATCCGATCGGACGTGAAAAATATCTCACATCAAAGTGATATCGCTGTCGCTGTTTCCACATCCCTTCGTCTTTTCTCCTTCTTATCTCGTCTTCTCTTTGCCAGTGTTGCCAACTTTATTCCGAGTCCCCAGGCGAGAAATGATGTGCAGTTTCAAATCGGTCTGTTGTGCTTTTTGTGGTTTATTGGTTTAGCAATTTCTTTCTGTCTTTTTTACGCTGGAATTTAAATTGAAAGTTTGAATCAACTCGTAGGTTGAGTGAACTTGATTGTGTTTATTTATTCAGTGTATTAATCGCTCGATAGATGGCAATGCCGTACATATTTGACAGTACTATAAGAAAATTTACATGATCCTACCTTTACAGAAGACTTGGCGGGACTCCTTCAGATAATATCAATCTGTAAAAGAAAAATCATATATAGAAGTAATTTTAAAGATTAATATTTATTTTTAATTGTTGCAATGAACGATATGCCTCTTTGTTATAATTACAATATTTGTAGTTCTATTCCTGTATCCGACAGAGTCAATTTTTGTGACTATGGGCCGGTTTTTCAATCGCTTGTTAAAGATTAAATTTATCCATCAGATAAACTCCATGGTAATGAAAATGCGTTTTTCAATACGAATTTATCTATTCGGTAAGTAACAGTCGTATTTGGTTGTCAACTTTAAGGTTGGCAATAATTATAATCTGATATTTGCTATGTTCGTAATGAATCACTTGTCATTTTGAACATATTTTCAAACATTTCGTTTCGAATGTGATTGACAGTTGCAGTTGTTGACAGTACTGAATCTGTGACATTCAAGCAAATTTAAAGTTTGCTTTAGTTTGTAGCAAAATGTGGTAAGAAAACGTGAACTGAAGAATGGAAAAAACTATTTTATTACTGACTGTCATATCATTATGGGTTCTATTTTATTACATATACAGGGAATTTATTTTAACATGCAACATATGGCGAATCACTTCCATGGTTGCTTACTATTGTCAAAAAATGACAGCAATGTAATATTTGTCCATTTTAAAATGCAACATACAAAATTTGTAGTTTTGTATTATCAAAACTAATTTCCTATAAATTAGCCTACATACGATTAACAAATAATCAAAACTTGAATGTTGTACATCTTAAAAAAACTTCAGCTTACAAAAATTCATTACTTTCATGTAATAAATGTTAAAAAATACCCCCAATCACTCTGAGGCAATATTCTAGTCGGTCGTAATAAGAATTGACACCATTTGTGATGTGTTTTGGAGATATCTCCTGTGCTGCAATACTATTTATAATGTTGCATTTTAAAATGGACAAATTTTACATTGCTGTCATTTTTTGACAATAGTGAGTAACCATGGAAGTGATGAACTATAATGTTGCATTTTAAAATAAATTCTCTGTATGCATCTTTCGGGCTTCAAGCTTCAAGTAGCTGTAAATTTGTACTGGGATTTTGCCTACAAATGTACACATATGTTCTGTTTCTTAAAAATATACTGTCTTATTGGTCATTAATTAGAAAAGGTAGCGAATTTCAGTATTTTATAAGAGCAGGTTTGGTTGATGTTTTCTTGGAAATTCTCAATTTCGAAGTGATCAGTATAACATTGCATTATACATTCTATTTTTAACACTACAAAATATATTTATAATTATTAATTTTTTTTATTAACATTAAACAATAACTTTGCTGTATATTGACGCAACATTATTGTTATCAACGTTTTGCTTGTTATTAATTCTTCTCATTCTTGTAATCAAAATAAATTATTATAAAGTTGAAATAATTTTCATTGTATTATGTATTATAATTTAATGGAATTTATACATTTTTAAATAAGCCGTGAAAAGTACTCTGCCACAGTCATTGGTATACAAGACATTTTTAGAACAAATGTTTATACCATTGGTAATATCAGTATTCTCTGAATACATAGCAGTATTTTTTTGCTAAATTTGAATTTTTTAAAATAATTAGGTATCGTTACTAGACGTCTTTCATTTTGTGGTCTTCGATTCACTACCATTATATTAACAAACGAAATCTTTTTCCTTGTCCTTGTCTTTATTATCGAAAAATACATTTGCATAGGTCTATTATATACATATTTCTACAATTTTCTATTGATATTATTTAACTGTCAATGTCACTATATCAGAACAGCTGAATTTATCCTACTGGTAAAATTTTATCGGTAGGTCAAAGCGTCTGTTACGTTATCCTCTTGTTTACCTATGACTTATCCTGTTGGTAACGCTAACATGACATTGAAAAACTGAAACAGGTGTTTATCATGAGGATAAATTTTACAGTGACTTAACAGACACTTGCCAGTACATTGAAAAACCGGCCCGCCCTATATAGGGCCATGTTGCAATAGATCTTAGGTACAAGTCGCAGCGTTTAAAGTCATCATGCTAATAATGAAATGTTATAAGTAATATAATACTTATTTCTGAAAATAGACTGATTTTATTTTTTCTTTTGTTTCAGGTATAAGGATTTTAGTTTTGATCCACCTACTTATCAATAATTTGGTAAGATATGACGCAAACTCTTTTCGTACGCTGATCCTATAGTGCCACTTTATTATATGTTTACACCTCGGCAAACAAACTCAGACTCGGCTATAATATACACATTTTTGCCCTTGGTATATAATAGTATGTTATACACCATGGGAGTGAAATGTATAAGTTTTCTCGATGTTCAATTAGAAGCCGGAGATGTCTAAAAAGACAGAAAAATAGTATTCTCTTTATCTCTTCGCTCACTATGTGGAATTGGAACATCACAAAAATCAAAAGTTTTAAGATTTAAAAGTTTCACTGTTATTTATGAGACTTCAAAGAATTAAGAAATTAGTAATCTTTGAGATACATACATTGATAAAACAGACTTTTATTATAAAAAAGTTAATCTTTCTCAAATTTTATTTCGCGAATTTTAAGTTCTACAACTATTTATTTCTAAAAAAGAGTATTAAGAACATAGTGATGAATCCTCAGAACTCCAAGAAATTGATGATGTAGTAATTAAAATAAAAAACACACATTGTCTCCTCCAGTACTAAAGTCCATTTCAGTTAAGAATGCAGTAACCAAAAGACTGATTTACCCAGTAGAAAACGTAAATTTTAGTTCTAAAATTAAGCCCTAAATTTTAATCTAGTGATATTTAGTTATGAAAGGAGATAAATAGAAAAGGAAAAGTTATTTTAATAAATGAGTTTTAGTATTATAACATAAATCTTAATATTGCATGCAAATCATTTGAAGAAAATTTAGAAAATAATTATTAATAAAGAAAACAAATCTGAAAATAGTAGTTTTATGAATTAGATTATTTTCAAAAACTATTTCGGCAGCCTCTGCTGTAAATCTGGTATTATAGTGCCTAGTTAAACAATTATGTATTTAAAACTAAAGAAAAAAACCCTTAACCTTAACAATAAATTTCGTTTTCGAGATGTAAGTTCTCATCATCAGTAGAAACTACAAAGTAAAACAGAGAAGTTAAGATTACTCAGCATGTAAACCCTACCAGAGGTCAAAACAGCTATGTGTAAACCATGCCAGAGGTCAAAACAGCTCTGTGTAAACCATGTCAGAGGTCAAAACAGCTCTGAGTAATCTTAACTTCTCTGTTTTTACTTTGTCGTTTCTACTGATGATGAGAACTTCACAGAAAAAACAAATCTTCTAAATTGTAGTTAAATTAACTAAATAAATCTGTGATTTTCAGCCTTCTAATATGTTTTCATTAAATTATCTAAGTTCATTTTGTTAAATTTTCTAAATTTGTAATAACAAATTATAGTAAAATTAAATACAAAATTAGATCAAATAACTACTTTAAGTATTGAACTAAACAGAAATAAAGAAATTAACTAAATATATAAATAAATTTTCTATTTACTTACCTAATTCATTAGATAAATCACCGAAAATTGAAAGACAAAAATAATGAAGCCAAAATATAGTAAAATTATTATTTAATTTTAAGTAATTAAAATAACTATTTACATATTTAAATTAACGATTTTTTACAAAATATTTATTATCTTTCGGGTTAGTTAAAATGCTAAATTAAGATTTGTAAATTATATTAAATTATTAGACATATTGCCTAATAAAATAATATCTAATTATAATTAGACAAAATTTCAAATCTTTTTTTTCTGTGTAGTATACGTATATAGTTTCTAAATTTATTTTTAAGGTTAAGGGGTTTTTTTCTTTAGTAATAACTTTACCTTAATATTCCATTTTAGTTATATAATATGTATTTAAAGCAGAACACAGATTGTATTCAAACAAATATCTGGTATTATAGTGCCTAGTTAAACAATTATGTATTTAAAGCAGAACATAGATTGCATTCAAACAAATATTTTAAAAGAAATTATTTTTTAAACATAGGGGTGAAATTAAATATTAAAATTTTTGTAATTAATACTGGAATTATAACTGATGTCTGGGCTGGAAGGATATATTTTTGATGCCAATTTAAAATTGATTGTAATTTAACGGATAGAATTTAAAATACTCGTATATAAAATATTCAATTTAATAAATAGTACACAGTTCCAAATTTCTTTTTGTGTGTTTATAATTTTTACTAATTCTTCCTAATTATAACTTATATGACTCATATGAGTAATGACGGGATCAGGCCATTTTGCAATTGGCCAATTAAAAATCGAGTTAAATAAGTAGAAAATTCCTATTCTGAGTTAATCACGAGAATTTAAGCGTGAATAATTACCTCGGTGCTCCTTTGTTCCGGTCAGCCGGAGTGTTCTATATGACATTGCATACACACACGGACACACATGCGCATAGAAAGGAAGTGAGAGCCGGTTAATTGTGCACTTATCCGCTTTTGTTTGTGGTCTTCGCTGAGATTTTCATAAAGCGATTTTCGGTTGGTTTATTCACTACAAAATGTTCAAATAAAATAAGTAATTATTTTATTGCACAGTTAATAATGAGTGTTTAACCCTCGAGCGGGATCAACAAAAGTGTCATAAAATTGTTATTGAGTGAAGGGATGCTTTGTTACCATTGTTTTTAGTTTCATTACAATTGCAGTAATACAAACGACAATTTATTCGTTGGAGTTGGAGGCAGACAGATATTATTTTAGATTTATACTCGTTTGAATATTTTTATTTCTATCTAATTTTTTATTTTGTTCATCTTTATAATACTTTGTTTGCAAATGACACACAATTAGCAATATTTTATGTCAAAATTGCGAAGTGCAATCAGAAGACGAATAAAATCGAACATTCATATGTGTGTTTACTTTTTATTATTTTTAGTTCTGCACGCTATTTTTTCAAAGAAAAAACATTGAATATGATTTAATAATGTGCACTACTTTAACTTCCAATGAGTAAATAAATATTATCTTGTTATAAATAGTCATAAAATTCCTTTCTTCTGTCTGGCGCACTCTGTGCGCTGCGCGCCCGGTCATGTTATGAATATTGGCGCGCCCGCTCGAGGGTTAATTATGGGAACGCTGTATTTCAATATATTTTGAACGTCATTTAAATAAAATTTTATATTTATCGGGAGCGTGGGTGATTTATTTATTAAATATCAATGAATTAAGAATCAAGAACTTTAGTGGAACGCCGTTTAGTTTATAGAAAAGATATTCACCCTTATTCTGTAATCAAGAAATAAAAGTAGTGATATAACAAAGTAACAAGTATAGTTTTTTTTTCTTGATTAAAAATGTATCACAAAGTTACTGCTGAATTCATTCAGAGTTTGCTTATTCTGTAACTCAATCGATCTTATTATCGATCAATAATAAATTGTAGCCAATAATTATAGTACACACTGAATGAAAAATGAAACTGACAGATCTTATATTTGTTTCTACTTGTCAAAAATTATTATCGATCGATAACTATTAATGATTAAGTTACAGAATAAATAAATAAAAATAAATATATCATCATGGCATATTACCCATTTCTGGGTGTGCCAGTATCTACAATATATGTAGACATCGGTAATGATGACGATATATTTTACCGTGTGGGCGCTTACCAGGCGTCACCTCACGGGCACTCATAGCTGGTATGGAGAGTGCACCACAGGGGTCACTTTTGTGCCATTTAAATTTGGAAATATTTGGCGTCTGTCGGGATCGAACCCGGTTCCTCCAGGTTCGCGACCAGACACTCAGACACGCGGCCACGGGACCCCAGTTACAGAACAAGGGTGATTAAGTATAGTAACGTTTTTATTATATCTCGTAGCCGCGTGCCTGGGTGTCTCTTCGAGATTCTGGAGAACCGGGTTCGATCCCGACCGACGCCACAAGAAATATTTCGAATTTTAAATATTGTACAAATCTTATGCGTGAACTTGGTTACCGGAATCGTTCCATGGCAGCACTAGTAAGCACGCGTCGCCAAGCATTCATCCGGGAACCAAACGTTTCCGCACTTGGTATGTAAAGAACTATAGAAAATAGATTTTTGTGGAAAAGGACCTTCCTGTATCTAAGCTCAGTTGGAATACCATCATATTAGACATAGAAAAGTCCTGTAGTCATTACCCAGTCCATGATTTTTTTTTACTTATTAATTTAAAAAATTTGATGTGGCCAACATAATCCTCCCGCAATTTAAATTTTATTAATTTAGATATGTAACTACATATTTACTAATCCTGCAAACTATACCTATATTAAGTTCTTTTGCACATAACTATTGATTTATTTAATATTTTCTCTTTAAAATGTCACCATTATTAATTTGAAATGATTAGTTTTTTGAGAGTGACATTTGTATGTCAGTTACATATATTTGAAATATGAACTGTGTAACAAACGAATTGTGTTTATCTTTGATACATAGGCTCCTGGACTTATAAATTAGATTATTTTATAAATTTATATATAAAATATATAGAAAATGAATGAATTCATATCTGTAGAAAATTTATAATATTATAACTTAAATGGGGGATTCCACCATTTTTTTTTATAATTTCATCTGAAAATATTAGGAAAACTAAGACTATTGATGAAAATCCGGTGAAAAAATTCCTATTATAAGCGAGTTATGGTCTCCCGAATTTTGAAAAGATTGACGTGACGTCACGCTTATGTGTTTTTATATCAAACTGTTTTCATTATGGACCTAAATGTTCTTGAAATATATGCTATTTTAAGTTATATTTACATAAAATAAATGAATATTATAACACTGTATAAGTCTACATACTTTATAATTACAGGTGTATTTAAATTATTAAGTAAAATAAAAACTGTTTGAAAACTGCCGTACAGGAATGTTAGCCCCTCCTTTCGAATTTGAATTTCTTAACTTCCATTGGTAGTAACCCCCACCTCCTAACACGCTCTTTGTTATGTATGTATAGGCGGTCTTTCGGTCGCCAATCAAAATATTATATATAGATTTCATATACGTGTCGAAGCGCTATAACAAAAAACCCCTTATTTCCGAAATATCTCAATTATACCATTTCATTTTTTTTAATTAATATTCATTATTCAGCATATATATTCGTATTTTTTTACTATTTTCCTTTAATTCGATTGAGCTGGAATCCCCCATTGCAAAAAAATATTATTTAAAAGCATTTTGAATTTCAAGTAAAGCGCCATTTCCGTTTATCCGTTTTGTCCCAATATCTAATAGTTTCTTTCCATATTAGAAAAGGGGCGAAATACGAGGTTTCAATTTTTTTCGATTGATAGTATTAGAGTTAGAGCCTTAAGAGGACCCTAACACACACACACACACACACACACACACACACACACACACAACACAAACATGCACACACACACGCACACACATAAACACATACTCACGGACATCATGAAAATGTTGAAATCGGATCCTAGGTACCTTAAAACGTGGTTATTTACCACAATCTTGATATGCGATTTTTAGTACGATTCATATACCTCTCTTACCAAGGGTAGCAGGAGGTAAAAAGTTTAACTACGTTTTATCATATGATGGATACAACGCAAGCTTCAAGTTTATTCTCATATGAAATTTTCCGAATTAATTTACTGGATTACATTAAATTTTTTCTACCGAGCTTTGTGGCTGGAGTTAAAGTTAGTGGTATAACTTTGTACTGTAATAAAACGTAGTGGTAGGAAAGTGGCTTATAAGAGTGGCTAGGGCATTGTTATGCCCGCGCATACGAGTGTTCGTTTATGGAAGCGAAAGTTTATTAAAATTCCATCAGATATAAACCGAAGACAAGGCAAGCTGAGCTGTTTTGCTAAAGATAATAAATAAAACGATACTTTCCTTTTAATACCAAGCATATTTTCATCTCTAGTTTTTTAATAAAAAGTTCAAATATGTTCACTTGAAAATTAAACATACGGGGCTGTAGATAAAAGCAGAGATCGCGTTATTGAATTATTTTCCTCGTGGACTCTTTCAACCAAAATTGCGCAATAACGTAAGGAAACATTCAAAATGAGGTTAAACGCGGATTGAATGCCACGTAATCCGCACGGAAATCTATTTCTCATTCCGCTATTTCGTTCTACGATTCTATAAAACTACAATTATTGTTTATAGTTTAGCTACATTTGTTCGATCGAATAATACATTTTGGAATGTTTCAATAATGTATATTTGAATGTAACAATTCGAACTGACAAACTTAACTATCAGGTATTAATTATAGCTTATAGTTTTTCATTGCGACATTTTTCGTTTTCATTTACAGTTTGCTGATCTAAAATAACAAGGTTGTACTTGCAAGAAAGTAAATTGGCGAGGATGCTGATTTTAACTCGCTATTATTAAACACATTCTTGTTTTCAAATAACATTTTTAACTCTAAAAATGGATTTAATTTTATTATAAGAATATAGAAAAAAATTACAATGGTATTTTCCTACATCTATCATGGGATCAAAGTATTAGGTATCTGCGTTTATTTAAACAAAACACACAGTACGATATACCGTGTGTATTTTTTAACATGAAACATTGGGCTTGTCATACCCATGGTTCCGACTTGACATTTGATTGATAGCAATGTATTCGCCTGCCCCATTTAAAATGAAACATAGGGAACGAATTTGACATTTGACAAGACGTCAATAGAGGTTAATTTTGATTATATAATTATACATACCTGCTTTCTAAATTAAATTTAGTTGTACAAAAAATATTGTGTGCACCTTGTGCCCGAGTGATTTTCTAACTCGGCTAAATTTCTTACATTATTAAATGTAATACTTCTGTCAAATTCATTTCCCATGTTTCATTTTAAATGAGACAGGTAAATACATTGCTGTCAATCAAATGTCAAGTCGTAACTTATAGGAAAATTCTATGATTATTAGTCATATTGACAAGATATTATTAGAGGTTAATTTTGTTTAAATAATTATGCCTGTTTTCTAAAAATTAAATTTAGATGAAAAAATATTGTGTGCACCTTGTACCCGAAATATATTTAGTGCTCACGAGTGGTTTTCTGACTCGGCTAAATCTTTTATAAAATTTAAATATAATACTTCTGTCAGATTCGTTCCCTATGTTTCATTTTAAATAGGACAGGCAAATACATTGCCGTCAATCAAATGTCGAGTCGTAACGATGGATATGACAAACCCAATGTTTCACGTTAAAAAATACTCACGGTATTTTGCATCTGTAACAAAGCTAATACAGCACTCAAAATAGTTCGTTAATAGCTCATTCGAGTGATATAGTAGACTAGTATAATTTATTTTTATAAGTTTGGTGACAAAAATTTCAAAAATAACAAATGCTAAATCTCGTTAAATATACGAATACGAACGATTGTTAAGAATTTTATTTTTATATAATTTTGAATTTTAAACTATGTGTATAAGAAGAATAAAAAAAAAAATAGTATAAAGAACTCATTTCATAATTGTCGATTATTTTCTTCGAAGGGTTGAACCACGACGCGAAAAAAAATTTTTCATTGCAAAAAATCTAATTTAATTTTAATATTGTTTTATAGTATATTTGGTCTTATTATAGCCTCATTGGCTCGTAGTATGATCACGGTTTTAACTAAAACGCTGTTTTAAGAAATGTCAAATTTAATTATTTAATAACGATAATAAATCTATAATATCAAATTTATCAAAATATGATTTTAAAGCAGAACATAGTTTGTATTCAAACAAATATTTAAAAAAAAATCGTTCTTTACACGTACGGGTGAAATTAAATTTTTAAATTTGAATTTGACATTTCTAAAAACAGTGTTTTACTTTAAACCGTGATCATACTACGAGCCATTGTGTTTAAAGCTAATTTCTGAATATCTTCTTAGCTTCTTTGGCTAAGGAAATACTTCCTTAAAGTACTTCTGTCTTTACTATGCTACAGACTGAACTTTGTCAGTACACATTTGATTAAATTTTTGGCAGATAGAACTTTGTATCAGCACTATCTTGAAAAAGGACTGCAATATCAATATCTAAAAACTAATATCAGAAAGAGATATAATATATAGATAGAATCTGGTCATACAAAAAACTTATTTTACCAAAAATTTGCAGTTACAACTTACAACCTTGGTATTCTAGACCCGCGAGTTAAGTTAAATTCCTATACAGGAAACAGTACTCAACAGAGTATATCATGTACAGGAAATAAATCGAAAAGTGAGACATAGGTGTTTAACATAGGAATTCAGTTTTTCTCTGCGCCAACGTTACCTAATTATTTTATGCAAAAAACTACAAATAAAAGTTATAGATATTTAAATTTTACATCTAAATCATATGAGAAACAATTATTCTAGTTCTATGAAGTTGCAGTTTTTATGAGTTTTTAGTCTAGGTATCCATGAATTTATGACAAAAATAAACAAATGCATTGATTTTAACTGCCAATTAGAAATTAGAACTAAAACATTTTACATTTTTGTGTTAATTTTCTGCTCTAATCTAAATTTAATTCTAAAAGACAGTTAAAAATAACGCCTTTGTTTATTTTTTGTCATAAATCCATGGCTGCCTAGACTAAAAGCTCATAAAAGCTATAACTTTATAATTAAGTTTTACGTTTATATGAAGAGCTAGAAGAATAATTCCACATGATTTAAATGCAAAATTTATATATCTAAAACTGTTATTTGAAGTATTTTTCCATAAAATAATTAGGTAACGTCTTTTTTCGATTTACGCCCCGTACTATTTTCTGCCCAGTGTTATTCTACGGCCGTGTCCAGTAGTCCATTGGCCTCACATGTCAAAAATCAATTTTCGCTTGCAATAACCTCCTTGTGTATGTAATCACATGAATTGGTCCTGATAGCAGTCAGAACGTAGCGAGTAACGTAAGTATGCTCGTCACGAATATAAGAGCAGACGTGGCAAGTAAATATATATTTCCTACACCTAAATTAACTCCGTACCATATTTAAACCGCAAGTTTCACGCGAATCGAATGAATTGATTTTTTATTGCACCCTGCAATGTTGTATTTTTTAAAAATAATTTTGAATTCATTGTCTTATAATAAAATTAATAATTACCCCTAACTATATACATGCTAGTATTTAGAATTAGTATATTGTATAACTAGTGCTGGAAGTTGGAAATACCCTTTCAGCACGTGTTGTACACGATACTTTTCCGACGACCACAAAAAAACAACATAAAATTTACATAAAAATATTAAAACAGATTATGTTAAGTGGTTTAATCATACGAGTGTGAAATACCCTTTCAGCACGTGTTGTACACGATACTTTTCCGACGATCACAAAAAAAATCTGTTGTGGCCAGCACAAAACCTTCCGTCAATTCGATGTATTTTGAACATAACCCATACCAAAAGTTCCTTGAAAAATATTCTGTATATCCTGTAAAATTGTAACACGGAACACACTATTTTTTACAGATTCAATACCGAAAGTTCCTTTTTCTATTTTATTAGGGGTCGCTGTTTCTTACTTTTCTCTTTTACTCATTCCTGTCCATCTTCTTCACAAAATTCTTCCTCTCTCAAATCTTCTGCTACACAGTCCTTCCATCTTTTCTTTGGACTTTCTCGTATTTCCGGTATTGAAAATTCCAATCTTGAGGCGGGACTGCAACTGCAAGTCACTTGCGAGGGACACTCTATCACATTGACATATAACTTTCTGACCCTATACTTTCAACTTTGGCCTCGCATTTGACACTGACATGTCAATTAAAATTTTTTGAATATATCTGCTGTTTCCATAATTTTAACAAAGCTGACTGATTTTTGAAAGTGAATCTCTCTTAATGTCTCTATAACTCTATATCTATTGAATATGAAGAAAAATGTATAATCAAAACGTATAGAGAATAAGATATTCTTTCATATTAATAATCACAAAATGTCTAAAAATGATATTTAACTGCGTTTTTTTAAGGAAAACTGTTAAAAACTTCAAATAAGGGTACTTCCGGTGGATCAATTATAACCAAAATCTAATCAGCTCTTCATATGGATGTAAAGAAGAGGAATACGAAAGAATTATAATTTTTAGAATTGTAGTATTGGACTTATTGTCGGAGAAAAATGTGTCACACACGGACACACATACACACACACGGACACACATAGACACACACACACACACACACACACACACACAGACACACACACACACACATACATACATACAGACATCATCTTAAAAATGGTATATTCGTATTGTAGGGACCCTAATACGTGCTTATTCATTAAAAACTCACCAACGAATTTTTTGATCAAAGACAATACCTTCCTTACCTAAAGGTGACGGAAGGTAAAAAAAATTATATAAAAATATTAAAACAGATTGTTATCATCATTGCTATCAGAATTCACCAAAAATTATTTTAAAATCAGGATCCAACCTTTTTAATTCGTGTAAATTCAGCAATTTAACTGCAATTGTCAAATTTTTAAATACAAATTTTTCGCTAAGTGATCGCAGCGTGTGATAAAATCATATCACACAGTTGCGGACGCATCTGATTGGCTAACGAGCTTTCATATCACACAGCGTTGCTAGTGATGTGCAATGACCAACTTTCAGTAATGGTTTAGCGTGTGAATTTATGTACTTTTTGTAGTGATCGTCGGAAAACAATGTTCTCATCTCTATTAGTAAATTTTGCGCAATACCGTATTAAGAGGATTGGATTATTCAACATGTCAACCATGCAAGAGGTCCTATCTGCCGTTTTTTTAGAGAGTGGTCAAAATTATAATGACTGAATATACAAAGTGTGGCCAATAGAACTAGCGCCGCTAGATTCTGCCAAATGATGCCGCGTGATATTTGAATTCATATGTAAAAACTAACCAAAATTAATAAAAGAGCATATAAATCGGAAACGTAATAATAATTACAAATAAATTACATATAAATATATTTACATACAAATAATAAATTATATGCTCCATCCCAACCCCCAAAATATGTAATTTATAAATTAGCCCACGCTTTAAAGTTTAAACTATACTTTTGATTCTTTAAATTCACAAACAGTATCTTGAAATGGTACTTTTCTATACTTATGCATGTAAACAATGTTCCACCACATTCTATCAATTTCACGTCGACTAATCAGAATCGATCTCCCTTTTGGCCATACTATGTATATTCAGTCACCATAGTCAAGATTATTCAACATGTAAAATATGCCAGATAATTTAACAACTCATTCTCGGTGTCTATGAGTGAAATTACCAATAGTTTAAGCAAAATTCGAAGAAAAGGAAAATATCAAAGAGTTTGAAGATTTAGTTCTAACAAAATGAGAGATAAATGTTTTAGTGATTAAAAGTGAAATATTACTTTAATCAATTGTTTTCACCTTCCGTCACCTTTAGGTAAGGAAGGTATTGTCTTTGGTCATAAGCACGTTTTAGGGTCCCTACAATACAAATTTACTATTTTTAAGATGATGTCTGTCTGTATGTATGTATGTATGTATGTATGTATGTATGTATGTATGTATGTGTGTGTGTGTGTGTGTGTGTGTGTGTGTGTGTGTGTGTGTGTGTGTGTGTGTGTGTGTGTGTGTGTATGTATGTGTGTCCGTGTGTGTCCGTGTGTGTGTGTGTGTGTGTGTGTGTGTGTGTGTGTGTGTGTGTGTATGTGTGTGTATGTGTCCGTGTGTGACAATTTTTTCTCCGACGATAACTCCAATACTACAATTCTAAAAATTATAATTCTTTCGTATTCCTCTTCTGTACATCCATATGAAGAGTTGATTAGATTTTGGTTATAATCGATCCACCGGAAGTACCCTTTTTTTGAAGTTTTTAACAGTTTTTCTTAAAAAAACTCAGTTAAATATTATTTTTTGACATTTTGTTATTATATATACTAAAGAAAATACTCGTCTCTACATGGTTTAATTATACATTTTCCTTCATATTCAATAGATGTAAATTTAAAGCATTATAAAAAAATTAATTTTCAAAAATTAGTCAGCTTTGCAATTTATCATGGAAACAGCTGACATAATTATTCAAAAAAAATTAATTGACAGATGTCAGTTGCAAGTGCAAAACCAAATATGGAAAGTATAGGATCTAAAATTGGTATGTCATATTGTTACTCGCAAGTGACATGCAGAGAAACGCCAAAGAGAAGATGGAAGGACATTGCTTAGTGTAGTTTATGTTATAATTTTATTGGATTTAAAGAACCTTTTCAAATGAACTTTTAGTGTTCGATTTTACATGATATTATATAGAATCTGTTCCAAGGACCTTTTGGTATGGTATTTGTACAAAATACATCGAATTGACGGAAGGTCTTGTTTTGGCCACAACGGATTTTTTTTTCATGATTTTAAATTATCCTGGTATTGAAATGAAACTACTTTAAGAAGTTAGTGAAAAATACAGGGTGTTAAAAAATAAGTATCCCAAATTATGAGGGCATATAGTACTGACCAAAATGAGTAAAAAAAACTTAATCAACATGGGTCCTATCCCTATCTTCAATAGTTTCCGAGATATAAGGCAGTGAAAAATGAGTTTCTTCGGAGTATATCTCTGCTATCTCGAAAACTGTAAGAGTTAAGACTTTGATTAAATGAGACTTTTTGTTCACCTTTCAAAGGTCATCTTAGATAGACAAAATTTTGTTCAGTCACTATCTTTGTCTGTTTTTCTTCGATTCTAATACAAAATGGCCTTTTTCTCAAAAACAGTTGAAGATCGGACCCATGTTGATTAAACTTTTTTTGCTCATTTTGGTCAGTATTATATGCCCTCATAATTGTGACACTTGTTTTTTAACACCCTGCATATTATATTCCGTCAATTATATTTTCATTTTCAAGAATTTAATTAGAGTAGAGAAATACGCACACTGAATTCCTACATTAGCGTTTTTAGACCCAGTAAAATATAATGTACCCAATATTTATGTTACCATATTAACGTAAATACACTTGTGTAATGCTGGTCACGTTTTGAAAATAATATTAATATTTGTGTATTCAATTAAAATAAACAAATTATTGTGAATATTGCGAGTTTTGTTAATTCGGTCCTTTATTCTAAAATAATAATAAATTTAATAATAAAAAAGAATGATTTTAATGGGCACGGGAGATATCAGCCATCACATTAACTTTTAGCTTGCTTACCTGTTCCAGTAAAATGGTATTTTCCGGACATGATACGTTATACATTATTACTTTATGAATAAAATTAATTCAAAATAGAAGTAACACAATAATAAATGTAAATAGGAATATTATTGATAATTCATGCATTGTACAAATATTTCAGATTTATGCAAAATTTATTTTTAACAAAATTGACAGTTACATTTTATTATGAATAATTTATAATAATGACAAAATAAAATTGTAATTAACAAATATATTTGAAAATTTGCAATTTTCATTTAAAATTTCCATAACGATATTGGTTTTGATAAAACACAATTTGAATGAAATATTTTTTCCCATTCGGTTTAATTAACTTCCAGAAAGTTAATTATAAAATAACGAAATATGAAACACAACACGCTAGAACATTTAAAAACAATTACAACACAGCACCTGCTGCGATCTTTCATTTCCTCACAATTATACAATGGCGCGAAGTACGAACACAAACAAAAGATGCCATTTATTTAATTTGAAACTACAGCAACGCTGTATGTAGATATTTGTGAGCTGAACTATGCAGCTGACGGGTCGGGAGATAGGGCTTGACACAAGAAAGATCGAACGAATGAGCAATGAGCAGTCTTCTATTAATTAAACAGTCTTTGTAAATGCACTATGCGAGGCTAAATTGAAACTCGAGGCTAATATTGTAAGTAATTAGAATAATGACTTTATAAAGTTCCTGGAGTAAAACGAATAAGACGATACTCTCGTAAATCTAATTTTAACATCTTCGGGTTTATGCAAAAAATATACCCGGCTTAAAAATTTACTAAGATGACATTATTAAGAGTAATTAGTTTAAAGTTGGAAATTAAATTAAATGAAATGTAATGAAAAATTGATACTGTAATGAATACGAAGATCGTAGAATGCTCGGTATAGAATGTTTCTGGAATGGTACAGACGATTTGAATATCGACCATAAAAGGATAAAGTATAATTCGACTAGTGTTGCCGCTAGACGAGACGAAACTTGGGATTGGTCTCGGCTCGGTCTCGACTTGGTCTCGAGTCTATGGTCTCGTCTCACTCTCGAACTGGTCTCGACCGTATAAGTCTGGTCTCGGTCTCGAGTCTCGATGATAGTGTCGCCTTTTCAAGTCAAATAATTATAGGTATAGGTAGATTTTTGTTGTATAAATAAATAAATTTTTCTTTCCTTATTTTGTCCGAATCAATGGGTCATATTACATAAATCATTAGACGAGACTCTCGAGAATCTCGACGAGACTCGATACTGGTCTCGTCTCGGTCTCGAGTTTGACCTTGAGATTCAATTGTGGTCTCGTTTCGACTTTTCAAGGCGAGATAAGCCGAGACCGACTAGTCTCGAGTCTCGCGGCAACACTAAATTGGACCATATCAAATATAAACTATAATTGTATGTGCGTTACAATGGAGAGGTAACTTCTGGGGTTTCGATGACGTTTGGATTATAGAGAATTCTAGAGTAGGTATAAATAGAGATTTTTTAAAATTTGGTAGTGAGTCAGTTGAGAACACTAGTATAATCTAAAGAAGTGTGTATCAGGCGTTATAATCTTACAATTACTACATGTTATGCCCTTCATATCCCCCTTCCTAGTGCCACAAATTCTAAAGTTATCTCCATCACCAGCGACGTAGAGTTCAGGCAGCCTAAATCTCACAAGTGCTAAACTGTATATGATTTTTAAGAGGCACATAACGTGCCTTTTCAAATGTCAAGAATAACATTGAAACATATTTTATTCACAATCGGTTAGTTTAGTTTTAAAAAGCAATATTTTTATAGTTTCGATATCAACTACATTAAATTCTTTAAAAAGCATTCATCTGTGTTGTCTAAAAAAATATGCACAATTTATTAACTTTAGTAGAAGATCGGCTAGAATTTCCCTATAATTTGTAAATAACAATTTATTACAAACGACATAACCTATACTATATTCTGACGTATAGTGAGGGACACCAATCTTGACCTGAGGGGTAAGGGAAAAAAAAATTCGTAGGTATCGTGATATTCGATAGATGCCGTCAAATAATAATTCTTGCAGTAAATCTGTGCAGCTAATTCATTTGTGTACGTTTATGATCTGAGTGTAAACAGGACAGGAACTGTTAACGAACAGCAATTGCCCAGATCAACTGCAAATATAAGAAAGGCTGCGTAGCTTTAAAACTTATTTGGCCAACTGTTATATGTTATATTAGGTATGCGAAAAGTAAATTAATTGTATATCATGTGGATATGAACGGAGCGGATATATTAGACAATGATTTGTGCTAACATATTTTTCATTGGTCATCTTTCGTGTCCCGAACTATAGTTAAACTGCGATGGTGCAAACGGCCATTAGTCATTTTGGGCAATCATTCCAATGAACTTCACTTTTATCACGCACACATGACTTGCAGTTTCTGTCGCATTTTTCACACTTTCTCTAGGCACATTCTTTAGCGGTTAAGTGATTAGAGTGAGATTCCGGTTTCGTTTCGTCGGTCGTGTTTCAGTATTTATCTGCGTCGCCGAATGTGTACGTGAGCGATACACACATTCACGCACACATAAATACACTTCCGGTTACGCAACATCCTTAGTTCCGGGAATGGATAAGGTTGAGTAAGGACGTGTTTAAGGTCTAGAGGTTAAATACAGTTAAAGAGAAGTCGGACTCGGAACAGATGGGATAAATTTTCTTTTATCTCTTTTTCGCCGAATATAAGAAAGGTATAGTACGTCCATAGCAAATGAAAGTTGACATTTAAATTATTGTATTGATGTAATTCGTAATTCCTTTCCATAACTTTGCGCTTTGAGAATTTTAGCAAGTACCCTTTTAAATACTAGACAAGGAAATCCTCGAAACACATCAGTTTGCTGAAAATAAAAGGAAGACTACAGTAGGTACCTGCATAATAGCAAAATAAAAAATATTTTAAACATATTTCGTTTATTTTGATAATAAAGCCTATGGCACACTTATCGATGAGCATCAGATAGCATCGATGAGTTCATCGATGAAACAACAGTACGCATCCGTCATCGATAATTTTGTGTTTCATCAATGACAAGTACATAAATTTTTTCTCTGACGAAAAACAGAAAAGTTGGTAATATTACCAGTGAAATGTTCCTACACCGTCGGTTTTTAAATTGATATTTCCCTAGTTTATTGTTGTTTGACACAAGTCAAAGTGACGTGAGGCACAAAAGATACGTGTGAAAGAGATACGTTCGTTTCATTGATGATCTTCGATGAAAATAGCAACGCCGCTATTTTTCGTCGATGACGGGTGCGTTCTGTTGTTTCATCAATGAGCTCATTGATGCTCTCTGATGCTCATCGATAAGTGTGCCATAGGCTTAACAAAATATTTTGACTTTTAAACTATTTAGTTTGACAATTCTATGAAATAATTTAATTTCATCTAACAATAGTTCCGAATAGGGGATTCCAGCTCAATCGAATTAAAGGAAAATAGTAAAAAAATACGAATGTATATGCTGAATAACGAATATTAATAAAAAATCTGATGTGGCCAACACAAAACCTCCCGCTATTAAATTTTTATTAATTTAAATACATACCTACGTATTTAGTAATGCTTCAAACTATATTATTACATATAACTACTGCTTTATTTACGATTTTCTTTATTATTTAATATGTCACTATTATTAATTTGGAGTGATTAGTTTTTTGACAATGAGTTTACCTGCCAGTTACATTCATTTGAAAAATAAACTGTGTAACAAAGGAATTGTGTTTATCTTAGGCTTCGGGATTAAAAAAAGAAAAATATTTTTTAAATTTATCTGTAAAATATATAGAAAAAGTATTAATGTATACCTGTACAAAATTTAATAATCTATAATTTTTCAATGACATTAAATGCGAAAAAATGGCATTTAATGGTATTTTTTGAAGAAAAACCATTATGAGCTTCAAGTAAAGTACCATTTCTGTTTATCCGATTTACACCAAAATCTAATGGCTTCTATTCCTATTAGAATAGGGTAGAAATACAAGGTTTCAGAATTTTCTGAATGATAGTATATGAGTTAGAGTGCAAACAAAATTCGTACACATACACACATACATACATACACACATACACACATACACACACACACACACACACACACACACATATCATCGTGAAAATTTACTAAAATCTCGATATGTGATTTTTAGCACGATCCCTATACCTCCCTTACCAAGGGTAGCGGGAGGTAAAAATGAAATGGTATAATTGAAATATTTCGGAAATAAGGGGTTTTTAGTTATAGCGCTTCGACAGGAATATGAATTCAATATATAATATTTTGATTGGCGACCGAAAGACTGCCTCGTACATGCATAACAAATAGCGTGTTATGAGGTGGGGGTTACTACCAATGGAAGTTAAGAAATTCAAATTCGGAAGGAGGGGCTAACATTCCTGTACCGCAATTTTCAAACAGTTTTTATTTTAACATAAATTTCTTGCATTAAACTTAATAATTTAAATACACTTGTAATTACAAAGTATATAGACTTATACAGTGTTATAATATTAATTTATTTTATGTAAATATAACTTAAAATATCATATATTTCAAGAACATTTAGTTCCATGATGAAAACAGTTTGATATAAAAACACATATGCGTGACGTCACGTCAATCTTTTCAAAATTCGGGAGACCATAACTCGCTTATTAATAGGAATTTTTTCACCGGATTTTCATCAATAGTCGTAGTGTTCCTAATATTTTCAGATGAAATTATATATAAAAAAAAAAAAAATGGTGGAATCCCCCATTCCGACTTAGGGGATTCTTGCACCTTAAGCGAACGAATCATAATCAGCGGTATTAAAATTTTTAAATATGAGTACTTCCCTGATTCGTGTTGCTATGATGCCTCGTACTAGTCCAGTGGTATTGAGTGCAATTCTTGCCTTCTTTACCAGATTAAAAGTCAGTTTCCATTCAAATTCAAATCATAAGACAAAGTTATGAAAAGAAACCACATCTATAAAATATTTTTCGTACGACCACTGTTGTAGTCGTTTTAACGTTGTCATTGACAACGGATTAAAAGTAAAAAACAAATTTACTTTTAACACTAGTGTTAAAAAAGAACTAAATCTAGTTACATTTGGTGTTAAAAATATAACTAAATCTAGTTACATTTAGTGTTCATAAGTAAACGTAGTTTCATTTTATATTTATTTTTGTACTGAAATTATTTATATAGGTATTTTATTAGAAGTACACATTATTTTGAAACGTTTATTGATATAGTATAATTATTAAAATTGTTTATAGTAATTTCTTGCAAGGCGCTTGAAGAATTGGAATTTAAAACAGTATTGTTGGAAGTAGAGGTTAGAATAAACAATTTTCAGCTGTTCTTAGCAAATACAACATGACCTGTCATAAATGTCATTCTATAATTTTTAGTTTTTACTAATACATAACTAGGGTCGTAGGAAAAATAGTGTATGATATTCGTGTTAAAAGTGATTTTATTTCGTTCGTGGGTTTGTTTTACTCGGCTTCGCCTCGTTTCACAAACTTCCCTACTCACTCATAAAATGTCACTTTTAACACTTATATCATAAATAACTATCAACTTTCAATTGCTAGTCCTACTATATAGGAATCGTGCTAAAAATTGTATACCTACTTATCAAAATTTTGGCAAATGATCACGTTAAAGTCCCTAGAATCTGATTCAACCATTTTGATCAAGATGTTCGTAGATGTGTATATTTTTTACTTAATTTTTTTTTTTAAATATGTTTCGCACAGTAATAAAATTATAATGTCGAATATTTTATGGATAATAATTTCTTTGATTTATATTTTCCGTTTTATAGTATTTTTATAAAAATTTTAATACCACACAAATTATTTTTCACATTAGTAATGAAAAACAATGTTTCAGATAATCTGATATAATTTTATAGGTCGTAAATTTTATGTTTCCATTTTAAATTATCGTAAAATTTATATAATTTTATAGTTATTTTACAGCTTTCATATTTTTCAGACCTCTGTCATTTATTAAGATAAAATAATAAAATTAAAAATGCACATAACAAATGTTGGAACATGAATAAAACCACGCTATATTTCAATAATTTTGCACTTCGAAATACATACGAATTTATTTATTTCTTAGTCACATTCATACTGCCAACATTATTTCAAATCGGTAACAATTGTTGACTGCATTTTGAAGTATAGCCTTCAGCTCATTTAGCGATTTTGATGTGCTGTTATACAATGAATTTAAACTTAATGCAAAATTTAATTCTAAAAAATATTTTATTCTTGTATATTTGCCCTAAAAACTTTCAGGAGAGAGGAAAGCCAATATTCGCCCTTATTTGAAATCCCATGTAAACCTCTTATATTCCGGGTTTCGGTGCTTACCCAGTATAATCAAATTTTAGAGCCTTTAGAATACAATTTGTGCAGGTTTCGTTTTAAAAATTTAAAAATAATATAAACTATGTTATATATACATATTAGAAAATTTAACTATCCATTTCTTAATGATGTCGAAGACAAGAATAAAGCATTCTCGCTTGAAATACCTTTAGAAACCAATCAGAATTGTCTGAGATAAAGCAAACGATATTAGGCCGCAGACTCCAGAGGATTTAAGGAACGTGCTTAAAAGCAAAACCAGAAAATTAATTTGTACGAGATAATTAACTAATTACGGCAGTGCGTAGATAATAATTACAATTTATTTCTTTCCAAGGACGATAACGAAACCGAATATTCATCAACAGCAAGGCAAGGCCGTCTGTACGAGTAAGAAAGAGAAAATGAAAAAGATTCAATTAAATTTTGACAGTCTCCAAGAATTTTTCATTATGAGACATTGTCGCAGCTTTTAATTTTAATATAATAAAAATCTATTTAAAGTATGAACAATCTTTTTCCTATTAGCTTTATTCTTTTATGAAAAATTAAATCAGATTAGCTAGTTGAAATTAAAAAGTATGCTAGATTAGTAATTGGAGTATTAACAAAAGATTCTAGTGTTCAGGTAATTTTAAATTTATAAAAAGCTGAATATAATTTGCAGACATTGTAGGGTTACATTCTTACATTGAAGCTCGCTAAAAATCACATCACATAAATTGATCTATTTAAACATTTTAAAAATATATAAATAAGTTTTAATTAACTTGGTTAATAATTGAATATATGAAAGCAGAATAAGCAATTTAATAAGTAATAATTTACGATCCAAGTACGTAAAGCTAGTCTTTACTCACGAACGGGTGAGAACTAAAACCCTCGATACTCTCGTGTTTTAAGACTCGTGAGTGACTTAAGATACTTTACGTAAGTGTATCGTACAATATTTTATCTACCATAGCATTTAAAAACACGATAAACAAAAAATTCTTTTAATTTTGAATTAGGATCGCAATATTAAACGAGAAGTTTGCTGTGATAATAAAGTATTCACCCTGGTTACTTCATACGTTTTGCAAATTTAAACGAGTGTTTCGGAATATGGGATTCAGAAACACTCCTAAAATTTTAAACGGTTCGTTATAATTTTTATCCAGTAAAACCAGTCGACACTGAAAAAAAAAATCGAAATGTAATTTGTCAAGTTCGATTCTATTTGTAAAAAATTGTAACGAGCCTTATTACTAAACAAACGTTTCACAAACTTAATTATAAAAATTAAACGTCGATTTTTCGTATTATCGTAGGTAAATAATTTATAAAATACTGCGTATATTAATAGTTCAGATTTTAATTGCCACCGGCAATAAAACATAAATGGTATAAATTCGATGCAGTAACTATATTTCATACCTACTCACTTTGTATGCATTAGCTTGAAAGAAAATAATTTTTTACCTCTCGCTAAGAGAGGTATTGGATTCATGCTAACATTCGCATATCCAGATTCAGTGAATAAGCACGATTTAAGGTCCCTACAATCCGATTATAACATTTTTAAAATGATGTCTGGGCGCGCCCGTGTATGTGTATGAATGTGTGTGTGTGTGTGTGTGTTTTATGAGAACGTAGAGAAGAATGAAAAATTCACGAAGAACGAAATTTTTCATTCATTTGAAGAAAGTAGAGCAGATAAATAGTTCGTAACATATACAACATATAAGTAAATATACAACATATGTATTGGATTAGATTATATAACCACCCCATATCTTAAAAATATTGAACAAAATTTGTCTAAATATACAAAAAAAAAAATAAGGCTGCGTTTGAAATGTACTCATATTACGGGTTGCATAGCAAATACTCTAATTTTCATCCAGATTAATTTAAAAACTAACAAAATTTATACATGTTTCTTTTGCATAGATGTATATTATATGTTTTATTTGTACCCCAGATCAATATTACTTTTTGAGAAAACATATGCTGCTATGATACATATATTTATTCATTTATTCTTTTCCGTCATCAGTATGTTAAGTATTACATATCGTTAAATTTACTACCTGAAGTTCTGAATCTCTTTGCTTAATCTCACTCTTGTTTCAATTATTGTTCAATCGTACCAGTATTTTTATAAATTTAATGTATCTACAAATGTGTGACTTATATGAACGAATAACAAATCGACCACGCAAAAAAAAAAAAAATTTCATAGAGCGGGCTGCGAAGCTAGGCCCTCTGTTTTAAAATTTCTATAACTAATTATACATTAAGGTACAAACGAAATGGTTTGTGGTACAATCGTTCACTAACAAATCACAAACCTATCATGAAGAAAAAAATCTCAAATTATAATATGGGGGGCTGTCGTGAAGTTGGCCCCTCGTATTAAGAAATCGTTTTAACTAATTAACTATTAAGGTACAAACGAAACGGTTTGTGGTACAATCGTTCACTAATGAATCACAAACGTACTACGGAGAAAAAATTACAAATTATAATATGCGGGGGGCTGTCGTGAACCTAGCCCCCCATATTAAAAATCGATATAATTAATTAACTATTAATGTACAAACGAAATAGTTTGTGGTACAATCGTTCACTAACGAATCACAAACGTACTACGAAGAAAAATATCACAAATTATAATATGCGGGGGGCTGTCGTGAAGATAGCCCCCCATATTAAAAATCGTTATAATTAATTTACTATTAAGGTACAAACGAAATAGTTTGTGGTACAATCATTCACTAACGAATCACAATCGATTAACATTATTTGTTTAATTATTACAAAAGTATGGGGGGGGGGGGGGGGGCAACTTCACGCAGGTCCGGTTTCACACCTCGGCCTCGAATGATAGGACGTACTTACATTCTATCCTTGTAGCTTAAAATTAATCTCCTATTATTTTGAACTTATTTTTTTTGTTTTGCGTTAAGTAATGAAGTATTTATTCTGTAGTTGATGCATTCTTTATTATAATTTTTAGAAATATTTAGGTTTACTTTTCCTCTTTATAAACCAAGATAAATTCCATACAAAGTTTGGTTAAAACAAACTCTGATAAAAAATAGGAGTTCGGCAATATTTATCGGGATCCATTAGGAAAAAGGGCGTTCAGTAGTGCAGACCAGAATCCATCACTTGACCCACGCTATGGCGTATTTATCTCGTTCGAGGGCTAAGCCCTATCCCGCTTACATAACAACACACTCCTGCTTCTGCTCGGCCCTTTGTTTGTTTTCCACCCTTTAGGGGTCGATGTTGTCAACTTTATAATGAAGGGAAAAAATATAAAATTATCTTTGTCCACCTTTTTAAAATGAAATTTTAGAAACATTCTTAACATTCCAGTAGTGGCCTGGAGCCTGTGAGACTCCAGTGATTTTAATTTTTCGTTTATTTCCATAATTAATTCGAATATTTTCGAGTTTGTTTCCTATACCTTCCTAACTTTGTTTGCAGTATAATTTATGTACAAGTAGCAAATGGTTACTCTTGCTTAAGTACAGATAAATAATAAAGGAGTCTGTCAGACTCCGCACCACCAGTCATGTTACAATACTTTTTTAATTTTCTAATCTAAAATATATGATTATATTATTAAATTGATAAATTATAAATAAATGTTTATGTTTTACTGTACATGTACTATTTATTCCATATTATAAAACATGAACAACGAAAAAGAACAAAAGAGACATAAACGAGTATGTTTGTCTAACACAAAGTAGACCCAGGAGATGATCTTTCAGACAGGAAGTAGTTGGGACGTTCAAAATTAAAAATTCAGAAAATTATCCCTGTAAACACAAGAAAATACCATGCCTAGTGACAAAATAAAAACAACAATAGTAATTAAGGTACCAAGGGTTGTTATAAGGACAAATGACCGAAGGCATTATTGTCGTTTAACACCCGTGGTGCCTTCAACGTTTTATGTCTTACTAGAAATTCTTAATAAACATTTTGTCTGACTAGAATTTATCAAACAAAAATAATAAATCACAAAATTTTAATACAACTTACAAAGTAGCCTGTGAATGCGGTATCTAGGTAATATTTTATTTCTGTAAACAAAGCATTTTTTCAAACAAAAAATATATTTCTTGTGGTATTTTTCTGTCAATATGGACGAGCAATGTTATTGCTAAGAATAAGAAGTATGCTGGTTTGTATTTGTGATGAAACAAATATGATTATAAACGACTACAATTCACAATGCTTCTTAATCTTAATTGCACTTTATGTTAGTATCAGTGTTATTAACCTCAGTTTGTTGTCAACATTACCATAGCAACTTAATACGCCCTAAGGCATTATTTACTCAATAACGGACCTAATGTTGAGGTTGTTATAAAAAAATAACATACTAGTAAGACATAATAAATATTATTGCACCTCATAATTTTTTTTTTGTCTAAAACTTCCAAATACAATTTATTAACGTTCTTTAAATAAACATTAAATACAAGTTATGGATTATGAAGTTTATAAGTGTTTATATGAAATCGTCAGTAAAGTGCACGAAAATGTTCAGAAATCGGCACTAAAGCAATCCATTATACGGAGATTTCAAGCAAATGCAGTGTTGCCAACCTTATTGTTCATGTAAGATAATTAGGGTAGGTGTACGATGTATAGTAGTAAATTAGTACGTAAAATAACAAAAAATATGTGCAAGAAGAACGGCCTAAACAATTTCGATGAAGAATATTGAAATAAAACAATTTTGAGTATACTTTACGATAACCTCAATGCTCGGAGGTTGGCAACATTAAGTGTCAGACTGACATAAACATAACCTATAAATCAATATCAACTCTCATCACACTTTGGAGATAACCTATAAAAATAAAATATTCTTTTCATTTTTACAAATTTACGATTTCAAATAAAATTTAATATGAAACTCGGCACTGAAGTTCCATTTTGTCACTCATATGATTTATTCTCCTTAGCCCTGCGGTCTCGACTACTAAATTCCATATTCGTGATAAAAAGTAGAACTTCAGTGCCTTGGCATATAAATAACTATTATCTAAAAAATAAGTTAATTTAATACTTTCTATAATGTAAACAAACAAACATATTACAACTATAATACAGAGTATTAAAAAATAAGTATCCCAAACTATGTGGGCACATAGTTCTGCCCAAAATGAGTAAAAAAAGTTTAATCAACATGGGTCCGATCTTCAACTGTTTTTGAGAAAGAGGCCATTTTGTATTAGAATCGAACAAAAAGTGGTAAAGTTAGTGCTCGAACAAGATTTTGTCTATGCCAGTAAATAGACTATAAAAAAACAATAACATTTTATATGAAACATTTTTTTCACTTTCTAATAGTTACGAAGTTATTTGAAAACTAAATATTGGCCAAGGTCTCCACAACATATGTCTTAGTACAATTATTCGTTTTTTTTGAAAAACAAAAACACATCTAAGATGATCTAAGCTTTTTTTTTACTTATTTTGGTCAGTACTGTAGTGACTGTATATACATAGTGTGGCCAACCGTCGCCATATTTAGGCAAAATGCGCGGGAAATTTGAATTCATATGATGTGATAACTAAACAAAATTCGATAAACAATTAATGAAAGAGCATATTAAATGGAAACAAAATATTTATTTTCATTTTAAATCCTTTTGAAGAACTGTTTTCACAACCAACCGCCACGCAACCAGGCATCTAAAATATATACATTAATATTAGACATTTTTAGTAATTTTGACAGTTAAACTAAAAAAGATGTGATGTTAAAAAATATGTATATATTACTTTGTTATAAATATACAAATATACGTGTAATTTAATTATTTGCACTATCTAAAATATAAATATAATATAATTACCTTCAATTCACGTATAATTTACGTAACAAATCTGAAAATGTTACTTTGTCGGCATAATATCCGCCATATTTAGGCAAATTCGCGCCGACCAATCAAAATCGATCCCCCTATTGGCCACACTATGTATATACAGTTACTATAGTCAGTACTATATGCCCTCATAATAATATTTCGCTTTTGGGCGCCAGCACTGCACGATTAATATGTAGTAAGAATAATGAGTCTTTAAAGTACTTGTTAAATTTATATTGAAGAGTTAAAATGTTATACATTATTTATCTTTTTTCAATAGTTCCTATTGACCGGTGATTCCATTTTATTTGAACCAAGAATCTTATTATTTTTTCGATTTTTTCTTATCCTTATAGAAAGGTAAATAATTCGTGGTTAGGTTTATAAAGAAGAGCAATTACTCGTGTTTGAAAGTGCGGGAAAAATGAAGAAAGTTGTATAGGTTAGTGGCTGAGTCCGTTCCTTTGGGAAATTGACGTTTGCCCTTTGGGGTTCACTCAATCACGTGCTGCCGTTTACCCACTAGTGTACAAAGCAAACCAAACAACAAACGCCCATACCCGACCGCACCAAACCACTTACACGATTGAAACCATACTTCAATACGATATTTATTGCCAATGTAAAACTCATCTACTTTGCAAAATTGCACACACAAAGAGAAACAACGATTATATGATTGAGAATAGTTTTATGGAACTGTATTTTCATGTTTGTTTAGCAGAACAAAAATTGTGATAAAATATTTGTACCATAACATGTTCGCTTAGGAATAGAAATTGAAATAGTGGTCTATTTATTCTAAAATTTGCACTTTGCAAATTTCGTGTTTCTTTAACAAATTTTGTGTCCTCGTAGATCTATAATTTTGCAAAAGTTTTTACCCGAAGTTCGATAACACCCGGATATATACCGTGTCCGTCTATATATTATCCAGCAATTATCTCGCTTATTATCTACAAACAAATTTAAAGAAAATTAATTAAATAAATATTTTATCTATTTCAATCAAGTATTTTATTATTAGCTCTGTGAAGCTTGAAGTGCAGAGCAGAATAGTGCAGTGCAGTGTAGTGTACACTAATTCAGTCTAATTCTTTCGTTTCATAAAACACACTAGTGTATATTTGGGCAAGTTTGCTCAGTTGTGAGTAATCAAGCTAAGCGTAGCCAAAAGTGTAAAAGGTTAGGTTGTTTATAAACACAGTCATATCATAAAGCTGCAAAGAAGTGACTGCAGAAATGTCTGTTTTAAAGAGCATGATGTTTGAACTAATAAACGATTCTGACGAAGATCAATCATCACTTGATTCTTCATCAGATTCAGAGACAGATATATTAATTCATTCTTTATATAACAAAACAGAGAGAATATGCTATATCTGAATCCATTATTTTATTTTCTCAACGTGTAAAATTTTAGGTTAATAAACAGATGTGTAGATAGGATAGAATTAAAATGTCTACCGTCTACCGAACAACATTTAGTTACCCCCACTCCTACTCTGCACTTTCAACACCACCTCGCGAGTCAAGTCAGAAACGTGAGCACTAGTTCTTAAAATTTTTGTCATCGAACAGCCTGCCAGAAGCTGCCCGTTTCTCATAAAACATGTTAGTATAAGAAAGTTAACACTAGGGTGGCCTTGTACATGTCATCGAACAAAGCTATTATATCTGTTATTTGATATTATTAAAATAGTCAAATTCAAAATATAGTATTGCAAAACTTTCTGTATTTAATAAAAGTGTAATGTTTAAATCATTCGCCATTGTATTTTTTAATAATATAAGATGTGAATGTTTTCAAATTGTTGGATAGCATACTTCATGTATTCTTTAGATATGAATAAATATATAGTGTTCCAATTGAAAATTAAAAGTTGATATCATTTACTCTAAAACCGGAAGTAATAATGTTGAACTTCTTCCGCTGTTATATATAGGAGTTTAAATACTATAATTCATGTTTTATAGTTAAAATCGCTAATTGTAATAATAACCGAGAAAATTTCTGGACAATATATAGACTGACATCTTATATATAACTATGTCCCCGGATTGAGTTTACAAGAGAAAAAAAAAAAAATTATTTTTGATTTTACGAAAAAATGCCAAGGGAAGAAAAATTTTTGCTTGAATTAAAACGCATGTTTCAGTTATTAAAACTTTTAATTAATGTAAGGTTCTTTTATTATAACGTTTTTTCGTATTTTGTCCTCCTAATAATACAGTTATTACATTGAATCTAACATGATTTTAGTTAGCTTTGAAATATTGACAAATGATTTTTTAATTCTAATATCAGATAAAAAAATCTGTTGTCGCCAGCACAAGACCTCTCGTCATTTCCATATTAGGCTATATAAGTATTGTATTGCACTTCGCTTTCGAACCGTCGTTTATAACAAAATCTTACAGAACATTACCCAAATATTGTTTTTTACTATATTTAACATGTTTTCTGCACACATATAATTCTAATTATATCTATTTTTCATTGTATGAGGAAGTTTCTAAATGTCAAAGATTGTTCCAATTCATTAACCAGATTGGCGGTATTTCTGATGGATTTATGCATTTTACCACAATTTAACTATAATTTCAAATATTTAATTAATAAAACAATAAGAAAAGTTAAATATACTTCCCAGAAAAAGCTATCAGAATGTCACTAAAACTGTTGATATTTGACAATGACATGTGTCGTGTTATAAACATTGGAATTTGTCAACTGGTTTCCTTAGTGCCTTGGCCTCTGCGATTAGTTTGCTCTATAAATTATAGAGTCTTTATCTCTAAATCTATACAAGATATAATAAAATTTTTAAGTGTATAAGATGGAGAATTTTATGTTCTTCAATATTTAATAAAAAAAACTCCCAAAAAATTATATTTAGAAGATTTTTTCTAAGAAACTACTACTTCCGGTTGTTCAATTGTTACCAAAACCTTTTCAGCTCTTCCCAGGAATGTCAGATTGAGGAAACTGCAGTTAAATATTTTTTAAGTCTTATAGTTTTTGAGGAATCGTGACTACAACATCCAGACATACATACACACACACATACACACATTCACACACACACACACACACACACACACATACATCATTTTAAAAATGTTATAATCGGATTGTAGGGACCTTAAATCGTGCTTATTCAATAAAATCTGGATATGCGAATTTTAGCATGAATTCAATACCTCTCTTAGAGAGAGGTAAAAAGAGTTAATTGAATAAAATACAAGTATTTTGATTTTCGCCGTCATAAAAATCATAAAAATTTTGTGGAAAAAAGTGGATCGCGATATAGCTACAATTTCAGAAAAACATAACATACTGCCTAATAAATTAGCAACAGATTTCTTATTTATGTGCCATATTCGTACAGAATTTACGAAACCCTTAGCGAATCAGACATGTCATGGAAACGTAGCGAAATTAATTTTAATAGAAACCCTTGAAGGGTTAGCGTAGGGTGAACAGTACTTTACGCACACGACCACGGCCACAACCACAATTCGCATGGGTCAAGGAGTACGGTATTTAAATTATTCGACTGTTGTAGGCTCAGTTAAGGCCCTATTGACCTTCTCACCACACTCAGGTGCCCTACTTACAACCCTTCAAACTTCTACGAAAGGGAGAGGATATGCACTCCAATTCCCTTTTCACAAAGACGTATTTATTACGAACTAATTTGTACTTGGCTTTAATCTCTTTGCGTACGAGTATAAAAAGAAGAATCTTGTTATGAATATAAAAAACCTAAAGTTAATTTGTTAATTTTTATACAACAGTAACATCTAAAAACGGGATGGATGATCTACAGCCTTTATTTTTGTCCTTCTTTTATTTTTCTACTACAAATCAGGCTCGGCGGACCTAAGCATATACATAGGTCAAAAATTGACATTTATTTATTATTATTAAACTTGTTCGTCTTTCAAAAATTTGGAACCAGATTAAAGCAAATAGGTCAACATAAGCTGTTGACCGATTAAATAAAACACACGTTGACGTATTAAAGGTAAAGGACACAATTTTCCTTATGTATGTGAAAAATAACTGATTCGGTTACCAAGCATTACATACTGCTGTCTTGTGTTATAAAATATAAAGTACATAAAAAAACACGCAATGCATTATACTGACATTTCTGTGTTATTAAGTTTTTTGTGTGTCCTGTAATGTAAAACATATATTTTTTATACTAGCGTTGTATAACAACTTTTTGATTGTCACTTTCGTTGCTAAATGAAATACTTTTTAAAAATTTTGAAAAATTAAAAGTGTTGATATTTAAGAATAAAAATTATCTGTTTTAAAACGTTATTATCTATTTGTGTATTAAGAGCGCAAAATGCGACACTGTCGATCCAGAGGTTGTTGCCGCGCGACGAAGGAGCGCGGCATTCTCTCGAAATCGACAATGTCCATTTGCGCTCGAAGCACACACAAGATTTTTTCTACAGTCGCCACAATGGGGTCCTCCACCATAACAAAAAATAATAAAATGTACACTTTATACTTACAGTACTGCTCAATAAATAACGATTACATTAGCCATCTATTCCATAAAAAAACAAAATTAGAGCGTGGAAGCAAGGATTTGTGATGATTTGATGAGTTTTTGTAGCAAAATGTGTGGTTAGTTGTCACGCCTGTCACACTGAAAAAATTAACAAATATTTCAAGGAATTTATGTGCATTGACTGACTTCTCGCAATTATTTAAGTAACGAAATAACTAATAACTTTATTGTAATCAAAACCGACATCTGTGTACAATCATTCCTATTACTAAACATAACTGTTCACACAATTTATTTTATATTTAATTTTATTTTATCGTTATTTTCCATTCTTCTTGAGTTTTTATTCAATCTAATCTAAGCATATTATACTTTCGTTTTTGTAAATGAATGCCCTATTTCATTTTCACAGCAGTGTGGCATTTTGTTAGGTTATGTTAAATACCGACAGTGCATATGTCAAATTGACTCTTGTGCGCACAAATTTCACGTCGCGTGCCTAAAACACTATCATTTCGCAACTTATTACATATATAGCTATTTTACTTGTGTGCTTAGGTCCGCCGTGCCTATAAATATGCTAGTCAATCCTTACTTATTCGAAATCGAATTTTTATTACTGATCCTGTATTTCCATTTCTTATCCCAGCGTAAGAAAAATAAAAAGTTGTATATAGTTTGTTTTGATCTACCATGGTATTGGCATCCGTAGGCTCTTTGTCAGGAAACAAGTCAATGGATGACTACACTTAAAAAGTATTAATGTCTACTTGTACTAGTAAGGCTATCATATCGAGAGGATGTATACAATTTTTCGTCATATCATTGATTTTATATACTACGTAAACGTTTACGTAGTATATAAAATCAATGGTCATACTAGAAACAAAAAGTTAAAAGAAATATTTGGGCGAATTACACAAATTGTGATTGAAGAACTTATTAGAGAGGTTGAGAAAGAAAAATGTCATTCAAAGCGTGTGGGTCAAGAAATTCCGATAAAGCTCCACAAACTTAATTGTTTCCCCTTCAGACCATCTTTCATTGTACTCTTTTTTATAAAATCTCTTAATCAAAAACACCGGTAACTATACACACTTCAACTCTGTACAAAACATAAATTTACTGGCACTAGCTTACAAATACACTAGCGAACAAATGTTTACATTGGTATAGTAGACATACAAGCCGGTAGGCTAGTGTCAAATACGCTGGTGGGGGAAGGACAGTGGCTTTACAAGTGCTTGTAAAAGTACTGTTCTATAGGGTTTACACTAGGTTAGTAACTGTCTTTCAATTTACTTGTACAAGCAACTAACCCATTTACTATACCAATGTAAACCCGGCTTAATATAAAGCTGGGTTTACATTGGTATAGTAATTGGGTTAGTTGCTTGTACCAGTAACTTGCAAGACAGTTACTAACCTGGTGTAAACCCTTTAGGACAGTACTTGTACCAGTACTTGCACAAGTAATCAGGACAGGCAAGTGGATAGTCTCCCAGGCTATCTACTTACCACTTGCAAAGCCACTGGCCTTCCCCCACCAGCGTATTTGACACTAGCCTACCAGCTGTATATCTACTATACCAATGTAAACATTTGCTTGATAGTGTATTTGTAATCTAGTGCCAGTAAATTTCTATTTTGTACAGAGTTGAAGTGTGTATAGTTGCCGGAGTTTTTGATAAAGAGATTTTTTTTAAAAAATAGTACAATGACAGATGGTCTGAAGGGGAAACAATTAAGTTTGTGGAACTTTATCGGAATTTCCTGACCCACACTCTTTTTGAATGACATTTTTCTTTTTCAATCTCTCTAATAAGTTCTTCAATTACAATTTGTGTAATTCACACAAATATTTCTTTTAACTTTTTGTTATTAGTACGACGAGAAATTGTATACATCCTCTCGATGTGATAGTCTTACTAGTACAAGTGAACATTAATACTTTTTAAGTGTAGACATCCACTGTCTTGTGTCCGAGACAGTAGGCTAGCCAGGTTAGCTACTAGTACAAGTAACTAAGCTTAGTTACTACACCAATGTAAACCCGCCTTAATGTCAATACTTTAAGTATTAAACGTTACTAACCTAAAAAAAATGTCATAGAGTAAAAAAATTAGACACATAAACTAACGCATGTCAGCGATTAATAATCTCAACAAGCAACGCGTTGAAATGTCTCTAATAACACACTTCTTATTTAAATAACTCGTATGTCAAAAAGAAAACTTAGAACATAATATAATAGAAATACATTCAGTGACCCTTGCTTTCTCCGCATCTATTAATATCAGAATCCATCGTTTCACCCTCTGCGGGCTGTGTGCTGTGTGTGAAGAGGAAACGTTTCTACGTCTCACACTAATTGCCCAACTAAATTATTAAGTTATCCGCAGGCGTCAGCACCTTGGACCCGAATCATTCGTAACTACCCGTACGCTACGCTACGCTATGCTATACTAGGGCAACTTTCCGCCACAACACCCCAAACTCCGGGGATGATAATCGATGATGAATTGGAAGATGAAATTGTAATCCCGTAAAATTTCTTTCACTTTTATTTATCCCGAAACGTATTCAACAGGTTTGCCATTAAAAATGTACAGATTGCTTTGTTGCAAAACTGGTTGTTTCTGAGAATTTTAAAATGGTTTATCGAGCAATATGGTGGTAATTTACCGATTTTCAGTACCTTTTATATTACCGGTTACTTTAAAATTATGTATTACCGCAAAATATTTTAAATTACCAAGAAAATAACCAAGAAACTTTTGTTTAGAAATTACCATGAAGAATTTACAAATATAAATTTTTCTCCGTAATGAGCCTGTTTCACATTTTTCAAAAACTATTTTAAATGAAAGTTTATGGAATGATTTTCTTAGTAATAATTTTTATTTTAATAATTTGTTGTTATTTGTGGAAATAATTAAATAAAAAGATTGGCGTCCTGAAAAACTACCCCCCACTCCTGTGACGTAGAAGCACATACATTACATCATTAATAGCCAATAGGAAAATAGTTTTTCCATCACCTACGTTTATTCATATTATTTATATAAATAAACGTAGGCTAAAGTTTGTCACATGTTAATAACAAAATCTTTTAATTTGACATTTGACGCTGACATTGCTCATTGTAAATGAATAATAAAGTAATAATGACTAATTCAAATTACACTCAAGCTAAATCGGACAATTAACCGAAGGTCGATAGCTGGATGATGGCTGAATTTATATTAGGACGATTGTTTTACTGCTACCGAAATAAGGGGTGTTAAAGAGTTGAGGTAAAATAAAATATAAAAACTGAATTTATTATATAAATTGATATATATTTTACTTTAAAGTTCTGGTCGTGATTCTTATTTGACACTTGTTTGACAACTTTGACAATATACTTGACACATTAGAACCGCTGAAGATGTATGCACTCTGACGTCACATTCTGTTTCTGATCACGTAACTTATTCAAAATTTTATCCAAATTTCAAAAATTAATTGTAAAATATCTATCTAGGATATTTCGTGATATTTTCAAATTTGAGGCTCTTTAAAGAACAATATCTTTTCAAATTTAATACTTAGAAGTCATATAAAAATTCTTGCAACAGCCCTATTACAAAATTAAAAACAATTTTTAATAGTATAAATATTAAAGATCGAGAATTACAATTCTTTTTATTTAGTCTACCTGTCCTGTAATTGGTTTTTCTGTAGAACAGATATATTCAAATAAATAAATAAATAAAATAAACAAAATATGAGAAATAAAAAGCACAATTTTTTATAAATAAAATACTTAGTCTCATGTCTGTTTTACATTTGCCAATTTTTCCGTCAATTTTAAAAACTTGGCCAAGCTTAATAAATTGAACTTAAAATTGTACAATAAATTCATCAATTTCTAGCCATCTATTTACTTTTATCAATTTTTTTGGTAAGGAACATATTGTCTTTGGTCAAAAAATTGGGTGGTGATTTTTTAATGATTAAGAACGTTTTAGGGTCCCTAGAATACGATTTTACTAGTTTTACGATGTTGTCTGTCTGTCTGTCTGTCTGTCTGTCTGTCTGTATGTATGTATGTATGTATGTATGTATGTATGTATGTATGTATGTATGTATGTATGTATGTATGTATGTATGTATGTATGTATGTATGTATGTATGTATGTATGTATGTATGTATGTATGTATGTATGTATGTATGTATGTATGTATGTATGTATGTATGTATGTATGTATGTATGTATGTATGTATGTATGTATGTATGTATGTATGTATGTATCTATGTGTGCGACAATCATTTCTCCGACTCCAACTCCAACACTACATTTCCAAAAATTAAATTCTTTCGTATTCCTCTTTTTTACATTCATATGAGGAGCGGATTAGATTGGTTATAATTGGTCAACCGGAAGTACCCGTATTTGAAGTTTTTAACAGTTTTTTTTGAGAAAACAGTTAAATATCATTACTTCGTAGCAATAGCCATGACGACATTGTAGAAAATAATATTACTATTCTGTTATTTTTTTTGTATAAATAAACTAAGGGCCAGTTTTACAATCTCTGGTTAAAATTTTAACTGACAGTTAAATAAACAATATTGAATCGAATTAATGACAGAAATGATAAATCTGTCATTTGACAGTCCATTTCGTTTCAATTTTGTTTATTTAACTGACAGTTAAAATCTTAACTTTGTAAAACTGGCCCTAAATGAAATAATTAATGATTATTCGCATGAAGAACGTGGAAAGAGGAAAAGAAAACTACTGCTGTGAAGTAACAGAAATTTAGAAATTTCTTTTAAAAATTGTGAAGTAACTAGAAATATAATAAACAAAAACAGTTTTATACGCAACTTTTAATTCTAAACAACTTTACATTCTGTTTTTCCGTAAAATGAATAGAACAGGAAATTAAAAATCCCTTGTTAAATCCCTATGTTCATGTTCACCCTTAACCACCACAACCTGGTATAAAAAACACACAAAAATTTGTAGTGTATTTAGTGGGGTTATATATAGAGTCTGGACTATTAAAATCCAAGTAAAATTGTGTCTGAATTTTGAAACTTTTAGAATTCTTACTTTATTTGCTATGCTACATTGTTAAGAAAACTTATAATATGTAGCTTTACTTGATTTTGTAATATAATGAACGTAAAATCAATTGGAAATAATTTCTTCCACTAACAGTACTGTGCTTAATACATATAGGAATATAATTGCTTGTAAATATAGGTAGTAAGTTCCCAATAATGAATAGACCACTAACTACCTATACCAGTATTTTCTATTTCCGTTCTCTAAACCAGAAGGTTTATAAATGAAACGATTTTTATTTATTTATTTGCAATTTAAGTTACATTAGAACACAAATTTTCTGTTGATTTTCCATTTTTCTTATATTGAACCAACAAAAGATAGCTAAGAATTACCTTATATATGAATAAATTATCATCACGCTAGTTTTTTAGTTTGAATATGACAGCAAATTTGCTCTATTATAGTATTCAAATGAAGTCGCGAAGTCTGTGTACATAAATGCTATTATTTTATGCATTTTGTACGAAGTTGTAATGGTAAATTACAAATACAAGAATATTTTGAATAACTCGTTCCATTAGTCGTTAGGTATCATAGCTTTAATGCTGAAAAGTTCTATGAACAAAATTAATTTGATAATTGAATTATTTAATGTACTATTTCTAGCTAGTTAGAAAGTGAATTAAACAATAACTTATTTCCTAATTGTTGTATAGGTTATAATAAACATGTTATTATTTAAATATAAATAAATGTAATATTTGTGAATGACATTTGATATTTAAATTTCATGTTGATAGTACAGTTACAAACTCAAACTTTATTGGTTGTTTTTATTTGTATTTACTTTAAGTCACTAGTGATTTTAAAATAGTTATTCTCGGCTCTGGTCTTATAAGTGTTCATTTTAGAATTAAACTGAGGCAAAGAAGTAGTTCATTTCAGTATTCTTTTTGTAGGCGTCTGACAAGAGAAAGGAAAACTTTATAGCCCAGAAACTATCATTTACGATTATTTATTTATTTATTTGTTTATTTATTTAAATATAAACCCAACAGGCAAAGCCAAATAATAGGGTTGAAAGTAAAAACTATATAAATTTAATGCAAAGAAATTAGAGTAAAAAAAAAAACATTAGAAATTAAGCAATTATTTTTTTAAAATAACTAGATTTGTGTGGGAAAATATCCACATGTGAGTACCTATGTTCATACAAGAGACACATACGGTAAATAGGAGAGGTCATCAGAACATTAGAACGAGCAAAAGAAGAAGATAGAATGTTATGAATCTAGTTCGAATAGAGGAAACTGGAAATTAAGAAGGGACAGGAATTGAGGGTCATCAACGGTACTATCTATCAACTTAGACAGGTAACTCACAACTCACTACATTATGTTCACGCCGTTCATAAAGACTTTTCACATTAAATATAGACAGAAGTTCTAGATAAGAGATTGTTCTATCAGGGGAGAGATTAAAAACCTTATAATATAAAAATTTCTGAAACTTTTTTTGGACTGCCTCAATAGTGTTATGATGAGCTTCATAGATCGGATGCCACACTATATTACAATATTCTAACATCGACCGCACAATAGAGAAGTAAATAGATATGATGGCATGTATATTGTTAAATGATTTCGTATTCCTAATTACGAAGCCCTGCATTCTGATAGCAGATTTATAGATTGTATTGTAATGACTTACGAAATTTAATTTTTCATCGAAAATCACACCCAAATCTTTAACAGAATTAACTCTAGTGAGAGATGTACCATTAATCGAATAATTGAAAAGTGTGGGTTTTAATTTTCGAGTAAAAGATAAGATACAGCATTTAGCAAGATTAAGTTGGAGATTGTTAACTGTGTACTATGCAGGTATTTTATGAAGGTCATTTTGAAATTTCTGATTATCATAAAAGTTTCTCACATTCGATGACATTGGCGATGTGATTGATGAAGAGGAGGAAAAGTAAAGGGCCTAAAATAGAGCCCTGAGGGACTCCTGAGTCCTGACGATGCATTAAATTATTTTCATAATGAGATTTCATTGAATAAAGTGCCACTTTATAAATAGGAATTAGAAAAAAATATTAATATATCTTCATAAATAAATATCATCACGGTATATTACCCATTTCTGGATGTGCCAATCTGCTTTATCACAGATATCGGTACGGTGCGGGCGTTTACCAGGCGTTACCTTACGGACACTCATTGTTAGCGTGGAGAGTACACCACAGATGTCACTTTTGTACCATTTAAAATTCGATATATTTGACGTCGGTCGGGGTCGAACCCGGTTCCCCAGATTCGCGACCAGACACTCAGGCAAGACTGTGTCCGACTTTGCACTTTTGTCACCATCATATCTAAATCCTAAATTTATATGCCCTAAATAACGTCATTATTTAGAATTTTAGGAATTAGATTTTAGAATTTTGCAGGAGCACAATATGCCATGAAGTTGACGGGCACTAATTAAACAAATCATGTTCGTTGCTATAATTTGTGCAAAATGTCAAATTTACTCTTAAAGAATAGCTTCTTAGCTTCTATTTTATGAAATATAATATTAACAATTATTCTGAAGCATCAAATTAAATCGAACTGTGTACATAATTCATTTTTGTTGTTCTAAAGTGTTGCTATACAAACCGATGGATAGTATTAGTATGCCATTCGGAGTTGTATTTATGTGACGAAGACTTAAATCCTAAATGCCAAAATGCGACATCGGCCACATCTTTTATAGTAACTTCAAACATCTAATAATTATAAAAAAATATTTGTGTTTCCAATAGTGTAAACGAACTATATCATATTAATACATTTAAAAAATACCTTTGTGGACACTTCACTATCCGAAATAACTGCACAATCTGTAAAAAGTAAAATTATTTATATAATAGTTAATATAAAATGTTACATTAAATTTATCTGTGCATAAATTAAATATTACATCGAAACATAAACACGATTCCAATTTAAAATAATATCTGTAGGTAATTACATCAATTACAACTACTGCATAATTTAATTCTTCATCCGACAAAAATATCCATTTAAAAGCTCAGCAAATGCAAGATAAAATCTATGAACAACAAACACGACGCTGTCTGCTAGAACAATGGTATCCGACCGAACGCCAATAGTGAAAAACGCGAGCACTAAACCATAAAATATACAGTGTTTGTGTAATTAACGAACAAACAGAAGCTAATTTCACCGAGCAGCAAATAAACAGCTGATGTTACCGATATTTTGATTAAAAATTTCCATAGCCAACTATCTGCGAGGAGGAAGAGGAGAGGAGTTGCGGATGGAAATTTTAAAATGTTCATCATAGTAGATATTAATGAACGAATGGATGAACAGGAATAGTAGGCTGATGTTCAGATGAGAGGTGCCACCTCATTTTACAAATGAAGAGTTATTATATACTCTTTCATTCAGGGAAATGAAAGATGTCTATTGTTATCAAGAAAAAATAATGGATATTTTTAATTATGATTTTTTACTTCTCGTCTATTGTGAAGAAGGTACAAAATTTTAACTAAAAATGAAACTGTAAATACAACATGCGAAAAATTATTGTGCATCTAACCCTCTCTGTGATAGACTGCGAACTTTCAAATCCACCCTCGTATGTTTCGCTGACAATACAGAGTTGTTAGGTTTCTATTTCATATTTATTATTATACAGGTTTGATTGATAGAATCAATAGAGACGACATATGGAAAACGCTAAGAAAAAGGGGAATATCAAATACGTTAATAACAGGAATTCAGAGCCTATATTCAAAGACTAAGAGCTATGTAAGAGTGAATCAAGAGACCTCCAATACATTTGGAACTACAGCCGGAGTAAGACAAGGATGCATTTTGAGCCTGCTTCTGTTTACGCTAATTCTTGACGAAGGAATAAAAGCGACAAAGAAAGAAGTAAAGAAATACTACATAGGACATTGGAAACTGAGAAGAGTGGAAATAGCAGAACTATGCTATGCAGATGACATGGTCATCATAGTAGAAGACGAAAAAACCTTAACAAGGAATATAGAAATATATGATAAAGCGCTACAAAAATTAAACATGAAAATCAATAAAGAAAAAACGAAAACCATGATACTAGGAAGAAATGAACAACACCACACGAAACAACTAAAAAATGAAAATCTACAGCAAGTCCAAAAATTTAAATACCTGGGGGCAATGATCTCAGAAGATGGAAGATTTGATGAAGAAATAAAAGAAAGAAGAACAACAGGAGGCAAAATATTCAATAGCATCAAATTCAGCTTCTTAGGAAAGAAAGAAATACCGAAAGAGACCAGAGTACAAATATTTAAGAAAGTAGTGACGCCTATACTCATACACGGAGCTGAAACATGGACATGAACGCAAAGACAAAAAGAAAAAATTACGGCTATCGAAATGAGATTCTTGAGAAAAATAGAGGGGAAAACAAGACTGGACAGAATTGAAAACACAACCTACAAACAAAACTTAAAAGTAAAAGCAATAGAAGATAAGATAGCAGAAGGACAGATGAGATGGTATGGTCATGTAGAAAGGATGGGAGAGGGAGAGGAGAGAATAGTTAAAAAAGTGTTTGAAGCAAAAATTGGAAGAAAGAAACCACGAGGACGACCAAGAAGAACGTGGCTGGAAGAAGTAAAGGAGGCAGCGCAAAGAAGAGGTCTAACTTGGGAAGAAACGAAGACAGCAACACAAGATAGAGCAGAGTGAAAAGAAATATGGAGAAGACCAACGAACCAGAACTCAACACCCTCCCCCGCAAGCCGGGGGAACGCCTTACACCCGTGAGGGTAGAAAGGTGCAGGATTAAGTAAGTATTATACAGGGTGTTATGTAAGTAAGCGCACCACGTTAACCAATGGTAGAACTAACCTCATAGATAGTAAATCTGGCAATAATTTTTGTTCTACATGCTTTCTAAGAATGGAACCCCTTAAAACTTAAAACTGACCATTGACGTCAAAGTTCAAAATTTTATAAAAAATGAAAATCAATGTGTTCTCTGAAAAACAAAATGTTGACTGTCAAAATTGACGTAAGACGCTTTTTGCACTAACGTACAGTTTATATTCGGTTTATTGAATTCAAAATTCTATTTACCTTAATGCCAGATTTTCTAACTATGGGGTTGGTTGTTGCACCGGTTAACCATTGTACGCTTACTTACATAACAACCTGTATAAAACCAGGGTCAGCCGAAGAGTTTTTGGCGCCTTAGGCAGATTTCAATCTTGGCGCCCCCATAGAAAAAACAAAACGAAAACTATGCTAATTTTTCTTTTCTTATTCATTTCGAAAATAATATATAAAACTAACTTAAATTTTCTTACTTACCAAGCGTCACCTCACGGGCACTCATTGCTGGCGTGGAGAGTGCACCACAGGGATCACTTTTTTGCCATTTAAAATTCGAACTATTTGACGTTGATCGGAATCGGACCCGGTGCCCCAGGTTCGCGACCAGATACTCAGGCACGCGGGCACTGGACCCCACACAGACGCAGTTTCATATACAAATTTTGTTTCCCAGAATCCCATTGATTTTTGTCTGTAAATGCCTAAGCAATCCTCTGCCCTAAGCCAACCCGTCGTTCTACTAAATGCTTTGTGCATAGAATTAACCTAACCTCCATATCTATGTATATGCGAAAGCTCTAGATGTTATATTGTATCTACGAGGGATGTTCAACTCACAACTGGATTTTTTTACTTTTTAAAACTTTAGTAGCTACAAAGCTATCGGTCTTTTTTCTTAAAAAAATGTCATCGCGTTTTGACTCGAGTTGTATCAGGCAACCATTGATTAACTTGTTTAATAAACGTCTCTCGTAATTAAAATAGTTTATAAATATTTCCCTTTAACTAATGCTGGCTGTTGGGTTCCTAAATTTTGACGCCCTAAGCGACTACCTAGTATGCCTATAGCTTAGGTCCGAGTAGACACGGTATAAAAGTTTTTTTTAGGTATTAAGGCACTGAAATTCTATGGTTTATTTTCCTCGGCCCTGAGGGCCTCGGCAATTGATTCCATATTCGTGATAAAAAGGAACTTCAGTGCCGAGGTGCATATTAAATTTTAATTGAAATGGTAAAATTGTAAAAATGAAAGGAATATTTATTTTATAGGTTGTGTTTAAATATAATCTATCTATTTGACATTCAATCTTGCTAACCTTGGACATTGAAGTTATCGTAAAGAACACTCAAAATGTATTTTTTTCAACATCATTTGTGAAAATGACATTTTACTTACTCAATTTAGTTGTGATAGTAACCACTTCCCTCACAAGTGACGAAAGTAATTACTTTTCCCACTAAGTGACGAAAGTTTTTTATTAGATGTTTCCACATTTATTCGTTGAAATAACAGGTATACGAACTTCAATACATATGAAAAATGTAATTTTTACATGTAACGTTGAAAAAAATAGTATGTAATACACGTGGAAAAGGGTCATTGCAAAACTCGTACGATTAGAATACTCGCTATCGCTCGTGTTCCAAATTTTACGTACAAATTTAGTACTGCAAATAGTGATGCCGCGAGATCTCGCATTTTCGAGATCTCGTCTCGAATTTCTCGAATTTTCGAGACGAGATTAACCTTATTCTCGTTTCGATATTTGGAGACGAGATGAGAGTAATGCCCTCGAGATTTGCTCGAGACCAGAGTAGAAATTCGAGATCTCGATTGTAAAATTTGTTTATATTATATAAATATATCTAATAAAAATATATAAAATATTAATCGGTAAAAATAAATATTTTAATTGACTCTTCATTTACATTCATATTTATTTATTTTAGTTTTATTGGGTTGTAGTAAAAGAAAATGCACAAAAGTCAGTTCAATGGTATACTCTCCACGCTCAAAGCCTACGCTCTCTATATGAATATATAATCATTATTACCAATATTTGGGAATAAAGCAGAATGTCGCAACGGGTAATAAGCCATGATATGATTGAGTATTTTTTTACCTATATGTTGCTTGTAATATTAATATATTTATAATTGCTAATTATAAATGCGAGAAATTCGAGACTCTCGAGTCGAGATCGAGAGAAGGCAAGAAAAAATATGACGAGACGAGATGCAGAGAAATCTCGTCTCGAAAATTCGAGACGAGACGAGAGTGGATTGTTTCTCGTCGTTTCTCGTCTCGCGGCATCACTAACTGCAAATCGTACACCTGCCCAAATTATCTTACATGAACAGCAATTAACTTAAGGTTGGCAACACTGCATTTGCATGAAATCGTCGTATAATAGATTACTTTATTGCCGATTTTTGAGCTTTTCATTACGCTTTTTGTGTACTTTAGTGCCGATTTCAAATAAAACTATTTATGAAGTAATTCGCTTTGAATGCATACTACAAAATTTTATATTTCTTTTATTCAGTGTTAAAGTACAGCCTCATAAGTTGTAATATAATAAACTTCAATTATTAATAATAAGAAAGATAATTTAAATTTGCATTCTCTATTCCGCAAGTTGTTGAATATAAAATCCTCATCATGATTGTTAACTACCGCTGGTGTTTGCATGCTGTTGTCTTCCTCTAACCATGCAGATTATTATAAATATACAAAAGCAACAGCAACAGCTAGATCCAGGCAACAAAAATGTTCAAGTTTAAAAGTACGAGCAGAATGCACTAAAAAGTAACAGTTTTATCGCCAGATTTAAACCTCGCGAGAGTTTTGCAATTTCCAAGTTTTAATCCGACATAAACCTGATACCTACTGTTTATGTAAATTTTTAAATTAAGATATGTAAACGGCTTCCTTCATAAAAAGGAGAATGTAAATTTGTCCACCGACCGAATAATACAATGAAAATATCTTTATTTTTATTAAGTCTAGACCGGAGTACTAATTGCAAGATTTGCTAGTTTGTTATTTTAATAAAATTCTAAAAGAATGAAGAATATTTTGAATATAATAATTGAAAAGGTTTTGACTAAAACGTCCTTAGGGCCATTTTCATAATAAACTTTATTTTCACTTTAACACTTTAAATTAAAATTAAAGTGGTGTTCGTTTTCATAATATAACTTTAGCACTTTAGCATTACTTTGAATTAAATATAAAATCATAATAGAACATTGAAAGATAAGATTCATAAGACGAGATTTTACGCACGTATTTTTGTTAGAAACGAGCGGCTTGCCGCAAGTTTTCTACAGGAGAAGTGCTCTAAAATATCTTATGAAACGTATATTTTATACTATTTTTTTCTGTTTTGGTTCTTTTATCAAAAAATATTTATAAATATTCGTTGCTTCATTTTCTAATTTATGAACATTGATTAGGAATATTTAATTTTTTACTTGATGTTGGTAACAGTGATTGATATATACTTTAAAATGACAATTGTCTAGAAATGTAGTTACCAACCTAACAGAATTTAGGTTTGAGTTAGAATAATACTACCTTGTTAGTTTATGTTCTATATTTTTATTTAATACCAACGTTTCTGCACCATAAACTGGTGCCTTTTTCAGGGAAAAAAGACATATAAAATGTGACAAAAGCAAAAAACAAGTAACCAAGGTACATCTGTTAATAAAGAGTACGGCTGAGGTATTTCGGTACCGATAAAGCTTCTCTGAGTTATACAGATCACTTCGCTGCTAGTTTTTGCGGACGGTTTTTCCCCTGGCAAAAGGTGAGTTTTCCTGAGAAGATACATGTTTGCCGTCCTAATTATTGCCGGGCATGCATACATTGTCTAGTAAATTGTATACATAAAAAATAGGTAACAATTACTTACTTTTCTTGTTACCTTGGTTATTTATTTTTTTGCTTTTGTCACATTTTATGTCATTTTTCCTTGAAGAAGGCAATAGTTTATGGTGCCGAAACGTTGGTATTAAATAAAAATACAGAACATAAACTAAAAAGGTAGTATTGTTCTAATTATTAATATGAGTTCTGAAAGATATTTTAATAATTTAGGTTCGAGTTCTTTATGAAGTACTTTATGACATCCAAATAAGTTTCATCAAGTGATATATGAAAAACAAACTTTCGAGCTTCCTTCTAGTTAAAGATTGCTGTAACCTAATATATGTAAGTCAGGATCATGTCTAATTTTTTTTCTGATAGAAAAATTAACACTGATGAGCAATTGCATATTAATTAGTAATTTATATAGGATTTTTTTGTAGAAACGATCAAACTTTACTATGTAATAACTTGTGCCTATAGTGTTTTCTATTTATATATTTAGATTTGCGCTAATGACGCCATGCCTGGCACTAGTTGTTTCAACACATGTGTAGTGCATTTGAAAGGAAACATATTACAAAAGTCCAGTGCAAGTTTGTTAGCTGCCACTGTCAAATAGAAAGGTTATTTGCAACCGCAACTATTAGTATATATTTACAAATGTACGTTTCCAATAATTTTTCTATTATCAACAAACTATTTTTATAATTTTTTTTCAACTCAAGATATGTGAATTTGGCAGACTGCACTGGCGAGAACTAACGATCGTGGTAAGTGCAAGAAAATGCGCACTCCGTAAGATTCAGTTCACTCGGAAAGTATAAATGAAATACATGAAACTCTGCTAGTGCGCACTGATTATATAAATGCGAAAGAGTTATGCATTCAGTGCAAAAAAGTTCTCACCAGGGATGTGAATTTACGCGTAAAAAAGTATTTTTTACGTTTACGTGTAAAAAATGCGTAAAAAATGTTAAATAAATAGAAAACGTAGATAATGTATAATTTTAGTTCTTTATAACGACACTAGATGACTTCCTGTTTACAAATGTCACATTACAGTAACTTTCCTTAATCCTATCATAAATATATTCCAAAACGTCTGAAACTATGATAAGTTTATAAGAAAGAGACTGAAATTATAGTAAAATATTAAAAAAAAAAAACATTCTGAAACTAGATAAATTAACATAAAATGCTTAAAATTAATTTTCAATAAGTTTGGAGCTAATGACTTAAATCTATTTCAAGTTATTTGAAACTATATGTTATTAATAATTAATAAATAGAAAATGAAATTTTAGTTTTGCAATTTTTTTTATTTGCCGTTTATTTTAAATGTCTTCAAATTTTATTTCTTTACAAAACATATAAAACATTTTAATAATATAATATAATATGCTTCAAATTTACGTATTTAGTATAATTTTGACGTAAAATGTGTTTAAAGTTTGAGGTTAAGTTATTTCCCTACTAATCTGATTGTTGATAGTTTGAAGGTACCTAATTGTTTGTCTGAATCAAAAGAAAACATGTTGATGTCACGTAGCCTGCTTGTAGAATATTCATTACGGTGTAAAAGAAAATATATTTATAAAAAAATATGCTCATGGTAATAATATTTTACATTATGTACGTAAAAATTCTCAAATATTGTCAATGTAAAAAAATACGCGTAAAAAATAACGTAAAATACGTGACGTATTTTACGTGCCCATCCCTGGTTCTCACTAAATATGTAAATGGAAAATGCTAGATACTTTTTACGAGAAATAGTTTTTGGCACCCTTGAAAATAGATGTGGGTGTATTTGGACGATAGTGATAGTAAGAAGAATAATATTAAAAAAAAAATCATTAAACAGTCACTTGAGCGAAACGTTTACTGGATTATAATCTGTACATTATCACTGCAAAACTTTTTAAAATTAAATCTCGACAAAGCGTTTAAAAATGATAAAAGTCTTAATTTAAATTGTTGAACTTCACGGCATTTTCCCTTCAAGTCTGACCGGAGCGCTCCGGCTGTTGAAACTTGGGTTCCGGGTGACGCGGTCAAGTCGGGGCACGGAGTTCGCCTGAAGCAATTAGCCCGCTAGAGGACTCGACGGTCGCAGCCTCACACTCATTCAGCCGGGAAGTTTTATTCCGGGGATTTATACGTTGTGTATCAAGTGTTAACAGAGGGTTTATAGCAGGTCGAATATTTTTGAAAATAGCGAAAAATGTGTGAATAAAAATTGTGAATTTGAAAAGCATAATAAAGGTTTTACAGTTTATACAAATTTTATAAATTCTGTGTTAAAATAAATAAAAGGTAAAAAATAACAATGAAAAATCAAAATATACGGAGCAAAAGTTTATTAGGAAAAATTAAAATATTCAAAATTTTACAATTATGAAGAATTATTTCTAATAACGTTATCCATTTATATATTTAGTGCGAACTTATTTGCACTGAGTGAATAATTCGTTTTTCATTTATATAATCAGTGCGCACTAGCTGAGTTTTAATGTTTCATTTATACTTTTCGAGTGAACTGAACCTTACTGAGTGCGCACTATCTTGCTTTTACTCACGATTTAAAATATACTGGTTATGCCACTTGTCATGTTTTTCATTGTTTCTGATGGTCCGCTTGATACGTGTTTCCTTGAATAATCCGCTAGATGTGCTATGTGAGAACGACCCTACCACAGCAAACTATTTTAAATAAAATATAAAAAATGGAAAGCATAATGAATTTATTTTTAATATAAATTATATATTTAATGGAAACCTGAATCAATACATTATTAGAATTTAAAATTGGAAAAACTAAATAAATTAATAGAACCATACGCTTCCAGATTTCCATTCGGTAATAATATGTTCTTCCCGAAAATGTTTTCGACAAACATCATTCAATCTTAATTCGCGATCATCTCTACTAATTGCACATTGCCATTTTTTAAAAAGTGATATATCGAGTGGAGCAGCAAACAGGAATTCTTTTTCAGTGGATTTCTTGTAACCGGTTTCACACCCAGGAATGAAACATTTTCTATTTAATTTTCATTTTGCATTAATTGCAATATCTTTCAACAAAATATTTATATTACATTATATATAATACGAATATGTACTTCAAAACCTGTTTTATTTACCTTTCTATAAGATATAACATGTAATATTTTCAAAATGACATGCAAATGACAGGTGTCAGTTGGGTCGTTCTCACGTTGCGCCTCTAGCGAAAAAAACGAGGAAACACGTATCGCGTTGGTCCCTCGTTTTGTGCAGAGTGGCACAATTAGTATATTTTAAATCGTGCTTTTACTACAATCGTCAGTTCTTGCCAGTGCAGTCTGTCAAATCAATTTGTTTTATGTTGTAAAAAGTATCTGTGTAAGTACAATAGATGTAAAAAAAATTGAGTCATCACTAACCGATTCGTGAGTAGTGATAACCATTGTTATGTAACCTCTCTATTTGACAGTGACAACTAAGAAATTTGTACTGTACTTTGGAAAACGCTGTATTTTTATAATGGCAATATTATTAATTATTTCGCCAGAATAGCGTTGCATTCACGAGAGACTAAAATATTTATTAGGGCTAAATAAATTATTCCTTTCTAAACAATTCTACAATATACCTCAGGATGTCCGTATCTCTATTTTAACCAGTGTGATCTCGTTTATCTTACGAGATACGAATTAATAGATAAATTAATAGATCAATTTATTTTTCGAGTATACTAAACTTATTTTGTTACTATAAGATTTTGAATTTAGTACAAAGGACCTTACAACTATGGCAGGTATATTTACTGATCATTGTCCTCTGAAATACAATCTTAGGTCCGCTGTTCTTTCTTATTTTTATTGCAGACATGCCATTTTCAATGAATTTCTGTTCACTGCACTCATATGCTGATGATACGCAAATTCTTGCATCAGTAAATCCTACTGATATAAATGAACAATTTGCTATTATTAACATCGAATTACAAAAATTAGTTTCTTGGATTAAGAATAAAGGTTTGAAAATTAATACTACTAAATCTTCGCTTCACGTTTTTGGACATGTAGACAGTATATTACCTGATATTATACTGGATAACACTGTACTTGAACGTAAATACCTTACAACAATTCTAGGGCTGCATGTTGATGAAGACCTGAAGTTTAGAGAACATCTTAACAAGAAGCTAATGTCTGCTAGATTGATTCTTCGGCATTTATACCAATTTCGCCAAGATCTTAATACTGAGATAAAACTAAAATTAATAAACTCCTTAATTCTATCAACGTTTCATTACTGCTCTTGTACTTACATACCAAATCTAACTTTAACGGATAAAAATAGAATAACTCTTATTCAGAATGCCTGTTTACGTTTTGCTTATGGTGTACGCAAATACGATCATATATCGCAATACCGGACTGCAGCTAATATGAAATCTGTTGATGAACGACTAAAAATTAATTATCTTTGTTTAATTCACAATGTAAGGTTAACTAGAACTCCTAATTATCTCTTTGATAAGTTAATACCAAGAGAATACAATTACACTCTCCGTATGAAGAACTTATATATTGTTCCTTCCTTTCGAAAGTCAAAATCTAGAGCATCATTTTCCTATCTCGCGCCTACTTTGTAAAACAATCTTTCTGAATCCCTGAAGTCTTTACCGTTAACTGCTTTCAAATTCAAATTGAAAAAATTATATTAAGACCGCCTGTCTATTTCTTTTCCATATTTGTTTTTTTTCTTTTGTGAACTATTTTTGAATTTAATTGTAATATTTTTAATATTTGTTAAATTGTGTCTAGCGTTTGATGATTCTATTATATTGTCATATATTTTTGTACTGTATCGGGTTAGGTGGAAGAACAGCCCTGGGCTGAACCTCGCCTATTACTTAAATGGTAATAAAGATTATTATTATTATTATTATTATTATTATTATTATTATTATTATTATTATTATTATTATTATTATTATTATCATCTATGGAAGATTGGTACCTTAGCTGGAAAGAGTATCTGTCGATTCAGCAAAGAGGATACTTCGGAACACATTGCATGTAGAATGTCAAGCTGTGGCTGTAAGTAAACTTCTTGATAAAAGATACCGCACCGCAAATAAGATCGGGAAACTGACTCCTGGAGCAGTAACTGGCTAAATGAGAACTCTAGGACTGCTTTCAGAAAATTAAGGTGGGGTCATTTTGCAATTGATCTTATAGGTCACAGTGACAAAAGTGACTACCGCTGAAAGACCTCAACTAAATAAAAATATAACAAATGATAATAATAATAATAATAATAATAATAATAATAATAATAATAATAATAATAATAATAAATAATAATAATTATAACTTTTGACATGAGGTCGAAGTTATAATTTTTATAATCTAAAAGAGGGGTCGAAAACTCAAATGTAGCAAAGGGCCAGTACATTAGATGGATAAATAACGACGCAATATATCTTATATCGTTCAGGCTGCGGGCCGGTTACAGATCTTTGGCCGCCAGTTTGCGACCCCTGGTATAAAAAATCTCCCGTTGAAGAAAAAAACCAAAAAGTGTCACCAAAATTTCGTATTATTTAATGCTTAGAAGTTATTTGTAAAAGAAAAAATCTGTTGTGGCCAGCACAAGACCTTCCGTCAATTCGATGTATTTTGTACAAATCCTATACCAAAAGGTCCTTGGAACAGATTCTATATAATATCATGTAAAATCGAACACGAACACATACTATTTTTTACAAATTCCATACTAAAAGTTCATTTGAAAAGGTTCTTTAAATCCAATAAAATTATAACATAAACTACACAAGTAATGTCCTTCCATCTTCTCTTTGGCCTTTCTCTGCATGTCACTTGCGAGTAACAATATGACATACCAATTTTAGATCCTTTACTTTCCATATTTGGTTTTGCACTTGCAATTGACATCTGTCAATGATATTTTAATAATCTGTCAATTAATTTTTTTTTGAATAATTATGTCAGATGTTTCCATGATAAATTGCAAAGCTGACTAATTTTTGAAAATTAATTACTTTATAATGCTTTAAATTTACATCTATTGAATATGAAGGAAAATGTATAATTAAACCGTGTAGAGAAGAGTATTTTCTTTAATATATATATAATAACAAAATGTCAAAAAATAATATTTAACTGCGTTTTTTAAGAAAAACTGTTAAAAACTTCAAAAAAGGGTACTTCCGGTGGATCGATTATAACCAAAATCTAATCAACTCTTTATATGGATGTACAGAAGAGGAATACGAAAGAATTATAATTTTTAGAATTGTAGTATTGGAGTTATTGTCGGAGAAAAATTTGTCACACACGGACACACATACACACACACACACGGACACACATACACACACACACACACACACATACATACATACATACATACATACATACAGACATCATCTTAAAAATAGTAAATTTGTATTGTAGGGACCCTAAAACTCACCACCGAATTTTTTGACCAAAGACAATACCTTCCTTACCTAAAGGTGACGGAAGGTAAAAAGTATTTTTTTGTTTATTTAATGACTAAACAAAGAGATCTTTAAAATGGGGCAACTTTGCTCTAATTTAATAGACGTGGTATTTCTTAAGGTTTTTTAAGAGTACAGAAAACTGGTTCAAGTAAACTACTACTTCCGGTTGTCCAATTGTTACCAAAAAATGATAAGCTGTTGTCATCAATACGAATATTTTATATTATAATAATTTGTTGATTTGTTACTTTAGATGTAGTTTTCTGGTAATCAACATTTTGCATAATTGCTCTAAACTTTGATGTTATTATGATAATTAAATTTGTATGACTAGAAATATGTCTGGTCTGTGATTATAAGCACTTTGTTTTGTAGCGCAAATTACTAAACATTTCATTTAACCCTCTCAACCATCCGTAAACCGTAACTTCCATCAGCAAACAACAATTAATAACATTACGTCCGAAATTATTTCATTAGACTCCAACAATCCAACAAACAAAACATCAATCAAATCGTAACCTCAACTGCCTTCTCTTTCCACCTGTCCGAACATGATTCCGGCTTCTTACGTGAAGACGCGCCCCAGCGTCTGACCATGGAACTATTTAGCAACATTCCCTGCGGTCCTGTGTGAACTACAGCGCCGCAGCGGCGGGGAATGGCACTAACTGTGGTAAGGAATGCTTGCGTGAGTTGTTTGTCCATTACCCTGGGATGTGATTGTGTTTTGTTTGAGTTTTAGACCGTTGTGGTTCGAATATTTCGGCAAATCCGGAAAGTTTTTGTTTTACCAATTTAACTTTTGGAATAAAATGAATAACATTGGGGCTATTGACTTTCGGATATTATTTATTAGCGAAGTTCTTCTTTAGATAAAGTTCACATTATATTTCTGGGATTACTGTTCTTCGTATTGTATTTTTATTATTTGAAAACTGAAATTGAAATTGGAGAATACACCATGGCATGGTTTACGTACTATGGTTACTTTAGAATAACCGCTGCAATACGTAGTAACTAAAAAAATCACGCCTTCTTATTGGTTTATAATTTAAGAATGATATAGTCTGATTTATATATATATATATATATATATATATATATATATATATATATATATATATATATATATATATCTATATAGCATTATGTATCAAAAAACACATATTTACTATACATTAGTATTTATTAGTCGGAGATAAAATAACTTATTTTTTTTTACTGATGTGGCCAGTACATGACCTCCCGCCAATTCCATGTTTAAAATAGCAATGAGCTTTAAGTAAAGTTTCACTTCCGATTGATCGTTTGTAAACAAAATCTACTTTGTTGTTCCCATAAATAGAACGGTTTGTAATACGAAATTTTGGATTATATTTTATTATGTTTTTCCTGAAAAATCTGTTAAAGCTTCAAATTAAGTACTACATCCGGTTTATCATATATAGTCAAAATCTAATATGTTGTTTCAAATTATATAACAGTATTATTTGTTTGGGATTTAGTAGAACTAATGCTGCCTTTAATTCTCCGTTAAATAGACTTCCATTTTTACACAATAAATATTTGTTGCACAACAACCAAATAGATATATTCAATAGTACCTTAACAAGCTACAAAAAACAAGTAACAGATGCAGTAAATTTCTTTAGTTAACTTAGTTTGTTAATCTCTGTAGTGTTAGTATATAATTTCTTTTTATGAATGTAATTTTTAACAATTTAATTTACTAATACATGAATAATTACAAATCTCAATTGCTACATTTAAAAATGTATAATTTATGTAAATTAATTGAGCCATCCTGTTATTGGGACATTGTCCTGTTGGAAGGCCGAAGTTAATAAAATAAAAATAAAATAAATTAAATACCAACTTTGCGAAGTTTTGGATCATTAATATATTTTAAGGAAAAATCGTCACACACATGATTGTCAAAATCATCACCAACTTCCTTATGCTCTAAAACGCAATCTGTGTAAATTCTTCGCCGTACATTATCCATTTTGTAAATGTGTAGTTGCAAACTATTATTTGACACTTTGAAATCACATTCTTATTGAGAGCTGTTTAATATATAATGTTGCAAACATCAAACTTAAATCGAATTATCTTGTATATCTAAAATTTATGTATGATGGAAAATATATTATTTTATTAGAATCATATTTAAACTACTAAATTCTTCTTAACACGGTTTCATTATTAATTTTAATGAAAATTGCTTCGTGACAGTGACATTTGTTTAAATGTGTCAAATTTGTTATTAAAGTATTGTTTTTGTTTGACGCAGAGGCAAAGTGATGTACAAAAATAAATTATTTTATAATATAATGTAAAGTTATTTCAAGTTATTTACTAAATGCTATAATCGTAGAATTGAAGATTGTGCCATTATATTCAATTTGTATTGGTAAAAGTTGCTAAAAAATTATATTCAATAATTTTTTTACAAGAAAAACTTTTAAAAGCTTGTATAAATGATACTTCCGGTTATCCGATATACACTAAAAACTAATGAGCTCTTCCCACATTAGTATAGAATGGATATACAAAATTTCAAATTTTTCTGATTGATAGTATTTGAATAATCGTGTCCACAAGATACACACACACACACACACACACACACACACACATAGAGACACACACAGACACACACACACACATACATACCTGCAGACATCATTGTAAAAATGTTAAAATCGGATTCTGGGGACATCAAAACGTGCTTATTCACTAAAATCTCTATATCCGATTTTCAGCACGATCCCTATACCTCCCTTACCTAGGGTAGCGGGAGGTAAAAAGGTAGTTTTATTGCATTTTGTGGTGATTTTTAACAAAAAATTCTATTGTTCTCGGCCAGTGAATCAACATGTTCACTTTAATATTCATGCATAACATATTCTTTTTTTGTAAGTGTAGAAACTTTGCCTTGCGATAATATGTAAATTCCAGTGATTTTTAAATTGCTCTGCAAAAGTTCGATAATATTCCTCCAAATAAAAATAATGCAGAAAGGTCAGAACTGTTCTCTAACATTACAACAATTTTCATAAATAGTAAAAATTTCGAACTAAGAACTTTTGCAATGTGGAGATTTGGTTTTATTTTGTTTGAAGTTTATAAAACTGCTTTAAAATTCAGCAGACAGAATTTATAAACAGATCCCGGCAAGCTTAATAAAAGCTATTCTAGGTGGCTGCGAAATAGTTTTAACTTAATCTTGTCAAACCGATAATGGTGTCAGTTTTATTAATTTCTCAGCGAGAAGTAGCTAGAAAGTTCTACGAGTTGAGTTCGTTATTTTTATTTACTGATAATTTTTAAACGGTCTTTGCCTTTCTGGAAGATTTAGGTTTTATTATTATTATAATATGGATAATTTTAGATACATTGGCCTGTTTGTTAAGAACTTTACAAGTATAATGCTGCTTTACTTTACTCATTAATAGCAAGTGAAGTTAAGCTTTGTTAATATATAGACACTTTCGCATTAAATTTTGATTTTAATGGTCGAAGTTGTTAACTTACAAGTATTGCAAAAGAAAAAAATAGTTGAAAATCTAGAACAACACATTTAATATTATTACATTACCGGGTGTCCCAAGGAAACCTTGACATAGGCGTTGAACATTGGAAAACAGTATTTTCTGTGTGGCAGAAAATTAAGCCATGATATTGAACATATAATAGTACATTACGTCCTGTACATTATTTAATATTAATTACTTTAATATTATTCCATAGGTTGCATTAAATTACAAAATTTTTCAAAAAGATAATTGTTTCACTTTTTTTTATGCAATATGAAAATATTTGTTAATGTCAGTGTGGCACAGTGGTTATCACAGCTGCCTTTGAAATTTTAGATCGGGATTCGATTCTCTTTTAGTGTAATTATTTTATTTTTTTACATAAAAATTGTTGAACTTTTAAAATTTAAGAGAAAGCAATTGAAAATAATTGATTACAATAAACAAAACATTTAAATAAAAACAATGCATTGTATTTTCTTTATATACAGAGAATTTATTTTAAAATGCAACATTATGGTTCATCACTGCCATGGTTACTCACTATTGTCAAAAAATGACAGCAATGTAATATTTGTCCATTTTAAAATGCAACATTATAAATAGCATTGCAGCACAGGAGATAGCTCCAGAACACAACACAAATGGTGTCAATTCTTATTATGAGCTACTAGAATATTGCCTCAGTGTGAATGGAGGTATTTTTTTAACATTTATTACATGAAAGTTATGCATTTTTGTAAGCTATAGTTTGTTGAGATGCGCAATATTCATGTTTTGATTTTTTGTTAATCGCATGTAGGCTAATTTATTGGAAATTAGTTTTGATAATACAAAACTACAAATTTTGTATGTTGCATTTTAAAATGGACAAATATTACATTGCTGTCATACAACAGTGAGTAACCATGGAAATGATTGACCATATGTTGCATGTTAAAATAAATTCCCTGTATTAATAAACACTATTTTTTTGTAAATACAGTAAAACATAATAACTACACAAATTTATTATATTTCAGTTATTTTTATTATTATCAAAAGAAAATACAATGCTTTGTGATTATATCAATATTTTGATTATTATAATCAATTATTGTAAATAATTTTCTCGTTATTTATTACAATATTATTATTTTTAAATGATTAATACGAAATATAAAAGTTCAACAATTTTTGTGTAAAAAAATTAGACAGTTACTCTAAAAGGGAATCGAACTCCTATCGAAAATTTCAGAGGCAGTTGTGCTAACCAATGCGCGACGCTGACATTTAAAAATCTTTTCATATTACGTCAATTTTTTTTTTTTAATATATTGCAATTTTAATATCCTCTCGGATACTTTTTATTTACAAAACACTGTTTCCCATGTTAAACACCTATGTTAAGTTTTGCGTGGGACACGCGGTATATACCGTATGTCTACGGATCGAGTTCCAAAGAGGAAAAACTTTTTTATTTTTTATTTTACAAAAAAATGTATTCTTGATAAAAGTTTTTGGATATCCCGAGACGGCCAATTCAGTTTTAACATTTTCAAATTTATATTATTTATTATTTAATATCGAAAATTGGTCGTTTTAGTTGAAAATTATTCTAAGTCTAAGTTTGCGTTGTCATGGTAATTGCCGTTATTTATTTATTTATTTATTTATTTTCATTAACTGTCAGTTATAAAAATCAACCATAATCGTTGTTAAATTCTTCGACAACTCGACGGATCGCTTTATTACCTTTCCCATAGCATTGACTTAGGTAAATTCGTTCGTCTTTTGACAACATTTTTAACGATTATGGTTGATTTTTATAACTGACAGTTAATGAAATTAAATAAATAACGGCAATTACCATGACAACGCAAACTTATTTTTTGGGACAGAATAATTTTCAACTAAAACGACCAATTTTCGATTTTATCTGAAACTAAAAGAAAATTTGAAAATGTTAAAATTGAATTGGGCGTTTCGGGACATCCAAAAACTTTTATCTAGAATACATTTTTTTGTAAAATAAAAAATAAAAAAGTTTTTCTTCTTTGGAACTCGATCCGTGGACATACGGTATTATTATACATATCACGAAATACATACCTATTGATAAAATTTCCTAACTTTAAAATTAAGGGAATTTATAAACTATACAGGTGCTTATTTTAAATGGGATACAAACTATATAAACTATACCAACAACTAGATAATACTAAATTAACAGCGTCTAAATATCTGACGATTTTCTGTTCTGTGAATATTTGACAACGTCGCAATTCCCTAAACTTAACCCGGTAATGTTGATAAATCTCAAAGAGATCCTCCATCTTACGTCTTACGTCTTACGAGCAAAGAAATCCCTGGTTGCCAAATTTCAGCTCAGGTTAAGTTGCTCTTGCTCAGCACCAGCACATTTCTTAGATACCATTCATTTCCTCTAAGCTCTGTAATTGGAAACCCCCATTTAATAAGTTTTAATGCGGAGTGTAGAGTTTGTAGAACACGATGTAATGTGCACTACTTATAATTGAACGATCCGATGTATTGAAAACCGTACGACGTACGAGTATGGAATTATGGAGAATGAAAGGCATCGTTAGTTGTAGGCGGATAAAAGTTTACAAATGCAGAAGAGGTTGTTACGGAAATTTCTAGTTAAATTGATGTCATATTATTCTCCATATTAAATTTGAAAATAAATATGCTTAGAGTTGTGTTATTTTATTGAGCAAGAATTACTAGCTATTGTCGTTATTTGAATAGTAATGGGAGAGTCCACTCCATTATTTTTAAATAGAATTTAATTTTAAAATATATCTAAGTAAAACTACGACTATTGATGAAAATCCGGTAAAAAAATCTTATTAAGCGAGTTATGGTCTCCCGAAGTTGAAAAAATTGATGTGTCGTCACGAATATAAGTTTTTATATCAAACTGTTTTCATCGTGGACCTAAATGTTTTTCAAATTTATACTGTTTTGAATTATATTTACAAAAAATAAATTAATATTCTAACACTGTGTTAGTCTACATACTTTATAATTGAAAGTGTATTTAAATTGTTAAGTTTAATACAAGAAACTTACGTTCAAATAAAAACAGTGCTGGACTCTGGACTGCCACTCCTCCGATATTTGAATTTCTTAACTTCCAGTTAATGTGCACTGATTATATAAATAGAAAACGACTTGTGCGCTCAGTGTAAAAAAAGTTCGCATTAAATAATATATAAATGAGAAACGGTTTAAAAATTTATTTTTCGAGAAAACTTTTCACACATAATTGAGAAAATAAAATCTGTTGTGGCCAGCACAAGACCTCTCGCCATTCCATATTAGGCTATATGAGTATTGTATTTCACTTCGCTTTCGAACCGTTGTTTTATAACAAAAAATTACAAAACTTTACACAAATATTGTTTTTTATTGTATTTAACATGTCTTCTGCACACGTATAATTTTAATTATATCTATTTTTCATTGTATGAGGAAGTTTCTAAATGTGAGAGATCCTTCCAATTCATTAACCAGATTGGCGGTATTTCTGATGGATATATGTATTTTACCTATAATTTCAAATATTTAATTAATAAAACAATAAGAAAGATTAAATATACTTACTTCCCAGAAAAAGCTATCAGAATGTCAATAAAACTGTTGATTTTTGACACTGACATGCGTCATTTACAAACTATGTTATAAACATTGGAATTTATCAACTGGTTTCCTTAGAGCCTTAGCCTCTGCGATTAGATTACTCTATATATTATAATGTATATCTCTAAATCTATACAAGATATAATAAAAATTTTAAGTGTATTAGATGGAGAATTTTATGTTCTTCAATATTTAATAACAAAACTCACAAAAAATTATATTTAGAAGAATTTTTCTAAGAAACTACTACTTCCGGTTGTTCAATTGTTATCAAAACCTTTTCAGCTCTTCCCAGGAATCTTAAGTCTTATAGTTTTTGAGGAATCGTGTCTACAACATCCAGACATACACACACATACACACATACACACCACACACACACACACACACAGACATCATTTTAAAAATGTTATAATCGGATTCTATGGACTTTAAATCGTGCTATTCACTAAAATCTGGATATGTGAATTTTAGCATGAATCCAATACCTCTCTTAGCGAGAGGTAAAAAATAGCTATATTATCTACAGAGATATTAGTCTAATTTTAATATTTTTTTCCTTATTGAATAACCTAAATATTGGTGGAATTATGTTGTTATTGTATTGTTGTTTTTATGAATTTTTGTACGATGTTGTAAAACTTAATGAGCCAATGTATTTTGTGTATATGAGATGTAAAAATTTGTAGGATCTTACCTACCCAAAAAAAGGTACCCCGGAACGTCGGTTTTGTAACAGAATAAATGTTGTTTGACTGAGATTTAGAATAATTGTAACACCTCCTAATCTATCTCATATTCTTTTCTTTATATTTGTACAAATTTTGATTTTGATCGTTCATGAATATGATCTCCAGATTAGCTGTTTGAAATAAAAGTTAGGTGCTAGTTGGTAGCTAATTTGCATAATGTATTGAAGCTCTTTCCCCGATAGTTAAAAGCGCAATTATTCTCTTGCCAAAGTTTCATTAAGTGCAGCGGCCATGTCATAATTAATAAAACTTTTTCATTTTCTTACAAACTTTTAAGCGATTTTAGTTATATTAAAATAAATATTAAGGAATTTTTTTCTTCTCATATGAGTTTCAAACTTACAGCTAAAAATGTAAGCAAATATTTGAAAACTTTATTAATAGAAAAACGCAATTTTTCTAGCAACGAATATGCAGTTGTTTATTTTGCAACGGGCAGGATACTTCAAGGATTAATTTTAATGAAATTCGTCCATCGGAAATTGAATTTCTTGTTTTCTTCAATGATTTTTATGCAAATATTCAAACAAATTCGATTAATTTTTTTTATTGACGGTAATTCCCATTTTTGTAATTAATACCGTATTTTGATCTCAGGAATTATAACTAATGTCTGGCTTTTGAGGATATATTTTTGACGTCAATTTAAAATTGATTGTAATTTTTTTTAACGGATGGAATTTAAAATGAAACTGGAGATTATAGAAAATGTATTGAGATTTATATCACGGTTTAATATTTTTCGTGGTTTTCATTTATATATGAAATATTCAATTTAATTAATGGTATCTACTTATGCATGAGGTTTCGTCAAAATGTCTAAACTTAAAATAAAATAAACGTCGTATATGATTTTGAGTGTAAGCAAAGGTTGATCATTGGCTACTCGGAAGTACAGATCATAAAAAAAAAATATTTATTTACATCTTTCGATGAGTGCCCGTGAGGTGACGCCTGGTAAGCGCCCACACGGTAAAATATATCGTCATCATTATCGAAGTCTACATGTGTTGTAGATACTGGCACACCCAATAATGTGTAATATGCCGTGATGCTATATTTATTTATATTTTTATTCTACAATGTAATTTAGTATTTATTGTTATTTTAACTGTATCAAAATGCTTGTTTCTTGTTTCATATGGTATTGATTGAAGGAAATTCTACGTAATTATGTAATTTCTGGAGATTATTATACTTTGAAGAAGTTATAAGGGGCAAAACTTTAAATTGCCTGTGATTATATGAGTTATTACAGTCATTTGTATCAGTGTTGCTTGTTGGAATATACTTTACATTATTGTTATATCGTTAGCGATTGCTCCATAAAAATAAATAAATATTGAAAATAACATGTTATTATTTTAATTTCTTGTTTCTAAATATAACTGTATTGTTTAGATGTATTTTTGAAAACTGTTAATTGAACATTAGCTAATAAACAGTTACAAGGGTAATTTAGAAAATTAAGTATGGGGGTTTTGACTTTTTAGGGTTATCACTCGGGCGGGATTTATAAGAGTGGAGATATATTTCACTGAGCATCTCAAAATTTGTTCGGAATATATGTATATGACCCATTAAGACTCAAAGCGTTACTACTAATAAAAGACAAGTGAAAAATTTATTGACTTAAGGGGATTTCGCAGCTCAATTGGGCGAGTTTCCTACTAGATATAAGAAGGATCTGGGTTCAAATTTCTTCGGCATTAAATAAACATTGTGACATGATACTTCGTAATCACATTACCATAAAAAATTGTGAAACATGAAAAGAACATGTCAGCCACCGAGATTCGAACCCGGAACCATTACTTTGCCGGGGTAACGCTTTGCCACTTGAGCTATAGCGGACTCTAATCACGATGGCTGAAATCACGTTGTCTGTTAGTATATGTTTTGTTTTACAATACAATGGCAGGAAGCTAATTCGTTTTAAATGATTTTCTTCAGTTTGTAAATTTTACTTACCTGTAAGTCAAGTAAATGAATAAAGACTTTTTTCGATCGATTGAAAAAATGTTTGGGATAAATGTTGTAGTAGATAATTTAAGGATTTTATAAATGTTTTACTTTCGAAAATCGATGAAGTGGTTATCAAAAAATCTTGTTTTGAAATTTTTGATCCTTGAAAAAATAAAATATAATTGTACAGGGTGTAAATCGAAAAACGAGACAGGCGTTTAACATGGGAATTCAGTTTTTCTTTGTGCAAACGTTATCTAATTTTTTGTGCTAAAATGCATTGTTTTTAACTATCATTTAAAACTAAATTTGGATTAGAGTAGTAAATTAACACAAAAAACGAAAAGATAAAATGTTTTAGTTTTAATTGACAGTTAAAAAATGCATTTGTTTATTTTTTGTCATAAATCCATGGCTGCCTAGACTAAAAACTCATAAAAACTGTAACTTTATAATTAATTTTTACGTTTATTTGAAGAGCTAGAATAATTGTTTTACATGATTAAGATACAGAACTTAAATCTATATAACTTTTACTTGAAGCATTTTTGCATAAAATAATTAGGTAATGTTTGCGCAAAGAAAAACTGAATTCCCATGTTAAATGCCTATGTCTCGTTTTTTGATTTACACCCTGTAATTGCAAATATTATAGAGAGCCGAAAGATAATTTTGATTTTTGTTAATTCTTAAAATAAGGGAGTTATGGGCGATTTTTCGAAAAACTAAAGAACTCCAATAATTACGAATCTAGGCACCAAATAAAAAATTGGAACTAAGAAAAGCTGTTTATTTTAGTGAAGAACTGCCATTTTTGGATGTAACGACTTAATATTAACACCCTGTATAAGCTGCGTAAGCCTTAGTTTTTTAGATAAACTATCGCTGCGAATAACAGTTTACTTACAATGTAAATAACTATTTGTAGCTAGGACTAATGAACTGGTATCTCGTATGTAATCCGTGATAGATAAACATCTAATTCTTTGGTAATTTATTCTTTCTAGTGTGCGTATCTTACTGAATCCAAGCCTGCTCGTACCGTCAGCGATTTTACTGTGTTCTGAAAGCCGTAATTTTCCGTTTCCGTAAACATAAATTTTTGTCTCTGCTGGTACTCCGTAACTCTAACTGTAGATGCATCTTCTCTCTTTCTTTCCTTCTTCTGTTGTTTCCATCGTTCATCGTCATCACCGCTGCCACGATAAGTTCTTTTTATTTCGAGCGAATGCAGTGAAACAATCGCCGCATGCATGGCTTGCTCTTTTGTGAGCGAAAAAACGCCAAGCTCTGGAAAATAAGGCGGCATTGATATCTGTTGAACATCTTTTGTCTGGATTTTTTATTTCTCACTGAGAATTACATTACCAGCGAACTCGTTATACTAATGCAATCAAAGAGGAAGAGAACTCGACAGATTGGGATGGTGATGGCAATATTGTTTTAATATTCATGAGAACAGGCGAAAGATGTCACTTCTGGATTTAATTTTGTTTCCATATAAATGTATCAGTAACGTTGACCTCGATGTAACATTATACGAGTAGATTTGTGGCCAACACAATACCTAATTTAATTATATTAATTTAAATGCATACCTACATATTTACTAATGCTGCAAACTATATTAAGTTCCTTTGCATATAACTATTGTTTTATTTATTATTTTCTTTTCAAAATGTCCCCATTATTAATTTGAAATGATTAGATTTTTGACAGTGACATTTATCTGTTAGTTTCATACATTTGAAATATTAACTGTGTAACTAAGGAATCTTGTTTCATCTTTAACTTAGACTCCGGGATTTATAAAAAAGATTATTTTTTAATTTATCTGTGAAATATATAGAAAAAGTATTAATATATACCTCTAGAAAATTCAATAACCTTTCATTTTTATAATTACCTAAAATGCGAGAAAGTGATATGTAATGGTACTTTTTGAAGAAAACCCATTTTGAACAACAAGTAACAGTATATTACATCCGAGGTGGGAGATGTTTCATTACAGCCGAGGGCTTACGTATATTACCGAGAGGCGAAGCCTCGAGGTGAGATAATGCGCGAGGCTGTTATGAAACTCCCACAGAGGTTATGTATACTATTTTATTCACAATCATCCTCATTTTAAATCAATAATTTTCAAAATAAATCAATGAATTATAACCTTTAATTTTATTAATATTTTGACAGCTGTCTTAAAATTTCTTTAGCGTACTTAATTATGGGGATCTACGGCAATGTTGCTAGGCAACCCCAAACCCCTATACATAAACATTTCCAACCCAAGAGATGGAAGTGAAATCTGTTATTTCCAACCCAAGAGATTGTCATTAAAGTTAGAAATGGCGTATTTTCCAACCTCCAAAAGGTTAGGAATCTGTATATTACTATAATGATTGTGAATAAAGTAACATTTTCGGTTATCCGATTTCTTTCTATATTAGAATAGGATTGAAATGTTAAAATCGGAATCTATGGACCTTAAAACGTGGTCATTTACCAAAATCTCGATATGCTATTTTTAGCACGATCCCTGTACCTGCCTTACCAAGGATAGCGGGAGGTAAAAATACACTACCTTTTATTTAAGTGACCATATACAGATTTTTTTTTGTTAAATCTATTTCCAAATAGTATAAATAAGTAATAATTACTGTTTTGTTCTAATTCTCTGTAGGTATTGTAATCACATCCCACAATACATATGCAGGAAGACATGTGAAATTAACTAGTTAGTCTTAACAAAGTTTTGTAATACGACTATTTGCAATTTTCTTCAACAAATTTGGAATTTAATTTCACAATCTATTTAATTACCAAATTTACACAAATTTGTGTTACTGTAGATCCGTTGTCAACTTTACGTGTAACTAACACCCAAATAATAAATTTCAAAAGAAAAGAAACCATGTGTAAATTGGAAAGAAACACAAAAATTCTATTTCATTAAAACTTTGTTTTAATATAAACTTGTTTGTCAGTGAAAATCGTAACCTTTATATTTATTTATTTATTTATTTAATTATTTTTATTTATTATTACACACTTTTCATAAATTTTCCTATATACGTGATGATAGATGAGGATTTTCCTTCTGTGCTTATTTTTCATATATCTAAATGCCGTTGATCAGGATGAAAGTATGAAAGCGATACACAGAAACAGCCATACCTTACCCGGGATTCGAACCCGGAACTCATGAGTTGTGAGTTGATTTCGTTACCCACTGCACCACCGGGGTCAGTCGTAATCTTTATAAATTTGATGATATGTGATAAGTATTAAATCCACCAGCATTGTTTCTAAACATAATTTAACCTATAAAATATCTATTTTTATCCAAAAATATTTCCGAATTTACTTTACAAATAATAACGTGGTTAGCAATTTGAAATGTTTTCAATAATATATTCATTTTCATCCTCACTATTAAAATTTTACTTTAGCAACGATGTTTCAACGAACAAAGTGTTTCTTTATAAGTGTTGGAAAAAATTATACCAGTTAATATTGTACCCCTACTATTGTTCTAATATTCATTAAAACTCCCATTATAAATACGAAGTATGTAGTATGTACCATGTTTCTTCTACTCTTTTACTACTCAATTTCTTTATTTATAAGTATGACATATGTGAGTGAAGGAATGTTTATAGTGTAATACACGACAGTTTACAGGACTTGTCGGTAATGTAGCTACCTATTTATCGACATTGTTCCTGAAGCTACTGCTCAGTTACGTCTCTCGTATAGCACATATAATGCTTTACTACATGCATGCAAATTGCACCGATGGTTTATCTAAGAGATGGGAGAAGCACATTTTACTACCAGATGGGTGCAATAGATTTAGAAATTTACAAGCGAAAATTTCTGTTTATAGAAAAGATAAAGAATAAATGTGTCATACACGAGTATAAGATATGGATTCAATGGCTGGTAGCACAAGCCTTGTTTTAACTAAAACACTATTTTAAGAAATGAATAAATAAATATAAATATATCATCACGGTATATTATCCATTACTGGGTGTGCCAGTATCTACAATACATGTAGACTTCGGTAATGATGACGATATATTTTTATCGTGTGGGCGCTTACCTGGCGTCTCGGGCACTCATAGCTGGTGTGGAGAGTGCGCCACAGGGATCACTTTTGTGCAATTTAAAGTATGTATTGGCCGGGATCGAACCCGGGTCACCAGATTGGCAAGCAGACACTATAAGCACACGACCACGCAACCCCATCATTTCTTGAAATTCTTCTGATGATAGCGACAACGTCGAAATTGCAATAAAGACTCTCAAAATTTAGTGAAACCTACCGAGTGTATAAATTTTTTCTTATTCAATATTTAATTTCACCCTTATGTTTAATGAACGATTTTTTAAAAAATATTTGTTTGAATATAAACTATGTTCTGCTTTTAAATCATATTTTAATAAATTTGATATTATTTATTTTTATTATTAAATAATGAAATATGACATTTCTTAAAACAGCGTTTTAGTTAAAACAAAGCTTGTGCTACCAGGCAATATGATTTATTATGAACAAAATAAGATTTTGTATATCTACAACGAACCAAAATCAAAACTATTTTACATATTATTTTTATATCCATTACATTTGAAATTATTATATTACTTATTTTGTCACCTCTTCCAACTTATACAAGAATGATATAGAATCTACTAAGACGTGAAACAAAAGGCGAGCAATTCTCATTTTTTGTTGTTTTCCGTAGGTATCATTTGTCTTCTTACTTATTACCACTGACAAAAGAAAGCAATGGACAAAAAATTATTCATGATTTGTATAGGGAAAAAGCACCGTAAAATAAAATGAAATTATGGTGTAATTAATTTCGATATGGCCGGGAATCGATTGTTAAAGATCAAAAGTGAAAAAGGCTTATATAAGCAAGAAGGAAAGAAAATATGCACAAATATCTATTTAGGGAAGAGGGCTCCACTTTCTTACAGAGTATCGAACCCGCCAAAAATTGGATTCGGTTCAGTTTAATTTGTTTTTTGAGAGATGGTTTCGTGTGCGGTTCTGGTTCAAACATTAATAAAATTTGCGGTTTTGTTCCGGGTTCAGGTATTGTTTCAGGTTCGATTCGGTGAAAACTGAATGGGGTCATACCACATTTTCCAATTTATTTTTTTTCTGAAAGTATACTTAAAACCACTTACAGAAATATATATTTTATGTCACATAAGTTTCTAGTTTTACAGGAATAATTTTTTAAAGTTTATATTAAATTTCCAATGACGTCATGGGTTTGCGACTGTGACCGTAGTCCCTCCTATCGAATAAAATAAATAAAAAACGTGACAGCAAGTTATTTTGTACTGGTGCTTTTGTTTTTATTGTATATTGAATAATTTAATTACGGAAATTAATCTGAAGGTTTAGGAATACGAACAAAAACTTTATTTTTGCTTCTCAACGAGATGTTCTCGCAAGACGGCACAGAACAATACTATACAACCATGGTAATATCTAAATCACACATAATTTGTATTTATTAGAACATTTCGTTATTTGTACTTACATTTAAACAAAAACAACTTGTTGGAAAGATATTTACTATGAAAATGTTGGTATGTTCGAGAAATGTGGCAGCTCTGCGCTGCGCTGACATTCATGTACAGTACGTGCACGAGTACATGTGTGCGTGACTATCATTGTATGTGTGTACAAACCCATGACGTCACAAAATAAGACTCAAAATGTTTAGAAAGAAAATCATGAAAATCAAATTTTTTTTTTGGTATGACCCCATTAATGTTTCATGAATAACAATCTTCATATAGAAATATTTCAAAATGCGAGTCGGAATTTAGGCAAGACAAGAAATGAACACAATTTTCATGAATAGTCAACACAGAGAGCAATGTAGTCGCCGAAACCGTCGATTTTCGGCTATATTACGATTACGATTCCTATTCGAACTGGGCCCCTATTGTGTAATTAGAAAGCGAAAACGAATACGAATATGGAATAAGCGCCATTTTAATTTCTATTCGAAAATTTCTTATTCGGATGGTCTCGACCAGTCGAATAGCATTTTCGTATGAAATTTGCTGAACATGGCGACTAGGAAGTGGTGGGGAGCTTCTTATTCCATACGAATTGAATTCGTTTTCGCTTTCTAGTTACACGATAGGGGCCCTGAAAATGAAGCTAAACCGGAGTTGAAACTTGACCCGAATTTTAATACCCGGTTCGGTTTCGACTCGTTTTCAAGTGAAAAGTATATCTGAGGTTCAGTTCTGGGTTTGGGTTCGCTAAAATGTTACGATTTGGTTCCGGTTTTGGTTCGGTTCAAGACCTTGTTTTCTTATCATCCTGGTAAGAAACAAATTTAAACTCAAAGGACTAAACAAGTACACGTGCTATTCAGAGTTCTAAATACTCATTTGAGAGTGCATGCATTTTTCAGAAAATCGGTATATCATTACCACAAAATTTGCAAATTCGTTATAATAGTATATTCGTCCTGTACGCTACATAGTAATCATGAGCTTTCTGTTCGGCTTTCCAGATTGCGCACAGGGCCATGGTTGTAGCAATATTGCGTTAATATTCATGATGAAGTGGAATCCTGCCAGGATTGCTCTGCTCGTTGCGAATTTGTTTTTGGCGCTGCTATCGATAGTCGAGGATTAGTCTTGGGAATAATTTGTCTTCTGTTTTGGTTTTGTTTTGCATTTATGAAAACAATGCTCATTGTGTTTATAACGCAGTGGAGACTATCAGTATCATATTGCAGGTGAATTATTCACACAACATGCGAATATTTTATGAGGGGTGGTATTGCCAAAACATTCAATAGTTATCACTCCATCTAATGCAAAATTGATGAGATATAGGATGCTAGGTAGATTGCGGATTGCATTTTTAACGTTTATGGCAGATAGTTGTTATAATAACCGTCATTATTTCTACAAAATATTTTCTGAATTACTACTATACTACACGACGAACTTACCCAATCTTTATTTCAAAAACGATTTATTATTAGTTTACAAAATTTGATATTTAGGAGGTTTCCGATATAACCATTTTAATTAAAATATTTTCAGAATAGTGACACTTCCGGTTAAACCAGAACTAGTTTCTACTTTTCTTTAACATTGAATTCAGCAGAAAATTTTATATACCTCATTGTTATTCTTACAAGACTAAAGAAATTTGAAATTTTATTGTCACATTTAGTAGTCTGTGAATTGTTGTACAAAACAAGAAAAATTTTATGACAATTGAATCGTTACACATGAGAGCAGAATTTTATTGTTTGTTGAAAATTTCTTTCAATAATAATTGTAATTTAGTTCAGTTCTAAAGTATTGTAAGAAATACTTATTGGTGCTACACAGAAAAAAATAACCATCTAAATTGTAGTTAAATTAACTAAACAAATCTGTAATTTTCAGCTTACTAATATGTTTTCATCAAATTATCTAAGTTGATTTAGTTAAATTTTCTAAATTTGTAATAACAAATTATAGTGAAATAAATACAAAATTAGATTAAATGACTACATTTAGTATTGAATTAAAATAAATAAATTAACTAAATATATATTTAAATTTTCTATTTACTTACCTAATTTTTTCATCAAATTATCTAAGTTGATTTAGTTAAATTTTCTAAATTTGTAATAACAAATTATAGTGAAATAAATACAAAATTAGATTAAATGACTACATTTAGTATTGAATTAAAAATAAATAAATTAACTAAATATATATTTAAATTTTCTATTTACTTACCTAATTCATTAGATAAATCACCGATAATTGAAGGACAAAAATAATGAAGCCAAAATATAGTACTATTAAATAAAATAAATAATTAAAATAACTATTTACATATTTAAATTAACGATTGTTTAGAAAATATTTTTTTATCTATTTCGAGTTAGTTAAAATGTTAAATTAAATTCGTAAATTATACTAAATTATTAGACATATTGAGTAATAAAATAATATCTCATTATAATTAGACAAAATTTCAATTCTTTTTTACCTTCCGTCACCTTTAGGTAAGGAAGGTATTGTCTTTGGTCAAAAAATTCGGTGGTGAGTTTTTAATGAATAAGCACGTTTTAGGGTCCCTACAATACGAATTTACTATTTTTAAGATGATGTCTGTATGTGTGTGTGTGTGTGTGTGTGTGTCCGTGTGTGTGTGTGTCCGTGTGTGTGTATGTATGTCCGTGTGTGACAAATTTTTCTCCGACGATAACTCCAATACTACAATTCTAAAAATTATAATTCTTTCGTATTCCTCTTCTGTACATCCATATGAAGAGTTGATTAGATTTTGGTTATAATCGATCCACCGGAAGTACCCTTTTTTGAAGTTTTTAGCAGTTTTTCTTAAAAAAACGCAGTTAAATATTACTTTTTGACATTTTGTTATTATATATATTAAAGAAAATACTCTTCTCTATACGGTTTAATTATACATTTTCCTTAATATTCAATAGATGTAAAAATTTAAAGCATTATAAAGAAATTAATTTTCAAAAATTAGTCTGCTTTGCAATTTATTATGGAAACAGCTGACATAATTATTCAAAAAAAAATTAATTGACAGATGTCAGTTGCAAGTGCAAAACCAAATATGAAAAGTATAGGATCTAAAATTGGTATGTCATATTGTTACTCGCAAGTGACATGCAGAGAAAGGCCAAAGAGAAGATGGAAGGACATTAGTTAGTGTAGTTTATGTTATAATTTTATTGGAATTAAAGAACCTTTTCAAATGAACTTTTAGTATGGAATTTGTAAAAAACAGTATGTGTTCGTGTTCGATTTTACATGATATTATACAGAATCTGTTCCAAGGACCTTTTGGTATGGGATTTGCACAAAATACATCGAATTGACGGAAGGTTTTGTGCTGGCCACAACAGATTTTTTTCTGTGTACCGGTGCGGCAGTTATAAACATGTTACTCCCGAAACATTAAATAATAATAAAACCTGAGGGAAGAATGTCCATTATTTCGTCTCTAGAGGCAAAATAGTGTACTTCTCTTTCAATTGTGATAGTGTAGAAATTGATTTTTACTTTTTCATGAAAAAAAAAAAAAAATCATGACCAAAATATACAGCGTGATTAAACTTATTTAAAAAAACTTTTTTTCTTTAAAAACGGCTACTTCTTTATCACTCTACTTTTTGTGAATGTACTTAATTGAATTTCTTTAGTCTGTTTTATAAAGAAAGCGTTTTGTATACAAATTTTGGAAATTACAATTTCTACGTTGATGAAAAAAAATCTGTTGTGGCCAGCACAAAACCTTCCGTCAATTCGATGTATTTTGTACATATCCTAAACCAAAAGTTCCTTGAAAAAGATTCTGTATATCCTGTATAATTGTAACAAGAACACACTATTTTTTACATATCCATACTCAAAGTTCCTTTGAAAAGATTCTAAAATCTAATAAAATTTTAATACGAATACGAACGTACATTATGTATTGCACTTAACACTTCCTCCTGCTTCAACTTTGCCCTATTTTATTAGAAGTCGCTGTTTCTTACTCTTCTCTTCTACTCATTCCTGTCCAAAGCACATTCGTGACACAGTTCTTCCTCTCTCAAATCTTCTGCTATACAGTCCTTCCACTCTGTCATTTATATCACTTTCAGATAATATACTTTCCACTTTGGTTTTGCACTTGCCACTGACATCTGTCAATTAGATTTTTTTGAATATATGTATCTGTTGTTTTCATAATTTTTGCAATGCTGACTGATTTTGGAAAGTTAATCTCTCTTAATCTCTCTATGACTCTATATCTATTGAATATGAAGGAAAATGTATAATCGAACCGTATAGAGAATAAGATATTCTTTCTATTGATAATCACATAAAATGTCGAAAATGATATTTAACTGCGATTTTTCAAGAAAAACTGTTAAGAACTTCAAATAAGGGTACTTCCGGTTGACCAATTATAACCAAAATCTAATCAGCTCTTCATATCGTTGTAAAGAAGAGGAATATGAAAGAATCATAATTTTTAGAATTGTAGTTTTGGAGTTATCGTCGGAGAAAAATTTGTCATACACACACACACACACACACGGACACACACACACAGACACACACTAACAGACACACACACACAGACACATACACATAAAGACATCATCTTAAAAATAGTACATTCGTATTGTATGGACCCTAAAACGTGCTTATTCATTAAAAACTCACCACCGAATTTTTTGACCAAAAACAATACCTTCCTTTTGACGGAAGGTAAAAAATCCAGAAAATTAAGTTTTTTAAAAAAATGAACACTTTTTTTTAAATTTAAAAGAATTATTCGTTTAAAAATAGAAAGCAGTTTTTTAAAATATAATAACAACAAAAGTAGACATACCAGTAATATTTTGAAGGGTATTTGTGAACAACATTAATATTGCAGAAAGACTCTCAGTATTACTAGCACTGAAAATTTCTTGTTGATTTATATTTTTTAGAGTGCCAGTTTTGTTCTTTATTTTGCATTACAATATTTAAAATCTAATGGTAATATATAATCCGAAACACAAAATTAATTTTGAATATCATCATTGTTAAGTGTTTCGCTCTTTATAAATTTTATGTAGTAAGTAATAGATTATTTTATATCATTTAACGTAAGAGCCGTATAATATCCTCCTCGAACTGTCCGCGCGATCACTGGAATTTATTCCATTTAAATTTGTTTTGAAAACAAACAATTCCTGAGGAATAAAAGCAAACAGAGACAGTTGAAAAATCAACAAAACAAATGCATTAGTGTGGGGAAGAGGTCACTGAAGTCGCAAGTATGAAATATATTCAGTTTCTATGAAACTTGGAGTCTGCAAGGCTAACGCGAAGTCGCTATCGTTTTCTTCGTGTTGCAGATAACTTTATTCACTTGACGGGAATGTCTGTGGACAGTCTTACGAGATAATACGGCGAAATTATTCGCAGAGCATACAAATGTGCTTAAACTAGTTTATTATGTTAAAGTGCCACCGGATGGTCTTTTTAGTTTCGATAAGTTTGCGGGACGGACAATATCTCCCGCTCCCGTGTTAAATATTCAGTCTTGAACAATTGCACAAATTGTATTTGGACTTTGGACAACCATAACTCGATGCCAGCTTGATTAAATTCTCTATTTTATTAACTAGAATTCATTGTTTAGTACCAAAGACAAGGCAGGACTTTTGCAGTGTTAGTATTCTCCTTGAGAATTTCACTCACAAAAGGAGAAGTAATAATTATTATGCTGCAGGCAACATGTTAATGTAATGAGAGATATTAGAATTTGCAACCAAAATATCACAACTCACAGACACATGTATTTCCAAGTAAATGACAATTATTTAAATGGGAACATTTTATACTTATTGTATTACACCTTAAATGTATTTACTTATTTTGATGTAGGATCGGGAATTCAATTTCTGCAGTTGACAAGATACATACATGCATAAAAATCACACGTATCCCATTTAGTGGGTTAGCGTAAATCTGAAAATAATAATTACAATAAGGGCCGGTTTTTCAATCGCTTGTTAAAGTGTTTCTTAACTACCTAGCAGATTAAATTTATCCATCAGATAAACTCCTTGGTAATGAAAATGCGTTTTTCAATACGAATTTATCTAATCGGTAAGTAACATTCGCATTTGGTTGTCAACTTTAAGGTTGGCAATAATTGTAATATGATATTTGCTATGTTCGTAAGGAACCACATGTCATTTTGAACATAATTTCCAAACATTTCGTTTCGAATGTGATTGACAGTTGCAGTTGTTGACAGTACTGAATTTGTGACGTTCAAGTAAATTTATATTTTGCTTTAGTTTGTAGCAATATGTGGTAAGAATACATGAACTGAAGATTGGAAAAAACTATTTTACTACTGACTGTCATCATTATGGATTTTATTTTATTACATATATACATCTTTCGGGCTTCAAGCATCAAGCAGTTGTAAATTTCTACTGGGATTTTGCCTACAAATGTACACATATGTTCTGTTTCTTAAAAAATATACTATCTCATTGGTCATTAATTTGAAAAGGTAGCGAATTTCGGAATTTCAATATTTTATAAGAGCAGGTTTGGTTCATCTCTTCTTGGCAATTCTTAATTTCGAAGTGATCAGTACAACATTGCATTATACATTCTATTTTTAACACTACACAATACATTTTATATAATTTATTAGGATTAAACAATAACTTTGCTGCATATTGACGCAACATTGTTGTTATCAACGTTTTGCTTATTATTAATTCTTCTCATTCTTGTAATCAAAATAATTTATTATAAAATGAATATCATTTTCATTGTATTATGTATTATAATTTAATGAAATTTATACAATTTTTAATAAGCCGTAAAAAGTACTCTGCCACATTCATTGGCATACAAGACATTTTTAGAACAAATCAGTATTCTCTGAATACATAGCAGTATTTTTTGCTAAATTTGCACCTTTTAAAATATTTATCGTCACTAGAAGTCAACGAGATCTGGTCGTCTTTCAATATGTGGTTTTCGATTCACTAGCATTATATTAACAAACAAAATCTTCCAATTTTTCCTTGTTCTTGTCTTTATTATCAAAAAACACATTTACATACATCTATTATATACATATTTCTACAATTTTCTACGAATATTATTTAACTGTCAATGTCAATATGTCGAAACAGTTGAATTTATCCTAGTGGTAAAATTTTATCGGTAGGTCAAAGTGTCTGTTACGTTATCCTCTTGTTTAGCTGAGACTTATTCTGTTGGTAACGCTAACATGACATTGAAACACTGAAATAGGTGTTTACCATGAGGATAAATTTTACAGAGACTTAACAGACACTTGCCAGTACATTGAAAAACCGGCCCTAAGAATAAAAGCTTAGCTGATACACTCCATTCTCTTAACAACATTCTTATGCCCGGTTTTTCTACAGCAACTTAAGTTGTTGATTATTAAAGTGCTACTTAATTGTAAGTAGGCTTTAGATCCCAATTGTGTTGCACCAGCAAATTCAAATGGGAGCACAAATCAATCACAAATTTTATTGGCAACAGCCCAATGCAGCTCAGTGATTGGTCAATTTGAAATTTTGCGATTCAAAATGAAATACTGGGTGTCAAACGTCAAAACTATCATTGTGTTTATCAGTGTTTATGCTTGTTTTCGTTTCCACAATATTCTGTATGGATTTACCGGATCTGCTGAATTTTGACGAAGTTAACTTCGTGGATAATCTGGACGAAGTTGATTTTGTCATATTGTCGAGCATGTTAGAATTTGGGACAAATATATAACAGAATTGATTTGTTTCAAATATATTACATTATTCATATTCTTTATTTATATGTGGACCACCACCCGTACTATAAACGGAAGCCCTTTTCTTTGCTGACGTCTTCTTGGCATTAATCTTGCCAACATTTTACGTAGGCTTGCCACACCCTCATATACGAATGCATTCAATACAAGTTTAGTTGGGTAATTAATTTCCAGATGATATCTTTTTGAATATTGGACATGCACTCCGCTTTGATTATTTCATTTTTAATATTCTCTTTAAATTTATCTACATCTCATAGAGCATTTTTTTTCTTCTTTGCTATTATTTGTTCGTTTCTTCTCCATACCATTGAATTTTCACACCGTAACAGCCCGAAACGAAACAAATTTACCGCGACTTACGGATATGTACCATTTAAAAAAATATAATTTTGTTCTACCGTTTGAGAACTAGTGATTAAATTTTCAGTTTGTTACTGATAAATTAGCCTCTTATTCTTGATCATTTTTTCCCTAAAGTCATTAGTTCGCACCAAGAAAAGCACAGGTTGTTTTATAGGAAATGTTTTGCATACGTTTTAAAAACTGTTCATTCGTCAGTCTCTATACACATAACCAAACAATTTCAACTGACTCACTCTCACTCTCTTGTAGAAAAATGAATAGGCAGAAGCCGCATGTCATCAACCTGAAAAAAACCTTATGAAATAAAATATAACTTGTAGAAATTTTTGGGTATTTATTTTTAAAAAAAGAAGGAAAAAATACTAGAATGTACTAAGAAATTTACAATTATTTCTATAGTAAAAATGAATATGCAGAAGACGGACGTCATGAAATAATATTACCTGGTCATTCTCAATAGTGCTAAAGTATGGTACAAAAATCAACTACAATTATTTCAAATAATTGACTTAGAAATAAGTAAATGTAAAATTTCATTAATATATACATATCTTAATACTAGTATTTTTTTCTTCTCTTTTAAAAAATAAATAACACCTAGTTATATTTCATTTTATTACATTTTTTTCGAAACATGGTTTACAATTTGACAGATTTCTCAGTTTTTAAGCACCCCAGTAATTAGTTAGACAACTTTGGCAGTTTTTAAGTCACCAGAAATTAATTTGACAGTTTTTAAGTCTCCCAGAAATTAGTTTGAAAGCATTCTAATAGAAGATTGGTTGGGAGCGTTTAGGAAGCGAAAGGAAAGAATGGTGAAGTACATGAAAGGACGGACGTTTTTTAAAACGGAACAAAATTGACAGAAATGAATTCGTATTGGCATAGCATTTGACAAAATCAAGTGTTGAAAACAACATCTTGCATGTGGTGTCCGTTATAATTAATGCATTTCTAGAGGCGTCTTCTTTTCACCATCTCTCCTCACAAGAAAAAATCGCATGTGGACAAATCAGGGGACCGAGGAGGCCAATGAATTTCACCAAACTTGGAAATGAGCTGATTGGGAAAGAGAGGGTGAATAACGTCCATTGATGCTCTGGTTGTGTGGGGTGTAGCCCCATCCTGCGGAAACCACACAGGTTTTTTCATAATTCAGGCAAAAAGAAGTTGTGTGTCATCTCGATATAGTACTCCGAGTACACAGTAACAGCAGTCCCATGAATGGTACCGGATACCACATGCAAGATTTTTTCACACTTGATTTTGTCAAATGCTATGTCATTACGAACTCAAATCGGTCAATATATTTTTTCTTAAGTGAAAAGTATCAATTCTGTGACGTTTTAAAAAACAACCGTCCTTTCTGCCTAACCCTCTATAATATTTAAAATAAAATTCTAAAAAATATGAACCATATATCAAGTCCTCAATTCTAGCGTTAAACTTATCATAATGATTTAACAAAACGTTTCTGTATTCATTTCGCCCACATATTTGCCGCTATATCTTTTAAACTTCCAAAGTATCACAATCACAAAACATGTTTTGATTTGAAAAAAACTGAAATTCCAAAAGTTCCAAAGTCCCGTGTGTTGTTGTGGCAAGTAGAGCATCAAACCTAATTGAAGAAGAATACTTCCATTGACCGTAACAAACAGTTTGTTTTATCTTCTCTTTGTAAAAACGCGTTGTGTTTAAGCAGAGCCAGAGCCAGATAAACAAACTTACACGGAAGCACGGTCCGTGAATTTACGGCATATCGATTATGATGCTTCAACTGCAACGTTGTCTGTGTCCCCTACTCGGTGAACTGCAAGAGTTGCTCGACTATGCGAGCGCGACTCGCTGATTGGACACCAGCCATGCACATGGAGTTATTTTTGTAAATCGCTGAATAGTCACCGGAGTTGTGAAGTTGAATATTGAGAGGAAATAGAAACAACTCAATTGGAATTGTTACAAAAATATCCGAGATAAATGTTTTCTTCAACGGAGCACCGTTTGTTTCATGCTAGAATAATACTTCTATTCTCTCGTTTCAAACACATGAATGTTGTTATACGAGTAGACTGAATAGTACATTGTGTTTAAAATTTATCGATACTGGAATACAATATGAGATATAAAACCTTTGTCACAAATTTATGATCGTCTGAAATAGGTTTTTGTCTAAAACATACTAGAAAAGACATATTTTCTGTTCAATATTTTAATGAGAAAGTTCTACATTCTGGACTAAGTCGTCTTGTAAAATCTTAAAGCAGAGTGCGTTTGCTAAATTAACGAATCAATAAAATGCACATATTTTTCTGTTTTAACGGGAGTCCTAAATCGTAGTAACTAATTAAAAAATAAGCCTCTTATATTAAAACTATGCCTTATATTACATGAGAAGGACTCTTAAGGTCTTAAATAAGAAAATGAGGCACGACGAGGCCGCACTGCATGCCTTGATTGAACAATTTTTAGAGTCGTATGAGGACACAAAAGGCATGCCTCGCCGTGTTCGCCAATCCATCAATTTGTTGTATTAAAAGAAGAGTTATTGGATTCATGTTAAAAATCACCTATGCAGATTTTAGTGAATAAGTAGGTTTTCAGGTGCCTAGAATCCAGAGGTTATTCTAAGGATTTTTTTCCACTGCGCATAAAGGAAATAAATCGGTGTTGGAAGGAGGGGGGATTTTTTGAAAATTTTCAAGGTCAAACGAGTTTTAATGCAAAGTACGATAATATAGAGTTCTTTACAAAGAAGCAAATTTAACAAATTCGTAAAAAAATAAAATAAATATTTTGACGAAAACGCGTATATGCGCTCCAAAAGCGTGCAGCTGTTTACTAGGCTAAAGGTATTTTTGCTGAGGAAGAACCTAGCACAAAGAGTTTTTAATGTTTAACTATAAAAAAATCATATTATTTATTATTTTGAGTTTGTTTTTTTGTTAATTTTATTTAGTTTGTACATTCGTAATAAATGAAAAAAAAAAATAACTGCACAGATTTTAATTTCCCACTGCACAATTTGCTTTTCCCACTGCACATAATGGCTCGTAGTATGATCACGGTTTTAACTAAAACACTGTTGTAAGAAATGTCAAATTCAAATTTCAATAAGTAATTTCACGCTTATATGTAAAGGACGATTTTTTTAAAAATATTTGTTTGAATACAAATTATGTTCTGCTTTAAAATCATATTTTAATAAATTTGATATTATTTATTATTGTTATTAAATAATGAAATTTGACATTTCTTAAAACAGCGTTTTAGTTAAAACCGTGATCATACTACGAGCCTTTGTGTCCAACTGCACCTTAGAATAACCTCTGCTAGAATCCGATTATAACATGTGTGTGTGTCTGGATTTTGAAAGGACGATTCTTCAAAAACTATAAACTTGAGATCTATTTAACTACGTATTCTTCAGTCTGACATTAGTGGGAAGAGCTGAAAAGGTTTTGATAACAATTGGTCAACTGGAAATAGTAGTTTCTTAAAAAAATTCTTTTGAATATTATTTTTTAAAAATTTTTGTTATTACAAATATTGAAGAGCATAAAATTCTCCATCTAATACATTTAAATTTTTTTATTATATTTTCTATAATTTTAGAGATAATGAAAATATAATATATAAAATAATCTGTTGCAATAAATCGAACAGTTCAGACTACACCAAGGAATCCAGTTGACAAATTCAAATGTACATACGTACATACTTAAGAAATACCCCCAATGCCGTCGATGAATTGGAACCATCTTGAACATTTTAGAAGTGTAAGACAAGATTCCTTATAGAATGAAAGAATAGATATAATTAGAATTATTTATGTATACAAGAAATATTAAATTCGATACTTATACAGGGTTAGTTAAAAGTATGGAGACGGCGATTTATTGTTGTTAGTATTCATTTTAGGAAATTATGTTCAATAAAAAAGTTTTTTAAGAAATTTTGATCTACATTTGAGAATACTTGAATTTTTTTTTCTTCAATTATTTTTGAGTTACGCTTGTCCGCGTAATTTTTTTAATAGGAACCTGTTAATTTTACTCTACCAATCGATAGAGCGTTTTTTTCTCTTTACAACAGTATTTTTGTTTTTTTTTTAATTTGTTTTAATAATATTTTTATAAATGTGTTTGACGTAAACAATACCCATTGATACAGTTACATCGCTCGAGTTTGTTTATCGCTTTGCTTTTGTCTATCTTAGATGTACCTACTATTCGTAAATACTTGAACCGGTGTTTTTCCTTGTAAAAATATTTTTAAAATAAATTGAAAAAAAAAATACTGTTGTAAAGAGAAAAAACGCTCTATCGAATGGTAGAGTAAAATTAACTCAAAAACAATTCAAGAAAAAAAAATTCAAGTATTCTCAAATGTAGATCAAAATTTCTTAAAAAAACTTTTGTATTGAACATAATTTCCAAAAATGAATATTATCGACAATAAATCACCGTCTCCATACTTTTAACATACCCGGTATTACAAAAAAGAAATGTCGAGAGGAATTGTGCTGGCCACAACAGATTTTTTTCAATTTAGATGAAGTTTCAAGAAAAAAGTCAGCCAGAAATTATTTTGACAGCTTTGGTAGTTTTTAAGTCTCCAGAAATTACGTATTTTAACAGTTTGTAAATCTCTAAGGAATTAATTTGAAATCATTCCGAAAGGAGATTGGATGCGAACTTCTAAGAAGTGGAAGAGAATAATGGTGAAGTGTATTATTGTGGAAGGGAATTACTTTGTATATATTTTAAATAAAATTCTAATGAACCATGTGTCTTATTTTCAATAATTCTACTGTGACTCTCATATGCTCCGTTAGAAAAATGTTCATTAATTCCTTGATCTATCAACATCAACGGTTCATCAAAACGAACAAATGTAACGCGATTTTTTGACAGCAATGATTAAATATCATAAGAACAATGAAACTAATTCGAATTTGTTTATTTTGATGGTTCGCTAACTGAACAAGGAATTGATAAACGTTTCTATAACCAGACAATAGAATATAGAATATAGCAAGAATTTTTTAAAGTTATTTGTGAGAAACAAGAAACTTATCCATACAAACGTTCCGCATATTTTTATTTATACATACAAAGAAGTTTGAAATGGTGATTTATTCTGTTTTGATAAAGGACACATCAACATGAAACTTTAACAAATAATAGGTTGCCTCCTATGAAGTTGTAAAACTGATTGAATTTTCCGGGAAAGCGAGTTGGGGAAATTAATGTTATTTTTGTGGCGGTTCCATCATATTTCATCATTTATGTTTGTGTGTAGAGTATAGACCTAGGCCTGCTGTATCTCTCAGTCCAGCATCAGATATACGAAGAGTTATTCAGATAGAAAATACGAGAACGCGGTATTATATTTCAATAATTGATATATTTTCTCATTTAACGAGCGGATGCTTTCTGTTCTATTTTACGACACCGATACGAAATGAAGTCACCATTCTTTCACATGGCTATTAAGATAAACGACAACAATCAATGTTGGTGCATTGTTTCTGCTTAGTTGCTGTTTAATAGTGATAATCGTTATTCTATTCTATTGTTTTAATTACGAAATTCTTGATTGATTTTAGATGATGGAAACATGGTTGATTTTCCAGCCTTGTTCTATATAGCAAATCTTGTTGCTCCCATCTTTGTTTAAGATTACAACATGTTGTTATAAATTCTTCTATGTAATAGGCTATTCCACAGTAATCAAAAATAGTAAAAGTTTATTGAAAATAAGAATGATAATAGTTAAAGGATAAGGAAAACCATATTTCTTATTCTTATTATAAATTATTCCTTCTAGAAGACACGGGGAGTTTTGCTTTTGATGATGCAGGACATGTGCACGAGTGTTTGAGCAAATAGGATCCAAGTATGACCTCCGATTTTGAGAAGCCCCGTCCTAACTAAGAATATACTTCTTCGGGTGTGTCGGATCTGTTCGGTTGCTCTTCGGGTGACGTTCTAATTTCTTTATTTTTATAAAATGAGAAAAAAGTGAAATAAATTAAGTGAAATAATTTATTTTGTCTTTAATAATGAATTATAATATTACAATTTAAATATACATTAGTTTGTAATTTGTTTAACAATTTTTCGTGGTTTGTGAACCACTGTTTGTTTACTTCTGGTATATCCACATTACCTACGTCACAAAGCAGATTTAAAATTCGGACCTTAATATCTCGCTTATTTGGAGGAATTTTTAACTCGGACTTTCACATGTGGTCTTATATTTTTATGTATTTTAAGAAATTTTTTTTAAAAAAAATGTGGAATAGCCTATTATTTTTAGTAGATCAAATGAATATTATGGATACTAATTCCAGTTCAAATTTTAAGCTTAGTTTATAGTTAAACAAAAAATTGCAATGTCCAATAATTTCATTTAGTGTGATATCAATTTAAGGAATGTTTAAAATTAGAACTAATTGTTAACTTTAAAAGTAAGTGAAAATAAAAACTATACTGTGCTATAACTTATGCACCAAAAGTTAACGGGTAATTTAATTTGAAATACTGATTCTATTACAAAAAGATCTTTTTTCGCGATCAACCAGAAAATGAGCTATTTCTGATTACTTTCTAGCCCGGAAATTTTTTCTTTACTGTTCATAAGGGATCAAAATGTAACTTTCCGATTCCGGTAAAGCATAAATAACATATATTTTTATTTATTCTTTTTTCAGGACCGTAAAAAATATTGTACCAAACATGATCTGAAAGTATCTTTATTAGGCTCACAAGCTTCCAGAGCGAGCCGTACACACACACACGCACACACACGCACACACACACACACACACACACACACAATTGACCAAAGATATACATTCCTTACCTAAAGGTGACGGAAGGTAAAAATTGGAAAATGAGAGATGACTCCATTCTGTGAAGCAATTCGGTCAATAATTCTCTTTCCATTCGCTGTAATTTTTTTTGTTTGGTGTACAAGAATTAACGCATTTTAACTTTTATGGTGTACGAGAACCTACACCTACATAAATGAAATTCGTGCTGCTCTTCTGAATAAACCGTAACCATGCACCAAATTGTTATTAATTTTGGTAATAAAATCCCAACTAGAAGTAAATTAAAACAGCAGTAAACTAAGTTTAAAATGCTCTCATTTCACATATGCAGTGGGTACAAACCGTACGATCTCACACTATAACCCGCTTAACTCAGTTCTAATTGGGCACGTTCGTTGCGTCCTAAGGGACAGATAACTCGCGTAGTCTGCACCAGCACTGCAGTTGCACTACGTGCTCGAGACGTGCAGAAAGTGCAGACGGGGTGGAGAAGAGTAAGTGATTTGCGGACTGATTGTGGCGTACGATAAATTAAATGTGACTAAGAATTTTCCTCTTTCTCGCTCTCAACATTATAAAGTTCAGTGTGTTCAGAAAAAACCTAATTCGGAGTAGGCTATTAACACAGAAACATATGTCTGATGTCTGATCATTATTCAGTTCAAAAGTAAAGTTGTCGAAATTGATCGTGAAATATAATTTCACGGATACAGAATATTGTCATTCACCGTTTTCTAATTTATTTGTATTTTTAAAATGAGGATTTAGTTCCGGTTTCTTTAGATAAAATATTTCGTGTCAAATTGACATTTAATTAAATACTTTCAAATTAACATACATTTTTTTGTTCATACCCTACTCCGAGTTAGGATATATAAAAATAATAATAAAGAAATAGCTATTTGTCCCTATTTTTTCAGTAATCCTATATACATACATACAGTACACCTCAGCTAACTCGGATCAATTCAAACTAGCTCAATTCGGATTAATGAAAAATCCGGATTACTGGAGTATACCCAAATCATTCAAGCAGCCAATGCACGTCATTAATAAAAATTGAATAAAAGTAACTAGATGTATGACGTCATGTACTGGTACGTTTGCAAAGGTTTTAGAATCTTTATGAAAAGAGTTATATACGAGGTGTGTTCAAAAAATATCGCGAATTTTGTGTTTTTTCAAAAATTATTTATTTATTCATGAATATCTATTTTGTCCCCTTCAAAGTAATCCCCATGAGATATTATACACTTGTGCCAACGGTTTTTCCAATCTTCAAAGCACTTCAAAAAATCAATTTTTTTTATCTTGTTCAGCTCCTCCTTCGATGCCGTCTTTATCTCGTCAAGCGTAGCGTAACGTCGTCCTTTCATGGGCCTCTTCAGTTTAGGGAACAAGAAAAAGTCACAGGGGGCCAGATCTGGGGAATACGGTGGCTGCGGCATCATTAGTGTGTTGTTTTTGGCTAAAAAGTCGCGCACAAGCAACGAGCAATTGAGCAATTTTGGTACAAATTTCGCGGCGACCCGTCTCATGCCCAAATCATTGATAAAAATCGAATGGCACGAGCCAATCGATATGTTTAGGTCCTCAGCAACTTCTCTAACGGTGATTCGACGATTGGCCAATATCATTTTCTCCACTTCATTAATTTTTTCGTCTGTTGTTGAAGTGCTCGGGCGTCCGGCACGCTTTTCGTCGTTCACATCTTCTCGGCCTTCTGAGAACATTTTGTACCACCGATAAACGTTGCTTTGGTCCAAGGTAGCTTCTCCGTATGCCACAGTCAACATTCGGAATGCATCCGCGCACTTAATTTCGTTTTTCACACAAAATTTGATACAGGTTCTTTGTTCCATTTTTTTGAATAGGTAAAAATCGAAGACGATCCAAAACACGTGCAAGCAAAGCAGCTGTCAACAATTAAGTGAACATTCAAAATGGCCGAGCTTGTCGACATAAGTGAGAGACATGAGTACCAACATAAAGCCACAAAAAGATCGAAATTCGAATATACGTAACCCGCGAAAATTCAAAATTCGCGATAGTTTTTGAACACACCTCGTAGATTGCAATCTGTATTTAATTAAATACTATATTTTCGTCACTGTCCATTTCTATTTAAATTATTTTATAATACTAACCTTATTTATAGCTATGTATGCCATATAAAGACAATAAATAAAAGTGAGCCGAATTTCAAAGAAATATACCGAATTCTTCTGATTGATTAGAAGTGCTATCTTTGGCATATTCACAGATTTTGTGTTTGCGTTAACGGTCAAGTTGCGTCGTTGCGTTGCGTTTAACATTACTTTATTATAAACGACTTTACAACGCACAAAAATGTTTCAAGCACGATACAGATATTTTTCAAATAATAACTTTGACAGTATGAACATACAAATTATCAATGTTGCCAACTATAGCAACAATTAAACGAATAATATGACGTTGATGTACATTATTTATATATTATTCATGTCATATACGATAAGTAATGAACTCTACTATTCATCTTAATAATAATTATATAAGGCTATACACTTTTTGACGGTTAAAAATGATTGAAATTTTATTTAATTTTTCACTATTAGTGATTTTAATGCATTAAGGTTTTTTCACTAAGTGATGACGTGCATTGGCTGCTTGAATGATTTAGGTATAATATTATAGTAATTAAGTAGGCGGAATGCCCGTATCATATTAGCGGGTTTCGAAGCGGTTGGCGGGTGCGGGTACGGGTGCGGGTGGCGGTTCTTGCAATCATACTGTGCGGTGCGGTTGCCGCTCCCGCTCCGCCATACTGTCACTGTTTATTCGTCTTGACGTTTTATCGAAGGCGAGAACAGTTCGAGTTTTGCGAGGACAAAGAAGATGCAAATAAGCAGTGTCCCATAATATGGGCCGCCTCTCTGTTAAATCTAGGACTAAAAATTACTTTTCTAAAGAAAACAGATTCTTGTCTTTTTGTAAGCAGTCATTCTCGCCTCAAGTCAACAAATCCAAAAATGCTGCACCGGCACACACGAAAACTGTAACACATATCAAACCAAGGCAGTCACTTGACAGTATCGGGTTCTGTGATTGGCTGCGGGTGTGGTTGGCGGGTAAAAAATAACCTGTCGGCTATTTCTTCACATGCAACCGCAGCCGCTAGCCGTCGCACTCTTATTGGTCGAGAAGTCACCCGCATCCGCACCCGCTAACCGCTTCAAAACCCGCTAGTTTGATACGGGCATAAAACATGCTAAAACATTTAAATTTGATGTGCATTTGCATTTTGAACTAAATATAAAAGAATATTAATCGAAGCGCAATGTGTTTTTACTGAAATTTATTTATAAACCTGTGTGACAATCGATTTCGGCTTATGAAATGGCCATCATCAGATCACAGCGTCTAGTAGAGAATGTCCTAATTAAATATTGATTCATTATTCTAATGTGAAGCAGGTGTATATTTTGTTCTGCAAAAGCCAAGAGATGAGTTTGTAAAATTGGTTAAGTTTATAGGAGGCGCCTCAACACACGACAAGCGATCCAAATTAGGGTATCTGTGGCGTGGTTTGTAATATAAAATCTACATTTTTAATTTTGTCTGAATTACAAAGATATCCGGATTAGTGGCGGTTCGGATTAGCGGAGCATTACTGTGTTTTTTTAGTACACCAGATTAATAGAAATCATTTTCTTATAAGTGTGCAATAAGACATTAAAATTAATAGTTATTTATGCATAAGAGAGTAATGACATTCTTTAAAAACCGGACAATTGATCATCAGAAGATGTAAGTCGATTATGCTAATTTCCGCGAGAGGATAAAATGTCTTTTTTCTTCAAACGTCATAAAAATGGCATCTTTTGAAATGAAATGAAATAAAAAATATCCATAGCAACTACATAAAATATATAGTAAGAATAAGAAGGAACTTGTAAAATAGAAACCTGTCATATCGCCCCAAGTTAACCAAGATAACCTACAAATTGAAATATAAACAGTTTATATTTAACGAAATAACATATTATAAAATAGCATAGATTTACATATTGGCAACGACGGTAAGAATATTTAGAATTACAGTGATATGAAAAGTTCATACTGTTTTTCAGCGATTCCTCGACATATCATATCCTTCAACAATATTATCGAACTTCCATTCAATTGAACAACTTCAAGGACCGTATATGGCAATACTTCAAATTCTGATATAATTGCACATAAGGAGAATATAAAATTGCATAGTTTTTATTCAAACGTCAAAACGTGAAAATTTTTACTTGAATGTTTATAACAAAAAGTGAATAAATACGAAAGTATCCATAGCAACAGAGCAATTGAAATCATCAAACGTCCTTCACGTAAAATATTTATAATTATTGTAACGTCAAGTTGTAATTATTTTATTTAAATACGTACAAAATATAATGTGTCATTCAGAGTAAAAGTGTCATTGTGTGCTTCGCATGCAGTTGTCCGACTCGCGTACCGCTCGTCGTGCAAACTTACATGCTCCCCACACAAAGTGTCACTTTTACTCCTAATAACACAATATACTATTTTCTTTGTCAATCATTTCTGGATTATTTTGGAGAAAAATACTTCAAATAAAGTATGAATACAATTAATTTTTCTATAACTGTGTATTATTTGAATAATTTTTTTCTAAAATAGTAATTATTGACAGAGAAAAATATTGTTACTTAACTCTTAATCAGTTGTTTAAACTAACGGTCAATAATTTTTACACTGAAGCCCTTTCTCTACACTCTATACAATTGTTTTTACAAAGCTATTGCGTTCCGTATTATCCTAATTAATACAGAAATTAAAATCCTCCCTATAATATTATTCTTTCATTATTTCAGACTAAGAATTATTTTTCTCTGAAACTAGAACAGCATTTATGTCAGATTTTTGTATCTGAAATGGCTTTTTCTTGTTACTGTAATTCGAAACTGTTTCTGTTTGCTCTGCTCTCCATTAAGGGTTGTTTACATGTCAGCTGAGTTGCACATGACCTCAATGAAAAATAAACATCATGGCGAATGGATAATTCCTCGGAAAATACACTAGAGGTTCATAATTTGGCAAATGAAAAATTGGGTTAATTTATGATAAAATTGTTAAGTATTTGATCATTGTAAAGTTAATTTAAATACTTTTAGAAAATATAAAAATGTATTCCATTTCATGATTTTTTTTTTACGAAATCGGAAGTAGACCTTTTATACCAAAAAGTGTCATTTAAATTCGCCCTCACTCATACAGGCCAGTAGCCAGATCCAAGTAGGCAACTCAAATTTAAGAGGCGGTGTTTTTTAAAGTAAAATAAAACGCTATAGAGATTATATTTTTATAAGAGAAATTTATAATTTAATTTCTTTACAAAAACACTAAACAAAAAATCTGTTGTGGCCAGTACTATACCTCTCGCCAGTACTTTTGATGATGCCGTAACTGGCGAAATTGTACAATAAAGTAAAAATATACTTTTCTTGTTATACTAAACCGAGTGTTATTATTTTTTTTTTTTTAGCTTTTATTAATTTATATACATAATACATACCTACATATTTACTAATGCTGGAAACTATACTATGTTCCTTTGTATTCTTATACTATGACTATAACTATCGTTTTATTTACCATTATTATTTTCTTTGAAATGATAGGTTTTTTGACAGTGACCTTTATCTGTCAGTTACATAAATTTGAAATATGAACCGGGTAATTAGGGAATTGTGTTATCTTTAAAACATAGACTCCGAGATTTATAAAATAGATTATTCTATATACCGTGAGTATTTTTTAACGTGAAACATTGGGTTTTTCATATCCATAGTTATGACTTGATATTTGATTGACAGCAATGTATTTGCCCGTTCCATTTAAAATGAAACATAGGGAACGAAATTGACATTTGATAAGACGTCAATGGAGGTTAATTTCGTTTAAATAATAATTATACCTGCATTCTAAATTAAAATTAGTTGTAGAAAAAATATAGTGTGCACCTTGTGCCCGAGTGGTTTTTTGACTCGGCTAAATTTCTTACAATATTTAAATATAATACTTCTGTCAAATTCATTCCTCATGTGTCATTTTAAATGAGACAGTGAGACAGACGAATACATTGCTGTCAATCAAATGTCAAATCATAACTTATAGGAAAATTCAACGGTTATCTGTCATATTGACAAGATGTCATTAGAGGTTAATTTTGTTTAAATAATTATACCTGTTTTCTAAAAATTAAATTTAGATGTAGAAAAAATACTGTTGCACCTTGTGCCCGAAATATGTTTAGTTCTCTCGAGTGGTTTTCTGACTCCGCTAAATTTCTTACAATATTTAAATATAATTTTTCTGTCAGATTCGTTCCCTATGTTTCATTTTAAATGGAACGGGCAAATACATTGCTGTCAATCAAATATCAAGTCGTAACCATGGATATGGCAAACCCAATATTTCACGTTAAAAATACTCACGGTATTTATAAATAATAACATAAATCGCGAAAAATTACATTTAAAGGTATTTTTCGAAGAAAAACTATTTTGAGCTTCAAGTAAAGTGCCATACCTTGTTATCTCTGATTTCCACCAAAATTTATTGGCTTCTTTCCATATTAGAGTAAGGTAGAAATACAAGGTTCCAGAATTTTTTGAGTGATAGTATTTGATTTAGAGCGTTGACAAAATCCATACACACATCCAATTCTAGGGACCTTAAAACGGAGTCATTTACCAAAATCTGGACCTGCGATTTTTAGCACGATCCCTATACCTCCCTTACCAAAAGCAGATATTATTAAAAACGGTACTTAAATATCACTATAATTTTCTCTAGAGTTGGCAACTTTTTCTTCTCTCCCCCCAGGCTACGGGCTAGCGCTCACAACTTTATGGTTTAAACTATAGGTCTAAAATTAATAGAATAAAAAATAAATAAATATATCATTACGGCATATTACCAATTACTGGGTATGCCCAGTATCTACAACACATGTAGACATCGGTAATGATGACGATATATTTTACCGTGTAGGCGCTTATCAGGCGTCACCTCACGGGCACTCATAGCTGGTATGGAGAGTGCACCACGGGGATTACTTTGTGCGATTAAAAGTCTCCACTGACCGGGATCGAACCCGGGTCACCAGATTAGCAAGCAGACACTATACGCACAAAATAAAAAATAATAACAAAAATTAAAAAATTAATAAAATTAATAACAAAGAATATAGCCATTTGTCCCCGTTTCTTCAATTACCTGTATTCAGGTATACCTAACATTTGTCATATAATCCTTAATATAGTTTGCATAATAATTATCCACTTCTTTCAGGTCCGGTATTTCAATCTCCTGGTAACTCTGTCAAGTAACTACTTGCCGAGTAACGTTACTCGTCTGCTAAGATCTGTCAAGTAAATAATTCCGTCTTTCATTCGTTATTTATCTGTTTGGTAGTTACTTGACAGATCAATGAAGTAAATTTAATGTTGGTAATTCTGTCAGAAATGAATATATTCATGTCATTTATAAAATAAGCCAAAAACCTTGGTTACTATTTATTTATTTCAATTCGTGTTGTCATTTCTGTCACCATCTGTCATAAAATATAGTTTGGCAATATAATAAAATAAGCCAAATAAGCGACAGAAAAAATTTGCTTTTAATTGACCTTATTTTGGCGCATAAAGACGTCATAGAAAATAAGACTACAGACGCAGTCACGTGGAAAATAAAAGAAAAAAACATGGCTGAAAATTAAAAATTTATTTAATTCTAAAAGCGGACTAGTAGAAAGAAATGTTAGAACATTGAAAATAAAATATGAAAGTATTAAAAAAGATTTAAAAGAATATTCTTACTTCAACTAATTAATAGCAGAAGTAACATTTTGTATTATGCTCCCAGCAGTAGATTTATGCACTTCAAGAAAAGCACCACTAAATCTTAACGTAAGAAGCAATTGATTTGCTGGCGAAATTACATTGTTTCTAAAATTTGGAATAATTTTAGATATAATGATGTAATTATTAAAATTAAAAGAAAGCATCACGAACCTGTTTGTTATATGTACGATATTATTTTAAATTTTTCGTAAAATTTTGTACAGTGAATTTTGATAAACGAAATCTCATGTAAAAATCCAAATTATCCCATTTTTCAAAGTGACCAACCCTTTCTTTTATAGTATATGGTCTTCTGAAAGATAAATAACCAACCATCTCCTCATCGTCATCTTCTATAATATTTTCTATATCAGAATCCATCCTACCGTCTGACTTTCAATTGATAATTTTTTGACGTTTCTGTCAGTTAAGCCGTTACTGGTCACTTGAAGTAGCAAGTAAAATAACTGTCTGGCAAGTAAATTTATGTTGCTGGGAAACCTTACTTGTCGATTGAAATACCGAAAATTTACTTACCAGACAGATTAAATTTACTTGAAACGTTACCAGAAGATTGAAATAATATATACTTTTAAGCTTTTGAAATATCAATTTTCTTTCAAGTATTCCTCTAATTTTACTCGATAATATCTTAGAAATTGTTGTATTTCCCTAAGTAATGTCTAAAATTTCTTGAATAATGCCAGAAGAATGTAATACCTTCATATGTCCCACATACTCGTTTTTGTTTCGTGATTTACCCCTTTCTTTGTTGGTTGTATAACAAAATTTCATGCTTTTGCTGGTCTAATATAAAGAGAATCCCAATCTGTTTTCATCTGGGGTGACGTCACCACAAAATGTTCTCTCTTTACGACATATCATGTCCACACCAGATACTTTTACTCTCTTTTTATCCCGCGTTATGATTTATACGACATGATTAGAAAAAAGATAAAACATATCTGTTTCCTTCGCGGGGCATATAAATCTTTTGTTTGTTTTTCTTTTCGCTTGCTGATCGCGGTTCTAAAATTTCAAAGGCAGAGCAAATTGGATGCTGTATGTTGTTGGCTGATTCCGATGCAGAAATAATGAGATCTTATTTACAAATAGCGGAAAAGTAATTGGTTGGCGAAGGAGAAAGATGTATTGGTTTTAATATAATACTTATATCAGGAGATTTTTAATTATGTCAAAGAGTTTTTTTTTATTGCTTTATTTACTTGTTACTTTTTGTATACAATTATTTTTATATAAGTATACAGGCGAGAAATACATGTTGATATTCTATATCATATTTGTATCGATAAAAATTTATTTATCGATGAGTTCACCTAAATATTCACCCTTACAGGCCTATTCTACTAAAAAATTATGTATCGTTATGACTCGTTACCAGGCGATAAGTCGTTATGATAACGATTTTTGCCAAAACCCTATTCTGCTAATTTATTTATCGTTACGGATCGTTACATATCGTTATTTCATATCGTTTAATAACGACAAGTTCACATGCATCGTTGAAGTCGTAAAGTTTGACATATTTTGAGACCAAAGTAAAAATGGGTGAAGAAGATATTTTATTAATTGTAGCTGAGCAAGAGATTCTACAAAGATGAGTATTTATTCTCTTCTGCACAATTTTATTAATTATACTTTTTAATATTAGAAATTTTATTTATATTTCAGAAATATATTTCAAAATTTAGATTTAGATAATATTATTCAATATATTGATATATAATATAGATGCACTATCTATGTATTTAAAAATTATATATTTGTATAAGGATGTCAGATTATATAATCGTACTCTGGGTGATACATCATATTCTTTTACGCGGTCCCACAGAATTTAAATGACTTGTAAGTCTCTCCATATTTCTTCCAATTCTTCAGTGGACAATTTATTAATTCTTAATGAACTATTATTTTCCAGTTCTTCAACATATATTTCATACTGTCTTTGAGTTGTCCTCGACACCCTTTCCTTAATATCCATTGTCAAATTGTTAAATTCAATTAAATAGTCAAACAATGAATCGATATGTCAAATTTAAATTGAAAAATATATGAAAATTTATTCTGTCAAAATATACATGAAGTTACATATTATCGTTATAATCCTGATAACGTTAATTTATAACGATATGATTAGTAGAATAGGTTTTTGGCATTTGTCGTTATTAAAGTCTTTTAACCAAATGCTTAGCGACAGTCGTTCAGTAACGATATCGTTATACATTTTTTTAGTAGAATAGGCCTGTTAGTCTGTAACTCAGGCGATAGTATTTGTCGATCGATAATAATTTTTGACAAATAGAAACAAATGTATCAACTGTCAGTTTAATTTTTTATTCAGTGTCTCCTGTAATTATTGGCTACAATTTATTATCGATCGATAAAAGTTATCGATTGAGTTACAGAATATGGGTGAATGTCTAATATAGGTATAATTTGTGATATCGAAATATCTATAAATAGGAAGTTGATATTATTAATATTATATTAATAATAAGTAACGCTACTTATCGATAATAATCGATAAATTTCTATAATTATCAGTAAGTAATGATACTTAGCGATATAATCTATTCGAACTATGTTAAAAATCGGTAATTAATCGATAAACCAAACTTATTGATAAATGTCAATATTTTTAATAAATACCGACACCTATTATTCATACAGAGAATTTATTTTAAAATGCTGCATTATAGTTCATCACTTCCATGGTTACTCACTATTGTCAAAAATGACACCAATGTAATATTTGTCCATTTTAAAATGCAACATTATAAATAGTATTGCAACACAGGAGATCCCTCCAAAACACATCACAAATGGTGTCAATTCTTATTACGACAGACTAGAATATTGCCTCAGAGTGATTGGGGATATTTTTGTAACATTTATTACATGAAAGTTATGAATTTTAGTAAGCTAAAGTTTGTTAAGATGTACAACATTCATGTTTTGATTATTTGCTAATCGTCTGTAGGCTAATTTATTGGAATTTAGTTTTGATAATACAAAACTACAAATTTTGTATGTTGCATTTTAAAATGGACAAATATTACATTGCTGTCATTTTTTGACAATAGTGAGTAACCATGGAAGTGATTCGCCATATGTTGCATGTTAAAATAAATTCCCTGTATTGTATCGATATTTTGATATCACATATTTTATTTATAATACTGATATTTTCCATTTTCCATATATCGATATACAATAAAGTGATATCGATAGAGATAAATCGATATTTTTCCCAGCCCTACTACTTATTTAGTTTCATTTTTCAAAAAATGGATATATTATTTTAGTAAGAATGGAAAATACGTAAATTGTAAGTATTTATTACAATTTGTTTATAAATATTTATATCAAATATTTTTTGAACATAGAATAAGAAAAAATTAATAATGCCCTATCTGAAATTTTTAGTCTACGCGTATGGTGGAAGATATTTACATCACAGGCACTGACGACTGTTATGGAGAAAGTGTAAGGCAGAGATTACTTTTATGCTATAAATAATTGATTTCCACATACTACAAGTGGTACTTTATATTATAATCTAATTTGTTAATAAATAATAGTATGTACTATGTTATTGTTCATTATGTAAATATAAGAGCAATTTAGTATTAATATGCATCAATATCAATAATTATAATACATAATATATAGCAAATGAAGTAGTGCATATATTGTATGAATATAATATTCACATTAATTTATATTACTTAATACAGATAAATGAATAGATATGAGAAGGTCCAGGGTTCAAATCCCTGCTAGGCCAATGTATTTTTCAAAATCCTTTCTTGGTTTATAAAATTTCTCCCTGATCCATTAAGGCCATTTGGTTAAAATATATAATAAATCATTACATACACACAATTTTCTTACTTTTTACTGCAAATCACTCATTATTAACTATAAAAAACTTATATTGTTTTTACTACATATCACCACATAACTGTCAAATTTTTAGTAACTAGTTCTGCCAACTTTTAACCTGCAAAATTACGAACTATCTCTGCAAGTGGTTAACAGTTATATTTCAAATAATAATATTTGTTTTGTTATTAAATGTAATATAAATAAATTGTACATTTTGAAATTAAACTAGAAACACGATATACTGCAATGTAAATAAATGATTGGAAACAGATAAAATGTAAATAATCAAAGAGTACATTTTATAGTTTAGTTTTATGTTGACAGTGCTAATAAATAAACAATGAAAACAAGTGTAAAACTTTTTAGTGTTGTACGTGATTGTTGTTGAATGAAAAATGTAATTTGTTCAAGTAAATTTAATATTAAATAGTATTAAATAAGTTATGTTAGGGTGACATACATTTATAAATAATTTATTTGTTGACAGGAAAATCATACTTAGGAGTATCTTAAGAGTGTAAATAAAATATTATCTGTCTATTTCAAAGATATCTATTTATCTAGCATATTAAGTATTTGAGTTTCTTTTGAAATTGAAATTTATTACAGGTACATGTGTGCCTCAAAAAATCTCGTATGACCAAATTTGGTTAAAAAAATAAAAAAAAATTAAAAATCCGATTTTATATTTTCTGATATTTTGTAATGTGCTGATTACAAGTTTTGAAATTCAAGTCGATATCATTTTTAGTTTCCGAGATATTTACAATTAAAGTTGTATCCCAAAAATACCAATTTTTGAGTATAACCTAAAAATGGGTGGAAATATAAACTTGGCGATTCCTTCAATTGATTTTACAGACAAAATTACATAAGCATACCAACATTCAGAATTTCTACGTAAATTGCACTTGACACTGACATCTGTCAATTAGAATATTTGAATATATCACCAGTTTCCATGATTATAGCACAGCTGGCAGGTTTATGAAAGTTTAAAATTCCTTAACTCTATACAGAGTGTCTCTTAAATAGGGGGACATGGCTTAACCACAGATTCCTGAGGATAAAATAAGACGATTTAACCAAACTTGCTTCTACCGGAAAGTGTACCATTTAACTAGAATTCTGCTTCAAAGTTCTTAAAAAAAAAATAATTAATTTTGCTTATAATAACCGGACGCTTTATTCTATTTGGATGAAATTTGGTATGACAGTTTATATGGTTATAAGACATCTTTTAAGATGATACTTGTTATTATTAGTGAACTACTAATGTATGAAACGTAGGTGTCCCAACATTGATTAAACCGTAACTTTTTAATGGCCACGCCGATAACGTGAAATTATTTTTTTTTAGAAAGATACATTCAATAGTAAACTTTTCTTTCTCTGTGTAATTTGTGATATCTGCTACGGTTCAGACAGAAAAAAATAATTTTATGTTATCGGCGTGGCCATTAAAAAGTTACGGTCTAATCAATGTTGGGGCACTTAAGTTTCATATACTAGTGGTTCGCTAATAATAACAAGTATCACCTTAAAAGATGACTTATAACCATATGAAGTGTCATACCAAATTTTATCCAAATCGTATAAAGAGTTCTGTTATTACAAGCAAAATTAATTTTTTTTTGAAGAACTTTGATGAAGAATTCTGGCTAAATGGTACACTTTCCGGTAGAAGCAAGTTTAGTTAAATCGTTTTATTTTAGCCTCAGGAATCTGTGGTTAAGCCATATCCCCGTATTTAAGAGACACCCTGTATATATTGAATATGAAAGAAAATGTGTAATCAAACTGTATAAACAATGAAAGTTCTTTCATATTTATAATAATATAAAATAAAAACTTTTAATAACTTCAAATTACTTCCGGTTGTTCAATTATAACCAAAATCTAATCAGCTCTTCATATGGACGTATAGAAGGGAAATGTGAAAGAATTATAATTTTTAAAATTGTTTTGTTGGAGTTATCGTCAGAGAATTTTTGACATACACACACAACTTGCTTATTCATTAAAAAACTCACCACAGATTTTTTTGACTAAAAACAATACCTTCCTTGTCTAAAGGTGACGGAAGGTAAAAAGAAATGAATGTATCGCAACGATTTTTTATCTATTTTATAACAAACATTAAGGAATATTTTATTCTTTGAAAATTTTTTATTTTTTAATTATTTAAACAATCCATCCGTCAATAACCCTTAATCATTTCCAAACTATCTGTAATCCATTTTTTACATCCCTCGACTTAAAAACCGTTGAAAAAGACTCCTTTTACAAACAAATCTTTGAACCCTTTGAAGAAATCCTTTCCGTTCCTTTCGCTGGAAAGAAAACAAGTAAAACACGACCAAATCACAGACATAACCTCCACCCTTAACTGTCACGTGCATACTTTTCGAGTGGCTCCGATTCCAGCCGAAGACACACGAGGGAATATCCAGTGGAATCAGAGTAGGGCTTTTGATATATTTTTCATGGCGACTCTGTACGGCTATTCAGGACGATTGAGCTGGACAGATTTGGGAGTATACAGAGTATACTCGTAAGGGTAGAGGGACGGTTTATTTATTATTTAAGGGATATGTGATGTTTCGTTTAATGTCTAGTTTGACGTTCAGGGACAATTTGTTTGAATGGGTCCGAACGGGAGTTATTTTCGGAGAACGACGGAGTTTAAAATAGATTTTGTATATATAAACATAAACAGAACTCCAGATTGAATTGCTGAGTTTTTAATAACGCGGTAATGAACTCAAAGGCCATGGGTTCAACGCCAAATCAAGGCTAAACACAGTATTCGAGGTAGTGGCAAAAAGTACCCGGAATCGTTACCTAGGGCCAAGCAGGTGATCGCTGAAGGAAAATTTGTTTTTCTAGGGAAAGTGTCGAGCTATCCGGTACCCCTTTTAGTTATTTACTAAATTCTATTATTGTAGAATTGAAGATTGTACCATTAGAAGCAATTTTTATTTGTTGAAAAATTATATTCAATGAATCTTTTACAAGAAAAACTGTTAAAAGCTTTTATAAGTGATACTTTCGGTTATCCGATATACACTAAAAACTAATGAGCTCTTCCCACATTAGTATAAAATGGGTATACAAAATTTTGAAATTTTTGTAATGGTACAATCTTCGATTCTACGATAATAGAATTTAGTAAATAACTTTAAATATAAAATTACAAAATAATTTATTTTTACACATCATCTTGCCTATGCATCAAACAAAAACAATATTTTAATAATAATTTTGACATATTTGAACAAATGTCACTGTCACGAAGCAATTACATTAAAATTAATAATGAAACCGTGTTAAAGAGATTGTATTGATTCTAAAGAAATTAAGGTTTGTAATAGTTATTTACATATAGAGGGTCGAAAGAAAAGGTTTACGCCTGCGGACGAAATTTTATTCGTCCAAGGGTGTAAACTTCTTTCGGCCCGAGGTATGTACAACAAATGAAATGTTTTTAAATTATTTTTTAAATACATTTAAAGCTTGTTGCTATATAAAAATATTACATGTCAGAAAACAATGAGGCGTTGAGTTGCATTGCTAACTATTTGGTTATATAAATATTTTTTTAAATGTCAAACTTGGAGACTTGAGACAATTTCTGAAGTAATTCCTTAAGCAATTCTAATAAAATCTAGTGAAAATTTAACGGAACTAATATCATTTTTTAAAAATAAGACTTTTGATTACATTTTCAATTGTATTTTTAATGTTTTGTTTACCAGTAAGCGGGCTCTTTCTGTATTTTACCGCCCGCATATGCTACTTTACCGCCCGCAGGGTGTAATTTTTCTGTTTCCGCCATGGTAACTACGATGTAAACAAATCACAGTCGAAACGTAGGCCAGGAAATAAATAATTTATACGTGACTGCGTGTCTAATTATTTTCCAATTTTCCATTCTACAACCAGTCGATCATCGTATTCGAGCAATATATTTTCCATCATACTTAAATATTAGATGTACATACAGGATGATTCGATTTAAGTTTGCTACGTTTGCAGCACTTTAAATGAAACAGCTGTCAATAAGCACGTGTTATCAAAATGTCAAATATTAGTTTACAACTACATATTAACAAAATGGATCATGTAAAGCAATAGTTATATTCAAAGGAACTTAAGGCGATTGCTGGTGCTACGCTAAACAGCACTTTAGTAGAAATCAAACTACACTCGTAAATATTAAGTTATAACTTCAAACTTGATACCATTGTATAGTAGATAGATTAATGCATGGGGCTGACCAATTATTTTGCATAATTATTAATTTCTATTGCATTTAAATTTAGTTCAAAAAACATCATAAAAATGGCTATTTTAAAATTTATTTTTAACACGATAACTGTACTTTTTACAAAAAAATGTTTGGGTCACCCCCATAGCGCCCACCTTTAGTAGTAAGTCTGTGAAAAAAATCTAAATTATCTTTTTTAGTTTAGCTGTGATTTGATTTCTACTAAACTATGAGGAGAAAGTGTTAGGAGAATATGTTCCCCCTCTACTACACACATCTCCTCTCTCACTCCAACAATTTGCTTCACAACACGGGCTGAGTTTTCCCCTTATGCTTTATACAAGGACAAACATATATAAAAGCAGACAGAGAGAAATAAACTTAGCAATCTTAAAAGTAGTAGGGGAACGTAAGAAGTTTGTTTGCACTAGTGTCATACTAGCAACAAAACTGATTTCGCTGAGCGACCGGCATTGCTCTTAATATAGTTTCCAGGATTAGTAAATTTTGTATGTAGGTATGTATTTAAATTAATAAAAATTAAATAGCGGGAGGTATTGTGTTGACCACATCAGATTTTTTATACTTATTATCATTCCAAATACTTTACATCTCGAAAAAATTTAACTTATAAAAATATTTTATAAAAAATTTGTTAATAAATTCCTGCAAAATTGCCATCAGTGTGAAGAAAACTAACCTATTGTATTTCACTCCTTCCATCACGTTGCTATTTTGGAGTAAATAACAATAACAATGAGTTCCAGCGAATTTATCCCTCCATATCTGTAGTAGGCAATCTCTGGCAAGTGGTGCTTGCGTGCGTATGTGCGTGCGTGCGTGTATCCTGTGTAAGCCGCTTGCGTGGGCCACGAAGCGACTCGAGCGCCTCTCTGCGGACGCTTGTATATGACACGATTTTTCATCTCGGCTCGGCTCTGCAACGGTTTAAACGATGCCGCAGGCTAACACACACCACATATGAACACAAAACTAAAATTATGGTTTTCTCCACGGATGTGGATCGAGGTGGCCTGGCCAAGAAAAAAGAGGGATGTTTTTTTGGAAGAGTCACCACAATATCATAAATATCAGCAAACTGTTTTATTAAAGTTAAACTTTTTAATGAGTTTCGACCTATTTAAATACATTATAATTAGAATCTGTCAGCTATCGATAAAATTAAAATATGTAACTTTATAGTTAAAAGTTTAATGCAGCGAAATTAATAAATATAGAATTTTTCACTAAAAGGTTTATTTATAATGACAGCGTTGAGAAAAATTTAAATGCATTAAACGAAATATCATAATTTGACAATTACATTATTCACCGTTTAATATGAATATAGATCACCAATGAGCCGGTTTCACATTTTTTAAAAACTATTTTAAAAAAGTTTTTTCCAACGACCACTGTTAAAAGTAGTCTTTTTAACGGTTGCTTAGCGAGTTAAAAATAACAGTTTATAACACAGTGAATACTTTTAAATCGTTGTCATTGACAACGGATTAAAAGTAAAAAACAAATTTACTTTTAACACTAGTGTTAAAAAAGAATTAAATCTAGTTACATTTAGTGTTAAAAATATAACTAAATCTTGTTACACTTAGTGTTCATAAGTAAACGTAGTTTCATTTTATATTTATTTTTGTACTGAAATTATTTATATAGGTATTTTATTAGAAGTACACATTATTTTGAAACGTTTATTGTTATAGTAAAATTATCACAATTGAATTGGAATTTAAAACAGTATTGTTGGAAGTAGAGGTTAGAATAAACAATTTTCAGTTGTTTATAGCAAATACATCATGAACTGTCATAAATGTCATCCTATAATGTTTAGTTTTTACTAATACATAACTAGGGTCGTAGGAAAAATAGTGTATGATATTCGTGTTAAAAGTGATTTTATTTCGTTCGTGGAGTATGTTTTACTCGGCTTCGCCTCGTTTCACAAACTTCCCCACTCACTCATAAAATGTCACTTTTAACACTTATATCATAAATAACTATTACAATAGTTTTCATAATAACAATAAAAAAAATAATTTATTGATTTTCGTAAATAATTAAACAAAAAGGTAGGCGCCAGAAATAGTCATGAAATCAACTCCCCACTCATGTAACTTCAAAGTACACTACGTCGTTCATTGACAATAAGAAATCAGTTATTTATATAAATTAAAGTACGCGATAGGTTGTCATATTTGGCAATGTACGAGTTTTGGATATTTTTGGACTTAAAAATTAAATACAGGGTACAAAGTTTTCATATGAAGAAGAGATTGCTGCTGCAATGGGGCCCGGTATTAAAAAAATTGTACATTTGTTGTCATATTATGAAAATATGATTAATTTTATATGATTTTGTACCAAAATATTTAAAATTTGAAATGAAAAACTTTTTATTCATAATTTTAATAAAAACTATGGCTACTATAGCAATATGACGTCACAACTTCAATGTAGTTGTAGTGTACCTCGTCCAGATTTCATTTGAACAAATGACTTTTAAATACTCTGTGTTAATCCTAATCTTTGCTATTGTGAATATTGTTACGTTTCACGCAAATATAGTTTCTTCTCAAAGAACATTATATGCCTATGAAAGTTGAAAATATAATAATAAAATATATAAGTTAAAAGGGGAAAAGTTTTACTGGACGAGGTATACTACCGAGCGAAAAGAATATAATTTTATATTATTCAAAATTTGTGAAAATAAAATACTGGTATGTAATTATAAAGTATGTAGACTTATACAGTGTTATAATATTCATTTATTTTATGTATATATATATAACTTAAAATAGCATATATTTCAAGAACATTTAGGTCCATGATGAAAACAGTTTGATATAAAAACACATAAGCGTGACGGCACGTCAATCTTTTCAAAATTCGGGAGACCATAATTCGCTTATTAATAGGAATTTTTTCACCGGATTTTCATCAATAGTCTTAATTTTCCTAATATTTTCAGATGAAATTATATAAAAAAAATGGCGGAATCCCCCATTATGGAATTATTAAAAGAAAAACACGCTTTAAACAAAATCTCTCCTACAATGATAACCCACACTGCTGACACACGAATGGATCACAGCTGATAGATATAATAGAAGATCTGACGTCACATACAAATTTAAAATTCAGTAAAAATTTTTAAAATTATTATTTTTCAAAAACCATACACATTTGGAAAGTTTAACAAACGCTAAAATTAATCATTTTATTCATTCAGAAAATAAATAAATTAAAAAATGAGTGCCGGACTCCATTAACGAATATTTTGAAAGAATACCAAAAGAAGACTGGTTGGAAGCTTTCGAGAGGCGGAGAAGTGTATTATTGTTAAACAGAACTACTTGAACATATTTAATATGAAAAAAATTATGAACCATGTGCCTTATTCTCAACAATTCTAGCGGCCTTCCGTATACAATATACGTTCTCTACTTATTTATATTACATTATTTGTCGGTTATAACATCATAACATATAATTATCCCTCGAATTATCCTATTCATTCCTCAATGAAGTGTTCTGTAACCGTTCTTCCATTGACTATATACGTTATAATAACCTCAGTTACTAGATCGTATCGTATGGGAGCACCTTAAGTTGTAATTAGCCTATTACTCGTATATATACTTTACTGTCTACAATAACGAACTGTACGGTTACCGTTCGAAGTTGTGCTTGGCTGATTCCCCGTCGAGCCCATTAGAATACGATCGGAGTCTTTCGAATTCTTTTGTACAGTTAATAATGCAGAAAATGTTGAGTTTCCTGCCAAGCCTTTATACATATTTCCTGTTAGCTTCCTCAAATTAGCTACGCAGTATTGGTTAAGAAGCGGGAACTAAGGAAATAGGTTAAGCAAATATGAATTTGTCTCTCAAAGATAATTTTGTTGGTGACTTTATGGAAAGCTAATAAAAATGTTTTTAACGGTTGATGTTTTATCAATAAAACAAACTTTCATATTTCTTACATTAGCTGTGTTTCTCTTTGTATAAAATATCGAGATTAACTTACTACAGACTACAGTTCAAAAAAATAATAATAGGTAATGTTTGTTTTGCTGTATTGAAATTTTGCGCAAAGAACAAATTCAAATCAATTTAAAAGTACTTGTGACTTTTAAATCATTGCTGTCAAAAATTCGCGTTGCATTTGTTCATTTAATTACATTTACTTTGGAACTAAATTTCAGTGGACGTTTATAATACCTGCTCTTAATCATATTAGCAAGAATGGAAACGAAAAGTAAATGATATATCAGGTATATCATCTATCTTCATCTTTGTTCTACAAAAACGCGCTGTGCGGGCCATTGTTAAATGTAATAACTTTGATCACTGCAAACCTATTTTTGAGAAACTAAAAATAATGTCTCTTTTCTCTCTAATTATATTTGTGAATTTGTGCTTCATTAAGAAACACTTAAATAGATTTCCACATGTTACAGACATTAATAATTACAACACAAGGAGTAAAAATGGTGTTAGTGTGGCAAAATCCAGACTCAAAATTAAAACCCCTTACCAACTTGCACTGAAGCTATTTAATATTCTACCGGATTCATTAAATTCAAAACCATTCAGCAATTTTAAGTATTTACTAAATGAGTTTTTTAAAAGTAACTGTTTTTATGATTTGACAACGTTCTACAGTGAAGGCAAAATTTTGCTATTTAAGTTTTTAGATGAAAAATCATAGAGTAATGTTTTTTAAATGTTATGTTTATTTATGTATATGAAAATTTCACCATGTGAGTTCTTATTGGGCTTCCAAAATTAAAATGCGCCACTAGTGGCAGATTTCTGAACTGAGTGAAGTGTACATGTACAAAGCTGGTTGTTTTATTCAGGGATTGTATTTACTTGTATACGAATTTTAATACGCTTTAATCTTCAGCTGTTATTGTTTTATTCTTAGTAGGATCTGAATTACTGTTAATATCACAGGTAAGTTTTTGTTTTTTAAAAAATTAATGAACGAAGTAGGAGATATGTAAATTATAGGTTAAAGTTACGATGGAGTTTTCTCCGAAAATATTTACCACATAATATTATGTGGCCACTATTTATTACTTGTTGGCCTTCTACCATATTTCTAGATGATACACTACAATTCCCAAATCTACAAATATTATCTAAATCTAAGCAAAGAAAATTGTTGATTATGAAAGAAAAACAATTAAATTAAAGTAATGCTATGTAGATAGAAATTAATATATGTACGGCAATGAAATACAATCTAAATAAAGGAAATCAAATGTTTTTTTTTATTAAAAAAAAACAATATACTGTTAATTAAGACTAAAATAACCTACAAATACTTATATTTTGAAATATGCTTTCAGAACTCATTATTAATAAAATTGAACAATATTTGGGTATAGTTCTGTATAAATTTATTTAAAACAGAACTATACCCAAATATTGTTTAATTTTATCTACAAATACTTACTAAAATTAACCCTATTAACTAAAATATTATTAAAACTATCACTAAATTGTTACTCCAAGAAAGATTAAACTCAATTCTACCGAAATTAACAAAAAAAAAAAAAACGCTATACTAAATCCGAAATTAAATTAAAAACTACGAAAATTAGTCTCACACCAATTGTACTCTTATGGAAGCCAGCGAAATATGTACCATTCGTTTGAATTTTGAAATTTGACGTCAGCGCCATCTCTTGCTAAAATTTGGAAGCCCAATAGATGAAAAATCATCGAGTAATTTTTTTTTTATATGATATGCTTATTATTTATGTATATGAAATTTTCACTATGTACGTTCTTAGATGAAAAATCATAGAGTAAGGTCTTTCAAATGCTTTGTTTATTTATGTATATGAAACACTTTCTTTTTAAAATGTACACAGAATTCATGTAACTGTAATGTGTCTAGATTTATTGTATTTTATTGACTTACCATGTATTTTCGTTATATGTATACTTTATGGTTAAAATATAATAATTATTATTATTATTTATTATAGGACTTACCGTTAAGTGACTTCACAAATTGATGTCGTAGAACTTTATTAACAAATTATTAAAATATCTTTCAGAACTCATATTATTAATTGGAATAATAGTACCTTTTTTAATTTAAGTTCTGTATTTATTATTTAAACCCAACGTTTCGGCACCATAAACTCGTGCCTTCTTCAGGGGATACATTGACATAAATATGTGAAATTTCACATATTAACAAAATTATGAATGAAAGGTTTAATATTTTAGAGCAATATTGTATGATATATGATTGAAATTACTTATCTAAAGTTACATTATATATAAAAAAATTGAAATTTGTTTTTCTGGAAAGACTTCTTTGTCAACTATTTTTATAAAGAAATAATGTAAATGAAAGCCGAAACAGAGAAAATAGTATGAGAAAATATATCAGTACAGCATATTACCCATTTCTGAGTGTACCAATCTGTTTTAAACGTAGCTACCGGCTACCGGTAATAATGATACTTACCAACGTACCGTGTGTGGCGTTTACTGGGCGTCACCTCAAGGTCACTCTTTGTTGGCGTGAAGAGTGCGCCACAGGTACACGGCAATGAGATCCCATACTAACTTAATTTTCGCAACTTAATATCAAATAAATAACTGTTTAAAACGCAAATTTTGTTTTCCACGGCCTAGCTAAATTTCTTACTTTAAATAATTCTTCGAGGAAGTAATTAAGTCTAAGGCATCCAGTTCTTTCAAAAACTCATTATTAAAAAAAATGTTAGCCGTCGCGGGACGCCTGGCAGATGTGAAATATCGAAATTAATTACATTTTATTTTAATTTGTAGACAATGCAAATTTACCGCTCAGTCGTATACACAAAAATATTTTTCTAAATATTGTGTTTGTTGCGAACCGCTGTTGAAGTTATGTAGCTCGAGCTCGAAACGAACGACACTCTGCGAGTCGAGACGGCGAGACGAAATATAAACAACAAAAATAACAAATGCAAATAGAAGTGGATTGACACACTAAGAAATAAAAATATAAATAAATTTTGACATAAGGATATAACGTGTAACAATATGCAGGCATTATACTTAACATTCAATTTTTTATCTACACCCCAAAATTATTTATACATAATTCATATCTTTTTCAAATACTACCACCCACGTCTGAATTTTATTTGAAGCAACCCACCTCTTTTTTGCGCTGGTGCAAAATAATAACTTTTATTGTATATGACGTTTTTGCGCCTGTATCCTACGCGATTCGTTCATGTTTTTAGCACAAAATGTCATATCTGAAATAATTCCGTTTTCCTTGCTTTAAACTCCAACCTTCGTGGTTATAATTTTTTGTCGGCTGGCATTTGTTAAAGTTTTTACTTAGTGTTTTATAGAGAAATTTGCTATTGATGTGTATAAAATCTGTTGTTCGCACTTATTTTTGTTTTTTAATTAATCGAATGAAATATGGATCTAGTGTGGTGAAAAGTTCGTCCATTGTTTGCGAGTTTCCGTATAAAGTTTTGTGAATATGTTTTATGTTATTATAAAGTATGTTTGTCTATTGTTTTTAGTTTGTTATATGCGTGTTAATTATGTTTTTCATTGTTTCAGGTGGGTGAAGGTTTCCTTCAAAGTTTGTTAAATATGCCGAAACAAATGAATACAACTGTCATATATGTTTGTTGTACACTCAACCCTCAACGTCAAAGTAAGTTTTTGTACTGTCATATCAGTTTTGTAGAATTAAATTCATAAACAAAGATATGTTTGAGAGTACATACTAGTAAAAATATTGAACAGGGTAGTTTATTTTAAAAGCAGATATCGATGGAATTTTAGAACATATCTTAGGTTTGTGGACAAATACTAAATAGTTATTAACGTCATTAGGCCGATATGAGGCAAATAACGGACGCGGCTGACGTTTATAATCAGTCGAGTTGGTTATTTGCATATCGGCCGTGTGGCGTTCAAGATTTTTCGTAATAACATAAAATTTAAACATTTAGGAATAATAAAATTCTTCTCTGTCATACTGAACAACTTTTTTGGTTAATTTATAAATTCTCCTAGACAACAGTCCATCAATATGCTGTAATTTTTCTAGGAACACCTGATCCTTAATTGTAGGAGACGGTTATAAAAAATAACGGCTTGGGCCGTTATTTCTATCTTTTCATTTTTGTTTTTAGTCCTGTTATGTCATAGTAACAGTATGGTATTACGAAAACTCATTTTCAGGCGGCTATTGCATAAATAGTTGTTTTATGTTTTCATTGGGATCCGTAAAATATCACTTTTATTTTGACATCTGTTAAAGACTATTTTACTGCAGCTGCATTATTCCACGGCTACTTTTACTTTACGGCACAGCCGCATTTGCTTTACAAACTCGTGTCAATCGTTTGTTTCAATAGCAAATAAATTTAGTGTTGTATCATACATATGTAGCTTCAGAAATTAGAAGTGAAAAAAAATTGTTATCGTCATCGCTTTCGCTTCTTTTTTGCTTCACAAATTAATTATTGCAGTCCCTTAATTTTGTAATATACAGGTAAGTAACAGTATAATGTTTGTATTCATAGTCGATGCTCAATCTCGTACTTGAGTATTACTTCGCCAAGCATTACTCATATGTTTCATAGTCGAAACTTCGTGAATTCTCGGTTTTCTAGGGAGGATTTTACAGAATTTGTAACAACTATGTTTGTATATTTGTAAATATCAATATTTTTCTCTTAAATCGTATATTTGACATGTACATATATGTCACTGATTACAGATACATGGGTCATATCACGGATATATCTTCTTGAAGTAACCCTTTTTCATCGTTACTATTAAGGCTTCTTCTTTTACTATGTCTACTAATTCTAAAAATACTAGATTATTTTCATGATTCATTATTTACTTTAAATGTCATATGTGATGGAAATGACAGTTTAACAGTTTTTTTTTATGATTGATCAAGTCTACCTAAATTAAAAAAAAAAAACATCATTAACTTGAGCATTACTCAAGGTTGCTTGGATCTCGCCTCAAGTAAACCTTCGTTCGAATTACGAGTGAAGAAACAAGTAGCGACTATGACTGGTACTCAAGGCATACTCAAGTATGAATACGGGCATAAGGCTTCTGAGTATGAAGTATAGATACCGAAACGAGAATAAAATCCCAATAAATGTTGGTGCCATAATGCTTCGTAACAGAGATACCGAGGATTTTATAAAAACTAGGAAATAGTAAGCTAGTTTTATTTATTTTTTATTGAGCCACAAATACTTAATAGTAAAAAAATCTTAGAACAAGTGTTCAAAATGTAAACCACTACATTCAATTAATAATTCTATATTATTTAAAAATACACTGGTGTATGATTAAAATGTTACATTATTATTGAATACCGGAGGCTTTGCAATACTATTTTTTGAATTAGAAATATTCTAATAATATTAAATGACAGGTGAATATACAATTAAGTCGCATTTGTGGCAAATGAAATAAATAAAAGTGTAAAAGCGAATTATTTTCTGTTATTTCGGTATTATGCTTCTCTTAATCATCGATCACAGTTTACTTCTTTCTAAATTAAGTTATTATAAAGCGCAGTATCGTGGTGTAGGAACTACTTTAAAAATAGATCATTTTACATTAATATGAGTACAAAACAAGGAACACAACTCTCATCAAATTTTCCTCTTCAATGTGGTGTATCACAGGGATCAATTTTGGGACCTTTGTTCTTTTTAATATTTGTCGCTGACATGCCAAATATATATAATTTTTGTTCAGTTCACTCTTATGCGGATGACACCCAGGTTCTTGCAACTATGGAACAGTCGCATATAAATGAACATTGCGCTATTGTCAACAAAGAGCTAAATGATTTTGTATCATGGGTAAAGAGCAATGGTCTCAAAATTAATACTGACAAATCATCACTTCTAATTATTAGTGACTGTGGTAACATACTTGATATTGTGTTAGATGGTTCTATTTTAGTTCGCACAGATAATGTTAAAATTTTGGGACTTCACATTGACAAAGATTTAAATTTTAGAAACCATCTTAATGTAAAATTATGTGCAGCAAGATTGAAATTACGACAATTATTTCAGTTTAAAAATGAACTAAATTCGTCAGTGAAAATTAAACTGGTCAATTCACTTATTCTTCCACTATTTGACTATTGCGCCTGCACTTATATTCCGAACCTCACACAGATAGATAAACAGAGACTAACATTATTGCAAAATTCTTGTCTGCGTTTCGTATACGGTGTGCGTAAATACGATCATATATCTAAATATCGCAAAATTTCTAAGATGCCCTCTGTTGAAAACCGTCTTAAATATCTCTATTTATGCTTGCTACATAAAATTATATTGACAGGTACTCCATCATATTTATTTGACAAATTTATTATTAAAGATTATAACTATTCTCTTAGAATGAAGGATTTGTACATTGTCCCAACCTTCAGAAAGTCAAAATTTAAAGGTTCGTTTTCATATATGGCCCCCACTCTATATAACAGTGTTCCTATCTGAAGATCATTTCTTTAAACAATTTCAAAAGAAATGTGCGAGCATTATTATTTGCATAATATTTATTTCATTGTTTACTATTTTGTACTCTATATTTATCTTAAATGTTTCTATTACTTCAATTATCTGTAATTGATTAATATATAAAACGTGTCTATTAGTTTTATATACATCTGTGTATTATTTGTTGGTTAGGTGGAAGAGCAGCCTTAGGCTGAACCTCGCCCTTGATTATATGTCAATAAAGTTTATTATTATTATTATTATTATTATTATTATTATTATTATTATTATTATTATTATTATTATTATTATTATTATTATTAGGTTGTTAAAAAACAAGTGTAACAAGTTTTTAGGATATATAGTACTGACGAAAATGAGTAAATACGCTTAATCAACATGGGTTCGATCTTCAAAAATTCAAAGGGCGTAAATGGATTAAAGAATTAAATTAGTTTTAATGCGTATTGTAAAATTGCCGATCTGGATATCCATTTATGTTAAATTGCACTTATCTAATTTATTAACTGATTAGTCTGCAAGTAATTACCTAGCTATAGTTCAATATTAATTACTCTTAATAACCTATACCGGATACAAATCATTTTATCACTAATGCGCGCACAACTTCACATATTTTAAACCGAATTTAATTATTATGCGCCGACTCATTACTCTATTTAGAACTCAATTTAGAACCTAATTTAAGTTTAATGGCCAATATTCGGACAGTTTATATTGCTTGTTTCTCAATTTTGTCCAGAATTACTACTACTAGATACATTTTAATGGTCATATTAAATTATTAAGCGGAATTAACTGATTCGATGAATAATGTTCTAATATGGATGTTAATAATTACATAAAACTACTTCGTAATAATCTTGGTTAGGTATTTAGCCGTACTGATATGCTTTATAGGTCACCAGATAAATGCAAAAATTAATTTTTTGTTGATTTTCTAATTTTCTAGTTTAGTGTTTAAATTTGTATTCAGTTTAATTTGTTTTATTATTTTTATATGGACGTCATAGTAGGCGATGACTACATAGAAAACGAAATTTGGAAAATGTGTCAGAGCTGAATAAGTTAAAATATTCTGAAGATGAAAAAATAGACATAATTGATTATTTCATTTTCTTCATTGCATAATAATTGTTTTTACCCTATTATATAATTAATAATTTTTGCTTTTTTACTGTTTGGAACAAATGAACATCAATAAGTTATACGTTGCTGGAAAGCTAATAAAATCCTCTTTTTAATGATGTAATTTTTCAATGTGGAATTCTTATAAAAATCATAAATATGACCATTTGATCTCATAATTCAAAATCTAACAGTGATAAAAAATTTGAGCTGAGAAAATAAAAAAGATTCCTAAAGAAGTCCAAAGAAAAATTCGATTTCGAGTCGATCATTAAGCCGGACTGAAGATATTTTTTTATCGGGCCGAATCGGGCTAATCATTTTCAATAATCGAGGCGAGTCGGACTTTTGATTTTGACCCGGCCCGAAAATTCAAGCTTTTCGAGCCGGCCCGAAAAATATTATAGTTCAATCATATGCACAGTTTCCTTAATATTTTAATGAAAATGGATGAAGTTAAAAAGGATCAAAATGATTTAATAACAACATACTTCACATCTTAATAAATAAAAATGTACCTATTAGTTTACTTCAAGAATTCAAGGTTATTCATTAAAGCATAATAATTATATTGTGATGTTGCTATTATTATTGTTAATTCTCGAATACTTAAATAAAAGTGATTTTTGTTCCTACCATAATGATTTCTTTTCTGATTTTTGAGCAGAAACAAAGTTAGATAAAAAATCCTTATGTAAATGATTTTTTTTGTAAAAGATTTGTGAAAAAGTTGTTTAAATTTTCGAACGCCTTTGGTAAACAAACTGTTAAATACTCGTAGGTCTGTAATTTTTATAACAAACTTACACTAGAAGTGTCTCTTTTTTAACTATTTATGTTAATTAATGTTGAAAGTTATAAGAATGTAGAGGTTTTTTATACGTTTGACACGAAAAAAGTTAAACATTTCGCCTTAACATAAAAATCAACATTAAGAATGCCGGATGCACCCAATTTCGTCTTTGGTCCGGCCCGGTCCGATTTCGAGTTATAATCCGTGTCACTGTATGATTTCAATTAAAATTACTTTAAGACTTTATCTTTCATTTGAAGTAATTCTCGCTAAAGTACTAAATTTGTATTATAAAAACGAACAATACTTTAATTTTAATTTAAAGTGTTAAAGTGAAGATAAAGTTTATTATGATAATAGCCCTAATGCCACATCACCCTAATTTAACCGATTTCGGATCTCTTATAGTTTCCGAGCCTTTAAAAAACCGACACCATGTATTCTTATTTTTATTTATCGATTGGGTTTCGAATTTTACGGAATCTATCAACAAATCGGGCTGGAATGAAAGATTTTTCTTTTTCTAACCGTTTACTTTATTATTGCCGTATTTAATTTATAAACACTAGTAGTCTATTGTAGTTGTATTTTTCTAAGGTATGTAGCACATGTATTGAACGAAAAATACCTACAACCAAGAGTGCGCTAACAATAGCGAAAAATGTGTGTTATTTAAAGAATTTCATTTGAACCTCGTTCTCGTAGTTTCTTCAATTATTTCTAACAAAAATGTAAAGAAAACAAAGATTTGTATTTATCCTTGGATAGTCCGCGTCTGCAATCGTAGGATGCTTAAGATAAAAAAGCACTGCACTCCGTCAAACAGAAAAATGATAAAAGATCTTTCAATTTCAGTCCACAGTGCGCCATTATCGCGATTTTCTCAAACGCTGCAATCTGCGCCAACAATAGTCTTTGTGCGCAATTAATTTCCAAGAAACAAAACTGCTCTGTAAATAATATGTAGCCTAGGTAGCCGAACAGATGACGCGAGGAAACAATTTTCTTTTTGTTCGCCACGAGAAACATCGAACAATGGAATGTTCTCAATTAACTAATGTCGACTTCAAGGGTTACCAACCCCACCGTCCAAGGAAGAAATTCCCCTACTTTCTTTTACAAAACGGACTGAATGAAAGTTTTTTCTGAGTGCCCGGCATTCTCTATTTTTATTGTTTTAGTTTAGAAGTTTTGAATAGAATTATTTTCTACGTGTGCGTTGGATATCAAAACGAATTTAACATGTTTCTTGCCAAAATAGCATATTATGATGTTTTGAAGTTTTATTTTAACTTCAGTTTTATTTCGACTAATGTCAGTTATTATATCTACAATAAATTTTAGCTGTGCAACACATTAAGGCTATTTCCTAAGTTGTATTTTTATTCTGTTATTATATGATATTGAAGTTGATGCGCGTTGATTAAACAAATCAGGCATTCTTACAATTGCTAAATGTCAAATTTATAGTGGAAGGAAAGCTTTTCGGCTTTTATTTCATGATATCTAATATAGCCTTAAATATCAAATTGAATTGTATTGTTTAATGTATTTTTGTTGCTCTAAATAATTTTCATGTACACCATGAGATGTCATTAGTACGCCATTCGGAATTGTACTTGTATGAAGTAAATCTAAATAAATATTAACTTCTAATTGACAATATTCCACATCGAATACATTATATAAACTTTTGGTTAAATTATTAATATATACTTCTCAAATTCTTTAATTCTTGTCAATTACTAGTATATAGAAATTGTTTTATTGATTAGGAATTTTATAAATTCATGTTTTTTTATTTACTTCTTCAAATTCTACTGATATTAATTTGAAATGTTTAGATTTTTTTAAAGAAAAATCTAAAGGCTTCTCTCCATATTAGTATAGAGTAGGAATAAAATATTAATTTTTTTTCTGAGTGATAGGTAATATTTGAGTTTACAGGATTCACTGCAAATATTATCGTGAAATGGTTACAATCGGATTCTAACTGACCTTAAATATACAAATATTGATTTTGCTATATATAATGCCATGTATAAAACCCGCAGGAAATAATGATTAGGCAATAATAGACATTTTTCTCTCTGATGTACGAATCAGAATATTTCTAATAAAATAAATATGCAAAAACTTGACATATCAAAGCGACATCTTCATCACAAGACTTACATCAGTATACATTTCAATGTTAATCTAATTTTGATTAGTACAATAAAGTACAGTATGCACTTTTATTATTAATTATGGCCGACTAAGCTCACGGCGATCTCGAAAGATGGCTCTGTATGTAGTTACTTGCTTCTGCAGTCATCTTATCATCCGCTCGCTCATTCTTACTCAGAGCTTCCTAAAGTCATCAGTTCACCACACTGAAGAGCTCCAATAAGAGCGAAACGCGTCTGTGGTTCTGGTTGAGTAAGCAAGTCGCTGATAAATGACCGAGAGTGACTGAAATCTTGTGAAACATGTCAAAAAATTATATTTATACCTATATATATCTTAGTAACACCCTCAAAATTTGTAATTAACACAATACAGATAAGTAAGTATAAAAATTGGATTTGGAAAATTTATTTCTACTCAAATAATGGTACCTATAAATATATTTTTAAGATAATACAGTGCTTCAGATGTTCAATTCCTGCGAACAATGTAATCTGTCTAAAATTACAGTAATTTCCGTTAAACGTTATACCGTATTAATATTATAATCATATCTAATTAATTTTCTATAGCTTTTCTAAACCAATTAAATGGCATTTCATAGAAATCTTTATGTAATATATTTTCAAAATGATCAATGTGTGGTATCCAATCATTGATATCTCCGCAATAAATTACTCGAAGTTTAAAATTTCCGTTTTCCAATACTTAAAATAACGTTCCACAAAAACAAACACGAGTGTGTGTATACTACCCAAACAGAGAAGACAGTCTTTTCTATCAGCAGGAGTAGCTGTGGCGTTCCTCCTTCGCCTGTCCATAGCCAACTTTTTGCATAATTTATTTCCAATCGAAATTTATTCATGTAAAGCCCGGGGCCAGCTTGGCAACTTTACAGCCACTACTTTGTACGCTTTTTCGGCAATCAGCCATTTTTTCACGGCTAAGAACAGATGATTTATTCACGGAAGTTGGCGCGATGCTAGAGCCATCTTGTAGACGGGAGGAAGTGCCTAACTGAGCTGTTGAACGTCTGCAGAACCGGGCTACGGATTTTAATAGATTTATGATCACTTTTTATTGAATTTTTGAAAAAGTATTTTAAATGAAAATTTATAATATTTTTCATGGTACCTAATAAAAAAATAATTTGTTATTTTCTTAAATACTCCTGTGGTGTCAAATTACATATAGCACGTCATTCATAGGCAGTAGGAAAACAGTTTGTCCATCACCTATGTTAATTATACGAGTATAAAAACGTACGAGATTGTTTGTCACATGTTAGGATGTATGAACGTTGTTTGACATTGACATTACATTTTATTTCAGATCATTTGACTTTTTCAAAGAAGTACACAAATTTCAATAATTAATTATAAGATATCTGTTGTATATTTTATGATATTTTTAAATTTGAGGTTATTTCAAGAACAATATTTTTGAAAATTTAATACTTAGAAGACATAAAAATTCTTCCAGTAGTCCTATTAGTGAAAATTTTACGGATACATACTTTCTTAAAAAGATTATTTAAATAAATAAAATAAATAAAATATATCATCACAGAATATTACCCATTTCTGAGTGTGCCACAATCTGCTTTAACGCAGACATCGGTAATGATAATGACGTATTTGTACCGTGCGGGCGCTTACCAGGCGTCACCTCACGGGCACCCATTGCTGGCGTGGAGAGTGCACCACAGGGGTTACTTTTGTGCCATTTAAAATTGGAAATGAAGGAAAGAAAATTACTGGATTTCAGTCAATGATTAAATATATTTTCCGCCTCTACCGGTTTCGACACCTCATGTGTCTTCTTCAGATTTAACTGGGTGCCATTGTTAAATCAAGATTTATATCTTATTTTATTGACGACTAAATGAGTTTTTTAATGTATTTATTTATTTATTTTTTTAAATTTTTGACGACCATTGTATGTTTTATATGTTATTTATTATTGTCTTATATTTGTATCCATGTAGACCGGTAGAGGCGGAAAATATATTTAATCATTGACTGAAATCCAGTAATTTTCTTTCCTTCATCATCTTTTCAGTCAAGAAGTTCTTGCAGCCATAAAATTGGAAATATTTGGCTTCAGTCGGGATCGAACCCGATTCCCCAGGTTCGCGACTAGACACTCTGGCACGCGGCCACGGGACCCCATAAAAAAAGAAAAGATTATTTATTTTTTTCTTAAATAACTTAAACATTATAAGCTGATGAAATAAATTACACTATATTCGTAAGGGCCAGTTTTACAGGCTTCGGTTAGAATTTTAACTGAATGTTAAATAAACAATATTGAATCCGATTATATTGACAGAAATGTTCAATTTGTCATTTGAGAGTTCATTTTGTTTTAGTTTTGTTTTTTTAACTAACAGTAAAAATTTTAACCAGAGACTGTAAAACTGGCTCTACAATATAAAATAATTAAACACAATAATTTGTTTATAAAGGTCCACACGACGTTAAAATGGTTCAAAATTAAATACGCATATTTCAGAACATAGATCAACTATTGTACTCTTATTTTGACTATGTTAGTATGTAATGATGCTACAAGATATTTATATGTATGTGTACATATGTAAATAAATGAGAACTATATGTTCAAATATCTCATTTATAGAATGCATTTTACTTAGATAAATTATTTTAAGGAAAGAAATGGGCTTAAGGATCATGGGTATTTTAAATAAACGACGAAAGAAATTATTTAAAATTCTCCATGATCCTTAAGCTCATTTCTTTGTTTAAAAACTTCAGGTAGGGACACAATTAATTAATTTCAATAGATAAAATGATGGTATTGTATTTATCGGGCAATAGAAAGTCTTCATAACTAATGCATTGGTTTAGGAAAACACATTTTCACTATTTTTCGTATTTCACATTAAATGTTAAGTTTGTAAATTATCATAATACAGAGAAATGCACGTCTATCCACTGCAAAATATCACAACAAACTACTGCCTTGCGATTTTTAAATTGTTTCATTAAGAACACGATAGGATGTGTCTTAAAAAAAATACTATAAATAGTGTAAGATTTTTTTAAATTACATTGTTTACCATTGCAGATTTTCACCACATTTTATTATTTAAAATTAGGGAAATTTTACAAAAAAGTGTTGATTTATATATAAATATATTTCAACGCTGACCAAATATATTTTAAACATTTAAACGGTTATAATTTCTTAAAGTGTTCAACACGGTTTATTTGTATTAAAAGTAATTAATTATTAAAGTAATCGAGTTTTTAATGCCTGAACATAACATTTACGTCACACATTTACTCTATTTTTAATTTTTGCTGTCAAGTCTCTTTCTTTCGCTTTATTGAAATCCGGAATCCATTTTCAAGTGAATGAATGAAAAAAAAAACGAAAGAACGAAAGTTAACCAAATTTTACTAACATGAATTTATAATGCCGCGTCCAATAAGAATCCCATGCGTTTGTTTATACGAAGATGCAAGATATGTAGAATGACATGGGTTTCACAAAAATTGCCTTTTTTCTATGATTTCAATAAACACTTTCTGATCTCGTTAGGGCTGTAGGGCTCATAAATTTATCAAAGTAAGCCTTGCCGTGTCGCGCGGCGTTTAATCCCGTTATTTACCTGTCAAACCAAGCGACGAAGAGCCCCAAACCGGAGCAGAGCCTCGAAAAGAGCAGCGAAAACTAAAAACTTCCGTTTGATAAATTATAAAAGAAGCGTTCGACATCTCAGTCGAGGAGAGGTAATTTCATTACCGGTACAGGGCCGAACTCACACCAAAAAGAAAAAGAAGGGAGACTGAGGATGGAATTACAAATAAATGGAGGCCAATGGTCAAATAAATTATTCTCCGCCTGAAGATAAAATATATGAAATGGGAAATACTGCTTACTGCTCGCACATATTATCATAATAAACACTTACAGAATTGACGTCACATGAAAAATAGAGATACAAGATCGTTGTCTTGCGTCTCGCTCCCTGATTCTATCTGTCATTATGTTTGCATCTGTCATTCAATGTTAACCTAATTCTTTATTGTGATTTGTTCGTTGTGTTTAATAAAAATGGGTGTAAAACCAGAAGATGTGCCTGGGGCAACTTTTTTGTATGATAATATTGAAGATAATTCGATTAATCAACTAAAACGATGGCTGATGTGTAAAGGTCTATGGCTGATGACAGATCTTTGTTTGGAAGTGGTAACCATAGCAATCTTTGCTGATAGATGCGCTCGAGCAAATTGCAATTATGTAAGTATCTATTATGTATTGAAATTATAAATATAAATGATTAGTTTAGAAAACGATGATGGACTGTGTTTTGGGACGGAGATGTAAAACAGGAAGAATAACAATTTTTCGGGCTTGCACTCCAAAAATTAAAATTTATTCATGTGTGACGTGAATAACATTACAAGATGGATATTTAAATAAAAAAAATAGTTAAAATACACAGTTTACAGAGTGAAAATCGTCAAAAAATTTAAAAAAGTTTGTTGTTATTGTTTTCATCATGTTTCTTAAATTATAAACGATTTGCACTCTCTGACTGTGTATTTTAACTATTTTTTTCCGTCCGTCTTGTAATATTATCGACTTTACGACGTTATCCACATGTGTTTTTACTTTACTTTAACTTGACCATTCTAGCCCTGAAGAAGACTATGGTATAGTCAAAACGTCGGCATGAATAAATTTCAATTTTTTGACCGCAAGTCCGAGAAATTGTTATTCTTTCTGTTGTATATCTCCATAAATGATTGAGAGAAAAAAAAAACGTGTTTGATGATAATATTTTTATTCTTTTGTAATTTTGCCTTTTGGGATATCATACGGAAATATTACTAAAGTGAAGACAACTATACATATTTTGCTCAAAAATTTAATTCAATCAATTTTCATTATAATTTATATATTTTGATTATTGTAATCAATTTTTGTCATTGTTAAAAGGAAATACGATTGTAAATATTGAAATAACTTTTATTAATTATCAATGTTTTGATATTTGTCATCAGTTCTTGAAACTGTTGTAATCAATTATTATTAAAAAGAAAATAGCCCAAATACTCGTAGTATTTTAATTAAACAATTGTTTTCCACGTGGCAATTATGAAAATTGAAAACCATTAATAGTATATTAACGAAAGTCTTAAGGTCACCTTTACTATTAATGTAAAGTTGTAAATACGACTCCTAGTTTTCTAACTTTGTTGAATATTAATAGAATTCGAGAAAAACGGCATTCTGTGACGTCACCTGTGAGGTAACCAGTGAGAACGAAAGAGATGTGTCTATCAGTTGATGTCAAAAGTTTCAAAGCCGTTTTTCGTGATTTCTATTAATATTTAACAAGTATAAAAAAGTACGGATAATTATTCTTAATTATATAATTTGGTACCTTCAAGGTAAAAATCATATCACACATTTTTGTCAAAATCGACATGCGACCCCAGAGTGTTTAAATAAGTTATCCATACATTTACATAAGGCAAATACTTGTGCACATATAATTAGTATATTTTCAATGCACATATCACTTTGTTGCGTACGATAATATTTGTGTACTACTAGCCACTCTTTCTAATTGTCCTCTATGTATTCTCGCATTTGCACTAATGCGCTCTCCTCTCCATAGTGTAAATGTTATGCATAGGCGCTGTTTCCCGCCTATGTGTCACGCTGGGCCTACAATTAATCTGCATATAATTGGTTATTGATCAGTGATGACGAAGTGATGCGAACAGAAGCACACGTGAACGGCGAACGGTACGGGACGGAAATTAATTCACACGGAATTCTATGTCATTCTGCCGAGCAGCCTGAGTTCATTACGGGGCCATTAAAATTAATATGTCAAAATGTTGAGCACACATTTCACTGGATACAAAATTGCACACATTCTATGTTAAGTTGTACATACAATATACGGGCAAACTACATATATATGCCGAGTGATATACACACTGTATGTTATTTCTTGTACATGTTTTCCAGTGACATGGATTCATATGAATGTTTCCTACCATTTTACGACATTAGGAATTGATCAGTCATTTACTCCACTTTAATATGAAATCTGTTTATAACGTTGGTCTATGACAGATTCTATCGTATATTCAAATTTTGTCGGGATTTCATCAATATTCAATTATTGTGATTTCATTGAATATTCAAATGAACAATAAAATGTAGAAAACTATTCACAACCGGTTCCCTCGGGATTACAATCTTTCGCTCTGTCAATAATGATACTCTTCATAACCTTGATGTATAATATACTATTATTCACAATCGGTTATTAATTTGACGATTTCCGACTTTTAAAAAGTTGGGGAGTTAGTTATTGTTAACCTCATTTTGCAAGAGATAGAAAGTATAGCTGAGGTTGGAAAGTTGACACTTTCCAAACTCAACTATACCTACTCACGCTATACTTTTTGACCTGTCACATCCCAATTTCGGGGCTATTTTCCATTCCCACCCTGAAAGATCAGTGACTTGTAAGTGTCTTTACATTTAATATGTAAAGAGACAAATGAAATTCTAAATTATATAAATAACTGAAGATATCCGAGAAATCAATATTTGAGGTTAGATATCAAACTGAACTGACAATTCATGTGACAAATGAACAAGTTCAAACCATTCGTTTATTTATGTTAGGTTATTATTGTTACACGTTATTAATAACCGATTTTGAATAAAATGGTATAAAAACCTTGGTAAATGGTTTCATTTTGTCTCGGGCTATAGCAAACTTCGGCGCTTCGTGTTTTGGGTAGCTATCTTCGCCTTTCACAACAATGAAAAGCTTTCCACCTCGGTTAGTAATATAATATTTCAATGTCCTATATCTCTGAAATTATTAAAAGCATACAGTAACAATAATTACAATCAATTTTTGTATAAATAATCATTTTCATTATTGTAATCAAATATTCTTTATTGTAATTAAGCATTGTTTTCGTAGTAATAAAAATATTTCTATCATAAGGAAATGTATACATTAAATTAGTTGTACCCTTGTTATAACAATTCGCACATAGGCCCGGGATTAAACAAACAATGACATTTATTTTGTCATGTTAGTTCTAAACCCCTTTTCAAGACAAAATTTCTATGCGACCCGTTCTTTATTATTCAGGAAATACAAGGCACAAATTTCTAGGGAATTCGCGATCCACAAAAATTCTTCCGCTACCCCCACGGTTTGCGCACCTCTGGTAGAATTTATTGTGGTGGCGCTGCATGTAAGATGAGAATCACGGCCTACTGATCGTTGAAAATATGTTATATAGAATATAAAGCTAGGACTATTCTAAATATTACAGTGCCTTTATTTCTAAATCTATACAAGATATAATACATTTTTTAAATGTATCAGATGTAGAAGTCCCCAATTAACTCTAGACAAAATTTTTTAAATAAATATTGTAGATAATTATATTCTACGCCTAAATCAGTAAACAGTTTTAATTTTGCACGTTTGGTAACTTGTAAAATCTAATTTGAAATTGTATAAAAATATTGCTCATTTCTAGCGATATCCATGGAATTGAAACAAAGTTACAAAGAAATGCGTGTCGTTTGAACTGACAGAAATTCAGTTTTCAATTAAAAGTTGCAGATAATTCAATTCTGCACCTAAATCATTACACAGGTATTATTTTTAAAATCTAACACTTAAATAACTTTTATTATTATTTTTTCACATTCTGTAATCTATAAAATTAAATTTCTGACAGTTCAAACGATATGAATTTGTTTGTAATTTTGTTTCAATTTCATGGGTATCGCTACAAATGAACAATATTTGTACAATTTCAAATTAGATTTTACAAGTTACTAAAGGTGCAAAATTAAATCTGTTTAGTGATTTAGGCGTAGAATATTAATATATGCAACATTTATTTGAAACATTTTTATCTAAAATTAATTGGGGACTTTTGCGCAAAGAAAAACTGTTTTCCCATATTAAACTCCTATGGCCAGGTTCTTAATTAACACACTGTATATATATATACACACACATACGGACATCATCGTAAAAATGTTATAATCGGATTCTAGGGACCTTAAAACATGCTTATCCACTAAAATCTGGATATGTGTTTTTTAGCATGAATCCAATACCTCTCTTAGCGAGAGGTAAAAAGGGAGTAGCTGAAAAATTGAAAGTAGTAAGAATAGATTTGTGAATGAGAGATAGCAATGCCGACGTAGATGTTTAAATTTTGATAGTATCTATCATAAAGTTTTAAAGTTTGATTTGAAATACCCATTTTCTAATTTGTTACTATGGTGGAGAACGAGAACTCCATTACAAACTAATTTAAACGTCAGCTTTCATTCTCTGGGTAAACTATACACCGGTTATACAGTATTTATTCACCAGAGTTGAAGCTCACGAAAATTTGCAATTCATTTAATCCAGGGTAGTTCGCAGTCCCAGTACATACTCATTCTGTGTTGATCACAAAGCGAATTTTCCATTCCGCCCCTGTGCTACACAAATGATCTCTCCCTCCAGCTAACCCCTTATCCCTGGCCTGGCGGCGTACACCGGTAATTGTTTCTGAAAACTAAAATTACATATCGTGCTGTGCTGCCGACCATTGTGTGATTAGTGTACTAACTCTACGGCTAGTAGGCAATAGGCAAAGGATAACAAAAGCTAGGTGGAGTTGCCTAATCGCTTACACCAATTCGAATGGCAGGGAGATTTATACAATTGGTTTTTGATTTGGTAATTGGTAAAAGCTATTATATTGAACGGTAAAATATAATTTATTGCAGTATTTTTATATTCTCACTTGTGTGATTTGTAAATTTGTAAATAAAGTTGGCGAACCTTAAAATATGATTCGATGATGGACGTGTCTTACTATTTAGTGTTGCCAACAACTTAATCGGGAAAACAAAAATGTCTTTTTGATTTTGATTTTCCTTTGTACCTACAATTATTTTTATGTACAAAAATAAAATTATTGAAAATGTTTTATATAAATATTTATTTTGTATAAATCATATAACAATTTAACATACGTTTTTCAAAAAATATAATCTGTATTTGTTCAGGATATTATATTTTTATATTTACAATGTAAATAAATATTTTATCTTTTCAGTTTTATTTATTTAAATTTACTGATGGCAGCCAAATTAAAAACAATATTATATTTATGTATCAAATACATGTTTTATGGCCAGTTCACATAGCTAAAGCTCTAACTACAAGTTAACAAAAAAAGAGCATATCGAAATTTTGACAGTAATATTTAACAACTCATTTGATATTTCGGTTTGATACAATATTCTCAATTTAACCAAAAGTTAAAATTTAATTATAACTGGCCATAATGCCATTAATGTCAATTGACATATGTTTAATCATAATCATACTATGCTGAACAGGGGCGGCTGGTGATATCTTTGTATGGTAGGGCACAAAAATTTAAAAAAAGTAAATAGAGTATATTAAATTATTTAATCATTAAGATACAGAAGCCATCTTCGTAATTAAGTGGGTACTAGACGATTACAATTCAACAATAACAGATTACCTCGGAAAATGTCGGACATACTCGGAAATCTTCGTTTAAATGGGGCTCTGCCCGGAACAGGCTTAATGCAGTCATATGCAGCTTCGCGCGCTTCGCTGCTATTGGTCAAAATTCGAGTAAAAGTAGTGGGAGACAGGGGCAGAAACATTTGTGCCCTAGCTTCTATCATCATATCGGTACATGCACACGTCAGTATATAGGCTATCTAGCTATCGGTGGTGTAGTAAGAATTGCATAATAATGACAGTAAATAAATAATAATTAATGTACTAATGTATATGTACTCGCTTATTTATTTTTTTCTTGTCTTTTTATTTGGTAGGGCTGTGCCCTTGTGCCCTATAGCACGAGCCGCCACTGATGCTGAAGAAGTAAAATTAAATGTTTCACTACAATAGATGAAAAAAAAAATAATATACAAACTTTAATATTTAAAAAAATGTTGCTATTTGTTCTATATTGTTTATATTGTCTAAATAGGTGCTATTTTATATATGCCCAGTTTTATAAAAGATAGATAAGTAAATTATGGGGTCCCGTGGCCGCGTGCCTGAGTGTCTGGTCGCGAACCTGGGGGAACCGGGTTCGATCCCGACCGGCGCCAAATATTTCCAATTTTAAATGGCACAAAAGTGATCCCTGTGGTGCGCTCTCCACACCAGCTATGAGTGCCCGTGAGGTGACGCCTGGTAAGCGCCCACGCGGTAAAATATATCGTCATCATTACCTATGTCTACATATGTGTAGATAATGGCACACCCAGAAATGGGTAATATGCCGTGATGATATATTTATTTTATTTTATTTTAGATAAGTAAATTACTAGCAAAGTAAAATTTATTCTCGAAGTAAAATAGTTTATTCCAGAGATTTTCGTTTTATAAAACAAGATTAAAAATACTAGCTAAGTAAATCTATGGAATAAATTACTCTACTGATTTTCGAGGAAGTAAATTTTATTCTGTAGAATAAATGTGACACATGTCAAAATTAATTATTTTATAGAGAACGCAGAAATTTATAGAAACCGAAAGGATGGTTTTTTGTGAATTGCCAAATGGTATGTTCAGCAAATCTAAAAATAACGGATGTTGTTGCTAGATGGCCGGGTTCTGCACACGACAGCAACATATTTAACAGTTCATTAATAAGAGCAAGGCTTGAAAACGGAGAATTTGGTAATTGCTACTTGTTAGGGGATAGTGGATACCCTTGTAAAAATTACTTATTAACACCTGTACGAAACCCAACTACTCCAAGCCAACATAAATACAATGTGTCATATAACAGTTTCATTTGAACACTATTCCGGGGACCTATTTGTGAAACTGCATTAAATTCTTTACAAATCTCATCCCATGTATTATTTTTGCTTTTGACGCTTGCTACGTCTGTCTGCTTGTTTTCATTATTACAAATATATTTTTTTGTTATCTCTAACATGTTCGCTTTATCTATTTCAGTATAATTCTTTCCCAATTCTCTCTTTTTTTCCATTTTTAATGAGAACTGACACTTTATGACACTTTATTTTGACGTTTGAATAATAATAAACGATGTCTCTGTCGGTAAATCACTAGAATAAAATATTTACCCTTCAAGTACTTATTTTACTCTGCAACTTATTTTATAAAACATACATTTTTATTTACTCATCGATTAAATTTACTTTCAAAGTAATAACTCAGCAAGTTATTCGATGTTTATAAAACTGGGCAATAATGTCAAATATAGCGTATAAATAAAAGTAGTTCTTAATATTTCTGTTTTTTTTTTTTATTACATACAATTAATACAAACTGGACGTTTCGGGCATGAATTAGCCTATTATCAGCTATAAAAATTTAATACAATTTTAATCAATGGAACTGTTAATAATATAAAATTAAATACAAATCTTTGTCAAACAGCATTTATTCTTACAACACCGATGTTTTGGTGCACACTTACACCTTCTTCAGGCTATATAACATTCAATAAAACAAAAATAGTACATACAAAATTCTGCGGACATTATCACACTTACAATTAAGATCTTACAGAGTATTACATATCATGAATACAGAATACATCAGTTCTTAACATTCAGTTTTTCTACAATGTGTAAAAACTAAAATTAAACTTTTTTCCTCATTAAATAAAAAGTTCAATTTTATGTCACTAACTCTTACATTATATTCACGTTTTTTATAGCTGACGATGGGCTAATACATGCCTGAAACGTCCATTTTGTATTACTTTTACTTGTATGTAATAAAAAAAAAACACTGAAATATGAAAATCTATCCTTATTTCTACGCTAAATCACAAGGAGGTTTTCAAAAAATATATTCAATTTAATGTCAAATACTTATTATTTACGTACGAACGTACGGATTGAAAATATGAACAAAAGTAATATGCATACAAATCAAATATTATGATTTTGACAATTTGAAAAATAAAACTGAATTGTTATCCATACTAAAATATATATCATATATGGATTGTTATTTCAAGTTCAATTTAAATTTTTAATTGAAAATGCTGAAAAAAAGTTTTAATTTATTTGCTAATTGAAATTAGGTACGGTATTTTTGTATGCAAAATGCAACTTCTACTTGTATGCACTGTTACGTATACCAAAAAAACCAATTACATTCATGAAAAAATAATTGACATCTGTGTAATACTTTGTAAAATTACCATGAGCACGAATTATTTTACAACTAAATGAAATCCAGTAAATTCAGCTAACATACCAATAGCACACGGGATATCATATAGATTTGAAAATTTAGTAATTCATGGTTAGTGGAGACCTCTAATTTTTTTATTATTTTAAATGAAAGTTCGTTTAATTTTGAAACAATTAGTAATATTAAAATTTCTTAATTTTCATTAGTTTAACTGCATTTGATTTTCAAACATTAGCATGACGTCACGGTGGCACTCCTATCTTTCTCTCGCTCCGCACCATGGAGGAGACTAGTGGGCTGCGAGAGAAAGGTAGCAATAGTGTGACGTCACAATGACACTTACAACAAATCTCAAATATCTCATAAAGTATTTATTAAAAGAAAATGTTTTTACCTCCCGCTACCCTTGGTAAGGGAGGTATAGGGATCATGTTAAAAATCACATATCGAGATTTTAGTAAATGACCACGTTTTAAGGTCCCTAGAATCTAATTTTAACATTTTCACGATGATGTGTGTATGTGTGTGTGTGTATGTATGTGTGTGTGTGTATGTATGTGTGTGTATGTATGTATGTGTGTATGTGTAAGGATTTTGTCTTTGCTCTAACTCAAATACTATCATTCAGAAAATTTTGAAACCTTGTATTTATACCCTATTCTAATATGAAAAGAAGTCATTATATTTTGGTGTAAATCGGATAACCGGAAATGGCACTTTATCTGAAGCTTATAATGGTTTTTCTTCAAAAAATACCATTAAATGCCATTTTTTCGCATTTCGTCGTTATGAAAATTAAAGATTATAGAATTTTGTACAGGAATACATTAATACTTTTTCTATATATTTTACAGATAAATTTAAAAATAGTCCCGAAGCCTAAGAAAAACACAATTCCTTTGTTACGCAGTTCATATTTCAAATGAATGTACCTGGCAGTAAATGTCACTGTCAAAAAACTAATCACTTCAAATTAATAATAGTGACATTTTAAAAAGAAGAAGAAAAAATAAAGCAATAGTTTTATGCAATGGAACAGTTTGCAGCGTTAGTAAATCCGTAGATATGTATTTAAATTAATAAAAATTAAATAGCGGGAGGTTTTGTGTTGGCCACATCAGATTTTTTTTTATCTGAATCGCTATTTATTGAGTACTACTTTAAGTACAAAGTGTACATTTTACAATTTTTTGTTATGGTGGAGGACCTTATTGCAAATACTGAACATATTCATGAAGACATTGCAAATAATTTAGGAACATCATTTCCTTCATATACAATGGTATATATCCTTGCAATGGAAGGAGCTTCTGGCAAAAACAACCTCAGTCTATTTTTTTTTCAACTTGAGATCCCGACCGACGCAAAAAATATTTCGAATTTTAATTGGCACAAAAATGACTCCGTACCCCACACAGTACGAATATATCAACATCATTACGATGCTCAGTTGGTTAGAGCGTTTCACTAGATATGAGAAGGTCCAGGGTTCAAATCCCTTCGAGGTCAATGTATTTTTCACAAATCCTTTCTTCGTTTAGTTAAAATCTCCTTGATCCAATCAGCCAATTTCTCTATATTAAAATTGTAGGTAGGATCGCAATTAATTATTGGAATAGAAATAAACCACAGATCAGACACTATTACATAATATAATAATAAAATGAGTGAAATAGTAAATTAATACAAACTGTTTGACTTGTTAAAGTTTTTATTTTTTAATCATTTTTCGTATTTCTTCTGTGCTATTTTTTATTACCGCTAATTACACAATTTTACAAAGTTTTCTTCCCATTTAATATTCGCTGTTGAACATTTGTATATAATTTTTAGGATTTGGAAATCGATGTAAAGTAACATCTGTAAAATATATCAACAATTAATACCGAGCTTACAAAATACTAATTATGCATCTAAGAACTAATAAAGTAAACATATATGTAATACACACCTGTCGCAATGCAATCTGGAATACAGTAATTGATGTACGGCTTGATGTCTTTTTCACAAAAGTTTTTTCACATAAATCAAATATCTGGTGATAATTTGTTCACAAGTAATCACAAACAACCACAAATATATGTATGTATATCAAAAATAAACAAAACCACAACTAAATTAAAAAATATATCAACCAATTCAATAACAATCGAGCTATCAGTAAGCTGTCATTTACAAATTTGAAATAAAATTTTATATACTAACGCCATTTAAACGGGGGAAGAAAAGTTATAATGTTGGCCCACTTTGTCTAATAAGAGATTCCACCGCATGCAATAAACTTTCGTTATATTTTATTTTCATTTTGTAGATTGTTGTTGACTTGTAAAATGCCATTTCATTTGTTTGTGATTTTAATTCAATACCATGGCTAACACTATAAAAAGGTAACTTTTATAAAAATTTAAATTAAATTTGCTCGCTTGCGGAAAATGTAAAATAAAATATGATTAATAAATTTGATGCATTATTTAATTCTCTAAAACATTTATTTGAAACATTATTAGGCCACTTTTGCGCAAGGAAAAACTGTTTTCCCATGTTAAACGCCTATGGCCCGCTGTTCGTGTTACACCCAGTATGTAACTCATATTTATAGTGCCGGCCACGAATCTTTACCTGAGGGGTAAGGGAAAGAAATGCTCATATCGTGATATTTCATAAACGCCGTAAAATAATAATTATTTCAGTAACTTTGTGCTTCTAACTCATTTGTGTATGCTTATGATCCTAATGGATCTGAGTGTAAACAAAACAGAAACTGAAACGAACAGCAATGGGGTATTCCGGTGATATGGAATTAATTCAAAATAATAACTTTTTTCTATTGTTTCCATCTTCATATAAGTAGTAGAAAAATATAAATAAAACATGTTTAATAAAAAGTTTTAATTCATAATTTAATGTTACAAAATTGGAATTTTTACAGCTCTAGAAACATCCTTGAAATTTGTGACGTCAAGTTGATAATCTGTTGCTCATTTCAAAGTAAATATTTTCGTTTAAAAACACAGATGGTGCCAGTAGTTAACACGTGCGGGTATATTTCTTGTTTGACATTTCGTCCACTTCATAATTTTTACTCCTATTTTTACCATAAACAAACACAGGACAAACACCGAAATACACGCTGCTACTAAAATCATATGTAAACAAGCAAATGGCTATCATGAACATGTGGATTTAGGCGCTGAAGTTCGTTGCAGATGTCACCATCGAGTTGTCGTCATAAGCGCGCCATGATAAGAAAATTTGAATTGCGATGAAATTTTTTAAAATTCATATCTCATGTGATGCATACATTTTCTTACTCAAAGTTAGATATTCAGAGTCCTACTGGTCTGTACTAATGTAAAAAATATTTTTAAAAAATTTCGGAATACCCCATTGCATAGATCAACTGCCAATATAAGAAAGGCTATGTAGCTTAAAATAGTACATATATTATGTGGCAAATGTGTGAAGCTGAAATTTTTACATGAGGGTGGAGATTGTGACACGAGCCGAAGGCGAGTATTATAAAACACCCGAATGTAAAATAGGCTTCACACCCTTGTTACATACTATACTTTTTTTACGACTTTGCAATAAAATATATTTTTTTCTTGACATTGTCATTCTTTTAACGTAAAGCCTCTGTATTATCAACTTGTGTAACCATGGTTACCAACGTTACGGAGGTTTAGCAGCTTTGTTTTATTAAAATACAATTCATTTGTAATATTTAAAATAATGAACTGTGCGTGAAATGTTACTTCACGCACTGTGTACAAAAAATCAAACTTCACACATAGAAACTGAAGTGAGTACTTCACGTATGGGAGTAGAAAAACTTATTTGGGCAACTGTTAAATGTTATATTAGGTTTACGCGAAGAAAATTAATTTTATTTCGCGTGGATTTAAACGGAACGCATATATTAGTGATTTGTGCTAATATATTTTCCACAGTTCATCTTTCGTGTTCCGCACTATACAATGTTTGTTTATGGTTGTTTAGCCAAAATTTCCTCATTTGCTCACCGAAATGTAAATTTTTGCAGAGAAACGATTCATAATTTTCAGTTATTAGTAATAGAACACATTAATGTTGTTATTAACGCGTTCATCGAATTCACATCATAATTTTTTGATGCACATAGGGGACATATACCACACCACCATTAATTTCCCTGTTCATCTCCCAAAATAGCCTATTAAATATTCATTTGAGTATTGAAAGTTCATCGCATAGTTGGAAACTTAATTACAGAATCCCGTTAATACAGCGAATAATTGCATTACCTGGAATGAAAACGGCAATCGCTACGAGTAGTTGTTATTGGGAAGCAAAGGCTTCGCTCCAATTATGCTCCCACATCCCCTCAATTTATAGTCAGCACCCGAACTTGCCTGATTAAAATCTGTTGTATACAATTTGCTGACGATTCCGTAATTTTTCTTTTCTTTTCTGATGTTGATTCCGAGTTTGATATCGTTTTGTTATGCTGTGTTAGTTTCAACTTGGAATGGATTTTTGGTTATCTTTTGGATTACATGTAGCTTGATTTATCGACCTACTGCTTTAGAGAAAAGTTTATCTTTAGAGTGAATAAATACTTTTTCCATTATTACAAGTTTTTTTTATTTATTTTATTTGTTTGATTTTATTTTAAATTTACGAATTTTTTGTACACATTGTACTTTTCAAGTATGTATTTTCTTAATACTTGTACTTAAGAACAGTAATAATTGCAGTACTTGTGTTGTTTAAGTAGGATAATTCCGGGAGAGATGCCACGGCGGGAGAGATGACACAAGAGCTTGTTTTCCAAAAAATAATTGTTAGATGGTACTGAGGTTGTAGTATATGAATCGTACTTTTGAAATTTTGTCGATAAAGTTTCTCATAGGGAAGTTATCGTAATTTGTTTTTTCTACGACCACCATGAAAAGTTGACATTTGTGCTCTATTTTGTCATCGTAAAGTTGATGGTTACTAAGGAACGAGCAAAAAAATACTTTACCGCGCGTATCCCATAGCAACGCGCGGTACAGTGCTCAATTTGCTCGTTTAGATAAATACATATTTTTGCTGAAATCTTAATTTATTAAAATAATACTTACGAAATCTAAAATATAGGTTAGGTTCATGTTTATACTAGAAACGTGCTACAAACAATATACCTGAAGTTAGCTACATTACCAATTTAGTTAGGTTAGGTATTTAATTATATATAATAACAACTCTACTGGTGAATGTACATTGTATTATAACTTTAAATATTTAATAACACACATTTCATAATTAACAAACTTATTGGATTTAATTATTGGCGGATAATGTTAAAATTGAATGTGCAGTTTTGGCAGTTTTGTATATTCATTCCAGAACTTGAAAACAGCTGACGAAGATAAATTAGATTCTGTGACTATAACACTCACTAGAGTTTTCAGTTCTTAACTGCTAGTGTTGATTTTAGCATGGAGTAAATGGATCAAAGAGAAGATGATTTCATTAGATTTTTACAAAAAGTAACCTAGTAAGACATTTTCACTGTAATTCTTGATTTTTTTTAACTTACACCATTCAATGGAGAGGTTATAATTCTTTTCGTATAATGCTTTTGATTTTGCAGATAATAAATTCAAGGAAGTATTTTGCGCCGTTTCAAATATATCTGGAGGAGTGCAGCAAAAATCACTATCTTTTACTGACAGACTTTTGAATTTATTTACTTGGATACTCACATCGTCATGGTTACACACAACACAAAACAGAAATTGGTTGAGGTTGAATTGAACTTATTAAATAGGTATTATTATTTGTTTCTATTCTGGTTTTACTTTACGTTCTTGATACACTATTATATGTATGCTGCGAAAGTTTTTTGGGTATATCATATCTTTGGTTTTAACTTAGGTTTACCTAGTTTTTATAACAAGATTCTTATTTTGCTATATGAATAAGGGTTACATTTATGGATTATCATATGTTTCTGCACTTTGCTTGCATCGCTGCAAAATTTAAAAGCGTGTCATCTCACCTACAAAATCGGAAGGATGACACGGACAAGAAATTTTTCGGTACAAACAACACAGTTTTGTTTTAAGTACTTTATCATTGTTTTAGAAGAAAAATTTGTATTTTTTGTATTTGTATTTTGTTGTTTCTTAATTTTTTATAAAATAATATTTTTTATGGAAAGGAGAATTATTTTTTTTTAGTGTTTAAATATAATTAAGAATTATTATTTTTTTGGTTTTATATCATATCACATACTACAAAATAATGTTATTCTCTGTTCAAAATTGCGTTAATACATACATATATCATTGCTATTTCACCTTAATATACCCAGCATAATCGGGATAGACGGCATTTTGCATTTTTTTCAATTTTTTTTTTATCATTTTTGTTAAGGCTTTCTAAAACTAAGTAAATTACGATAGCCATTAACAATCTACAAACACCACTGCATGTATAAAATATTGCAATACATTTTTACTGTTATTTAGGTAAGAGTTATCAGACTTTCAAAAAGGTGTGTCATCTCTCCAGGAATTAACCCATATAGTCTCTGGCACTGCTCTGGCAGTTAGGTACATTTACATAATTTATTTTATTCAATTTTGACTTTCTAAACTGTCATTATTAACTACATAGCAACAACTACAAGTAACATTTTATTCACAAGTGAATTAAAAAATTTTAAATCACTCTCAAGAAAATTTAACTCACTCTGCAACAAAAAATGCATTTAAAAATAACATCAAGAACGAAAATAACACTCATCACATTATTTATCAGACATTATCAGCCATTTTCTGTATTTTTTACGACAGTAAAGACAGACAATAAAATAGATGACTTGACGTCTATCATCGACGTCATGCACAGTCTACTAACTGATTAGTTTTTTTATTTTGTCAAAATTGAATATTATAATGGTTTTTACTATTATTTCGTCAAAATTGAATAAAATATTGTAGAAAACCACGTGAGTTAAGAATGTTTATATGTGTATAAATATCTATAATAATTCTCGCAACCCATGCTTTAAATATAAACACAATTCTTTGGTTAAACAGTTCAGGGGTGGGATTCTGTAACTCATCCGTTATCAAACAGTACTGTTATCACTATAGAAACGTATTTTTTATAAGATAATTGATAGATTTAAGCAGGGGCGGATTGGAGAAGTAAATCGGCCCGGGCGATTATTCTTAGTCCGGCCCTTTTCAGAGTGAAAATGATATATTACATACTCGTATATGTACACTGCTGAAAAAAAATCGGACATTTGGTTTTTTAATTTTTGTTATTATCTCGAGAACTATAAGAGCTACGATGTCGGTTAATTAGACGAAAGTTGTCCTATATTAGAATGCCATTTCAGCAATGTATTGTTTATTCAGAAGAAACACATAGGTCATTAGATACAGACAAATATGTAAATTTTATAGATTTTTTTTTTTTTTTTTTTTGAAAACTTCTAAATGAAATGATTCCAGATTTTGATTTGCACTTCTGTAAGTAGGACATTTTTTATGGCGATATCCATTTTTTGTCACTACTGTATTTCACGCTACACTAATAAGTCGACTTCGTACCTCTGATAGTTCTCGAGATAATGACAAAAATAAAAATTAAAAATCAAAGTGTCTGACTTTTTTATCCATCAGTGTAATAATTTTTATTTATGAAAATTATCACATTATCATATCATGTATTTCAAAATTGTCCAGAAACATGTTACCGGCCTAGGCCTATAGGCTAATAGGATTGGCTTTGAAAATCAAATTTTCCGATGATACCAACATAAAAAAACCCTAGTATTTAAAATAATAATTAAAATTTATATGTATGTGCAGGAAGATTTTTTTTTTATTCCAACAGATATCCATTTTTTCCTGGCATACTCGTATTCAATTTCGAGTTATCGAAGTTCCACGAAAAAATAACATGTTTTCCAAATATTAGAGTAATTGTCCAAAATTTATATTTTTAAATATATTCTGACTACATTATTTAATTGAAGGTGGCCAACCGGCCCTTTGGACCACTCGGCCCTTCGGGATTTGCCCGATCGCCCGATAGGGCAATCCGCCCCTGGATTTAAGTCACATTTGTCAAATAAAATGAGATCACTGCACAAAAAAAAACTAATCATGTTAAATTAGTAATGCTTTAAGAAGAAAATATTACAATATAAATTTGTAAAATAAATGACCAGTAAGTCAATTTTTATGTTTGTAAATAAAAATAAATCGCGAAATTTGGCTTGTAGTAAGCCAGGTGTAACTCTTTTGGATGAGAGACTGAAGGAAGAAAATTTTAATTGGTTGTATACATACTTGTTTACCTAGACAACTCAAAAATGATTGATGCCTAATTAAAGAGATCGTACTGTACAATTTTACAGTAACCCAGTGCAAATTAAAAACGGTGATAGAAGTTTTACAGTAGAACAAAGACCGAGCATTTAAAATAGATAGAAAGCATGATAAAATATTCTTATTTATATTACAGAATATTTGAAATTGTGAAGTGAACTATATTATAACTTTATTCGAACTATATAAGGAATATATTAAAAGTTCTTATTTAAGACAACCAAGAACTACTCATCTGTAAAATAAATATTTGATTTACAGAAGCAGAGATCAAGAAAACTCTTAGTTTTTCAATTACAGCAAATTTTATATTCCGTTTGAAATACATTGAAATATAATAGAATATTCATTTTTCATAACAGAAAATGGAAAGAAAAATAAATATACGAAATTTGTGGTCTAAAATAAATTGGTGTACGTTTTCTAACCAAATGATATCTGACTGAAATAAATATCATTAGAGTAGAATCATGAAAATGACATGTCAAAAGAAAATGAAGATTCCGGTGTGACATCGGCACGCATGAAATAAATATTGTTTGTCGTGTTACTAATGTAGTTTTGGGTAGAATAAAAATGTCGTAATAATGACATAGCGATCGTATTTTATATTTATCAACCGCCTCAGTAATTTCTGTAATCAGTACGAAAATAAGTCTTCGAATTTTCTTGTTACTATGGTTATTGAAATAACTAATGCACAACAAAAATATAATCAAATGTTTAACATTTTATCTGACGGGATTTGTTAGCTGATATCTTTGTTTTAATTTCATTTTATTATTTTATAATAGATTACTTGATAAAATTAAATTATTAAAATTATTACATTATAAAAAGTTATGTTATAGCCATGGCTATCGCTATTAATACGAAATTGAAAAATTTAATAATAATTAATTTTTTAGACGACCATTGTGATAAGTATGACATATCAACGTAGTATCCTAACACTGAAAGTTGAACTTATCACATTAGTGTTACGATATATTTCATATCGTAATAGTTGACACGGTTGCTAGGTTACTATGTCATTATTTTCTGGCTATATGTATACATTATTCATTTGTCAGCTGTCAGTACGTTTGAACCTAAATTTTAGTTTTGTAGAAAAAGTAAAATTTATTTGAGCTCGTCTAAAAAATAATGTTCATAACTTGTATGAAATACAAATATCTTAGCTCGTGTGTATTGACTTGCACTCCGCTACGCATCGTGCGTCAATTTACACTCGCATGATATTTGGTATTTTTCATAACTTGTTACGAAAATAACTATATGGGACTATGCATTTGATATTATTTTATGCAGATTTTTTTTTTTTATCTTTTTATTAATTTTGTAGCCAGTGAAACACGGAATAGAGTTAATGGCTGGTAGTGCGAGCTCGGTTTTAACTAAAACGCTGTTTTAAGAAATGTCAAATTCAAATTTCAATATTTAATTTCATCCTTAAGTTTAAAGAATGATTTTTTAAAAAATATTTGTTTGAATACAAACTATGTTCTGCTTAAAAATCATATTTTGACAAATTTGATATTATTTATTTTTGTTATTAAATAATGAAATTTGACATTTCTTAAAACAGTGTTTTAGTTAAAACCGAGCTCGCACTACCAGCCAATATGTTTTATTGCACAAAGTATAGTTTAATGCTAGGTTTATACAGCATGTAAATTATGAAATTAAATTAATCCACTAAATTAAGAAACTAAACTAACGTCGAATATGCAGTAAATTAAAATTCAAAATGTTATGTTCGACATTTCGTATACTCTAACTTTTATAGGTGAAATTGCGATACATTGCATTTATATAAGATAAAAAAATCTGTTGTGGCCAGCACAAGACCTCTCGCCATTTCAATATTAGGCTATATAAGTATTGTACTGCACTTCGCTTTCGAACCGTCGTTTTATAACAAAATATTACAGAACTTTACCCAAATATTGTTTTTTATTGTGTTTAACATGTTTTCTGCACACATATAATTCTAATTATATCTATTTTTCATTGAATGAGGAAGTTTCTAAATGTCAGATATTGTTCCAATTCATTAACCAGATTGGCGGTATTTCTGATGGATATATGCATTTTACCACAATTTTACCTATAATTTCAAATATTTAATTAATAAAACAATAAGAGAAGTTAAATATACTTCCCAGAAAAAACTATCAGAATGTCACTAAAACTGTTGATATTTGACAATGACATGTGTCATGTTATAAACATTGGAATTTGTCAACTGGTTTCCTTAGTGCCTTAGCCTCTGCGATTAATGTACTCTATAAATTATAGTGTCTTTATCTCTAAATCTATACAAGATATAATAAAAATTTTAAGTGTATTAGATGGAGAATTTTATGTTCTTCAATATTTAATAAAAAAAACTCCCAAAAAATTATATTTAGAAGAATTTTTCTAAGAAACTACTACTTCCGGTTGTTCAATTGTTACCAAAACCTTTTCAGCTCTTCCCAGGAATGTCAGATTAAGGAAATTGCAGTTAAATATTTTTTAAGTCTTATAGTTTTTGAGGAATCGTGACTACAACATCCAGACATACATACATACACACACACACACACACACATACACACATCCACACACACACACACACACACACACACACACACACACACAGACATTTTAAAAATGTTGTAATCGGATTCTAGGGACCTTAAATCGTGCTTATTCAATAAAATCTGGATATGCGAATTTTAGCATGAATGCAATACCTCTCTTAGCGAGAGGTAAAAATAAAGGTAAACAATTTGTTGAATAAGTCCAATTACTATTTCATCGCTCTTTTCTGCAGAAACTTTGTTATCATCGTACATTTTCATAGGTTAGGTGCGAAAATATGACATCAGTGCGCGAATGGCGCAGGCGCAAAACTAAGAAATTATAAAATTAAACTAAAAGTTGAAAATTGTCAACTTCTTAATTTAGTTTCATTAGTTTAATTCGTCAGTTCAGTTGCATAAACGTTGTCATTGACAACAACGATTTAGTTTAGTTTTAAAATTTAATTTTTTTAATTTAGTTGCCTGCATAAATTATTTTTAACGATAATAACACAACAATTGAATTGAATGATACTACATACTATGTACATAAGCACATGGTAACCATGATTTTTACAAAAAAATATCAAGAAGTTTCATATAGCTAAACGTTTTCTTCAACACTTTCTATTGATATAACAATCGTCGTACGTCAAACGGCGGAAACAGTCTGCAAAATCTTAATCTCCGCACATTCTGTAAATGTTAATATTTGTTTTCTATAACTCAATAACGAAAGACAATCAGAAAATTTTCCACCCAATTTGTTTTAGTCCTCTGAATTATATCTCAAAAGTGCGAGCGTCACTTTTGAATCACTCTATTATAAATTATAAACGTATGTACAGAGCAACAGTGGTGAAAAAATGTATGTTATAACAAAAATAGCAAAAATAAAATAAAGTTGGATACTTTTTTACCTCCCGCTACCCTTCGTAAGGGAGGTATAGGGATCGTGCTAAAAATCACATATCGAGATTTTAGTAAATTACCACGTTTTAAGGTCCGTAGAATCCAATTTTAACATTTTCACGATGATATCTGTATGTGTGTATGTGTGTACGTGTGTACGTGTATGTGTGTGTATGTGTGTGTATGTGTGTGTATGTGTGTGTGTGTGTATGTATGTGTATGGATTTTGTCTTTGCTCTAACTCAAATACTATCATTCAGAAAATTCTGAAACCTTGTATTTCTATCCTATTCTAATATTAAAAGAAGCCTTTAGATTGTGGTGTAAATCGGATAACCGGAAAGGGCACTTTACCTGTAGCTCATAATGGTTTTTTCTTCAAAAAATACCATTAAATGCCATTTTTTTAGATAAACACAATTCCTTTGTTACACAGTTCATGTTTCAAATGAATGTAACTGATAGTAAATGTCACTGTCAAAAAACTAATCACTTCAAATTAATAATAGTGACATTTTAAAAAGAAAATAGTAAATAAAGAAATAGTTTTCTGCAATGGAGCAGTTTGCAGCGTTAGTAAATACGGAGGTATGTATTTAAATTAATAAAAATTAAATAGCGGCAGGTTTTGTGTTGGCCACATCAGATTTTTTCATATTAAAATCTCCAGTTGTAAGTAAACAAACATATAAATTTTTTTAATATTCCATCCCTCACAAACACATGTATAGATTATATTTAGTTCAAACATAAATTTCCAAGCAATCAATAGTTAATTTATGCTGCGTTATATAACATTAACAGCTGAGTTACATAAAATCTAGATCAATTATGAACTGCGAGGATGAATGGCTAATGATGATCAAATAAACGCGCGATTAATTACAAGTATATAAAACATGGAAAACGTTTTTGTCGTGTTAGTGTTGTAATTACCCCTGATAGCAGTGTAGTGCTTGGTTTATATTGAATAATTATTTGCCCTAATTAGGGTTAATTGGATAAAAGTCATTAAGTTGTAAACCTGAACAGTAAACACCTTCGATATTAAAGCTGGCATTGATTTGTTTACTAGGGTTCTTTTGTTTAATTAGCAGCCAATGCTTTAGCTTTTACTTGGAAATTAGTTAGCGTAAACAGATAAACAACTTAGGTTTAATGGATGTTTTATTAATCGTTAGGTCTTGTAAACATACGAGTCCTGCTACACGAGTATAGCAACCCACGATAAAAAAATGATTACCTCCACCATTTAATTTATATTCATTAAAACAAATACAAGGGTTACTTTAGAATTATTGAGAATAAAAGCCATGGTTCATATTTTTCAGAATTTTATTTTAAATATATGTAAAGTAGTACTCTTCAACAATAATACACGCTATTATTTTCTTTCACTTATCAAAAGCTCCTGTTTGGAAATTATAGTGTGTGGAAGTTGGTAGAGATAAATCAAGGTTGCTGATATTTGGAAAAATTGAAACAAAAATATAGCAATCATTGAAATTGAAATTAAAAGGAAAAATCTTCGACCTTTAAACAAATAGACGCAGCGTACGAGCAAAACACTTGTCCCGCCATAACGGTACAGACACAGTATCTCTATCCTTCAACAGTACGGAAGTTAAGAAAACGCTGCAAAATAAAAAAATTGATTTGTCAAACAAACAAAAAACTGTTTTAAATATATTTTTTTTTTCGCGAAGTGGAAAAAGTATATGATGTCATCCAGGTTTAAGATATTTACGAGGAATCACTAGAACCACTAAAAATAAAATTTTAGCCTAACATGCCAGATGTCACTGTTAGCGAATTACAAGTTTTTGTACTAGTATTCAAATAAGAGGTCTCACCAGTCGATGAAGATGAAAATTTTTAGTTCACTGACACAAAAATCCGTAAATGGTTATTTCTGTAGATACGAGGTATCACTTCTTAGCCATCGATATATTTCTATCCTTTTATGTTGGAGCATTATTCTAACAATAAAAGAATAGGAGACACTTGGTTCATTAGTTTAAAGGTCGATGGGAAAAATAGTAGTCTGTAAAAAACATTTAAAACTGTAACAATGCTAGTCTTAGTGAAAAAGCAAAATAATCTAATGTAAATATTGATTATCCATTGAATCATAGTGTAGTTCGGACGTGTTTTGCTCCAATCTCTGTACTAAATTCTAACTTAAAAGTTGGACCTTTGGCCAATAATTTTGTATAATTAATTTGGCATGGAATACACAACCCAATGGAAATCCTTTGTAGGTATTCTCTTCAATCAGTGAAGTTTAGTGCGTCGTACTAGTGCTCTGTAATTAGTGAATTTTGTGCTTATTTTGCTGTTGACATTCTGAAGTAATCAGAATAGTCTTCTTCTCGAACCATCGGTCTACATTGAGATTGACCAATACTCTTGTGTTCGACTGCAGTGCTCCAGTGTTCCTAAGCTAGTGCTTCTATAATTCTGCTGATTTACGAGTATGCAAACCAATGCAAAGTATTCTGTTTTATTTTCTAAACAGTCTATATACTGTCAAATCATAACCCCAAACCATGCGGTGGAATCTCCTATTAGACAAAGCGGGCCAACATTATAACTTTTCTTCCCCCGTTTAGATGGCGTTAGTATATAAAATTTTATTTCAAATTTGAAAATGACAGCTTACTGACAGCTCGATTGTTATTAAATTGGTTGGCATATTTTTGAATTTAGTTGTGGCTTTGTTTATTTATAATATATACACATTTATTTGTGGTTGTTTGTGATTATTTGTGATATAAACAGTAAACAGTTTATCATCAGATATTGTATGTGAAAAAACTTTTGTGAAAGAGACATCATACCGCGCATCAATTTCTGCATTTCCAGACTGCATTGCGACAAATGTGTATTATATGTGTACTTTATTAGTTTTTAGATGCATAATTAGTATTTTGTAAGCTCGGTATTAATTGTTGATATATTTTACAGACGTTACTTTACATTGATTTCCAAATTCCAAAAATTATTTACAAATGTTCAACACCGAATATTAAATGGAAAGAAAATTTTGAAAAATTGTGTAATTAGCGATAATAAAAAAAATAGCACAGAAGAAATACGTAAAATTATTAAAAAATTAAAACTCTTAACAAGTTAAATAGTTTGTATTATTAATTTACTATTTCACTCATTTTATTATAAATATAAAATATAACGTATATAATTGCATAGCTTAATACCTGATATAAATAAATTTCAACATCGGCTCATTGTGAGATCTTCAAATTTATTACCAAGTATTAAGTTGTTGAATTCGAAACAATTCAAAATTCCCGCCTCCTATATATGAAACTTGTTCTTCCCACGACCAGGGGGCGCTGTACTTATAGTACTGATTTGCAGCATTACAGTTTCCTATCTATAATAGTGTCGGTGATCTGTGCCTCAAACTATACATTGGCAAATTTCTGTGCTTGTAAAGTTACTTTTGTCAGCCATTTTAAATATTCTGCTCTGAATTGAATATCGAATCCGTGTGATCACTAAAAAGGCTGATTTAGAAGTGAAAGGTAAAGGTTGTCAAGTGATTACAAAATGAAGAAGTGGGGGTAACGAACAGAAAATGAAGGAACATGATTCTTCTTAATCATTGACATTCTGATTATACGAGTATAGATTGCGAATCACAGTCCAAAGGAAAATCACTATATGTACTGTTTTTTAACCAGGAGGAGTAAATGTGCAGTGTTTTAACTCTGTCAATCGTTTATGGATTATTTTAGAGAGAAATACTTCAAATACATGTTGCGTATAATTAATTTTTCTATGACTGTTATTTGAATTTTTTTCTCTAAAATAATCCATAAACAATTGACACCTCTAAAACACTGCACATTTACTCCTCCTGATTAAAAAACAGAGTATAGTATGTGAAATGTGACTCGTTTAATAAACCATATTTAATTTTTTTTTTAACGCGTGTTGTAAACATGTTGCTACATTATTTTTTTATTGTAACGTTAATACATTAAATTACAATTTTAAATTTTATGGAAATTATTACATTATAATATATGTGCATTATTGTAATGATATTTTAATGAAAAGTAATTGTTATTAGTGTACCAACATTGAATTACAACGATATGTTGTATGTGATAGAGGATATGGATAATAGATAAATGAATTTCATTATTAGATTAATATTACATTATCTGTCGTGCAATAGCCATAATACATTGAAATATGTGTGATGCATTTGATAATGTATCTCTATAATTTCTGCCTGGACGCTAGGGCATGAATTTGACCTATATCTGTCTCAAATAATTTTATTTGACTTAATTGGAAAATATTTCATTGGTTTAAAGTTCTTTTTGTGTTTATTTTCTGAATATGTACTATTTGTAAATAAAATGAAAACGTAAAATCGACAAAGGGAATTAACGGATTTAAGGATTAGTGTAAGATCATCTATTTCTTTCGTGACCAAAAAGATTTCGACTACAATAGGAAGGCATATTTATACACATATAGGAGTCTGTTTAATTGCAATTAACAGAAGTTAGATACTGTCATGCCGTAGCCTCTACGTTTTTAATACAAACTGATCATACATGGCTCACAACTTGTGTTCGAAAATAATGTCAAAAATATATTTCTATTTGCCATAATTCATCAAAATTATATTTCATATATGACAGATGATAACAGGTGCATGACATTTGATATTTGTTTCGCACACCTTCGTAAAAAATCTTTAAGTAATTACGTTTCATTATGGCTTTTAATGAAGAGTGTGAGAAATTTCTTCTTGAAGCACATTTTCGTTCGGGTGGACATATATCAGACGGTTCTTAGGATTATTCTTATGACAGCTAGCGAAATTTGAAAGGTACGCCTATGGAAACGGTAATGTTATCATATTGAGGCTTTGTGTTCGATGTCGTATTATGGTATTTAGGATTTAGGTCTACTACACATAAATACAATAATGGCATTCAAAAATGGGAAAATTTTAGAGCAACAAACGTGAATTATACAATTCGATTTAATTTGATGCTTCAAATTAAATGTTAATATACAGTGTGTCCCATTTAAAAGTGCCACCATTGGAATCTCGAGAACTATAAGAGATACGATGTCGGTTAAATGCAACTTTTTGTGCGCGTTTGGGAGGCTATCTCAGATGTGTTTTTCTTTTTCAAAAAATTCACGTAGGGCACTAGATAATGACGAAAAACTGAATATTGTTGATTTTTCTTTTTCAAATAACTTCTAAACTATTAGTTACTGAGAAAAATGTTTCAAATATAAAAGGTAGATATTTTTATTAACTAACCAGTGGCGTACGAAATAAATTTTTATATCCGTAAATTTTCGAGATATAACACAAACTTATATTTTTTTAAATGGAACCTATATTTGATTTTAGTCTCAAAAAATTAATTATTTTTTTCTCTTTTCAATGATGTAAGGTTTATTATGTTTTATTTTTGTTTTGCTCCTAAAATTTAATTTTTCTCTTTATTTTCCTGAATTTTCTTATTATTTCACAGAAAAACATTATTATTTTTATTAATTATATTGTATTTGATCGATAAAATTTATTTTATACTTTTATTACTTAATATTTTCATTCTAGACTCATAATTACAAATTACACTATAATGTGCTAAGGGCGACCTGACACAAATATTATAAAAATTAATTTGATACGAATTTTGAGCAAATTTTTCTAACGAAATAAATTATTTAAATACAAGGAGTTTTTCTAAATAGAAATCTACTAATATTTTTAAAATAATTATAAATTTAATACAAAATAAGGAAGAAATAATAATTTTGAAGGTAAAACAAATATAAAACATAATAACCCTTACATCATTGAAAAGAGAAAAAAAGTAATTAACTTCGAAAATAAAAAATTAACATCAACTGTCATTTAATACATTCATATTAAGACAGCTTTTTAAAATTATATTTAAATTGAAATCCTTTTGCCAGACCATAAATTGATAGCTCAAATGACAGTTGTTATGTGCTTATTTTTGTGGAAAATATTTAACATTCGCAAATCCTTCTGTTTATGTCTTATATTGAAATTTATTTTGAAGAGCTGTGAACAATTCATAAGAATTTATTGTTAATTTTATTTTTATTTTATGTATAATTTTATTTTCATTTTCGGAGCTGTGAAAATTTTATGTAGCAGCACGCTTCAATTATTTTTGATCACTCTGTAGAATGAATCAATTTTGTTTCGGCAGCAACGCCATATTTAAAGCTTCGTTTCTGGTTCCGTATACCACTTTACTGAACCATTAGAAATGGGAATCATTTGCTACCTCCTATTACCTTCCTTGTTACTCAGTGACACTTTTCATCCCTTTCTCTTTTGTCTTCTTTACCCTCCCGCTCTAATTCGAATTCCGGTGTTCATTTGTCAAACAGTCCTGGCCTACTTTGTTAATTATGAACAACAAGTGAGCATCTACAGCGGCTGTGTTGTGTCTGTCTAGCGCCCAGCACACTGTAGCTGTTTATTAAATTAAAGGGCGATTTATTGCCCCAGGTCAAGATTTAATGGTCAGTATATGTGCATATGAAACAATGTAGGGGTGAGTAAGTGATATATGGATAGCAAAAGGGGTTGTTTTATATTTACTTCTTGATTAATATATCAAAGTTACTAGGGGAGTAATATGTTTGTATATTCAAACAGGAAACTTTATTTATTTCTTTATTAATTTTGACAGGTGTGTAATATTTATGGAGCATGCGGCAAAATTTCATTTGTTTTTGTTAATTTTCAACCGACATTTTGGTACACCTTCTACCTTCATCTGGGTTTATAAACATTCAAAATAATATAGTACATACAACAATAACATAGATAATATCACAATTACAAGTAAGTCGTTACAAGGCCAAGGCTTTTCGAATTTTGTATATTACTAAGCCCACACACTATCAATTTACAAATATCAACACAATAATTTTATTATACGCAATAATTTGGTATCCATATACTAATGTTATCCATAGATTAATCAGTAGAGAAGAAAATTATGAACTTCAAATTTTATGAATTACATATTAACAGAGCTGTTTATACGTACGAAAATGTATTAAAAATGTTAAATTTCGGGACACTTGCTGCTAGGAGAAATAAATTAGGTACAATTATTGTTTACTTATAAATTATTAACAGAATATATTGATATCCCAGATATCATCAACTATTTTAGTCTGAACACACCTAAACATGTATTTCAACCACTTTATAGCAAAACAACAAATATGGTCAAAATTATGTAATCAATCGTTTGGACAAAAGCTACAATGAATTACCTGAATGTATTGATATTTTTTGTACTACATTAAATCAATTCAAAAAAATCTGTTGTGGCTAGCACAAGACCTCTCGCCATTTTCATATTAGGCTATATAAGTATTGTATTGTACTTCGCTTTCGAACTCTCGTTTAATAACAAAAAATTACAGAACTTTACACAAATATTGCTTTTTATTGTATTTAACATGTCTTCTGCACACATACAATTCTAATTATATCTATTTTTCATTGTATGAGGAAGTTCCTAAATGTCAGAGATTCATCCAAATCGTTAACAAGAGTGGCGGTATTTCTGATGGATATATGCATTTTACCTATAATTTCAAATATTTAATTAATAGAACAATAAGAAAAATTAAATGCACTTCCCAGAAAAAGCTATCAGAATGTCACTAAAACTGTTGACTTTTGACACTGACATCTGTTATTTACAAACTATGTTATAAAAATTTGAATTTGTCAAGTGGTTTCCTTAGTGCCTTAGCCTCTACGATTAGATTATTCTATATATTATACTGTCTTTATCTCTAAATGTATACAAGATATAATAAAAATTGTAAGTGTATTAGATGGAGAACTTTATGTTCTTCAATATGTGTAATAACAAAAATTTCCAAAAAATGTCAGATTGAAGAATTCATAGTTAAACAGGTCTTAAGTCTTATAGTTTTTGAGGAATCGTTCCTCCAACATCCAGCCACACACACACACACACACACATACACACACACATACACACACATACACACATACACACATACACACATACACATATACACACATTCACACATACACACATACACATATACACACATTCACACACACACACACACACAGATATATAATTTTAAAAATGTTATAATCGGATTCTAGGGACTTTAAATCGTGCATATTCACTAAAATCTGGATATGCGAATTTTAGCATGAATCCAATATCTCTTAGCGAGAGGTAAAATCCTTAAAACGTTTGTAATATTACGTATAATAAGTACTATTATTCATATTGCCATTTTCTACATCTTTATTTTATTATTTTTTGTATTTCTTACATATGTTATTTAATGTATAATTTTGCAAATTCATATTTGTATATGTATCATTTGGACATGTCCTGTGGTGTACTTTTTTTCTAATAAATCTTGGAAATTCTATAAATTTCCTTAATTTTAAATAAATATTACACACTTAAATTAACAAATTTGGACTGTAATCCATAGAATTAATATTTTCCAAAAATAAACCAAATTTCAACTTAATGTTTTGCACTAGTGAAATGCTATTTACAATTAACTGATTTCATATGTTAATCTATATAAATTTAAAAAGTCATACTTCTCAAGATTTCAGTCTCTGAATCAACCTCTCGCTCATTTATCAAAGACGGGCCCACCCAACCAGAAACACAGATGTGTTTCGCTCTTATTGGAGCTCATCAGTATGGTGTACTGAAGCTTCTAGCTGATCCGAAGATATTATGATGCCCGCAGAGGTAACTTAATCTAAAATATGTCATTAGTACGCCTTTTGGAGTTTTCTTTGTGTGATATAGATCTAGATCCTCAAACTACACGGCGGGAGGTTACGTGTTAGCCACATTATTTTTTTTTTTTTTTGTTAACCTGTTGTTAAGACATTAACTATTGGGCTTCCAAAATTACAATGCGCCACTGGTGGCAGATTTTTGAACTGAGTGAAGTGTACATGTACAAACGAGGTTGTTTTGTTCAGGGATTGTATTTACTTGTATACGAATTTTAATACGCTTTTATCTTCGGCTATTATTGTTTTATTCTTAGTAGGATCTGAATTACTGCTAATATAACAGGTAAGTTTTTGATTTTTAAAAAATTAATGAATAAATTAGGAGATATGCAATTTATAGGTTAAAGTTACGATGGAGTTTTCTCCGAAAATATTTACCACATGATATTATGTGGCCACTATTTATTACTTGCTGGCCTTCCACCATATTTCTAGATGATACACTACAATTCCCAAATATACAAATAGTATCAAAATCTAAGCAAAGAAAATTGTTCATTATGAAAGAAAAACAATTAAATAAAAGTAAAGCTATGTAGATTGAAATTAATATATGTACAACTACGGCAATAAAATACAATCTAAATAAAGGAAATCAAAAGTTTTTTTTATTAAAAAAACTAATATACTGTTAATTAAAATATGACAAATACTTTTAACCTACAAATACTTACTAAAATTAACCCTATTAACTAAAATATTATTAAAACTATCACTAAACTGTTACTACAAGAAAGATCAAACTCAATTCTACCGAAATTAACAAAAAAAAAAAAACACTATACTAAATCCAAAATTAAATTAAAAACTACGAAAATTAGTCTCACACCAATTGTACTCTTATGGAAGCCAGCGAAAAATGTACCATTCGTTTGAATTTTGACGTTCGACGTCAGCGCCATCTCTTGATAATTTGGAAGCCCAATAAGTTGTGCAACTGGTCATTAATGTATTTAAAAATAATTTGAAAACATTTAATTTGATTTCAGTTGTGCGTAAAACGTTGTACATACCTCAAGCCGAAAGAAGTTTACCCCCTTGGACGAAAAAAAGCTACAAATTTCGTCCGCAGGCGTAAACGTTTTCTTTCGACTCTCTATACGTAAATAACTCTGGTAAAAAGAAATATTTGCCGTTTTGACAATAATTTATCTTAAATTTGTCAAAACCAATTTATTCTATTTTCCAATTACTTAATTCATAATCCCTTAAGACCATTTAATCCATCTTAAATGAACCCCTGCGCAACTTTTATCCTTGCCAACCGCGTCGTCAGTTTAAAATAATCGAAACATTTCCCTGCGGCGCTGGTCCGATCGGCGTCAGGGCGGCCACAGGAACCGGAAACAATAACCGTAACGGCGCGGCGCAATCATAACCATTCCAATAAAAAGTCAGCCGTCGTTCCGTCACATTGGTTGGCGACTACGACATCCACATTATCGCTTGCACTGAGCTCGAGTTTGCATACACGGAGTTGGTTTTATGTCCAGTTAATTTCAACAAACGTACACGTATCCTTGCTTGTTTGTTCCTAAACGCATGCAAACAACCGAACGTGGAATGGATGAAAGACTAATGGAATTGTAGGTAAATACCAAATGGGTATTTTTGTGACATGGAAAATTTTATCTTTATATAGGGATATCTTTTATCTTATGAATGTTTTGGTTTTAGGATGATAGCTAAATAAAAAGATATACAAGTCAAGCATTTAAGCTTTCGATGCACAGTTTTTCAATGAGTTGTTAGGACATATGGTTAGGTGAATTTATCTTGTAGTTTACTTTGGGGTTATTTGAGACGTACATAATTAATGTAACGTTTAAGCTAAGGCCTATTTATAATAATACACAAAACATAAGGGCATGATATTCCTATATGCTGATTTATGATGAAAAGTAACGCAGCGCCATAATTAGCAAAGCAATAAACGCAACGCAGAAGATGACCAACACTCATATTTCTACCTTACTGCTGTACCGCCAGCCAATCAGAATTCATTGTTTCAGTTTTACTATAAAAATCTGTATTATCGACATGTTCGTGAACTGTCACAACTACAAAATGAATACTATATTTTAGTCACTATCCATTTCTATTTAAATTATTTTATATACTAACCTATGGGGTCCCGTGGCCGTGTGCCTGAGTGTCTGGTCGCGAACCTGGGGGAACCGGGTTCGATCCCGACAGACGCCAAATATTTCCAATTTTAAATGGCACAAAAGTGACCCCTGTGGTGCACTCTCCACGCCAGCTATGAGTGCCCGTGAGGTGACGTCTGGTAAGCGCCCACATGGTAAAATATATCGTCATCATTACCGATGTCTACATGTGTTGTAGATACTGGCACACCCAGAAATGGGTAATATGCCGTGATAATATATATTTTTTTTATTTTTATATATTGACACTCATTAAGTTAAGTCGATACTACTGTCGACAAAGAAACCACGTGAACATAAAAATCCTGAAATTTTGAATTAAAATTTATGACATTTGTAAGTTATGTACATGATTAATAGCTATCATTCTGACACAGGCCCCCATATCTGCTTGTCAAGAAGACCAACAAAGTCACTATTCTAGAAATAAAAATGCCTCCTCCAACTTTTCCCGAAATCTTGCTCACGTCACAACTAATTTGCTTATTTGCAGGATATATATTGCTCTCTATACATAATTTAATTATATTATGATGATAAAAGAAATATTTGAAAAAAAAAAATTACCTTTCGAACGACTTTCAAAGGAATCAGTCGCCCATCGTTGGCCAATTCCCGTTCGAAATAGTTTACGACATTATGGTTAACTTCTGACATTGCTTTGTTAAAGCTTTAGGCATGATTATGTAGGTATTATAGTATATTACTTAATAAAACAAACAAGTAATACACAAAACACAAGTCATAAATATTTAACGCGAGAAAGTGACAAAATAGTGACAGGATCAATATTCGATCGATGTAAAATTTAATTTAACATGGTCATGCTAACGTATGGAATAGAAATCAACTACAATTATTTTAAATAATTTTATATTCCGTAAAAGCAATAGAAATTGATTCAGAAATTTCAGTAACCTCCGTTTCTTAATACTAGTATTATTTCTTCTTTATTTAAAAAAAAATAATTTCTACAAGTTATATTTCATTTGATAAGGTTTTTTCGTGTTGATGACGTAAGTCTTCTTCCTATTCATTTTCACAATACCTGAGTTTTACGTGTTTCATTTACACTTTTCGAATGAACCGAACTTTACTGGCTGCGCACTTTTTACCTTCCGTCACCTTTAGGTAAGGAAGGTATTGTCTTTGGTCAAAAAATTCGGTGGTGAGTTTTTAATAAATAAGCACGTTTTAGGGTCCCTACAATACGAATATACCATTTTTAAGATGATGTCTGTATGTGTATGTGTGTGTGTATCCGTGTGTGTGTGTGTCCGTGTGTGTGTGTCCGTGTGTGTGTGTGTGTGGGTGTGTGTCCGTGTGTGACAAATTTTTCTCCGACGATAACTCCAATACTACAATTCTAAAAATTATAATACTTTCGTATTCCTCTTCTGTACATCCATATAAAGAGTTATAAAACTAAAATGGAGTCTTAAGGTAAAGTTATAACTAAAGAAAAACCCCTTAACCTTAACAATAAATTTAAAAACTAAATACGTATTTCGAGAACTAAGTTCTCATCATCAGTAGAAACTACAACGTAAAAACAGAGAAGTTAAGATTACTCAGTATGTAAACCATACCAGAGGTCAAAACAGCTCTGAGGAATTAGGGAGAGAACACAGGTTATATAGGGACAGGAGTCATGGGTGAATGGATACCTAATTGGGTAACTAAGATTAAACAGAGTAACTGTCTTATATTAACTCATATAATTTAGAATTTGGGATGGGACCTAGGTCCGCGTTCATCAATTTATCTTTAAATTTATGTATTATCAAACTCTCATGTGCGTCTAAATATTTATTATTATCAACTTGTTTTAATAATTTTATATTAGAACTGTCAATTTTATGATTATTAATAAACATATGTTGTGCTACGCTAGATTTATCAGGATTACCGCTTTTTAAATGATAGAAATGTTCTTTAAACCGAGTATCGATTTGTCTTTTAGTTTGCCCGATATAAACTTTATTACAATCTTTACAGTCAATTTTATAAACACCGGATTTTTTATTATTATCTATTATATCTTTAGGGTTACCTAATAATGATTTAATGGTGTTATTTGATTTATAAGTTATCGTTAAATTTTGATTTTTAAAAATTTTGTTTAAACCTTTGGTGGCATTATCAAATGGTAATGTTATATATTTATTATTTTTATTATTAGTTGGCGTTAAAGTTGTAAAATCTAATACGGATTGACGATTTTTAAATTTATGGACTAGTTTATCTATAATTTTAACCGGGAATCCATTATATTTAGCTATTTCTTTAATATATTTCAATTCATTTTCAAAACGTGTTTTGTTTAACGGAAATTTGGTCAGTCTATTAATTAAAAAGTTAAACGCTGCTAATTTATGTTGCCAAAAATGATTCGAGTCAGCTGTTATAAATCGATTAGTATTCGTAGGTTTCCTATATATGTCAAATTCTAATTTAGTTTTGTTTCTAATAACCAGTGTGTCCAAAAATGGTAATTGTTTATTGGTTTCTTTTTCAATCGTAAATTTAATTGATGGAAAAACTGAATTTAATTTGGCTAAAAAGTTATCTAAATCGCAAGTTTCGGTACAGTTAAATATTATTTTTTGACATTTTGTTATCATATTTATTAAAGAAAATACTCTTCTCTATATGGTTTGATTATTCATTTTCCTTCATATTCAGTAGATGTAGATAAAGAAATTAATTTTCAAAAATTAGTCAGCTTTGGTATTTATTATGGAAACAGCTGACATAATTATTCAAAAAAAATTAATTGACAGATGTCAGTTGCAAGTGCAAAACCAAATTTGGAAAAAAGTATAGGATCTAAAATTGGTATTTCATAGTGTTGCTCGCAAGTGACACGCAGAGAAAGGCCAAAGAGAAGATGGAAGGACATTACTTAGTGTAGTTTATGTTATAATTTTATTGGATTTATAGAACCTTTTCAAATGAACTTTTGGTATGGAATTTGTAAAAAATAGTATGTGTTTTTACATGATATTATATAGAATCTGTTCCAAGGACCTTTTAGTATGGGATTTGTACAAAATAAATGGAATTGACGGAAGGTCTTGTGCTGGCCATAGCAGATTTTTTCTACTTACAATGCAGTCTGTCAAATTAATATATTTTGAGTTGTAAAAAGTATCTGTGTAAGTACAATAGATATATGTAGTCCGAATCTTGTGTAGTGATATCCAATGCTACGCAACCTGTCTATTTAACAGTGTCAGCTAACAAACTTGCACTGGACTTTTGTAATATGTTTAACTTAAAATGCACTACGCATGTGCTTTAGTGCCGGGAATGTCGTCATTAGCTGCGCTAAGTGCATAACTAAATATATAAATAGAAATCGCTACCCACTTTCGTATAAATTGTTCATTATATTTTCTAATGCTTGTAGAAATACATAAACCCTTATACTCTAAGGATTATGAAATCATTTCCTGCATCATCAATTCTTTTCTTTCCAATTAAAATTCCAATTCTGTACAACATTAATTAATATCTGCAGTAAGCTCTGTAACCGGAAACAATCACGAAACTATACGTCCGTTGTTCTTTCAGGGAGTGTAATTGAGCGAGTGCAGGACGTGCTCTATCTGAAATACGCACACTTAAAAATAATGAACCGAAGTAGCTTAATGCCGCCGTATAAATTCCCACACAACGCATCTGGGTTGGCCTGGCTTTGCCACACTGGTGACGTCACATTCCAACGAGCTTTCGGCCATTTGTTATGGGTTTCAGCGCTAACTTGATCTCCGAAATAGGCAGGAGTCGACGCAGGAAAAAAGAATTATATTTTTTTCCTATTTCGCGTTCACAAAGTGAATTTTGTATAAATGTTTTTGGGGATTTTTTTATTTGTGTAGTTGGTTAACTTAATTTAAATACATATCTTTCATTTTAGTTGTCATTATCCATCATTACTGCAATTAGATTTTTTATACTAGCTTTGTTCGATGACATGTACTAGGCCGCCCTAGTGTTAACTTTCTTACACTAACATGTTTTATGAGAAACGGGCAGCTTCTGGCAGGCTGTTCGATGACAAAAATTTTAAGAACTAGTGCTCACGTTTCTGACCTGATTCGCGAGGTGGTGTAAGAAAGTGCAGAGTAGGAGTGGGGGTAACTAAATGTTGTTCGGTAGACATTTTAATTCTATCCTATCTACATATCTGTTTATTAACTTGAAATTTTACACATTGAGAAAATAAAATAATGGATTCAAATATAGTATATTCTCTTTGTTTTGTTATATAAAGCATGAATTAATATATCTTTCTCTGAATCTGATGAAGAATCAAGTGATGATTGATCTTCGTCAGAATCGTTTATTAGTTCAAACATTATGCTCTTTAAAACAGACATTTCTGCAGTCACTTCTTTGCAGCTTTATGATATGACTGTATTTATAAACAACCTAACCTTTTACACCTTTGGCTACGCTTGGCTTGATTACTCACAACTGAGCAAACTTGCCCAAATATACACTAGTGTGTTTTATGAAACCACAAGAATTATACTGAACTAGTGTACACTACACTGCACTGCACTATTCTGCTCTGCACTTCAAGCACTTCTCATCGAACAGAGCTACTATAATAATTACATCACACCGTAAAAGCAACTCTTCTAAATTAAAGTACAAATTATTTATTTGTAGGTTCATAACATAATAAATATAAATTTTTATTCACAATCATTATAGTAATATACAGATTCCTAACCTTTTGGAGATTGGAAAATACGTCATTCCTAACTTTAACGGCAATCTCTTGGGTTGGAAATAACAGATTTCACTTCCATCTCTTGGGTTGGAAATGTTTATGTAGGGGTTGCCTAGCAACATTGCCGTAGATCCCCATAATTAAGTAGGCTAAACAAATTTTAAGACAGCTGTCAAAATATTAATAAAATTAAAGGTTATAATTTATTGATTTATTTTAAAAATTATTGATTTAAATGAGGATGATTGTGAATAAAATAGTATACATAACCTCGGTGGGAGTTTCATAACAGCTTCGCGCATTATCTCACCTCGAGGCTTCGCCTCTCGGTAATATACATAAGCCCTCGGCTGTAATGAAACATCTCCCACCTCGGATGTAATATTCTATTACTTTAACCTAACTCCTAAATAACTGTTGTCTGGATGTTGGAGGGATGGTTTTTCAAATTCTATAAAAATAAGACCAATTTATCTACATATTCCTTAAACTGACATTAATGGGAGAGCTGAAAAGGTTTTGGTAACAATTGGAAAACCGGGAGTAGTAGTTTCTTAAAAAAAACTTCAAAATAATTTTTTTTTGAAATTTAAGTTATTACAAATATTAAAGAATGTAAAATCCTCTATCCAATATATTGAACAATTTTATTATATTTTCTATAGATTTAGAAATAGATAATTTTAAATATATAAAATAATAAATAATCCATTGTATAATAATAATAATAATAATAATAATAATAATAATAATAATAATAACTTTATTACCCAACAGAATCTCCAATTACAGGGTAAAGATTAAGATAGTTATAAACTAATACAATCAAATACACAAAAATTAATACATATAAATTTACAGATAAAACATAGGACAAAATTTAAACAAAAATATCTTCATATAAAGAATCTGCATTATGGCACATCACATGTATGGGCGAGCGCTGGAGAACATCAGTATAATGAATCAAGAGCCCATGGAAACCAGTTAAAATTAAAATGTTTGTTAATTGACATAAATGGCAGTGTCAAAAATCCAGAGCCATTACTAAAGACTGCAGAAGTACATGTACATTTAATATTTCTTATTTTATCATTAATTAAATATTTAAAATTATAGATATAGCTGCCGCAGGTTAAGTTGACACTGTCCTTGAATGCGGAAAACCTAAAATTCGCCCTTGGACTTGGACAAGTCGAGATGTGATAGTAATTATAATATGTTATTGTTATAACAAGGAAAGTATGTACAGTATCAGTGTCAACTAAACACGCGTTTCTTGTACATATATTTCATCATATACCCTTCAGAAACACCGCCAATCTCGTCAATGAATTGGAATATTTAGAAGAGTTGGAGAAAACTTGTTCATAAAATGAATTGAAAATTTTAATTTTTTGTGGGTACCAGAAATGTTAAATACATTACTTATAGTCTAATATAAAAATGGCGAGAGGTATTGAGCTGGCCACAACAGATTTTTTTTGTTTTTGTTTTTGTTATTTAAATTTTTTACCCTGTAGAGGGCAGCAGTGTATACTGCCGAAACGTAAATAAGTAGAATATATAATATAAGTAGCTCTATTGTTGTTTTGTTTACTTATTGCATTTAAATTAGAATAATAGATTTCTAAATCATTTCATAATAACTTCTTATTTTGTGTTGTATAAAATATGGAAAATAAATTAATCTCCTTTTCTTGAATTAATCGAATTTAGTAACCATTGAAACAGTATTTCTTTTTAGTGCAACCATTTTCTCACATTGTCGGAATCACTTTGGTCATTTTCCAGGCTTGGCAGCGTTCATTTCCAGCTATTCTTCCTTGTCCAAACATTTCTCATTTCACCTGCAAGGGTCTAGCAGACGTGGACAAACAGCCGCTCAATAACTGCAATGAGTAATGCAGGAATTTCTTCATACTTCGCTTACATTCAGGTTTGCTAGAGAAATATGTGCAGACAAACGCATCCAATTTATTTTCATCAATAAAGGCAATGATGGCTCTACTCTTATAGTGAATGTGAGAGTCTGGAGTTTGATTCCAGTGATCGACAACTCACGGGTCTGGACTAGGGCTGCGCGATATTCAAATTTCAATATTGATATTCGATAACAAAATGATATCGATATTTTCCGATATATCGATTTTGCGATAATTATCGATATTTATCGAAGAATATCGATAATTGTAAGTAAAATCGATAAATATCGACATTAATCGATTAATATCGATATTAATCGATAAATATCGATATGAATCGATAAATATCGATATGAATCGATAAATATCGATATTTATCGATAAATATAGAAATTAATCCATAAATATCGAAATTAATCAATAAATATCGACATGAATCGATAAATATCGATATTAATCGATAATTATCGACTAATATTGATATAGGCAAATACTAGTTATTAATATTTATTAACATCATACTAATTATCGATAAATGTGTATATTTATGAATATGTTGCAATATCGGTAACTTTGACAATAGATATATGCTGATACGTAATATAGGTATTGCATTAATGAAAAAACAATATTAAGGTAAAAAAAATATTTATTTTTTACAATTTCTTTATTTTGTGATAAAAAAATTAATTGTTCGGCGTGTTCTGCGGTAAGTGATGCTCAATGATCTGTTAAAATATTGCCGCCCTTACTATACTGAAAATAACCTCTACAAACCATATGTCAAAATGAAATGACTAAAAAATATCAGCACAAAAATACATACTCAAATCATTGTTATTCAACGGGCCTTTAGTTCAGAGTACGCTGCTAGTGGTACATAGAATATGCGAGTTACAGCCAGCCAATAGTATATTTCAGTAATTTACAGCACAATTATCGATTTTTCGACATTAATCGATAATTATCGATGTTTATCGATAATAATCGATGTTTTCGATATTGATCGATAGTTATCGATAATTATCGACATTTATCGATAAGTATCGATAAATATCGAAATGTCGATTTATCGATAAATAATTTTTATAATATCGCAGGCCGATATTTTTAACAATATCGATAATTATCGATATATCGATATTTTTCCCAGCCCTAGTCTGGACTAAAAAGGTTCTAACTGCAAGTTTTTGGTAAAATGAGATTTTTGTCTGGCTAAGTGCTATCAGTGTATGGAACAATACATGAAGTCATATTATATCTCTTTTTGATACTAGTTTTTAGATATTGTTTTTCATTTTTTAGAGCAAAGTAAAAAGTTCTATCTGCCAAAAATAGAATCAAACGTGTAGGCTGCAAGGACGATGTTCTATTTGCAATACAGAAAAGAAAGAATTGAAATTTTGTCTAATTATAATTAAATATTATTTTATTAAGCAACATGTCTAATAATTTAGTATAATTTACAAATCTTAATTTAGCATTTTAACTAACCCGAAATAGGTAATAAATATTTTGTAAAAAATCGTTAATTTAAATATGTAAATAGTTATTTAATTTGATAAAAACAATATTTGCCCCTATTCCTTAAGTTCACAAATATCTCACCAGATGTCAGCTACTTTGAAAAAAGTGAAGCGTGATAACCCATAGAACCAGTTGTGCCGCAAATTTATATTTGTCCTCCTGAAGTGTAATGCGAACTTTACAATTGTACGAGAGTAACCTACTTTTTACGCTTACTGTGTTGTAACTTGTCTAACTATGCGGTAAAATAATCAAAATACACTGGACGTTTATGGGAATTTAAAAAGAAATCATCTTTACTATAATAAAGTTCACGTAAAAAAGTACTACCTACGTAAGTTATTTTTTTACTTTAACATTTCCTGTATTTACATAAACCAAAATCACGGCATTATTGTAAAAATCCGCCGTTACCGACATAGTCACCGATTGATATACCTGTCAAATGCACGAGGCGAAGAATACTCAAATGTCAAATATCGACACCTACCTATTATGTATTACGAAGAAAACATGAGCAAATAAATACATTATCAGTCATAAACAACGACTATTATTACAAATAAATTTTTGCTAGTAGGAGAACTCTAATGAAGGTAAGTAAATTTAAATTTGGAAATTGACAACCCCAGTATTTTAAACTATCCCTTTTCAGAAGTATAGCCTATCTCATTAAAAATAGTGATTTTCATTATTGTCGGCCAAAAATTTTGATAAAATTCTCGTGCGTAAAGTATTTTACAGCGCTCCAGCTAATAAGGCACTCGCCTTAAGGACTCGTGCCTTAAACAAAGCTGTCGCGCTGTAAAATACAACTTACACGCACTCGAATGTAAATAACTATTATTGCGCATGTGTACAAAATTAAATTTATATATCATCTGTCAGGCATTTTGTTAATTGAGAATAGAGGTAAATTACCAATTTTACTAATGATAATTAATATTTGTCATCTGTCTCGGCTATAATAACAGTTCACATAATCTCATAGAAAACATTTGTGCGTCTAGTTTTGTGGTAGGCCACGAATTTTTCAATCTACTTTATATTCAAATAGAGATGCATTCGGGCGGGCCGGGCCGGGCTTTGAGGTTTGGATCGACTCGGCCCGAAAATAAAAATTACCGGCCCGACTCGAAGATCGACTCGACAAAAAAATTAGCTAGCCCGGCTCGAAAATTGACTCGAAATCGGGCCGGGCCGGGCCAAAGCTCGAAATTGGGCGCATCCGGCATTCCTAATGTTGATTTTTATGTTAAGGCGAAATGATTAACTTTTTTCGTGTCAAACTTATAAAAAAACCTCTACATTCTTATAACTTTCAACATTAGTTAAAATAAGTAGTTAAAAAAGACACCCTTCTAGTGTAACTTTGTTATAAAAATTACAGACCTACGAGTATTTAACACTTTGTTTACCAAAGAATTTAAACTACTTTTTCACAAATCTTATATAAAAATTAGAATTTTAATTTGTATAAGGATTTTTTATCTAACTTTGTTTCTGCTCAAAAACAGGACAAGAAACCATTATGGTAGGAACAAAAATCACTTTTATTTAAGTATACGAGTAATAATAATAATAATAGCATCATCACAATATAATTATTATGCTTTAATGAATAACTTTGTATTCTTGAAGTAAAATAATACATTTTTATTTATTAAATGTGAATTGTGTTGTTATTAAATCATTTTGATCCTTTTTAAGTTCATCCACTTTCATTAAAATATTAAGGAAACTGTGCATTTGAATGAACTATAAGATTTTTCGGGCTGGCCCGAAAAGCTCGAATTTTCGGGCGGGGCCAAAATCAAAAGTCCGACTCGCCTCGATTTTTGAAAATGATTAGCCCGATTCGGCCCGATAAAAAATATCTTCGGCCCGGCCCGATGATCGACTCGAAATCGAGGCGGGCTTCGGGCCGGGCCGGGCCAAAGCTCGAAATCGAGTGCATCTCTATATTCAAACGTTGCGAAATCAATAAAATGCGTTAAAATATCTATTTCCCTTCTGTTGCCCCGAAATCCCAGAATATTTTAACAACCCCCATTCACATATCGATACGTGTCACTCCATCTGATTATTTATTTAATGCGAGGCAATAGTCGCCGAATAATGACACCAGCACTTTACGGTATGGGGACGCTAACGCAAAACGCACGTTACGTTGCGTTAACGTTAATGCTCGTTAACGTTGTTACGCTACGCCCGAATGCTGTCCAATGGAATTTCATATATGGAATTGTTCGGAAAGAATTCGAGTTAAATTGAGGGTGTGAAGTATTTTGTCAAGTTGATTCAAATGTGAATGTTTTTTTTTTGAATTGCTACAAAAAAGAACAGTCTGCATGCTTTGCATTTAAGGAGTAATTTTATTTTTTAAATGAATATTTTTTGTTTCACGCTTCCCTAGTCCTATAGTTAATATTTTAATGTCACGTATCAAGTTTTTTAGTTTTTTATAACAACTGCATAACCGGAAATAGTAATTTACTTGAAGCAGTAAACAGTTTTTAAACATTTTTTTTTACAATATATTTATATAAATTATTATAATCATTAAATAAAATTCAATTCCCTTTCTGTTACATTTACATTCTTTATTATATCTTGTATATAGGTAGATTTAGAAATAAATATATATTGTCTGCCCTGATTTCGAAGACCACCATTGGAATTTTGGAAATTATAATGACCAAGGTACGTCTTCCATTAAATGGGATATTCGGTCCGCCTTTAGGAGGCTATTTTAATTGTGAATTTATTTGACTATAATTTTTCATAGTCAAATAGAGAATGACGAAAACTAATTTTCGTCGAAATTTTTATTTTTATTTGGAACGAAAAATATTTTAGATATTTTTATTGTTCATCCAGCAACATACGAAATAGTTATTTAAGTAACAAGTGTGTAAAGTAGTATTTTTGGTCGAAATCAATACGAGATAAAAAAAATACTGTTTCATACACGAGTTGCATACAATATTTTTCATACAACCGAAATATTATCGCTATTTCTGATAATACTGAGTATGAGTGTATAGGCGTCTTCGAATATTGTTAGTGCTATTTCTCATAATATTCTGCAAAATTTAACTTAAACATTAGGAAGAATTTTAGAGACAGCTGGAATAGTCTTCTAGAATTGTACAAATTGTACATTTATTATTAATACTAAAAATTAGGGCCCGTATTCTCTCATCTTGAAGTAGCGCTACTTCTGAAAAATCGCTACTTCAACTATCAAATGTCAACTTTAATATTAAAAATTAGAGAAATAAAAATAAATTAAATTGTAAATAGCACTCATTTCAAATATTATAGGCTTCATTTACAAAAATATCAAACCTATTCTTGTCTACTCGTAAAATAAAATAAAATTTAAAAAATCGAAATAGCGTTACTTTCGGAGTAGCGCTACTACAAGATGTGAGAATACTGGCCTGGGTTATTTTAGAATTCATTATGTCAAAAAATATTACTGTTAGTACTCAATCTGTAAATAAAATAATTACTTTGTTTCAATTGCAATGTACAATAATATTTTTTTAAATAAATTTTGTTACTTTCATAATTATTTGATATCTAGTTATCTACTTGACAAAAAAAAATTAACGGAATGTGTACGTTGCCTAGCAACGCCTATTTACTTTTCGCACTAGTGCTTGAAAATTACTTCTCACGTACCAGTGACTGAAAAGTGATACTTTATAACTGTAAAGAGTGCGTAAGTATATACTTTAACCACAGTCGTAGGAAAATATATTTTCTAATATTACATTTCCGAGATATAACACAAACATATTTTTTAGATGGAATCTATATTTGATTGTAACTGTAAATCAATATTTTTTTTCGCTTACAACAGTGTTTTAATTTTGTTATATTCTTAAAATCTTAGATTTTCATGTTTTTTATTTCATTTTGTATGTTTCTTATGGTTCACCTTCGTTCTGAAATAAATTTAAGAATTATAATATAATTTTAAAATAATATAAATTTGTTCACTTTTACATCTCTTGACGAATCTTCTACAATTTTCATAATTGTTCATACAGGATACAGGTACCTTGAAAATGATCATTATATGATCGAAACCGGTCGGTTAACTATTATTAAAATTAACAGTGCGAGACAAGTAATTTGGAGTTGTTTTATTTATTTAAAACCATCTGATGCTGACAATACAAAAAGTAAAAAGTTTAGAATACATAATTTATTTATTGAAAACTAGTTTATTTCAAATAAATTATATTTAATGTAAAAATAATTTGATATTGACGAAATTATTTATCATGAAATTCCTGAATTATACTTATAGATCGCAATCATGTACAAATTTCTATTTCTTAAGACAAATGATTCCCTGGCATTTAATATTGCCGACAAGAAATAAATTCAATTTATTGTAATGTTCTTTCTTAAAACTAAGACAACATGCCGCACTTAAATTTCACTTTGTCATGGAAATGATCCATTAGCCAAATGCCTCTAGTAAATTTTAAATTCTATTCTCCTTTGCTATCCTGAAAGAATTTTCCAAGATGTCTTATTTGAATTTTAAAAATCCTGCCCAAATCAATCTCGAGAATCCTAAATATTCATCACCAAATTTTTTAAATTAAGTGGACACCTCTCTTACATCTTATAAATTCTTGTGAGTTAGCGTATTTTAATTTTTGCATAAATTATCAAAAATATAGAAATGGAAAATTAAAAGCGTACTTTCAGAAAAAAATTGTTGTTTCCAGTACGACCTTTTGCCATTTCCATATTAGGCTATATAAGTACATTGTATTTAACATTTCTGGTTCACACACAAAAATTTTAATTATTTATTAATGTATTTTTTATTTTTTAATTCATTCTATAAATAAGTTTCCTCTTACTCTTCTAAATATTCGAGATTCTTCAAATTCACTGACGAGATTGGTGGTCTTTCTGATGCGTATTTGTAGTATGTATCTTTAATTTTAAATGTTTAATTAATAATAAAATAAGAAATATTAGATTTGCTTTTCAAAAAAAGCCTTCAGGAATGTATCTGGATTTTTCACACTGACATTTTTCTGTTAATTACAAACATTTTAATTTTTCAACTGGTTTCCATGGAGTTATTTGGGCTGTGAGAATTTTATATTTTTTAATATTTGTAATAACATAAATTTCCAAAAAATAATATTTCGAAGATTTTTTCAGAAACTACTACTTTCGGTTGTCTAATTTTTACCAAAACCTTTTCAGTTCTTCCCTTTAATGTTAGATTAAGGAATACGTAGTTAAATTGGTCTTTAGTCTTATAGAATTTGAGAAACCGTCCCTCCAACATCCACACAAACGCACACACACACACACATACGCACACACACACACACACACACACACACACACACACACACACCACACATACACATACACACAGACATCATTGTAAAAATGTTAAAATCGGATTCTAGTTACCTTGAAACGTGCTTATTCACTAAAATTTGGATATGCGGTTTGAATCCAATACCTCTCTTGGCGAGAAGCAAATTATTATTATTATTATTATTATTATTATTATTATTATTATTATTATTATTATTCTCTGTAACCCTTTTAGTACCTTTCGGTGTCAGGGTGCAGGGCGCACCGAGTCACAGTGTGATAAATTTTTGTTGTGAGCGTTCACCCATCCAACACATCGCTGCTGTGTAGCATGCTCGGACTTGCCGATCACAAAACTGACACTCTAACCACACTGCCGTACTGCCGACCAAAAAATTATAAAATATTTATTATTTTAATTTAAAGTCATCTGCAATTTATAGTACCATCCTAAAATATATTTAGTATGACACTGTTAAATGAAATACGAGGATCACGCTTGAATTAATAAGAGTAAGACCATGCGGTGGAAACTCCTATTAGACAAAGCGGGCCAACATTATAACTTTTCTTCCCCCGTTTAGATGGCGCTAGTATATAAAATTTTATTTCAAATTTGAAAATGACAGCTTACTGACAGCTCGGTTGTTATTGAATTGGTTGATATATTTTTTAATTTAGTTGTGGTTTTGTTTATTTATGATATATACACATTTATTTGTGGTTGCTTGTGATTACTTGTGATATAAACAGTGAACAATTTATCACCAGATATTAGATTTGGGTGTGAAAAATTTTTGTGAAAGAAACATCAATTGCTGTATTCCAGATTGCATTACGACAGGTGTGTATTATATGTGTACTTTATTAGTTTTTAGATGCATAATTAGTATTTTGAAAGCTCGGTATTAATTGTTGATATATTTTGCAGATGTTACTTTACATCGATTTCCAAATCCCAAAAATTATTTAATGTTCAACACCGAATATTAAATGGGAAGAAAATTTTGAAAAATTGTGTAATTAGCGATAATAAAAACAAATTAGCACAGAAGAAATACGAAAAATTATTAAAAAATAAAAACTTTAATAAGGAAAACAGTTTGTATTAATTTAGTATTTCACTTATTTTATTATAAATATAAAATATAACGTATATAATTTAATAACTTAATATTTGATATAAATAAATTTCAACATCGGCTCTTTGTGAGATCTTCAAATTTATTATAGTGTTAATTGTTGAATTCGAATCAATTCAAAATTTCCGCCTCCTATACATGAAACTTCTTCTTCCCACAACCAGGGGGCACTGTACTTATAGTACCAGTTTGCAGCATTACAGTTTCCTATCTATAATAGTGTCTGTGATCTGTGAGTAAGACAATTGTTTTATATTTTTTAGAATTATATTTTCAACAGGTATGTTCAAAAATAAAAATTAGGGCATGTAATGAGAGTACTAATTCAGTATCATAAATATCTAATAAACAGAAACAAGCAAAAATGATTCCAATTATAAAGTGGCGTATACATGACTGGGTAATACAGTGCATTTGTAGATAATTAAGCCCTTCTAATAGTGGAAACAAAACAATATCGAAATGTGAAACACAATATGCATATTTATGCATGCGGTATTAATCAAACTCATCACAGTTTCTATAGCTACTAATTGACTAATTAAATTATCACTGAACGCACAAATACATCAATTAATATTTAATCCAAACAATAGACACTTGAAATGAGTCCATACATTTGATATTTGTTTCAATTTGCTCTACATTGTTCATTATTAGCTTTTAAGGAAAAAATGTCTGTTGCATATTCATTATGTAAGGTTACTAGATATATTTCTCATTAAAATAAGCCAACCTGTGTAAAAAATATCAGACTTTATAAAATATGAGATTTCTTAATAGTCATAGCATAAAACGCAAAACAGATTTACATTTTCTAGTGAGATAAATAAATAAGTTACACATACGAGTACAATAGCTGTTGCATTTTAAATGATTTGACATTTACACAATAATTTACGGTCTGCGAAAGCACAAAAAAATCTGCCTTGCGCCATATTAGGCTATACAATTTTTTTACATATCTAATATTTCTGGTAGCCGGTGTAGTGGCCGTGTGCATTAAAGCGCTATGTCTCTACATGTTCAGATCGAATCTGAGGTTCCTCGGTTCGAATCTACCGGCCGGCTAAGTGCGTAGTCGTTAAAATGCCACAATATCAGGCATTAATCGCACTCGCATGCGATGACCCGACCAGTTGTCCATGTTAAAACATAGGTGGTGCTAGCTGTAGAAGGGGTATCTCCGCTGCCGCACTGGTTGCATAGCAATCAGTGGACGTCGCACGGATTAAGTACACCGACTGCTCTAGTACTACGGTCACGAAACGAGTACCTACGGTACTTGAGGCCTTGGCCCTACAAGGGCTGTTGTGCCAAAGATGATGATGAATATTTCTGGTACACACAAAAATTCTATATACGATATATTTTTGTTTTATAATTCATTCCATAAATATGCCACTTAGGGCCGGTCTTATAAACAATAAATTAATCCTTACTTAGTTACAGCACAAGTAAATTAAATGGACCATTAAAAAAGAAATGAATATTATAAAACTAATCTCACTATCAAATAACTAACGGGGGATTTAATTAAATTTTAGTAGTGTGTTTGTGGTTTTGTGAAAAGTTTCTACGTATATTCACATTCGTTATAAACGTAAATCAGTTGATTTGACAGTTGGGAAAGAAACGTGATCGTGGGAAAAATCATATTGATATTGATATTGAAAAATATAACCTATTAGATATTGTTGAAGATTATTTTCATATAATTTGGAACGACCCGGTTGCGTAAAATCGTAAGGTTATTACTAGCTGATTCATTGCGGAAATTGACATATTTCTTAATGTTAGTGGTCTTAAGCGTGTATCCCACGATACAACGTATCGGCAATTTATTGCAGTTAACGGCAACAGTTGCTCGTATGTGTGACAAAACGCCGTGTGCTAGGCAACTTTTTAGCTGCAATTAGTTTAGACGTATGCAGCTAAACTTTTTCGATAACGGCAACTTTCTAGGAGCAACTCGTTTGAGCGCATGCGCTAGATCACAGATGCAGCATGCAGCGACCAAAAATAACTTATGTTTGAAGCATCGTATGATCACGCAGGCGTCATTCTTGTCAAAATCATACTTTTATTTGCCAACAATACGTGTGCTCGCATATTAAGTACATACAATGAAGACTAATATATTAAATAATAAACATGTGGAAGAGGAACTGATCAACCTCATGAAAAGTTACCCAGTTATGGGATGTTAAAGATTAAATATCAAAATTTCCCTATATCCCTAGATTTTAAAGGAACATACATTCCGTGGGATAGAATAATCGTCATGTTGCCGATATCGGCAACTCAAGTTGCTCGAATTTTTCATCGTGGGATACGGCCTTTATATTTCCTTCAATCTGTCCCAATATGTGTAACACACATTGTTTTGACAATCGAAATCTCTTTTTAAACCCATGGCTCGTACCATGATCATGGTTTTAGCAAAAACGCTGTTTTAAGAAATGTCAAATTCAAATTTCAAAATGTAATTCTGGAGATTCATAACTTTTTGAACAATCCTCGTAGAATTACAATAAAAAAGATCTCAAAAAATAAAGCACCAAACATTATTATCACACAACAAATCATATTTGAACAACTCAATTCGTCTCCGTCCGAAGTCATCTACCCTCTGATGATAATGTTGTCAGCTAATTACTTGCTGCATGTTGATAGTTTACAGGGTAATTGCGGTTGAATAGCGATGGACGTGCTCAGTGCTGTAATGCCTGGCCTGCTATGTCGTGTCATTGAAGAGATGAGCGTTGCACATCACATGTTTTCTGCCCATCTGCTGATCTGTTCTGTCGGATGTTCATGCTGTCATTCCGATTCATAACCCATGTGTGTTTACCATGTTTACTGCAGTTCTGATTATGCTAAACATCATATGAGATGCAATATATTTGTGGGAAATGCAATTGAATTCAAATTGGATTACTGACTTAATATCGGAGTTATTGAAAGATACCTACTACACGTGCTGAGAACGGAATTCAGCAAATATTATTAATAATAGTTATTTATTATACATGCGGGTTAAATGAATGTTTAAAGAGCGGTAAGTTTAAGTGCGCAAGCGTGTTTAATCCCGCGAGTTAAACATTCATTTTAATCGCGAGTGTAATACAACTGTTTATTTAATTTTGCCCTAATATACTTCTCCGATTTGAGTGTAAGATTTTTATAAACGAAATCAGAATCTTGAAATGTCGCTAATCGCTTACTGATCTAGTCGCTGAGTGTGAGTTTTTTTTATGCGTTGCCATAGTGATCTGTGGTTATCATGGGTTGAATTGTTTATAATACATTTTGAAACAAATTATTCTGAAACTGTTTTTGTAGTAGTTAACATCTCAATATGACAGATAATATTTTATTCCAACAATCAAAGACATACGTAATTACAAACATTCTTGTGGCGAAATGAGGGGTATACGTTGAAAATTTGAATTTATTCCAACAATTTTGGTTGATATTAAACATTTTAAAACCGCTAGTGAAACAAAATTCTTTAAATCGCTAGCGAAATAATAGTTATTTATGACATAATTGTTAAAAGTGACATTTTATGAGTGAGTGGGGAAGTTTGTGAAACGAGGCGAAGCCGAGTAAAACAAACCCCACGAATGAAATAAAATCACTTTTAACACGAATATCATACACTATTTTTCCTACGACCCTAGTTATGTATTAGTAAAAACTAAAAATTATAGAATGACATTTATGACAGGTCATGATGTATTTGCTATGAACAACTGAAAATTGTTTATTCTAACCTCTACTTCCAACAATACTGTTTTAAATTCCAATTCTTCAAGCGCCTTGCAAGGAATTACTATAAACAATTGTAATAATTGCCCTATAACAATAAACGTTATTATGTGTACTTCTAATAAAATACCTATATAAATAATTTCAGTACAAAAATAAATATAAAATGAAACTACGTTTATTTATGAACACTAAATGTAACTAGATATAGTTATATTATTAACACTAAATGTAACTAGATTTAGTTCTTTTTTAACACTAGTGTTAAAAGTAAATTTGTTTTTTACTTTTAATCCGTTGTCAACAGTGGCGTAGCCAGGATTTTCAAATGGGGGTGGATATTGAATATATGTGGGGGAGAGAGTTCGTTGTGTAGAAGTAAATACTACTCACATATTATAGGTACTCTATTTTCATTACTTACAATTTTGCGCCAAACTTATACGTTTTTATGAAATAGATCATTTATTTATTAAAATATAATGCGTTAAACTTATACGTTTTATGAAAAAAATCATTTATTTATTAAAATAAAATATGTATTAATATTACCAATGGGGAGGGTTTAAACCCGAAAACACCCCTCTTGGCTACGCCACTGGTTGCCAATGACAACAATTTAAAAGTATTCACTGTGTTATAAACTGTTATTTTTAACTCGCTAAGCAACCGTTAAAAAGTCTACTTTTAACAGTGGTCGTAGGAAAAATTGTTTATAAAACAGCAACTTTAATGGTATTATTAATGTATTTTTATATTTTTTAATTCATTCTATAAATAAGTTTTCTCGTACTCTTCTAAATAAATATTCGAGATTCTTCAAATTCATTAGTGAGATTGATGATATTTCGGATGCGTATATCTAATATATGTACCTATCTATAATTTTAAATATTTAATTAATAATAAAATAAGAAATTTAAATGTACTTCCCAGAAAAATCCATCAATAATATATCTGGATTTTTGACACTAACATTTTTCTGTTAATTACAAACATTTAAATTTTTCAACTGGTTTCCATGGAGTATTTGGCCTGTGAGATTCATTACAGCGGATTATTTTATATATTTACAATTATTTATTTCTAGATCTGTAGAAGATATAATAATGTAAAAAAAAAAATAATATTTACAAGATTTTTTTTTTAAGAAACTACTACTTCTGGTTATTCAGTTGTTACCTTTTCAGGTCTTCCCAATAATGTCAGATTAAGGAATTTGTAGTTGAATTGGTCTTTACTTTTATAGAATTTGAGAAATCGTCCCTCCAGCATTCACACACACACACACGCAGACATCATTGTTAAAATTGGACCTTAAAACGTGCTTTATTCACTAAAGTCTGTATATGTGATTTTTTGCATGAATCCAATACCTAAAAGACGTAAAAAAGAATTATACGTACCGTTACCGTTACCCCTTCAAAATCTTTTTATTTTAAAAACATTTCGACTCACTCTTCTATCATTATGTTTATAGTTCACAAAGCAGCCTTCAATATCCATATTAAAAAGTCTATTAACGCTGCGAATGTGCATTATTATTCTCGTATGCATCTGCTTTTATTTTTCTCGCATAACAAAGCCAGTAGCAACAATGCATTCCGTATTCAAACTGAGCAACTTTTCCATGTAAGTAGGTGTCTGTTCTCTTTCAGTGTGCAAGTGGCAGTTGTGCCCTAGTTTTGTAGTGCACCTAGAGCAGGGAATGTCGCGTGTGTGTGGCACGGCGGTCCAGCACGTTTCGTGTGAGCCCCAGCTATGCATATGTGTCGTGCCCCACATGGTTATGAGCTCACGAGAAATATCTCTCTACCTCCGACTAAATTAAACAGCTGTATATCATACGACTGATAGGCGGTATGCATAGAAGATAAGAGATATATTGCACTGAGTTCAACAGAAAAATGGGGCGTTTTGTAAAACAAAAATTGACTGGCAAGAAGTTAATAAGTAATATCTACGAAATTTAGTGCTTTGGCCCTGAAAGAAAGTTAATTTTATTTCAAATTAGGTTAATTTTTGTTTTAAATTGAATTCTATCAAAATAGGTTTGTTTGCACAACAAAATATGTAACTAATTGCTAATTTTTCAGCACGCGTGCGTAGTTTGAAACAGGTTTCACGCTGATTGGAAATTTTTGGGTTCTGCGAACAGAATGGAGTCATTAAAAAAATGTCGATTTTTTTTATAAAATCATAAAATCCATCTCATTTATAAATATAGCAATAGAAAATAATTTGAAATATGCGAGTTTTCATTCATATTATAAAATTTTCGCGCTTTTAAACACGGACTAAAATTTGTGACGACACAGTTTCATATTCACACAAAGACAAATTTCTCTCTCTCTCTCTCGCACATACACACACATACACACACACACACACACACATACACACATTTACGCTTCATAACATGTAACACTAATCCAACCTAAAATTGTGAAAGTTGACAGCAAAAGAAGAGAGAAGATTATTATTACTTTCTACTTCTTTAAAAGTACTAGTGCAGTGTAAGGTACGTAAATAAACCATTTCTTTATATAAATACTAAACTAAACAATCATAGTTCCAAATTAATCCGGTAGAGCTCAACTGTCGTATTCGTGAAACTGTGTCGTCAGCCGTTGCAATATTTGAAATTAAATGCAACTTTTAAAAAATCATATCTCTGATTCTAAAGGCTTGTAAGGTGTAAAACAAACACCTACATATTTAGTTTGACCTATATTTTCAAGAAAAAAAATAAAATAAAATAATAATAAATCAGAAAATGTGAAATGACGCCATTAAAGGCTATTTTTATTATTACCATCTGCAGTGAATAGAAAGGTTTTTATCTTATGTTGATTGTTGTTGTTGGCATTTGTTTTTGTAACACATTGATATTATAATCTAGCTTTAGTGTTTAAAATTTAATTCCTGCGTTTATTTCTGGTTCTCTTAAATTTGTACTGGAGTATCTACATGACAATGTAGCAAATATTTAGTGGTTTGGAAGAATTTATAATAAATGTTAGTATTACTTTTCTCTCGCTTTGGCTAGAACAAGGGCATGTAGGAACAACAATGCTCGCTTATAGCCAGAAGTTCCAGTGCGCATACCAGAAACTAAAAATTTCTTTAGAATCCGCGGACTATTCTGACGGTTGGAAACTGGTCAGGGATTGAAATATTTTGCTGAACGAACAAATGATTTTTAATCGTAGATTTAAAATTTCTGTTGTGCGAACATTTTTAAACTGATGCGCATGCTCAAAATGGTTTGTGACGGTTTATGACTGTTGTGCGAATAAACCTAATATATTAGGTCTTATCAGTTTCAGAAAAAATGTCTATTGTGTAAGTCAACAAAAGCTATTATAAATTGGAATATGCTAAATAAATTAGAAAAGAGTGAAAAGATAATGTCAGCCACCGAGATTTGTATCCTGAACCACTGTCTTGCCGGGATAACGCTCTACCAATTGAGCTATGGCGGACTCCTCCTGTTGGCTCACATTATCTTCCACAAATGTTAGACTGAATGATTCTCTATGAGAATGGGTGACCACTACATTTAAACATCAGTGCACCTATCGGCACAAATTTTGAAATGAACATTGAGTATGCAGCCTATATATTCTAAATAAATTAGGAAAGAGTGAAAGACCGGGATTTGAACCCAGAACCACTGTCTTGCCGAGACAACACTCTACCAATTGAGCTATGCTAATCTTTCTTTATAGGTAATTTAGAATTAATTAGAATAACTTTTCGATCATAATTTTTTTTATGCATTTCATAAGTACAGGATATAATTTAGTGATTCATTTTTTGGACTATATCAGCAGATATTGTTTTGTTACTGTTTAATTGAATTAACTGTACTTAAATAAAGAACAATACACGTAACTATTTTGCTTTGTTGATCTAAAGTTGCTTTTAGTTTTAAATCAAACTAGAACTACTGTTTTGAAAATCATTTATTCCTAAATTTATGTCTTTTCTTGTTTAACGGTTTAATCCAAAAATTATAGTCTCTAATAACAGAAAATGCTTTGAGTTTATTGTCGAAGAGTTTTACTACTTAAATTCAGAAATTCCCAAAACAGAAATTTACAAAACAAATATGAACACTTTAACAAATACAGACCGCCATTAACAGTTGAACATCTAGCTTTTCCCAGTTGTAGAATTTATGCCTGATATTATGTTTATTCAAACATCATACATCTTGTACTCGCGGTTCAGTACGTGCTCTTTGGGATAATGCCATATGTTTAAAAGGGAAGGGATGTAATATTCAGAAAGAGAAACGAATATTGTTAAAAGTAAAAATTATAAATTTAAAATATAGTTGGCTTGAAAATGTTTTTGTTACTTGGCTGATAGATGTGACAAATATTAGTTCAGTTGTTAAAAAAAAAATTGACAGTTTGATTTTTGTAAAATATTCCACATGATAAAGTATTTTGATAAAATATAACTGCTTTCTAATTAAAAATTAATAATCCTGAGCGTGTCTTTGAATTAAAACGCGAATGTAGGATATATAATTCATTCAATACGAGGTAACGTCAAAAAGTATCCGCAATCGTTGTCTGGAGTCAATCAGATGATCACTGGAGGGATTTTTTTTTTCTTGGGTTGGCATCTTCTACTAGGGAAACCAACGCGTAGCATGGCACCCCTTTTAGTTACTATCTGCGAAAGCTGCAGGTTGTTTCTGAAAGTTCGTTTTTTCTTTCGTCGGATTTTGAAAGTCATCTTTAGAGAAGCGTGCAAACATCAAATTCTGCGTATTTCTGAAGAAATCACCATGTGACACCTTTCAAATATTAAAATAAAAATACAGAAATGATGCGATAAAAAGTCGACTGTATACGAGCACAAGCAAAAATTTCGCTATGGCAAAAGCAAGAGGAAAGTGATTGGTAGGTGATTTTTGATGACCAGGCCGTGATTCTCCACGAATTTATTCCTCAAGGCCAACCTGTAAACAAAGAACTTATTGGAGATTCTTCTACACCTAGGAGATGCAATCAGACGAAAAGCACTGAAAATTGGACAGGAAATTATTAGGCTTTGTTACATGATACCGGTTCGGTACATCTCTTCCTGATGGCGAAAAATTATCTTCCTAAGAACAATGTCACCACTCTGGAACACCCCTCCTATTCTCCCAACCTTACATCAGCCGATTTTTAACTGTTCTTATGGCTAAAAATGAAATTGAAGGGACAATGCGTTGTTAATCAAGCAGAGGTAATGGAAAATGCAACGAGGTAGCTGAAGGGACTTTCTGAAAATGGTTTGCAGGAGTGTTTCGAACAGCTTTAAGAAAGGTGGAACAAGCGCGTAAATGCAGGAGAAGTGTACTTCAAAGGAAATTAATGTAAAAATGTTGTACTTATCTTTTTTCAATAAAATTATTGACCAACTTCCGGTGCATTTCGACGCTACCTCTCTCTGGAGTCCCGCAGAATAGTGTACATGGTCCTTTACTTTTTCTCCTTTTCATAAATGATCTCCCAAATTTTTTTTCTCAAAATGATGTTTGCTTTTTTGCAGATTATACTTTTGTTATAATAGCCGCCTCGTCGAATATTATTCTCAACTTTGAGTTGCAAAAGTGTATAGACGCGATGGAAAACTCTTACAACATAAATGGTGTTGTGCTTAACGCTGGTAACTCAGCTACTGCAATTTATGTTAAAAGTGGGTAAATTATATATACCTAAACATCGCACTCAAAATTTTCACGGGAATGTATTTTACATGCCAATATTTTTTTTTCATGGATTGCTAGATTACATGAACGCAATTCAAAGTGTAAATAGTTTTAAAATTGAGCTCAAGGAATATTTGACTTGTCATTGCTTTTATTCAAGTGACGATATTTTTAATTTTAACCATCCTTAATTAATTTATTTACTTTAACTTTTTAAATGTAATCGATTGACTTTACTATTTCTCCGTGTTTTTTACCGGCCTTTTTATTGTATATTGTATTTTCTTATTATTTTTACTTAAATTCTTATGTTTTACTGGCAATTGATGTCCGTTTTTGTATTTTTTCATTTGTGGCGAATAAAATTATTATTATTATTATAAATAAGTAAATAAATGTATCATCTCAGCTTATTAGATATTCCTGTTTTCTTTTTTTGATCATAATCGGTAATAATACTACCGTCCGGAAACACTGTTACAATTAATAATTACAGGAAAAACAATAAATATTTTTCAATAACACAATATCCTGTCTTGTTACTGCACTTCAATGTTATTCTTGAGTAAATTTCAAAATCATCCACTACTAGTAGTACTCGTACTTCTTGTCTTAACATTGCCCAGCACGTCTGAACACGTCCGAACGTAAACATTACACAGAATTGCTATGTTATGTTAGGAACGTGAACGTCGTTCATCGGAGAACCCCAAGGCACAAGGGCTGCATGTAAGTGTTAATCGGTGCTGAGAACGTAGGAATGTTTCTTGATTAAGATGATGATGTTATGGACATTTGAAAGGTGTTGATACAGGATCTAATGACTGTTATTCGACTGTCACCTGAAGGGTACTCATTCTTGTCGAAAATAAGAGTTGTGATTTTAAGTAAAATAAATAAATGTATCATCACAGCATATCAAACTGTTTTGTTCACTGTTCACTGCTTATAACAATGGGCTTACTTGCGTGGTACTGAAAATTCAATTTCTATCGCTATATATGCAATGTTATGTTGAAATTAAAAAAATTATTTGTTTTTTTAGTACAATAAGAAAGAAGAAAATGGTGTGAAAAAGATGGCTATAAGTTTCTTTCAAATCAAATTTAGCTATACAAAAAACAATTACGACTTTTTGATACCACGAATTGCTTCAAAATTAAACGAACTTTTATTCATTTATTTTAAAAAATGGTTTATGGGCCCATTGCTGAATAGATTTTATATGATATTATTAATTCGGATATAATAATATAGATATCAAACCCGAACTAAAAACAAGAGATCAGGAATTACGAAAACAAGATCAAGATAAGAAGATGAGTGGATCTGGATATAATGAAATATATAAAAATATACGCCAAATAACAACCCCGTCATATCTAATAAAGGAAAATAAACGATCTATAAAAACAATAGCAAGACTTAGACGTGGAAATTAAGAATACAACAACTAATACTGGAAAAGCGACGAAAAGAAAATGCCATTAATGTAATAAAGGTACAGAAACAATACAATATCGTATGTACAATATAATGGCAGGGTACTAACGAAAGAAGAGTCAAGCATTTACTACATTTAGATGAACTGGTAGCGGAGAATCCTGGATTAAAGGAGTACAAAGAAAAAGAAGAAATGACACCATGAATTGACCATAAACCGGTTGTAGTTATTACTATATAATATGTTTTATATATGAATCCTTATGTAGATATTATTGTGATATCAATATTTAATCTCTACTAATTTATTGTAAAATAATGTATAGAATTCATAGCCTGAAGGCACGAATTTAATAAATCAACTAATTAATACGTGGGTCAGACCTCAATCTGCTGACTTAGCTTTACGTAAATATATGTAGCCGATAGGATAGGAGAAGTTTACCGTAGAGTCCTTAGTAAAGACGCGATAGATCCTCTCGTATAACCATCGTGCCGCTTAAATATTGTATTTTATATTATGTACTCATCTTATTATTTTATTTGAGTTAATAATAAAGCCATTTTATATTTACGTATTTAATTTTTTTTTGGTTTGAACCTCAATCAAAACGGTTCCTCATTCACTGCTGTAACAACAACCGAGAAAACAGTAAGAAAATATTATTTTCTTATTGCCATTCACAACCTAGTTTTATACAAGTTATAACTTCCAATTTGTAAAGAACCCACTATAAATTTTATTTGCTAATTCGCCTCATAAAGGCGGGTTACACAAGGAAAACCGATTTTTTTTAGAGACTTCAAGCTTCATGTAAGAGCTCCTTTTCACCTAAGGGACATTTATCTTCTAGAATTCTTGTTAAAGAACTTTTTTCAATTAGGAATCATAAAAGAGCTTGAATTCTATTTGTTTAGTACTATAAAGGATAGTGAGCGAGACACTGCGGTACTAACTCTTTATTGATGAATCGAAATTCAATACATATTCGCTAGATGGACGTCTTAGAGTTTGGAAAGGAAAAAGTGGCGTTACAGCCAATACCACCTGCATCCATGTATTTCTTTTCGAGGTGGTTCAATTATGAATATCGTTCAGAAATAAAATCGAACTTTGACTGCACGACACTCTCTAGATGGAATGCAAAATGATTATCTTTAACCGCTTGCTCCTTGTAGCGACAAAAATGACATGAAAAATGTATATTGGTGCAAGATGAAGCCTTCAGCATTCAGCAGGATTAGTCACACAATACTCTGCAGACAATAATATTGAAAAGATGCAATGGCTAGCTGGCTAGCATGTAATTCAGACCTCAATCCTATTGAGCGCTAATAGGATCAAGTTGAAAAACGCATCAGAAGTCAAATTAACCTAAATGTGATAATGCGGAAACTCGAAGATGCTCTGATAGAACAGTGACAACAAATTCCACAAGCAAGAAAACGAAGACATCCCCGCAGCATGCCACGCCGTTCAGAAGATGTATTAGATAATAGATACTAACGATATTAGATCTATAATAAACTCTTTACCGGGCGGTTTCTTTCAAGGTGCACATTGAAGATTAACATGGGAAATCAATTTTTTGCAGGCCGTTGCTCCCCATTATAACTGATAACGATGGTATCAATAGAAAGATAAAAAAATTTTGGCGTCGGTCGGGATCAAATCCGGGGTACCAGATTCGCAACCAGACACTCACCCACACGGCCATAAGACCTCATTTTCGTTTAGTAATTACTCACTAAAAACTTTTAAGGTCTATTTATAATGAAGTAACGTTAAGCGCAACGCAACGGCGCAACGTGATCAGTAACGCAAACACAAAATCTGTGATTTATAATAAACGCCAAAGATAAACTTCTAACCAGTCAGAAGAATACGGTATATTTCTTTGAAATGCGGCTCAATTTTATTTATTGTCTTTATATAACATATGAAAGTATAAATAAGGTTAGTACATGAAATAATTTAAATATAAATAGACAATGACGAAAATATAGTATTTATTTTGTAGTTGTGACAGTTCACGAACATGTCGATAATACAGATTTTTATAATAAAAATGAAACACTAAATTCTGATTGGCTAGCGGTACATCAGTAAGGTAGAAAGATGAGAGTTGGTCGCGTTTATTGCGTTGCTGATTGTGGCTCTGCGTTACTTTTCATTATAAATCAGCATATAGGAATACCATGCGCTTACGTTTTGCGTTACCTTAAGGCCTATTTATAATGAAGTAACGTAAAACGCAACGCAACGACGCAACGTAATCAGTAACGCAAACACAAAATATGTGATTTATAATAACCGCTGAAGATAGCACTTCTAACAAATCAAAAGAATTCTGTATATATCATTGAAATTCAACTCGCTTTTATTTAGTTTTTATGACACATGACATATAAATAAGTGTATAAAATTATTTGAATAGAAATGGACAGTGACGACGATATAGCAGCGGCAATGTTGTTTCTAACTCAGTGATTCTTGATTAATTCGATTAATATTTAATCATCTATAATTATTCTTCGCATCGCTTTGAAAATCTAACCGGTCTAACCACAAAATGTAGAATTTATTATGTAATTTTGATAGTTCACGAACATGTCGATAATACAGATTTTTATAGTAAAACTGAAACACTGAATTCTGATTGGATAGCGGTAAAAAGATAAGGTAGAAAGATGAAAGTTGGTCAGCTTTGGCGTTGCGTTGTGTTACGTTACTTCTGCGGCACTGCGTTGCGTTTCATTATAAAACGGTATATGCTGTACCGTACATTTATCTTTTGCGTTACCGCTTGCGTTACTTCATTATAAATAGGCCTTAAAGGCCTACCTATACGCAACGCAACCGCGTAACGTAATCAGTAACGCAAACACAAAATATGTGATTTATAATAACGCCGAAGATAGCATTTCTAACCAATCAAAAGAATTCTGTATATATTTTTGAAATTCAACTCGCTTTTATTCATAGTCTTTATGACACATGACATATAAATAAGTGTATAAAATAATTTGAATAGAAATGGACAGTGACGACGATAAAGCTGCGGCAATACTGTTTCTGACTCGGTGATTCTCGATTAATTCGATTAATTTTCTATCATCCATAATTATTCTTCGTATCGCTTTGAAAATCTAACCGGTCTAACCATAAAATGTAGAATTTATTATGTAATTTTGACAGTTCACGAACATATCGATAATATAGATTTTTATAGTAAAACTGAAACACTGAATTCTGATTGGCTAGAGTTACAAAAGTAAGGTAGAAAGATGAAAGTTGGTCAGCTTTGGCGTTGCGTTGCGTTACGTTACTTCTGAGGCTCTGCGTTGCGTTTCATTATAAAACGGTATATGCTGTACTGTACATTTATCTTTTACGTTACCTTACTGCAACTGCGTTACCGCTTGCGTTACTTCATTATAAATAGGCCTTTACTGCAACTACGTTACCGCTTGCGTTATATCATTATAAATAGGCCTTTAGAGTGGTAGCACAGTTTGAAACCAAAATAATTCTTATAGCTCTCAATTACACTATTGTCAATTTAGCATGTATTTAAGTGAAAATAAATCATTGGAATATAGTGTTGGTAGTGTTGATAATGAAATATTGTTTGTCTGTGCTCAGGCACGAGTGAGTAGGGATTGTGCGGGTCCCAGGAGTTCAAGAGGTCTCGGATTTGTTTGTCCTACATGTTCACAACGGCAGCGGCCCGGCTTCGCTTCATTCATTTACCATTTCAAGGATTAATTCGCTTGATTTCTCACGTGGCCCGAAGTGGATTTTTCATTTATTAACACAAATTGCTAAATTGAAACTTATTACTGCTTTCATCCACTTTCCGCTAGATTATAAAACCACATGAAGATATATATGTTTCGAGATTCAGTTTTCCAAATACAGTGTACTTTTGATTACTAATTTCTCTAGGTATGGTGCATGGTTGCGGATAGTTTTTCAGAAAATTGCGTTGTCGACGGAATAGGAAATGACCGGTGCGAAAAAGGAGAGATAGAAGAAGCTAGCATTGTCGTATCATTTTAAGTATGTCCGTAATTAGAGTGACAGCTTTTAAGTTTTTCAGTAATTAGTTTGACATCATTTGCAGTTTTTTAGTCATCGGAAATTAATATTCATTTCAGAGTTATTCGTATATGTTTATTATTGGTATACGGGGGTCACGCCAAAATTTGTTTTTAAAAATCCCTTTTACAGAAGGAGTTCACATAACAAACATCCATTCCTTTGCTGGATCCAACCCTGAACTTCAAGCGTTCTAACCATTACCACGGGAGCGGACAAGATTTATTGAGAATAAGTAGATAAATTAATTAAATGCTCTGTAGTAAACAAAATAATTTTAAAAAGTTATTTATTTATCATTTGAAATTCATGATTTTTACCTCCCGCTACCCTTGGTAAGGGAGGAATAGGAATTGTGCTAAAAATCGCGTATCGAGATTTTAGTAAATGACCACGTTTTAACGTCCCTTGAATCCAATTTTAATATTTTCATGATGATGTTTGTATGTAGGTGTGTGTGTGTGTGTGTGTGTGTGTGTGTGTGTGTAAATGTGTATGTGTGTATACTCAAATACTATTATTCGGAAAATTCTGAAACCTTGTATTTCTAATATGGAAAGGAACCATTAGATTTTGGTGTAAATCAGATAAGCGGATATGGCGCTTTACTTGATGCTCATAATGGTTTTTCTTCTCAAAATACCATTAAATGCAATTTTTTGTATTTTACGTCATTATGAAAATTAAAGATATCAGAAATGAACTAAATAAGTTCATTTCTGATATTTTCATGCACCACCCATAGACGTTTGAATATAGAATAACGGACGATAAATTCTCTTACTTTTCATTTCATGTATGATTTTTTTACATCATCGTATCTTGTGTTACAGTTCTTTGCCGTTACATGATTTTTCATTGAAATTTTGTGTATTTTCAATAATACCTACAAAATTTCGATGAAAAATCTTGTAACTTTAAGTGGCTGTAACACATTTCATGCTGAATTTAGACATTCATCCGGGTCTATTCTGTAAAATTAGCCTGCATGTTAAACTCGAAGGTCACCGTTAAAATTTTAACGGATTCTTTAATTTTAAATTTTCTATTCAGTAAGCAGATATACGTTAATATTTTAAAGAAATCGTTAATTCAACAACGCTAAAATCACGAAATTTAACTTCACCTTGATACATAAGGTTAAAATTTTAAAGCAATGTTAATATTAAAAATTGCTTGCAAATGTAGTTATAAGTATTCTTCTTTTGGAAGAAATTGAGAGATTGAATGAAAAATAAGAATATTAATAAATTTATTGGAACTAATTATTACTTATAATAATAATAGCCTTTATTTAGACCCCCCAGAATTACAATGTTAAATAAATCTAAATGTTTAATAAAGTTAAATATGTATATGTATGTATGTACACAATATTTACAATTAGCTAATTTAATGAAGGGATGGGTTTCTACATCCAATGTTGAACGAAGGCCTCCTTCATATTCTTCCTTATATGTATATGAATAAATAATGATTAATGAATGGTTTTACTTGTAAGTTTATGACACATAGGTACACACTAATAATTTTAAATTGTATCCAAAATACATTTTATCATTTTTGGCTCTTACGCAAGACTTCGTTTTCGAAATCTTCGCAATACAAGTAATCTATCCCATTTGCCCGATTATGAATTTATCAGAAATTCTAGTTTATCAAAGCACTGTGTTTTAGATGTAATTACTGCTCTTACACACTATCACTATATGAGGAATCCAATAAGAACCACTGCAATACCTATCACTATGGGTACGGGTAATAATATTTTAATAAATTCATAATTAATATTACATTATCTAATTACTAGTTATTAACTACTTGTATATCTTTTGGATTTAATATTCCAGCAAGCAGAATTTTGTTTTCTTAACAATTCACTTTGCTTTGCTTGTTGCCCATGGACCTCTTTTCTTTGATTCTGCAAATAACTTATTATTGAAAATATTGCAAATACTTATTTGAATATATGTAATTACCACTGTCGGACATAATATTTATAAATAGTTATAATTATTCATCAATGTAGTATACTTTTCACACTTGACAGGCGATTAAATTAAGTTAGGACATACGTTTTCCAGTTTAATTTCGTCATGTGGAACTCACTTCACATCATTCATTAGCGCATACGCTAAAAAGTTAAATATTAACGGAATTTTTAACCAGTGCTTTAGTGAATAACATTTTTATGAAATACCGGTAATACTGACGCTAATATTTACTTTTTAGCGTTGCATATTTGTACGCTAAAAATTAACGTACTTTTTAGTGAATAGACCTGATCGTCCGTTATTCTCTATTCAACCGTGTATGAGTGGTGCATGAAAATATCAGAAGTGAACTAAATTATTTAGTTCATTTCTCATATTTTCTTGCACCACTCATACACTGTTAGAGACAGAATAATGGACAATGAATGTATAAATTCAGCATTAAATTCTCTTTCTTTTCATGCTACGCGTGATTTTTTACATCATCGGATCTCGTGTTACAGCCCTTTGACGTTACATAATTTTTCATTGAAATTTTGTGTACTTTCAATAATACAAAGTTTCGATGAAAAATCTTGTAATTTCAAAGGGTTGTAACACGGGATCCGATGATCAAAAAAATCATGCGTGACATGAAAAGAAAGTGAATTTCATGCTGAATTTAGAGGTTCATCGTCCGTTATTTTATATTCAACCGTGTATGAGTGGTAGATAAATTTTTGATATTAATTTGTGGGTGTTACATTTGGGTACCATCTATGGATAGAACATAACAGTTCGTAATCAATTCGTTTATCACCCATATCGAATTCAGTATTTCAGTCTCCAACAAATTGAATCCCCGGATCTTATGTTCCATTCTGCGGTCTGGAACGTTAAGGACGTTAGTGGTCTGAGCCCAGTGGCGTGCGGTGTAGGGGATGCTACTATTTGGGGTGCATGAGAAGGCTTACGATTCAGGTGATTCGACTTTATAATCAGGCAGAACGATGGAGGGAGATAATTTTCAATTGGTTAGCAGTGTAAATTGGAAGGAAACTCTCTGAATTAATTGGAGCTATAAAACCATAAAAGAGAAGCTGCAGTTTTGGAAACTGCAAATAAATTAATTGAAGAATTAATAAATTGGAAAAAATTGAAATTTATTGCAAAGGTAATTCGTGCTGATGCAGATTCTTAAAAGTTATAATTTCTTAGTTATTTTTATTGAAATCAAGCAAAATTGATCCTTTACTTGCAATTCGTAACTCCACCAGACACCAATCTGTTTTATTTGAATTTTTCCATTTAATATTTTTTAGAAGCTAATTACACTACCAGATAAATTAATATCACTATATTTTATATTTTTTACTCAACAACAAAAAATTAAAAGACTTTTCCAAAGTTGAGGGTGAAATCAATGGAGTCCTGAGGGATCCAGGTCACCAGTTCTCTTTGCGCAAAAGTGGTCTATTAATTTTAATCATACATGCTTAAAAAAAATGTTGTAGAATATTAAATTCTATATGTAATTCATTAATAACATTTTATTTTGCACGTTTCGTAAAAAAATGTAATAAGTTGTTATTGTTGTAATAAAGTATAATCATTGTTGTAATCAAGTTTAATTATTATTATTATTATATAAGAGATGAAATATTTTTAATTTGTAATAACAAATGCAAGAAAAAGTATAAAGAAGTTCAAATAAATTACCACTTACCAAAACCTTCAGCTCTTTGCGTACTTAGATGAGGGAACCTGAAAATAATAAATGAAATTTATATATTTTGTATTCATAATGAAGTCATGGAGTCTGAGTATCTCATCGCGAATTTGGGGTTCTTGAGTTTGGTCCTGACCGACGCCAAAAATTATTTCAAAAATTGCTCCCTGTGGTGCACACTTCACGCCAACAATGAGTGCCTGTGAGGTGATGCTTGGTAAGCGATCGCTCGGTACAAATATTTTATAATTACCGCTTTCTGTGTACAAAGCAGATTGGTACACCTAGCAGTGGGTAGATAATAAAAAAATAGGACTAATTTTATAATACTTTTTTCGCATTTGTCATTTAAAAAAATCGCCAGGGTTCGTTTACTAAATTTTGACGCGGGCGAAAAAACATGTAGTTCTTTAATTTACTATTTACTGTAAAATGTTTTACTAAATAAAAATACTATAAAAATAAAATTTAAAACAATAATTTTTATTTAACATTGATTTTTACTATTTTACAAAATTTTGGATTGAGACGTGATTCGTCAGTTTTAAAGGCCTCCAATTATTTTAGAAAGCAAGTTAAACAAATATTATTCTCAGATTTACTATATATGGGGTTAGTTCTATCATGGGTTAAGTGTTGTGCACTTATTTACATAACAGCCTGTGTACAGTAAGCATAACAAATTTGACGCGGTGTACTGTGTATCATACGGCATACGGCGTATTAAAATTTAAACACATCAATAATTTATAATCTAGTTATCAACATGTTAAATATTTATGAAACCATCCGCCGTAACTAAACTAAATAAATAATTATTATCAATGATAGAACAGACGTGTTTGTATTTCAAAATTAGATATCCCAGCTAAATAAATGTTGCAAGAAAGTAAATATACCTCTGATATAAAACTTTCTGTTTGCTGTGGTTTAATAATTTATGTACATAAAAACATAAAATTATATGTATGTTTGACTTTTAGTAATTAGTTTATCTGTTTCTGCTAAATTATATAGTTGCGTGCAAAAGTTTCGGGCCACTTACATTTTTACACTATCTCATATTCTGTAAAAGTGATAAAGAAATGAAATAGTTATATAAATAAATATATGTATTTGTGCATAAAATATTTTCAAATTATAAACCAAAAACTATATAAATAATCTTATGCTATAATAAAATAATTTATGATGTTGTTCAAAGGTATTGCGCCAGAAATATACATACTATAAAAAAGGTAAAAAATATCCCTACACATTAAAGCATCCAAATTACATTTTTTCTGCCATGTCTAACTGTACGGATTTGGTATCTAGAATTGTGTCTTGTTGATCACCGAATATATTTTACACCACCATTTCCAAATTCATTCGAAAATAACACTTTTAACTAGTCGACTTCATTTCAATGTTAAAATGTTTTGCAACATTTAGTCTCGCCCACTGAAATATATACTAACTGGAACTCGCATACTCTACCTATCAGCGTACGCTGCACTGAAGCCTCATTGAACAATAATGGCTGGTCCTGTTCGCGCACGTTCGTGCCGAACCGAACCTAGCCGAATAACTCGTATCATAGCTGATCGCTTTGTTTTCATATTATGCTTCATTTATTTAAACATGCGCCACACGAAATAATTTCCGTCTACTCACGAACTGTCTCGATGTTTGCCGACTACTCCAGCAGCAGGATTTCAATATGCTTCACAGTCACGGTTCGTACGCGCATTCCAGTTAATATATATTTCAGTGGTCTCGCCTTTTTATTTCTTGTACTAACTAAAAGTATTTTTAAAAATGAAATGTCCAATACGTTTTTTTTTCTTGAAGACTTCGAAACAGTACTTCTGCTGACATTGGCAAGGCTTTCGATTCGAATTTCTTTCGAAATATCCAAAGTAGTTTTCTTGAATCTGCTATAGATTTTAGTTTAATTATTTTGTGTTCGCTTTTCTTGTTTACTGGATTTGTAGCATCTTGGCTTGTCAGCTAATGATTTTGGCTACTTATATTTGGTAATAATTTTATTTACCGTGCTCTTATAAATCTTTAGCAAGCCAGCTATCTCGCGAAAACCCTTTCCTTGTAGAGAACGGTTTAATACGGATTCTCGTAAATGTAGGTGGGTGTGTTTTACCATTTTGTTAAACATTATTCTAAACTTAATTTAATTTCGGAATCGGATGAAAATTTTCAATAAAATAATGTATATAAACTGTCAGCTACAACGTGGCGCAATATTTATGAACACAAACAATTTCGTTTGAGCGTATAAAATACAAATGAACATAAATTTTAAAATATGTTGACTATGTTAATTACAAGGAATTAACATTCTTAACAGTTGTGTACAAAAATAAATATTCTTTTAAAAGAAATAAAATATTTGTGCTCAAAACTTTTGCACGAAACATTATACTGGCATTCGTAATTTAACTAGTTTAATACTTTCTTAAATAGCTAACTATTATATTTTAATTTTAAAGGGTAATTCTGGGTATAATAAAATGTTGCAATCAGTGTCATTATTGAATAAAATTTTACGAATAAATCGAAAAAACTTAACGACAGTTGCGGGATTTAAAATGAATATAGCACAGTATTGATTTTCTATTACATTACGGTAGCAGAATTTCAGTTTACTTTTTTAATTATCTTGGAAATGTTATCGGTCTATTTTAAAAGTTTTTAACTTTACAATTTTCAGTGCCATAAAAATTGAAATTGGAACCATTGAAACGTCTACTCTTTCTTCTATTTTGAATCGGAAACAAATGAACAAACTTTTTAACCTGTCAAAAACTTGCCGGTTTCAATTTAACAAACTAAAGATTAATGACGAGACATTTTACATTTATACGATTTTCATTTTGGGTAAAAATATTTCACAAAGAAAGTAGGAGTATTAGTCCGAGGTCCGACAAGAAGAATTATTTCTCTCAGAAAAATTCTAAGTGAGTGTTATGTAGTAAGTCCATTTTGATAAATGAAAATAAATTGCAAATAGTTATATGGATTCTATTATACTTCATTATACATTCTTTGTGAGTCATATTTATAAGTTCTTCAAATTTAATAATAAATATGTTCTTCTTCAGATTACATTTCTTTGTTTGAATGACTACAACTTTTTCAGAAAATAGAATAGTTTTATATTATATCTATAGTACTTCGAAAAGTAAAGACTTGGGTAAAGGTCACACTGCATCGATCAACATCCATCAATCCACGCTCATCGACTATAATCAACTGTTTTTTCTTGTAAGTAGTCACACTATTGCGTGTAGTGGTAAAAAGTGAAATAAAACTTTTAAAATTAATTAATTTATTAATCTGGCTGACAGTGTTCTTCTCCGTCATTTTCGCTTTTGGCAATAAAAACAAATAACTCAATAGGTTAGAATCTATCAGAATATTCTCTCAAAGGGCACTGTGCATGTTTTTTACCTCTCGCTAAGAGAGGTATTGGATTCATGCTAAAAATCACATCTCCAGATTTAAGTGAATAAGCACGATTTAAGGTCCATATAAACCGATTTTAACATTTTTACGATGATGTCTGTGTTTGTGTGTGTGTGTATATATGTGTGTATGTATGTGTGTATGTATGCGTGTATGTGTGGATGATGGAGGGACGATTACTCAAAAACTATAAGACATAAGACATGTTTAACTATGAATTCCTCAATCTGACATTCCTGGGAAGAGCTGAAAAGGTTTTGGTAACACCAACTCCGCACCAAACTTGATAAGGTACGTTCGGCAAATGAGTTCTGTTCACACTTTTCACTCTGTACACTCCTAGCACCGGTAATTACATGGAGTGAGAAGCGTCTTAAAATGGAGCGTTCGGCAAATGCAGAATGGAGTCAAGTGGAGTGAAAAGTGTTAACTCCATAAGTCCAACCTCGATATGCAAGCATACATGGAGTTTTTTTGTTTAATTTGACATCTGTCAGATCATTTTGTATTTTTATGTTGAAATATTTTATTATACACAATTATTTTATATTTATAATATTGTTTTGTATTATAACAAGGCACAGTATGTCGGAACTGTAAGAATTCTGTACCATTTCTAATATATACTTTCTTCAGAATCATTAAAGAATAATACCAAACTGAATAACTTCTATATGGTTCATTATTTATTTTTTTTTTAGCAGTGCAGTATATCAGATTGTCAAAAAAGGAGGTTATTATATTCGTGCACCAAAATTTTAACTCTACTCGTTCGGTTAATCACAAACAAAGGAGTGTACCTTGTTCCCTCGATCTATTCCAACTCCAGCTCTACTCCCACTCCACTCCGACACCGCTCCCTAAATACTCCAACTCCGTATGATTTACCGAACGCACCTATAGTAGACTGAGAGAAACACAGCAATAGTGTTACAGTGACACTGACAACAAATTTCAAATATCTCGAAAATTTATTATTAAAAAATGTTCTTTATCTTAATCGTTATTTATTGAGTAGTACTTTAAGAACAAAATGTACATTTTATTATTTTTTTGTTATGATGGAGGGCCCTATTATATGCATACACAAATGAGACAATATGTACAATACATGATTATGAATGTGGGTGTATGTGTATGTATGTGAGTGGCGGGAACGTATGTGGATGTAGTCGCTACATTTAATGATTGTGGTGTTTTAAATTTTGTTTTTACTTCTCTCTTGCGAACGAAACGCATATAAACAATAATTTTTCACTTATTAGATGCAGTTTTTAATTCTGAACATTTTTTGTATTTACACTTTTGTTCTAAAATGAATAGGGCAGTTACAGTCATATGTAAATTTTATCATTGTTTTTTCTATGGTTCGGAAAAAAGTATAAATCCGGTATACAATTTCTGTAGGTAATAATTTTTACATAAATTTCCATTAGAGTTGATTATCACTATAAAATCTCTATAAATAACTTACGTTTAATAAGTCTTACGACTTTTAATTAAGAAAGCATTTAATTTTTGTTCGTTATCAAAACGTAATATGCATACTAGTTCTTTATATCAGACTAAACTAAAAATAATTTAATATAAGTATTTTTTACTCTGTAATTAAACTTTTGTAGCTGTACAAAAAGTGTGTGTGGCAAAATTTAAAAGTAAATAAGCTCTATAATTACAACAATAACATTAAACGTGAAGGAGGCCCATCCCTGTTCATTTGTTTATTTTTACCGGCGACCCACCCCTAGTTAAACGAAGGACTGGACACCACGAGTAATTTTTTTCTCCGCTCGTTAGTTGAGCGACCGGCCACCAGAGCTGTTTTGGCGCTTCGGGCGACAAAAAACAACTACGCTACTTGTTAGGGAAATGTAACGGACCCGAGTTTTTTGCTCGATTCGTTTTTGTTTGTTTTATGAGTTTTATCGGGTGCTTGATGATTTTTTGCCAACTTGATTTTTTTCTTAATTAATATTAATTAGTTAGAAAAAATTAATTCATTTTGGGATCCTTATTTTTGCATTAATTAAGTACGTCAGCAGAAGGAGGTTTTTTATGATATGGTTTTGCATTTAATATTTGGAAAGTAACTTTTCATTACTATTTTTACTTGTGGTTTTACTCAGTTTAAGTTGATAACAAGAATAATAAAAAAAAGAAATTTATATATTTTTCAGTCTGATTAGATATACGATTTTTTATTTATAATAAAAATGTGTAGCTAATAATACATAATATTAACCCTACGTATGTAGTTGTAGACCACGCATTTTTAAACAGTAATATATTGCACAGGAATGGTTTTCAGTAGCTGTTAACTATTCGGCTTTCTATATCTTTAGCATGCTAAATAAATTTCATAAGAATAGTACTTTGAGTTTGTACAATTTAAGAACAAGTGGTCTCCGAAGATAGACCGCGCGACTACCCGTGTTATATTTTGTTTCCGTACCGAGTTTTATTATTTTTGTTACTATTATTCATTAATTTTCTTTAGACGTTTATTATTGTGGTTAATTTTAGACATGTCTCTACTTATCTACAAAAAAAAAAAAACAAAATTCGAATCGGGACTAGCAATGATCGAATGAAATGGTTTAACGAATTAATGAGGTCGTACTCTTTCTTCATTCAAATGTTGCTATATTTGCCCTATTAAAATCGTAAAAAATCTTTACGTATGTACAGCGTGAAATGAGGTAGGTACATTTGCATGCAACGTTTGAGAAATATGTTCACTGCATGTTTGAATAAATAAAAATATATCTAATTTGCCATTAATTTTTTTGTTAGTGTTTGATATAATTTTTCGTTTTACAGTTTCTTATTTTCTTTTTAATGTTTAACTTTTATCTAATTAAATAACATATTTTACCGTTTTATTAACTGAATAATATTTATTTTGTATATTTTCAGTTGACCTTGTATTAATAGGTTATATTAACGTATACGAAATCATATATTAATGGTCCCTATTAATGTATGATTTTTACCTCCCGCTACCCTTGGTAAGGGAGGTATAGGGATCGTACTAAAAATCACATATCGAGATTTTAGTAAATGACCACGTTTTAAGATCCCTAGAATCCGATTTTAACATTTTCATGATGATGTCTGTATGTGTGTATATGTGTATGTGTATGAATTTTGTCTTCGCTCTAACTCAAATACTATCGTTCAGAAAATTCTGAAACCTTGTTCCTACCCTTTTCTAATACGAAAAGAAGCCATTAGATTTAGTGTAAATCGGATAAACGGAAATGACATTTTACTTGAAGCTCATAATGGGTTTTCTTCAAAAAATACCATTAAATTAATACTTTTTCTATATATTTTACAGATAAATTTAAAAATCATTTTTCTTTTTTTAATCCCGAAGCCTAAGATAAACAAAATTCCTTTGTTACACATATTATTTTTCAAATGAATGTAACTGACAGGTAAACGTCATTGTTACAAAATTAATCACTTCAAATTAATAATAGTTACATATTAAATAATAAAGAAAATCGTAAATAAAGCAATAGTAATATGCAATGGAACATAATATAGTTTGCAGCATTAGTATATACGTAGGTATGTATTTAAATTAATAAAAAGTAAATAGCGGGAGGTTTTGTGGTGACCACATCAAATTTTTTATTAATAAATGATTTTAGTACGTAGCCATAGATGCCAATACCATTGTTGAACAAACACATGAGCATAAACACACAAACACACAAACAAAGACTTATGTGTCAGTGTCAGACGTTACTAACCTAAAAATTTATGTTATGGAGTAAAATTAGATTTTACAATTCAGTAAAATACGGTCAACTGAAAAATATTTTAACTAACAAATGTGTTAATTGACGATTAATGATCTCAACAATTAATCGCTCTCATTAACACACCTGATAGTTAAATCATTATTATAAAAAATATATCTTACCAAAGGTTTGTATATACATATAGCGCTATTTTATTTTACAGCCATTCAAAACGTAAACATTACAGTATAAATTTTATTTTATTCGAAGGAAAAAGCTTTAAAGAGAATTATTATTAATGTCTCATTAAATATTTTTTATTAAAATAAATTTTATAAGCAATGCTAAACCGGTCGTCAGTCTCGCGTATTATGATTATATGCAAATGTAAAGTAAATTAAAAAGTTTAATTTGTCTCCAAATTGCTGACATAAATTCTCCTAATTTTCTTTTTAAAAGCAGGCACGATAAAGCTAATTAATATGCATAATAAAACTTTTCAGTATATAATTTTTCCTTCATTGATATCAGATTTCATCATAAAAATGTCATATTCATATGGTGTTGATAACAAATGTATGACGTCATAAATAAAAGCCAAGTTTAAATGAATTTAGTGAAGTGCATGAAAAACCACGTCCCCTTAGTTATAATTACGGATTTCCATCAAGCGCTGTTGCAAACTTGTCATCTGTGACGTAACCGTGATAAGGGTTTAGCCTCGTAACAAGGCCACATAGTTGAAAAACTACCCAACAAGAGCAACAGAGCACTAGAACAACAGTAATTCAAAACCCCACAATGCAATATAATAATGATGAAGAAATTGTTAGGCCACAATACTTACACGATATAAAAGGATATGTTATTTATTGTTGTTTCATTATTATAATGTTCTTAAGATGGAATTTTAATGACTGAAAAAAAAATAGCAGTGAATTTGGTGTTTGTTGATTTTAGCAATAAATAATGAGAATAAATTAAATCCTATTTTAACCCTCCGGAGGGCGCGCCTTTTAGAATTACAGGAGCGGGCGCATTTGACTTTTCACCTTACTAGCTTAAAAATGACGAAGAAAATATATTTTATATAATAAAATAACACAAATATACCATGCTTAAACATTTTATTAAATCATATACGAGTATGTATAAGCTTTTCTAACTCGGCTGGTGTTAATCCTTTACGAGACCTAAAATTCAATAAAATCTTGTTATTTTTTTACAAAGTTGAAGTATACGTATTACTACAGTGACTAGATATACATAGTGTGGCCAATAAGGGGATCGATTTTGATTGGTCGGCGCGAATTTGCCTAAATATGGCGGATATTATGCCGACAAAGTGACAATTTCAGATTTGTTACGTGAATTATACGTGAATTGAAGGTAATTATATTATATTTATATTTTAGATAGTGCAAATAATTAAATTACATGTGTATTTGTATATTTATAACTCAAATTAATATATATTTTTTAAAATTTTTTTAGGTTAACTGTCAAAATTACTAAAAATGTCTAATATTAATGTATATATTTTAGATGCCTGGTTGCTTGGCGGTTGGTTGTGCAAATAGTTCTTCAAAAGGATTTAAAATGAAAATAAATATTTTGTTCCATTTAATATGCTTTTTCATTAATTGTTTATCGAATTTTGTTTAGTTATCGCATCATATGAATTCAAATTTCCCGCGCATTTTGCCTAAATATGGCGGCGGTTGGCCACACTATGTATATACAGTCACTATACGTATTACTATAAACAATAATACTAGCGCACATCCATGTAAATTGCATAAATTTACAATATTATAAAAAAATTAACAATATATAAAACTTACATGACTGGGCGCGCTATGCGGTAAACACATCGCAAATTTAACCTGTTTTGAATCTAACTCATGTAACACTGATCGGGGATGGCATACGATACCAAGCCTATCGGTAGATGGAACCAATAACATAAAGGAGGAATACTTAGACGCACAATTTTACAGGCCTGTCCAAATTTTAGTTATACTATACTAGTAAAATGCGCGCCCTCCGGAGGGTTAAAAATGCTATTCCTAGAAAAAATGATTTACTATAAAGGTGCCTCAAAAATAATGCAAAAAAAAACTAAGGAATTTTTCCGATATTCTCAAAATGAAGGGTTGTTCTAGAAATGTAATTTCACTTTTAGAATCTGGCCGGCTCGAAATTTTTGATAAAGCTAAATTATTTCTATTTAACACCAGTAATGTCGGCCAATGGCATTAAAAATCCTTTAATTAATTTGTGGCGATATTGACTTCAGAATGTGCTTGATATTGATAAATGAAAATTATGTAGAAGTTCCGCAAATTAATGAAAATATAACTGAAAATACACCAATAAGGAACGATGTGATTTTAACAATGTTTTATATTTAAATTAAATTAAAAGTTTATATTTTTCCAAAAAGTTTTATTTTTAATTATGTTTTATAATTAAATTATTTTGTTAAAAAGTTCTCTTCGTTGGTTCTATATCAATTTTCTTTTTGTCCACTATTTTCTATAATGTTTAAATACCTCTCGCTAATATTTAAAAATTCTTATTTTTCATTGATCGTTTAATTCTTATATATATCCCTCTTTTTGCTATTCTTTTTTTCATCCCTTTTTACCTTTTCTAATATTTTGTTAATGAATTGATAACTGACAATGTCAATGACAGATGCAATATTTGTCAAGAATAATTAAATTAAAAATATATTTTCAATATTTATGATAAATTGATCAAAGATAGAATACAAAAATGATCAGTAGATCCAGTTATCAATAAGTAGCACATTTAAAATCTAATTTTAAAATGTGACGGATGATAGCTAACGGGTGCTAAAATTGATTCGTGGCATTACCGTTTTAATTTATTGCTATTTTAGGGAACCATAGATTTAACTCTCGTTGGTGAAAACCACTCTGTAATGGGATACATAATTTAATTCTCAGTTACTACACCACTATAAAGGCGGGTTTGGTGTAGTAACTAAGCTTAGCTACTTGCACTAGTAGCTAACCTGGCTAGCCTTACTGTCTCCGACACAAGACAGTGGATGTCTACACTTAAAAAGTATTATTGTCCACTTGTACTAGTAAGGCTATCACATCGAGAGGATGTATACAATTTCTTGTCATAGTAAAAACAAAAAGTTAAAAGAAATATATGTGCGAATTACACAAATAGGCTATTCCACAACATTTTTTTTTTAAATTCTTTTCTTGAAGTACATAAAAATATAAGACTACATGTGAAAGTTCGAGTTAAAAATTCCTCCAAATAAGCGAGATATTAAGGTCCGAATTTTACATGTACTTTGTGACGTAGGTAATGTGGATATACCAGAAGTAAACAAACAGTGGTTCACAAGCCACGAAAAAATGTTAAACAAATTACAAAATAATGTACATTTAAATTGTAATATTTATAAATCATTATTAGAGACATAAAATAAATTATTATATTTAATGTATTTAATTTTTTTCTCATTTTATAAAAACAAAGAAATTAGAACGACACCCGAACAGCAACCGAACAGATCCGACACACCCGAAGAAGTTTATTCTTAGTTAAGGCGGGGCTTCTCAAAGTCGGAGTTCATACTTGGATCCTATTTGCTCAAACACTCGTGCACATGTCGTACATCATCAAAAGCAAAATTCCCAGTGTTTTCTAGAAGGAATAATTTATAATAAAAGAAATATAATTTTCCTTATCCTTTAACTATTATCATTCAAATTTTCAATAAATTTTTACTATTTTTGATTACGGTGGAATAGTCTATTGTGATTGAAGAACTTATTAGAGGGATTGAGAAAGAAAAATGTCATTCAAAAAGAGTGTTGGTCAGGAAAACCCGATAAAGTTCCACAACTTAATTGTGTCCCCTTCAGACCATCTTTCATTTAAAAAAAAAAAAAAATCTCTTAATCAAAAACACCGGCCACTATACACACTTCAACTCTGAACAAAACAGAAATTTACTGGTACTAGCTTACAAATACACTGGCAAGCAAATGTTTACATTGGTATAGTAGACATTAGGTGCATTCTTTTTACACACAATCTCAGTTCATCTCAGCTCACCTCAGTTGTCTCAGTAATTTTGACAGTTCTATTTGTCCCATCCGAGGTGAGATGAAGTGAGGCGAATTCCTCCCCCCTTGCCGATACTGAGCTACCTAGCGGGGTGATGCTTGTTGAGTGTCTCACCTCAGTTGAGGAGTGGGGTTCTTTTTTCAATGTTATTTTTACCTCTCGCTAAGAGAGGTATTGGATTCTTGCTAAAATTCGCATATCCAGATTTTATTAAATAAGCACGATTTAAGGTCCTTAGAATCCGATTAAAACATTTTTAAAATGATGTCTGTGTGTGTGTGGATGTGTGTATGTGTGTATGTGTGTATGTGTGTATGTCTGGATGTTGTAGACACGATTCCTCAAAAACTATAAGACTTAAAAAATATTTAACTGCAGTTTTCTCAATCTGACATTCCTGGGAAGAGCTGAAAAGATTTTGGTAACAATTGAATAACCGGAAGTAGTAGTTTCTTAGAAAAATTCTTCTAAATATATTTTTTTGGGAGTTTTTTTTTATTAAATATTGAAGAACATAAAATTCTCCATCTAATACACTTAAAATTTTTATTATATCTTGTATAGATTTAGAGATAAAGACACTATAATTTATAGAGTACACTAATCGCAGAGGCTAAGGCACTAAGGAAACCAGTTGACAAATTCCAATGTTTATAACATGCCACATGTCATTGTCAAATATCAACAGTTTTAGTGACATTCTGATAGTTTTTTCTGGGAAGTATATTTAACTTTTCTTATTGTTTTATTAATTAAATATTTGAAATTATAGGTAAAATGCATATATCCATCAGAAATACCGCCAATCTGGTTAATGAATTGGAACAATATCTGACATTTAGAAACTTCCTCATACAATGAAAAATAGATATAATTAGAATTATATGTGTGCAGAAGACATGTTAAATACAATAAAAAACAATATTTGGGTAAAGTTCTGTAATATTTTGTTATAAAACGACGGTTCGAAAGCGAAGTGCAGTACAATACTTATAGCCTAATATGGAAATGGCGAGAGGTCTTGTGCTGGCCACAACAGATTTTTTTATTTAAAAATGAATATTTAAGAAAGTCTTGATGTTGATGATTTAATATTGATAAGTGAAATTGTATTTCTTTAATTATAAATTTAATAAATACATTGAATTGTTTTATGATGTTATTTGCAATAAAAATTCGTACGATGTAGATTTATTCTTTGACATTTCATCGTCTTAGCGGGTCCACCTTGTCAGATATTTAAATTAAATTCGAAAACAAAATGAAAATGTCAACATACTGATAAATAAAACATATGATAAACAGAGAAAGATAATAGGTATTCTGTTCTTTCTCTAAATTGCGTTGTATTTGTTAAGCAACTATCTCAGCTCAACTCATTTCAATCTCATCTCAATTTGAGAACAAGTGAGGTGAGATATTGGTAAAAAGAATGCAGCTATACAATTCGGTAGGCTAGTGTCAAATACGCTGGTGGGGGAAGACCAGTGGCTTTGCAAGTGGTAAGTAGATAGCCTGGGAGGCTATCCATTTGCCTATCCTGATTACTTGTGCAAGTACTGGTACAATTACTGTCCTATAGGCTTTACACTAGGTTAGTAACTGTCTTGCAAGTTTCTGGTACAAGCAACTAACCCAATTACTATACCAATGTAAACCCGGCTTAACTCTACATAGTTCACGTTTATTCCAACTTTTCGTACATATCTAAAAACGTTCTGTGTCACTTAATTCCGTTTTAAAGTTGGACGATTATCATTATCATGACCTCTTCCTTGCATCCGGAAAACCAGCATTAAATCAAATCTAACAACTCGCAACAAATTTACAAAGTTTTATTCCACTTGAGTCTAATACTCAACATTTACAACTCCATAAAATGTACATACAAGTAGTTACATCTACACACTCCATTACATTTAACACTCCGGTATAAAATAATTTCATTGTAGCGTAGTCTCGCACTAAAAGCTAACCTAGCGAATATTTCGCTATTCGATCATGATTGTATGGAAAGCGGATATACAGACAGGACATAACTCGCAGTGCCAGGACCATGTCACGTCACACATCAGATTTCAAATAAATTACCCTGTTCTGCGTTGCTCTGCGAGTAGATAATTTATACGAGTCTCTGACGTGATCAGTTGAATAGGAAGCATAGAAACCAGATATTGATACTAATATACCGAGGTAATTATTTCAAGGGTTCCCAATGTATTTATCGTCCATAAAAGGGGAGAATCTAAACTAGATTGTCTTAGTTACGGTTGTTAGCATGACATTGCTGTTACTATGAGTACATTGTCTAGGTATGGTATTATTTGTCTAATTGCAAAGTAAATTTATACAGGTATTTCACGGATATGGCTATATAGGAACCCTCTTTTATATGCTTTATATTGAGAATTGAAAAAAATATCTGGATGAAAGTAGTAGGAGATCGAAGGGAATATTTTCTTACTGAAAGAAATAAATTCAAACCAATGGTTCCGAAACTATTCACTAGTGAAATAGAGCAACATGACGTCTGGCGACGAAAATATGAACTAGTGCATGGTAGTGTCCCAGCCGAGTTAGCGGTGATCGCATCGTTTCTGTCACTTATTTAACAAATAAGTCATGAGTGGAATGAAATTTGTAGGCTCTAGTTTATTTTACGTAAGAAAATAGTAGATGGCGTTTGAGAGCCGACCGTTTCACAGGCATTAAATAAATAATTTTACTTCGTGAGACCAAGCTTTGTCAATAATAATGTCAAAATCAAAAATTGCAATAAAATATGGTTAAACTCAATGGGTGAGATTCAGTGGGTTGTATTAGCGTGTTTTAAGCTAAAACAGTCCTTTGTCAAAAATATTTTGGCAACTTTGTAATACCTGTCAGAAAAAAGTGAGAGACCAAAGGATCAAATAAAGAAAAAAATATTATTAACAGATGTAAGAAAAAAAGGACAAATGTCAAAACTGATCAAAACGGGGGTTGAGATATTTTAAAATTCATTAACATTCAGGTATGAAATATTTGACACATAAAATTTGACATATTTCTAACCTAATTTTGAAATAACGAGTTTCCTTTTACACCTTCCATTTACAATAATACTTCCTCATTTGACTAAAGGATATCTGTATTACTTTTCCCTGTGGTAAAATTTCTAAATCACAATTGAATCTCATTGATACATGTGGAAAAATTTACAATGTTGCCATATACTCAATACAAGTTTTAATACAGACCTTAATACAACCCACTGAATTCCACCCACTTAATTTTGTGGATTTTAGGAGATAACTGACATGTGACATTTGTTTCATTTTCGTGAACTAGGTTTATATTCTGACCAATCAAAGGGTAGAATTTATATCCTTATCTAACCAACGTTGTGAAGTGAAGTATAATAACAAAAAAACTTCAACACGATTTTGTTGCATTAACGGATGTATGTCATTAGCAGAAACACAGAAATAATTAGTTTCCCGAAAACAGGAACCTAAATGGAAAAATTTATTAGGGCAATTTGCCAATTTTAAATAGTTGATAGACTAAAGATATGCATTTATCTTTTAAAAATGGGAAAGGAACCGAGCAAAAATATGCGTGCTCCTTGCATTATATTTTGCCGGGTATAACTGCACGATAATAATTACTTTGTGCCTTTATTAATATACTTTGTAGACCTGTCTGGACAAAGATGACCATGAAATAGTAACACTTATCCATCTATTAATCTTCCAAAGATTGTAATAATGCAGAAAACAAAACTCGAATCATGTAAAATCAAAATTCGAGAGAATGCTAAACATCATTTTTATATGAAACGGAGGAGTTCGCAAAATTCAAAATGTTATTCATACTAGAAACATTATTTTGATTTAATATTAACTATATTATTAATATTTCTTTGCACTTCAAAGGCCGGAGTGTATAAGAATAGACAGTTGCGGGAAACGAAGCATCTACCTTAGGGTTGCCATATTGTTACGTCACGCGCTAAGCTCCCCCTCTTCTTCACTTGCAAACAGCAAGTTTATAAATGACTATTTACAGGTTGGGCAGAAAGGACGGACGTTTTGTAAAATGTCACAAAATTGATACTCTTGTATTGGCATTTGACAAAATCAAGTGTGATATCCGTTATTATTAAGGCATTTCAGGAAGCGTTCTACAAAGTTTATGAACACTCTTCTAACAGCGCTCTGTCAATTTGGGCGACTAGTACGCGAATAGCTTCTTTCAGTTCTTCCAGTGTGCGGGGTTTGTGTTCGTATGTACGTATCTTGAGGTGACCCCACAAGAAAAAGTCGCATATGGACAAATCAGGGGACTGAGGAGGCCAATGAATATCACCAAACCTGGAAATGAAGCGATCGGGAAATATAGGTCGAATAACGTACATTGATGTCCTGGCTGTATGGGCTGTCGCCTTATCCTGCTGATACCACACGTCGAATAGGAACGCACGGTTTCTTCGTAATTTTCGGTCTAGCGTTCCGAGTTCACTGTAACAGCAGTCCCTCCAGAAATGCATGATTACAAATTGAGAAAAATGTTTCATATTAAATTTTATTGTATTTTTGTCGTCAATTTATTGGCAAAGACAAAATTATGTTCGATCACTATCTTTGTCCCTTTTTCAATTAAATTGTTGAAAAAAAACAATATTTGTTGGTTGTCACAAAATAATGACGTATTTGCAATCAATGACGTAATACTGAATTATTTAGAAATGCCTGTTACTTTTACTATACTCGCTATGAAACATAGATGGACTGATGCTCAATTATTTTTTTCTCCTCACCCTGTCCCTTGCCCTGCGGTGTTGCTGCTTCTTCATAACTTACAACATGACCAATGGAATTGGCAACAGTGTAGAAATCTCCAGTTCATATTTATTTGATAGCAAATATAATCAAGAATACACCGACATGCATTTGGTTTATGAAGTGTGCTAAAACAGTCGCCATTAATAAAAAGTGTCTTATCCATGCTCTGTCTCCGACTTATGGTGCTATTCTGTAACGTTCTATAAGCTCTATAGGCTCTATAAACAACCGACGTTACAGTATGTAAGAAAATAGCTATTCTGTAACTATAGTACTATAAGGGCTATAGTCTTATAGAAATTTCTATAAATCTTACAGCGCCAAAATCTTGACTGTAAAGTATTTACAGAGCATATTGAAACGTCAAAAATATTTATATTAAAAGAAATATTGTGAAACGTAATGAAATATTGAAATGGAAAATAAAAGAATAGCATTTTTAATATATGTTAATCATAGAAGATAAGTACACATGTCTTAATAATTAATAATAACTGGGGTCTCGTAGCCCCGGAGTATCGGGTCGCGAATTTGGGGAACCGGGTTCGACCCCGACCGAAGCCAAAAATATTACGAATCTTAAACGCCCGCACGGTACGAATATGTCATCCTCAATACCGATATCTTCCTATAAAGTAGACTGGCCCACCCAGCAAAATGCCGTGATGGTATATTTATTTTATTTATTTATATCACAACAGCAACAACAATTACAATTACAATAATCAAAATGTATATGACAATAAACATTAATTCAATAATATTATTAAATATATACCTACATATTATTAGAGTTATACAAACATGATTCCTTAACGTCTTGTAAAAAATATGGTTATAGAATATTTGACAGTTTGACATGAATAACAACCAAAACAAATCTATAGCCAAACTTGATACAGAGAGAGTTACAGAATAGGTAATTTTACTATTCTATAAGGTGCGAACTTATAGAGCTCTATAGCTTACAGAGCGTATAGAGTTACAGTGTTATAGAGCAAAGTTACAGAAGTTGTTTTCACTCAAACTACTGTGATTTTAAAATAATTCTTTATTCAAATTAATAAATCTTATTGGTCCATCGTAAAGTACTTTTACAAATGTTAAAAAACACATCAGAAAAGAAATTATTGCAGATAGCGATACATTGCAACTTGCAACCTTGTTTATCACGTGGTAACGTATGGCACTTTGCTTACATAACACTCTGTTTATTATTAGGTATGCGAAATTAAATTACGTAAATATGCATTTTAATTTTTAAACCAGTACTAAATAAATAAAAGAAAAACGTTACAGTATGTTACATTGAAATCGCCAGCGTTGATGAATTTATTATATGTTGCATTTTATAGTAGCTTTGGCATGTTTTATTAATAACTTTTTTTTGTTTCAGGTAAATTCATCAACAATATTTCCTCATAATTCTTCGCAGGTAAATTTTATACTTTTTATTATATAAATATATTGTGCTTTCTGTAAACCTCGAATCATTGTTAAAATATAACGTACCTAATGTACTGGTTTCCATGGCGATAAACAACATTTAATAACAAGTTGACAAGCTTCGACTTTATGCACAGACCATATACACTATTTTAGATAAGAAACGTACATGTTGAGCATCGATACCGCATCAATGGCGCCATCTGGTGTATGGAAGCAAAATTAAATGTAAAAACTCGGTCGGTAGAATCATTACCTACAATTAATATTGCTATATTCGGTTTATTAATTACCCCTAATTAGTACAATTTGAAGTTGAATCAATTTTTTCACAAAATACTATCATAGTAATATTTTATGACAAAATCTACTTCAACTACAAATCAGTCTTACAAAGCTTACATAAAATTACTAAAAAAATAATGCATTTTTGAAAACACTGTAATTTCATTTAGAAGATATACAATACTAATAGCAGTTCATTCATGTTTAAAACTTCCAACCACTTGACAAATCCCAGTGAGTTCAAGGATGTCGAAATCTATAGTTTGTTATTCCTGGAATACGATTTTGTAATATGTTTTACTGGTATAAAAATACAATTAAATAAAAATATATTTTCACTTACCGGTGGCAGTACAATTTGGTACACAACACTTTATTAGTGTCATCTTAAATATTAACAAGTTTTTTCACACAAAATAATTACTTATAAGACACAAAAAATATAATCACAATGACAGTCAGAATTGTTTAAAATGAAAATGAAAATGACTAATATCAAAATTCAGGCAAAAAATGAAAAAAAAATGACACACTAATGATACTGGTGTCGCCATATCTCGTGTATGGAAGCAAAACTAAAAATGCTATCCCGGTATCCCCCATTTGCGTTTCCCGGGCCTGACTTTATGCGAATTGGAGACGGCTTGAAACTAATAACCTCAAATCTGTGTATTTGTATTTCTGCTGTCTTAATTTGCAAACGTAGAAAAAGCATAGTATGTGACTCGTTTTATACATTGTTTAGATAGGTACTCATTTTTATACAAAAAAATCTGTTGTGGCCAGCACAAGACCTTCCGTCAATTTGATGTATTTTGTACAAATCCCATACCAAAAGTTCCTTGGAAAAGAAAACGTGCTTATTCATTAAAAATTTACCACCGAATTTTTTGACCAAAAACAATACCTAAAGGTGACGGAAGGTAAAAAACCATAACTAAAGAGACGTTTATAAAACTTGTTACTATTATAAAACTTTCTTATATTTTTTCAATGGATTATGGAATCAGACTCGATACTTTCGCAAAATATAAATTCCCTGAGTTCTGCGGGCAAATTGCAACATGACGAAATGTAGTGCGAAAAAATGGTGAAATTTCTTATTAGGGTAAGATTGAGAGTGTGAAATCGTGTGAGTATCCAGCAACAGCCACGAGAGGTAAATCGATTGACATGATTGAAAATTTCTGGAGAAAATAAGGGTATCTAGCAATACAAAGGTTAGATATATAAAGATTTACGAGTGAAAATAAAGTAAAGTATTGACGTGCTAGGGTCCGAGGGATCAAATCAAATAAAATATGCCTGGCATTTTTGTGCACATATTTTTCCCGTGGTTTACCCTTCAATTCCGCACCGGGATAGGACACGGCACAGGCTCGGTGACAAGGAATGCCGGGATAAAATTGAGTTTTACCATAACTCAAATTTCGGTGTATATGCGATATTCATGTTTCGTAGTTCTATGCTTTATCAAAGCTATTTTATTGTGATCTACAGGACACAAAAAATAAAGATTTCTTCGAGAAAAACAAACTAGGAATATATTTTAAAACAAATCTTTATTGAAGTATTTAAATTTAAAATTATCTAGTCAAATTACGGGTATAGACGGAACTAATTGTTAGACAGCTAATTTTAGCGGGATTATTTTATGAAGATATGAATCATCACAAAAAATTACAAAAACTCCTCTTTTGGAGAACGCCCGTAAATTGGGAAAATTGTCCTAGCCCAGTGATAATATAAAAATAAGACTTTATCTTACAAAAAGTCAGGTATTTTTGATTTTCAGTTGTGTTGGGCATCTACGGGTTATAATAAAAAAATCTGTTGTGGCCAGCACAAGACCTCTCGCCATTTCCATATTATGATATATAAGTATTGTACTGCACTTCGCTTTCGGACCGTCGTTTTATAACAAAATATTACAGAACTTTACCCAAATATTGTTTTTTATTGTATTTAACATGTCTTCTGCATACATATAATTATAATTATATATGTTTTTCATTGTATGAGGAAATTTCTAAATGTCAGAGTTTGTTCCAATTCATTAACCAGATTGGCGGTATTTCTGATGGATATATGCATTTTACTACAATTTTACCTATAATTTCAAATATTTAATTAATAAAACCATAAGAAAAATTAAATATACTTCCCAGAAAAAGCTATCAGAATGTCACTAAAACTGTTGATATTTGATAATGACATGTGTTATGTTATAAACATTGGAATTTGTCAACTGGTTTCCTTAGTGCCTTAGCCTCTGCGATTAGTGTACTCTATAAATTATAGTGTCTTTATCTCTAAATCTATGCAAGATATAATAAAAATTTGAAGTGTATTAGATGGAGAATTTTATGTTCTTCAATATTTAATAAAAAAAAACTCTCAAAAAATTATATTTAGAAGAATTTTTCAAAGAAACTACTACTTCCGGTTGTTCAATTGTTACCAAAACCTTTTCAGCTCTTCCCAGGAATGTCAGATTGAGGAAACTGCTGTTAAATATTTTTTAAGTCTTATAGTTTTTGAGGAATCGTGTCTACAACATCCAGACATACACACACACATACACACATACACATATACACACATACGCACATCCACACACACACAGACATCATTTTAAAAATGTTATAATCGTATTCTAGGGACCTTAAATCGTGCTTATTCAATAAAATCTGGATATGCGAATTTTAGAATGAATCCAATATCTCTCTTAGCGAGAGGTAAAAAAAAATCTGTGGCCAGCACAATACCTCTCGCTATTTCCGTTTTGTTACATAAGTATCGTATTTATCATTTCTTATACACAAATAATTCTAATTATATCAATGAGTGCCCGTGAGGGGACACCTGGTAAACGCTCGTATGGTAGAAATATGTAATCAACATTACTCATATTTGTGACAAAGCAGATTGGCACACTCAGAAATGGGTAATATGTCGTGATGATATATTTATTTATTCATTCTTTCATTCTATAAGGAATCTTGTCCTACTCTTATAAAATGTTCAAGAAGGTTCCAATTCATTGACGGGATTGGCAGGATTTCTTAAGGATATATGTATGTACTATACTTTTAATATAAATACCTACCTAACATTTTATATATTTAATTAATAATTGAATAAGATTTATTAAAAGAACTTCCCAGTAAAACTGTTGATTTTTGACACTGACATTTATTTGTTAATGACGAAAATTTGAAATAGACAACTGATATCCTTAAGATATTACAACTTCCGGTTTCACATTAATGGTAAATTGAGGAATACGTAAACAGGTCTTAAGTATTATAGTTTTTGAGGAATCGTTCTTCCAACATACAAGTACGCACACACAGACATTATTGTAAACATGTTATAATCGGATTCTAAGGACCTTAAAACGTTCTTATTTACTAAAATCTGGATTTGTGATTTTTAGCATGAATCCAATACCTCTTTTAGCAAGAAGTAGTAGTTTCTTTAATAAAATCTTCTAAATATTATTGGTACGAAATTTATGTTCAAATATTAAAGAATATAAAATTCTCTATCCAATAAATTAGACATTTTTATTATATCTTCTATAAATTTAGAGATAGAGTAATATAAATATATAAAATAATTCGTTGAAATGAATTTTACAGTCCAAACAGCTCCATGGAAAAATTAAAATGTTAGTAATTGGCAGAAAAATGTCAGTGTCAAAAATCCAGATACATTACTGATTACTGAAGGCTTAATAATTAATTAAATATTTAAATTATAGGTATATATTTCATCCAGAAGGTATTGTGCTTGGCCACATAAATATGTCATCATCATTACCTATATCTGCGATAAAGCAGATTGGCACACCCAGAAATGGGTAATATGTCGTGATGATATATATATGTTTTTTAAATTATAGATTCATATATTACATATACGCATCAGAAATATCACCAATCTCGTCAAAGAATTTGAAGAATCTCGAATATTTAAAATAGTAGGAGGAATCATATTTTTACTACACTTTGAATATGTACGCAAAACTTGTTTTCGCATATCACCTATCACCTTCACATTCATCAAATTTAACCTCTTAGAAGTTTATAATATACACTGTAATTACATTAATCATTAATCTATAGAACCCGTATAACTTGCTAGATTTTATAGCTTCCAGAAGAGCACTCCTAAATAATAGTTGTCATTGATTGCATCATGAATACTTGTTTAATAACTCATAATTACTGATTGTTATTACAGAGAGACCAATTAATTAATTGCACGCAATTAACAAACAAAGCAGACATTGCTTAATTATCCGCGACATGACGTTTGACGCTATACTACTGTGTATCCCTGCTGAATCCTTGTACCTTTGTTACGAATAGAAATAATAAATAATAAATACATATAATAAATGGTTCATTTATTATTATTAATATCGAAAATCTGATCAAATGTTTTCATTCATATGAATGTATTAAGGGGATTATGCTTTAATAATATTATTTTTAATCGCATTTAATTGCTAATTTATTTTGAATAATAATACGAATATAAATTATAAATAACATGTTAATATTGTTGAACATATAAAAAAGCCAGTACACTATATTTCTCTGTTTGAAAGAAAAGAAGAAAACATTTTCGAAAAAAGCGCCAGTTGCATAAAACCGTAAAAGGTAAAACTTAAAAAAATTATAATACAACAATAAATAACGCACAAAGCTTAACAGGAATGAAATCATAATGGGCCCATAAACCAATTTTTTAAAAATATTTTTAAATGAAAGTTCGTTTACTTTTGAAACAATTCGTTGTATCAAAAGGTCATAATAGGCTATTCCACAGTAATCAAAAATAGTAAAAGTTTATTGAAAATAAGAATGATAATAGTTAAAGGATAAGGAAAACCATATTTCTCTTATTATAAATTATTCCTTCTAGAAGACACGGGGAGTTTTGCTTTTGATGATGCAGGACATGTGCACGAGTGTTTGAGCAAATAGGATCCAAGTATGACCTCTGATTTTGAGAAGCCCCGCCCTAACTAAGAATATACTTCTTCGGGTGTGTCGGATCTGGAGTGGGATCACGTAAAAGTGAAAACGATATTGCGATTATCGAGAAGTGAAAACGACATTCGTTTCCTTAGCGATCACGTAAAATTAGTCACTCACTACGTTTTCAACTTCGGTTATTTCCGTAAAGTGACTACGTTTTGTGAAAACGATATCGTTTACGGACTAATGTTTTTGTATTAAATAGTAGTTTTGACAGATAATTTATATGAATGTCATTAAAATTTTTAATCTAATGTCAAAAAGTATTATTCTCGCCCTTCGTTTTTATTTCGTCATAATAGCAATGCTGTAAGAATTGAAGAAGGATACAAGTTAAATTATCAATTAGTTACAGATGCCATGTATCATCTAATTTTTTTCCTTTTGATATTCCAGAAGAATAATTTATGAATGAAGTAAACAAAAATATTTCTAAATATAAAATTAAAACTTCAAGAGACCTTTTAAGATTGCAAGTATACAAGATTGTTATTTTAAAGTAAACTAGTTTTTATTAAGTTTTGTATTTCAAGTAAATAAAGTATGGGCCACATTTAAATAACGGCGCACAACTTTCGACGGGCTGCAGAAAATGATCAATTCACAAATTTTAATTTTATGTAAAAACTACAAAATATGAATCACAAAACACAAGCTAGAATCGTTATATTTGATGTTTCACAGAATACAATATTATTAAAACATTAATAAAATTTTCTTTCTTGGATTTATTCTTATAATCAATCAAAATATGCTTTGTTGTAATCAACACTTTTACAGTTATTGGAATATCAATATTGCCCGAAAATATTTCTTTTGGGTAGATCTTTCACTAAATTTTAACAGTAAAACAGGGAAATTTCAATAGAAATAAGAAAATATCTAATCACCAAGATTTCAATTTTCTATCATAGATTTCAAAAGAGTAAAAATATATAGTAAATCATAAGCATTTAGTTCTTCGCAACATGCTTATTAAAATATTCATGATTTTTTTTCTTAGATTTATTCTTGTAATCAATTTTCATTTTATAATTATCGTATTTTATCACAATTATTTCATTTTCGCCTTACTAAATAAAATAATATAATATACCTTTCAAATTTAAGATATTAATTTATTTTTAAATCATTTATAATGACATTTCTTTCATTCTTTCCAAAACGTCAAATTCAACTCACTGCTCACTACATTCTTTTACCTAAGTGCAAGTAAATAAGAAAAGGATATACCTATACCTAAATGTATAAAATAAAAAGAGACGTAAGAAACGACTATCGTTTTCACATGCTTTGAGAGTGTCGACTAGAATTCACATTTTTTTCAGTCTAAAACGATATCGTTTTCGGTTTTCACTATTTACGTGATCGCATTTTCACTTGTCGACAGTCGCAATATCGTTTTCACAGTTACGTGATCCCACTCCTGTTCTATAAGTGAAATAAATTAAGTGAAATAATTTATTTTATGTCTGTAATAATAAATTATAACATTACAATTTAAATATACATTATTTTGTAATTTGTTTAACAATTTTTCGTGGTTTGTGAACCACTGTTTGTTTACTTCTGGTATATCCACATTACCTACGTCACAAAGCAGATTTAAAATTCGGACCTTAATATCTCGCTTATTTGGAGGAATTTTTAACTCGGATTTTCACATGTGGTCTTTTATTTTTATATGTTTTAAGAAAAAAAAAATTTAAAAATGTCGTGGAGTAGCCTATTGTTTTTTGTATAACTGCATTTCATTTTTAAAGAAACCTATAGCTATCTTTTTCACACTAGTTTCTGTAGTAGGCTGTGCGAGAAAGATACCAATAGTGTGACGTCATCTGTGGCCCTGGAAATGAATTCAAATATCTCGCAAAGTAATTATTTTATCTTAATCGTTATTTATTGAGTAGTACTTGAAGGATAAAGTGTACATTTTATTATTTTTTGTTATGGTTTATGGGCTGAATGTTTGTGTACACTGCGCATGACTACAGCGCATAGCAACCAATAGAATCACAAGAATCTATCTTTCAAAATTCTTTCGTTATTTAAAAAGTTGGTGTGGCCAGCACATTACCTCTCGCTATTTATATTTTATGTTCTATATGTATTGTATTGCACTTCACAGGCGAAATGTCGTTTTATAATAAAAAAATACAGAACTTTACCCAAATTTTGATTTATTTAATGAATTTAATATTTCTTGTGCACACAAAAAATTCTAATTGTATCTGTTCTTTTATTCTATAAGTTTCTAAATGTCAGATATTCTTCCAATCTATTGACAAGATTGGCATTTTACCTATAATTATAAATATTTAATTAATAAAACAATAAAATAGATTAAATGTACTTCCCAGAAGTAATATCAGTAATATCACTAAAAGTGTTGATTTTTCACACTGACATTTATCTGTCAATTACATACATTTGAATATGTCAACTGGTTTCTTTGATGTAGATTTCTTACACTATTTTATTCTATACATTATATTCTTTATCTCTAAATCTATAGAAGATGTAATAAAAAATTTAATTTATCATATTTATAATTTATTAATGTTCTTTACTATTTGTAATAACATAAATTTTTAACAAATAATATTTAGATTTTTTTTAAGAAACTACTACTTCCGGTTATCCATTTGTTACAAAAACCTTTAAGTACTTCTCACTAATGTCGTATTGAGGAATTCGTAGTTAAATAGGTCTTAAGTCATAGTTTTTGATAAATCGTCCTTCCATCCCACACACACGTCCACACACACACATACAAACACACACACACACACACACACACACACACATATATATACACATACCCACACAGCATCATCATTAAAATCGGATTCTAGGGACTTTAAAACATAAAACATGCTTATTCTCTAAAATCTGGATATGCGATTTTTAGCATGAATTCAATACCTCTCTTAGTGAGAGGTAAAAAGAGTACAATTCTCGACAAATTTTGAACAGTGACGACAGATAAATATGAGATACATAATATATTATGGTTCTTAAATTTTGAGCAACACTTTTTCGTTCGTAGATATAGTACTCGTATAACTCTCCCACTCAATTTTCTATTAAAATAAATATAGAGAAAGCTCGTCTGGTTTTAATTTCTAATACATAGAAATAGTGTAAATATTATGATAACATAATGACTAATATAAGCATTCTATTAATTAATAACGCATGTATCCAGTAATTAAATTTACTGTATAGGAATATGTGGTTTGACAAAGTTAATTAATCACAATTCAGAATAGTAATACATTCTGTTTGTTTGTTTGTTTGTAGTAGCAGCATAATTAGCAACAATGATTATTATTACATTGGTTTAGTAATAAACTAATTTCCGCAATCAACACATATTTCATCCCTTAATAAAACCTTGTTCTACAAAGTAAATTAAAATAATGCCAGAATATTTATTTGTTATGACTTCCAAATTTAATACTGTTTGAATATAAATTCTGATTTAGTTTGTCTATTTTCTTTAATTCTTTTTTCATATTCAAATATTGACAGATAAATGTCAGTGTCACAAATCAACAGTTTTACTGACATTACTGAAAGCTATTTCCGGGAAGTCATTTAATATTTCTTATTAAATTATTAATTAAATATTTAAAATTTTAGATAGGTATGTATATTAATAGTAATAGTACATACATACAGGGTTAGTTAAAAGTATGGAGACGGCGATTTATTGTCGTTAATATTCATTTTAGGAAATTATGTTCAATACAAAAGTTTTTTAAGAAATTTTGATCTACATTTGAGAATAATTGATTTTTTTTTTCTTCAATTGTTTTTGAGTTATGCTTGTCCGCGTAATTTTTTTAAATGGGAACCTATTAATTTTACTCTACCATTCGATAGAGTGTTTTTTTCTCTTTACAACAGTATGTTTGTTTTTCTGTTTTTCAATTTATTTTAATAACATTTTTACAAGGAAAAACACCGGTTCAAGTATTTACGAATGGTAGGTTCATCTAAGGTAGACAAAATGATTTTCAATAAAGTTGTCGGTTACAATCTTATCATTAAAAACAAATTAATAACTAAGTAAATTACAACGCTCGAGTTTGTTTATCGCTTCGCTTTTGTTTATATTAGATGTACGCGAAGCGATAAACAAACTCTAGCGATGTTATTTACTTAGTTATTAATTTGTTTTTAATGATAAGATTGTAACCGACAACTTTATTGGAAATCATTTTGTCTACCTTAGATGAACCTACTTGAACCGGTGTTTTTCCTTGTAAAAATGTTATTAAAATAAATTGAAAAACAGAAAGACAAACATACTGTTGTAAAGAGAAAAAAACACTCTATCGAATGGTACAGTAAAATTAATAGGTTCCCATTTAAAAAAATTACGCGGACAAGCGTAACTCAAAAACAATTGAAGAAAAAAAAAATTCAATTATTCTCAAATGTAGATCAAAATTTCTTAAAAAACTTTTGTATTGAACATAATTTCCTAAAATGAATATTAACGACAATAAATCGCCGTCTCCATACTTTTAACTAACCTGTATATACTTAAGAAATACCGCCAATCCCATCCAGTGTTGCCAACTTAAGGGATTTTTCCCTTTTAAGGGAGTTTTTACAACGAAAAGGGAAAAAGGGAATATTTCTGATTTTAATAGGAAAAAAGGGTATTTTTACAAGAATGAAAATAAAATTGAAAAATAGAATAATATATTACGATTTAAAAAAAAATATCCCTTGTTATCGATACTCAATAGCAACAAATACGATATGCGACATCTGTTATCAATTACACGGATCACTGAATTAGATCCCAGTCCCAGTACTCTATTCTTATTCCCGAACAAAATATGTATCATTTTGTTTCTTCTTATTTTCAATTTACATATAATGCATTTTTTTCCATTTCAAAATAAATATATATGTAGGTACCTATTAACTAGAAATAAATTTTTGTTTACATTGACTGAAAAGAAATTCTACTAAATATTGATTTACTTTTAATCAAAAAAGGAAAAAAGGTATTTTTTTAATAAAATAAAGGGAATTTTTGCTTCAATAGGTTGGCAACACTGATCCCGTCAATGAATTGGAACCATCTAGATCATTTTAGAAGTGTAGGACAAGATTCCTTATAGAATAAAATAATAGATATAATTAGAATTATTTGTGTGTTAAATTCGATACTTATCCAACAAAACGGAAATGGCAAGAAGTATTGTGCTGGCCACAACAAATTTTAATTTTTTAATATTCCATATATTCTAATTTCTCATGTTAAATGCCTATGTAACGCATTTCGAGCGCCATCCGTATAAAGAATAACACTATTTGAATAATGTATAGGCACAATTTAGAGAACGAATTTTCCCATTTTGGTCGATTTACTTTTAATTTTCCCATTTGAAATCAGTTGTAATTCCAGCCAACATTCCTTTCTGCGAACCGGCATCAATTTTTCGTTCGAACAGTTCCGGAGTGTGCAGCACTTGTAAATGAGATGGGATCCTGCTGTCGGCCGGTTGTATTAATTCCTGCTGAGTAATGAATCGTAAAAACGTGTCAGTCAAATATTAAGTCCGATCCGGTGGCTCGGCGGACATTAATCATTCAGAGACGCGCTAGACTGCGGGCCGGGTGCCGAGTCGAGTACGACTGCGAGTGCTCCTCTTGTTCTTGTCAAGTGACTCGTGTTTGGACTCCAACTCCGAGGAGGTAAAGTGGACCTTGGCTTGGACATACGCTACTCGAAATGTGGATTTAGTCGTGGGTTATTTACTCAAACAGATTAACGTTCTAAGATGACCGAAACAGGGAGGATTTTGTTGTATGATTAATTAATTTTTCTGGAATGTACATACATGAATTCAGAAGATATCTTTATAATAATTAGAATGGTGACGTTCGGTTGAGTGCTAGGTAACTGACTAGGGTTCGTACGGTCCAAATTCGAATCCAACCGACAGCAATTTTAAAATTACATATTTCCAATTTTTAAACAGCATGTTTTCTAAATTTTGATTCGTGTCGTCCCAATAAAATTATAACACGAACATATACTATGTAACTTGCACTTAACCTTGACATCTGTCCATTAGAATATTTGTATATATCGCCAATATCCGTGGTTAAAGCATAGCTGGCTGTGATTTATGAAAATGAAACTCTTTAAAATTCTTTAACTCTATGGGCCGGTATTATAAACGTCCAGTTAAATTTAGTTCCGTAGTAAATTTAATTAAATGAACAAGTTCGAATCAATTTCCATATTCTTATGACATTTAAATCATTGCTGTCAAAAAGTTACGTTGCATTTGTTCATTTAATTAAATTTACTATGCAACTAAATTTAACTGGAAGTTTATAAATACCGGCCCTATATCTATTCAATATGGAGGAAAATGTGTAATTAAACCGTAAAGATAATTAAATGTACTTTCATACCGGGAGTTTATTTTATCAGTAAACATAGGGTATATCATTGCCATAGTTACGATATGAATGTTTGACAGCAATGTATTGAAGCGTTTATTTTATGAGTAAACATAGGCGTCTAACATGGGAAGCAGTTTTTTGTAAATACAAAGTGTCCGGCTAAATTCCTAACCATGCTATTGAACATGATAATAGTATACTACATCTTGTACATTATGTAATATTAATTACTTTAATAATATTGCAAAAATTACAATAAATTACAAAAATTGTGAAATAAATAATTGTTTCAGTTTTTTATTATGCAATATGAAAAGATTTCCAAATGTCTCCGTGGCGCAGTGGTCATAACACTAGCGTTTAAAATTTTTGGTTGGGGTTCGATTCCCCATTGGGGTAATTATTTTTTTTTTTTTTTACATAAAAATTGTTGAACTTTTAAAAATCAGTTTATATTTCCATATTACAATCATTTAAAAATAATAATAACATTGTAATAAATAAAGAGAAAATAATTGAGAATAATTGATTACAATAATCAAAATATTGATGCAATAACAATGCATTGTATTTCCTTTGATATTAATAAAAATAACTGAAATATAATAAATTAGTTCAAATATGATGTCTTCTCTGTATTTATCAAATAAAATACAATGTTATTACATCAATATTTTGATTATTGTAATCAATTATTCTCAATCATTTTCTCTTTATTTATTACAATGTTATTATTATTTTTAAATGATTGTAATATGGAAATATAAACTGATTTTTAAAAGTTCAACAATTTTTATGTAAAAAAAATAAAATAATTACACCAATGGGGAAACGAACCCCAACCAAAAATTTCAGACGCTAGTGTTATGGACCACTGCGCCACGCAGACATTTGGAAATCTTTTCATATTGCATAATAAAAAACTGAAACAATTATTTATTTCACAATTTTTGTAATTTATTGTAATTTTTGCAATATTATTAAATTAATTAATATTAAATAATGTACAAGATGTAATACTATTATCATGTTCAATAGCATGGCTTGATTTATTGCTAAACCTTTGTATTTACCAAAAACTGCTTCCCATGTTAAACGCCTATGTTTACTCATAAAATAAACGCTTCAATACATTGCTGTCAAACATTCATACCGTAACTATGGCAATGATATACCCTATGTTTACTGATAAAATAAACTCCCGGTATTTATCTATATATATAAAAAAATAAGGTTTTTCTTTGGGGCCTTAGTTATGGACTTCTACCGAACCGATTTTGATGATTCTTTTTTTAAATGAAAGCTATTAGCATGTAGATGTGCACAAAAATCTAAAATTTTAAGATTTTCAATTCCGTCTATTTTTATAAGGCCTTAAAGATTTTTTATTAAGTACCGCTGTCAAGCGATAGATGGCAGCACTGAATAACATGCAGATGGATGGAGAGAATGATGTAAAATACATACAATTTGTGAAAATTCCTACAAGAATAATATTTTGTGTTATTTAGGGCTGGTTTATTGATGCAAAGTTTAATAATTTAACAGGTAAATATCTTGAAACATGCAAAGCTTTTATCATTCAACAGTCAAAAGTTAACCTTAAATATGTCAACATGTCAAATTGCAAGTGAATATATAAGAAGGAATTTTTGCCCCAAGAATTAATAAATATAATAGTTAATTCATTAATTAAAAGTTAGTAAGTAATTTAATAATATTGAGCAAAATTATTAGGGAGACATATTTTGTATTACAATATAATAATTTTTTAACCTAAGGTTTAAAAATTTATTGAATTATATATCCCTTACCTAAAATACAGCATTATTACCTATTTAAAAATGGACAAGAGACAGGTGTAAATTTATAGGTTTTCAAAAACGAAATCATTATTTGCAAAAGAGTATGTTATAGTGAATAAGTTGGATGTTCCTATTTTCCCGCTCTTAAACGCTACCCTCAATGCTGCCTTTTACAGTGTGTTTTCACACTTTTGAAAAATGATTTCGCATTCATAAAATATGAATTCACATTAAAGAAAACTGGTTCCACACAAATGAAAAGTGAATTCACAATTCACATCACAGTAACGAGATATGATTTCACATTAACGAAAACAGATTTCACGTAAAGGAAAACTGAATTCACATAATGAAAACTAATTTCAACTAAACGAAAACAGATTTCAAACCCTCTGGTTACTTTTTCTCACTTCTAGCGTAGCTAACATTGTTGTAATCAACTTTTATCATTGTTGTAATCATGTTTCATCGTTGTTTTTATCAAGTTCTCTCATTGTTGTAATAATCACATTCTTTTATTGTTGTAATCTAATCTTTAGTAAAGTTTCTTTAAAATACTATTCGTTATTTATTTAATATTTCATGCATATTTTTTTAAACCGAATAAAAATGTTAATTTGCAAATAGAAACACGTTAATCCGTCATAGATTACAATAATGTATAATATTTTTCTGTACAATAAAACATTAATTATTAATTATTACTACAATAATTGAACTTGAAATCATAAATGAAACATTGATTACGACAATAACAATATTTGTTGTTGAGAATAAATTATATACATTATAAAATGGAATGAAATGAAGTAAGAATGATTTTATTTGCAACATTGATTCATAATTATAATTTATAATATTAAAATATAACATTGAAAGACGTTAAATATGCGGATAATCTCTATTAGATGTTTTACCTTTCTCTTCTTTTAAATTTATAACAGTGAAAAAAAAAAATAGAATTCAGAAATCAGAAATATCGAATTTACCACTAGCATCAAATCTTCAAATGAAAATTTAATATGGCTGGAGTTTGTTGTAAAATTTGTACAATAATATCCAAAGTTCTTCATCAAATAATTACCGAGCAATAAAATCCATCCTGTGTCTGTGTTACAATACCTGTATTTTTATCTGTCAATGGTCAAAACAGTTTCAGTTCCCAATTTATAGTTAACTATAAGTTTATAAACTGGTAGATAGACTGTAACCCTAAATTATTTACTTATTATTACCAGTGTTGTATCAAATAATCTCCCTATTCCTATGTGCCCAACGAAGCACCGGTGGTTAAAAAAGTGTTGAAGAGTACCAAACATTGAATATAAGTACAGGAAATATATAATTTTACCCCATAATTTAGTTGCAAATATTTGCAACGGGTTCAGCTAGTCTATATATAAAAAAAAATAAGGTTTTTCTTTGGGGCCTTAGTTATGGACTTCTACCGAACCGATTTTAATTATTCTTTTTTAAATGAAAGCTATTAGCATGTAGATGTGCACAAAAATCTAAAATGTTACAGTTTTGATTCCGTCTATTTTTTATAAGGCCTTAAAGATTTTTTATTAAGTACCGCTGTCAACCGATAGATGGCAGCACTGAGCAACATGAAGTAGAAGAGAATGATTTAGAATACATACAATTTATGAAAACTGCTACAAAATAATATTTTGCATTATTTAGGGCTGGTTTATCAATGCAAAGTTAAATAATTTAACAGGTAAATATCTTAAATCATGCAAAGCTTTTATAATACAAAAGTCAAAAGTTGATCTTAAATGAAACTTACAATGAAAACATGAGAAGGAATTTTTTCCCTCAAAAATTAATAAATATAATAGTTAATTCATTAATTTAAATATGGTAAGTAATTTAATAATATTGAGCAAAATTAATAGAGATACATATTTTGTAATAATTTTTTTTTAACCTAAATTTTAAAAATTTATTGAATTATATATCCTTTATCTAAAATACAGCATTATTACCTATTTAAAAATTGCATAAGAGATAGGTGTACATTTACAGGTTTTTAAAAAATAACGAAATCATTAAATACAAAAGAGTATTATATTATAACCTACCAGTTGGATAACCCTATTTTCCCGCTCTTAAACGTTACCCCTTAATGCTACCTTTTACAATATGTTTTCACACTTTTGAAACTGATTTCACGTTAACAAAATATGAACTCACAGTAACGAAAACGAATTTCACACAAATGAAAAGTGAATTACCAGTAACGAAATATGATTTCACATTAACGAAAACTGGTTTCAGGGGAAAAAAAAAAAACTGAATTCACACCAATAGAAACTAATTTTAACTAAAGAAAACAGATTTTAAACCGTCGGGTTACATATTCTCGCTTCTAGCGTAGCTAACGTTGTTGTAATAAACTTTTATCATTGTTGTAATCAAGTTTCATTATTGTTGTTAAGTTTCTGAGAAATGCTATTCGTTATTTATTTAATATTTTATAAGGACAAAAAGACATTTTAATATATTTTAGAGACAATAAAAATGCTTTATTTTTTTGCCTCTTCAAGAGGTGGCTACTGTCCCTTCTGCCCTTCCTTGGAGGTGCCCATTTAAAGTTCCTATATAAAATCTGTTTTCATTTAGTTGAAACTGGTGTTTAAAATTGTGAATTCTGTTTTCATTGTTACAAAATCGGTATTCAGGAGTGATAAATTAGTTTTCGTTTACTGTGAATTCAAGTTTCCTTTGTGTGAAATCAAGGTTCGTTAATGTGAAATCATATTTTGTTAACGTGAAATAGAATTTCAAAAGTGTGAAATCATACTGTAAAAGGTATAGACATGCATGCAATGATTATGCATATTGTTTTAAACCGAATAAAGATGTTAATTTGCATGATAGAAACACGGTAATCTTTCATAGATTACAATAATGCATAAAATTTTTGTGGACAATAAAACAGCCATTATTACTAAAATAATTGAACTTGAAATCATAAATGAAACACGTTGATTACAACAATACCAATATTTGTTGGTGACTATAAATTATTTACATTATAAAATGAAATGAATGAATAACGTTACCCCATATTTTTGTTGCAAATATTTGCAACGGGTACAGCTAGTATTAACATAAAATCTCAAAAAAATGATATCTAACTACGTTTTCTTCTTCATTATCTTTTAAATAGTTATAAACATTTGTAACTATTTCTATCGCTTCTTGCGGTAAATACGTCCTTTTAAGTTTTGCACAATCTTCTTCAATGGGTATAATATCAGTGTTATCTTCTTCAAATGGTCGCCGCATATGAAGTATTATGTATATTGTTGCTCTCAGTACGAGAATGAAAGTATTACTTTTGATTTTAAACTTTGTAAACTCAATTATATACGTTCGATACGTCTTTGCTAATTTTATTTTTCCTAATTTTAATACTATGGTCAGGATATGTTTTAATTAATCTTATTTTTTCCTAATTTGTAACAATTAAATATCAATTTTGAAATACGAAACTCATACAGAGATTTATTTATATTTTTTGCACTCCGACTCTAAGCGACAGATAGTGCTACCCCCAGCTGTGCCCGGTCTACCATAGGCTTAGTAAGTCAAAGCCATCACAGAATTCTGTACAAACCATACATTTTGTTCCAGAAACAAAGCGGGTGTTATTCTACTCTAGTAAAATTATTTCTAATTTTTGTGGCGGGTTTGTTTGCCACATCTTTGACAAAAATTCAATACTATTCTTGCAAATTTTGATTTTATTATTCCAACACATTTGGAAACGAAACAAACTATACATATATTCGTGGCTTCATTTTATTAGGACATCAAAAATTCCACATCAAAATTTATTGTAACCGTAACCCATCTTCATGTTGTTTAGGAGTAGAAGCAAAAAACCCCAGATAAAACTATTAGTACAAGGAGTGAATACAAATTTATTTCCCGTTATTTGTTCCCAAAGGTTAAACACCCCATGACTCTCTATCCCGTCGAATCCTATAAGTCTCCTTCTTCCTTTTCTGGAGGATAAATTAGAATAGAAATTCTCGTGACGTTCACAGGCCTTGCGGCGGTAGGGACAGGGACAAATCTCACAGCCTACGATGATCAATACAAAATCGGCGATCGGTGATCGGGTGATTTCCTTGGACAAACTAGCCGAGCGAGCAGCAGAATGCCATGTGTGATATTGGTTTTTATTACCCACGCATTGTAATGATGAAATGCGAACGAACCGGAAGTCGGAAGGAGAATGGAAATGACAGAGGGAGAGATTTTTCTTTGTTCTATATGAGTTTCTTTAATCAAAAGGATATCCATAAATTCAATCTGCTGATGTAGGCAGGGTAAATGGTAATGATATTGGATTTGCATTTCAAGATTTCTGCAAACTAATACATTAATATTACCATCCAAATCTAAACAATAAATAAGTAAATAAATAAATAAATTTGTTGAGTCAAGAAGGATCAACTGGAATATAGTTGATAAAGCGAAAAAGGCCTTGGTGATCCAGTATATAATTATTTTCATCATTTGGACGTTTCGAACCTGTAGTGGCTCATCTTCAGCAAATTTTATAATATTATACAAATACCTCTTTTACGAAAGGTGGCGGGAGGTAAAATAGCTATTTATGTATTAAGTCGATCGAGAGGTTGTTGCCGCGCGACGAAGGAGCGCGGCATTCTCTCGAAATCGACAATGTCCATTTGCGCTCGAAACACACACAAGATTTTTTCTACAGTCGGCACAATGGGGTCCTCCACCATAACAAAAAATAATAAAATGTACACTTTATACTTACAGTACTGCTCAATAAATAACGATTGGCTAATAAAAAGATACGGTTTAAACTTAAAAAGGCTTTTAAATGATTATATCGTTACATTAGCCATCTATTCCATAAAAAAAAAAACAAAATTAGAGCGTGGAAGCAAGGATTTGTGATAATTTGATGAGTTTTTGTAGCAAAATGTGTAGTTTGTTGTCACGCCTGTCACACTGAAAAAATTAACAAATATTTCAAGGAATTTGTGATTATATAGACATGTATGTGCATTGACTGCCTTCTCACAATTATTTAAGTAACGAAATAACTAATAACTTTATTGTAATCAAAATAAATAGTTAACTAGAGATCAGATGTCAGTACGACTCGCAACTATCCTACCACCATCTGTGTACAATCATTCCTATTACTAAACATAACTGTTCACACAATTTATTTTATATTTAATTTTATTTTATCGTTATTTTCCATTCTTCTTGAATTTTTATTCAATCTAATCTAAGCATTTTATACTTTCGTTTTTGTAAATGAATGCCCTATCTCATTTTCACAGCAGTGTGGCATTTTGTTAGGTTATGTTAAATATCGACAGAACATATGTCAAATTGACTTGTGAACGTGATAAATGTGTAATTACAGTGCCATTAGTTCCTAACTAAACATTTTCATTAAGAATGTAGACAAGTGATATTTCTCAATATTGTATACTTACAAATTTGAACAGCGAGCTTTTTTTCTACTTTGTCGCGCATGAGCGGCAAAGTGACATTTTGCGTTGACAAAAGAGAGCGCAAATGGCTACTTTCTATAATGACTGTAGAAAAACTTAAATACGTGTATATCAAGTAATTTTCTATATATTATTGTTTTAAAAAGCTGAAGATGGACCACTATGGTCCGAAACATCCTTAAATAATTTTTTTCTTAATTTCGATTATAGTAACGTATTGTATCTTCTAAATATGTTATTTTATGTAAGGCTCATTCTGTAAATATCTCTTAAAAGGAACTTTTGTAAACATTAGTATCTCTGTTTTTATATTTTCTCTGGAATAAATATTTTGTTAACACAAACACGATTCATTTTAAATTAATGGCTTTTGCATTTTAGAAAAGCTCTCACGAATTCGGAATGAAAAATAGCAATTAAACTAAACTGAAATAAAAATTAATCGCTCACTTTTCCATGAGTGAAAAATACCAACATCGCATTAATGGACATTTGATACAATTTCCAGCCTCCCGCGGAGGCCACAGAAATCAACATTCCATTTCACAAAAAATCCACTGAACATTACACAGCTGATTTTTCACGTAGCGAAAAATTTGCTTGCCATTCGACTAATATGAACAATTTAACAAACTCCCAATGCCGGATTCATTAAATTTTCTAATGTCAATAATTTACACAAAACGTTTAAAAAAAAACCTCAAATGGGGAGAAGCGTAACTCGGTGGTAATTTTGGCAAATAGAACTGCATTCCACATCATGGTGATCGCTGCTGAATTATTATACGAACCCAGGTCCCAGGTGATATGTTTATATACTCGTACAAACAATTTATACACCAATTATATGTTTCTAGTTCAGTGGAAATGAGCAGGGATAGTTTATTGCACCTTTTATTAATGTTTTTACTAAATGAGTTGATTGCTATACTTTATTCAAAACAATAAAGCCATTTTTACACCACCGGGAGTACATATCGATATCTTTGACGACAAAATCAAAATCATTACAGAAGTCTAACTGCTAAAAATTGCATATCCAGTGTTTAGTGAATAAGCATGTTTTATAGTCCTTAGAAACCGGTTATAATATGTTTGTTCGCGGGAACAATCCCTGACGGATCCCAAACTTATTTCGTACTTGTTTCGTACTAATTCATAAATCGTGAAAAATGCATGCGTGATTCGAGATTGATTTGGGATTTTTTCTACCGCGAACGCTCGTTTTGACGTTTGAGGTTATGTATATTATGTACCTGAATGAAAATATTATATAGTTTTGAACTGAAATGGAGGCAATATTATAAACTTACCTTCAAATACTTATTAATTTAAAATTTGTAAAATTGTTAAAATAAACGTAATTAAACACAGTAAAGTATGCACTGAATACTTGCAATTAGTTCCTGATTTATAGTACTTGCTTCAAGTTTCGGACTGGTCTGATTAGTACGTAACCAATCATGTACCAGTCCACAGTGTTCCGCAAACACGGAGTTATCAGTCAGAATCGTACCGCAAACGATTAAATCGAAACTGCGCATGCGTGTGATGCTCAAACTAGTCCGGGATCGCTACCGCGAACAAACCTAATATTTCTACGATGATGATGAAGATGATGATAATGATGATAATGATGATAGTGATGATGATGTGTGTTTGAGTGTGTGTGTGTGTGTGTGTGTGTGTGTGTGTGTGTGTGTGCATCTGTTGTGTTGGAAGAGCACATGAATGCTATTTTTGTTTGAAATAATTTTTCGAACTACAGTTGTCATTCTCATAAAAAAATATTTCAAACAAAAATAGCATTTATGTTAAAGGAACAGTAAGATTATTATTATACAGAGCATGTCTTCATTTCAACAGAGCGGCACAAATAATAGCCCGTTGACACCCAATGTTATAATGCAAGCAGTGATGAATATGTCGCTTTGTCATAATTACGATACTAATGCCCGTATTTATAGTCAGTACTCCGCCTCGACTCATACTTGAGTATGCTTGAGTATCAGATTTCGTTTTATAGGAGCTACTTGTTTCTTCACTCGTACTTCGATCGAAAGTTTACTTGAGGCGAGCTCCAAGGAACCTTAAGTAATGCTCAAGTATTGCTTGATGCTTTTTTAAATTTTAGGTATACTTGATAAATATATAAAAAAAAATCTGTTGTGGCCATCACAAAACCTTCCGTCAATTCGATGTATTTTATACAAATCCCATACCAAAAGGTCCTTGGAACAGATTCTATATAATATCATGTAAAATCGAACTCGAACACATACTATCTTTTACAAATTCCATACCAAAAGTTCATTTGAAAAGGTTCTATAAATCCAATTAAATTATAACATAAACATACACTAAGTAAAATACACTTGACACTTCCTTTATTTATTCTTCAGTTTTCCCCTATTTTATTAGGGGTCCCTGTTTCCTCTTCTCTTCCACTCATTCCTGTCCAACGCATCTTCTTGACACAGTCCTTCTTTTCTCAAGTCTTCTGCGATACAGTCCTTCCATCTTCTCTTTGGCCTTTCTCTGCAAGTCACTTGCGAGGAACACTATGACATATCAATTTTAGATTCTATACTTTCCATATTTGGTTTTGCACTTGCAACTGACATCTGTCAATTAATTTTTTTTGAATATCACAGCCGTTTCCATGATAAATAGCAAAGCTGACTAATTTTTGAAAATTAATATCTTTATAATGCTTTAAATCTACATCTATTGAATATGAAGGAAAATGTATAATCAAACCGTATAGAGAAGATTATTTTCATTAATATATATATATATATAAATAAATAAATAAAATATATCATCACGGCATATTACCCATTTCTGGGTGTGCCAGTATCTACAACACATGTAGACATCGGTAATGATGACGATATATTTTACCGTGTGGGCGCTTACCAGGCGTCACCTCACGGGCACTCATAGCTGGCGTGGAGAGTGCACCACAGGGGTCACTTTTGTGCCATTTAAAATTGGAAATATTTGGCGTCAGTCAGGATCGAACCCGGTTCCCCCAGGTTCGCGACCAGACACTCAGGCACGAGGCCACGGGACCCCATTAATATATATAATAACAAAATACCAAAAAACGTGCTTATTCATTAAAAACTCACCACCGAATTTTTTGACCAAAGGCAATACCTTTCTTACCTAAAGGTGACGGAAGGTAAGAAACTTAAATAATGAAACATGAAAATAATCTAGAATTTTTATAATTTGTAGACTTAGTAAAGAAGCCTTAAATAATAATTATGAAATAGGGTTGCTTCAAGAAGATATATGACTCATATATCTGTAACCTGTGACATTATTGTATTGTAGATGTCAAATATACTATTACATACAAAAATATTAAAATTTACAAATATTCCAACATAGTTATTACAAGTTCTCTATGTCCACCATAAGTTTATCATTCGAACCACGGCCTTTGCTTCCGCTTGAACCCGTAACTAGCCAGTGCCCTTTATGAGCGACACATTTGGTAGCTCTTAGTATGTGTCACAATATTTTTAATTTAATGTTTTATTACAAAAAATACTATAAATTTCAATTTTCATGATTTCACTCCACTGTACATCTCATTTTTCTAACAAATTGTTATGTTTCCGTTATACCTACAACTGAATAAACACATTTTTCTATTGCATACTTTTTGTAATTAATACAAACGTTCATTTAATTTTATTTTACTCGCTCTAGTTCGAACAAATTCAATAACCCCTTGCGAATTCGACTGTAGTTATTTATGCTATAAGAATTATAGTATTTACCAGTCGAAGACGTGTTTGCCATTCGAGCGAAGCTGTTGTTAATAAATAAAAAGCTGACGCGATATCATATCTTTTTATAACAATCAATAATATTATACATTATGTTCCATTTGAAAACTTAGAAATTCTTACAAAGAAATCAAATCTCGATAAATCGTTGATGTTTCTCCCTCGCCACAAATCCGGAAATGGGTAAAGCGCGCGAAATAACACCAACATTTAAAACTGCAAGTCTCCGACCGAGACTAAATTACTTTCCAATAATTATCAAGTGATCTGTGTTAGATGGTGTGGGAGGCGGGGGGTGCTGACATCACGGATCCTGATATTACGGCCCTCGCGCCCTCATCAACACTCCAAATCTTAGTCTGCATCTTCGCAACCCCAGATTATAATTATTACTTTTCAAATGGAACGTTTAACGAGAGTTAAGGCTTGATTATTTGCCAAATTCGAACTTGGGTAAATCTGGATATCTGGATGATGAATGAATTAAATTGCAATCAGACGAGGACGGGAGATAGAAATAGAAAAGGAAAGATGGAGATTTGTTGTTTGCACGAAGGTTTAGAAATATTTGAATAATTACTCTAGCGGTCGTTGAAATCGGAACACCAAAAAATAATAGGATTCAACGAACGAAATTCAGCACAGAGGTTGTTTATTATTAGGCGAATAAATGATTAAATTTCATATAAATCTAGAATACAGGAAATGAAAAATTTAATAAGAACTGTGTCTTCCACTCACTCTTGTCACCGTTTCTACTGAGGCTGTGTCCGATGTCGCATTTTGGCATTTAGTATTTGGGATTTTGGTCTTCTTCACATAAATACAAATCCGATTGGCACACTAGTGATATCTATACAATGATGAATTTGTATTCACGTAATCATTGATGTTTGTTAGCAATTGCCTGCTGAGCAATATTGTTACACTTGATATTAATATTGTTATTTTGGCAATCTCCTAATTCTTGTGACCTCTATTACCTTGTTATTACAACAAGAATTGTTATTTCTGATTGCTAGACAGGCGAGAACTAAAACTTGTCGCCTGCGTGCAACATTGTTATATTTTAAAGTTAAGTATATTTTGAATAAATATGGCAAATATAGAATTTGTTTTACTTTTGGAAGCAATTGAGAACGAAGAACAGAAGTAAAATAATAATCAATATTGTTCTTGTAATTTAAATATTGGAACTTAAAAATTTCAGATACAATTTAAGGTTAGAGCGACAACAACTTCGTGATTCAAGTAATCCGTTAATGAAGTAACGCTATTTCGATTTTTTTTTAAATTTTATTTTATTTTATGAATAGACAAGAATATGTTTCATATTTTTGTAAATGAAACCGAGTGCATACTCAACGCCCGAATATTCAAAACTAGAATATTCAAAAGCAGAAATCCTTCAAATCCCGAATATTTAAACACAGAATCGCGCATTGCTCGAAAGCGTATCAGCAGAACCATCGCTAACCAACGTAAACATAATCTGACGTATACTCCTCCAGGCCCGGCCCACGTACTCGGTTTATGAATCATTCGGGCAAAGCGCTTTCTGGCGATGCACGATTCGGTTCTTGAATATTCGGAATTTAAATGATTCTGTGCGTGCATATTCTGGTGTTAAATATTCTGATTTTGAATATTCGGATGTTAAAGGCTTTCCCAATGAAACCTATATTTGAAATAAGTGGCATTTATAATTTAATTTATTTTTATTTCTTTTATTTTTAATATTAAAGTTCACATTTGACAGTTGAAGTAGCGATTTTTCGGAAGTAGCGCTATTTCAAGATGTTAGAATACGGGCCATAACCACTAGATTAAACGTCAAATGATTAATATATTCAGTCAACTGCTTAATGTCCCTAGATTTCATCAAAAATTTCCCTAAATTCATTGCCAAGTTATAACAATTGTTATGATACTGAAATTGTTGAACGTTAATAACAAGGGTGCCACCTGAATATAAAATCAAAACAATATTGCAAACAGCCTTGTTAGAAAAATTGTTATTTTAGCCATCTTGCTATAATTACAAGAGTCACAAGAATTAGCCTGAATATTACGTATATTTCATAAAATAGAAACTAAGAAGCTATTCTTTGACAGCAAATTTGACGTTTTGTAAAGTTATAGCAACGAATATGATTTGTTTCATTAGTGCGCGTCAAATTCAAGGCATAGTGTGCTCCTGCAAAACCCTAAAATCTAATTCCTATTTAATCACTAGATTTAGGGCATATAAATTTAGGATTTAGATATTAGGGTGATAAAAGTGCAACATCGGACACAGCTTGAGACATAAATTTAATAAGGTAGCGAATAAGACTTTGCTGTATTTCTTTAGATGCCCTTGCGACTATATACGCAGTCCATAGTTCGTCTACATTTTGTATTGACGTCTCCATACGGCGCATTGCCCTTGCTAAGCATTCCTAAGGCCTGTTCTACAATAAACACTTTTGTAATTGCAATTTGCACGAGCGCATCTAGCGGCAAAGCGTAGAACTAAAGGTTGTTATGGTTACCACTTCCAAACAAAGACTTGTCATCAGCCATTGGCAGTACACTACACATTCCAGTCACCGTTTTAATTGAATAATCGAATAATCTTCAATATTATCAAACAAAAAGATGCCCCAGGCGTATCTTTTATAACATAATTGACGTCGGCCAGGACATAAATAATTTATATGTGACTGCGTGTCTGATTATTTTCCAATTTTTACTTCCTCGTACGAAGTAAAGGAAGTATTGTAATCGCGAAAAATTTCGGTTTCCATATTTCAACGGAAATATACATTTTGACCATCCCTGAATCCATTTTGACTAATTTCGTCGTGACGTCTGTACGTACGTACGTATCTCGCATAACTGAAAAACGGGAAGCCGTAGAAAGTTAAAATTTTGTATTTATGACTGTTATAACATCTAGTTGGGCACCTTCCTTTTTGGCCATTACCTAACTTTTGGAAGTGGTACTTTACTTGAAGCCTATAGTAGATTTTAATGCAAAACTATATTAAAATATAATCCAAAACTTTTCAAATTTGGTATATAAGACTTTTATATCAATGGGAATAACATAATAGATTTTAATTAAAATGGTCTACCCGGAAGTGGTGCTTTACTTGAAGCCTATAATAGATTTTAATGAAAAATTATTAAAATATAATCCAAAACTTTTCAAATTTGGTATATAATACTCTTATGTCAATGGGAATAACATAATAGATTTTAGTTAAAATGGTCTGCCCGGAAGTGGTACTTTACTTGAAGCCTATAATAGATTTTAATGAAAAACTATATTAAAATATAATCCAAAACTTTTCAAATTTGGTATGTAATACTTTTATATCAATGAGAATAACATAATAGATTTTGGTTAAAATAATCTAACCGGAAGTGATACTTTACTTGAAGCTTTGATCAGTTTTTCTTGAAAAAAATAGTGTTATTTTGATTTTAATAATAAATGCTTCAAATAAAAGTTTTAGAGAATTGAATTCTGCGTCGAAAAAATCAAGTATGATGAAATTAGCTCTTTGTATAAGCGAGATATGTAAATTTAAAAATGATGTACTTTTTGGTTTCTGTAATTAAGTTTGCTATGAATCAGGACAAAAAATACGTGCAATTTTATGATTGGGTCTGTTATAATACATATTTTAATTATTAACAAAATATGTATAGTGTAACAGGCGTACAAGGAAGTCATGTGGTGTCCACATCAGATATTTCTATTCTGCAATCAGTCGATCATCGTAATCAACCATGTATTAATTAAACCCACAATGCTTTGTGTATGTCTTCTTAAACATAGTCTGTATACATTTTTCAGATAAGTAACTTTTGCTGGTAGCACAAGCCTTGTTTCAACTAAAACATTATTTTAAAAAATGTCAAATTCAAATTTTAATATTTAATTTTACTTTTATGTTAAAAAAACGATTTTTTAAAAAACAATTGTTTGAATACAAACGTTCTACTTTAAACCATATTTTGATAAATTTGATATATTCATTATTGTTATTAAATAATGAAATTTGACATTTTTTGAAACAGCGTTTTAGTTAAAACAAGACTTGTGCTACCAGCCTTTGTTTACAAATAAGTAAAATGTTTGAAACTGTTTCACAAGCAGCTTTAGTTTCCCCTCTACTGTGTTTCTGTTGGAAATTAATTACAAAATGAGTTAGTCTTTACTCGACGTTTGATTATTCCAAATACTCTGAAGTTTTGTTATCCTTTACCTATTCCACGGCCTTCAGCGTTTACAAACGCAAAACTTTCCTCAATTGTAGTTGTTTGTATTATAAATAAATATCGTTTATCTTGCGTATTTGTTTGTTCTGTGATGAGTAAACAATTAAAGTAATTGTAAAAAGTGTTTCTGATATTTCTGGTTCCATTTCATCTAGAGTTCTGGCGAAATTATTTCTCTGTAAAAACAACAAAGGATTGGTTAGTCTTGTATTTATTTTGTTCTGTAAATTAAACTCATTCTGTGTCAATAAATGTCTGGTACAATATACAGTGTGTTTTGTAAGTAAGTGTTCAACGCTTAACCCATAGTAGAACTGACCCCATAGACAGTAAATCTACAAGAACTAGAGACCTTTAAAACTGACCAATCACGTCATAGTTCAAAACTTGATAAAAAAGTAAAAATTAATGTGTTCTCTGGAAAAAATGTGATACCTGTCACAAATGACATATAAAATAATTGACGTCTATTTGGAAATAACTCTCTGTATCGTCTTACAGCAGCACGACTATTTTGTAATGTCTCGCCATAAACCATATGCATGTCTGCATACTCTTGGTTGGTGAAGTTAAATGGCATTTTGAGAATATCAAAAAAACAGAATATAAATTGTACGTCTATGCAAAAAAAAAAATCATTTAACGTCAGATTGACAATCAATATTTTTTCCAGAGGACACATTGATTTTTACTTTTTTATAAAGTTTTGAACTATGACATGATTGGTCAGTTTTAAAGGCCTAGTTCTTGTAGAAAGTATGTTAAATAAAAATTATTGCCAGATTTACTATCTTTGAGGTCAGTTCTATCATGGGTTAAGCGTTGATCACTTACTTACATACCACCCTGTATATATATATATATATTTCTTTAGCAAATAAAGTAATTTGCTAAATAAATAATCCAATGTTGAACAAAGGGATGCTTGCAGTTTGTTTTCACTTAAAGATGATTACCTTCACTTTTATTGTTAAATAACAATACTTACATTATTTTAATAACAATTTGTTACATTTTCCTCAATATATCGTTGTTATGCAAAATGTGTCGTGGAAAAATAATACAGAAACAAAGTTTCAGACAGGAAACAATGATGTCTCAGTGGAGTTTTAAATCTGTTGGCTTGCAAAGAGGCTGCCAAAAGTAAAAATTTCCAGTCCATATAATTTACGATTTGACTATATTTCATAGTCGATGGCGAGAGGCACGTATATTTGAGAAATTCTTCCTTTCTCACTTAAATACAAACCACGTTCAGTGCTGAACGCCAGCTCAATAAATAACTTATACGTTTCCAGTGAATTCACGCTTGAATTCAATCGCGATATATTCGATTTTAAAGTGTACCAACACAATATACTAACTGCCGCTGACGTACCATATGCGAGGTTTCCTCTCCAAGGCAATGCACTCTCCAAATATGTGTTGGCAGCACTGCCACGAGGGAGAAATATGAGCAGATGCTGCCAACTCAAACGTCCCTAAATGCTCTACTAATTTTTTTATTATAAATATAACCTCAAAATCTGTTTATATGGTCAATTTTGGCAATTACGTTTGCACATCACGCTGGAGCAATATTGTAACACTTTCCAAATTTATGATGAACTATGACATGAAATGTTCTTTTGATAACATCCTTAAGTATTAATTAAGTATTGAATATTTTTATTTATTTATTAAGACTAAGTTCTTAATTTGCTGAGTCAAGAAGGATCAATTGCGGAATAAAGCGAAAAAGGCCTTGGTAATCCAGAATTTCTTTATTTTTAACAATTGGACGTTTTGAACCTGTAGTGGTTCATCCTCAAACTGTACATTTATAATACAAAAAAACATTTAAAAATGATAAATTATAAAAATATTCTAAACTAATTGTATTCACTCACCCTTTACAATTATTTTTAGAATATTTTTATAATTTTTATTTTTTGTTTTATAAATGTACAGTGCTGAGGATGAACCACTACAGGTTCGAAACGTCCAAATGTTAAAAAAAGAAATTCGGGATCACCAAGGCCTTTTTCGCTATATCCACTAACTTCTTAAGCTAGGGAACAATGAGTTCTTTTATTTCTTTTATGAATCTGTAAGTGATGTTTTTGTAATAAATGCGGGAAATTAGTGTTTCTAAAACGGTTGTGAGTTAGGGAATTTGCATGGAGCTTCAGTTTCACGTTTTAAGCATGTGTTGCAAACAATATTTTTTCTGCATTCACAATTTTTTTTAATATCAAATACTATATTGGCGACTAGCATCAACCTTTAAACATAGACGCAGAGTACGAGCAAAACGCTTGTGCCGCCATAACGGTGCAGACACAGTATCTCTATCCTTCAACAGTACGGAAGTTAAGAAAACGCGGCAAAATAAAAAATTGATTTGTCCCTAACTGTTATACTTGGTGCATAATCGCTAAGAGTATAGATTTAATTTTTTTGTGCATAATTGGTTTTATTATATATTTTTAATACAATATATTGTATACATATTATATTATAGAGGACAAGTAATAATTAATACGAACTTACATATGAAATGACAAAGCTGAACCGCGTACGTACTGCTGACTGCACGAAATACACCGTTTCCCCATTATTTCGTCGCATACACACATCCCAACACATATACGTAAGTATTGACAGAAATAATTGTAAATGTTCTCCAAAAAAGTAAATAATACACAAACAGTCACGATACGTCAAATGTAGATTTTGACAACTAGTTAGTGATAGAGCGCGATGTATAGAGGTTTACATATGGCTGAAAAAGATGTACAATGAGTACGAACACATGCGCAGTATACTTTAACTGAGAACCTCCGTACTGTTGAAGGACAAAATATATATTTCTATCTTTTTATGTTGGAGCATTATTCTAACAATAAAAGAATAGGAGACACTTGGTCCATTAGTTTAAAGGTCGATGGCGGCTAGGCATAGTATTTTTAAGAGATCAGGACAATTCTTTTCATCACAACAATGAACAATGTGTGTTTTAATTATTTCCCGCAATTGTTTCGAGTTTGAAACCACTTATTTTCCGAACAGTTGTAGAAAAAATAAATTCTGTATTTATGGTATAAGGAAAAAGAAATGTTTTATACACAAGTGGAAAGAAAGACCAACGCCAAATATTTCAAATTTTAAATGGCACAGAAGTGACCCCTGTGGTGCACTCTCCACGCCAGCAATGAGTACCCGTGAGATGACGCCTGGTAAGCGCCCGCGCTGTACAAATATGTCATCATCATTACCAATATCTGCGATAAAGCAGATTGGCACACTCTGAAATGGGTAATATGCCGTGGTGATATATTTATTTATTTTATTTTACGTCGAATAGTCTTTCTACTACAAAATGTTGCTAAGCGCACTGCTGTATGAAGTGCTGTGTATTCTTTCTTCGAACAAGTGAACTGTCATCATTCCATAATTGTGCCACTATAAAAAAATTGTCCTGGTGTACTTGATGATATAAAATATTTGAAAATATTAAATGAAAACAACACCCAATGTAGTTTTATTATGAACTTCTGGAATTTTCTATCTCCTTTCGAGATGATTTCAAGAACTATACACGTATCAGCAAAACTTGCCTCAATCTTCTCATAGAAGTTATAGTTATGATTAAAACAAGTTCTTAAGGAATCAATTATATATGTGGCCTGGTTTCAAACTTCAGACTTGAGCACGCTAGTGCCTCGAGCCCAACAGCATAATTCCCTGAAAGCTAAAAATAGCCCGAATAAGTCAAATCCTGCAGCCGGAGTCGTGTCTCGTATATAAATATGCGTTCACACGGAACGTATAAAACACAGACGAACAAATCAGAGTTGTTTAGACTTTTCCCAGTAATTACGTGTTCCGAGAGAAGTTTGGCGACTTCATCAGGACAGACTTAGGGGAATAGCGCTAGAATCCTACCTTCTAATTAAAACGGAAATATAGACCAAGTCGAATAACGGGTACCTATCTTTATCTTTCGAGAGGCTGTTTTTACATACCGTGAGTATTTTTTAACGTGAAACATTGGGTTTGTCATATCCATGGTTACGGCTTGATATTTGATTGACAGCAATGCATTTGCCCGTTCCATTTAAAATGAAACATAGGGAACGAATCCGACAGAAGTATTATATTTAAATATTGTAAGAAATTTAGCGGAGTCAGAAAACCACTCGAGAGAACTAAACATATTTCGGGCACAAGGTGCACACAGCATTTTTTCTGCATCTAAATTTAATTTTTAGAAAACAAGTATTATTATTTAAATAATATTAACCTCTAATGACATCTTGTCAATATGACAGATAACCCTTGAATTTCTCTATAAGTTATGATTTGACATTTGACTGACAGCAATATATTTGTCTGTCTCATTTAAAATGACGCATGGGGAATAAATTTGTCAGAAGTATTTAGCCGAGTCAGAAAACCACTCGGTCACAAGGTGCACACTATATTTTTTCTACAACTAATTTTATTTTAGAATGCAGGTATACTTATTTAAACAAAACTAACCTCTATTGACGTCTTATCAAATGTCAAATTCGTTCCCTATGTTTCATTTTAAATGGAACGGGCAAATACATTGCTGTCAATCAAATATCAATTCGTAACCATGGATATGACAAACCCAATGTTTCACGTTAAAAAATACTCACGGTATAATACGGTGTGTTCAAAAAAATCCTAAATCGGAGTAGGCTATGCATTAGAATTACGTATGTTAATTTGAAAGTATTTAATTAAATGTTAATTTGACATCAGATATTGTCAAAAATATTATCAGCTATAATATCCCGAGGACATTGATAATTACGTAATAATTTTATGATAGTTACCGAAAGCGCGTTGCTTGGTAACAGCCCGACGCCGAAGGCGGAGGTGGTGTTACCTAAACGCAACGTGCTTGAGGAAGTGGGATAAAATTATAAGTATTTATCAATGATCGAGGGGTATTCGGTGAGAATTTTTTTTGCAGTTTTAACAATTTGCCTAAAATCTGTATTTGACAGAATTTTTGTGTCTAACATAGCCCAGTAGATGTCACTAGTAGCTATGAACGTGAATGTGGCTATGAATATGTTCAGTGTGAAGTGTACAATGAGAATGAGACCTCTTTGAGTGAAACCAAAGAGAAGAAGATAAGACATACAAAAGTCCATAAATATTCTCCACATTTAGTTTTTTATTGAATACAGTATTTTTTATGTGTTTTCTTCTATAATTTTGTTGATTAAATCATCATTTTCATTGACATCGTGAAAATGACATTTTTAAATGAAAACAATTAATCTTTAATTATATGTCAAAAACTGTTTATTACTTAGTAACTTAGTGACATAAGTGATAATTGTCTTAGGATAATTATCAGCTATAATATCCCGAGGACATTGATAATTACGAAATAATTTTATGACAGTTACCGAAAGCGCGTTGCTTGGTAACAGCCCGACGCCGAAGGCGGAGGTGGTGTTATCTAAAAGCAACGTGCTTGAGGAAGTGTGATAAAATTATAAGTATTTATCAATGATCGAGGGGTATTCGGTTAGAAAATTTTTTGCAGTTTTAACAATTTGCCTAAAATCTGTATTTGACAGAATTTTTGTGTCTAACATAGCCCAGTGGATGTCACTGGTAGCTATGAACGTGAATGTGGCTATGAATATGTTCAGTGTGAAGTGTGCAATGAGAATGAGACCTCTTTGAGTGAAACCAAAGAGAAGAAGAAAAAACATACAAAAGTCCATAAATATTCTCCACATTTAGTTTTTTAATTAATACAGTGTTTTTTTATGTGTTTTCTTCTATACTTTCGTTGATTAAATCATCATTTTCATTGACATCGTGAAAATGATATTTTTAAATTAAAACAATTAATCTTTAATTATATGTCAAAAACTGTTTGTTACTTAGTAACTTGGTGAAATAAGTGATAATTGTCTTAGGATAATTATCAGTGTAAGTTTGTTTTGATTGACAACAATAAAGGGATTCAATTGGATAATTTTTTAACCAAAAAATTTTCAGAAGTAATATCACAAGACCTCCTGATTTTATCAATAAATTTTTATTTTGCACGAATTTTTTTTTGCTTAGCAACAAACAAGAAAGCAAACTGCATGGTAAATCTCGACTCCGAAGGAGGAAGGGTTTTCCCTAATGTCAGTTTGCTTGAGTGATTTTGCTTAAAAGCAAAAAAATGAGTGCTTAACAATAAAAGTTTATCTGAGAAAATCTGAGAGGTCGTGTGGTATTTCGTGAAATAAATTCCAAAGACAACGCAAAATGAAACTTGACACATTAATTGTCACACTGACAGTTATAAACAATAACTGTTTATTTACTTGGTAGCGGAAAATTATCGGGATTACGGGGTTTTATCAGTATAATACTGTTCCCATTGGTTGAATTTTCAAGTGTTTTGCATTTGGTTAAAAACTAGTCGTTGGAATTTATCTAAAGAAGTCAGGGCTTCTGTTCTTGAATCATTATTTTAGAAGTAGAAATAAATTAGAAAATGGTGAATGGCAATATTATGTATCCGTCTTTATTATCTTTTCTCCTTAAAATTTCATTTCACGATTATTTTTGACAACTTTACTTTTGAATTTAATAATGATCAGACACACGTTTCTGTATTCATAGCCTACTCCGAATTAGGTTTTTTTTTTAACACACTGTATGAGATTGAGTGTGATATGTGGGTGAATGGAGTGAAATATTTTCAAATCGGCTCAGTTCTCTTTTTTCGTTCACCACTCGCATATGGTTAAAATAGGATATCGCTGTTTCAAAATATGAATTTGGCATGAAATTCTACAATACAATGAGTAATTTACAAACGAAATACACTACAATTACAATATCTATTTGTGTATTAAGAGCGCAAAATATGATATTGTCGAAATCGACAATGTCCATTTGCGCTTGAAACATACACAAGATTTTTTGCATAGTCGCTACAATGGGGCCCTTCATCATAACAAAAAATAATAAAATATATACTTTGTACGAGTAGTTAGAGTACTACTCAATAAATAACGATTATATTTTTTAATTTTAATTTATCGTTATTTTCCATTCTTGAGCTAATGCTTCAATCTAATCTAAGCATTTTTCTTTTTTTAAATGAATGCCCTATTTTATTTCTATATTCCTTTCAACAGAAGTACGACATTTTGTTTGGTTGTACCAACAGAGCAATCATATGTCAGATTGACAAAATAATTACAATCAATAATTTAAAATTATAACTCCTGCATGGAAACCTATAAACCACAAAATGTTCGATAATGTACTTGATTCGATGCCAACTGTTATTTTTAGGTAAGGAAGGTACTGTCTTTAGTCAAAAAAATCGGTGGTGAGTTTTTAATGAATAAGCACGTTTTGGGTGCCTAGAACACGATTTTACTATAGTTTTACGATAATGATTGTGTGTGTATGTGTGGTGTGTGTGTGTATGTGTATGTGTATGTGTTTGTGTGTGTGTGCGTGTGTGTGTGTGTGTGTGGTGTGTGTATGTGTGTGTGTGTGTGTGTTTGTGTGGGTTAGTGTATGTGGATGTGTGAGAAAAATTTCTCCGACGATAACATTCTAAAAATTATAATTCTTTCATATGTCCCTTCTTTACATCCATATGAAGAGGTGATTAGATTTTGGTTATAATTGGTCCACCGGAAGCATCCTTATTTGAAGCTTTTAACAGTTTTTCTTTAAAAGAAACGGAGTTAAGTATCATTTTTTGACATTTTATGTGATTATCAATATAAAAGAATATCATATTCTCTATACGGTTTGATTATACATTTTCCTTCATATTTAACACGTTAAGCGCCACGTGGTCTGCGAATGGCCCACACTTTTACTTTGCTCCATGCCCGCCTGTATACTTCGTAAGTTATTACTAAAACGCACCAGTGAATATAAGTTTTTTGGAGTAATATTTCTCATTTTTTATTACTTGGTATTAAATGGATATTGAATAAGAAACCTTCAAAAGAAAAAATAATACACATCAAACAAAAATGTGAATAACTTTTTTAAAAATTGTCGTACAGGGTCCCGCTTTTTTTAAATTGAAGCTTGTTTTACCGTGGGACCGAATACAATAAAATATTGTATATTTCTGCTGGACTAGGATTTATATAACCAATATAAAATAGCATAAGCTATGGGTCAATTACGGACCACGCGGTCCACCAAGAATCAAAATGTGTGGGTCATCGGCAATCCACATGGGTTCTCAAACAAGATTTGAAATAAACATTGTTGGCGCTTAACGTGGTAATAGTTATAGAATTAAAGAAAGATATAGAATTAAAGAATCATAAATCAGACAGCTTTGTTATAATCATGGAAACTGCAGATATATTCAAATAATTTTGACTGATAGATGTTAGTGTCAAGTGCAATTTACATAATGTATATTCGTGTTGTAATTCTATTGGATTTATAGAATATTTTCCGAGGAACTTTCGGTATGAAATTTGTTAAAAATAAGTATATATTCGTGTTAAAATTTTACTGGATATATAGAATCTTTTCCAAGGAACTTTTGGTATGGAATTTGTACATAGTACATAGAATTGATGGAAGGTAATGTGGTGGCCACATCAGATTTTTTTAGAGTAAATATAAGATTTTTTTAGAACCGTTCTATTTTTATCGCACCTCACATCCCTATTTAAATACATAACTATTTGTGAAATTTAGTACGATACTTTTGAATTACTTATTTAATGTACATAAGGTTTTATGAATGTCACCTTTATAGTGTAGGTATGTATAAAAAGATTGAAAATACTCGTTTATTCAATATTTAAAATATGGGGGAGTATATTTTATTGGTTCCTATTTATGTCCGCACTGTATATATGTATAATACTTACTCTTACATGAATAACAATTATTAAAACAAACATAAACCTTAGACTTAGTACACATATTAAAATATGGAAATAGTTAACTGAACAAATAATTTTAATTTGCATTATCCTTAGTAAAATATTTAATATACGTTCTGAAATTTTATCTGTACACAGAACCATTAGCAGTGCAATTATAGTGCGAAATTGGGTTTCCTGCTAAGTCGGTAGTGTTCGCGAAGTTTGTCTCCGATCCGAGATCTGAGTTCTGCGATCTTGAAACCCTCCCGTGCGACACCTGCGTAATTACAACAAACTCTGAATAATCCTGACTACGTGCGCGAACGCAAGCCCATACCAACTCATTATTTATAAGGAGATATTGCCCAGATTTGACTAATAACACTTCCTAACTATTTTATTGCAATCATTATACCCATTTAGGAAGATATTGAGATTTTATACAATGGAAACCAAGACGGGGGGATGTTTAGATGAGAAATTCAAGAAGTTGGCTCGTTTGTTCTAGATGGGAATTGCCGAGACTTCATAAACTATTATTTGTCTTTATTAGAACGAATAGATTTGATAAAATGCGCTTGGATTAACCGCTGCTTTCCTTGGATATGAATCCGAGATTGCATTGCTGAACTTCTTCAAACTTTTAAGGTAGTTTACACCATTTTAATTTGAAACTTAAAAGTTAGTGTCAATATCATTTAGGAGAGAAGTATTAAATTACTTCATTTCAGAAACTTTGAGTTACTCTTTTTGTTTTAATTTTAAAATCGCATTGCTACAAGCGTGTATTAGATACTGAACATGTTGATACAGGAGATCCATGTCCAGGATGCAGTTTTACTAAATATATTAAACACTAGAAATATTTGGCCATATGCGACCTCAGCACACTCAACTAAATGTACTGCATATCAACACAATAATTGCCTGGTTGCAGAAACATTCAATTCCATGATCAATCAACAGTTCATCAAAACGAACAAATGAAACTCGTATTTTTGACAACAATGATTTAAATGTCATAAGAACAAGGAAACTTATTCGAATTTGTACTTTGATTATTAATAAATATTTACACACAAATGAACTAAGGTAATGTGTATTCATGAGAAGAAAAAGGGCGAGTGAGTTAATTTCTACGAGTGAATAAACATTACCTTAGTTAATAAAAAGAAATTGTGATTAATTTTAGTCCCAATAGTTTTTAATGGGGTCATGCCAAAAAAATGTTGCTAATATTTTTAAATTTTTTTTTTATAAAAATAGAATCTATGACACTTATTATCCATATTGCAACATAGAACATCCCAAAATATAATACTTTTCATTCATAAATTACATAAAAGATATTCGCGCTACGATTTTCTGTGACGTCATGTATCGGATACTCACACAACGACACTAGTCACACGTACATGAAGGTCACAATGTCACAAACTTCAAACGCAAAATTAAACGTAAGATCAGAGTAAACTAACCAAATATTTATAAAGCTGTCAGAGGAAAAGTGCGCTCTATTCAATCTTTTTTGTTTTATAAAGATTTATTTATTTCATTAGAGAAATAATATTTTTAAATGCAGGTTTGTGTGCTTGATATATAATTTAATAGATAAAAGTGCAATAATTGTATATTTATAATGATAATAATGATAAAACATGGTGAAGAAGAACTGTGCAGTTCCAACTTGTGGAAACAATTTATTAAAAAAAAAAACTATTTATAAACAATCTTAATTTACATTTTGTCCGCCAGGGTGAACTAGAATCGTTCAGATAGATGACGTATGTGCTCACGTGACCTCATTGAGATTTGAAATTGACCCCTATTTTTAAAAAATTATATCTACAAAACAATGCACACAAATGGCATGAAAATATTATTTACATATTCTGTGACCTGTAGACTTCCAGGAAAAAAATAAAACAGAAAATGTGGCATGACCCCAATCTGAAAAACTTTTTGTATTTACAACTTTTCTCTAATATTAAAATGTCTATAACTACAGCAAAATGAAAAAAAAAAAAAAAAACATTCCGGATTCCATGTAGACACCCGGTATATATACTATTTTATTCATTCTTATTTTAAAAGCACGTAGGTATTGTTTTACAAACGATATTTCAGTAGATAAAGTGTCACTTTAAAAGTAGTTGTTTGAAATTATGAATTATTTATTTGTCAAAATCACACCTTGTTACTCAATTTTATTATTCACGTGCCCTTAATACCAAATAAATAATACTGCGAAAATCAAATTCAAATAAAACAATACCTACCTAGAACAAAACAAGCTTACGTTTCATATTATTTTCCTTTTTTCACAAAGCCAGTAATGTCATGTTTATAATACAAGAAGAAAAATTTCTCATATTTGAAAATATCTTTGAAGTTTCGGTAAACATTTTCTTTCTTTTCATGTATGGTCACCACTGTTTCAGTTGACCCTGCCATCATTGGCGTCCCATAAAAATTCTCCAGGGGATATTGCGTGGTTCCTGGCTATTCCCAGCTGATGCCCGGTAATTCTTTACGGTACGCCCGTTGCGCAAGTGGAACCGTGGGACAAGCAATTTCATTACAACAAAATGGAATTTTATTATAGGAGTAGTTCCTGGTTCCAGGTAGCGAAAAAGGAATTGTATGATTAGTTCGTTAGAGGAAATTCACGTTCTTACGACGCGCGCTCATGAATTTCGAATGTTTAGTGTTATTCGACGAAGAAAACATGTTTTTTGTTGTCTTGTACGTGTTACGTACAAATAACATTACTAAATATTTGTAACAAAGGTAAACGCAATTCAACTAAACGGTCATCTGTGGTCGTGCGGTTAAAGTGCTCGCCTGGCAACACAAGGCTGCTCGTGCGGGACAGCGTTCGAATCCCGCACGAGTTCAGTTTTTAATATTAAAAAAACCGACACACCCAGATGAGTCCGAGTGGCAGCAGAGGTCACTATAAGCTACTCTGCATGTAACGAGGGTACAAATTTCGGTAAATATATGACGTAATTGCCTTGTACAAAAAACTATAGGGTATCCAGCCAGTCAAGCGGTTTACGTCATATATACAATATCTCTAGAAACAATTACGTCATGTGTTAAAAAGTTTACATGTGCATGTAAAACGGATTAAAATATGATCTGTGGGTTGCCTTCATAAATACAAACCTTTTTTAAAAATGTAACACGTGTGTTATCATTTTTTTCTAGCGAAATCCAATTTTATTTAAAATTTTCTGAAGGATAGTATACGCAACAAACTATCTAGTATTATTATAGATCCTTAAAAAAATAAATAAATATAGTATACTGCATAATACAATACAATTTCCCACTGTTTCTGTACATTCCGTATAGCGTTTGCCACACGCTGCATATATAGATTTAATTTTTAAATTATTATTAATAAATAGAACAAAATATTAACTCAATAATACAATTCACTGTAAGTATGGGCCCACCATTCTATTTTTACCTCCCGCTAAAGGAGGTATAGGGATCGTGTTAAAAATCACATATCGAGATTTTAGTAAATGACCACGTTTTAAGGTCCCTAGAACCCAATTTTAACATTTTCACGATGATGTCTGTATGTGTGTGTATGTATGTGTGTATGTATGTATGTATGTATGTATGTATGTATGTGTGTATGTGTATGGATTTTGTCTTCGCTCTAACTCAAATACTATCATTCAGAAAATTCTGAAACCTTGTGTTTATACCCTATTCTAATATGAAAAGAAGCCATTAGATTTTGGTGTAAATCGGATAACCGGAAATGGCACTTTACCTGGAGCTAATAATGGTTTTTATGTCTTATGAAAATTAAAGATTATTGAATTTTCTACAGGAATACATTAATACTTTTTCTATATATTTTACAGATAAATTTAAAAATAATTTTTTTTATTAGTCGCGAAGCCTACGATAAACACAATTCCTTTGTTACACAGTTCATATTTCAAATGAATGTAACTGACAGTAAATGTCACTGTCAAAAAACTAATCACTTCAAATTAATAATAATGACATTTTAAAAAGTAAATAGTAAATAAAGCAATAGTTTTATGCAATGGAACAGTTTGCAGCGTTAGTAAATCCGTAGGTATGAATTTAAATTAATAAAAATTAAACAGCGGGAGGTTTTGTGTTGGCCACATCAGATTTTTCATTTTCAAAATAAGTCAATAAATTAATTGCAAGCTCTTAAATTTGACAAGACAGAGCATTTGACATTTTGTTAATAAACAACGAAACAAAAAACAAAATGAAATTACAATGTTAAAACGTATATTGCAGACATATAATATTTAGTAATATACATTTCAGAATTACCAATATTAAATAATATAATCGAACGTCATTTTGCAAAAATTAACAAAATTTTATTTAATAAAAATATTTCCAAATATTTCTATTAAAGGTTTCAGGTACATATTAATTAAAAAAACCAATAAAATACCCTTAATAAAATATTTTTAAAAAAATATAGAAAATTTCAAAAATCTCTAAACTATGACGTAAACCGCTTGATTGGCTGGATAGCCTATATTTCAGACCTGATAATCGTAATTGGTGTATACTCGTAGTAACAAATTAGAACATGGGTCATTTTTATTAAAATTAGACCTTAAAATTGTATTAAAGTTTTAAAAAAGTCATTAAATTTAAAATGCCATTAACATCTACTGTATTCCATATTCTTACTACTTTCAAACCTTCTGCTGTCGCTTTTAGAATCTGGAGTCTATTTTTTTTATTGCGAGTAATTTGAAAATAATTGAAAATTCCTTCCGTCTAAATGAAAAACAATTTGGCGTGGGGGTATTTATCTAGAGTTTGCGGTTCAGTTATATAAGCCTTTTTCGTTCATTATTTTGCTTTACTGATAGTATTAACGAAAGGGAAAGATAATCCGCTTACAGTTATAAAATAAACCAAAACTTTCATTCGAAAAATGAAGTCGCCAAATTAGTGCAAGGCCGCGAAACGCAAACAAATATAAACAAACGTTTAAAGAGAATTTATTTCGAATGTATTTCATTACTTTGTTCATAAAACGGTTTGCAAACGGTTGCAGTTTGAGACCGGACTAGTTACAAATCAAACGGTTTGAATTTTTCTGTGAACACGATGAAAACTAGTATGCATACATAACCATCTTTGTATACCGTTTTTCCAGCTTGATAATGAAAATACTGAAAAACGTACACTTCAACAATGGGGTCATACCAAAAAAAATATATATTGATTTTTTTTTATATAATTAAAAAAAATACATAATTTTATACATATATACATCAAAAATATTTAATATTCTTATACTTTTCATTCATGATTTTGTTTCTAAACATATTGACTGGTAGTATTTACTCAAAATTTTAGTCACCCTGACTAACTAATTACCATGACTACCATTTAAAAATACATTGTGGTGATTAAAAAACAACTGAATTTGTTACTTTAGTCAATGCTTAATCACCTCTGTTTAAGAGTAAATACTACCGGTCTTTGAGTCTTATTTTGTGACGTCATGGGTTTGTACACACATACAAATGATAGTCACGTACACATGTACTCGTGCATGTACTGTACATGAATGTCAGCGCAGAGTTGTCACATTTTTCGAACATAACCAGCATTTTCAAAGTAAATATCTTTGCAACAAGTTGTTTTTGTTTAAATGTAAGTACAAATAACGAAATATTCTAATAAATATAAATAAATACAAATTATGTGTGATTTAGATATTATCATGGTTGTATAATTTTGTTCTGTGCCGTCTTGCGAGAACATCTCGTTGAAAAGCAAAAATAAAGTTTTTGTTCGTATTCCTAAACCTCGAGATATAAGGGAAAGATGGTATAATGCAATAAATACTCCAAAAATTTTGAAGGGTAGTCTTGCTTATGTTTGTGAAATAATTTCAACGTAAGTAGAACTTAATAAAAAAACAATTTTCGTTGATATACAATTGTTTATTTTATTCAATAGCTTGAAGAAGATGCCGAAAATTAATTTTCTGCAAATTATTAGAATTCGCTTCTTCAAAATTAATTTCCATAATCAAATTATTTAATATACAATAAAAACAAAAGCACGAGTACAAAATAACTTGCTGTCACGTTTGCTTTCAAGTCAAATAACATAAACGTCAAACGTAGTTCCATTTTTATTCGATAGGAGGGACTACGGTCACGGTCGCAAACCCGTGACGTCATTTGAAATTTAGTATAAACTTTAAAAAATTATTTCTGTAAAACTAGAAACTTATGTGACATAAAATATATATTTTTATAAGTGGTTTTAAGTATATTTTCAGAAAAAAATAAATAAATTGGAAAATATGGTATGACCCCATTAAATAAATAATAAGAAATAATTTTTGATTGAGAAATCAGCACATCGAAATGTATGCACCATTATAAAATTACCCTTTTTACCTCTCGCTAAGAGAGGTAATAAGCATGATTTAAGGTCCCTATAAAACGATTTTAACATTTTTACGATGATGTCTTTGTGTGTGGATGTGTGTATGTGTGTATGTGCGGCTGTTGGAGGGATGGTTACTCAAAAACTATAAAACATAAGACCAGTTTAACTATGAATTCCTCAATCTGCAATTCATAGGAAGAGCTGAAAAGGTTTTGGTAACAATTGGACAACCGGAAGTAGTAGTTTTTTAAAAAATCTTCTAAATATTACTTTTTGGAAATTTGTTATTACAAATATTAAATATAAAATTCTTTATCTAGTATATTGAACATTTTTATTATATCTTCTATAGATTTAGAGATAGAGAGTTATAAATATATATAATAATCAATTGTATCCATCAAATAGCCCATGGAAACCAGTTGAAAAATTAAAATGTTTTGTAAATGACATAAGTGTCACTGTCAAAAATCCAGAGACTTTACTGAAGGCTTTTTCTGGGAAGTACATTTAATATTTCTTAATTTATCATTGATTAAATATTTAAAATTATAGATATAGCTGCCGCACGGTAAATTGATTCTATTCTTGAATGCCGAAAACCTAAAATTCGTACTTGGACAAGTTGAGATGTAATAGTAATTGTAATATGCTATTTTTATAACAAGGAAAAGACGCCGTCAACATCTAAAGTTGGTATAAACAAAAGCGGGATTCATTTGTATTGAATTTTAATCTGCCTATTATTAAACTTAATAAATGCGAGAATAACCTTAACTATATAGGATTAAAGTTTTACAATAAACTTCCACATTATTTAAAAGAAATTAAATCTGAAAATTGTTTTAAAACTTCATTAAAAAAATTTCTTCTTCAAAAAAATTATTATCATTATAATGACTTTCTTTGTGATAAGTCCTAACTTTATTGCAAGCTGTAATTATTAAACTAATGATTATTTACTATTTTATTCTATTTTTATATATACATTTGACGCTTCTTATATCAATATTGTATTGATCAAAAAGAATTGAATAAATATTATTATTATTATTAAGCCAAAGTATGTACAGTAACAGGTCAACTAAACACGCGCTTGCTATGCATATATTTCATCGTATACGTTTCAGAACTCCCGCCAATCTCGTCAATGAATTGGAAGAATCTCGAACATTTAGAAGAGTAGGAGGAAACTTGTTCATAAAATGAATTGAAAAATAAAGAATAGATGTAGTTAAATTTTTTTGTGTGTACCAGAAATGTTTAATACAATAATTATACAGGGAATTTATTTTAACATGCAACATATGGCGAATCACTTCCATGGTTACTTACTATTGTCAAAAAATGACGGCAATGTAATATTTGTCCATTTTAAAATGCAACATACAAAATTTGTAGTTTTGTATTATCAAAACTAATTTCCTATAAATTAGCCTACATACGATTAACAAATAAACAAAACATGAATGTTGTACATCTTAAAAAAACTTTAGCTTACAAAAATTCATAACATTCATGTAATAAATGTTTAAAAATACCCCCAATCACTCTGAGGCAATATTCTAGTCGGTCATAATAAGAATTGACACCATTTGTGATGTGTTTTGGAGGTATCTCCTGTGCTGCAATACTATTTATAATGTTGCATTTTAAAATGGACAAATTTTACATTGCTGTCATTTTTTGACAATAGTAAGAAACCATGGAAGTGATGGACTATAATGCTGCATTTTAAAATAAATTCTCTGTATAGCCTAATATGGAAATGGCGAGAGGTATTGTGCTGGCCACAACAGATTTTTAACACCATTATTCTCAAATTTATAATCTACAGTAGTGTTTTTGTAGTTTTTCTATTTGGAATAATCTCCACATTGTAGATAAGCTTTAGGAGTATGTGGAGCTTTGCATTTCATTTTAATATCCACATTTCCACAAATTTACGCGCGTGTTTCCAATCCAATTTCCGAACAAAACCAACGGTATCTGCAAATCCGCACGACACGTGATGTGACAAAAAACTTTCATTTGCACTAAAAAACTTTTATTGTCTTTCAAACTCATCCAAATACAAAATTGCGACAACGAACATCTTCTACCATTGTTGCGTCACACTAATTCTGTTACAGCGCTATCTCATTTTATGTACCGAAAGTAAATTTTATAGGGAGAAAATGTATATTGTTTATTCTAGTGGTTCTCAAATATTTATTATTTATTTAAAAGGGGTTTTAAAAAGTGGAAAATGAGTTATGTTACCATAACCACTGAACTTCAGGGTAGAGGTGTCTCTAAAATATGTGTACATAAATGTGGGAAATTTCTCGATTGAGGTATGGATAAAGTGTTAACAGTTACTCAAAATCTCAGTCAAATACCATTTATTCTTACAACTCCGACGTTTTGTTGCACATTTATTTCTGCTTCAAAATAGGTACTACATACAAAATACATTCGCTTAAGTTTTAACATACAATAAATAAAAATCTGTTGTGGCACATTTTCATATTAGGCTATATAAGTATTTTTTTAACATTTCTGGTGTACAATTCTAATTACATCTATTCTTTATTTTTCAATTCATTCTATGAACAAGTTTCCTCCTACTCTTCTAAATGTTCGAGATTCTTCCAATTCAATGACGAGATTGGCGGTATTTCTGAAGGGTATATGATGAATTATATGCATAGTAAGCACGTGTTTAGTTGACACTGATACTGTAAATACTTTGCCTTATAAATGAATTCCCTTTCTTTTTATACCAATTTTAGATGTTGACGGAGTCTGTTTCTTATTATAACAATCGCATATTATATTACTATCACATTTCGAATTGATCATGTACGAATTCTATATCTATCTATAATTTTAAATATTTAATTAATGATAAAATAAGAAATATAAAATGTACTTCCCAGAAAGAGTAATGTCTGGATTTTTGACACTGACATTTATGTCAATTACAAACATTTTAATTTTTCAACTGGTTTCATAGGCTGATTTATTCATTATACAATGGGTTATTTTATATATTTATAATTCAGTCTATCTCTAAATCTATCGAAGATATAATAAAAATGTTCAATGTATTGGATAGAGAATTTTATATTCTTTAATATTTGTAATGACATACATTTCCAAAAAATAGTACTTAAAAGATTTTATTTAAGAAACTACTATTTCCCGGTTGTCCAATTGTTACCAAAATCTAATCAGCTCTTCCCAGGAATGTCAGATTGAGGAAACTGCACACACACACACACACACACACACACACACACACACACACACACAAACACACACACACACACACACACACAAACAGACACACATATATATACACACACGGACATCATTATAGGGACCTTAAAACGTGCTTATCCACTAAAATTTGGATATGCGACTTTTAGCATGATTCCAATACCTTTCTTAGCGAGAGGTAAAAATTTCATAAATAGCATATACAGGTTGAGCAGAAAGAACGGACGTTTTTAAAACGTCACAAAATTGATATTTTTTGCTTAATTCCAATTCAGGAACTAGAAAGGATAGATGATATCTTTAAAATTTAAAACATATTTTATATATGTATTTCTTATTTTGTTCCCTCATTTGTTATACAAATATTTATTACGTTAATTTATTTTTACGCGATCGCCCAGAAAATGAGCTCTTTCTGATCACTATTTAGACCGGAAAGTCCTTCTGTGCTGAGCTAGCTCGGAAAGTTGTCTATATGGGATCGGAAAGTACTTTCTGTACTCACAACCTCGGAAGTGACATTTGACACACGCTATAGACAACCGGAAACATCACTTTCCCGGTGCAGTACACTAGAAAATCAAGCAAAATACACTGACATATTCTGGGCATTCTTCAACAACAACATAATCTTTAAAATAACAAAATATAGTTTATAAAATGGCACTCATACGATTTTCAAGCACCAAAAACCAATAAAAATAAAAAAATTATTAATAAATAATAAATTTGTCTACCATCAGTGCCATCTGTTGGAGAATCTATCATCTGTGGAATGTCAAAATAGAACGTAACCTTTGACAACCTTAAAAATAAATTATCAGATTTTACACGTATTACATTGAAAATGAAACTACCAGTAAAATAGAGACGTGCCGAACATTCTTCTTTATTTAATTATTTGAAAAGTTGGTAAGTACAACATAAAATATGCTTGACAACTTTTGCTTAATTTCTAGAAGTTTAGGGTTAGGTACGAATTTAAATAAAATTAACTTTTTTGTGGAATAACAATATAATTCCTTACAATTACCGCCGAGAATCCGTTAATACATTTATCTATTAACAAGTACGGCGTTACTTCCACCTAACAATTATTATTATTAATAATTTCAGAATTAGACATTTTGACTTTTAATTCTGAAAAAATATGCAAACAATTATGTTTTGAAATCAACAATTTACTTAACAACCGTTGCTATGAAATTGCTGCTGTGCTATTTACTTATATATTTGCGAATTTTGTACAATTATCTCAACATTTATAATAATGATTTTGTTCGTTACAAAAAGTATTGTACAAACTTCTTGCGGGAAGACGTCGACGCCATCCATTTAAGAGTGTCTTCCCGCACTAAGTATGTAAATAACTATTACCGATCCCGGGACCGGTAAAGCTAAATGTTTCCGTGGAGATCAGTTGTTTATTTATTTCTTATTTGCTCGCAGTAAAAAATAAAATAATACTTTTTTATTCTTTTTTCAGGATCGCAAAAAAAATATTGTACCCAACATGACCTGAAAGTGTCTATACTGGGCTCACAAGCTTCCAAAGCTCGCCTACGGCTCGCTCTGGAATATGCTTGCTCACCCAGTAAAGTATCACTTTCAGGTCTTGTTACGTAAATTACTATTATGTAAGTAATAATGATTTTTTAAATCTCGCCTCACAGTTTGAGACGCGCTAGTTTTCTGTATATTGCGCTGCTTTCGATTTCAAAAGCAGCCATGTTGAATGCACTATTTCCGCCATTTTGGAGTTTTTGACTTTTATTGTCAAGAGAAATACATTGTACGGCTCCAAGCAACGAGAATACATGTACCTGCACTACAGAAATGAATTTAAATTTAAAATGTTGTATTTCTTATTTTATGTTTTGATAGGTTCGTTTCTCGTTTTCATTTTTAAGTTATGATAAATTGTTGACAATGTAAGAAATTTTATAAAGTTACAGTAATAATAAAATGAAGTCTTATATGAAAATTGATATCAACATTTGTGAATAGCACTTTTCATAGTTCATGTTATACATGCAACATGCATTCAAATTTAAATTGAATGATAAATCAAATAAAGTATAATTGAATTTTGTTTGAAAATATTGCATACAATATGAATAAATTGTAAAATATAAATAGGAATATAAATTGAATAGTATAGAAATCAATTACAAAACTCGTAACTGGTGAATTATTTAGTTCTAGCTGTAGTTTTAATGACGACTAAAATATTTAATGTAGGTGGATGAAATCAAGTGTTAAATTTAACGAAGTGTCAAGAAAAATGAACAAAAGCTTTTTGTCGGAAAGTTTCACATTGTAAAGAAACTGTATTGTCCTTGGAAAAAACTTTTGTCTAATTTTTCAAGATAATAGCGCAAGTTAGTTCAGCTGTAGCTATTGCGAACTAAGACAAAATTTTATACCTCTCTGAACAACTTTTGCCTATAATTTTAATGAAAAGTATTGAAATAATTTGGAACATTTTGTACAAAGTTTATTCATGAAATGTAATTTATAAAAATGTCTACATAAATCATAAATAAAAAAAATCTTTTGTGGCCAGCATAAGACCTCTCGCCATTTCCATATTAGGCTATATAAGTATTGTACTGCACTTCGCTTTCGAACCGTCGTTTTATAACAAAATATTACAGAACTTTACCCAAATATTGTTTTTTATTGTATTTAACATGTCTTCTGCACACATATAATTCTAATTATATATATTTTTCATTGTATGAGGAAGTTTCTAAATGTCAGAGATTCTTCCAATACATTAACAAGATTGGCGGTATTTCTGATGGATATATGCATTTTACCACAATTTTACCTATAATTTCAAATATTTAATTAATAAAACAATAAGAAAGATTAAATATACTTCTCAGAAAAAAACTATCAGAATGTCACTAAAACTGTTGATTTTTGACACTGACATGTGTCATTTACAAACTATGTTATAAACATTGGAATTTGTCAACTGGTTTCCGTAGTGCCTTAGCCTCTGCGATTAGTTTACTCTATAAATTATAGTGTCTTTATCTCTAAATCTATACAAGATATAATAAAACTTTTAAATGTATTAGATGGAGAATTTTATGTTTTTCAATATTTAATAAAAAAATCCCAAAAAATTATATTTAGAAAAAAAATTCCAAGAAACTACTACTTCCGGTTGTTCAATTGTTACCAAAACCTTTTCAGCTCTTCCCAGGAATATCAGATTGAGGAAACTGCAGTTAAATATTTTTTAAGTCTTATAGTTTTTGAGGAATCGTCCCTCCAACATCCATATTTAAAACTAAATTTGGATTAGAGTAGTAAATTAACACAAGAAACAAAAATTTAAAATGTTCTAGTTAAAAACAATGCATTTGTTTATTTTTTGTCATAAATCCATGGCTGTCTACACTAAAAACTCATAAAAACTGTAACTTTATAATTAATTTTTACGTTTTTTGAAGAGCTAGAATAATCGTTCCACATGATTTAGATGCAAAATATAAATCTCTATAACATTTTCCTTGAAGCATTTTTACATAAAATAATTAGGTAACGTTTGCGAAAAGAAAAACTGAATTCCCATGTTAAACGCCTATGTCTCGTTTTTCGATTTACACGTGTACATTATAGAAAAATGATTATCATAAAACCATTGATTAACCAAAATTTTTATAGGGTTAACTGTATACAGTATGTCCCCGGATTGAGTTTACAAGAGGAAAAAAAAAATTATTTTTGATTTTACGAAAAAATGCCAAGGGAAGAAAAATTTTTGCTTGAATTAAAACGCATATTTCAGTTATTAAAACTTTTAATTAATGTAAGGTTCTTTTATTATAACGTTTTTTCGTATTTTGTCCTCCTAATAATACAGTTATTACATTGAATCTAACATGATTTTAGTTAGCTTTAAAATATTGACAAATGATTATTAATTCTAATTTCAGAAAAAAGAAAACGGTGAAAATACTTGTAGTTTATTCAATTAACTCTTTTTTATCTGAAATTAGAATTAATAATCATTTGTCAATATTTCAAAGCTAACTAAAATCATGTTAGATTCAATGTAATAACTGTATTATTAGGAGGACAAAATACGAAAAACCGTTACAATAAAAGAACCTTACATTAATTAAAAGTTTTAATAACTGAAATATGCGTTTTAATTCAAGCAAAAATTTTTCTTCCCTTGGCATTTTTTCGTAAAATCAAAAATAATTTTTTTTCCTCTTGTAAACTCAATCCGGGGACATACTGTATAACCCGGTTAGCTGCATAAAAAACAATTAATGAAAGTAAGAAATTTATTATATCAAAGTGTAATATATTTTAGTCTGCCTTGCAGATACAAATTACCTAAACGTAAACATATGTGTATGTTGATATAAACGTAAAGACGTATGAGCTATTATTCCTGAAACATATCTGTTTTTATTGTAATCTGAGGATGCAGCATTGTCATCAGCTAATGAAGACTACAAATGTGAAACTACATCTAATGCACCATCTGTTCCATCCATCTATTTGAACATCAACATTCGCTTGATGTATGATAATATAATATCCTCTCATCCCTGCGGCTGCTCGCATTTTTTACTCTCTGATGTCAATGACACTACACGGTAAAGAACGTTCATTTACACGGGTAAAATCCTATTAAAATTCATATTTACTTACTGTAAAAACAATGAAAATGTAAAACGTATCATAAATATCCCGCTGAGATATTAAATCCGAGTGAAAAATGCCGGGTATATTTCAATTTCTCATAATATTACTACAAAATTACTCAACACCAGTAGAAGCAACGTTTAAAAGCGGAACTGTGAGGGTGTGAGTTCATATACAGAGGCGGCTTTGAAATTAGTAGACTGATAACTAAGTAATAACTGTATCTGAATGGTAATATTATTTTAAAACATGTCTATAACAGTCAACAAAATGCATTAATATAAAATAAAATGATTACGATCATTTGAGCTTCACGTCATCGATTTCTGAACCGCAAAATAACAAGTAATAGTATTGGGCTTCCAAATTATCAAGAGATGGCGCTGACGTCAAACGTCAAAATTCAAACGAATGGTATATTTTTCGCTGGCTTCTATAAGAGTACAATTGGTGTGAGACTAATTTTCGTAGTTTTTAATTTAATTTCGGATTTAGTATAGTGTTTTTTTTTTCTTAATTTCGGTAGAATTGAGTTTGATCTTTCTTGTAGTAACAATTGATAGTTTTAATAATATTTTAGTTAATAGGGTTAATTTTAGTAAGTATTTGTAGGTTAAGAGTATTTTAGTCATATTTTAATGAACAGTATATTGGTATTTTTAATAAAGCAACATTTGATTTCCTTTATTTAGATTGTATTTCATTGCCGTAGATGTACATATATTAATTTCTATCTACATAGCTTTACTTTTATTTAATTGTTTTTCTTTCATAATGAACAATTTTCTTTGCTTAGATTTGGATACTATTTGTAGATTTGGGAATAGTAGTGTATCATCTAGAAATATGGTGGAAGGCCAACAAGTAATAGTGGCCACATAATATTATGTGGTAAATACTTTCGGAGAAAACTCCATCGTAACTTTAACCTATAAATTGCATATCTCCTAATTTGTTCATTAATTTTATAAAAAACAAAAACTTACTTGTTATATTAGCAGTAATTCAGATCCTACTAAGAATAAAACAATAATAGCCGAAGATAAAAGCGTATTAAAATTCGTATACAAGTAAATACAATCCCTGAATAAAACAACCACCTTTGTACATGTACACTTCACTCAGTTCAGAAATCTGCCACCAGTGGCGCATTTTAATTTTGGAAGCCCAATAGGTAGTGGCGGTTAAAGATGAACATAGGGATTTAACATGGGATTTTAGTTTTACGAAATTTCTTGTTTCCTTTTCATTTTATGACAAACTGTAGATTATAAAGTTGTTCAGAATTAAAAGTTGCATATTAAACTGTCTTTACATGTTTTATTTTGTTTTTCGTTTCTTCACAAATTTCAATATTTCGGCTTATTAGTAGCAATGGTCATGGCATTTGTTTTCTTTTTTTTTTTGTTTTCATAAATTATTTATAAACGTCAAACGTCAATTTGTCATATGAAAAAGATATAAATTAAATAATGAATGTTTATTCAAATGAGAATCTTAAGAATAATCGCAAAATAGAGTAGTATTTTATTTTAAAAAGGAAATAACTCATTATAAATTTACACAAATTTAGGATAATATATGACGTAATTGCCCTGTACACAAAACTATTTGAGAGCTGCTATACTTGCCGGCAAATAAGTATGGACTGGAGATTTCTACACTGTTGCCAATTCCATTGGTCATGTTGAAAAGTTATGAAGAAGCGGCAACACCAAAGGGCAAGGCACAGGGTGGGGGAAGGAAAAAAATGAGCATCAGTCCATATTTATTTGACGGCGAGTATAGTAATCACGTTTCCATCACTACCAATACTACTTGATTCATATGAACACCAAACTATGACGTGAAGTTTAAGTGATCGTAATCGATAAAAAATCTGTTGTGGGCAGCACAAAACCTTCCGTCAATTCGATGTATTTTGTACAAATCCCGTACCAAAAGTTTCTTTCAAAAGATTCTATTCTTCTTCAGGTTTTACCTATTTTATTAGGAGTCGCTGTTTCTTACTCTTTTCTTCTACTCATTCCTATCCAACGCATCTTCTTCACACAGTTCTTCCTCTCTCGAATCTTCTGCTACACAGTCATTCCACCTTCTCTTTGGCCTCCCTCATACTCCCGGCATTGAAATTTCCAATCTTGAGGTGAAGCTGCAACTGTAAGTCACTTGCGAGGTACACTCTGTCACTTATACAATTTTCTGAGCCTATACTTTCCATCTTTGGTTTTACACTTGACACTGACATCTGTCAATTAGAATTTTTTGAATATGTCAGCTGTTTCCATTGAAAGTTAATCTTTTTATAAGTGTATAACTCTATATCTATTGAATATAAAAGAAAATGTATAATCAAATCGTATAGAGAATAAGATATTCTTTCATATTGATAATCACATAAAATATTGAAAAATGATATTTAACTGCGAAAAATGATTTTTAACTGCGTTTTTTCAAGAAAATCAAAATCAAATCAGCTCTTCATATGGAGGTAAAGAAAAGGAATACGAAAAAATCATAATTTTTAGAATTATAGTTTTGGAGTTATCGTCGGAAAAAAAATTGTCACACACACACGGACACACATACACGGACACACACACACGGACACACACACACAGACACACACACACATACACACACATACACATACATACACACACATACACACACACGCACGCACGCACACACACACACACACACACACACACACACACACACACACACACATACAGACATTCACGTAAAACTAGTAAAATCGTATTCAAGGGATCTTAAGAGCATTGCCGGTCGCTCGGCGAAATCAGTTTTGTAGCTAGTATGACACTAGTGCAGACAAACTTCTTACGTTCCCCCACTACTTTTAAGATTGCTAAGTTTATTTCTCTCTGTCTGCTTTTATATGTGTTTGTCCTTGTTTAAAGCATATGGGGAAAACTCAGCCCGTGTTGTGAAGCAAATTGTTGGAGTGAGAGAGGAGATGTGTGTAGTAGAGGGGGAACATATTCTCCTAACACTTTCTAATCCATAGTCTATCGTTCCGATTTCTGAAATAAGCGGCAAAATGGGGTTTAGTAGAAATCAAATCACAGCTACGCTAAAAGAGATAATTTAGATTTTTTTTCACAGACTTACTACTAAAGGTGGGCGCTATGGGGGTGACCCAACCATTTTTTGTATAAAGTACAGTTATTGTGTTAAAAATAAATTTTGAAATAGCCATTTTTATGATGTTTTTTGGACTAAATTTAAATGAAATAGAAATTAATAATTATGCAAAATAATTGGTCAGCCCCATGCATTGATCTATCTACTATACAATGATATCAAGTTTGAAGTTATAACTTAATATTTACGAGTGTAGTTTGATTTCTACTAAAGTGCTGTTTAGTGTAGCACCAGCAATCACCTAAAACGCACTTATTCATTAAAAACTCACCATCGAATTTTTTGACCAAAGATAATGCCTTCCTTACCTAAAGGTGACGGAAGGTTAAAATGCGGGCGTCGTTAAATTTAAAAAAATATTTATTAATAACGTCTCCATTTTCGGAAACCTATAAACTATTGAATAATCCATGGATGTTATGAATCTTAACAGTCCTTATAGTAAAATTTCCAAATATCTTTTTGGTGAAGTGACCACAAACGTAATAAATAAAGCATGAAAACAGTTTTTTAATTCTGAACAAATTTGTACTCTATAGTTTTTACGGTAAAATAAATAGGAGAGCATGAAATTGTATACAACTAATATGGCATATTTGTAAAAATAAGATTTTGGAGAAAAATAATTGGTAATTGAAATATTTTCTTTTATACGAGCATATTTCTCGTTCAATTCAATTTTTACAAATTTATTTTCAATAAAGATTAGAGTCCAATTGTTGGCCTTGATCGAAAAATATATTTCAATTGTTTGATCTTTATAAGATCCCTATTGTCAATTTGAAATTTTATGGCCATTACCCTGCTAATAAATAAGCAATCTGAAGAAGAATAGAAAGTACGGAAACATCTGATATGAAATTTTACGATATCAATTTTGAAAATCATGACGAGAGCAGCTAGAATACTGAAGGAAGCTTATTACAGTTTATAGAGGGGCGCCACGTGCATTGTTTCTCCCATGTATCATTTTATATATCCTCTTTGAAATAATATACGTTTCTGCTGATATCTGATATATTTTTCTTGTCAGCTGAGTGATGGAATCGAACTTAAAAAGAATGTGTCGAAAGTAAGAACGTGCAAAGAATAGATAATGAAGAAAGTCGATGAAATATGCGATGTAGGTATAAAGGATTGTTGCGAGACGAAACGATACAAGGAAACAGATGACCCAAACCATAATCAATAAATACACCGCCGAGAGTGCATTATTTTGATCTTTGAATTTATGGCTGCTCTGCATGAATCAAATTAGATACACTTTCTTTGTAGCGAATATGGAGCAAGGGCAGGATACCCACTGTTCTAAAACATATTTCTAAAGAATGTAATAAATTATTTTTTTACAATCGAGCGGGGAATAAGTGTTCTGAAACTCAAAATGAGTGCGGAAAATAGCTGATTTCCGCACTAGTGCAAGATATATGATATATTGATGTCATGGAATCAATGGGGTCCTCCACCATACCAAAAAATAATAAAATGAACACTTTATACTTAAAGTACTACTCAATAAATAACGATTAAAATAAAAAATCTGATGTGGCCAACACAAAACCACCCGCTATTTAATTTTTATTAATTTAAATACATACCTACCTACGCATTTACTAATGCTGCAAACCGTTCCATTGCATATAACTATTACTTTATTTACTGTTTTCTTTTTAAAATGTCACTATTATTAATTTAATGTGATTAGTTTTTTGTCAGTGACTTAATTTTTATTAATTTAAATACCTACATATTAATGCTACAAACTATATTAAGTTCCTTTGCATGTAATTATTACTTTATTTACTATTTTCTTTTTAAGATGTCACCATTACCAATTTGAAATGATAGGTTCTTTGACAGTGATGTTTACCTGTCAATTACATTCATTTGAAATATGAACTGTGTAACAAAGGAATTGTGTTTATCTTAGACTTCGGGATGTATAAAAAAATTGATTATTAAATTTATCTGTAAAATATATAGAAAAAGTATTAATGTATACCTGTAGAAAATTCAATAATCTTTAATTTTCACCAAAATCTAATGGTTCCTTTTCATATTAGAATAGGGTATTAATACAAGGTTTCAGAATTTTCTGAGTGATAGTATTTGAGTTAGAGCGAAGACAAAATCCACACACACACACACACACCTACACACACACACACCTACACACACACACCTACACACACACATACACACACACACACATACACACACACAAAGACAATCATGAAAATGTTAAAATTGGATTCTAGGGACTTTAAAACGTGGTCATTTACTAAAATCTCGATATGTGATTTTTAGCACGATCCCTGCTGCTATACCTCCCTTACCAAGGGTAGCGGGAGGTAAAAACATTTTTCAATAATTACTTTAAGAGATATTTGAAATTTGTTGTCAGTGTCGCAGTGACGTCATACTATTGCTATCTTTCTGTCGTAGCAAAAAAAAAAAAAATATCGGAAAGGGCTAATAATGGTCTTGTTTGCAAATGCACAAAAAAAATTGTTTCCTGGGAGGTGCCAGCACAGACTTTAGAGCGAATTAAACTACCTATAATCCCATAAATGAAATATTACGCAATACCATTCTTACGTGAAGAATACTTATAGTAAGTATATGTAAAATTCTCGTTGCTACGCCCTCGTGTTCGAAATTCAATTTCTTGATTATTGCTGTACCCGGTTTCATGAAATCATGTTAAATCTATTATTAACTAATTTCCTTGTTAACTGTACTCTGTGATTAAAGTATTGTGTATTTCATGAAATTAATCAATTTGTACCATTATATAAATAGAATTTATTAAAAAAATAATTAATATTTAAATTTATTACAAATTAAGTGACATTATAGAGACACATCAATTTACAATTAATTTGACCAGCCAAATTTTACTGATTAAATTTTATCACTCCGATTAAGCTAATCATCTAATCACGAAACAAAATATTGTATTTAACAAGGCAATTAAAATGTAATCATTGGTTAAGATTTTAATCGACTTTTATGAAACCGGGCATTATGTAACTAATGTTTTAATATACTATTATACTTTTTAAAGGTAATTTAAATTAGCTTTCCAGTGATGTAGATATTGATTTTCTTCAAAATTACGAAACAATAATGCATTCTAAAATTATATTTTCTTTTGTAAAACTATTTAGATCTTTCAGTAAAGTGCGTTTTTTGAATGATTGTGTTTAATAAAATGTCATGTCCTTACGATAATTTGCAGAAAATAAATAGTCTTATATTTATATTTACATCTGTTGTCCCCCAATGTGTCGAAACAACTTTCCACATGTATATTTTACATCTCTACACGGTCATTTTCGCGCAAGTTGGGGATGGAAAGCTCTGTATGGTATTAAAGCGCTTGGCACACTGTAACGAGCTTTTAATTTGAATGTAGAGCGTGTTAGGCCTGGACAATGTGACCCTCTCCGACAAGCAGATGAGACGCAGACACAGGACAAGGGATTACTTTCCCTTACAAGGGCATACGATTAAAGAGTCGAGTGGTGGAGATAAATAGGAGGAAGAATATGGAAGTGGCAGTTTATTTTTAGAACGATATGGTATGGTTTCTAATAACACTTGAAAATGATAGCACTATTAAAAAGATGAGGTACGTTATTAGATCATATTACTCCTCCTGTATACTCAAATGCATTGTCCTATAACCTCCGTAATATAGTTTTCGCATTATTTCAATATACTGCGTTCATTCTTCTTAATCAATAGGATAGTGTTCCAATAAAGTCATTTTACTACGATATACCGGATGTCTACTTGAAATCCGTTATATAGTGATTACATCGTTAATTTTTACCTTCCGTCACCTTTAGGTAAGAAAGGTATTATCTTTCAAAAAATAAAAGTCGGTGGTCTCTCTCTCTCTCTCTCTCTCTCTGCGCGGCGTTTGTGTGTGTGTGTGTGTGTGTGTGTGTGTGTGCCTGTGTGTGTCTGTGTGTGACTTTTTTCCGACGATAACTCCAATACTATAATTCTAAAAATTATAATTATGAGAGATTTTGGTTATAATTGATCCACCGGAAGTATCCTTATTTGAAGTTTTTAACAGTTTTTCTTAAAAAAACGCAGTTAAATATTATTTTTTGTCATTCTATCTTATAAATATTAAAGAAAATGTTCTTCTCTGTAGAGTTTGATTATATTTTTTCCTTAATATTCAATAGATAAAACATGCGTGCCTGAGTGTCTGGTCGCGAACCTGGGGGAACCGGGTTCGATCCCGACAGACGCCAAATATTTCCAATTTTAAAAGTGGCATTAAAGTGGTAAAATATATCGTCATCATTACCGATGTCTACATGTGTTGTAGATACTGGCACACCCAGAAATGGGTAATATGCCGTGATGATATATTTATTTATATTTATTTATTTAAATTTCAACACACAGCAAGCTATTCCATAACCACGGTAGTATAGTTTATTAAAATAATATTACTTGATATATGTCAGTGACTCAAGATTATCAAACGTTTTTCTCAATTACCAATAGTTTAGAAATTATTTGAAAAAGAAAAAATCAACAATAATCAGTTTTTCATCATTATCTAGTGCCCTATGAGAATTTTTGGATAAACAAAAGCACATCTGAGATGGCCTCCCAAAGGCGCACAAAAAGTTCCATTTAACCGACATCGTATCTCTTGTTCTTGAGATCCCAATGGTGGCACTTCTAAATGGGACACACTGTATACTTAAAAAGTAAATTACAAGTAGATTAACATCTGTAAATAATATATAATTTTAGTAATTCAGCATGAAGTCAAAGAAAAAATCATCCAGACAAATAAATATAGATAAAAATGTGAAATTGGCTCATAATTCTTTCGTATTCCTCTGCTTTACTTCCTTATGAAGAGCTGATTAGATTTTGGTTATAATTGGTCAAACCGGAAGTTCCCTTATTTGAAGTTCTTAACAGTTTTTCTCAAAAAAACGCAGTTAAATATAATTTTTTGACATTTTATGTGATTATCAATGTGAAAGAATATCTTATTGTCTATACGGTTTGATTATACATTTTCCTTCATATTCAATAGAGTTAAAGAATTATAAAGTGATTAACTTTTATAAATCACCTAGCTTAGCTAAAATCATGGAAACAGCTGATATAATCAAATAATTCTAATTAGCAGATGTCAGTGTCAAGTGCAATTTATTTGTAGAAAATAGTATATGTTCGTGCTGCAATTTTACTGGATATATAGAATCTTTTCCGAGGTATGGGATTTATACAAAATACATAGAATTGACGGAAGGTAATGTGCAGGCCACATCAGATTTTTTTTATTTTCCTGTAGTTAGTTGTCTATTAATTTTAGTTAAAATTTTTAAAATAGAGGCTGTAGATATTAAAATTATCCATATAAATCACTAATCACATTTTCACATTTTATTTTGCACGTTTATTTTAATTATGTTGAGAAACGAGATATCTTGATTATATTAATATATCTTGTGTTTTTGTTTATAAATAGAACCTTTTTATCAAGAATGAAAACTGCAATAATTCATTGACATTAATCTGACAGTTCAAATATTATGCATTTATTTGTAATTTTGTGTTCGATTTTATAGCTTACGAAACGTGCAAAATAAAATATGATTAGTGATTTAGCTGTAGCATTTAACTATCTACAATTTGTATTTGAAATATTTTTGTTTGAAATTAATAGATCACTAACTACAGCAAAATAAAAATTTACATTGTATATCATTATTGTAATCAGAGGATAGAAATCAAGTTCCTATCTACATGCTTTCATTATATTTACTATAAAAAACTGAGCGATTACTGCTAAAACTTTATAACAAAATTGGCTAATATTATAAAGATATGTTTTACTGCTATCTATAATATTTCCTTTTCACTCTTCATTTTGCTAATCCTAAATTAAGTTCCTTTGCGTTATGAAGTTATAAATTCCATTTAAGAAGATAAAGTCCTGGTCGTGTGACATTTGTCTGTGGAGTCTGAGAATTCCTATACTGCGAAACTTTTCTCCTTCAACACATACACAAAAATACATAAACCAAGTCTGCTCAGCTGTCTCACTCCGGGGAATAATAACACTTGTATTGCAGCTGTATAACATCTCCGTAATCCCAACTTCTATCCAGCGCTAACTAAAATCAAATTGCTTTTAAACTCATACTGCATTCTTTTATGATAATCCACAGATTATTTTTATTGCTGAAAGTGATATCTAACAATTTTTTATACCCTCTAAACGAGAATTTGGATAATTTATTATTATATGCAATTATAATAGTAAAATATACATATCATGTTAGGGTGTCTTTAAAATACCACAGATTTCTGGGCCTAAAATAAGGTGATTTAATTAAACTTATGTAATGCTAACCTATATCAGAAAAAGTACCGTTTAGCCAGAATGGGATCCTCCACTCTTTTTTTTTATTATTTTAAATGGTAGTATTTTTCCAATTAATAATATGAGTTCTGAAAGATATTTTAATAATTCAAATATCTCGTAATAGTCCAGTCAATGGAGATCAAAAAAGACCATTGCCTTACAGACGGTGGGGAAAAAACGATTTTAACATATTTTGTTTGGGTCGAGACGGGGATGAAAAATTCAAATTTGTGACCTTGGGGAGGCTCGGCATGAGCCGCCATCTTGGATCAAAAGTGCAAAAAATGAGTTTTTCGCTATTATCTCGAAAACAGTGGCCCGTATCAAAATTTTACAAGAATACAAATTTAAAGCTCGTTACTTTTTGTACAAAAAGGGTTATTCCATTTTTTACCTACGATGAACTCTCAAAGAGTTATGTTCAAAAATAGGTAACCAGAACAACAATTTATGAAAGAAGATTTAATCACTCAAAATATACAAAATATTAATTTTTTAATACTTAGTCTAATAGATTTTGTTGTTTGTAACAGTTTACATTTATCGTGGCATCAAAAGAAGTAAATTATCGATGATTTTTAAATAATTTTTGTCAGCGCTTTTTCACAAATTCATCAACAACTCTGACCCGGTTAAAGATACGGTACCGCGGTTTAAAAATTTCAATTCAGTTTGGAATTCTCCTTCATGTCATCTTAAACGATTTTTGCTCCGATGAGTGGTTAACGAATTATTAACAATTTAAACTTATATGAAATTTCACTAAAATTTTAAACATCTGCAAATCAGCTTAGTGTTCATTTTTTCTTCTGAAATTTGGACACGATTAAAGATAAGCTTTACTGTGCATTTAATGTAAGTTTTCATATAAGTTTAAATTGTTAATAATTCGTTAACCGCTCATTGGAGCAAAAATCGTTTGACATGACAGTTTCAGCACGTATTAAATGCACAGTAAAGCTTATCTTTAATCGTGTCCAAATTTCAGAAGAAAAAATGAACACTAAGCTGATTTGCAGATGTTTAAAATTTTAGTGAAATTTCATATAAGTTTAAATTGTTAATAATTCGTTAACCACTCATCGGAGCAAAAATCGTTTAAGATGACATGAAGGAGAATTCCAAACTGAATTGAAATTTTTAAACCGCGGTACCGTATCTTTAACCGGGTCAGAGTTGTTGATGAATTTGTGAAAAAGCGCTGACAAAAATTATTTAAAAATCATCGATAATTTACTTCTTTTGATGCCACGACAAATGTAAACTATTACAAATAACAAAATCCATTAACAATGGCACCCTTTAACTTGTTAAATCAAGGTTTATAAAAATATATCTTAATTTATTGACGACTACATGAGTTTTTTAATGTATTTATTTATTTATTTATTTAAATTTTGACGACCATTGTATGTATTATATGTTATTTATTATTGTCTTATGTATGTATCCATGTTTTACAATCTAAAAATTTTCAACCGGTAGAGGCGGAAAATATATTTAATATTTGACTGAAATCCAGTAAGTTTCTTTCCTTCATCACCTTTCCAGTCAAGAAGTTCTTGCAGCCAATAATATTTATTGTTTTTAAGCATTGCTTCATACAATAGATTGGTACACATAACTTAAATCTGTAATCATTTAACCATGATCAATCCCACTTTAATTGCATAGTTTGTAACAATAAATTAATTCAAAAATAAAGAAAAGAAATAACTAAGTACAAACCTGATATAGGAATTCCATTTTAAATATGTGTAACTAATGGCAAAGTTGCTCCAATGTAACTTAAATATTAAACTCGGCTTAAATTAACAATATTGCATCGAAATGAAATGTCAAATGAATTATAATATAGTGCCGTCAAAATTTTGATTTGCATTTTTTTGTTCAAGCCGAGCTTAAATTTTAAATCTTGTTGGTGCAAATAGGCATATTGCATTGAGTTCAGAAATAATATTTTATAAATAATATACGTATACATTTTAACAAAAAAAATAATATGGTATAAAAATAATAGAAAGAATAGTGTCATAGGTGGACTTTTACTCATTCATAGGTATAGTATAATAAAAAACACAATCAATTTTTACCTCTCGCTAAGAGAGGTATTGGATTCATGCTAAAATTCCCAGATTTTATTGAATAAGCACGATTTAAGGTCCCTAGAATCCGATTATAACATTTTTAAAATGATGTCTGTGTGTGTGTGTGTGTGTGCGTGTGTGTGTGTGGGTGGATGTGTGTATGTATGTATGTATGTCTGGATGTTGTAGATACGATTCCTCAAAAACTATAAGACTTAAAAAATATTTAACTACAGTTTCCTCAATCTGACATTCTTGGGAAAAGCTGAAAAGGTTTTGGTAACAATTGAACAACCGGAAGTAGTAGTTTCTTAGAAAAATTCTTCTAAATATAATTTTTTGGGAGTTTTTTTAATTAAATATTGAAGAATATAAAATTTTCCATCTAATACACATAAAAAATTTATTATATCTTGTATAGATTTAGAGATAAAGACACTATAATTTATAGAGTAATCTAATCGCAGAGGCTAAGACACTAAGGAAACCAGTTGACAAATTCCAATGTTTATAACATAGTTTGTAAATGACACATGTTAGTGTCAAAAATCAACAGTTTTAGTGACATTCTGATAGCTTATTCTGGGAAGTATATTTAATCTTTCTTATCGTTTTGTAAATTAAATATTTGAAATTATAGGTAAAATTGTGGTAAAATGCATATATCCATCAGAAATACCGCAAATCTGGTTAATGAATTGGAAGAATCTCTGACATGTAGAAACTTCCTCATACAATGCAAAATAGATATAGTTAGAATTAATGTGTGCAGAAGATATGTTAAATACAATAAAAAACAATATTTGGGTAAAGTTCTGTAATATTTTGTTATAAAATGACGGTTCGAAAGCGAAGTGCAATACAATACTTATACCGTGAGTATTTTTTAACGTGAAACATTGGGTTTGTCATATCCATGGTGACGACATTTGATTGACAGCAATGTATTTGCCCGTTCCATTTAAAATGAAACATAGGGAACGAATCTGACAGAAGTATTATATTTAAATATTGTAAGAAATTTAGCGGAGTCAGAAAACCACTCGAGAGAACTAAACATATTTCGGGCACAATGTGCACACAGTATTTTTTCTACATCTAAATTTCAGTTTTAGAAAACAGGTATAATTATTTGAACAAAATTAACCTCTAATGACATCTTATCAATATGACAGATAACCGTTGAATTTTCCTATAAGTTACGATTTGACATTTGATTGACAGCAATGTTTTCACTGTCTCATTTAAAATGACACTTGGGGAATGAATTTGTCAGAAGTATTATATTTAAATATTGTAAGAAATTTAGCCGAGTCAGAAAACCACTCGGGCACAAGGTGCACACTATATTTTTTCTACAACTAATTTTAATTTAAAATGCAGGTATAATTATTTAAACAAAATTAACCTCTATTGACGTTGACGTCTTATCAAATGTCAAATTCGTTCCCTATGTTTCATTTTAAATGGAACGGGCAAATACATTGCTGTCAATCAAATGTCATGTAACCATGGATATGACAAACCCAATGTTTCACGTTAAAAAATATTCACGGTATAGCCTAATATGGAAATGGCGAGAGGTTGGCCACAACAGATATTTTCTTTTGATAAATTGATAAATAAAGAATACAGGTTGTCATCGTTTAAGTTCTGTACATTAAACCTACCCAGAAAATATTTCCTAATGATTGAAAACTAACAGCTGACAGTTGATACTTTTTGCTGTTACGTGAAATTTTGAAAGCCTTTTGATTTATGATTGAAAAAATGTACCACCATTAGTTAAAATTACCGCATTTCATCACATGGACTCGACAGTATTAATAAATATTAAGTACAACAGAAGATACCGTTCCATATTGCTTTAAAGATCACATATATTTATCTCCCGCTTCCATAATCCTTTAATCACAATTGTTGGTACCATAAATATCGCAGTGTAGTGTACCTTTCCCCGTGTTCGTTTTCCTGCATTAAAACTGCCGGCGTGCATTGTTCCCCGTGTGAAGTGATAAATCTCCGGCGGCCATGGCTGGTACGTACTGGTAATACCACCAAGACTCCATGCTCCCTGAATGGCCAGCTTTGCATCCCTTGTTGTGGTGATGTGTTCCGAGCCGTGAATACGGAATCGTGATGGATTTATAAGTGCAACATGCAATTTACTGCAGTCACGGATTAAAGGTTAATGGAATATCAAGGATTCATTGTTGGGATAAGATTCGTTGAATAAATAAATATATTAGTTTATACTAGCAGACTATTGTTGGGCTGTACGTAAATGATGCAGACATCCAGAATGCCGCTTTTGAAGTATAAATATGTAGTTCTGATTCTGAATTTGTAATTATGAATAATATATCCAGCCTGTGTCCAAAGTTGCACTTTTATTATGCTAATGGCTAAATCCTACATTTATATGTACTAATGCCCGTTTGCACCGGTATTATTTAAATGTTTCCTTACACAGAAAAAAAAATTGAAATTTTGTCTAAGTATAATTAGATACGAGCTCTGTCCCATAAGTGTTGGCCAAGTTGTATAAAATCATTGAAATGACTTATTTAAGCAAAAAATCAAAACACCTACTAATTTATTTCCATTGAATTATAACTTAATGCCTTAAATACTGGAAATAACTGATCTACACTAACTAATGCAATTGGATGCAGCTTCTCCAGTTGAGCACAAGTATAAGAAATGCATTTTTTTTATGACTGGGCCAACACTTATGGGACAGGGCTTGTATTATATTATTAGGCAATATGTCTAATAATTTAGTATAATTTACAATTCTTAATTTAGCATTTTAACTAACCTGAAATAGATAATAAATATTTTGTAAAAAATCGTTAATAAATATGTAAATAGTTATTTTAATTACTTATTTTTATTTAATTTTACTATATTTTGGCTTCATTATTTTTGTCTTTCAATTTTCGGTGATTTATCTAATGAATTAGGTAAGTAAATAAAAAAATTAAATATATATTTAGTTAATTTCTTTATTTATGTTTAGTTCAATACTAAATGTAGTCATTTAATCTAATTTTGTATTTAATTTTACTATAATTTGTTATTACAAATTTAGAAAATTTAACTAAATCAACTTAGATAATTTAATGAAATCATATTAGAAGGCTGAAGATCACATATTTACCTACTTAGTTAATTTAACTACAATTTAGATGGTTTGTTTTTTCTGTGTAGTTAAGACAATCCTTGGCTCAACTACATTACAGAAGGCACTTTATTGATAAATCCCCTACTGTATATCTGAGGTAGGGAAGAGTAACGAAATGAAGGTAGCGAGTAAATAAGTCTGTACCACTGAACTCTGAGCGCAAATTAATAAGAATACTAGAAAATAGTGTTTATCGCGCGAAACTCCTCAGCCTCTATTTCCAGGAATTTGAGTATACATTTTTAGTATGTTTTTAATATAAAACCAATGAACAATATGTTCCAAACAAAATTTTTAAATTTTGCGTGGAACTGATGATATCAGCTATCAAAAATAGCTGTTTTTCAAGTAGTCATAACTTGCCCCCTAAATTATTACCTCCCGCTACCCTTGGTAAGGGAGGTATAGGGATCGTGCTAAAAATCACATATCGAGGTTTAATAAATGACCACGTTTTAAGGTCCCTAGAATCCAATTTTAACATTTTCACGATGATGTCTGTATGTATGTATGTGTGTGTATGTATGTATGTGTGTGTATGTATGTGTGTGTGTATGTATGTGTGTGTGTGTATGTATGTGTGTACAGTAAAATTTTTGAAAGAAGTCCGATCAAGGCCATCTACTAATTGTATCTATGAATTAAGATTTTGTGCTGTCAAATTTAGTAGTGTCTTTTACTTAGTTTTTATGAGGGTACATAATATCTTGTGTACCTCATAAAAACTATGTAAACGACACTACTAAATTTGACAGCATGAAATCTTAATTCATAGATGCAATTCGTAGATGGCATTGATCGGACTTCTTTCAAAAATGTTACTGTATGTCTAGGGAATTCTAAAACCTTGTATTTCTATCCTATTCTAATATGAAAAGAAGCCATTATATTTCTGTGTAAATCGGATAACCGGAAATAGCACTTTACCTGAAGCTCATGACGGTTTTTCTTCAAAAAATATCATTAAATGCCATTTTTTCGCATTTTATGTCTTATGAAAATTAAAGATTATTAAATTTTCTACAGGAATACATTAATACTTTTCTATATATTTTGCAGATAAATTTAAAAATATTTTTTTTATTAGTCCCGAAGCCTAAGATAAACACAATTCCTTTGTTACACAGTTCATATTTCAAATGAATGTAACTGACAGTAAATGTCACTGTCAAAAAACTAATCACTTCAAATTAATAACAGTGATATTTTAAAAAGAAAATAGTAAATAAATCAATAGTTTTATGCAATAGAACAGTTTGCAGCGTTAGTAAATACGTAAGTATGTATTTAAATTAATAAATATGGATAGGAATGTGTGGCGAAGGTTGATTGTTGCGTAACTATTATTTTGGTCAGATGCGGTTATTCGCTACCGAAAATCGGTCACTTTAATATGTTCTTATGTATGAATGCTATGATGATTGTGGACAAGGCGAAAGAAGATGTTGTTAAAGAGTGAAGTGAGTCAGCTGAGCTCTTACTCTTATCCCTTTACTTATTGTTACTATTGTTTCCGTGTTTTTCTTAACCCACTAAGTGGGAAACGCGTGATTTTATGTATGTATGTAAAAATTAAATAGTGGGAGGTTTTGTGTTGGCCACATCAGATTTTTTTTTCAAAGAGTTTACGGTTAATTTGTAGATCATACTTTCTTCTTTCGTAATATGTATAGCTTGTAATAAATAGTTCAATAGTGCGAGCTGTAGCGTTTCGTGCGAATCTCATGTTTTACATCATTTTAAGGACTGCTATAGGATCGTCTTAAGCGCCCCTTCGTTGGTAAGTTGCCCTTAAGCTTAAATGGTTTGCACGAATAGAATATAGTTATCCCTTAGTGAAGGGCAACTTAGAAGAAGTAGAAGAAGAAATATAAATTTCAACTTAGAAGAAGTAGAAGAAGAAATATAAATTTCGCGGAATTAGTTACCTATATCCGAAAGCTATGACCATCATCAAATCACAGTGTTAAGTAATTAAGCGAATATATGAGTAGTAATTCGATTTTGATACATTATTCTAATGTGAAACAAGTGGATATTTTGTTCTGCAAAAGCCAAGAGATGAGTGTATTGCGAATTAAAATATGGTTGGATGAAAATATTGTAGAATTGGTTGCGGATACAAAAGGCGCCTATACGACACACACAATATGCGATCCGGATTAGAAGGTATGTTATTATATAAAATCTACAATTTTTAAAATTTTGTCATGATTCTGAGGTTATCTGGATTAACAGTGGTTTGGATTACCGGAGCTTTACTGGAGATCATTGTAAAACAAGTTTTTCTGTTTTGTTTATGAGTTTTGAGTTTTCTTTATTTATTTTATTTATTTTATAATTTATTCTACAAATTACAAAAAAAAAATAAAAAAAAACTAATGGCTTACTGTATATGTACATCACACTGCACTAACTACATAAAAAAGTCCACCGTACTAACGTGGAGTTTATATTAAAGAAAAAGTATTTAAGAAGGAATATACTCACCGTTTCGCAGATTTGGACTCCAAGTAGGTAAAACTGTAGGTATTAGTTTGTAAGGGTTGTACATACAGTTAAGTTTTTAAATATATCACACAGTACTCTCACACACATTCACGTTACAGTAAATAGAGGAAAAATCACTTCTGTTCTCTCGAACAGTTCAAACACTTGTTAGTTAAACTTGGTTTTTGGTTTTTACAAGTCTGCGACTGAGTTGAACAACATGCATTGTGTAGAAATAAAATAAATAAATTTATGAATAAGTTTGTCCATATAGTGCAGTGAATCTCAAACTTTTTACCTCTCGCTAAGAGAGGTATTATTGGAATTTTTATTTATTTATTTATTTATTTATTTATTTATTTATTACGGAAAACCAACACTCAGCAAAGACCAATTAAAGGTTTTCACTTCTTACAAAAATAATACAAATAGAGATACATTATGAAAGATATAAAGTATTGAGAATATACAGAGAATATTTAAAAAAATATAAACTATGTTATATTAATTAAACATTTGGCAGCATTTTTGAATTGTGATAGCGAGAGATGAAAAAGATCTAACGTATCAAATTTGAAGTTATAAGTAGACATAATTCTATTTATTGGGGAATTTTTATTATTATTTGTTCTACTTGATGGAGGATAAAATAGAGTGTTTGATCTTGTTATTTTGTTACAGACTTGTATATTGAATAAGTGAATTATGTTATTACCATATACCATGTTATTAAATATTTTGTAAAGAAATATCATATCAATGATAGTCCTTCTATTTTCCAGCGATGATACGTTAAAGTATTTTAGTCTCTCAGAATATTCATAAGTTTGAACCTTAAATCTATAACACAAAATATTAATGAATTTTTTTTTGAATGCTTTCAATTGACTTCATGTTTTTATTATATACTGGGTTCCAAATTGTTGATGCGTATTCCAATTATGGTCGGACCAGAGTGGTATATAGTGTAATTAAAGCAAGTGGTTCTTTAAAGTGTTTACAGGTTCTTAGTATGAAACCTAGAGTTCTACTTGCTTCTTTTACAGTTAGTTCTATGTGTGAGTTTAACAATAATTTAGAGTCAAAGTCTAAATCATACTAAATTCGATTTTAGTGAATAAGCACATTTTAAGATCCCTAGAATCTGATTAAAATATTTTTACGATGCTGTCTGTGTGTGTTTGTGTATCTTCCACAAATGTTAGACTGAAAGATTCTCATTTGAGAATACTCAGCGTCACGTATTGATGTGGGGTTACAACTAACCACTACATTTAAACATCAGTGACTTGTCATAATTTACTCATGCACCTCGGCACAAATATTGAAATGAACGTAGAGTGTGCAGCCTATTTATTCTAAATAAATTAGGAAAGAGTGAAAAGATAATGTGAGCCAACGGGAGGAGTCCGCCATAGCTCAATTGGTAGAGCGTTGTCCCGGCAAGACAGTGGGTCTGGGTTCAAATCCCGGTGGCTGACATTATTTTTTCACTCTTTCCTAATTTATTTAGAATAAATAGGTTGCACACTCTACGTTCATTTGAACTGAATATAGTTTGCAGCATTAGTAAATATGTAGGTATGTATTTAAATTAATAAAAATTAAATAGCGGGAGGTATATGTTGGCCACAACAGATTTTTTATCTTGTGCACGCTTTAAAATTAATATCTTTTCCCCGATCTACCTCTGAATTTTTTAAAAATCGAATTGACTCCTTGAATATTTATTAAGTAATGAGTAATTTTCAATAAAAATATTCAGTTCTCGATATGAAAACTAATTATTACATTTCAGTTTGTTTGGTGTAGGTATGTGAAACATAACTGATGCAGGTGGACATTGCGTAACAAGAAGTGACATTTTGCTGGCACCGTGTGGTTTTTATTTGAACGCCAATAACGAACTTTTATGAAAATTGACACTCCGCTGTAAACTAATTATTAAAGACTGTCAATTTGTGTGACATGACATCGGGCCACACTAACCAACATTGGAAATTCATGTAGCGGACGCTCATTCATAATATAGACCACTATACTTTCATTCAATTCAATTTTATTAAAAGGAAATATGAGAGCGATGTAAAAGGCTACAGGATATAAATTTATACTCTCGCATGTCATGTAAAACAAATGTTACAATTTAAAATACATTGGTCATTCATTATTCATTTAGTTCCATTTTTTACATTTATCAAATATATTTTAAATGAAAGTTTATGCAATATTTTTATGGTAATATACAGGGTGTTAAAAAATAAGTGTAACAAATTACGAGACCATATAGTACTGACCAAAATGAGTAAAAAGCTTAATTAACATGGGTCCGATCGTCAATAGTTTCCGAGATATATGGCAGTGAAAAATGAGTTTTTTCGGGGTTTACGTCTGCTCTCTCGAAAACAAAAGAGTTACGACTTTGATTAAATAAGACTTTTTGTTTACCTTTCAAAGGTCATCTTAGATGTGTTTTTTTTTTTAAATCGAATAATTGTACTAAGACAAAAAAATGTTGGAACTTGGCCAATATTTAGTTTTCAAATAACTTCGCAACTATTAGAAAGTGAAGAAAATGTTTCATATAAAATTTAATATTTTTTATGGTTTATTTACTGACATAGACAAAATTTTGTTCGATCACTATCTTTGTCAGTTTTTCTTCGATTCTAATACAAAATGGCCTCTTTCTCAAAAACAGTTGAAGATCTTATACATATTGATTAAGCTTTTTTTTATTCATTTTGATCAGTACTATATGCTCTCATAATTTGTTACGCTTATATTTTAACATAATCATAAAATAAGCAGCTTCCCACTACTGTGACGTCAAAGTACTTTCGGCACGTTACTCATAGCCAATGAGAGATACTTATTGCTTATTACGTCATTTGCACTATCGACACACAAATTTAAAAAGAATAAGATTTGAATATTATTGGTTATCATTTTTAAAGTAAGTTTTGATCGATGTTTTTATTTACTTACCACCTTCGCTTCCTGATCGTTAAGTGACTTACATAACTTACCGATCAGTAATTTGTAAATAAAGCCTTGGAAACCCTACCGGTAAACGTTGAAAAAACCGATCATGCAAAAATAAATAAACGTAGGTGATAGTTTGTCATATAAGTTATATGCACTTTGACGTTACATTCTGTTTCAGATCAAGTGACTTTCAAAATATACAATTTTATTAATGGGAGGCTATTTATAGAATAATGCTTTTAAATTTTAATACTTAAGGCATATTACATCCGAGGTGGGAGATGTTTCATTACAACCGAGGGCTTATGTATATTACCGAGAGACAGAGCGCGAATTTGTGATGAAATTCCCATCGAGGTTATGTATATTATTCTATTTACAATCGTTCTCATTTTAAATCAATAATTTTCAAAATAAATCAATAAATTTTAAACTTTAATTTTATTAATATTTTTGACAGCTCTCTTAAAACTTGTTTAGCGTATTTAATTATAGGGTTCTATGGCAATGTTGCTAGGCAACCCCTACATAAACATTTCGAACCCAAGAGATGATAGTGAAATCTGTTATTTCCAACCCAAGAGATTGTCATTAAAGTTATGAATGACATATTTCCCAACCTTCAAAAGATTAGGAATCGGTATATTACTATAATGATTGTAAATAAAAATTATTATTATATTTTTAGACAACCTTCAAATTTATATTAATAAAATTATTTCTGTTTCAGGTAAATCCATCAACTTTAATATTCCATTTTCCATAATTCGTCCCAGGTAAAATCTTTTAACATTTTATCATAATCTGTTTCCATAAGTGCTTTTTATATTTAATACCATCAAAGTGGGCACTTTACTTCTTTTTCGTTAAATACGAGTAGAATATTCAACACCTTCTACGATGTTTCTTTTTACGTGTCCGTCTCTTGCTTTTTATATGGATGTTTTTGTCGGGCGTACAAATGAATTGCACTTCGGGTCAAAGTTGGCGGGAAAATAGAAAAAAATCGAGGTGTAAGGATTGCTGGCGCAGCCATGTCTGGCTAATAGCTCCCTGGATAGCGGGGACTCCGTATCGGAATGCAGATTAGAAAGTAATTTAACGGAGAAAATGCCGTGATTTCAGATAGGATGATTTCTACTTACAAATAAAATAAGTAGTTGATAGTATTCATGGGATATCTTACGATGTTTGAAATCCATTTAATTACATGAGATAGAATATGATAAATATTAATTGAAAACTGTCCTGTCTTTGATGGCTGAAACGTAACCAGACTCATAATAGTAAAAATATAAATAAAAACTATGGGTGCTATTCACAGTTCTATACTAAGCGTTACTAAGAAAACTGTATTAGGAATTACTAAAAAATCTATTCACAGCTCTATACTAGGCGATACTAAGCGTTACTAAGTTTTGTATTTAGTACACAAATGTAAAACAAGGTAGTACCGTGTTTAACATGGCTGAACGGGCAATTTGAAATGCGAGATGTGCGCGATATGTTCGAAATTTAAAAAATAGGTGAATAAAAGTGTATCGACGACACGCGGACCCATTTACCGAATTCACAGAGAGCGAATTTAAAAGAAGATACAGACTGTCCAAAGAGAGTAGCCGATTTGTAATTAATTTGATTAGGGAAGAATTGACAGTTGGTCGCCGTGACTGTGTTTCGCTAGAAATATAAGTTCATGTAGCATCCAGGTTTTCCGCAAAAGAGTTTGTACCAAACAATAACGGAAGTATTTACTAAATATTTTCTTGTATGCTAATAAAAATACAATTTGAATTTTGACTTTGAAGTTCAATTTTAAGGTTGTGAAAATGACAGTTTATAATTTAGTACTCATCATAATTTCATATCAAATACTTTATAGGATATTTACAAGGTATTAGCCAGCAGACAAATAGTCGCATTATAGGTAAAGTTTCTGTTGCGTTGGTTCGAAAACTTACAAATTTTGTGAACTTCCACTAAAATATAAATACACAAAAATGAAAATTTTATGATCTTGTTCGGATTTCCGGGCGTGATTAGGTGTTTGGACTAAACATATATAAAAATTAAAAATCCTGACCAATTAATTACACTTCTTTAATTTTTTTATAGAAATGTCAGCATATGTCATTTGATGTTTGACATAATACAATGTATAACTATGACTACCAAACATATTTGCGATGTTGTCAACTATGCTTTTCGCTAGTCACTTGAATTAACTAAAACACGCTAGTATACAGCTCTGAATAGGCAGTGTATTAAATATTGTTTTAGCGCTAATACATGTTTTAACTAAAACAGCCTAGTATACAGCTTTAGTATCGAGCTGTGAATAGCACCCAATATCATTACGGCATATTACCCATATCTGAGTGTGCCACAATCTGTTTTATTGCAGATATCGGTAATGATGATGACATTTATACCGTGCGGGCGCTTACCAGGTGTCACCACACGGGAATTCATTGCTGGCGTGGAGAATGCACTACAGGAGTCACTTTTGTGCCATTTAAAATTCTAAATATATGGCGACGGTCGGGATCGAACCCGGGTTCATCAGGTTCGCGACCGGACACTCAGGCACGCGGCCACGGGACCCCATTCCTAATAGTAAAACAGTAAATTACGAACCGTCAATTGACAAGTTATAATTAGCTTTTGCTTGCTTTGTTTTCGTTTATGTAACTTTTAATGTTCAGAATCCTCATGACAAATAATATCTTTTAGTGCATTAAGGGTGTTTTTAAAACTCATTTAGTTTATGTTTTTAAAGTAATATTAAAATATCAGTACAAAAGTATTTATCTATGTGATTATACAGAAAATCTATAAAATGATTAATAAAGTTCCTTTATAAACCTCAATATAGATATTAGAAATAGTTATCTAATGGGCTACTTGCGTGGTACTGAAAATCCGATTTCTGTCACTATATACGTAAAGTTATATTGAAAACATATATAAAAATATAAATTTTATTTTAAATAATTATTTTTTACTAAATTAAGAAAGAAATTTTTCTGTGACGTCTTTATATTTTAACTGGAGAGGGGAAGCATGTTTAAGAATGTTATCAATAGATGGCATGGCGCGCGAGAAAGTTTTAATTTGAATTTCACATTAGTTCACTTTTCTCTCTCTCTGATCTCTTAAATACATTAATTACTTTATAAATAAACACATAGGTAGTTACTTGTAATTTAAAATATCGATACCAAAAAGATAAACTAAAATACTAACCTCCAAACTATTATAGAAACGTCAAACAGGTGATCTACATTACCCGTACAAACATATCATTACTATGGGACGGCACCACGCTGTGGCATTACGACTATTCATTGGTGCGGTGTAATTCTACGTCATACATGGCGGGAATTCAAATAATCAAATTTCATTATTTTTTTTTCTGGCTAATTAATAAAAATTTTGTCAAAAGAAAAAATATGGGTAGCAAGTTTTTACCTTCTCTTCAAAAATATTAAATAAAAATATCTGATGTGGACACCACATGACTTCCTTGTACGCCTGTTACACTATACATATTTTGTTAATAATTAAAATATGTATAATAACAGACCCAATCATAAAATTGCACGTATTTGACATAATTTGACATTGACATTAAATTCTTTATTTTTTTGTTATTTCTTGTCCTAATTCATAGCAAACTTAATTACAGAAACCAAAAAGTACCTAATGTTTAAATTTACATATCTCGCTTATACAAAGAACTAATTTAATCATACTTGAAGTTTTCGACGCAAAATTCAATTCTCTAAAACTTTTATTTGAAGCATTTATTGATAAATTGAAAATAACACCATTTTTTTCTAGAAAAACTGATAATAGCTTCAAGTAAAGTATCACTTTCGGTTAGACTATTTTAACCAAAGTCTATTATGTTATTTCCATTGATATAAAACTATTATATACCAAATTTGAAAAGTTTTGGATTATATTTTAATATAGTTTTCCATTAAAATCTATTATAGGTTTCAAGTAAAGTACTACTTCCTGGTATATCATTTTAACTAAAATCTATTATGTTATTCCCATTGATATAAAAGTATTGTATACCAAATTTGAAAAGTTTTGGATTATATTTTAATGTAGTTTTTCATTAAAATCTACTATATGCTTCAAGTAAAGTACCACTTCCGGGAAGACCATTTTCACTAAAATCTATTATGTTATTCCCATTGATATAAAAGTCTTATATACCAAATTTGAAAAATTTTGGATTATATTTTAATATAGTTTTCCATTAAAATCTATTATGGGCTTCAAGTAAAGTACCACTTCTGAAAGTTAGTTTTTCAGGACGCCAATCTTTTTATTTAATTATTTCCACAAATAACAACAAATTATTAAAATAAAAATTATTACTAAGAAAATCATTCCATAAACTTTCATTTAAAATAGATTTTGAAAAATGTGAAATAGGCTCATTAAATTTATTTTCATGGGAACGCTTAGGAAAATTGATTGTGAAATATGTATATTGAGCTGTCAGATACATATAGAATTTTGAGTATTTTAAAAGTATTTCAGCAAATTTAAATAAAATTTTGTACAAAATAATTTATAAAAACGTGATATTGTTTGACTCACATAATTTTCGCTCGTTTGGTAAATATTATATTCATCAAACAATATCACTCTTTTCAAAACTGATAATGTAAACAACTATTATTAATAGTGCTTAAATGACAGTTATATATCTAAAAATCTTTTTTGGCAGGTTAATTATTTGTGAAAGATGCAATTAAAGCGATTATAAAATATTTATAGAAACACTACAAAAGTTATTTATAAACTTGCTGTAAGAGCATTCTTATACAAGCAACCAGTAAATAAAGCTTATTTATCTCAAATAAAACTTCTATATCACAAAATTATCTCAATTTCATCAATTATAAATTAATTACATATTAATTTGGTTTCTCTGTAACTAAGTGTACTAGTTGGGAAATACGTTTTACTATATTAAGCTTCAAATTAAGAGGATATCTCTCATATTATTTAAATTAAATCTAAATCCAGATTGCAGTATGACAACCACATACTTATAATTAAAATAATTAACCGAAATAATATCTCTAATCCATTAATTGTCATTTATCTCATCTCCGATTTGATTACAAAATCGACATTATCCTTTCGTAAATCCGTGGTAAAACATTGTCATACGCAAATCTGGTTATAATCGTATATATGAGCAACAATGCAACAAAGCGCGATATTTCCAGCCCTTGTTGTCTACCGGCTCAGTGATCGACAGCTGAACATGAATATTGATTTCCATATGACACGACAGCAACCGCGAAGTGCATAATAATACCATTCACTGCACTTGCACTTTGCAGAAACTAGAACTAAGTGAAACTTTCAGTGAGGAAAATAGAGAAATTACATAGGGACAAACACAGAATACGATAGAGACAATATAGACGTTACTAATATACGCATAGTAGTATACCCTGTCTCATCAAAACCCAAATAAACAGCTTAAACACCCGTATACTATAAAAAAATCTGTTGTGGCCAGCACAATACCTCTCGCCATTTCCATATTAGGCTGTATAAGTATTGTATATATTTAACATTTTTGGTACACATAAAAACACATACCTTCTTTAGATATTTTTATATTTTTTAATTCATTCTATTCACTCTTTTTCCACCCTTAATAACTTTGAAACGAATTGTGATAGACATACCCGTCTTATGCTAATGGCCGATTTCACCACCGATTCCTAAAATTTAAGTAATGCTTATGTACCCGATGTGCACCACATAGGCATTACCTAGCAAAATTTCGTTTTCACCAACCGCTAAGCATTGCCTATTTCGATTTAGGAATTACTTAGCTAGGTATCTGTTTTCCAATGCCCAAATCGCTAAGCATTTCCTTACGTTTGACAGCTGACACTTCAAAATGAGAAATAGATAGAAAACATAATAAAAACAGTTACTTATTCAAACTTCAAGAGAAGTCTTTATTGAATTTAACAAAACATTGGTTCTTTGAATAAATATTAAACGAGTTTATATACAACAAGGTTTATAACATATTAATTTCAAATAACCAGCTGGTTAGCACAGTTATGAAACTAAAGTAAATGATAATTAACTAAATTCGTTTTCAAGGAAATACAAGTTTAGTTTTAGAAATTTATCTAAAATAATGATTAAATTAGCTTATCTGTTGTATGTTGGCCACAGGGGAAAACATAAGAAGCGACGAATTCTTTTATCAGTCCGGCAAATAGCGGCCAAAATGGGAATCCAGATGGCACACACCGCTGGCTCTCAGATGGGAAACAGCACCAGATTGCACAATGAGTTACAGTTGTTATTTTATATTTAATGGTAAATAATAAATTTCATGTCATTTTTATATATTAATACTCTAATTTCCTGAAATTTAAAACCTGCTGATGGAAAGGGTATAATTTTATATATTTGGCGAATAGATTTAACGTATGATACAGTTAATTAAAGTCAAAACAAGCATAAATATTCAAATACATATTATTCAATTATCTGCAATTCAGTTTAATTCACTATGCCAACTAAGCGAATGAATTTATTCGTAACACAAATTCACGTATTTAAATAATGATTTATGCATGTGATATCATTTGCGCCTGCATTATCTGCTATTTAATAATAATAATAAACACTCACAAAATTTAATCGAATAAATTGGACAGCCTATTCAATCCAATATATTATCGGTCCTATTATTATAGAAAATTGTATATATAATTCATAATTAAATAACAACTTTTATAACTACATTGATCTTCCGAAAATGAGTGAATGAATATTTTATTTTTATTTTATATGGTGCTAGTTAGGATAAACTTGCCTAAATCGTACGTATGATTAAAAAATCTGATGTGGCCAGCACATAACCTTCCGCTAATTGCAATGTTTAAAATAGTAATGAGCTTTAAGTAAAGTATCACTTCCGATTGATTGTTTGTAAACAAAATCTACTTTGTTCCAATAAATAGAAAAGTTTGTAATACGAAATTTTGGATTATGTTTTTCCTGAAAAATCTGTTTTGGATCATTAATATATTTTAAAGAAAAATCGTCACACATGATCCATTTCGTAAATGTGTAGTTGCAAACTATTATTTGACACTTTGAAATCACGTTTTTATTGAGAGCTGTTTGATATATAATGCTGCAAACATCAAACTTAAATCGAATTATCCTGTATATCTAATATATATGTATGATGGAAAATATATTATTTTTACAAACCTTAATTTCATTACAATTCTTCTTAGCACGGTTTCATTATTAATCTTAATGTAATCGCTTCGTGACAGTGACATTTATTTAAATATGTCAAATTTGTTATTAAAGTATTGTTTTTGTTTGACACAGAGGCAAAGTAATGAACAAAAATAAATTATTTTATAATTCAATATTTAAAGTTATTTCAAGTTATTTACTAAATGCTGTGAGCTTCTTAGGGGAAAAGGGGTAAATTGAAAATAAACTATACAATACACCAAATAAATTTATTCACTTCAGAAGCTCCTAACTCTACCACGTTTCGATAAAGAATAATCCTTTCTTACAAAACTATTTCTTATACGTTACCTACTTATCTAATACCCCTATACTTGTATAACAATTTGTAAATAATTAATTAAATTCTATATAAAAGGTTTCATAACATGGTGCAGCTCTCAGTCGGCCATCCTGCGTTTCTCCACGTCCTCGTGGAGACCATGCTTTTCCTACAACAATTAATAAAAAGGAATTATTATCATCACCTATTTTATATCTATACAATATGTTGGTATGGGATGCGTCGACAACGTTTGCGACGGCTTCGTCTAAATTCAGATCTTTTCTGATTGCTAGTTTTGATAGCACCTTCAACGTTTGAATTTGTTTGTAATTCACCTTTCTCAAAATTGTTACCATTATTGTCATCGTTTGACACTGCTATTGGGCCAGTTGCCTCAATATCATCTTGGATGTCATCGTTTGACAATGTATTCGAGATATTTGTCTCATCAATATCATCGTAATATTTATCACATTCTGATAACATGTTAGGGACACTCGTTTCTTCGCGAGTGTCATCGTTTGACAATGCGTTCGAGACATTTGTCTCGCCATCTGATAGATCCGAGTCTACTTCATCGTTAATAGAAAAGCGTTTCATTTGATCGACGGCACAGACGCCTGTATATGGTTTCTGCGAACGATAACTACCTCTTATATCTCGTATTATGTACCTATCATGTGGAAGGACACGTATGATTTCGTATGGGCCCGAATATTTAGCGAGAAGCTTTCTACTCGCACCGTCGTTATTAACTTTATTTTTCTTAATAAGTACGTGTTCGCCGACTTTATATGGAAGCCCCACCACGCGTTTTGCATCATAGAGCTTCTTTTGTTGCGCTTGGGTAGCAACTATTTGACTAGCTGCTTTACCTCGTACTGTTTGAAAATCTAATCTTGTGTTATCAAAAGCAACTTGTGAGGATAAAAATGAATCGCTAATACCTCTTGGTTCGTACCCGAACATGAGCTTAAAGGGGGTTGAATTTGTAGATCTATGAATTGTATTGTTAATTCCCCACTTAACCGTGTTTAATGTTTCGTCCCAGCGCGTGTCATCCAAAGCAGATGATGCTATAGACGCTGTTATTGTTTTATTTACGCGTTCCACTTGCCCATTGGCTCTTGGGGTAGCTGTGGCATTCATAACTCTTTGTATTCCTAACTTTAGACAAAACGACTCGAAACTTTTACTAGTAAATGCTGACCCACGATCGCATATCAATCGCCTAGGTGTACCGAAAATATTAAAGATTTCATTAAGGAATTTAATCACTGGTACTGATTTCGTATTTGGAACGGGTTTAATAAATACATATTTGGTAAACGCATCCACTGCTACAATTATAAACGAGTTGCCTTTTTGACTTTTTACGAATGGACCTACGTGGTCAACATGAATTGTATCGAACGGAATAGCTTGCTTTTCTATCGGATGTAGATAACCGGGTCGTTTCCCAGAAGGATCTTTATTATACAAACATTCCAAACACATAGAAATATAACGACGTACATACCTTTTCATACCTGGAAACCAATACAAACGCTTTAATATTTCTACCGTTTTATCGACACCAAAATGACCGTGCTTGTCGTGGTATAAAGCCACCACCTGCCGTTGTGCACCTTTGGGCAATGCCCAACGATAACCTTTGTCGGTTTTTCGATATACGCGGTTTTGTTTAACGCAGTATTGCGAATGTATAAGTTTTTCATCCTGACTAGTTGGAGTTTTTGTTAATATTTCGTGAATATTTCTGAGCTTTTTGTCTTGTAACTGGGCCGCGAGGACCCAGTCAGCCTCGTTTATGTTAATTTGTAGGACATTTATTTCAGAATAACCATTTTCTACTAAAGTTGTGTTTCTACTTAATGAATCTACATGGGCCATCTTTGGTCCTGCTCTGTATTCTATTGTGAAAGAATATTCTGTCGCGATTATCCACCAGCGAGCGACTCGCGGCACAAGATCGCGTTTAGAGAATGTACTTCTTACAGCGTTACAGTCGGTTACTATTTTGAATTCTATGCCGATCAGGTACACGCGGAATTTTTGTAGTGCATTAATTATTGCCAAAGTTTCCAGTTCAAATGAATGATACTGTTGTTCGTGTTTAGTAGTTAATCTACTGAAATACGCTATCGGTTGAAGGCCTTGATCAAACTTTTGCAAAAGTATTGCACCTAATCCAAATTTTGAGGCATCTGTGTGTAATTCAGTGGGGAGTGATGGGTCGTAAATACCAAGTACGGGTTTATTTATGAGCGCAGTTTTTAGTGCAACGAAAGATTGCTCCTGTTGGTCACTCCAGATAAATTTTACATCTTTGCGGAATAGATTCGTAATTGGTTGCGCGATAATAGCGAAATTGCAAATAAATTTCCGAAAGTAACTGGCTAGTCCGATAAACTGGCGTGCTTCGTGTATATTTTTCGGAGTGGGGAACGTTTCAACCGCGGCAGTTTTCAGTTTTCCGGGTCGTATACCTTCTGAATCAATTTCATGCCCTAAATATTCGACTCTACTTTTAAAGAAATGGCATTTCTCAGGCCGCAAAGTTAACCCAGCGTTACGTAACAGTTTAAAAATCTCCTCAAGTCTTTCTAAATTTTGTTCGTAACTAGAGGATGCCACTAGTATGTCATCCATATAAGCTAAAGCGTATGTAAACCGCGCGGGCCCTAGAACTTTGTTGATTATACGCTGAAATACGGCTGGTCCATTCGAAAGGCCAAATGGCATTCTTAGAAATTCATATTGTCCATCAGGGGTGATGAACGCAGTTTTATGTATATCTTTATCGGATATTGGTACTTGATAATACCCAGACGCTAGATCAAGGCTTGTAAAATAATAGTTACCTTTGAGTCGATCTAAAAGATCATCGATTCGAGGCAATGGGTACTTATCTTTCTTGGTAATTTTGTTCAGTGCTCGATAGTCGATACATAATCTTTGTTCGCCAGTTTTCTTTTTAACTAAGAGTATAGGACTACTAAATGGTGATGACGATTCGCGAATTATACCGTTTTGTAACATTTCATCTATAAGACCACGCACTAATTCACGTTCGCTAAAAGATAATCTATACGGGGCGTATGTTATTGGTTTATCACATGTTAAATCGATATTCATTTCTAGTAATTCAGTTCTACCTAATTCGCATAAACTTTTTGAGAAACATTGTCGATATTTATTTAATAATGTTACGAGAGCATGTTTTATATTAGCTGGTGTTGCATCATCTATGGTTACGTCTAATTCTGTAAGAGTGTTTAAATTAATAGATAAATTGCTTACCGTTGTAAATTCCTGATTCCTGCTCATACAGATTTCTCCTCGGGCCAGGACCTGTCCTCGCTTTAAGGTTAGCTCATTGCTCCCTATGTTCATGAGAGGAAGAAAAGCATCCGTTGATGCCCTAATTATACAGCTAGGGATGCAGTGTGCACTACCAGGCCACATTCGTTTTTGTAGGTCTACAAACACGCTTTCGTTCTTATTAAGGTCTGTTCCAACTGGTATGTGAGCAATATAGTTCGGTGGTATTACAGTATTTTCAGTAACTCGTATTGCAACTTTTCGGATTGGTAGGCTCTCCAATTCCGGTAAACTCGCTAATTCTCGGTTAAAGAGTCGAATCGAACCATCTTTAATAATCATTACAACATTAGGATGGTTGATAAATGGTTGTCCCACAATGAGTTCAATCTTCTGAACATGATCTGGAACTACGATTGCTTTGACATCGGCGTGTGCCAGGTCAACCTCTAACTGAATGTTGCTTTCTCCTATGGCGGGAACTGAGCCACCTGCAAAACCACTGACTACAATTTTACTGGCAGATACAGCAAGCTGTAATTTAATGGCCGTGGATTCATTGACTAACACTGCAGAACTGCCTGTATCAACGTATCCACGAACATCATTGTTATTAATTCGACAGTGAAGTAAATACTTATCTTGGTGTGAATTATCTGCAGATGATTTAACAATGAATGTTTGTTTACTTGGTGTCCTTTTACAATCCTTTTCTTCGTGACCTAGCCAATTGCAACGTTTGCATATTATTTTTGGCTTAGGACATTTTGCTGCGATGTGGTTTTCGCTGTTACAATTATAGCACTTGGATTTTCTTTTTGGAGAACTGGGTCGGACTTTGCGTTGACGATCCAAGTTATTGTGGATCTTCGTGTGGGGTATTATTGGCTTGTCATTAATTGTTGATAAGAATTCTTCATATAATTGTTCAGGTGTTTCGTAACGACCAGCTTTTGCTCCTGTTTTGTGCGTCGGATTATCCATCCCGTCTATAATACACGAAACTGCGTCTTTTCCAGTTATCTTACAGGCTTGAAGTAAATCCATCTTGCTGTAATAGTATTGCAGCATACTCTCATTAGGGAATTTAGTGCGTCCTAACATTTTACGAAGCGATGAGGCGAAATCAATAGTCGATGGAAATGCACGTACTAGCATTGACTTCCATTGTTGCCTCGAATGGTTGTAATCAGGCAGATTGTCGTACCACCGACGCGCTATACCACCTAAACGTGATTGCATGTAATATACCATTAGTGCTTCATCCCATCCATGAATTGCAGCCAATTGTTCGATTTTATTAAGCCAAACATTAATATTAAGATTTGGTTTACCTGGAAGGAATTCTGGAATGCAATCGTTTTTAGTTACGTATTTTACCTGATTTTTGCTCTGACGATCTGAATCATTAATTTTATCGTCTACCAACTTTTCAACTATGCGTTCTAGTATTTCAATGGTTGCGTCTTTATTTGGTTCGCTCCTTGAGCTAGAAGCACCCTGTGCTTCGACATCATTTGCACTATATGGCCGTTCACGTTCGCTGTAATAACGTTCACCGACACTTTTGCGGTATCGTTTTGGACTTTCCTCAGAGCTAGAACTTGATGATCGTCGGCGATCTTTTCGCCTTTTGTCGCCACGTCGTGGCATTTTATTTATAACAGTCTCACACACACACAATGAACTTCACTATCACTTGTATTTATCTGCGCTAATTTTAATAAGTTTGGAATTGAGGATACCGTGGACTCTATCCCACTTCTGAAACTGTGAGCTTCTTAGGGGAAAAGGGGTAAATTGAAAATAAACTATACAATACACCAAATAAATTTATTCACTTCAGAAGCTCCTAACTCTACCACGTTTCGATAAAGAATAATCCTTTCTTACAAAACTATTTCTTATACGTTACCTACTTATCTAATACCCCTATACTTGTATAACAATTTGTAAATAATTAATTAAATTCTATATAAAAGGTTTCATAACATGGTGCAGCTCTCAATGCTTATCGTAGAATTGAAGATTGTGCCATTATATTTAATTTGTATTGGTAAAAGTTGCTAAAAAATTATATTCAATGATTTTTTTACAAGAAAAACTGTTAAAAGCTTGTATAAATGATACTTCCGGTTATCCGATATACACTAAAAACAAATGAGCTCTTCCCACATTAGTATAGAATGAGTATATAAAATTTAAAAATTTTCTGATTGATAGTATTTGAGTAATCGTGTCCACACGATCCACACACACAGACACACACACACACACACACACACACACACACACATACATACCTACAGACATCATTGTAAAAATGATAAAATCGGATTCTGGGGACATCAAAACATGCTTATTCACTAAAATCTCTATATGTGATTTTTAGCACGATCCCTATACCTCCCTTACCTAGGGTAGCGGGAGGTAAAAACATTTGATTAACATAAACTTGAATTAAACCTTCATTTCTCAAGGTTTATAAGCTGAAGCTGAACCAAACCTGAACCAAGAAATGTTTCTGTTCAGGTTCCTGGTTAGTACTAATTCCACTATTCCACTATTTGCTGATAAATGCTGTCATATGTATTATAAATCAGAAATAAATATGCTTGTAAGGTCACTTATAAAGTTACTTTTCAAGTGACTTGAAAATAAAAACTTCATCGTCTAATCCACGCTTTACATGCTTTCTATAGACTCTTAAAACTGATCAATTACGTCAAGATTTAAAATTGTGTGAAAAAATGAAGTCAACGTGTTCTCTGAATAAAAAATGTTGATTGTCAAAACTGACGTGAAACACTTTTTGCATTGACGTTACAATTTATATTCGGTTTATTGAATATCTTTCAATTCAAGTAATGCTACAGTGCGTAGAATTATTTGAATATAAAGAAAAATCTAAAAATAATTTTTCGCGCTACTTGTATTGTAAGTATGTCTTGCATCCATAGTTACTTTTTATACCTTTTATATTTGTTTATAATTTTTCCTTGGTGACGGAGCTTAATAAATTACTTGCATTCCTAGGAAAATAATCACAGGTAACTTGAATTAAAAATTGTAATAAAAAAATCTGTTGCGGCACAGGCATTCCATTCAGTCTTCTGCGATACAGTCCTTCCATCTTCTCTTTGGCCTTTCTCAGCGTGTCACTAGCGAGGAGCACTATGACACCAATTTTGTGATCCTACACTTTCCATATTTGGATTTGCACTTGTAACGGACATCTGTCAATTAGAATTTTTTTAATATATCAGCATATATCAGCATCAGCTGTTTCCATGATAAATAGCAAAGCTGACTAATTTTTGAAAATTAATTTCTTTATAATGCTTTAAATCTACATCTATTGAATATGAAGGAAAATGTATAATCAAACTGATAGAGAAGAATATTTTCTTTAATATGTATAATAACAAAATGTCAAAAAACAATATTTATCTGCGTTTTTTTAAGAAAAACTGTTAAAAACTTCAAATAAGGGTACTTCCGGTGGATCAATTATAACCAAAATCTAATCAACTCTTCATATGGATGTACAAAAGAGGAATACGAAAGAATTATAATTTTTAGAATTGTAGTATTGGAGTTATCGTCGGAGAAAAATTTGTCACACACGGACATACATACACACACACGGACACACACACACACACGGACACACACACACAGACACACACACACACACACACACACACATACATACAGACATCATCTTAAAAATAGTAAATTCGTATTGTAGGGACCCTAAAACGTGCATATTCATTAAAAACTCACCACCGAATTTTTTGACCAAAGACAATACCTTCCTTACCTAAAGGTGACGGAAGGTAAAAAAAGAATAATGTTGATCACAGATGTCAACCAGGCTATTTGTTTCAATATTTAAGCATAATCTTTTAGTAGCGCGAAAAATATAATAAGTAACACGGAAGGTACATACATCTTAACATCCTCGCAAGTTACTAGGACCTCGGCGTACGCCTCGGTCTAGTACAACTTGTTACTTAAATAACTATTAATCAAAGTCTTAAAGTTAACCTGGTTATGAAAACGACCCTTAACCGCTGTAACTTAATTTCAAATGAAAGAGAAATATCTATTTGAAATGATGGTACCTACAAATTTAGTTTTCCTCGACCTATCTGATTATCGTAATTTATAGAAGGATATAACGTATAGAAGTTTTAGTAGTAACAATGAAATATTAATGTATGAGAAAAGAAAAATATAACTCACTTTTTATTTTAATGATATATCCAGGACGTACAATTATTTAGATCGTATGAAATAGGTGTTATTTACTTAATATATTGCATGTTAATTGTTGCTATATAGCATTTCTGTCATATTAAAACCGTGCGTGACATATGTAGATATATCACAATTGAGTGTAAGTCATATGGTAAATAGCTATTTCATATAATATGCTATAGGCTGAACGCAAATTATGCATAAAATATCTCCTCAATCCTACAGGGAGATATGTATCGAATGTTTTCAACAAAGATATACTGTTGGCTTCAACATTAATTTGAATAATTTATTATTAATATATTCATGCAAATTGAAATCCAATATAAATATCAATAATCATTAAAATATTGTTTTACATATCTTTATTAGGTGTATGTGCACTTCTATTTGTTGTTAATTAACTGACTTTAATTATAATTTCCAATATTTATTTATTACGGGTGTACCACGCTAATTAATTGCTAATAATTAACCAAAAATTTCCAAATTTATATTGAAACATATTTACATATATTTAATCATAAATCATTTACATATTATACCACCAATATGTCATGTGATTTCATTTTGTAATTAAATAAATAAATATTACAGAATTATACATATTTCATGTCATTTAACTTCAACCAATATACGAAATTTATATTACGTTTTCCCAAAATTAAACACAAAACATATATTAATCATTTATTTGTTTTTCATTACGATTATGATATTCTATAAAACATCTGTAATTCACAACACATATACAGGTGTCCCCGATAAGATAACTTGTCCAATATAGGCAGGCAATACCCTGAATATGGGGATATCGAGATATTTAAACTATAAGGGGTACGAAGTCGCTCAACTAGACAAAAGCTGCCCTGTGAAGAGACCATTTTAGTAGTGTTTTGTTATTTTAGAAAAAATACGTGGGTCACTAGATAGGTATAGGCGAGAATACAAAGTTTGCAATTTTATTTTTTATTTTTGCGAATATCAGCTAAAATGTGAAATACATAATACTAAATTTTGGTTTACCCATCGTTAGGGCACTTTTTTATGTTCCTTCGAATGGCGATGCTCAAATTTTTTTATCACTGTTGTACTTCAAATTATGATGTCAAAGTTTTAATTTTTATATATTGAAACGTTACATCATTGAGTAGAGATTTTTAGCACTCTAAAAGATATACGTATAATTTATCTACCTTCATATGTTTCAAATAGCAAAAATGCAACAATTATAATTTATAAGATACAAACTTTTTGTTTCGACCTTGCATTTTACAGAGTGATTTAGAATGATTAAAAGTCACGTAACTTGAAAAAGTTCTGATTATGATCAAAATTATGTATATTCTACGGAAAATAATTTCATCAATCTACCGGGAATATCAAATTGTTACCTATATTACAGACATTTTGGAAAAGTCAGCGGTGTTACGTATTTTGAGTTTTTTTTTACATACAGTTCTTTTTATCTTTTCAAATTAAACTGTTATTTAGTCAAATCGTTACGTCAGAATGGTATTTACGCAAAAACTGTCAAGTTAATTTAATAAACATTTTCGCAAATAAAATGATTCTGCTGTAAATATCCTAAATACAATTATTTTCATCCTCTTCCAAAAATTTACTGTACGCCAATTCAATCTGTCAATCGTATTTCACTATCACAACGATACGGTAAACAAAAAATCAGAACGAGCCGCCACATTCAATCATTCCGGATCACTCGGTACATTTTGTTTTATATGATTATTTTTTTAAATATTTATTTTTCAGTATCAACTTATTTATGTTTTCTTGTAGTGGTATTGCTTAAAGGTTAAGAACTTACTTCAGAGTTGTTTCTTCCAAAAAACTGAAAAGAAATCAGGGATTGAAAATGTAACATAACAATACCCGATATAATATTTCATTTTTTTAAGTAACGTAAGAATTACGTAGTATTGTTATATAACCGAAACAACAAATATCGATTCACTCTAACGTTATTTCTGTTTACAAAGTTTATAAGATTGAAAGTATAATATCCTAATTTTCTGAAAGTATATTATATCGTGTATTAAATATGTACAGATCTCACTAGTTTTTTTTTTCTTAAATAAATAAATTCTACTATTAATTTTTACTACGAATTTCAAAAAAATGCAGTTTTCTATTTCTTCATTGTTTCTCACGGGATGTTGCCTTTCACGTTTTTGTGAAAATGATCCATAGTTTTTCAAATTTCGTGCTAATCGCCTGATTACTGACCTCCCTGGACGCGGTTTGTTTGGATATCTCGTGGCATAAATATTGCATGCTTGTATGGCATTTTTATTACACTCACCATAAATTAATAATAAACGATACAAATCTTCATTTGTATAAACATCAGCCATATTGTCACAAAATAATCTCAAAACACAAATAACAATTTACAACAATTAGTACGCCAATTATTATTTGACAGCTATATTTTGTTCTTTTGTTATTGTTTTTCATCCATAGCCTACTGTACAATAATATTAAAAATAAAAATTTATTTAAATTTCAATCGCATTTTTTTCAATATTTTTATTATGTAAGGATATAAAACTAATACATGGTTAAATTCAGAAAAAATATGCTATCGAATAGGCATAAAAAATATGTAGAATCCCATTTGAAAAAATATAACTTTGTGTTGTAACTTGAGAACCACTGATTTAAAAAAAATTTTTCTTCTCTGAAAGGATGTCCCCTTTGGTCCCCTACAACTTTGTTCTATAGTATTTTTTGTAACTATAATAATAAAGGTAATAATGGCGGTGGTCGGTGTACGTGTTACACCCTGTATATATATATATATATATATATATATATATATATATATATAACATTCTTAGAAATCACCAAAATTTGAAGCATGTGACCTTGGTATTTACGTGTTCTAATTTAACATGACCGTGTAAAACGGGCTTAAAGTTTGCTTAGTTTTAGGTGACGGAAGGTAAAAAACAATTTTCTTTACGTCTTTAATCTTCTTGCACTTTATAAACGCCAGTGCCAGTAAAAGATTTTAGTGGTTTTCGCTAACAAAGTGTTTTACAAGCAAGTTAAATGATAGACGTCGGTGAGTTATATTGGCTGTGAAGACGATATCCGGATCCGGCATCTAGTAGCACCGTGGTTGGGTTTGATGCGCGTCGCGTCACTCTTTATACGTTATACGTCACTTCACTGCTGACGTGTCTCTTCTTCAATATCCTTCACGGGGTCTCGAACGTCGCAGACGCCTGAATTAGATTTGTACTTGCAAAGAAAGAGGAGAACTTAAAATGAAAAAATGAAGCATTTTGGTTAGTTACATTACAGTGTATAAATATTATAGATGTGACATCTCCCTAATGGGGGATTACACCATTTTTTTTTTATAATTTCATCTGAAAATATTAAGAAAACTAAGACTATTGATGAAAATCCGGTGAAAAAATTCCTATTAATAAGCGAGTTATGGTCTCCCGAATTTTGAAAAGATTGACGTGACGTCACATTTATGTGTTTTTATATCAAACTGTTTTCATCATGGACCTAAATGTTCTTGAAATATATGCTATTTTAAGTTATATTTACATAAAAATAAATGAATATTATAACACTGTATAAATATACATCCTTTATGGTGTATTTAAATTATTAAGTTTAATGCAAGAAATTTATGTTAAAATAAAAACTGTTTGGAAACTGTAGTACAGGAATGTTAGCCCCTCCTTTCGAATTTGAATTTCTTAACTTCCATTGGTAGTAATCCCACCTCCTAACACGCTATTTGTAATGCATGTATAGGCGGTTTCTCGTTCGCCAATCAAAATATTTTCATATTAGTGTCGAAGCGTTATAACAAAAAACCCTTTATTTCCGAAATATCTCAATTATACCATTTCATTTTTTTTTATTAATATTCGTTATTCAGCATATACATTCGTATTTTTTTACTACTTTCCTTTAATTCGATTGAGCCGTAATCCCCCATTGCTTTTTACCTTTCGCTAAGAGAGATATTGCTTTCATGCTAAAAATCGTATATCCAAATTTTAGTGAATAAGCACGTTTTAAGGACCTTAAAACAATCCGATTTTAACATTTTTACGAAGATATATGTGTATGTGTGGGTATATATGTGTTTGTGGATGTTGGAAATACGGTTTTTCAAATACTATAAGACTTCAGACATGTTGAACTTCGGTTTCCTGCAATCTGACATTTATGAGAAAAGCTGTTTCGGTTTTGGTAACAATTGGACAACCGGAAGTAGTAGATTAAAAAAAAAACTTTTTTTAAAATTTATGTTATTACAAATATTAAAGAATATAAAATTCTCTATTCGATACATTTAACATTTTTCACTATATCTTCTATAGATTTAGAGATAGAGAATCATAAATATAAAAAATAATCTGTTGTAATAAATATTACAACATGAATAACTCCATGGAAACCAGTTGAAAAATTAAAATGTTTGTCTGATAATAAAAGATATCCAATTATTGACCTCAAAATTTATTTTAAATATATATTTAGATTTTAGGTTCATAATGAAGTCAATATGAAACCCACTTGTGGATCAAAAGAGCCTTCATTTCGATACGCATTTTTTTTGTTTTAGAAGGTTGGCAGTAGAAAACATTTGCTTAAATTTTCAAACGGCATAAATCAGAATTGATATGAACTTTCAAATAATAATCCAGTGTCACCAACTACAACATTACACATTACAAATTTCCCTAAATCAACTAAGTTTAATATACCATTTTTGTTTAAAAAAAAATTGTATAAAGGACTCATAAGGCTTTTTGGCGCGTGCGAAAACAACATGTCTTATAAAACTAGTTTTTTAATATACTATTATATATTTTTATATATGGGAATAGATCAATTTATGTGACTTCAAATATTAGCGAACTCCGCTGTTTGACAAGAATATTAAAAAATATTACTTCACGAATAACAAGTAAGACTTTTTAAAAATATGGATCGCTTCTAATTTAGATGAAACTACATAAATAAAAAAATTAAAATTAGTGGAGAACACCGTTTGCTTTTAATATTTTCATTATAAATTAAATTATTACCTGTAAAAATATACATTATATTATTTTATGAAGAAATGGGTTTCAATGAATTTTATTTCCATTTGAACAGTAAATTTAATTAATAGACCTACAACTATAGGTGTCAAAAAAGTAATAATGTGTGCACTAGTACAAATTGAAACTATTATTAATATTGTCCACTAAATATATTAAAATCAGTGAACCCAACTACCTCCGATAATTTAATATTAATATTAATATACGGACCTTATATTTATATCAAGCAATAACAATTTAATTTATAAAGCGTGCTATATTATCGATTAACCATTCTATATAAATTTCTCACTATTAATATAATTATCATAACAATAATTCTGCTACATTATCTACATATAACATGACAACAATGTGAAATATACTTTCAAAGGATATTGCATATTTACAATAATTCAACAATATTCAGTACGCGTGTAAATCAGTAAAAATGATTTCCGTGTGTATTGGAAAGGAATGGGCGAACGAGCGAGTGAACTACTTCCGGAGCGCTCTACATTACCGACGCGCTGATGTCGATATGTAATATTGTGTATGGGGTTCTTTCATGATGTGTGAATTACGGAATTATGTGAATAGCAGGGTGAATAATCCAAATTGGTTTCACAATAAAGGCGATAATTGCAATATTGAATGGGATTTTCGTTCTTTTTAATGTTGGACACATTTAAACGCTATTTAAAAATGAGGGATTTCAATGGGTCACATATTTTATTTTGTGAGGTACAGAAAAAATAATTTTTGATAAAATGGAAAACGTGAATTAGTCATAGAGTTACGAAAACACGTTTATAATAGTTATACTTGTGTTAATAACGTAAACTAATTCTTTGTCGCTTAAGAAAGAAGTTTTCCGACGACCACTACGAAAAGTTCCTACGTAAATTCACATGCTAGCTAAACTATTACTGTAAGTTGGTCATATTTCAAAATAAATAAATAAATAAATAAATTGCACGTCACTAGCAATGCTGTGTGATAACTGAGCGAACTAACCTAAAAATTTATATTTAAAAATATGACAGTTGCAGATAATTTGCTGAATTTACACAGATTAAAAAGGTTGGACCCTGATTTATCAGATTTTAACATAATTTTTAGTGAATTCTGATAGCAATGATGTTAATATAATCTGTTTTATTATTTTTTATGTAAATTTTGTATTGTTTTTTTTTTCGTGGTCGTCGGAAAAGTATCGTCTACAACACGTGCTGAAAGGGTATTTCACACTCGTGTGAAATATCCAACTTTCAGCACTAGCTGTACAATATACTATGGCGGAGCGCGGAAAACTTTCGAAAGCGTTAATAGGGAGTTATTGCAACTTCTAAGATGAAATAACGTAAACGTTAACCTTATGAAGGAACCACTTTATTTTAGAAATAAAGGACTTTCAATTTCAATGTTTACCGTATTTAATTAGTGTATTCACGCTAACGTTAACGCTAAAAGCAACACAAACGAGGTTACACCCACACTTTTCACCGAAACATAACCTCGAAAGATACAGAACGTGTGGCGTTAAACGCTCGCTATTCCGTTGCACATAACGTGTCTCCTTATTCATATAACGTGAACCTTATTAGTACGCATGTGCACTCGGGCTGTCACGTGACTTTAAAGTGCACGTTATTTTTGCGTTGAAGCTACAATAACTCTCTATTAACACTTTACGCACATTATTTTTTCTACCTTTAAAATTTTTCTTTATTTACGATTTATAATTTCTGTTTCTTATGCCATTCTATACAAACGATTTGTAGCACTGTATCTTTAAAGGCTCTGTAAGTTACAGAACTCTGTAAATCGTCCTCCTTTATAGACCTACAGTAACAGCTATTCTGTACTTGCTTTTATAATGTTTAACTATGTAATTTGTATTTACAGTTTCATATTTGTTTGTTAAATTTGACGTTTTAAGTTCTGAAGTGGTGGTGTACTTCATTTTGAGAATGCTTATTAAATATGTATAACTTTGACTTATGTGGATAATGGGGAAGTTTAGCATGGTAAAAATTCTACATAACATACTATTTTCTCACAAATTAGCACAAATGACTGCTGAAATTGAAATTAAAAATTAAAATTATTGCTCCATTTATTTATAGTTAATATTTTTTGGGTAAACTGTAAGTACTTCACTAGTCAGTTATGCGCAAACTCAGACAGAACGGTGAAATCGAACCACTTGAACGTAGGTCGTAACAACACCTCAGTCTCAAGTGACTGGTAACCACAACCGCGTGCGTCAGTGTATAAGTCGACATACGTTGCGCCAAGCCTCTACCGACGTCATCACAGCTTAAAATCGGCTTTTTCGGAAAAACTGGGCATTTTTGAAAAAAAAAAACATGTTACATCATTTTTCAAGTCATTTCAAATGGAATAAAAAAATAAAAATAAAATCGCTAAACTTCCCCATTTGTTTATTTGCAGTAAAGAAATTGTAATGAATAATAATAATAATAATAATAAATCTTTATTTAACATAAATAGTTACTACAATTTCAGAGAATAACTTAACTAAAACATGATCTATATATAATTTTTTACATGTGTAATATAGTTCTTTGTAAATAATGGTAAGCTATTTACACGCTTAATATTTTCATCTAATGAGTTGTAAATTTTAAATCCGTTGTAATACAATGTATTTTGTGTACAAGTTTTTGATGCAAATCTTATGTTAAAATCGTTCTTATTTCCTAAATTGTATTTCATTATTTCATGTTTAAATGTGCATCCTTTATTTAAATAACTAGGTAATAAGTTATTGATAATCTTATAACTAAATACTAATGTCAAGTATTAAATTCTTTGTTTAACATTTATCCAATGTAGTGCATCAAGCATGTTATCTCTACTAGTGTATTTATTTACTATCAAAATACAACGCATAGCTCTATTTTGTAATCGCTGTTATCTCTGTAGTTGGTTTTTATTACAAAGAAATAATATTATTGTGCAAAAATCTATATGTGGAGATACGATGGTTTTATAAATATGAACTGCTTGTATATAATTAAGTTTATTTCTAATTCTTTGTAAAAAATGAACTTTCTTGGCTATTTTTTTACAAACATAATCTACGTGTTCATAAAATTTTAATTTATTATCTATTATTATTCCTAGATATTTGATATTGGTAACTCTTTCTAAAATATTATTTGACAATTTTAATATAGTATCATAGTTTGACCTGTCATTTATAATCACATATTTTGTTTTAGTTACATTTATTATTAATTTATTTACATTCAACAATTCATAAAAGGAAACAGATCAGTTTGAAGAATATTCAATTTATTTTTTAATTGTATCCTCCAACTGCTTGTTTATATGAATTATTAGTGAATAAATATAACATTTGAAATTAGGAGTATATAAAATTTTATCAGTTATAGTAAAATTAATCTTTATTAGCCTTAAATGAAATGGTATTCATGTTAGTCTAGTTCTAGTTCGTCTAGTTCTAATAGCATGAACTTCGAGTTTATCAATTAATTCAAGAACCAAGTTTTTAGTTAGTCGGAAACATTTAGTAATGAAGATATATATAATATTCGTCGTTCAAAGCGCATTATTATTTCTGCATATATTCTTAAAATTATCATTCATGTTTTTCTTAAATAAAATAAAATAAATATATCATCACGGCATATTACCCATTTCTGGGTGTGCCAGTATCTACAACACATGTAGACATCGGTAATGATATATTTTACCGTGTGGGCGCTTACCAGGCGTCACCTCACGGGCACTCATAGCTGGCGCGGAGAGTGCACCACAGGGGCCACTTTTCTACCATTTAAAATTGGAAATATTTGGCGTCAGTCGGGATCGAATCCGGTTCCCCCAGGTTCGCGACCAGACACTCAGGCACGCGGCCACGGGACCCCAATATTAAATAAATAAATACTGTTATTATATTACTATCCATGTTATTTATATTATAATAATGCGTTACAATATAAAATAGAATTAACACGCGTATATAAATCTGTTGGGAGTTATGGCGATATTTTTTTTGCTGTAAAGTTACATCAATTTCTTACAATACTGTAGCAACTTCAGCGAATTGAAGAATATACAGAATAGCATTTTTACTACAGACTTACATTTAATAAGGTTACAGTGCTTACAGTGCTTATAGAAGTGTACAGCATAGAGGCATTAATAACAATACATAGCAATTAAATATGCAACAGTTTCTATTTGAATGAATAATGCAGCAAACGCGAAAGAAAAACATATCAATTTAAGTGGAACGTATCATTTGTTATGATTACAGTTTGAAACAGCAAGAGACCTCAACCTGACTTTAATAACAAGGTTGGAACAAAACAGAATTTCAGGAATCCTTATAAATGGAGGGGGGATGAACGCGGTAGCTGAGGAATTCCTCCCCTTTACCTGTTGCAATAAATAAGCGTCTGACAGTTAATTTCTGTATTGTAGCGATAAAGCCGACTGCATTCATAATTGTACACCAGACCAGACCGGCGTGATGATATATTTATTTATTTAAATGGACGCGCCTTGAGGAAAAGAGAAACAAAGGCGTTTTGAAGGAGTTCATAAATTAAGTCCAAGATAACGTAATCTGAAGTGCGGAAAGAGAAAAGACAAAGGTGGTTAATTTTTTCTGGAGGAAAACTGGAAGCATCCAGGTGTCAGGTATTTATCTCGGGAGTTCGCAAAGCCTTTCAGATGGTTTCCGCTTCCGGCATACGAACATGGACGATCCTAAACGAATCCATCCGATATACCTGACTGATATTTTGATAAAATAAATTCAAAAAGTGTAGAGTGGTGCATCCATTTCGTATAACACACAATTCCCGTTAAGTACAAAACGACAATAGCCGAATACGTCGGATTTGTATCGGAGCCTCCAATACCCAACTAAAATATGACAATTGTAGGGATCCGTCTCGTTATATTATAATCAAATATGTTTTGTAATAAATAACGAAGACAGATTTGTGAAAAATTCATGGATCTCACTGGGATTTGAACCCTGGGCCTTCTGATATCTAGTCGGACACTCTACCAACTGAGCTATGAGATCCCGTAAAGTTCTTGAATTTTTCACACTCAATTTTTTTATTATATTAAGTAAAACTCCAATCATTCATGGTATTAAAAAAATCTGTTGTGGCCAGCACAAAACCTTCCGTCAATTCGATGTATTTTGTACATATCCTATACCAAAAGTTCCTTGAAAAAGATTCTATATATCCTGTATAATTGTAACAAGAACACACTATTTTTTACATATCCATACTGAAAGTTCCTTTGAAAAGATTCTAAAATCTAATAAAATTTTAATACGAATACGAACGTACATTATGTATTGCACTTAACACTTCATCCTGCTTCAACGTTTCCCTATTTTATTAGAAGTCGCTGTTTCTTACTCTTCTCTTCTACTCATTCCTGTCCAAAGCACATTCGTGACACAGTTCTTCCTCTCTCAAATCTTCTGCTATACAGTCCTCCCTTCTTCTCTTTTGCCTTTCTTGTACTTCTGGCATTATAAGTTCCTATCTTGAGGCGAGGCCGCAAAAGTAAGTCACTGGCGAGGGACACTCTCTCACTTATATCACTTTCAGATCATATACTTTCCACTTTGGTTTTGCACTTGCCACTGACATCTGTCAATTAGATAGATCTGTTGTTTTCATAATTTTTGCAATGCTGACTGATTTTCGAAAGTTAATCTCTCTTAATCTCTCTATAACTCTATATCTATTGAATATGAACGAAAATGTATAATCGAACCGTATAGAGAATAAGATATTATTTCTATTGATAATCACATTAAATGTCGAAAATGATATTTAACTGCGATTTTTCAAGAAAAACTGGTAAGAACTTCAAATAAGGGTACTTCCGGTTGACCAATTATAACCAAAATCTAATCAGCTCTTCATATGGTTGTAAAGAAGAGGAATATGAAAAAATCATAATTTTTAGAATTGTAGTTTTGGAGTTATCGTCGGAGAAAAATTTGTCACACACACACAGACACACAGACACACACACAGACACACACACAGACACACACACAGACACACACACAGACACACACACAGACACACACACAGACACACACACAGACACACACACAGACACACACACGGACACACACACACACATACAGACATCATCTTAAAAATAGTACATTCGTATTGTAGGGACCCTAAAACGTGCTTATTCGTTAAAAACTCACCACCGAATTTTTTGACCAAAAACAATACCTTCCTTTTGACGGAAGGTAAAAATCTTAATTGTTCCTAGTTTAACAGTATATTATTTTCGCGAAATCTGTGTAACGTCACATTCCCTTGTCTTTCTCACACACACTGCACTGAGTACGCTACGAGAGAAAGATAACAATTGTATGACGTCAATTTCCCCTTTTAGCAAATGTGAAATATCTCGTAAAGTAATTATTTAAAAAATGTTTTCATTGTTTTAACTATTATTTATTGAGCCATACTTTATGTTAAATTGAATTATTTTTTATTTTTTTGTTATGGTGGAATACCGAATACCCCATTGCATTTCTCACGTTGTTATTATTGAACAATCGTTGGTAAATGGTATTTCTGGAAAATTTTGTTGGGAAATAAACTATTATTGAAAATAAAGGAACGATCAAAGGTAAACTATTTATAAACTAATATTATACCTGTATGACCAATAATTACTTATATGTACATTTTTTTAGATAAGAATTTAGAATTATGCAAAGTAATTTGTGAGTTGAAGTAGCCATTGAATGGTTGTTATGGTTTTGTTATATTTTTATTTAGAAAAATGATGTCATAATAATTACTGTCTGTCCTTGGGAATAATTTGAAAGAAAAATACATAAAAGTGGGTGAAAATAAAGACCTTAATCCAAAACTTTTCAAATATGGTATATAATACTTTTATATCAATGGGAATAACATAATAGATTTTGGTTAAAATAGTCTAACCGGAAGTGATACTTTACTTGAATCTGTAATCAGTTTTTCTTGAAAGAAAAGGTGTTATTTTGATTTTAATGATAAATGCTTCAAATTAAAGTTTTAGAGAATTGAATTCTGCGTCAAAAACATCAAGTATGATTAAATTAGCTCCTTGTATTAGTGAGATATGCAAATTTAAAAATTGTGTACTTTTTGGTTTTTGTAATTAAGTTTGCTATGGATTAGGACAAAAACTAACAAAAAAATCTTTTGTGGCCAGCACAAGACCTTCCGTCAATTCGATGTATTTTGCACAAATCTCATACCAAAAGGACCGTGGAACAGTTTCTATATAATATCATGTACGAACACGAACACATACTATTTTTTTACAAATTTCATACCATTTGAAAAGGTTCTATAAATCCAATAAAATTATGATATAAACAAACAATAAGTAAAATGCACTTCACACATTTTACTTTCTGCTTCAGCTTTCCCTTATTTTATTAGGGGTCGCTGTTTCCTCTTCTCTTCCACTCATTCCTGTCCGACGCATCTTCTTCACACAGTCCTTCCTTTCTCAAGTTTTCTGCGATACAGTTCTTCCATCTTCTTTTTAGCCTTTCACTGCATGTCACTTGAGAGGATCACTATGAAATACTAATTTTTCATCCCATACTTTCCATATTTGGTTTTGCACTTGCAACACACATCTGTCAATTAGAATTTTGAATGTATCAGCTGTTTCCATGATAAATAGCAAAGCTGACTAATTTTTGAAAATTAATTTCTTTATAATGCTTTAACACTACATCTATTGAATTTGAAGGAAAATGAATAATCAAACCATATAGAGAAGAGTATTTTCTTTAATAAATATAATAACAAAATGTCAAAAAATAATATTTAACTGCGTTTTTTTAAGAAAAACTGTTAAAAACTTCAAATAAGGGTACTTCCGGTGGATCAATTATAACCAAAATCTAATCAACTCTTCATATGGATGTACAGAAGAGGAATACGAAAGAATTATAATTTTTAGAATTATAGTATTGGAGTTATCGTCGGAGAAAAATTTGTCACAAACGGACACACATACATACACACACACACACACACGGACACACACACACACATACATACAGACATCATCTTAAAAATAGTAAATTCGTATTGTAGGGACCTTAAAACGTGCTTATTCATTAAAAAGTCACCACCGAATTTTTTGACCAAAGACAATACCTTCCTCACCTAAAGGTGACTCATGGTAATAAAGAATTTAATGTCAAAGTCAAATTATGTCAAATACGTGCAATTTTATTATTGGGTCTGTTATAATACATATTTTAATTATTAACAAAATATGTATAGTGTAACAGGCGTACAAGGAAGTCATGTCCACATCAGATATTTTCATTTTTGTGCTAGAGAGCTGGAATCACCCTCTCAGGTGGTTTTCATTTGCGTCACTCGATCTTAACCGATCCATTCGAATCCCCCGATCTCCCGTCTGATTTTCTGGTAGGATTGTGCCTACTGCTCCTGATACAAGCGAAATTTATTAGACTGAAATGCTTCCTAAATTTCCAAAGAATTTATTTTGGTTTTATTACCACTTACATAAAATTAAATTATAATAAAAGGTAACGCAAATTCCCTAGAGTACCGCGGTCGCTCTGATTAAGATAAGTGAGAAGAAGACTTAATACACATCGTAGAAGACCGAGGGGAGAAATAAATTGTCTGCTGTTCTCCAGTTCTCCTCGTTATTGACTTGGAAATGCGGTCACTTACAATAAATAAAAAACGAAGGATTTAATTGATTTTTCGGAGCATTAACTGTGAAAACATTACAGGGTGAATGAAACTAAATCAGATCATTCAATTGTTGTTGTTATATCCGTATTATTTAGGAACAAGTCACTAGTTATTACTTAATTATTTTTAGGTTATTTATTTGAATATTAAGAAAGTCCTTTATGTACTTCAGTTTTAATTTTTATCGTTCGTTTCGTTTTACTATTAACAACTTTACGAGTATGCAATTACATTTTATTTGTCGCATTGTCGGTTCTGCACAATTTTTATTGCGTTTTTATTGTTGTTTACATAAAAATGTTTCTGCGATTTCTATTGTTTTTACATATTTTTACTACGTACATTATGACCCGTTAAATTACTCAAATACGACTACAAGTAATTGTAATAAAATTACACATGATAACGAATATGTGTAATTAAATAAATTACCACAACAAAAGTTTGAAAAGCAATGCAGAACAAGCTAACAAAACGAATAAAGTTTTAAATGGGAACAATGCTGTTACATTTCGAATTGTAACACAATATGTAATTTTTTTGTACAAATAAAAATGTAAACAAGATTCAATAAAAATTGTTTTACTTATCAATGAATCTAATCACAGTCAAAAGACATATTTTATCAACAAGAATAAAATTTAGCATACAGGACGTAAACCGAAGTTTTTAATTTTCCTGAATAGATAAAATGTTCTTACGATTGGGATACATTTTTTTAATATTACTGTTTGGAAAAATTCTTTATTTCAATATTTATTAGAATTATGTAAGGTATTTCAATGTGGAAAAGTTTTATTTTTTACATTCATTATACGGAAAAGTAGACTATCACTTTTTGTTATAACAATAGTTTTATTTATTATTGAAAAAATCCTGTGTGCACCTCTAATAAAAAATTCACGCCTAATTCGGAAAAATTCGCTTTTTCTTTCTTGTTACAAATACCTATATGAACATACATAGTTATTTTCCTGTTTTACGTTTATAAAGCCAAATTTGTGGCATAGTTTACAAAGTACAAGCTTGGACAAATGTGTTGTTTTTTTTTTTATTTGTGTTAGCGATTACATGATGCGTTAGATATTACACGATTGTTATTTATTAATTTTTTTCTGGGGAATTAAATTTATAAATTATGACTAATTTGCGATAGTTGTTATAGACGTCAATACCTTAAAATTAATAAGCGTTGGTTATTATAGAAACTTCTATGACGATTAGTTGTTAGCAGGCAGTTTTGGACAAATCTCCAACACGTACGGTTCAGTAGTGAACAACGCTGCGAGTATTGTGAATATCAGTATTTGAGGACATCTATATTGGCGTCTAAGGTGAGTAATCACTATTCTTTATACGTACATGAGGACGATATTGAGATTTATTATATTTGTTATAAAATAAATGTACGACGGATTAAGATAACGATTCGAGATCATGCGGACCTAACGCGACCACGAAACGAGATCATGAGGATCTCTCTAGGTGTCTAGCTCATGCGGACCTAATGCGATCACGAAACGCGATCTTGAGGATCTCTCGAAGTCAAGCGAACCTAATACGATCACGAAACGAGATCATGCGGGTTTCTCAAGGTCATGCTGACCTAAGGCTATCACGAAACGAGATCATGCGGATCTCTCGAGGTCATGGGGACCTACCGCGGTTACGATACGAGATCATTCGGATCTCTTGTGATAACGATACGAGGTCATGCGGACCTGTTACGAATGCAATGTAAATTATATAGATAGTATCATACGAGGCCGTGCGGGTTAGATTTGTCTTGATTTTGAGGTTATATACGATTCTCTTCGATATCGAAGGCCGTAGTCTCGTTAGCAAATGTTGGCGATCAATGCAGTGTGTTAAAATTTTGTTTAGTTGCGAGTCGTTGCGCAGTTCTTAACGATACGCTTATACTTGTGAGGTTGGTAATGTAATCTATTATATAATAATGATAATAATAGTATATTATACGCCAAGGTTGAGAAGATAATCATTATTGACCCAGTGCCTATTGTAACCCGAGGGCGAAGCCCGAGGGATATAATGCGCCTGGTCAATAATGATCTTCTCAACCGTGGTTTATATACTATTTTTTTCACTACTAACACATAAATTCTCTTTGAATTTTTTTTTATTGATAATAACAATAATTTTGACATGAATCATAACGTTACTTATTTATTAATATTCACAAAAACAAAGTAATCTGCATTTGTTTTTCTTTGATAAAAACACTTTGTCCTGTTACAGTCAGCAGCCTTAGTTTATTATTATTTTTAAATAAATCTATTGAAATGTATTTACCTACAAATACAAAAAAAATAGTGATTTGTTCATTCCTACATCTACAAATATTTCACATTTTCACCAAAACAGCACAGTGGCCAGGCGAGGCGGCAGCGTAGGTCAATTTAAAATTATAGTGGCAAATTTAAATTATATACTTAACACCTTTCTTGAGTTTAATGAGTTAAATAATATTTGGATTTGGAGGCTTGAGTTTGATTGAAAAGTGACAGTTTGCAGTATAGACCAAGGTTAATAATAAATTATTATTGACCTAGGTTACCATGGTTACAAGCAAGCGGTAGTGAAAAACAATTTCTCATGACAAATAAAGGTAAATAATAGTGGGTTCTTAGGCTAGTAGTGAAAAAACTTTATTATTCAACAGGATTGCTGTAATACAGAATAATATTAAATTACATGAAAGGAGAACATAGTGATTAAATATTAAATACATAAGGCAATAAGAAAAAAACAAAGAAAGTTACAATAAAATTGAATTAATTTTATCTTTGAATTCATTCAAATTCATAGAACAGTCATATACTGTACAATTGTTATTATAAAGTCAACACATATTGTTAACTGGTGAATTGTAAGTATATTTAGTTTTACATATATAGATGTCAATTAGATTTTTTTATAATAAAATAATTACAACAAATTGTAAAACATTTTTTTTTTTATTAAAATTCAAAGTATTTTAGGTTGATAATATATAAGAATTATAAATATTGACACTACCTAATTATTAAACAACAATTGTCAAAATAAATTAAATTTAAAATGTTTATTTCAAATTTAAACTAATAATCGTTGGTTTGGGAATCGCGCTAAGATCCGACCATCATCAACTGATAAAAAAATTACAAAAAATATATTAAAGTTAAGATAACAATATTATGTAGTTTGAACTTAATTGAATTTAATGTACAATGTAAACAGTGTCATATTAACTTAAATAAAATACATTATGATTTAAAGTCCACATGACTTTAATTGTCGTATAGAATAGAAAGCCTCAATTATACTGTGTGCCGCCCAGCGGCTGGCACAGGACTGAGGGATTGAGTGTCAATATTATTAAGGACAAATAATTAAAAAATGTGGCAAACAGTGAATTAGTTAAACAAAAATATGCTATGGAGTGGAAGACAAAGAAGCGCTAAATTCAAATATTATACATAAAATTGTTTAAATGTTTCAAGTTGTATCTAAAATCAGTGTGATTGTTGATTTTCTTTTCTGTGTTTATGTTGATATGTCATGTTTCCTACAATAATCGATTATTTTTATGTGTAACCATTTCTAAGACAGTAACATCTTGAATATTAAATTCGTGCCCCGTTAGGCAATGATGTTTGCATAAAGCACCGAATTCTGTGTTACGATTATTGTAATGATATTGATATTATGATCTCTTTTTAAGAGGTTGTGACGTGACGTCTCACCAACATATTTCTTTTCGCAATTTAAACTGGCAGTCCTACAGACACACTCGTTAATTTTAGCCAACAATATCAGAATACGTTATCGAAGTATAATCCAATGGACATATGAGAAATTTTGAGGCCAATGGCATACAGATATAATATTTACATTTCCCATTCCCACTCCGTAATCTCCGTTTTCGCATTCTTCGTCCGCTTAAAATAATTAGACCAATTAATCATTCAGATCTGCCAAGCACACACAGGCACACACTCGTGTGTCCTTGGCGTTGCCTTTGCGCTGCCGTGTCTCGTTTCGCCTGTCTGCAGGCGTCTGAGGACGGATTTAAACCGTTAGAGCGTCGCGACGCGCCGTCCCAGGCGTCTCTGCAGCCCCAGCCCAACCGAATCACGTGATAAATTCAACAAGATTGAGAAATTATGGTCTTAGTGCCGTCTCACGTACTTTTGTATGTTCTGCGCGAGATGCGATGTTACAAGCTTACGGGGATGCTCCGTTTTTGCAGGCACCGTGCAGGGAGATTGTTTAATATGTGGCAAATATTACTATAAAACTATAATACACTGCAAGAAATTCTGTTTAAAATAAACACTAAAATTGGTTTATTTATCAAGTTGTGTAAATTTAACTACTAGTGTTTCACAAGAGTCTTGCATTTTTCTTGTTCTTGTTTTGTTCTTGCATAAAATGCAAGACAAGAACAAGACAAGAGTTATACAGTTCGTTGCAAGACAAGACAAGAATCTGCCCTGCAAGAAAAGTGCAAGAATAGCAAGATTTTTGAGTATTTTCTTGCATTCTTGCATTCTTGCAATATTATATTATAATTCAATATATCAACATTTTATTATAGGTTTTACCTCTAGCTAAGCTGACATTAATCGAAAAAGCTAAAAAGGTTTTGGTAACAATTGACAACCGGAAGTTGTAGTTTCTTAAAAAATCTTCTAAATATTATATTTTGAAAATTTATAGTACAAAAAATAGTTAAAAACCGACAAAATATTATTATTATATTATTATTATTATTATTATTATTATTATTATTAGTACAAAAAATAATAAAGAGCATTAAGTACTCAATCTGATTTAAATTTTCTTATTATATCTTCTATAGATTTAGAGATAAAAAATCTGATATGGCCAGCACATGACCTCCAGCTAATTCGATGTTTAAAATTGTAATGAGCTTGGAGTTAAATATCACTTTATCGTTTGTAAACAAAATCTAATTTGTTGTTCCAATAAATAGAAAAGTCTTTAATAAGAAATTTTGTATTATATTTTATTTTTTATTTTTTTTGAAAATCTGTTAAGAGCTCTTAGTTAAGAACCACATCCGACTTATCACATATATTCAAAATCTAATGTTGTATTTAATCATATACAAGTTTTAAAACCAAATTTGAGAAGTTTTTTTCTTATCATATTTTAATATATTTTTTCAAGGAAATCAGTTCAGAGCTTCAAGTAACGTACCACTTTAGGTTTACTAATATTAACAAGAATTTAATATGTCGGTCTCATTAATATAAAAGTGTTAAATACAAGATTTGAAATGTTTTCAATTATAATAGCATAACATATTTTTTCACGAAAATCTCTTCACAGCTTCAAGTAAAATATCCCTTCCGATTTAAATATGTTGTTCCTATTGATATGAAATTGCAAGACAAGAAATATGCAAGAGTCTTGCAAGCAAGACAAGATTTTTGCTTGCAAGAGTAACACACGACAAGAGTTATTTAAATTTCTTGTCTTGTTTTGCAAGACAAGACAAGAAATAGCCTAGCAAGACAAGAAATCTTGTCTTGTGAAACACTATTAACTACTTACAAGTTTGTTGAAGTTTTTCAAAATTGAATACAAATATTTCATAACATAACACAAACTAATGTATTTTAACTATGCAATGATGTTACAAAATACATACATATATGTATGTATTATAAATTAATAAAAACAATGGCTGGTATTAGGGTCACGGTTTTAACTAAAACGCTGTTTTAAGAAATGTCAAATTTCTTTATTTAATAACAATAATAAATAGTATGAAATTTATCAAATTATGATTTTAAAGCAGAACATAGTTTGTATTCAAACAAATATTTTTACCTCCCGTTACCCTTAGTAAGCGAGGTATAGGGATCGTGCTAAAAATAGCATATCGAAATTTTGGTAAATGACCACGTTTTGGGATTCCTAGAATCAAATTTTATTATTTTCCCCATGATGTATGTATGTGTGTATGTATGTATGTGTGTGTGTGTAGTTGTATGGATTTTGTCTTCGTTTTAACTCAAATACTATCGTTCAGAAAATTCTGAAACCTTGTATTTCTACTCTGTTCTAATATGGAAAGAAACCATTAGATTTTGGTGTAAATCGGATAACCGGAAATGGCACTTTACTTGAAGCTCATAATGGTTTGTCTTGAAAAAATAACATTAAATGCCATTTTTCGCATTTTATTTTATTATGAAAATTAAGGATTTTATTTTACAGATAAATTTAAAAATTATTTTTTTTATAAATCCCGAAGCCCAAGATAAACTCAATTCCTTTGTTAGACAGTTCATATTTCAAATGAATGTAACTGACAGGTAATTGTCACTGTCAAAAAACTAATCACTGCAAATTAATAATAGTGCCATTTTAAAAAGAAAATAGTAAATAAATCAATAGTTATATGAAATGGAACATAATATAGTTTGCAGCATTAGTAAATACGTAGTAAATAGAGGGAGGTTTTGTGTTGACCACATCAGATATTTTCTACGAAAGTGCGATTTAACGAGTATTCTGACATAAAAATGACAACTGAAAGTCGACGTTTGAAACACTGCGTGTGGAAAAAACTTTCCACACTCATTTTCCATACTCAGTTTCCACACGCGAATGAAAACATTGGAAGAAGTAATTGTTTTTCGAAATCTGTCATTTTTATATTTAAATAAAATTTTCATTAATATCGAATATTCGTTGAAAAGCGAGTATGAGAATTGGAACATGAGCGTTAGCAAATGTTCCATTCATACTATTCTGTCAATCTTCAACGCTCTTGCTATAATTATTGTAGTTTACTATTGAATTCTAATAATTCTACCAAGATTGACAGAATGCTTGAATGAAACAGTTGGTTAAATTTAAATTTTTTATCAAAGTATCTTGATTATTCATTATTAGATGTTCAGCTCGATTTTCCTCAAAATTTTTGTTATGCACCCTTATGATTTATTTGCATGATCATAAAGGGAAGAAAAATCAATATCGGATTCAACTACAAAAAATCTTTTGCCATTTAATTTTTGTGATGACGTCATAACTGAAAAACAAATGAAAGTCGGACGATGAATCGCACACATTAATGTGTATTTTTAAAAACTAAAATGGACGTATCACAGCGTTTTTAAAAAAACCGGCTGAGTTTGGATTTTTTTTTTTGGATAATCCCTACTTTAATCCCACCTGTACATTAAAATATTTTTAAAAAAAACTGCTGTATAAAACCGTGTTGATTTAGGGAAATTTGTATGTGTAATGTTGTTGTTGGTAACATTGCATTGACATTTATTCAATTATTTGAAAGTTCACTTCAATTCTTATATATGAACATAAGTAAATGTCATATAGTATAACCTTCTAAAACAAAAAAGTGCTTATCGAATTGAAGTCTCTTTCGATATTCAATTGGGTTTCGTAATGACTTTATTAAAAACGCATAATATCAAAACATATTTTTACTCACTAGTACCATAAAATAAATATTAACAGCAAACAGCCAATTCTCAAAAAAGTTTAAGCTAAACCTCATTTTTGTTATAATGAATTCTATTTTATTCCGCTATTTAAAATTTAATCTTCAAAATATTATCAAAAAAGGTAGATACTAAGAATAGATTAGACTATATTTTAAGATATGAACTGTCAAAATTAGAGTAGAATTCGTTAATCAAAAAACGAGGATTAGCTTAAACTTTTTCGAGAATCGAGCTGTAAATGTAGTACAATATACATATAATGATGATACTTGTGTCATGAAATGGTATTTTAACCCGGCAGCGGGCAGGTGGGGTGTGGTACACCCCAGTCACTTTATAATTGTCGCCATTTTTGCAATAACTTCCGTACACAATCATCTAGCCATCTACCTTCCGCAAATATATTGGTCTGTCAATACGCAACAGGATTCAGTCTCAAACTAAATTGCAGAAAGAGTATCATCAAATTAAAGTGACGTGGGGTGTATTAAACCCCACCTGTCCATAAACGTAACAAAAATTCTCTGAAGTTTACAGATACGAATATACTTATTTTGAAATTTCAAGGTACATTTTATATATCTTTTATATATTACTGAATTTTATTTAGTTTTTCTAAGTGTAGTATATCATATTTTGAAAAAGATCAGGCGCATTTGTTGGCCAGGTGGAAAGAAATAGATACTGAAGAGAAAGTCAATAAATAAAATTTGTGATGATAACAATGAATAACCACCGCACAAAAAATTAAATTCAAAGCAAGGTCGCTGCATAGAATCTCTTAGGGCGAGAGATACCTCGGCAAGTTACGCCAAACATATTTATATATGTAGAGCACGCGAAATTTTACTGTGGAAAGTGCAGCATATTTGAATCTTCATAACTTCTCTGTACCTAAAAGCAACTTAGTAAATGCCTTTTTAGATCATAGGTTCACTTTTCAAGTTTAGGAATGTTATTTATTTTTGTTTGTAATATTTATATATTTCTTTGTTTTTATAATATAATGCCAAAGAATATTTTCAGTGAGTGTTTATAAGTTCTATTTTTTTTTTTTACATAAATAATGAAATAATTTTATTGTTTCTTATTTACATTGAACAAGGAACTTCTAAAACACCAACAAATTTAACAATAACTAAAAAAAATTACCGGATGTTTCATAAAATTAAAATTAAATTGGGGTTTGTCACACCCCACCTGCCCAAATTTGTAATTTTTTTTAACCTGCCCGCTGCCGGGCTAAACTTGATAAACGAGCTGTTAAAAGCTTACTTTTAATAAAAGTTACAGGAAATAATTTATTACAAACAACATAAAACTAACTTTTAATCGGAAAGCACACATACCTTCACTTTTCAATGTACGAGTAGGTATATTCATTCCCTGATGTAGAAATAATTGAACGTTAATAGAATTAAAAGTTTAGGTAAAATTGACGTAGCCTCCACGCACACAATGTTTGCTGCTAATGCAAGTTGTAATTGTATTACATATAACACGTGATGTAGTTCATACGTGATGAACAACAGAACATGTGCTATACAATACACCGGCTGATTACGGTAATTATCGAACATGTAAAGTTTGCCTGGTGGATTTAAGATTCGAAACCGACATTTGTTTGAATTAGTTGCCAGACTCACAACTTCCTGGACCGCTAGAAGCGGGGAATTATTCCTACTTACGAAGGAAACTTCCAAATGTGGTATAAATGTTTAGACTTGTAAATCCATTGTTTGAAATGTACCAGAATCATTCAATGACAGGAATAAATAGAAAACTTTGCTGGATTCTGAAATTGTATCTTTGAAGAGTAATATTCGTTTCATAAATATATTCATTCATAGATGTTATACAGTTTTTGTTATTTAAAATATTTTATATTTATTTTTATACAAATTTGCTTTGTATCAGATATCGGTAATGATGACGACTTATTTATAGCGGGTGGGTGTTCAACATCAAATGTCACCTCACGGGCACTCATTGTTGGCGTGAAGAGTCACTTTTTGTGCCATTTATTTGAAATAATTTTGGCGTTGGTCAATATAGAACTCCGGTCCCCAGATTCGTGATCAGCCACTCAGGTACATGGTCACGAGACCCCATAAAATAAAAGTGTGTTTAAAAGTGTGTACAAACAAGTAAAAGTAAAGTGCAGATGGAAGTTATTGGATTAGGATCAGAGATATATATGATGAAGAAAGGAGGAAACATGGATTTAGCGTTAGGCTACATCTTTTAATAATACTTATTGATAGCTTTTAAAAAAGAGCGTTCAGGCCAAGATAAAAAAAAACACTAATGGCCGTTTGCACCAGTTTCCCTTAAATATTCGGCTTAGTAAAGGGTTACTTAATTTCTAAGGTATCCTTAAGCTTAATTCGTTTGCACGGTTGCAGTTTGAACGTCGCTTAGCTAAGTGTCACTTAGGAGAAATTCTAGTGTTTTTTTACTTTGCATATTGTATAAATATAGTAACTTATATGTCAAATGTGACATGACTTATGTCCACAAAAGAACGCGCACCGAATTATACTGAGGAAGACAAAATGTTGATCCTAAATATTATTTATGAATATAAACACATAATGAGTATAAAAAAACTGACACAATAACTTGGAAGGATAAAGAACCTGTATGGATTCAGATAACAAATAAATTTAATTCGTCAAATTGTAGCAAAAGAACCAAAAGCTCTCTTCAGAAATTTTACGAAAACAAAAAAAAGCAAGTAAGAAAATATAGTGCAAAAGAGAGATGTGAATTCATAAAATTCATTTTAAAAGTATGCATCCCACTAAAATCGGCAACGCTAAATGACTTCCTGTTGCGTAATATCGTATTTTATGAGGAACGTAAAATAGGTACGTACAAATTATAAGGGAATTCCAATTTATGTTCAATGCTTCTTATTGAGTCTAGTACGGTATTTTTTGTTAGACGAAAACGTTTAAAAAAATTTAGTTCGTCAAATGAGTAAAAATAATTAGCTCTCTCATAAATTTGTCGCGGAATTCGATTTTCCACAAATTCTAACATCTCTAACTCCAAAATATCATCATCTTCTATAATATTTAGCTCTAATTCCATTTTATAAATTAATATCAACCAGCTATCAAATACACAAATGTCAAGTGATATTTGTAGTATAATTGCGATCAAGTGCATCTTTGAATTAAGGGGTCCTATTTGTAAGTTAGGGTACCCTTAACAATTGATGCAACGAATTTTTATTCTTAAGGTGTACTTAATATTTAAGGGAAACTGGTGCAAACGGCCATAATAGGATCAACCGACATAAGCCTAATTTCTAAATGGCGTTTAACCTGTTGTTGTTGTTCTGGACAATGCCTATCTGTACGATATCTGTGTACACGAAACCTCAATTTTTGAAAATGAAGGTTTTATTAATTCGTGTTAATTATAAAATTGTGCCCTGCTCTTACGACAAAAATGAAAAAAATCTTTGCGTCTAATTTTGGCATTTAAATAATGTTCATGCATTTCTTTCTCTTTCTTTAATCGTACCACTAACCAACCATATGTGTTTTCGTTTTAGTTGAGAATTAAGTAAATATTACTTAGATTATCAACGTTTCTGTGATGGCCTAATGTTCGCAATATTATTAAGCGCATTGTTTCGCGCTCAGTATTAATCTATTCGGTTTAAGATAATGTACTCACTTACGGAATTTGTAAAAAGAAATTGTGGAAGATTAATTGCCTTCAATGGGTAGGGACTCCGTGGCTTAGTTGGTTAGAGCACCACACTAGATATGTGGAGGTCCAAGATTCAAATCCCTGCGGTGTCATTGAATTTTTCATAATTTCTTTCGCTGTTTATTTAAATCCCCCTTGATCCTTTAGGACCATTTACAGTCATACAAAACGACAGTAGTTTTAATGTATTTTAGGAAAAATAGCACTCTAAAACCCAATATATTTAATTTCCTTTTAATCCAGAATGAAACGCAATATAATATGTTATTATAAATATAAAATAAACAAATAATTTACTTAATTTATTTATATTATGGGCTAAACATTGAAAGTATTCATAATTTCATGACAAAAAAGTCTCCGTACGATAACCAAAACATTTAAATAATGAACCATTTATTTATGTTTGATAAATATAATATTTGGAAGGCTTTCTTTTCGTTTTTCCATAAGTAACTAAGCGATGAGTCATTGACTCTACCAAATTTTTGGTCACCGATGACATTATATTCTGCCATTTTACTTGTAATTCATTTTAAATTCTTTTTTGCTTTATATTCTTATTTATTTTAAGAATTTTCTGTACTTTCTCAATCTGGTTAAAGTTTGGAGACTTTGAGAAATGATTAAGCATATTTTTAATATTATACAGTACGCATTCTCTTATAGACGCGAATTATTTGTCGATTTTTTCTAATGCATGAAATTAAAATTGTCTGTTAAGGCCCTATTTTTCGGCACTGTTTTAAATTTGCTTTTAAAATATACAGGTAACCTTTGCTATCCATTGCTGCAATAATTACTAATTTTCGTACTCTCGTTGAATAAATATAGCCCTTAAACATAATGCTGTCACTGCCGTATTTAATTAAATTAATATATTTACATTTATATTTAAAGAATCTTTTATAGGTTACATATCTTTATATATTCAACTGTTTTTATTATAACATTCAGAACCGTGAACGTTTCTATTAAGTACTCAATGCTCCGAAAGGAGGGTATACTTGGATACAGACTAGCATTAGGACAGGTGACAAATTCATTGACTTCAGAGAGATTTTATAGCTCAGTTGGGAGAGCATCGTACCGGAAATATGAAGGTTCTGAGTTCAAATCCCGTTAAAGTCCATATATTTTCCACAAAATATTACTTATCTTTACAGAATGACAGCTGTTATCTTCATTTGATGAAACGAAAACGAATTAGTGGTTGCTAGCTTCAGAATTAAATAATTCTCAATGACAAACAATAATTATTATCTTTACAGCAAATTTTTTTCAATGACAATATAACGGAACCATAACCATTCAATGGCTACTTTGTAATATTGTATCAATTAACTTGTTAGTGTCAAACGATGAACGAAAACATAAAAGTGATTTAAGAAGTTTTAAAATAGTGTTGGTACAGGCGTGTAGAATACATATTAAGTAGCCACAATATCCGTAGGGGATTTATACGTTACATTCCAGACTGATATAATAAATAACTATTCCTGATTTTATTTTGGGAAAAGCTATATTCCACTATACCATTAAATATATTTTCGGAAAACCATTGGAATAATTCCTGTCAGGTGCATAATTGATTTCACGCTTTCCTAGGGCTCCTTATTGAATCCTTTCCCGTCGGCGTGATCGGATGTGCTTGGCGATCGACTTGACTCTGAAACAGTTGCATCTAGTTACACGCTCCATGCTCTGACAGCTTTTCTGGGTTCGATTCCGAGTCCTAGTCCTCTTTTATTTGCTAGGCGAGCCAACGAACCAAAAGGAGAATAAATCTTGTTACACCAACTTGACTGACAAGAGGAATACTTTACACACGAATTGAAATAAGATAAAGGGAGATTGTCTCTATAGGAGAAATTTGTTTCGATAGGTTAAATAAAATAGTAGAAATTCGTAGAGAGAAATTGTAGTGGAAGCAAAACATACACCGTCAGAAGTAACTGTTTCATCTCGCAATAAAATTTTGGGGATCTTTGTTTTCATAGTTTGAACAACGTCAGGCAAAAGCGGAAATACTATTTGACGTGGCATTTTTGGAATGAATACAAATAGGTTATGTCAGGGACCTGAACTAATAAGATTTATGGCCAGTTGCACAGCTTATAGTTAAATTAACCGTTGGTTAAAATGACAATATCGTATCAAAACAAAATGTCAAATGAGTTGTTAAATATTGCTGTCAAAATTTTGATGCGCACTTTTTTTGTTAACCTGTAGTTAAGGCATAAACTATACGCTGTTCAACTGGCCATTAGAGTGATAGAAACACACTAGATTATTAGTCTGTGGATGATAAATAAAGGGATATTATTATTAAAGCCAACTTTGTTTTGTTTTTATTTTAATGATGTTACTAAAGTGATGTATAATTTTTTATGGGCCTTATTGTCATTCACAACTCCAAAAATAAAAAGAAAATTATACGTAAAAATAAAAATAACGATATAAACAATAGATTCTTATGAAAATGTTCACAGCTCTCGAAAATAAAATTAAATATGACACACAAGGATTTGCAAAAGTTAAATATTTTGCACAAATATCAACACATACATAACAACTGTTGGCAAAAGGATTTCAATTTAAACATAAATTTAAAAAAGCTGTCTTAAAATAAAGGTTCGCATAAATCGCATATAATATATGCGATACAGAGCTGGGCAATCATATTATGATTGCGTACAGTGCTTTAAAAGGTATGGAGTTGTTACTTGTGCTTGTTAATTATGAATATATTAAATGACAATTAATGTTAATTTACGTTCTATTTTCAAAGCTGTAAACACCAACCATAAAGGCATATTTATAATTTTATTTATATTTCTAATTTTCGTAGCTGTGAATGAGCCTCTTTACGATTTACTACCTTTGTTATCTAAGGACTAAATTTGGATTAGTAAATAAAACTTATCAGTAAACATTAAAAAGAACTAGTCGTGCAATAAATAATTTAACTTAACCCGACAATAATTAGCTAATAATAATTTCGAAAACTTATTTAATAGGTATAGAGTCAAAAAAAACCAAAAACAAGTTTAGTCTGTAGTTCAACACCGACACTTTTGTTACCTCGACCACATGGCGACAGGTTTGAATTTTCTACACATCCTACCACACAACATTGAATGTAAAACTTAGAACACAATGTTGAAGATGGAGGTTTTTGGACCTCCGAAACGTCCAAATAAATGTTAAAATCAAAAGAATTGTGAACATGAGATTATTTTTATTTTACTTTATTGTACAATTTCGCCAGTTGCGGCATCATCAGAAGTACTGGCGGGAGGTATAGTGCTGGCTACAACAGAATTTTAGTATTTAAATTTTCTTAAGCTCTCGTTAGTAGATTCCAATACACAGAAATGTTATTGTCAATAATAAGAATGACATTAAAGCCAAAATTGCTTTATTTATTAAGAATTACATTACTTTCGTACTTTACAATTTACAATTCTACTTGCGTTAGTTTACTCTTTATACTATTCAATAGACCATTTTATTGAAATGTTACATATCTAATTAACTTAATTAACGTTCATCACGTATTTGTCCGTCTAAAACGTTATTATCTTTCAATAGTAATATAGACCTTAAAACCAAAGCTTGCTTTATTTATTAGGATTTATATTGCTTTTGTACTTTGAAGTTTTACTCGCAATTTTAACGATTTCACTTACATTAGCGAGGCAACTAACCTCTTAATAAAATTGCATGGCAAAACAATTCTATTTTATCTATCCCAGACTTAAAAGCAAGATAACAATCAAGCTGACATAAAACCAATATCAAAATTAAAAACCGAGAAAGAAACCACCAGGCGGAAAGAGAATTCATCAACTGTTAAGCAGAAAAAGAAACAAAACATTGAAAAGATTCGTGGGATGATGATAAGGCCGATACCGCGAGCATAAGGCTTGCATGTCAAAGCGAAACTTGACTCAACTATTCAAACAAAAGCGTCGGAGGAAGAAAAAGCCCAGCATTCAAAGACAGCAACAAAAACAAGACAGTAGGAGCAGAATCTGGCTTGATGGAGCAGTGTAAAATTAAAAATCGCATGTGGTGGCCAGGCATCCAAGAATTTCTTAATGGACATTGTCTTTCTTTAGATAAAATTATTAACTGATAGAAAATTTCTAATATTCTTTATTCAATTAGAGGAAAGTAATAATTGGAATCAGTGAAGAATTATTTAACAGTAAAGCAGCGATCTCATGGGATACTGTTTTTATAAAGTATGTACCTATATTAATCTCTGGTTAAACTGTTTGTTAACTTACCCGTCAGTTAAAACGAAAAATATAGCATCGATATTTATTTGTTAAAATTACACGTGTAAATTTTTATGCGATTTTTTTTGTTTTAAATGAAAATTAAGTGAAGTAATTCGGTTTCTGCTTTTGTCGAGTTTTAAAAAGTAATCCCTGCGATGCACTCTCAACGCCAACATTGTATGCCCCTGAACCTGAACTGACGCCTAGTAAACGTCCGCACGGTACGAATAATGTCATCATCATTACCATTGGGTAATATGCTGTGGTGATATATTAACATATTTTTTAATTTTAATTTAGTCGTGAATATTTTAAACAAATGATTTTATTATAAATAATCATTAAACATGAACACGCCTATTCATAAACAAAAATTTAAACAGTGTTTGAATTAAACACTGTTTAAAATAGTCAACGTTGATTAAAATTTTGTTCATTCAGAAACATGATAACTAAATAATTAAACAGTGTATATGATAAATACTGTTTAAAAAATCAAGGCTACAAAAATACGATTTAAGACACAAATTCAATTGTTATACCTGTCAAAATTAGACAGTTACACATTGAAATATGAGAGTAAAATTAAAATGTATATATGTAAAAAGAGGAAACGCTCAGAAAATTGGAAGTTAGAAGAAAAAAATTTTTATTGGAAAAAGTATCGCAGAACTGAAAGTAGTTGCAGTTCTGTACTTATGGGTCTTCCTCTAAATGAGGTCGACTTTATTTCATCTCGAATTATATCACATATAAAATTTATCCCTAATTTTGAAAATCTGTATTTTTCTCTGAAGTCTTCATCACTATAATTACGAAACGGATCTTTCCTATTTAAATTAAGTTTAATTTTCGGTCGTTCAAATCATTTAGCTTCCTAACTTCTTCAATATTTTCTAAAACCTCGTCAATGTCACTCATTTTTATAAATATAAACTACCCCTGCACCTTGTTTAAATTTGCTTGTTTAAATTGCTGTCATCTACGACGATTAAGATGAAAAAGTGTCTATGAATGAGTAAAATGTGTTTAAACAGGGTTGCTAAGGATAAACACTGTCTAAATTTAAACATTGTTTAAATATTAAAATATATTAAATATAAAATGAACGAAATGTCAATTTGTTTATGAATAGGCCTGGAAGTGTTTATTTATTTGCTGTAAAACAAATTATTTTAAAATGTTCGTTTTAAAAAGAAATCAGAAAATTAATGTATAATAAAGTAGACTCCATTATGCCTTCTTTTTTGCTCGTTAGCTTCCTTCTAAGGTGGTAAGTAAGTAGTGTTTTCTTAGAGAACTTTTTTTGTTTCTTGAAAGCTTTTTGTTTCAGACTTGCAAGTAAATTTGAAACACAAGTACAAGCAAAGGTTTCCATTTCTGTCTTTAAAGTATCCATTTTTCATTACGCTCCTTCAAGCCAAACTGATTTCAAAGCAACTTTGATTATAATCCATTTGGATTATCAAATTTCTCCTCTTTGCAGTAAGAATTCCTTAGTATTTGAGTTACAGTTTGTAAAGGATCCATACTCGTACATTCACAGATATCATAGTGAAATTGTTAAAATCGGATTATAGGAACCTTAATGCTATTTACCAAAACATCGTTTTTATTTGTTCCGACGTATAGGGAATATTGATGGTAGACCTTCCTAAGGGTCTAAATATTACACAGGACAATATTAAATACTCGAAATTGTTTCGTGAAGAAATAAAAAGAAAACTACATGGAATGCTAACGAATACTGTACTGTTTCATTAGAATACATACATCAATAGTTAAGTTGAATGAAATTCATCGATGTTGCTTTGAATTAGTATCTCATCCTCCCAATTCACCGGATCTGGGCTCAATCAGTCTTTCATCTATTTCCGAAACTCAAAAACTCCTACGATTTTCGTTCACTGAAGAATTAACAGCCCTTACGGAGTATTTTGCAGACTAGAACGAAACATTTTAATAATCTGGGATCTACAGTATGTCCACGGATCGAGTTCCAAAGAGGAAAAGCGTTTTTATTTTTTATTTTACAAAAAAAATGTATTCTTGATAAAAGTTTTTGGATGTCCCGAAACGGCCAATTCAGTTTTAACATTTTCAATTTTTCTTTTAGTTTCAGATAAAAATCGAAAAATTGGTCGTTTTAGTTGAAAATTATTCCAAGTCCCAAAAAATAAGTTTGCGTTGCCATGGTAATTGCCGTTATTTATTTATGTTGTCAAAAGACGAACGAATTTATCTAATTCAATGCTAGGGCAAAGGTAATAAAGCGATCAGTCGAGTTGTTGAAGAATTTAAACAAAGGTTTCCCGATATTTACATATCAAATAGAGGTGATTTTTATAACTGACAGTTAATGAAAATAAATAAATAATGGCAATTACCATGACAGCGCGCAAACTTATTTTTTGGGACTTTTCAACTAAAACGACCAATTTTTCGATTTTTATCTGAAACTAAAAGAAAATTTGGAAATGTTAAAACTGAATTGGCCGTTTCGGGACATCCAAAAACTTTTATCAAGAATACATTTCTTTGTAAAATAAAAAATAAAAAAGTTTTTTCTCTTTGGATCTCGATCCGTGGACATAGGGTATATTGCAGCATCGTTGGACCAAGTATAGAAAATATATTTATATTCTGTAGCTGTTTTTTCAAAACACGAAAACATAACAAAAAAAAGGAAAAATCCCTTAACCTCAATAATAATTTTTAAAAAACTATATACGTATTTTGAGAACTACTTTCTCATCATCAGTAGAAACTACAAAATAATATGACGAAAAAGTTAAGATTACTCAGCATGTAAACCATGCCAAATGCTCTGAGGATTAAGGGAGAGAACTCGGATTATATAGGGAGAAGAGTGATAGGTGAGTGGATTGGGTAACTAAGATTAAACAAAGTAACTGACTTATAATACTTACATAATTTGGAACTTGGGATGCGATATTTTTAAATTTATGTATTATCAAACTCTCGTGTGCGTCTAAATATCTATTATTAACAACATGTTTTAATAATTGTATATTAGAATTGCCAATTTTAAACATGTATGTTGTGCTACGCTAGATTTATCAGGATTACCTGTTTTTAAAAGTTCTTTAACCCGAGTATCAATTTGTCTTTTCGTTTGTCCTACGTAAACTTTATTACAATCTTTACACTTAATTTTATAAACGCCGGATTTTTATTATTATCTATTTAATCTTTACGGTTACGTAATAATGATTTAATAGTGTTATTTGATTTATAAGTTACCGTTAAATTTTGATTTTTAAAACTTTTGTTTAAACTTTTTTGAGCATTATCATATGGTAATGTTATATTTATTGGAGTAACGATGATCGACTGGAGATTGATGTGTGGAGAAGAAAATAAAGTAATCGAAAACTGCAGTCAGTACGGTTTTATTTGATTTGAACCTACGTTTCGACCATTACAATGGTTTTCCTCAGGGTTAAATCAAGTCATAAACTATGAAGAAGATATTTGTAACTCATGTTAACAAACATCAAAATGCAATATGTGAATTACGTTATAAAATTGATGAAAAACAACTTTTAAATAAATAATGTAACGAACCAGATAGAATGTAACAATTTTATAAAACTGTTATATTTATTATTTTTATTAGATATTAGTAGGCGTTAGGGTTGTAAAGTCGAATAGTTTCAACTTATGATGAGAACGTAGTTCTCGAAATACGTATATAGTTTTTTAAAAAATTATTTTTAAGGTTAAGGTATTTTTCTTTTTTAGTTATAAGTTAACCTTAAAACTTTAATTACGAAATACACTTGACATAAACCATGGAATAAAAATTTGATTTAAACGTCAACGTCACTGGGTAAACATTATCACAGAGGGCAGTGTAGTAGATAATTAGATATCAGTAACTCTACGGCATACGTCATTATTATTTGTAATGTGTTAGAAAGAGATATCACCGTTTACGTATATCTGACACAACATAAATTACGTAGACATACGTCAAATAGTCCTGTTTCGTGAATCCAACTATAAGGATGATGTCATATTCGTACCGTGTGGGCGTTTACCATGCCTCGCCTCACGAGCACTCATTACTGGCGTGTAGAGTGCCATTTAAAATAATTTTTGTCACCAGATTCGCGTCCTGTCACTCAGATACGTAATGAATTTAGTGTTTTTTCATGGCGACTAAATCATACAAAGGATGAGGTTAATTTTATTTAAAGTAAAAATCCATATGTACTATATTTTCTTCTTCAAGTATACAATCTAATTTAAAGTTAACGACATCTACATATCGTATACCTACAGGTTCTGCACTCGTATTAAGCTATAACAGTAACAACCCATAATGATGACGATAAAAGTAAGGTGTGTGCAACTTTTCATTGTCAGGATTTGTTATGCCCTAGATATTCCTACTCGTACAATGTACTTTGTAGAAGCTAATGCTAGCTGTTTTGTAAGGAAGTGTGTGTACAGCATGGACTAATGCACTCCACATATGACATATCTTCATAGCGCACGCAAGCAGGATCATCGAAGCAAAAATGTCGTTATACCTGCATAGTAAGATGATAGTAGGTATTAATCAGAGAAAGTAATATGTGACTTGCGACTTCCTCATTAATTTATGAGAAAGCGAGGAAAGAAACAAAGGAATTGAAATTGTTTTTAATATTATGCTATGTAATGCAAATCCAACAGTGAACTTCTTATGCTTTAAATATCGTATATCAAAAATCCTTTCCTTTAACGATTGACGGCATTTAAAAATTGTTATATGTACTTATAAAAAAATCTGTTGTGGCCAGCACAAAACCTTCCGTCAATTCAATGTATTTGTACAAATCTGATACCAAAAGTTCCATGGAAAAGATTTTATATATCCTGTAAAATTGTAACACGACCACACTATTTTTTACAAATTCCATATTGCAAGTTCCTTTGAAAAGATTCTATAAATCCAATGTAATTATAACACAAATGTACATTCTGTAAATTGTACTTCACACTTCCTCATTCCTATACAACGCATCTTTTTAACACAGTTCTTCCTCTCTCAAATATTCTGCTACACAGTCCTTCCATTTTCTCTTTCGTCTTCCTCGTACTCCCGGCATTGAAACTGCAAGTCACTTGCGAAGGACACTCTGCCACTTATGTTACTTTCTGATCCTATACTTTCCACTTTGGTTTTGCACTTGACACTGACATCTGTCAATTAGAATTTTTTGAGTATACATGTCTGCTGTTTCCATAATTTTTGCAAAGCAGACTGATTTTTGAAAGTTAACCTCTCTTAATCTCTCTATAACTCTATATTTATTGAATATGAAGGAAAATTTATAATCAAATCTTACAGAGAATAAAATTTTCTTTCATATTAATGACCATAAAAGTTAACCTCTCTTAATCTCTCTATAACTCTATATTTATTGAATATGAAGGAAAATTTATAATCAAATCTTACAGAGAATAAAATTTTCTTTCATATTAATGACCATAAAATATCGAAAAATGATATTTAACTGGGGTTTTTCCAGAAAAACTGTTAACATCTTCAAATAAGGGTACTTCCGGTTGACCAATTATAACCAAAATCTAATCAGCTCTTCATATGGTTGTAAAGAGGAATACGAAAGAATCATAATTTTTAGAATTGTGGTTTTGGAGTTATCGTCGGAGAAAAATTTGTCACACACACACACACGGACACATGGACACACACACAGATACACACAGAGACACACAGACACAGACACACACAGACACACACACACAGACACACAGACCCACACACACAGACACACACCCACACAGACACACACACACACAGACACACACACGGACACACACACACACACACACACATACATACAGACATCAATGTAAAATTAGTAAAATCGTATTCTAAGGATCTTAAAACGTGCTTATTCATTGAAAACTCACAACCGAATTTTTTGACCAAAAACAATACCTTCCTTTTGACGGAAGGTAAAAATGTACTGTTATTAGTTTTACGTTAACTTTCTAGTTTGTGACTTAATTTTTAAATAACTGTATGCATTTACTTTTTTTGGAAGTAGTGCACTCCTATTTCTTCACTATTTCGACTGTTGCTAGACTCTTAACTCTTTGTTAATTATAAAAAAAAAAAACTGATGTACATTTCCTTCCGTCAATTCTATGTATTTTGTACAAATCCCATCCCAAAAGTTTATTGGAAAAGATTCTATATATCCAGTAAAATTGTAACACAAATATATACTATTTTTTAAAAATTCCATACCAAAAGTTTTGTGGAAAAGATTCTATAAATCCAATAAAATTATAACACGAAGATACACTATGTAAATTGCATTTGACACTAACATTTGTCAATGAGAATTATTTGAATATTTTAGCTGTTTTCGTGGCAAAGCTGGCTGATTAATGAAAGTTAATCTATTTATAATTCTTTAACTGTACGAGCATATGCACTGAATATGAAGGGATAATGTATAATCAAACCGTATAGACGAGACATTCTTTCATATTGATAATCTTATAAAATGTAAAAAAATAATATTTATCTGCGTTTTTTCCAAGATAAACTGTTAAGAACTTTAAATAAGGGAACTTCTGCCTTGACCAATTATAACCAAAATCTAATCAGCTCTTCTTATTGATGTAAAGAAGGGGAATACGAAAGAATTACAATTTTTGGACTTGTAGTATTGGAGTTATCGTCGGAAAACTTTTTGTCACACACACACACACACACACACACATACACACACACACACAGACATACACACACACACAGACATACACACACACAGACATCATCAAAAAACTATCAAAATCGTATTCTAGGAACCCTAAAAGGATCTTATTCAAGAAAAACTCACCACCGAATTTTTTGACTAAAGACAATACCTTCCTTACCTACAGGTGACGGAAGACGGTAGGTAAAAAAAAACATATTTCGTCTGCTTTGCTTAAGTAATAAGCACCGGTAATATTGTAATATATTAATTTTTTGATATGTTACTTGTTTTAACAGTTTACTCGACATTCATTTTTTGAAATAATCGTATATTGACTGAATCTATTTGTGCCACGTCTTTGAATTAAGATTACTTTGCCACTAAAAGCGTAAATTTAAATTTTCTCTAAATCTCTATCTATGAAACACTGCATGAAGTTTATCGCGACAGATAAATAAATAAATAAATATATCATCACGGCATATTACCCATTTCTGGGTGTGCCATTATCTACACATATGTAGACATCGGTAATGATGACGATATATTTTACCGTGTGGGCGCTTATCAGGCGTCACCTCACGGGCACTCATAGCTGGTGTGGAGAGTGCACCACAGGGGTCACTTTTGTGCTATTTAAAATTGGAAATATTTGGCGCCAGTCGAGATCGAACCCAGTTCCCCCAGGTTCTCGACCAGACGCTCAGACACGCGGCCACGGGACCCCATATCGCGACAGATAATATTTGAAATAAAAAAAATATGTCATCACGTCATGTTACCCATTATTGGGTGTGCCAATCTGCTTTTATACACATATCGGTAATGATGACAACATATTTGTACTGTGCGCACCTCACGAGCACTCATTGCTGGCGAGATAAGTATGCAGGGGTCACTTATGTGCCATGTAAAATTCTAAATATTTTCGGGGTCATTCGAGATCGACTTCGGTTGAAGAAAAAAACTTTTACCATATTAAGCCTGCAACCTATATACATTTAAAGCGGACGACTGGTCAGTATAATATGAGGTAATATTATCCCATCGTATTATAACATTGTAGTAATTTAACTTTATATAGACATGCTGACCAATAAAACCAAACCAATGCATATTTGTTTAAGCATAGAATTCAATGATCCGGTTTCCATTTTACCCTACCAAAAGACATGTATAAATAACACAAACAATAATAGAATTCCAGTCGAACAGCAATATCTTTTTTGCTTATAAGTTGTTGAGAGCAGGATTTGAACCCTTAACCTTTCGCTTGTTAAGAATGTTAAGCAAGTGCACTACCCATTTCTCCGTAATGGAAGGAATGGCGGAATGAAATATATTACGTGTTTCCGTTTCTGAATCACCAAGCAGCGTAGATGCTCGCAGCCTAGAAAGACTCCGAAGCTTCGTACAAAAGAATCTCTCGGCCACTGACTGCTCCGAATTGATTTACTATTCCTTCCTACTTTACTCCCTTGCCGTTCATTTACTATATTACACCGAAGAAATAGACTTGTTTACTAATTTAAGAGATAGGTTATAAATCTTTATTGACTTCAGGTGTTCATCTAACCTGAAACTTGGAAGAAATTAATTACTTTCATCGGCACTTTTACTGCAAGGATTAATCCAAAATTAATTATTTTTTTAGTAGGTACTGATTTCTATATCTAATTAAAAGATTAATTTTATATTAGCAATCTAAAATGGAATTTGAGGGCATCGATGCATTATTAATAGTAAACTTTTTCAATTTAGGGTAAAGATGGTAGAGATGGCACACGTTTTCTGTACGCTTTCTAGCATAATTTTATTTATGTATATAGACCTGTTAAAAAAATCATAAAGTAAACTCTGCATATATATTTGTAATATAATTGTAACCAAAGCTTAAATTATTCAATGTTAATATAACTAAAAAAATCTATTGTGGTCAACACACAAAAACACATATCTTCTTTATATATTTTTATATTTTTTATTCATTCTATGTTTCCTCTTATACTTCTAATGTTCGAGATTCTTCCAAAACTTTGATGAGATTGGCGGTATTTCTTAAGGGTATATGTAATATACCTATGTATCTGTAATTATAAATATTTAATTAATAATAATATAAGAAATATTAAATGTACTTCCAAGAAAAAGCCTTCAGTAATGTTTTGACACTGGCATTTATCTGTTAATTACAAACATTTTAATTTTTCCACTTGTTTTCCATGGGCTGTGAGATTCATTTACACCAAATTATTTTATATATTTATATTTCTCTAACTGTATAGAATATATAATAAAAATTTTAAATTTATCGGATAAAGATTTTTATATTCATTAATATTTGTAATAACATAAACCTTAAAACGTGCTTATCCACTCAAATCTGGATATGTGATTTTTAGCATGATTCCAATTATGTATTAGAATTAGATGAAGAATTTTATGTTCTTCAATATTTGTAACAAAAATTTCCAAAAAATTATATTTAGAAGATTTTTTCTAAGAAACTACTACTTCTGGTTGTCCAATTGTTACCAAAACCTTTTCAGCTCTTCCCAGGAATGCCAGATTGAGGAATACGTAGTTAAACAGGTCTTCTCTTAAGTCTTACAGTTTTTGAGGAATCGTCCCTCCAACATCAGACATACACACATGTACACACAGCCACACAGACACACACACACACATACACACACATACATACACACACACACATACACACACAGCCACAATCACACACATATACACACACATACACATACACACACAGCTTCAATCACACACATATACACACACATACACATACACACATACATACACATACACACACACACATACATACACATACACACACATACATACACATACACATACACATACACACACACACACACACTTACACACACACATGTTAAACTCGTTTTATAGGGTTAAATCGTGCTTATTCTCTAAAATCTGGATATGTGATTTTTAGCATGAATCCAATAACTCTCTTAGCGAGAAGTAAAAATGGAATCCAAAGGGTTAAAATATATGACATTACAAACAACTGTTTTTAATTTCAACTACCATGTGCATAATAATGCATATATAATTTTAATTACAGTACGGAGTGTGAAAATATTTAATGATTCGGTACTGGCATATGAAAAACAATTAGGTTCAAGGGTAAATGAACAACAGAATTGAATGTATGATAACAGAAGGTCGATTAAAAATGATGGTGCGGAAAAATTTGCATTGAATTTCAATTTAAAATATTATCAACAGAAAAAGCAAACTCATTATTACATTATGTACATTTCATTACTATGTGAAAATATCCCATTCACTTTATCTCCAATGGCGACCTGGGAAAAGGATGAAAGATTTATTATTACCCCAATTTTCATAATTCAGCTTAAAATAAACCCGACGTTATTGATGAAACAAGCTGAAAAACCTTGGGGATACACGTCGAAAAAAGAAATTATATCTAAAGTACACAAAACGCGATCCTTGCGAAAAAAATATCCGTAAAAACCGAGAAAATATTCAGGCTTCAGCACCATCCACACTAATTATGGAGAGATAAGGCACAGGGCGACGTCCGCGATGTCCCGGGACGCCCTTCATCTTAATTTCAAAGCGTCGCGGTGCCTGAAATCTCACCACGCACAAAGCCTTCTGTTAGCAAAGAAACAAATAGAGGGCAGAAATCTTACATGCGGATTTAGCTTTAATACACTGGGAAAATAATAACCGGATTTATTTCTAGATAAGCAAGGCTTGCTAGAAGTTGACAACGAAACACATGGTGCATACTTTTATTTTTATTTTAAATACGTTCGAAGTATAGTTCACTTTACCATTCATTTTTTGAGAGTTACCAACCAAATTTTGTTTTGGGATACTTTTAAACTAATACCTGGAAAACTGTCAGAGTTGGTAAATTAATTTACTTCAAACTGCCCAAGAAGTCCAACTAATTACTAAGGAATTAAAAATTGTGAAATGAATTTCAAGACTGGCTTAAAACATGTCAAATCATGATTTGCAAATGCTTTCTGGTTTTTGCTGAGAACTATATATTGATTAACTAAGTTCAAAATGAGTTGGGGTGGGATTCCAAGACTGCGCTATGATAGCGAAACGAAAAATACCCCTTACATTTCACCTTCCTTTACCAATCAACTTCCACGGTTGTTAAGGAAACGAAATGTTATTTGTCGCTACACTATCATAGTCTTGGGATCCCCACCCTGTAGTGATATAGTGAAAATGAATAGACAGAAGACTCACGTGATCATCATGAAAGAACCTTATAACATGAAATGTAGGTTGTAGAAATTATTGGTGTTCTTTATTTTTTCGTATTTTGTACAGTAAGTACTCAAAATCGTATAGTAATGGGTTACTTTCCAACAGAGAAACCATTACTGCATAGCAACGGTTTTGTCATTAAAATACATTTTGACACAAGGAATTGTTTATTTTTATTTTGTATTGTTTATCTTCTAAATCGTTTTTCATGTTCTTTTCATCATCTAGACCCATCGTTTCGCTAATCGATCTTCAAAAAATAATTGGTTTGGAGTTTGTAAGGTACAAAAAACAATAACTGTCAAGGTACTTTGTTACTAAGAATCAAACTACTATGTTTTTTTAGATGTTTTTAATTCACAAAAAAAAAAAATTTAGTGCTAATATAAAATACGAAAAAATAGTGTACGGCACCGCGTCAGAAAAGTGATTTTACTGTACTCGTATGGCATTTAAGTACGAGCGAGTGCGATACTCGTCTGGTAAACTTTCACTTTTCTTAACTTGGAACGTAATATACTATTAAATAAAGAAGAAAAAATATTAAGAAACGAATATATTAATAAAATTAAATATTATTTGTAGTCAATCTCTATTCCTTTTACGGAATATAAAATTATTTGAAATAATTGTAGTTGATATTTATACCATACCATACCATGTTTACATTAAATTTTATATCAATCGAATATTACTATGTTGTCACTTGGTTGTCAGTCTTTTCTGCGTTAAGTATTTGTGGCTTGTATCGACCCCGGTGGTGTAGTGGGCAACGAAGTCGACTCACGACCCAAGGGTCCCGGGTTCCAATCCCGGGTAAGCTACGGTTGTCGTGTGTGTCCCCTTTCATAATTTCATCTTCATCAGCAACGTTTAAAATGTATATTATTATAAAATGTAGAAAGAAAAACTGTCTCAGCGTATAACAATAAATAAATAAATAAATATTTGAGGCTTGTGCTACAGTATTATAATAAGAATACATCCTTAAACATGCTATAAACTTTAACAAAGCAATCTTAGAAGCTAACCATGAATGTCGTGAACCTCGTATAAGTACAGTAATACAGAACTTGAATAGAATTACACAAAATTCGCCTTAAATAAATAAATGTTTCTTGAAATATTAGTAGGGCATCAAATCGTAATCATCTCTTCCTCTAGGAGAGCTTTAAAAATTGCAGTAATAAAAAGAATAATTGTTAGAATTGTTACGGCTTCTTTTAATCCTCCCGCGCAATAAGTTTAGTGACAAAGTAGTGTAATTTTCTTTCAATTGTTTCGTGAAATTGAATACCACGTAGAAATTAAATTATTTGTCTCGTGCGTACGTGAGTCGACTAGAGGACTCTACAGTCTGTGCTTTTAATATATGTCTTTTGTTCTCTTGTAATTAAAACGATTTGAATGTGTAACTGTATCATAAAGTATCTTTTGACAGATTTAATTAAAATAAAAGAGCGGTGCATTACAGAGAATGACTAAGTATGCATTATTCTCGAAATAAAAGATTTACCTGCTTTACATAATAAAATAAATTAAATAGGAAAACTAGCAGAATTAAAATACTCAAGCCATACTATTCTTTTTGATTAAATTTCTCATTTTACCTTTAAATGTCACAGAAAAGTGTCTGCGATATTTTTATATTATTATATTTCGTATACAGGATGGTTGGTTTTTCATTGCTCAGCTTATATCTGCTGAAATATTATAGACACAAGAAAAATTTAAATGTAAGAGTTGTTACAATCTGATAGTTTAACAACCAATTTTTTCCATGGCTTACTAATTTTCAGAAAAATGTCTTTGATCTTTTAAATAGAACACCCTATGTTTCCACAGGGGTCCTGTGGCCGCGTGCCAGAGTGTCTGGTCTCGAACCTGGGGAACCGGGTTCGGTCCCGACCGACGCCAAATACTTCGAATTTTAAATGGCACAAAAGTGACCCCTGTGGTGCACTATCCACGCCAGCAATGAGTGCCCATGAGGTGACGCCTGGTAATCGCCCGCACGGTAAAAATATGTCATCATCATTACCGATATCTGCGATAAAGCAGATTGTGGCACACTCAGAAATGGGTAATATGCCGTGAAGATATATTTATTTATTTAATTATTTATTTATTTATTTATTTAAAAACAACCTCCCTTCCTGTGACATCGGCGTACATACGTCATTCTTAGCCAATAGGAAAACAGTTAATCAATTTCTATTTCTATTTACAATGATGTATAACAAGTAGGGGGTTGTCTTCAAATTATGTCTGATAAAGCAAATAATAAAATGATAACAGCCGGCTGTGATATTCTGTTGTTTATACATCTGTGAATTGTTAAAGCATATCAACTTTTTCACTATTTGTGTAGCCGATGTTCATTTTTCTTATTAAATAAGAACCTCAACACCTTTCTCACTAATAAATGCTTGCTATCACATCATTTTCCCTCCTTCCTTGATATCTGTAATGTGCAAATTCCAATTGTGAAATTCATAATGGAGAAAATATATTTTCGCATCTGATAAGTTACAAAGGTGGCTTTGATCCAGGATAATAATAACCAAAAAAAGTCAATAATTTTTATGTGGAAGTTATGTTAAACCTTTCCTTTTAATCAAAGCGTGGTTCTAATTAAAAGTGTGAAATACATTCCCGGTTCGAACACAAGATTTTTGATTGCCTTTTGTTTCACAGTTTCAAAGCTACCCCATGTTTACTTTGCTTTTGATGTTTAAAGTTGTTTAATTAGATTGTTTTCGTTTTTTTATCTTTGAGTATGGCGTTGATAGCTTTTGTTTGTGTGGTGAATATAATTATTTTGAATACTGTTTTGAAGTGTAATATCATGTATTATTTATATAATGAATTTTTGTTGTTAAAAACAAAATTTCAAGCAATTATGAATACAAAGGGCAAATTGTAATTATTCTTTGCGTTTTAATTTAGGAAAAGGCTATGCGGGCTTTTTATAATACATGGGATTTTTCATTGTTTTTGAATGCTTTATTCATCATTGCCTTTTTGATATCATGATAAAGGTTTGAGAAATATGGAACAGATATTTTACAATCAGGTCTAAATACACTGCTTACCATAAAAATGCAACACCTCGAAGGAATTGATCATTTTCATTGAAAATGAGACATTTATTAACATTTTTGTGAACTAAAAATTATATTCCTAATAGGCCAATTCTGAACAAATCTGTAAGTCTTACAGATCTGTAAATCTGTACAAACCTGACAAAAACGCATCTTTTTTTGTTGATTAATATAAAATTATACATTAGGGTGGCTTTCGTTGCTATTTTGTTCAAACGAACAAAATACACAGATTTACAGATCTGTAAGACTTACAGATTTGTTCAGAATAGACCCATAAGATTTAAAGTTCAAGGTTAGAAATGTGAATTGTTGTTTACAAATGGCGACGCTAGAGAATGTGGAAAAACGGTACGTATTATTTTATATGCTTTTTCTTTGCTTTTCACAAATGATTACTATTGTAATTATTTTTAGTGAACCAGTGAGGAAAATTAGTAATAATCAGAATAATAACAATGATTAGACGAAAAAAATTACTAGGTTTTCAGCTGTCACAAACTAGTGTGAAATACAAATAGTAATATACCTCACACTGCACAGAAAACATCGAATCTCGCACTCTAAGCAAGCATTCGCACATCAACAATGAAAATGGTCAATTGAACAGACAATTATTCTCCTTATAGTTGTGTATAGGAATTACTGTTGTCCTTAAATGATTAGATTCTTAAGCAAAACGAATGTCGCATTTTCGTGTTTTTACTTGATGAACCGTTAAGACACGTATGTGTCTGAAGTGGCTGTATTAGCTTAAGTATGAATTAAATTTTGTTAATTGTTGATAAACGTTTGATCTGTGTTGTAAATATACAACGTAGATGCATTCGAGAATCCCCAAGCAGTATAAGGTGCTCTAATTTTGCAACAGAGACAGGAAACATGAGTTCCAATATAGGCCCGTACTATTTCGTGCCGATTAATTAATTTTGAACTACGGGCACGCTGTCCACTTTTACCCTTTCCGCCAACTCCAATGCACCGTCGAAACCGACTAGAGTGGTGCGTGGTGGCACAAACGAAAACAGGGGTTAGTCAAATGGTATTTAACTGCGTATTTTGATGAATCCAGACAATTTATTCCACAATAATAGCCGTTAGACGGCGTCTTAACAAATGTTATCAGGAGCAAAATATTTGTATTCGCCATACCGCCCTTACTAGAGGGATAATAGTTTACTTCGTATTCGTGGGATTATGAATCGATTTCGATATATCAATGAAGTGTTACATGCAGAAGCGTGCCCTTTTTTAAATCGTTTATCTGGGGCCTTATTTTAACAAGATAATGCCGGATTTGTCGCCTACATATATGGGATATAATAGGTAGATAGGTGCAACGAAATTCCCAAAATATTGTTACTGAAGATTTGATGTGGAGTGCTGTAGAAAGGACATGGATGAGTGTACTGCATCATGTGATCAATACATTATTGTAATCGATGCTCCGCAGAATAGCGGCTGTTATAAATGCGCGCGGAGGTCATTCTCGATCTCGATATTAAAAAAGATATTAGGTAAGAAAGGTATTGTCTTTGGTGAAAAAAAATCGATGGCGAGTTTTTAATGAATAAGCACTTTTAAGGTCCCTAAAAGACGATTTTACTAATTTTACGATGATGTCTGTATGAGCGTGTGTATGTCCGTGTGTGTGATAAATTTTTCTCCGACGATAACTCCAAAACTACAATTCTAAAATTTATGATTCTTTCGTATTCCTCTTCTTGATTGGCAACCCTGCATTGAAAGTGCAAAACCACGTTTTTGTTAATATCAATATTTTTAACTATAAATTGTTTATATCTACTTCATTTTAATAGTTATATTGTGAAGAAAGGAATTCCTTGGTTTCTTCGCTACATTCTTCCTTTTGTTGGTTTTATTTAAATAATATATATGAAAATAAATGTGATATATGTTTATGATATATAAAAATAATGAATTTTTATGATTATTTAATATGATTATTTAATATATAATTTTGTATTATGGTTGGGTTGTCAATTATTTGTATGGGAACTTCCCGGAAGCAAATTAAATAAATAAATAAAATATAATAATATTCCTCTTCTTTACATCCATATGAAGACCTGGTTAGATTTTGGTTATCATTGGTCAACCGGAATTTCCCTTATTTGAAGTTTTTCTTAAAAAAACGCAGTAAAATATCATTTTTCGACATTTTATGTGATAATCAATGTAAAAGAATATCTTATTCTCCATACGGTTTGATTATACATTTGTAAAAAAAAGTGTGTCCGTGTTACAATTTTACATGAACAAGGAACTTTTGATATGGGATTTATACAAAATACATCGAATTGACAGAAGATTTTGTTATGGCCACAACAGATTTTTTAATCATTTATTGAGAGTACCTGAGTACCATAACAAACGAATATAAAAAATAGTATATTATAACAATACATGATAACATAATTATTACAGCATTATTTCTTTAACTTTTCCATGACACCTTGAATTTTATACGAAATGTACATATTTAACAATTTTTAAGACTCTTTGACACGATTATAAACAAATTTGTTAACAAAATTGTTAATTTCAAATCTTTACCAAACGTAACTGTTTTGTTCTACGTTGTAATATCGAGTTATCATACAAAGTACATAGTTAATATTTCAGATGATGAATGTACCGACAGAGTTGAAGTTTATACTGAAGCCTCGGGTGTTCCAGAAGAAACGTCGATGAAGGATGGTCCTATGTTGAACGAAGGACATTTCTCCCTGCGTGACCTGTCACTGAAGCTACGCGCCAATAAAACTTTCATACAACATGACTCGGACCGAAAACCACCTGTTCATCAACATCGAGGGTACGGCACTCTCGCCACCAGGGATATAATTAATTAATTATAAATCATTAATGTTATACGTATAGGTAATATACGAAAGGAAGGATGAAAAGTAGTACGAATTTACGAATTTGTACTAAAAGATGGCACTAGTGAGGAGATTATTCATGGATTATGTACTGTCCTTTCTCTTTATGCCAGCTTTGATATTTCGTTTGATTCCGTCGCTTATATTCTATTTGATCTAAGATCAACTGTTATTTCGATAAGATAATAATGTTATAATAATCTAAACATCTTTAAATACACAATTTGGAGATGGTACATCTCTAATATCACGCATTTGAAGACCACTCCGATCAGATATGTGAAACTATATAAAATATAAAATATTTTTTACAATTATTTACAGGTTGACAGGTTTTGTGTCTCTTATATTTATATGAACTTTTATATTAATAGTTATTTACATATCAAGAGGCTGAAGTCCTTTTTATCATAATTGTAGAATTTAGTTGCCGATGCCATAAGGCCGAGGAAAACAAACTATATGAGTGATAAAAAGACATTTCAGTGCCGAGGTGCATATTAATATTAGATTTGAAATCGAAAAATTTTGAAAATGAAATGAACATTTATTTAAAATAGGTTATGTTTATGTAACTGTCACTGACACTCAATGCAGCTAACCTCCGAACATTAAGGTTATCGTAAAGAACACAGATTATGTTTTATTTCAATCTTCTTCATCGGAATTGTTTAGTTCGTTCTTCTTGCATAGATTTCTTTGTCATTTTACGCACAAATTTACTATTACCTATAATATCGCACATCTACTTAAATTGTCTTATATGTACTAGAATTATCATCATGTTGGCAACACTGCATTTGCATGAAATCGTCATATAATGGATTACTTTGGTGCCGATATCTGAACTTTTAATAACGACTTTTGTGCACTTTAGTACCGATTTCAAATAAAATTATTTATTTCAATTACATTCAATTTAGCTGGCCTTATTATTATACAAATGCATTAAAAATGTTTCTATATTCACATAATATTGGAACATCTTAAACTTACGTTTGCACCAATCAAAAGCCTTGAAATGTTCTTCCTATATCACGTTCTCTGCATTCTTAAACCAAATCCTTTTTTTAAATGATAAATTTTGAAAATAGTACTATTATAAATTTTATCGGCAGATCCGTGATGACTTGGTAAATACGTTGAGTGAAAATACCTCTTCATATGCAACTTTTTCCGCTGGGGGAATGAAATTAGGAGAAGAACAACCCGTGTCGATTATGCTTTTCGAAGACGACGCCGAAAACCATTTCAGAAAAGCCCAATAAAACTTTTCGGGCCAGGTTTATTTCCAGCTCTGATAATTAATATTCATTTTGAAATTATAAATTTATTATTTGTTTTATGCTTGTCCTGTAGTTGTCAGGTGTATCTACGAGTATATTGTACTATAGAGCTAGTTTGCCTCCTGAGTAATACTAATTGAACTCGAACAAGTCAGTGACCAGACAATTTTGAGGATCTCCTGGTCATTACAATCGTCACAATGGCAGTAGTTTTATTAATACTTGCCACCGATCCAAGGTGGGGTAAAGAAAAGATTACCACCATTTTCAACGGCGACTTCCACCACTTCGACAAACTCAGTCTCTTCAACCAACCTCTGTGACCTTATATCGTGATAAACGTCAATTCCAGCTTATTATTTTTATTTCATATTATAAGCAAAATAGCAAAATAAATAAATAAATATAGTATTGAACCTAATTTGAAAGAAATAGAAATGTGAATGAATAAATATTTGTTCCGAAGTTATAAAATGTTTGATCGTTTAAAGAAAAATAGAATATTTTATTATTCATGAACTAAATTTGAACATTCACTTAAGTCCACAAAAAGAAACATTATAAAGGCAAGCATTAGGGAATTTTATTTGAAATCAATGGTCAATAAGACGAAGAATGGATAAAATAAATGGTCTATTTATTTGAAGTAAATTTAATAGTGAATTGTTTTGCATATTTACAGAATAAAAGTTCCATCATGGCTTTTTCCCATTACTAAGGAGGAAAAATTTTATTTTTAAAAAGAATTTGATTATGATGTTATACAATTGATCATATAAGGTACTGGATACTCTGATTTCATTGATAAGAAATGTAAACGTAGCTATAGATGCTCGGTTTGATGTATGGAAGTAAGTGTTGGGCATGTTTGGTAAAAAATCCGAGTAAAAGAAGAATAACTCTCGTGAAATAATAGGTAATATATATTTTTTCTTGAGGTTATATTTAAATGGCACAAAAATGAAATCTGTGATGCACTCTCCACGCCAGCAATGAGTGCCTATGACGTGATGCCTTGTAAACGCATGAACGGTCCAAATATGGTATCATCATTACCAATATCTGTATATACAATGCAGTTTGGCACACCAAGCAATGAGTAATATGCCGTGATGATATATTTATTTACAGTAGAACTTCGATTGTCCGAGCATATCACGAATAATTGAAAAACACGGATAATAAAAATGTTACAAATGGCTGAATATTTCTTGATAATTTCAAATTTGAGGTTATGTAAAAAATATTTTTTTAATTTTATACTTAGACGGTATATAAAATTCTTATAACAGCCCTATTTAATGAAATTATAGGTATTGTTTTTCTATTATTTTGCTGGTAACTAACCGCTTTCAATTGGAAGTTAGCAGTCAGGAAAGTATCTAAGTTTCTAAGTTATAAATAAACCGCTTACAAGTCAATACACTTTGCTAGACAACTCTGCTTCGTCTACCGCTAATATTCTCCACTCTCGTTTGGTTCTCCAGCGATCATTAATCAGGCGAAGGGGGGCGGGCTGAAGGGCACTCCTGCCCCAAGCAAAATTAATGAAAATTTAAGCTACTGACCTTTAACCTGGATCGCCGACTCTCGCAGAATGTGAATAGTGAGGCAAAGCTAGGCCACGCGTCTTTTTATTCCGGGAAAGGAAAGGTTTTTCTGGAAATAAATCTTACAGACATGTGTACTTGGGTGGTTTGAGATGTTTTAAAAGGTTTTAGTGATTGCGGGGGACAATTTACAAAGGTTTTTACTCTCAAGGACATACATACATAGTAAGAATTATTACACTCCATGTGAAAGTGCAAGGAATTATTTGAAATTTACGGAGGTCATGTTGGATTTATTGCGAATAAAAAAATCAGGTAGGTCCTGCAAAATAAAATCTGCTTTGCCTTTTCAAACAATTGTTTATTTGTCATTCCATTTGAAATTAACTTGCAAAAGTAGTTAGTTAGAATTTAATTAATAAATTTATCAAAGATCCCATTGTTGTGAATGAAAATATGAAATTAACCAGGAAGCATTTTTGAACCATAATTTATAATATTAACTTCGAACATAAGTATTTAAAATAAAATTTTAAAAAACATGAACCATTTCTCATTTTCTCAATAATTCCAGTGAGACCCTCGTATTAGGAAAATATCTAACACGGAAGAATTCGAAAAATAAAGGGATATTTAGGTTTTTTTCACTTCGGTGATTAGCAGCACTGACAGCCGAATTCACCATTAATTCGTTGATTAAAGAAGCAAGCTGATTCGTAGATCAACGTTTGTTCTAATTCACCAATTGAACTTCTGAATCCAGGAAGCATGAACAACAGATTCAGAGTTTTGTCTTGGTCATGTAATTTTATTCATGGTAATTGTACTCTCCGTTAAAAAAAGTATTAATATGTAAGATTTAAATTATAATAGTTATTTATGTATCAAGGCACTGAAGTTCTATATTTTATCACGAATGTGGAATTTATATGCGAAGGCCCTCAGCGCCGAGGAAAATGAACCATATGAGTGATAAAAAGGAAATCAAAAAATTGTGAAAATGAGAGGAATATTTATTTTATAGGTTATATTTAAATATAATCTGCAAATTTGACATTCAATATTGCTAACCTCGGAAATTAAAGTTATCGTAAAGAACACTCAAAATTATGTGTTTTATCTCAAACTTATTCATCGAATTTATTTAGTTCGTTCTTCTTGCACATATTTTTGCCATTTTATATACAAATTTACTAAATATTATACATCGTACACCTGCCCAAATTATCTTACATGTACAGCAATTATCATGGCAACACTGCAATTGCATGAAATCGTCGTAAAATCGATTAGTTTAAATTGTTGTACATTTTAGCGACGATTTCAAATAAAATATATATTTTATAATTTTTTATAATAATATCACATTTTTATTTTGTGATACGTAGAAATTACACTGATTTTTCCAATAAACGAGTGTTTTTAATATAGTGAAAATGAAATATATAAAAGTGTATTTGAAATAAAGATAAAGAAGAAGCTTGGGGTAGAGTTACAAATGAGTACAACAGCCAGAATCCTGACAGAACTACAATTATCTAAATTCAATGATGTGATCAGTTCGTGATTCAAGGAATATGACGAATCAGTTAATCATTGATTTTGATTAGTAGATTAGCTTGATTTTTAATGGTGAATTGTATTCATTCAGAATCAGAGTTGATTTGTAGATCAACTAACGATTAAGGAATGGTGAAATCGGCCGAAAATAAAATGAAATGAAATAAAATGGCAGATTCCACTTCTCTAATGCCTTTTTTTAAGGTAAAATAATTAACACTTGGCTAAGTTTCACAAAATAAAGTTTATTATCTTTACCGCGATTTCGGCTTTTACGCCATCTTCAGAAGACTGAGAAATGTACAAGAGAACTACATGATTATATATACAAAGACAGAGGTATAAGATTATAAACTAATTTGTTGGAGTCTTGGGAATACCATCTTAAGGGATCAACAAAAATTCTCTTTCGACAATATTTCCAAAATATCCGAGTGGAGAACATCTGTTTGGTCATTCATCAGTTTCTCATTGCGTTTAATGGCTTTCTCTATTTCAAATGTTTCCAAGAAATTTAATTTCGAACCTTTCTTTTCTAAATGTAAAATTTTTAAGTTTTTTATTGAACAGTTGTGATTGTTTTCAAAAAGATGTGTGGCTAGATTAGAAACTGATTTTTGATTTTTCCAAGATCTCATATGTTCATTAAACCTAATGAAGAAACTTCTACCCGTTTGACCAATATATTTATATTCACACATGCCACACTGGATTTCATATAGACCTGATTTGTCTAGAACATTTTTTGTATAAATTTTGTTGTTGATTAGTTTACTTAAGGTATTGTTATTGTAATAGGCCGGCTTAATATTGATGTCTCTAAATTTCTTTTTAATATCTCTATTGATTTTGCCTACAAAGTTGAACCGAGTGAAATATTTATTGTTAGGACTAGGTTGTACGGCATAAAAGTTTATTAAAATTGTCTAGTGATATAATTTTTCAGATTAGAACAAATACAATTAATTGATCTACATTTATTTTATAAATAAATACCCTTCATCCTGTTTTATTTACATAAGATACAAAAATATCTCCCTCCTTCGGTGATATACATAAGTCATGGTCTGAAAAACATTCGATTTAATCTCTTAACACAATGAAGACACAGTTTTAGCTAGCGTTGGTGTTGGTTGTGTAAACAAACGAATAGCGACACGACGCTGGATGACCGCAGTCGGGCTTGCGATTGGACAAACAAAGGCGATCGTGAAAGAAAACAAGTGCCGGGCAGTGACCAGGGGCAGCAGCAGCTCATTAGCGGAACCGGATGTGTCGGGACTCGCTCTTTGACCGATGGACGTTGTTGTTTTGTTCGCGTTAGCCCATTTGTGAAATGGAGGAATGCTTTTTGTCTTTATAAATGAGCATAAAGAATCGTGCATGGGAGATTTGTTGCCAGGATACGGGGAGCTTCAAATGAAGGATGAAGGGATATTTTTTTATTCTGATTAGCGGCACTGGATTACTCGTTGTTAGGCACTTTATCTTCTTTTCACAATATTTGCAAAGGACATTTATCAATAGCAAAAGAAATACACTAAAAATATACATATTTATACTTACACCACCAATCAAAAAACAGTATATTATGAATCAAAGAAGAGAAATGTATATTTTTTCTCAAATTTCAGTTAGAATATTTGGACATTTTTCCTTTCAATTTCTCTAATTACAACTCAGCATAACCTCACCTAATGCATAAAACTCAAGCTTGGAAAACTTGGACCGAGTTTTTTTTTATGTTAGTTTGGTTATTATTGTTATATTTATAAAAATTATTTGTGTTTCAGCCTAAATGTTTTAATCAAAGAAATGGGTTCTAAAGACCAAGAAAATTTTAATTATCGAAGAAAGATTTTGTTTGATAGGGAAGTATTTGTCGCCTTTTCAAGGTGTGTTTAAAAGTTTTAAAATTCTTTTATTATACATACATGAAAGTTTCGAGAGAACCAGGGCTCTCGTCATCTGCGGAATTGCTAAGTTTAAATGTTTAAAGTTGATTGTTATTGGAAAGCATGTTTGCTCATAGATTCTTGGGTTTAAAAACAAAAATTTTCACCTCCATATTATTTTTGAGAGGGAGTAGAGCATGTGTACATTGGCGATAGGTGCGTAAAAATCTTCTTAGTGTTATTGTTGATAATGTAAGTTTTAATTTTTCACCTCCACACTTGTTTTTATGTGGGAGTAAGATATGATGTTAAACCATTTATGAATGTTGCATGATGAAAAGAAGTCTTAAATGTGTATATACACGTGTTTTGAAATCGATAATTGAAAATGTAATCTACAAAAATTCGTGATATATTCCATAAACGCCGTCAAATAATAATTATTACAGTATCTTTGTGCTTCTAACTCATTTGTGTACGCTTATGATCTTAATGTATTCGAGTGTAAATAAGACAGGAACTGGAATAAACAGCAATTACACAGATCAACTGCCAATATAAGAAAGGCTGCGTATAGCTTTAAAACTTATTTGGACAATTGTTATATGTTATATTAGGTATGCACGAAGAAAATTAATTGTATTTCGTGTGGATTTAAACGGAGCGCATATATTAGATAGTGATTTGTGCTAACATATTTTCCATAGCTCATCTTTCGTGTCCCTCACTACACGTCATTTACAGCCAATAGGAAAACAGTTTTAGTTATTTATATAAATAAAAGTAGACGATAGTTTGTCACATGTTAATCTGTATGTACTTTGAAGTCACAATCTGTTTTAGATCACGTGACTTTTTCAAAATATTACACAAATTTCATTATTTAATTATAAAATATGTAATGGATATTTCTTGATATTTTCAAACTTGAGGTTCTTTAAAGAACAATATCTTTTAAAATTTAGTAGTCATATAAAATTCCATTCAGTAAATTTTGATAATATCTAGTGGTTTTTAAGCCTTGTGGCTAGCTATTTATTGGTTGTACAAAAAAATGTTTTAGATCAAGTTGTAGGAAATCTCTACAAATCTGATAATAAATATTTTTGCTCTAATAATTAATGGTGGGGCACAAAAAAATGATTATTTGCATAATTTTTCCAAGATGACGATACTTTCGGAAGTCCACCAAGGTCGAAAATTTCTATTTTTTATTAGCACCTCTAAATATAAAATATTTTCAAAAATCAACCTTGTGTGAAATACTTTACTTTCATTCCCCACCACTTTCTATACAAAGGTTAAAAATGAAAACCTTTTCTAAAATAATTTATATTTTACTTAGTTAATACTTGTACCCAAATAAATAGAATACATTATTAAAATAGGGTCATACCACATTTTCCATTTTTTTTTTTTTTTTTTCTGAATGTATACTTAAAACCACGCACAGAAATATATATTTTATGTCACATAAGTTTCTAGTTTTACAGAAATAATTTTTTAAAGTTTATATTAAATTTCAAATGGCGTCATGGGCTTGCGACCGTGGACGTAGTCCCTCCTATTGAATAAAAATGGAACTACGTTTGACGTTTATGTTATTTGACTTGAAAGCAAACGTGACAGCAAGTTATTTTGTATTCGTGCTTTTGTTTTTATTGTATATAGAATAATTTGACTATGGAAATTAATCTTGAGGTTTAGGAATACGAACAAAAACTATTTTTGCTTCTCAACGAGATGTTCTCGCAAGACGGCACAGAACAATATTATACAACCATGGTAATATCTAAATCACACATAATTTGTATTTATTAGAACATTTCGTTATTTGTACTTACAATTAAACAAAAACAACTTGTTGCAAAGATATATACTTTGAAAATGTTGGTTATGTTCGAAAAATGTGACATCTCTGCGCTGCGCTGCCATTCATGTACAGTACGTGTACGAGTACATGTGTGCGTGACTATTATTGTATGTGTGTACAAACCCATGACGTCACAAAATAAGACTCAAAATGTTTAGAAAGAAAATCATGAATGAAAAGTATAAGAATATTACATATTTTTCATGTATATATGTATAAAATTATGTAATTTTTTTAATTATATAAATAAAATCAATATATATATTTTTTTGGTATGACCCCATTATAAAAGCTTGAGTAGCAACTTATTTAATTGATCTTTCTAGTTTTAATGTACTCGTATGTAACTGCTAATGATAATCATTTCTTTATAATGTTATTGTTCCGCATTTCATTAGAAATAAACCATCTTAATAGCATTTGTATCTTGATTTTATAAACGCGAAACACTCCTCATTGGATTGAAACAAGCTACAATTCTTGGATCTATGTCAAATTGTTTTTCTTATCTAGGAACAGATCCGCTATTTTTGCAAACCAAATATTGAAAACGTCAGATGTGTTTGCTGTGAATATGCTTCTTACAGAACGTAAATATGAAATATACGAGTACTACAAGTTCGATTTGCTTTACACAAGTGAAATTTATTTCGTTTATATCAACATTCTTTTTTGAATAGTAGCAGTCAGACATGAAACATTGTTCAACCAGATTACGCCGTGTTCTCAGACAGTTTTGCAATGGAGTTTGTAACATGTTATTTTCCACTTTAAAAATTCTATTTGTGTTTTACATGTAACTATGAACAGGAACAAATATTCTGTAAGTATTTTATAACCAGAGAGAGAATAATGATATTCAAATCGGTCAGCATTATTAGCACGACATAATGATTGCATTTGTTGCACCGATCAGCGATTTTTTTATTTACATTATTTTTTTTGTTTTGACAATATGTTACTATAAGTCTTGCCTAGACTTATTTCATCTGGTTACAGTATTTGGTAAGACAAAAAAACTCTAAAATTTCGTCTCGTCTCGCACTTGAAATTTCTTGTCTCGGTGATACAAGGCATTCAAAAGGATAAATATGTGAAGACGAGATATATCTGACGATATCTACATTCTCGAAATTGTTTCAAAATTTATCGATTTTAATACAAATATATTTTTATTTATTTTTAATTGAACCAATCAAAAACTGTAAATGATACGATTTCGGAATAGGTAATGACAAAACAGTTGTCATATTAGGGATCATTTTAGTAATGATTTTTTTTTTTTTTATAAAAGTACATGGACCAAGATAATGACAAAAAACTGAATTTTGTCAATTTTTACCTTCCGTCACCTTTAGGTAAGGAAGGTATTGCCTTTGGTCAAAAAATTTACTATTTTTAAGATGATGTCTGTATGTATGTATGTATGTATGTATGTATGTGTGTGTGTCCGTGTGTGTGTGTGTGTCCGTGTGTGTGTATGTATGTCCGTGTGTGACAAATTTTTCTCCGACGATAACTCCAATACTACAATTCTAAAAATTATAATTATTTCGTATTCCTCTTCTTTACATCCATATGAAGAGTTGATTAGATTTTGGTTATAATTGATCCACCGGAAGTACCCTTATTTGAAGTTTTTAACAGTTTTTCTTAAAAAAACGCAGTTAAATATTGTTTTTGGACATTTTGTTATTATACATATTAAAGAAAATATTCTTCTCTATACAGTTTGATTATACATTTTCCTTCATATTCAATAGATGTAGATTTAAAGCATTATAAAGAAATTAATTTTCAAAAATTAGTCAGCTTTGCTATTTATCATGGAAACAGCTGATGCTGATATATTAAAAAAATTCTAATTGACAGATGTCAGTTGCAAGTGCAAAACCAAATATGGAAAGTGTAGGATCACAAAATAGGTATGTCATAGTGCTCCTCGCAAGTGACAAGCAGAGAAAGGCCAAAGAGAAGATAGACGGACTGTATCGCAGAAGACTAAAAGGAATGCCTGTGTCAAGAAGATGATTGGACAGGAATGAGTGGAAGAAAATAGGAAACAGCTACCTCTAATAAAATAGGGGAAGCTGAAGAATAAGAAGAAGTGTCAAGTGCATTTTACTTAGTGTATGTTTATGTTATAATTTTATTGGATTTATAGAATAGAAATAGTATGTGTTCGTGTTTGATTTTACATGATATTATATAGAATCTCTTCCAAGGACCTTTTGGTATGGGATTTGTACAAAATACATCGAATTGACGGAAGGTTTTGTGCTGGCCACAACAGATTTTTTTTTCAAATAACTTTGAAATTATCATTTATCGTAAAACTGTTTCAAGTAAAATTGTTATAGCTCCCGCGCGAAAGTTGAGACTGATACTGCGCATACTAGCCATTCAGAAAACATCGACTACAATGTCTTCGGCTTGTGAATGAATCCCCTTCTCTTTTATACCAATTTTCAATGTTGATGGTGTGTTTTCTAGTAAAGAGGTAACAATTATTATAAACATTCTGGTAAACGTCAACATACGTAACTCCCCTATTTATTCTAGTTCGACCCATCCAAGTAAGAACTTTATGTTCTGCGCATATAAGGTCACTCTCAACTTAACGCGCACCAGCTATACAAGATCATATTATCTATACATCGACTTAAGAAAATTATCGGTATGTTTTCAAGATATAACACAAACTTCATTTCTTCTAAATGGAACGCACAATTTTACTCTATAAAATTTTCGATTTTTTCTTTTCGATTAAAAGTTATTGTGTAGCATATTTAATATCCTTTTCAAAAAAAGTCAGTGTTATAGCAGCTGCGGTTTAAGTTGACGCTGGACCTGCGCATTCTAGCCAAGCTAAAAACATCGACTAGAATTCCTTTGGATTGTAAATGAATTGCCTTCACCTTAAAACTAATTTTTGGTGTTGTTGGAGTGCTTTCCTAATTGTTATAATAGCATACGAGTATAATAATTACTGATAAATAGGTTTCAATTATTTTGAACATTCAGCTAAAGGTCAATATACATAACCGCCCTACTAATACATTTCGACTCGTCCATGAACGAATTTTAGGTTCAGTGTCAACTTAACTCGCGGCAGCTATAACAGTTACTCGAAATATGTCATTACAGCGTTATTCTTAAGACTAGTTTTACAATCTCTGGTTAAAAATTTAACTGTCATTTAAATAAAGAAAAGAAAATTGAAACGAAATGAACTGTGTTATGACACATTGATCATTACTGTCAGTAACTCGATTCAATATTGTTTATTTAACTTGTAGTTAAAATTATAACCGGAGATTGTAAAACTGGTCCTTAGAAATTTTAGAAAAAAAAAGCTGTTGTGGCCAGCACAAGACCTCTCGCCATTTCTATATTAGGCTATATAAGTATTGTATTGCACTTCGCTTTCGAACCGTCGTTTTATTACAAAAAATTACAGAACTTTACTCAAATATTGTTTTTTATTGTATTTAACATGTCTTCTGCACACATATAATTCTAATTATATCTATTTTTCATTGTATGAGGAAGTTTCTAAATGCCAGAGATTCTTCCAATTCATTAACCAGACTGGCGGTATTTCTGATGGATATATGCATTTTACCGCAATTTTACCTATAATTTCAAATATTTAATTAATAAAACAATAAGAAAGATTAAATATACTTCCCAGAAAAAGCTATCAGAATGTCACTAAAATTGTTAATTTTTGACACTGACATGTGTCATTTACAAACTATATTATAAACATTGGAATTTGTCAACTGTTTTCCTTAGTGCCTTAGCCTCTGCGATTAGATTACTCTATAAATTTATAGTGCCTTTATCTCTAAATCTATACAAGATATAATAAAAATTTTAAGTGTATTATTTGGAGAATTTTATGTTCTTCAATATTTATAAAAACAACTCCCAAAAAATTATATTTAGAAGGATTTTTCTAAGAAACTACTACTTCCGGTTGTTCAATTGTTACCAAAACCTTTTCAGCTCTTCCCAAGAATGTCAGATTGAGAAAACTGGAGTTAAATATTTTTTAAGTCTTTCAGTTTTTGAGGAATCTTGTCTACAACATCCAGACATACACACATACACACATACACACATCCACACACACACACACAGACATCATTATAAAAAATGTTATAATCGGATTCTAGGGACCTTAAATCGTGCTTATTCAATAAAATCTGGATATGCGAATTTTAGCATGAATCCAATACCTCTCTTAGCGAGAGGTAAAAAAGCTGTATGACAGATTCAAGTAGTTGTTCACATTTTAAATAATATTGTTTAAATTAATTTGAAGTAAATTCATAATGTCATAAGTCTATCCACAAAACAATTTAAAAATTTATTTTTAAAATTGTGAATAAATAAAAAAAATGATAAATGTAAAAACAATTTTATATGCACCTTTTAATTTTGAATAACTTTACACTTTACAGTTTTTCCTGAAGAAGGAAATTGCATGAAACTGATCCTTCACCATTTTGTACAAAAGGATATTTTTATTAGTGATATACGTAGTAGGAATTACGGCTAACAATAGTATCTAACGTTAGCAAACAACAAACAAAAAACATTTCCCTTTCTTTTCTTTCCAAGCATGAATTAACCAGATGAAAGAAATTTCCTTTCAACCTTCTCCAAAAAATATAAATAAAAACCCGTGTTTCATTTAGTGAAACAATATCACAATTACCAACAAGAAACAAAACTAACAAATAACCCTACAAGAGAATTAAACCCAGTGCAAACTTCCACACAAACAGCGAGCAAAACAAAAAACCCGCTTCGTGCGACAACTTGGCAACACTGCATTCCACAGGCTCGGTGTGTGTGGCTGCGTTGCCAAATCAGCAGCAGTGATAAGCTCAGGGAATAAAACTTGCAGTGGGAGGGATCGAATCCCGGTCTCACAATGCCCTTAATGGATGTGTCCATTCGCAGTGGTAGTTACTGAACTGCTCGGTGAATTGAAACGTATATTTCTGCTAGAAGTTTTCTGTTTGTTTGTAATGAATAAATACGAGTATGATTCATTGGAACGTATTTTTATTATGAAACTTTATTGTGAGTTATTTTCATTCAATTTTATTTCATGTATCGTGTAATGGAAATATAGTTTTGAATAGTTTTTAAATAACTGTGAATGGATGACACGTTTTGGTACAGTATGCTGTAGAAGATAATAAATTACTCTAGTCAATAAAAACTTCAAATGTATGCTTTATTATTTATTTTTCGAAACATCATCTATTGAATTTTGTGAATGACTAAATATGATTGAAAATAAAATAAAAAATATGAATGTATGTATGCTATTTATCTTTCATTTTAGAGCATATTTTTTTTCTATTTCAATAAGCCTTCCTTCAGTTTAATTTTTTAAAATTCAGTATATTCCTTCTTTATTTTCATGCAATTTCACAAATTCTAATCAAAACAAAAATCGACATCTAATCAAAGTAGAATGGGGTTCTTCACTAATCCAAATCTGATGTGGCCAGCACATTACCTTCCGTCAATTCTATGTATTTTGTACAAATCCCCCATAAAAAGTTCCTTGGAAAAGATTCTATATATATCCAGTAATATCGTAACACAAACATGTATTAATTTCTACAAATTTCATACCGAAAGTTCGTTGCAAAAGATTCTATAAATCTTCTAAAATTATATAGATCACATCTTTGTCGATTAGAATTATTTGAATATATCAGCTGTTTTCATGATTATAGCAAAGCTTCCTGATTTATGAAAGTTAATCTCTTTATAATTCTTTAACTTTATATCTATTGAATATGAAGGAAAATGTATAATCAAGCCGTATAGACAATAAGATATTCTTCCACACTGATAATCACATAAAATGTCAAAAAATGATTTTTAACTGCGTTTCTTCAAGAAAAACTGTCAAGAACTTCAAATAAGGAAACTTCCGGTTGATCAACTATAACCAAAATCTAATCAGCGCTTCATATGGATGGAAAGAAGAAAAATACGAAAGAATTATAATTTTTAGAATTATAGTATTGGAGTTATCGTCGGAGAAACTTTTGTCACACACGCAAATTCGCAAATACATACAGATATTATCGTAAAACTATTAAAATCGTGTTCTAGGGGCCCTAAAACGATATTCATTAAAAACTCACTACCGATTTTTTTACCTAAAGGTGACGGAAGGTGAATTAGCAAATGGATATTTTGTCACCAATATTCGCTTTCCCATTTGATATTTCGTTTCAATGGTGTAGACAGTCCATCACCTATTTTTTTTTTTTTTTTTTTTTGGAAATAATTAACTAAGTGTTGTTAATCATATAGAGTTTTTAAGTACAAAACGCCATAAATTTTTCATTTATGTCATTGTCCGTGAGTTATCTCTTTATCTGTAAGATAATCTTTGTTCCATTTTCGTTTTTTAACTTTCACTCTAATGAAAATGAAAATGATAATGATATTTATGATTAATTAATAAGTAAACGCATGTCGAATAAATAAAAATATATTACGTGGTAAATAAATTTTGTCCAGAATTATGTGGCTATAATTTTTACTTTTATTCTATTATATAATTTATAAGGTATACGAGTATTTGTAGCAATATAAGTAACGGCGGCATACATGTTTAACATGTAATTATACCGTATCATGAGCCGATAATATTTGTACAAACTATAGTAATATATGTTTTTAAAGAGTTAAGTGATTCTGTGGAGCTCTTGCTTTCATCCCTTTTCTTATTATTTCCGGGTTTTTGCTAACCCACTAAGTGGGAAACGCGTGATTTTATGTATGTATGTATGTATGTATGTATGTATGTATGTATGTATAGTAATATGAAATCAATGTATGAGAAGTAAAGCTACGAGTACATATATATATATATATATATATATATATATATATATATATATATATATATATATATATATATAGTTACTTAAGTTTATTCGATTCGCTGTTTTGCAATTTACGGTTTGAAATGAGGTTAATAGCGGATATTTAGGTTTCGGTAATGGTTACTGGTCCGAATAGTTAAAGAAAAAACTTTTCGTGGGTATTCAGTGTTTATTGGGATAAAAAGTTGTAGTTGATTCTTTTTAAATTACCAAGCTTTCGCCTTTTATAAGGCTTCATCAGGACTCTACAAAAATGTACAAAACTGTAAATTTTGACTTACGTTTTAGATGAAGTTAAAATGAAAGATTTACTCACATACAAAAACATGACTATATTAACTATATGTTGTATACAATGTGGAGGATAAAATTTTGTCAAATTTTTTTTTTTATTTAATTTTTTCGAAAATAGTAAAGTTGGTAACAGCTTGGTGTGATGATATGATAAATTTATTATAATTTTTTTTATTTATTTATTTTTTGATGGAAAATAATGGTAGGTATTGGAATCATGCTAAAATTCGCATATCCATATTTTAGTGGATAAGCACGTTTTGAGGTCTCTCTGATTAAAACATTTTTACGATGAAGTCCGTGTGTGTCTGTGTATGTGTGGTGTCTGTGTATGTGTATGTGTGGATGTATGGATTAGGGCTGTCAAAAGTATTCGGTTAACCGGTTAACCGGTTAATCGGTTAACCGGAAACCGGTTTTTCAATAATGAAATATTCGGCTAGCCGGTTAACCGGTTTTAGCCGGCTTTTAATCGGTTTATAGCCGGTTTTTAACCGGTTAATAGCCGGTTTTTAACCGGTTTATAGCCGGTTTTTTAACCGGTCAATAGCCGGTTTTTAACCGGTCAATAGCCGGTTTTTAACCGGTCAATAGCCGGTTTTTAACCGGTTAGTAGCCTGTTTATAGCCGGTTTTTAATCGGTTTCTAACCGGTTCATAGCACTCTTTTTTTTAAAAAAAATTAACTATAACCTAACGTCTAAATAGCTCTTGACAAAATGCCATATATCAAAATAAATAAATTTCAAATGCTTATTGAAACTGTCAATGTTACCAACCTTAATTTGTTATTATTTCTTTTAATAATATTTTTGAAATAAAAGTAAATTACATTGAAATAGGAAATAATTCATTAGTCACGTGATATGTTTTCCGCCAATCAACATTCAGAATTTCCATAGTTACATGTCTATCACAGCGATGATAAAAAACAAAGAATATCACCTTATTTCTATTCGTTACTAACTGCTATGGCATTTTTACAACATTGACAGTTAATTTTAATAAAAATTCATTATATTCTCTCATTAAATATAAGCTCGTGATATTAATAATGAAGAAAGGGGTGAAAGGACCAAGCATTGAATGGTTTATCGATGAAAACAAAAGACATAAATGGTCCACGTGTATTGTAAAATTCTTTATTCACAATCATTATAGTAATATACCGATTCCTAACCTTTTGGAGGTTGGGAAATACGTCATTCTTAACTTTAATGACATTCTCTTAGGTTGGAAATAACAGATTTTACCTCTTGGGTTGGAAACGTTTATGTAGAGGTTGCCTAGCAACATTGTCATAGATCCTTATAATAAAGTAAGTTAAAACAAATTTTAAGAGAGCTGCCAAAAAATATTAATAAAATTAAAGGTTAAAACTCATTGATTTATTTTGAAAATTATTGATTTAAAATGAGGATGATTGTGAATAAAATAAGATACATAACCTCGGTAATATACATAAGCTCTCGGATGTAATGAAACATTTTTCACCTCGGATGTAATATACTATTATTACGGACGCTTCGGGCTTAGGGAAAGCCCATCTTCAGCAATCGTTGAATATACAGTAATAATTAAAATTTATGACAAAAAAAGTTGTATTAGACGCGATGATCTATATGAACAACATCGAAAACAATTTTAAATACAGCATTTCAACAACCTTCCGAATCAATACGGAGTTGGTGAAATATGAATAATAATCGAAGATATTGCTCGCATACCATATATACGTATATCATATACCATTGCTAAACAATAAATTGTCAAGATTTTAGTGCACACAGGGAAACTTTGCAAAGTTTACCGAAATTTATTTCCCAAAGAAGAAGTACGATGTTTCCTAAATGTTAACGGCGCCCTTAAAACTCGATACGTTTTGAGGAAACTTTTGAACATGCACCAAATTAAAGGTTATAAACCGATTTTCTGACCGGTTAAAAACATGTTTTCCGACCGGTTAAAAACCAGTTTTTTGACCGGTTAAAAAACCGGTTTTTTGACCGGCTAAAAACCGGTTTTTTGACCGGCTAAAAACCGGTTTTTTGACCGGCTATCTGGATGTGTGGATGTTGGAACCACGATTTCTCAAATACTATAAGACTTAAAAAATATTTAACTGCAGTTTCCTCAATCTGACATTCTTGGAAAGAGCTGATTAGATTTTGGTAATAATTGGACAACCGGAAGTAATATTTTCTTTAAAAATATCTTCTAAATATTATTTTTTAAAATTTCTGTTACTACTATTATTGAAGGACATAAAATTTTACAACTGATACATTTAAAATTTTTCTTATATCGTGTATAGATTTAGAGATAAAGGCACTGTAATATATAGAATAACTAATCGCAGAGGCTAAGTTACTAAGGAAACCAGTTGATAAATTCATATTTCTATAACATAGTTTGTATATGACAGATGTCAGTGTCAAAAATCAACAGTTTTAGTGACATTCTGAAAGCTTTTTCTAGGTAGTACATTTAATCTTTCTTATTGTTTTATTAATTAAATATTTAAAATTGTAGGTAAAATGCATATATCCATCAGAAATACTGCCAATCTTGCTAATGAATTGGAAGAATTTCTCACAATTAGGAACTTCCTCATACAATGAAAAATATATATAATTAGACATGTATGTGTGCAGAAGACATGTTAAATACAATAAAAACAATATTTGGATAAAGTTCTGTAAATTTTTGTTATAAAAGGACGATTCGATAGCGAAGTACAATAAAATAATTATATATGTAGCCTAATATGCAAATGGCGAGAGGTCTTGTGCTGGCCACAACAGATTTTTCCATTTAAAGAAAAAGAGTCAATTCACACGTTAATTCAGAAAATTCCAGTTAAGTCACAAATTCGCGGATTAATGTAAAAGACATGAATGACAATTTATATAACATCACAAAAATAATTGTGCTTTTAGTGCCCTCTCTGTGTGTTATACCGCGAACTTTTAAACTCACTCTTGCATGTTTGAAGGATCATTAAAGCACTACATATGTATGATGTAATAAAATGTACCTATATTGTTTAAAATGTAAAAATTATGAATGTTAATTATTTAAAAGCAAAATGAGATAAAGTTTGTAATGTGTCGAGTTTAGCACTTTTTGAATGTTTTAGATTTATAATCCATTCATAAAACCCACTCCTTATCCATTCTGTTAAAATATGGACACACATTTTCATAATAAGCAGAGTCAGACTCATATCTCTCCCTCTTAACGCTAACTCATGCAAAAATATGTACGTAATAATTGCAGAATTTTTAAACATGCAAATTAGGATTACAAAGTCTTAGTACTTATTCCTGTTACTTTCAAGATATTCTCATCTGAATGTGAAATACAGAAATTTAATACTCAGGTGGACAATAATTGTTAACGTCGCTGAAATTAAGTAGGGAATTTTTTATAAAAGATGAAAAAGAAATTTTGGAGGTTAAAATTTTAAATATAAAATACCTTTGGGTTATACATTGTTTCAGTGGAATTTAGAACACTTTTTAAAATTCATGTAAATTTTCAATTTATTCATTAACTTATTTTTTTATTATTTAACAAACATATTGATATCAAAATGAGTTTCTTAGCTTCGGTGAGAGGTATTGTACTGGCCACTACAGATTTTTATTTTCCGGCACCTATAGGTAGGAAAGGTATTGATAATAGTAAAAGGAGTCTAAGGTTAAATTATAAATAATTTTCAAGGAAGGTAGGTATTGTCTTTGGCCAAAAAATTCGGTCATGAGTTTTTAATGAATAAGCACGTCAACGATAACTCCAATACTACAATTCTAAAAATTATAATTATTTCGTATTCCTCTTCTTTACATCCATATAAAGAGCTGATTAGATTTTGGTTATAAATGGACAACCGGAAGTTCCCTTATTTGCAGTTCTTAATAGTTTTTTTTTTTTTTTTTCAGAAAAACGCAGTTAAACATTATTTTTTTGCATTTTATGTGAATATCTTATTGTCTATACTGTTTGATTACACATATTCCTTCACATTCAGTAGATATAGACAAAGAATTATAGAGAGATTAACTTTCATAAATCAGCTAGCTTTGCTACAATAGGGGATTCCAGCTCAATCGAATTAAAGGAAAATAGTAAACAAATACGAATGTATATACTGAATAACGAATATTAATAAAAAAATGAAATGGTATAATTGAGATATTTCGGAAATAAGGGGTTTTTTATTATAGCGCTTCGACACCAATATGAAATCAATATATAATATTTTGATTGGCGACCGAAAGACCGATACATGCATAACAAATAGCGTGTTAGGAGGTGGGGGTTACTACCAATGGATGTTAAAAAATTCAAATTCGAAAGGAGGAGCTAATATTCCTATTCCTGTACTGCAGTTTTCAAACAGTTTTTATTTTAAAATAAATTTTTTGCATTAAACTTAATAATTTAAATACACCTGTAATTATAAAGAATGTAGATTTATACAGTGTTACAATATTCATTTATTTTATGTAAATATAACTTAAAATAGCATATATTTCAAGAACAGTTAGGTCCATGATGAAAACAGTTTGATATAAAAACACAGGCGTGAGGTCACGTCAATCTTTTCAAAATTCGGGAGATCATAACTCGCTTATTAATAGGAATTTTTTCACCGGATTTTCATCAATAGTCTTCGTTTTCCTAATATTTCAGATTTCAAATTATATTAAAAAAATGGTGGAATCCGCCATTATGGAAACAGCTGTTATATTCGAATAATACTGATTGGCAGATGTCAGTGTCAAGTGCAATTTACATGTGTATGTTCGTGTTATATTTTTTCCAAGGAACTTTCGTTATGGAATTTGTAGAAAATAGTATATGTTCGTGTTATAGTTTTACGTTGGTATAAGTATGTCTAGTGGGAAATACTCTGAAGGGAACGATAATAGTGTTTGTGAAAAAATTATTTCTTTTGAAAGGTTATTTCTTTTATCAAACCTCTTATGTAAGAAAATACTATTTTGCCCTTTCAACACAAATGCAATGTGAAACATGACATGATTTATAAAAATAAAAGTCAACATAAACATAATATTTACATAGCAATCCATTATCATTTACCTAAATCTTATTTCTGGCAAGATCCATTCGAAAACATAAACCTCATATGAATAATATATCTTGACGTATTACCTGAATCATTTCTCACAAAACGCATAAAAAAATCTTCCAGCAGTGCCGTATTGTCGCTAAATTGAATTTCAAATCAAACCAAATTCCACTGAATCGTTTTCCGCGAGAACAAAAGAGAAAAGACCAAAGGACAATCTCTAACGTCGGAAATGAAATTTAAACCTGTGGACCAATCAAAACAACACCGGTGTCGCGATTCTTTCTTGTTTAATTAAGAGCAGTCGTTCAGGAGGAAGACAGAAGATGACACGTCTGTGCCAGGATGTGAATTATTCAACATCAGGATCGGATCGGAGCAGACAAGGGGAGAAACCACAAATTGAGGAGGAATTTGAAATTTACCTGCCCTTGTTTATTGATGAGACGATGAATTGTCAAGTGGAATGATGGAGAGTAAACCAACAAGAAAATTTTGATGCGAGTACTTTTCTTTTTTCTTTTTTGTGTAAGATGTTTACGTCGCACAATTTTAAAGCCTGATATAATTTTAAGAGGAAACACTGCAATGTTTCCTACACACTTGGTAAAACAAGTAGTTAATGTAAAAACCTTGATTTTTTACTATTTTATCAATTTTAGCTTTATATGTTCTTGTAAGAATTAAGTTTTTTAAAAACTTTCTCTTTTAACTTTTATATTCTGATCTAAACTTCCTTTTAATCTGAACCATTTCAGTTCGGTTAACCACAACAAACATTCGTGATCGATTTTTGGATAGTTTTCCAGTTTTAGACAAATCACTATTGCGTTATAACTTTAAATCGCAGATTAAGAAATATAGAAGTTGAATAAGCGACTTAATTCAAACTTTTCACACATGTTTAGTTCTGTTAAACCATTGTAAGGTTATGGTATTACGAAAAAGATTTTTTTAATTCAGTTTAAATGATTAAATATAAGAAAATGGATGTTAAGTAACAGACAGTAAACAATCTTGAGCTATTGCCTATTTATAAGTGATTTTTATGAAAATGGTTGTTTTTGTAAGAAAATGAAAATTTTCAAACAGCAAATCAAAAATGAACATTTTCGTTTATTGAAAGTAGTACTCGTAGTAGGTAGTTTAAATGACAATTCGGGGAAAACATTTCAAAAGAAGATTGGTGCATTATTGTTTAAGGGATGTACTTTGAACATATTTGGAATAAAATTTTATACAAAATACAAATATGTGTCATATTATCTATAATTCTAACTTGATCCTCGTACACTCGTGCTTTGGAATTTAAGCGAAGTGTAGTAAAGTCCATCCTTTTATAATTTAAGATCAATCAATATTCATTAATCAATAATCAATATATGTAATCAGTTTTAGTTATGATAAGTTACTATATATTTTATTTGTTGTGAAAGTAGTTTAAAGTGGTGAATATAATGCAAATTCCGAGTATTAGTTATTTGTCATTCATATGAACCTAAATTTCTAAGTACAGTTGCACTCATGCTTATGACATCATTATATTTTAACCTTTCTTTGTTGCAAGGGTGAGAACACCTTGTATTTGACTTTTATAATTCTTAGGATTGTTTTTCACTATTCTTTCAGACGTAATTCAGCATTTTACACTCCTTAAGTTCTTAGTTCATGCTCAATCTGCATTCGCTACATCCGTTCTTAGAATTGTTTATTTCAAATGACTTACAGGGGACTTTCTTTGTTCTCTCGCTAAAAACCCTAAATCATCATTTTTTCCCTTCCACGCCTTGATGGTATGGGCGCGGGGATGAGCGACGGCAGACGGGGAGAACTATGTTCAATTTTGAATATACTATAATTAGTTAGAAGAAAGCAGAACGTCAACTCGAATAGAGTTGTAACAACATCGTCAACTCGTAAAGTTGTATTAGACGTAGAACTAAGACTTCATGTAGATCCTCGATAATATAATAAACCTACACTATTTAATAATAACAAATCTTTGCTTGTTCGAACCTACAATTTCAGCTAAGCAACCGAAGAAACCGGCGACGTTATAGGGAGTTTAGCTAATTCTGGTAAGCGTGCAGACGTGTAAGTTTACAACAGAAGATATACCAGTGTTGTGCTTATCTAGATAACATTATCTAAAATTTTATCTGGATAACGTAGTTAGTATCTTTTTATCTAATATCTAGATATTTTTAAAATTAATATCTATTATCTTCTCTGTTTTATAACATGCAGAAGAAAGATAAGATGACCATTATTCATTATTATCTATACTCAAATCAAAATACTATTTAGCAAGTTAGGACAAGCACAACCTACCGCATCGCATAGTTCTTACTTATGATGTGACGTGTGATCGTGATTCGTAAGCAATAGTGAGCAACATTATTTATGAAAATATTCATTTACTGGCATATTTAAATGCTTAATTTTATGCAGGTAAATAATATAGAACAGTGTTTATCCGGTCCCTTTGAAAGGCTTTCCAGTGTAGACGGGCAAATTCTCACACCAAGACGCAATCGTCTATCTGATACTAATTTTGAGAAAGTATTGTTTTTAAAAAACAATAATTTACTATTATAAAAAGATATGTACATAGATATTTTTAGAATAGTGTCTATCTTTGTTTTGTATGTTATTAAATAAATATGTACATTGAATATTTTTTGTTTCTTTTCACACATCGTATCAATCAAGCATAAACAATTAAAGAAAGTTTTGTAAGAAACCACGGTTCCTTACTTTTCAGATATCTTATCTGTTATCTAAATTTTTTTTTCTAGGTAACATGTAAAGTATCTGTTATCCCTCTCTAGATATATTGCGCAAATTTATCTTTTATTTGTTATCTAGATAACGAAAATCATTATCTGACCCAACACTGAGATATACATATAAGCCAAAGACGAAGTATTATTTCCTTGACTTACTGTTCTAATGCTAGACTCAATAATATTCCTTTGCAAAATTGTTTCGCTCTTATTAATATTTTCATGATTTCTTTTTCGCTACTCGTATTAATTTACGTCTGGATGATTTTCTCACAAAGCGTAATAATTCAAAGATGTTTTTTGTTTCTTCTTCCTCTTGAGATGGTTCAAAAGAAAATTCTCTAATAGTAGAAATTTTTCTTTAAAATGAATAAATGATTTGTATTATAAGTTCGCGTTCCGTAAAGAAGCTAATGGCGGTAACAATATTGTATTATTCCTTTTCTCTGAGGTATTTTTGTAAAAAATGTTAGAACGCTGACCTAATTTGTTAAAGTCTTAAGATGTTTCAAATTATTTGCATTTTCTTCCTGATGCTCTTTTTAAATTTTTATTCCTTGTAATATAATTGTCAAAGTAACATACCTAGATAATGATTTGGATTCAATTATTTCTAAAGAATAAAGAATTTACTTTTCCTCAATATACGAGTAGACAACAATAGTTAAATTTAGGGAAAAATATTTCAGTATGATGACTTCAGTAACAACGTTAATTTTGTGTCAAAATAATATTTAAAATAATACATTATCTCAAAAAGAGTCGTACAAGCAAGATAAAATATCCACCATTAATGTAATGGAATAATGGAAAATACATCCATCAATTACAAAATGTGTTTCAACCCTTTGGATTCCAATTTCTTTTTGTTATAGTAGGCTACGAACAGACCAAAGTGTCTTAATAATTTGCAAGTATTTAATTATCGTGTCAGTTTGACACTATATAATGTCAAAAGTGTTATCTAAAAATCTGATGTGACCAACACAAAACCTCCCGCTTTTTAATTTTTATTAATTTAAATACATTCCTCCGTATTTGCTAATGCTGCAAACTGTTCCATTGCATATAACTAATGCTTTATTTACTATTTTCACTATTATTAATTTAAAGTGATTAGTTTCTTGACAGTGACATTCACCTGTACTTACATTCATTTAAAATATGAGCTGTGTAACTAAGGAATTGTAATTGGAATAATACTACCTTTTTTTAGTTTAAGTTCTGTATTTATTTATTATTAAAACCCAACGTTTCGGCACCATAAACTGGTGCCTTCTTCAGGGGAAAACATTGACATAAATATGTGAAATAACAAAAACAACAAGTAACCAAGGTAACAAGATAAGTTCGTAAATGTTACCTTTTTTATGTATACAATTTTCTAGACAATATATGCATGCCCGGCAATAACTTGGACAGCGAACATGCATCTTCTCAGGAAAAAAATCTCCTTTTGCCAGAGGAAAAACAGTCTCAAAAGAAATTGTGTTTATCTTAGGCTTCGGAATTAAAAAAAAAAATATTTTTAAATTTATCTGTAAAATATATAGAAAAAGTATTAATGTATTCCTGTAGAAATTTCAATAATCTTTAAATTTCATAATGACAAAATATGCGAAAAATGGCATTTAATGGTATTTTTTGAAGAAAAACCATTATGAGCTTCAGGTAAAGTGCCATTTTCATGTTAGAATAGGGTAGAAATACAAGGTTTCAGAATTTTCTGAATGATGGTATTTGAGTTAGAGCGTTAACAATATCCATACACATACATACATACACGCACACACAAACACACACACACACAAACACACACACACACACACTCACACATACACACATATAGACATCATCGTGAAAATGTTAAAATTGGATTCTAGGGACCTTAGAACGTGGTCATTTACTAAAATCTCAATATATGTTTTTTGGGCGATCCCTATACCTCCCTTACAAAGGGTAGCGGGGGGTAAAAAAAAATCGAAGATTTTCTTCTTGAATTTTATTTTAGAAATGGAAATAAGTTAGAAAACAGCGAATAGGAATATTCTTTTGTTGCCTGTTACAACGAATTTCAGGAAAATTACATTTCATGATCAATTTTGACAAGTTGGCTTTTGAATTGAATAATGATCAGACATACGTTTCTCTGTTCATAGCCTACTCCGAGTTAGAGTTTTATTTGAACACACTGTACGTTGATATAAGATAAAATAAAATAATGATGATGATGATGACATATTCGTACTGTGTGAGCGTTGAAATTATTTTGGCGTCGGTCGATATTGATCGTGGGTCACTATATTCGCTACTAGACATTCAGGCACACAGTCACGAGATAAAAGGTGATAGAATTTTGTTCAAAATGTTGTTGTTTCATTTCTAGTTGAATTATTTATCATCCTACCTTCGTACAAAGGAATGAATGATAACATTTTAGTTGAAATCTACTATAGAAAAACTCTTAGTAACAAACAGAAAAAAACAGTAACCATCTCCTAACTTCCGAGATGTCTTTGACATTCACATCCGTAGCCTCTTATCCGGCAATGTTGGAGGTTTATGAGGGACACTTGTGTATCTGTTAGTGAGGGTTTCCTCTCACGGTTTTCACGATTCTTGCGATAATTACGGACACAATGGCCGGCGACACGGAAAAGGAGGTCGCACTGTCATATGCGCCCCATCGCACATAGAATCAGGTCACTTCACTCACGGGTGCTGAATTTCTGCAAGATTGTACACATTAGAAGATGAAGAAAGAAAAGATTCAAGATATGGAGATAGTTGATAGAGAAACGAAAGAATAATTGTTAAATTAGAAAGATAAACTGTATTTTTATTAACAAAAACCGTTAATTATATTACGAGGAAGATGTAAATGTTATCTACATCGCATAACAAGGTTGTAACTGCAAAATTTGAAAAATGGGCTTTTTGCATAAAATTATTACTTGTAGTGCAAAAACTTATTATTTTCAAGTTTTATTAAATTCAATACCTCTCGCTAAGAGAGGTATTGGATTCATGCTAAAAATCGTATATCCAGATTTTAGTGCATATCAGTTTTACGATGATGTCTGTGTGTGTGTGTGTGCGTGCGTGTGCGTGTGCGTGTGCGTGTGCGTGTGTGTGCGTGTGCGTGTGCGTGTGCGTGTGTGTGTGTGTGTGTGAGAGAGAGAGAGAGATAAAGACGCTATAATATATGGAATAACGGGATATAATAAGTCGAGTAGGGACACTAGTTGACAAATTCAAATGTTTATAACAATTTGTAAATGACAGATGTCAGTGTCAAAAATCAAAAGTTTTAGTTTTTCTGGGAAGTGCATTTAATCTTTGTTATTGTTTTATTAATTATAATATTTAAAATTATAGGTAACATGCATATATCACTGATCTCTATACATAACTGGATTGCGAATGAGATAGGATGGAGATACGGCGTTTTGTGATTATTTGAAAGCCGCCATATTAGAAAAAAGTGTAGTCTCTCGGCCTGACGTAGTGTTGTTGCTTACTCAGATGTTTAGCAAAATGGTATTAAAATGTGTATATTGTGGCAGAAAGAAAGAAAAGAACGTTTAGTTTTCATAAGTTAATGATGACAGTAATACACTTCTTCCATCTATATCTTTATTAATTTATTGTTGCTGTACTATTTTGTAATATAGTCTGCACGGTACACGATATTAAATTTTATGTACTAAAGTAAGTAAAAAATATTTACTGATTGCGGTTTTCAAAATCTAATATAATGTACTTTTTCATGTTTTCCGGAATCAAATTTCGTGACACATTCATAGAACTACGGATGAGAATTTAAAAAGTTTCAAGAAAATATGTAGCAGTCATTGTCACTTCAGAGATATTGATGAATACAAAAGAATTTTATATTAATATTAATTAAGCTGAAATTTAATAAAGATTTTATATTGTATTGTACTATAATTCATGTAATTGTTTTTCTTTAAAAATTAATAATATGCATTCAATGTTCATATTTTCTCATCATTTTTAATTAAATTATTATATTTGTAATAGTAATTAAAAATAAAATATCGTATTTTGTATATATCTTACTTTCCTGCTGAAAAAATATGTATTTTAATTCAAATCTATCAGATAGTAATTTGAATATCCAGCCAAAAATGAGCCGAGAGACTACACTTTTTCAAATATGGCGACGTTCAATTAGTCACAAGATTTTAACATGGGATACGCGATCCAGTTATGTATAGAGATCAGTGGCATATATCCATTAGAAATTAAACACTACAAATAAACTAATATTACACTAATTAAAGACTAAGCTTATTATTAAAGACGACACTACGATTATTATTTAAACAATATTTATCTCTTTATTTGTATTTATTTAACTGTTTATTTATATCACCAGCATTTATATCACTATTTATTTCACCATGCGCGTCAACTCGACTTGTATACTTCACTGACTGGACTCCATAGAATGAATTGCTTCGTTCTTATATAGCCCGGCATTTATCTAGAAAACTTCCTGAACATTCCATGGGATTGCTTACACAGTTGCTCGCTGTAATTATATTATCGCCTTTCGAGGAGTTACTACTACATTTCAAAAATAAGCAGGTGTAATCCTGTTACAAGGTCGCACGTGCGACATGTCCGAACACAACTGCCCAGTGGCGTCGGCAACACGCACGTAACACTATTATCAATTACACTACCAGCATCTAACATCTCGTAAATCAATCACCCGACCTTTTCCATTCCTGTTCTGTAACTATAACAACACAGACAACATCAAAGGATCTGGTAGCGGAAACACATCTAGAGCTGCATTTTTCATCGTTGCTAAATGATCACGCCGGATATTGAAGCAGATAGCAGAGCACAACGCCGAATTGTACAATCCCACATCATCAAAGAGATACCGGATCGGAAACCATGTGAACGACGACAAATTTGGTTACAGATAGAAATCTTGGAGATTTGTCATCAAAGAAAGAAAAGTGTGATATGGGGAGACTGTTATATAAGGGTAATATGCCATGAAAATGAGGGCTAGAAGAAAAAGTGTATTTAGGAAATTGGGTTATAGTGTTCGTGAAGTATACTTTTTTTAAATTAAATAAATCTGCAAAGGTTTTACTCATTTTGAGATGTAATATTTTCATACAGGCGTGACGCTAACATTCAGAAAATTCAGTAACTTAGACCTTCGAGCATATACTGACTAGAGAAGTAATTCTCTATACCAATGCATAGGATGAAGAGATCGGAAGACATGTAGGCGGGGGGCTGGAAGTCATGGTGAATTGCGGGCAGTGTTTTGTTGTGTTATATGTCACTGCTTGTCATTTTACTGCAACCAAACCTTATTTTTTGCGTGTAGTTTGTGAGTATATCTCGGAGTATATCAAATTGTAATGAATAATACAAAGAAAGTACGGATATTTCGTTTCATATGTAAGTAACTGAATTTTTTTTACAAATAATATTAAACAAAGTGTAATTTTTAGGTTTCCTATTAATAATGACGTAAGAGTAACGAGATTGAAATTTATTGGAAATAAAGGTGATTTACATATTTCAAAAGCAGCAATTAGTCATTAATTTGTAAAAAAGGTAGTATAAATATTAAGATAATACGCAGCTCGCAATACACCACGGCTTCCGTATGTGTTCCGATCAAAACAAACACCGTAAGGCGGCCTCTAGTCAGTATATGCTCGAAGACTTAGGGTATATTGCAAAAATAACAAATTTTAACCGTGGTTAACCAAAAGTGTTCCAATAATATCAAATGGTGAAAATTGTACATTTATGAAACATGGTTCCGGTTAAAATGGTTGCAACCGAAGCGCACCAACGCAACCATGATTTTTCCTCGGTTTTGCCAGTTAACATCTTCTGTCCTTTTTCATAAGATGTCAGATTTTATAGGTTAGTGTGGTTAGATACTATTTATTGACTCCTTGATGTTTGCATCTATTTTCTACGGTTTACATTGTACGTATTTTAATTTTTCACTCCATAATTTAGGATTATGAAAGACGATAGACGTAATGTTTTGAAAGAAAATTTTAGGGTTTCCGCGAATCACCCGCGAATGAAACCGAACTGTTTCAATAATAATAGTCACGTGACTAGAACCAGTCGGTAACCGAAACCATGGTTTTGGTTATTATATTTTATTTTTGGAATATACCCTTAGACAAAGCTTCTTTTCCAATTTATTTTTGATATGTATCCATAGTTACAATGTGCAGTTAAACACAAGATCAGCTAAAAACGTTTTATGCAACTGGTCCAAAATGTTTTGAGTAAATATCTAAACATTCACTCGAAAAATAAAATCGTGCTCCTAAATTTATCTTCATATGTATTATACAGGATGTCTCTCAAATAGGGGGGCATGGCTTAACCACAGATTCACGAGGCTAAAATAAGACGATTTAACTAAACTTGCTTCTACCGGAAAGTGTACCATTTAGCCAGAATTCTGCTTCAAAGTTCTTTAAAAAAAAAATTAATTTGCTTATAATAACAGAACGCTTTACACGATTTGGATGAAATTTAGTATGACAGTTCATATGGTTATAAGTCATGTTTTAACATGATATTTGTTATTATTAGTGAACCACTAGTCTATGAAACTTAGGTGTTCCAACATTGATTAGATCGAACTTTTTCAGAAAGATACATTCAATAGTAAAATTTTCTCTCTCTATTTAATTTGTGATATCTATTACGGTTCAGCCAGAAAAAAATAAAACCTGAGTGACTGCCATTAAAAAGTTACGGTCTAATCAATGTTGGGATACCTAAGTTTCATTAGTGGTTCACTAATAGGTAATAACAAGTATCACCTTAAAAGATGACTTATGGCTATATGAACTGTCATACCAAATTTCATCCCAATCGTATAAAGCGCTCTGTTATTACAAGCAAAAATTTTTTTTTTCGAAAAACTTTGAAGCAGAACTTTGGCTAAATGGTACACTTTCCGGTAGAAGCAAGTTAAATTGTCTTATTTTAGCCTCAGGAATCTGTGGTTAAGTCATGTCCCCCTATTTAAGAGACACCTGTATATTCTATTTCTCCAGTTTAAGTTACTATATATTTTTACACTGGTGACCCCGACGTGATATGAACACGCAACCTCTGGGTTACATATCTACTGCTTGGGCGGTAATATTTTTAAGTAACAAAACAACAATCTTATGTTTTATTTACTGCTCGCACTCATTTTGAGTTTAAGATTAATTATTTCCCGAGATAATATGAGAGAAAATATGTTCACTAATTTAATATTAACTAAATTTAACCATACTAAATTAAATTGTGGAGTTATTTTTAGAATAAAAAATAGTGTGGAATAAAATTAGATTTTCTTCAGTTTAATAAGGTATTTAATTTTTTTCTGAATGTTCTACTTTTTGAAATATAGATGTGAAATATTATACTATCAACATTTTTTATAAAGTAATGTATTATATTGAAAAAGTTTTAGTTGTAAATTTTACTATAGTGGAATAGCCTATTGGCGACTAATAATAACCTCAGAAATTAAACATTACAATGTTTCGATTATTAACATATTTTATTCTCGTCATTAAAGGGTTATTTTAGTATTGAAATAACAATAGATAAAATGTTACCGCTTTCGTACAAGTATTATAGATAAGTAACAAGTGAGTAAAGTGTACCTAACTTTTTTTCGAGAAGCGATATTTTACAAATTCTTTGAGTAAAAATACATAGTATATTACCGGATGTACAAAAATAAGTATCGTGTTCTTACGAGTATTTACATGTTTTATTAAAAGAAAAGCGACTACTTAATATGCTTAAATGAATAAAATATAAGGCATTTTTACCCCGAGCTAAAAAGCTGCATATTCATTTCTTTGTTGATATTCATTTTTATCCACACTAAATTACAGTTTAATACATAATGACGTTAACACATGTCAAGCTTTAATATGCATTTAAAAATATTCTAGATTAAAGTTTAAAATAGTATAGCATGCGCTTCATCTTCATACGATTTTATCTCGTAGCATTTTTATCCTGAATTTACGATCTCTTCAGCCTTCTACGTCATATCAACTTAACAACATGTCTGACTATAATATATGGTAATTTTGAAACCATCGGTTAAAAATACCGTACAATAATTAAAAATAGCAGCGTAGCAAGTGACGGCGACGTTTGTGGTTTTAACGAGTGTTATCTCTGCGACATATGTCAACTCGCCTTCCATTATGCCTGATAGCGAACCTGGCAGGAAGAAAACATTCCGCATTCGTTAACCAACGCGTAGATACTTTAATGTGACGATTTTATTGTTTTTATCACCGCAGGCAAAGGGTAGAATGTTTTGTCTTTTAAACCATATAATGGTTTCGTGTCATTCTTTGTTTATTTTTGGAAAAAGAAAAGTAAATAAAATATTTTTCTACGTCGATCTATTCTGAAGATTAGATAGTGTTTAACTGTGTTTACACCCAGGTATTAGTTTTAGTAAAACCTTTTTAAATTTTAAGAAATTATTAACATCCAATTCTCCTTTTCTTTTTAATGCGTGAAATAGTAGAAGTAAAACATAATGGATCTCAGTACATGAGGTGGAAATTTTTAATAGCAACGCGTAAAATTCCATGCATTTCTTAGTTTATTTTACACATTAGCCCATAAGGCACGGATAAAATTTTTATTACGTTGCTGTCACTGTCTTTATCTTCCGTCACCTTTAGGTAAGGAAGGTATTATCTTTGGTCAAAAAATTCGATAGTGAGTTTTTAATGAAAAAGCACGTTTTAGGGTCCCTTGAATACAATTTTACTATAGTTTCATAAATCAGCTAGGTTTGCTATAATCGTGGAAACAATTGATATATTCAAATATTCTAAATGACAAGGAAGGTATTGTCTTTGGTCAAAAAATTCGATAGTGAGTTTTAATTAATAAACACGTGTTAGGATCCCTAGAATACGATTTTACTAGTTTCATAAATTAGTTCTCTTATTTGAAGTATGACCATGAATAGTCACTTTTCGTGAACCAAACTATATGTGACACTCTTTACAAAAGTCGTAAGTAAAGGGACGTTTATAAAAATTTTAAAATGTGACAACGTACTGATTTTCATGGCGCTAAACAGCATCTTAATCATTACTTGACAAGCTGTCTCTTTTAACGTTTTGTTCTGTTATTTGTTAATGAGTTAAATAAGTAACTTAAAGAGTGTGTTTCTTTATTCCTGATGTTTTAACACTCAGTATATAGTACTAAGTTCGCATTTGACAGATAATAGATCTGAAGTTGAATTCTGCAGTTCTTTTGGTATTACCAACATGAATGTACAGAAAAAAATCTGATGTGGCCAGCCCATAATCTCCCTCTGTGTATTTAACTATGCAGTATAAATAAAGCAATTATTATTTTCACATATTTTTACATTCACTCATAACAATTTTTATTTTACATTTAATAAAAATATCGTGCACAAAATAAAATACAAATATTGACGAAACTAATAGAAACACAACAAGAATCAAAATAGTACTCGCATCTTGCCACAAAGTCTTTTCAAACTCATATTCTGGAAGACAATAAAGCAAATCAATAGTACTTCTAATATTTATGTATGATTGAAAATATATTATTTTTACAAACCTTAATTTTATTAGATTCAAATTATTACTACATCCTCCTCAACACGGTTTCGTTATTAATTTTAATGTAATTGCTTCCTGACAGTGACAATGTTTAAATATGTCAAAATTGTTATTAAAATATTGTTTTTGTTTGAGGCATAGGCAAAATGATATATGAAAATAAATTATATTATAAATTTATATTTAAAGTTATTTAGAGATATTTACTAAATGCTATTATTGTAGAATTGAAGGTTGTACCATTATATTTAATTTTTATTAGTAAAAGTTGCTGAAAAATTATAATGATCGTATTTTTTCAAGAAAGACTGTTAAAAACTTGTATAAGTGATACTTCCGGTTATCCGTTACACACTAAAAATTAATGAGCTCTTCACACATCAGTGTAGAATGGGTATACAAAATTTTAAAATTTTCTGATTGATAGTATTTGAGTAATCGTGTCCACAGGATCCACACATCCACACATACCCAGACACACACACACACACACACACACACACACATACATACATACATACATACATACATACATACATACATACCCACAGACATCATTGTAAAAATGTTAAAATTGGGTTCTGGGGACATCAAAACGTGCTTATTCACTAAAATTTCTATATGTGATTTTTAGCATGATCCCTGTACCTCCCTTACCTAGGGTAGCGTTATTTAAGATAACTTAAATGCCACACGTGTGTTGATGGTAGCAGCTCTGTAATGTGTAAAACAAATAAAATACAAAAATCGTGCAGACAGTGTGTAAAGTATCAACTTTACACATTGGAGTATAAAAAGAAATATATGTTACTCGTTTCATAAAAAATAAAAATGAGAAAATTTAACAATTTTTTATTTAAAACATTTCTTCACTATAAAATCCCCATTGCTAATACGTCATGACACATGTCACATCCATTATTTCGTCCACCATTTAATTCTAAGAAGCCTCCACCATGCTACATTCGTTAGCCGCGGCTTAGATGGCATTAGTATTAACTCCGGAGTCAGAGGTTCATTTTAACAGCATCAGCTGCGCGGCGATGTTTTTTATCTTTTTTCTTAATCACAAACAACACGAAATATGTTGTACCTTTGAAATCCCGGGGATCAGCACGGGAAATTAATGGGCTAAGCCGAGGGAGGGCATATTTCACCTACACAAGAAGGAAAACCTGCAAAAATGTATAATTTTTATAATTATGATTTATTAGATGTGTTTACCTGTAAGGTTTACAAATTGTGGGGGCGGGAGGTGGAAACTTTCTAATTACATTATTAATTAAACTTAAGAAACTTTAATTCATTAAATGTAATTACCTTCAGTTTTTTTACCTCTCGCTAAGAGAGGTATTGGATTCATGCTAAAATTCGCATATCCAGATTTCAGTGAATAAGTACGATTTAAGGTCCCTAGAATTCGATTATAACATTTTTAAAATGATGTCTGTGTGTGTGTGTGTGTGTGTGTGTTGGGATGTGTGTATGTGTGTATGTGTGTATGTCTGGATGTTGTAGAAACGATTCCTCAAAAATCATAAAACTTAAAAATTGTTTAACTATGGATTCCTCAATCTGACATTCCTGGGAAGAGCTGAAATGGTGTTGGTAACAATTGAACAACCGGAAGTAGTAGTTTCTGAGAAAAATTCTTCTAAATATAATTTTTTGGAAATTTTTGTTATTAAATATTGAAGAACATAAAATTCTCCATCTAATACACTTAAATTTTTATTATATCTTGTATAGATTTAGAGATAAAGACATTATAATATATAGAGTAATTTAATCGCAAAGGCCAAGGCAATAAGGAAACCAGTTGACAAATTCCAATGTTTATAACATAGTTCAATCAACAGTTTTAATGACATTTTGACAGCTTTTTCTGGGAAGTATATTTAATCTTTCTTATTGTTTTATTAATTAAATATTTGAAATTATAGGTAAAATGCATATATCCATCAGAAATACCGCCAATCTGGTTAATGAATTCGAAGAATCTCTGCCATTTAGAAACTTCCTCACAATGAAAAATAGAAATAATAAGAATTATATGTGTGCAGAAGTCATGTTAAATACAATAAAAATCAGTATTTGGGTATAGTTCTGTATTTTTTTTTTTTTTTTTGTTATAAAACAACGGTTTGAAAGGGAGGTGCAATACAATACTTATATTGCCTAATATAGAAAGGCGAGAGGTCTTGTGTTGGCCACAACAGATATTTTTTTTGTTTTATGCTGTAGAAGTACATATTTATTTATTATGTTTATGTTTTAAAACGGTATCACAGAAATAGTAATGAATGTAGCAAAGTAGATAATTCAATTTCATCAGTTCTAAAAATCTACATGTACGGTACCTACGATTTAATTACTCGGAGCTGAGTGTATATAAACAAGTCCCACAATTAAAACATGAAGTAAAGGTGAAAATATGTAATTATTAATTTTTATATTCCCGTGCTCTTATTTTATAACATTGCAGGGTATATGTCGTGCCAACTTTTAGTGCTATTGATCCCAGAAGACTCTTGCTACAGATAGTCCTTAAGAAGCTTGTAAATTAAAAATTCCTGGACTGTATTTATAGGTACAATTTCCGCTATTTTAAAATCAAGAAAAAATTAAATATCTTTTTTTTTTTTAAGTAACTTCTGTAGACATTATTTTTTCTCACGGTACTATAATGACCAATTTCACTACCAATTCCTAAAATTTAAGTAATGCCTATGTACCCGATGTGCACCACATAGGCATTACCTAGCAAAATATCGTAATATTAATAATATCTCCACATATTTTCCAATATCAATGTAGACAAATACGATTGACATATGTCATAAATTATAAAAAATATTCATTTATTTCCAGTGTGCAAATATATTATAAAAATAACTAATAATCCGATGCCGATGACTACGTAAGTAATTCCTAGCTGGGCATTGCTTTGTTTGGTGAAATCCAAAATGGATAAGAATAAGTTTAAGCAAAACTTAAATTTAGGAAATTCCTAGCTAGGCAACAGTTTAGGAATCGGTGGTGAAATCGGCCATAAGGGACTTTAGTTAAAGTAGCGGTTTTTGATAAAGGTGCTTCTTCTTTTTCGTCACTTTTTAAACTATTGTGCACATAATAATTTGTTTTCCACATTTTTAAATTTTAAGTTTAAACAGAACTAAATTTTAAATAAAAACTGCATCTATTATATACTACAGGGAATTTATTTTAACATGCAACATACGGTCAATCACTTCCATGGTTACTCACTATTGTCAAAAAATGACAGCAATGTAATATTTGTCCATTTTAAAATGCAACATACAAAATTTGTAATTTTGTATTATCAAAACAAATTTCCAATAAATTAGTCTGCATACGATTAACAAAAAAATCAAAATATGAATGCTGCACATCTTAACAAACTTTAGTTTACAAAAATTCATCTTTCATGTAATAAATGTTTAAAAAATCCCCTTTCGCACTGAGGCAATATTCTAGTCGGTCGTAATAAAAATTGACACCATTTGTGATGTGTTCTGGACGTATCTCCTGTGCTGCAATACTATTTATAATGTTGCATTTTAAAATGGACAAATAGTACATTGCTGTCATTTTTTGACAATAGTGAGTAACCATGGAAGTGAAGAACCATAATGTTGCATTTTAAAATAAATTCTCTGTATATATTATATTATGTGTGTGTATGTATGGATGTTGGAGGACGATACCTCAAAAACTATAAGACACAAGACCTGTTTAACTATGAATTCCTCAATCTGACATTCCTGGGAAGAGCTGAATAGGTTTTGGTAACAATCGAACAACCGGAAGTAGTAGTTTTTTTTAGAAAAATTCTTCTGAATATTATTTTTTGAAAATTTTTGATATTACTAATTTTGAAGAACAAAATTCTACATCTGATACATTTAAATTTTTTATTATATTTTCTATAAATTTAGAGATAAAGACGCTATAATATATAGAATGTCGGGATATAAAAAGTCGAGTAGGCGAAACTACACTAAGGAAACCAGTTGACAAATTTAAATGTTTATAACATTTCTATATGACAGATGTCAGTGTCAAATATCAAAAGTTTTAGTGACATTCTGATAGCTTTTTCTGGGAAGTACATTTAATCTTTCTTATTGTTTTATTAATTAAATATTTAAAATTATAGGTAAAATGCATATATCCATCAGAAATACCGCCAATCTGGTTAATGAATTGGAAGAATCTCTGACAATTAGAAACTTCCTCATACAATGAAAAATAAATATAATTAGAATTATATGCGTGCAGAAGACATGTTAAATACAATAAAAAAATAAAATTTGGTAAAGTTCTGTAATTTTTTGTTATAAAACGACGGTTCGATAACGAAGTGTAATACAATACTTATATAGGCTAATATGGAAATGGCGAGAGGTCTTGTGAAGATGAAAAACACCCTTGATATGTATGTACTTACATACATTAGAATATTTTTAATTAATGTTGTTTACGTCTTGTTACAGGTATGTTACCTACTACAATATATGCACCATACAATTTAATGAACGTAAATATCATGTAAGTACATAATTATAATTTATAACGTAAATAACATATTCAGCTTTACAAGTAAAATAACTAAGCTCTTTCTACGGAAAATCCTTTTAAGCATGATGTTCTCTTTATAATTTTACTTTATTAAAACCATACAACGCGCATGACAATATAACATCATATTACCTATTGACAGGTGAAATTGCTAATATATATTCATACATATTAAACTTCAATTACAATTTGAAATAGTTTAAATATGTATTAATTGATGTGTAAATCGTTTTATATTAGTTTGAAAGCTATTTTAAACTCTAATAAACAGTTAATATCGCCAATATAGTTTTCGTATTTGTAATCAGTGTTATAGTTGTTATAATCTAACTTTCGCAATGACATTTCCGTATAAAATAAAACAGTTGTGTGGTAAAACAATAAAAGAAAACTAAACTCTCAGTGCGCTATGCGATAGTAGTGTTTTATTTAAAATTTAATTCCCGTAACCGCGTTTTAACTAAGACTCGAAGTCGTATAGTCGAGGTCGTTTTGAACTCCATTGCACTGGCTTAATAAGGTAAGTGATATTCCTTGTAAAAGCTTCGTTCTGTTTTGCGTCGCTTCGCCAGATATTGTTTCTTACTGTAATATTATAACCATAACCATTAGCAGCATTAAAAGAAAGTCTCACATCTCGACAAGATGAACTTTACTGTAAGGAATATTTTGTTATTATTTGTTTAAGACGAGAATGGAGCCGAAATTTGATATAAATTAGTTCATATTTAAAAATTGTGTTAATCTTTGTCCTACATTTTATCTATTAATAAAAATATACATAATTATGTAGATTATCCGGGCTTGACGAAATTGGAAGTCTAGATAAACGAGATTCTACTGTAATACGATCTGAATAGGGTCCTCTACTATTTTTTATTAAATTTCATCTAAATTGAAATACATATTAACTGATTTTGTTCTCAAACAGTAGAATTCGGTGATAATTGGAGTTACATAAATTGTTTTGAGCACATAATACAGAACTAATAATTTTGAAGAAAAATGTTATATACAAAAAATGATCAGGAATAAGGGGCTAATTTATCAATGTTAAGTAACCAGTTGTAAAAAGATTGAAAAAATTATATATTTAACCTCCCACTACTTTTGGTAAAGGAGGTATAGGGACCGTGCTAAAAATTGTATATCGAGATTTTGGTAAACGACCACGTTTTACATTCCTTATATAGAATCCGATTTTAACATATGATGTTTATATATATATATATATATATATATATATATATATATATATGTGTGTGTGTGTGTGTAAAACTATCATTAAAAAAATTTTAAACCTTGTTTTTTTACCTTATTCTAATTTGGAAAGAAGCCGTTAAATTTTGGTGTTAATCAGGTTACCGGAAATGGTACTTTACTTGAAGCTCAAAATAGTTTTTCGTCAGAATACTGGGGGGAGGTATAGTGCTAGTGCTGGCCACAACAGATTTTTATAAATAGTAACCTATACAATTTTTTAGTCTATTAGATAAAAATTGGTATTAAAAGTTAGAATTATCGCATCGATACCATAACAAAAAATTAGGTATTTATTCTAGCTGTTATATTTTGATACGATATTTTTCTCTTATTCAATAAATAAGCTATTCGAAGATTTATTTGATGTTGGTGAATACGGGCATTAGCCTAACTACTTCTTATAAATAATGCCAAACTAATCTGATATCTAATTTCAACTACAATAGAACAAGATACTCTCATATATTATACATTTTATCCATTTCAGTAAGCTTTTATATGTTCTTGTAATTATATCCCTGCCAAACGAAATTCTTAACTTTGTGACCTTTTAAAAAATATTTACTGCTTTTAAACGGTCTGAAAAGTAATAATAAACAACAGTTGTAAACTTTACTGTTGTTTACCCCTTTTCATACTTTTCCCGTAAGAAGTCTTAAGTAAATTACCCCCGCTAAATTTTATTTTGCAAGCCCATTAATGCACGTAATTAGGTTGTATTTTTTATTAGAAAAATCTGTGTTTCGTTGGAGTTTATTCCAGTTTACGATAAAATTTAATAGAGGTTTTTATTGTCGGATGCGACCCAGTATTCAGTTTGTAAGTTCAATGGGTTTTATAGCTTTTATTTGTTATGTAAATAATATATTAGAGTATTTGTTTCCTTTTGATTTTATAGACGGAATGCCCATATAAATGTAAAAAATTAAACTTGGAATATGTACACTGGACACTGCTGTCAACTGAAATATGTCAACGACTTGGCACATACATCCAGGGATCAGGGTTTTTAACAAAATCAATGTTGCCAATATATTGATTAAGTCGAAAATGTGCTGACACTAACGGCCAGGTTTAATCAATTTGGCTTCATAATTTTAAATAGTCATTTCACAAATTTTAAATTTTTGCTTAATTGTAAAATGTAAAAAATACCCCCTAATTTTTCTTTTTAATTTTTTTGCACTAAAAATCTATAGTATTTTTCACGTAAGAATGTCGTTTCGTTTCACAATAAAAAGTATGTGATTCTTGGCGACACACGTAAATGAAATAGTCTCTTTCTGCTACACAGGAATCATACACACATACACTTGTTATTGTGCAACGACAATATTACGTGAAAAATACCTACTTCGTGAGGTCAGAGTTTTGAGATTTGTATTCACTCGCTTATAATATTGTATAGAAGTCATGTTTATAATTTAAATTTCTTTTAAATTTGAATACTTTATAAAACATTATGTGCATTTTATATATAAATCGTATACAAAAGAACATATCCAAATGTAAAAAAAATTATTGAGATCGTATAGTTTACGATTTAAGAATAATTTTATGTAGTTTTTTGACGTAATTAAAATTTATGAAATGACCCTATTGTTTATCCTACACACAAATTAAGAAACAAATAACAAAAATCTGATGTGGCCAACACAAAACCTCCTGCTATATCATTTTTATTAATTTAAATACATACCTTCGTATTTACTGATGCTGCAAACTATATTATGTTCCATTGCATTTAACTATTGCTTTTTTACTATGTTCTTTTTAAAATGTCACTATTATTAATCTGAAGTTCTGAAGAGAAGAGCTTTTTGACTGTGACATTTACCTGTCAGTTACATTCAATTGAAATATGAACTGTGTAACAAAGGAATTGTATTTATCTTAGACTTCGGGATTTCTAAAAAAAATAATTTTTGAATTTATCAGAAGTAATATCACCTCCTGATTTTATCGATAAATTTTTATTTTGTACAAATTATTTTTGCTTAGCAACGAACACGAAAACAAACTGCATGCTAAATAAAAATGAGTGCTTAATAATAAAAGTTTATCTGAGAAAATCTGAGAGGTCGTGTGGTATTTGGTGAGATAAATTCCAAAGACAACGCAAAATGAAACTTGACACATTAATTGTCACACTGACAGTTATAAACAATAATAACTGTTTATTTACTTGGTAGCGGAAAATTATCGGGGTAACGAGGTTTTATCAGTATACCTAATACTGTTCCCATTGGTTGAATTTTCAAATGTTTTGCATCATGATTGGTTAAAAACTAGTCTTTGGAATTTATCTATAAAATATACTTATAGAACAAATATTAATGTATACCTGTAGCAAATTCAATATTTTTAATTTTCATTATGACATTAAAATGCGAGAAAATGGCATTTAATGGTATTTTTTGCAGAAAATCATTATGAGCAAGTAAAGTGCTATTTCCGGTTATTTGATTTACACCAAAATCTAATGGATTCTTTCCATATAAGAATAGGGTAGAAATTCTATTTTTCAGAATTTTCTGAATGATATTTGAGTTAAAGCGAAGACAAAATCCATACACATACACACACATACAGACATCACATCACCCTGAAAATATTAAAACTGGATTCTAGGGACCTTAAAACGTTGTCATTTACTAAAATCTCGATATGCGATTTTTAGCACGATCCGTATACCTTCCTTATCAAGGGTAGACTAATAACAGGACTGGTAACAGGACACTGTCAATTAAATAAACATTTGCATAGGTTGGGCCTCAAACAAGAACCAATATGCAGAGGATGTGGAGAAGAGGATGAAACCCCTGAACACTTAATATGTCACTGCGAAGCATTTATGGCAAGCAGACATAGTCTTTTAGGAGCAAAGAAATTGCACACTGAGACACTAAAGGACATTAGTCTAAAGAAAATCTTGGAGTTTACAAAACATACAGGGCTCCTAGAATAGGAGGAAACACGGAGGGTACAATAGACCAGAAAGGTCGCAGTACAGGGGCAAGAATGAACCACCTCCCGACAATAATAATAATATCAAGGGTAGCGGAAGGTAAAATTAAGTTGAATCTACGCGTATAATTTTCAAAATTCCTCAAATAATGTATCGTACTTGACATCTACATCAATCAATTCAATGCTATATTCGTTTATAATGTGTGTATGTTAACATTAATCTTAATTTCCCAATGTATGTCACTGTGTCAAATCGAAATCACAGTAGAACTCTGGTGGCTGTTATTGCAACGTCGCCACTTGCAGAATTCACTGGGTAAATAAGGCAGGAAACTGGCGTCAATCTTCCGATGGCGCATTCAGAAGCGAATGTAATTTCATTACAGCTTTAGTTGCATTCGATTGAGCGGGTAAACCCGGTCGATTTCGAATTGCTTGCTTTTATTTACTCCAACGCCGATGAATTTGTCTGAATGCGGATGAAAATTGTAATTCAATTAAAGCTTAAAAGCAAACTCACATACCGACAAAACACAAATAAACAACTCATTCCGGTATAACACAGATCATATTACATAAATAGCAGAAATTAAACGGTTCAATTATAGTTGAAATATATGTTTTAGCTACGATCAAAACTAAGTTATAACTGTCTAGAAGGACAATATCTGTCGTCGCAAATGAAATGGGGTCATGCCACAATTTTTGTTTTATTTTTTTCCTGGAAGTCTACCGGTCACAGTATATGTAAATAATATTTTCACGCCATTTGTGTGCAATGTTTTGTAGATATAATTTTTTAAAAATAAGGGTCAATTTCAAATCTCAATGAGGTCACGTGAGCGCATACGTCATGTATCTGAACGATTCCAGTTCACCCTGGCGGACAAAATGTAAATTAAAATTGTTTATTAATATTTTTTTTGGGTTTTTTAATAATTGTTTCCATGCACAAGTTGGAACTGCAGAGTTCTTCTTCACCATGTTATATCTGAATATAAATATACAATTATTGCACTTTTATGTATTTTATGTATTAAACACACAAACCTGCAATTACAAATTATATTTCTCTAATGAAATAATTAAATAATTATGAAACAGAAAAGATTGAATAGAGCTTTATAAATATTTGGTTAGTTTACTCTGATCTTACGTTTAAGTTCGCGTTTGAAGTTTGTGACATTAGCTGCATTCTTTTTACCAATATCTCACCTCATTTGTTCTCAAAATAAGATGAGATTGAAGTGAGGTGAGCTGAGATAGTTTCTTAACAAATAGAACGCAATTTAGAGAAAGAACGGAATACCTGTTTATCATATGTTTTATTTACCAGTATCTTGACATTTTCATTTTGTTTTCGAATTTATTATAAATATCTGACAAGGTGTACCTGCTAAGACGATAAAATGTCAAAGAATATATCTACATCGTACGAATTTTCATTGCAAATAACATCAGAAAACAATTTATTTATTAAATTTATAATTAAAGAAATACAATTTCACTTATTAATATTAAATCATTAACATTAACACTCCTGAACTGAGGTGAGACACTCAACAAGCATCACCCCTCTAGGTAGCTCAGTATCGGCAAGGGGGGAGGAATCCGCCTCACTTCATCTCATCACAGTTGGGACAAGAAAATCCTAGCGGGAATATCTTTTAAGTAAATTATGAATGAAAAGTATTATATTTTGGGATGTTTTATGTTGCAATATAAATAATAATGACCCCATTATTATTTGAAAAATTTCTCAATATATTTATAGATTAATATAAAGATTAATAGGAGCCGGTTTCGTAAAATTGTAAGAGGACATTTCAATTAATTGTTAACACCTGGTTTTAATTTTTAATCACTAGTAATTTTGTTATCCTCTTTTAAATAAATATAAATATATCATCACGGCATATTACCCATTTCTGAGTGTGCCACAATCTGCTTTATAGCAGATATCGGTAATGATGATTACATATTTGTAGCGTGCGGGCACTCTTTTAAGCAATAAAAAAGAACTAAAATAAATGTAGTCTACATGAGCGTAGACAATAAAAAAAATCTAATAATGTGAAGTACAGCATTGTCTACGCGTAGACAATGACGTAATTTACGTGGCATAGATTTCTGGCACAATTCTGAATAAGGACCATGTCTTTGTTATAAAGAATTAGGTATTATGATGGAAATAGTGATCGAAGAATACCGGATTTATTTTCTGAGTCAGATTGACGTTCGACTTTTTCTGAAAACTAGAAAAAGAAAGTAAATGTCTTAGTTATTACTACGAAGTAAAAGAAATTTTGAAATTTCTTTTTAATATTGCGAAGCAACTAGAAATTTAAAAAAAAAAATTAAAATGTTAATGTGGCCATTTGTACAAATCCTATATCAAAAGTTCCTTGGAAAAGATTCCATATATCCAATAAAATTGTAACACGAATATATACTGTTTTCTACAAATTCCATACCAGAAGTTCCTTGGAAAAGATTCTATAAATCCAATAAAATTATAACACGCATATACCCTATTTAGCACTTGACACTGTCAATTAGAATTATTTAAATATATCAGCTGTTTCCATGATTATAGCAAAGCTTGCTGATTTATGAAAGTCAATCTCTTTATAGTTCATTAACTCTATCTATTGAATATGAAGCAAAATGTATAATCAAACCATATATACAATAAGATGTTCTTTCAAATTGATAATCACAAAAAATGATATTTAACTGCGTTTTTTTAAGAAAAACTGTTAAGAACTTCAAATAAGAGAACTTCCGGTTGACCCGTTATAACCAAAATCTAATCAGCTCTTCATATCGGTATAAAGAAGAGGAATACGAAAGAATTATAATTTTCAGAATCATAGTATTCGAGTTATTGTCGGAGAAATCTTTATCACTCACACACACACACACACACACACACACACACACACACACACACACACACACACACGCACACATACACATACAGACATCATGCGTGCTTATTCATTAAAAACTCACGACCGTATTTCTTGATCAACCTTCCGTATCTAAAGATGATGGACGGCAAAAAGAGTTTTGTATGATACTTTTAATTTTCAACAATTTTACACTCTACAAGTTTTGACATAAAATGAACAGGAAAGCAGGAAATTGCGTACCTAAATCTAAAATTCTTTTTTAAATCCCTGTATTCACCCTTAACCGCCACCACCCTATATAAACATTTCTATTCAAAAGCTAAAGGCATTGCAGTATATGTATCTCTGCATATTCTACTACAAATTATAATTATAATCCCTCTATCAAATACTATATCTCATATTACAAACGGCATACATTCTCAAAGCTAAGATACTAATTTTGGCAATATACGTGTGTATGTATATCATCTATCGCTATATTATATTTGTTCTTCCCTACTGCCAAAGAAAATGACATGTACAGTGAAATAATTGGAGCATAAATTATGAATAATTTTCATTCGAAAAGATTTAATTATTTTGCGAACATAAATGTGAAATTAGTTTCAATTCCAAATTGAATTGTATTTATTAGTACAAAAGCATAATCATGAAATGAAATCAAATTATGTTTCAATTAATGTCCTTAAAGAGGATTGAATTAAAAAATAATTATTGAATTCAATTCGTAATTAGTTTGCTGTAAACAAAAATGGTGATTAATAATCAGACAATTAGATCACTATGCGATAGAATAAAGTTACGAGTGTAATATATTAATTTCCTTTTGTGGAATATATCAATAAATTTAATTAGTAAAATTAAATGATAATGATAAAGCAATTACAATTATTGTAATCTCTCTGTTCAGATTATGTTTGCGTTACGGAATTTTAGTTAAATTCCTAAACTAAATACTAACGACAAATTATTAATTTTCAGTGCCGAGGTGCATATTAAATTTTATTACCTCTCGCTAGGAGAGGTATAGGATTCATGCTAAAAATCACATGTCCAGATTTTAGCGAATTAGCACGTTTTAAGGTCCTTAGAATCCGATTGTACCATTTTTACAATGTTATATGTGTGTGTGCGGATGTGTGTATGTCTGGATGTTGGAAGAACGATTCCTCAAAAACTATAATACTTAAGATATGTTTAACTACGTATTCCTCAATTTGACATTAATGGGATCAGCCGAAAAAGTTTTGATAACAATTAGGCATCAGGAATAGTTTCCTAAAAAAAATATTCTAAATATTATTTTTTGAAAATTTTTATTATTACAAATATTGAAAAACATAAAATTCTCTATCTAATACATTTGAGAAAAAAAAAAAATATTTTTTTCTTGATTAAGAGATAACCAAAATATAATACACAGAATAACCTATTGCAAAAAATTGCACAGTCCAGACTGCACCAAGGAAACCAATTGTCAAATTCAAATGTTAGTAATTGACAGATAAATCTCATTGTCAAAAATTAACAGTTTTACTGACATTACTGAATGCTTTTTCTGGGAAGTACATTTAATATTCCTTATTGAATTATTAATTAAATATTTAAAATTGTCGGTATGTAATAGTACATATATCTTTAAGAAATACCCGCCATTCCCGTCAATGATTTGGAACCATCTTGTACATTTTAGAAGAGTAGGACAAGATTCTTTATAGAATAAAAGAATAGATGTAATTAGAATTTGTGTACAAGAGATGTTAAATTCGATAGTTACGTAACAAAACGTAAATGGCGAGAGATATTGTGCTGGCCACAACAGATTTTTTTTGAAATCGGACTTACGTTCAGTGTTGCAAAACTCCGGACTCCGGGCATTGAAGTTATCGTAATGAATACTCAAAATTAGGTTATCTCAAACTTCTTCGGAATTATTTAATTCGTTCTTCATGCACATATTTCGTGTCATTTCACGTACAAATTTATTATTGTACATCGTACACCTACCAAATTATCTTAACTTTGACATAAATGAATTTGTCATCACAACATATTACCCATTGCTGGGTGTGCCAATTTACTTTACATGCAGATTATCAGTAATGATGATGATATATTCGTACTGTATGGGCGTTTACTAGGGGTCACCTCACGGGCACTGGCGTGGAGAGTGCGCTACAGGGAACACTTTTGTGCCATTTTAAATGTTACAAATATAACTGCATAAAAACAATTTACACATACACATATAATATACCAGTTATTTTGAACAGTTTAATATATTATAAAAAATCTGATGTGGCCAACACAAAATCTTCCGCTATTTAATTTTTATTAATTTAAATACATACCTACCTACGTATTTACTAACGCTGCAAACTGTTCCATTGCGGAAACTATTGCTTTATTTACTATTTTCTTTTTAAAATGTCACTATTATTAATTTGAAGTGATAAGTTTTCTAACAGTGACATTTACTGTCAGTTACATTCATTTGAAAAATGAACTCAGTAACAAAGGAATAGTTTTTATCTTAGGCTTCGCGACTAATAAAAAAAAATATCTTTAAATTTATCTGTAAAATATATAGAAAAAATATTTATGTACTCCTGTACAAAATTCAATAATCTTTAATTTTCGTAAGACACAAAATTCGAAAAATGGCATTTAATGATATGTTTTGAAGAAAAACCACTATGAGCTTCAGATAAAGTGCCATTTCCGGTTATCCGATTTACACCAAAATCTAATGGCTTCTTTTCATATTAGAATAGGATAGAAATACAAGGTTTCAAAATTTTCTGAATGATAGTATTTGAATTAGAGCGAAGACAAAATCCATACACATACATACACACACACACACACACATGTACACATACACACATACAGACATCATCGTGAAAATGTTAAAAATGGACCTTAAAAGATGGTCATTTACTAAAATCTCGATATGAGATTTTTAGCACGATCCCTATACCTCCCTTACCAAGGGTAGCGGGAGGTAAAAATAATCTTAATATTTAGTTTTATTTTTAAAAGCACTACTTTATTTATGTCTTTCCTAACTCCCCTACAAATTAATTTTCCTGAGGAACTGTACAGTAGCGCGCTGATCGGTAATAACCGGTTCAGTCCTTGCGTCCGGTCGGCGATCCCGTGTGTTTTACCGCTGGAAACGGAAACGGGTCCGGTAACGTGCAGCGTGTAGCAGAACGCAACGTATGATAATCACTTCCGCCGCTGCAGTCACTGGCGCCACTGTCGCACTGCACCGGAAGCGGGAAATAACGGCAATTTACAAAAATACGAACATAAGAACACAAAATTCACTAATAGGGATATAGCAGGAAAGGGGAATAGACCCCAAAATGTTGCCAAAGTTTTGATAATACATACAGTAAAATAATAGATATTTACACACCAAGTGAGCTAAGGTAATGTTTATTCATGAGAAGAAAGTTTAATTTCTTCGAGTGAATAAACATTCTTAGCTCACGTGGTTTGTATAATATTTTATTCAATTTTGACGAAATAGTAATAAAAACCATAATAATATTCAATTTTGACAAAACAAAAAACTAATCAGTTAGTAGACTGTGCATGACAATCATCGATGACAGATGTCAAGACATCTATTTAAAAAGCATTATTTTCTGTCATTTGTGCCGTGAAAAATAATGAAAATGGCTTATAATGTCTGATAAATACTATGGTAAGTGTTAATTTCGTTCCTGATGCTATTTTAAATGCATTATTTGTTGCAGAGTGAATTTAAAAAAATGTGAGAGTGATTTAAAAAAAATTAATTCACTTGTGAAAAAAGTGTTACTTATAGTTGTTGCTATGGAGTTAATAATGACAGTTTAAAACGTCAAAATTCAATAAATTATTTTATGTTCAGTTGCCTCATAATGACTAGATTATTTTACTGTTTAGAAGCCATAATGTATCATATTATGGACTAGTCCATAATGATAACTTAAAACGGCCGCCTGTCATGACAACACTAATTTCTTCCACTTATTGAAAATCGCATATCAAGATTTTAGTGGATTAGCACGTTTTAGGGTCCCTAGGATCCAATTATAACAATTTTTACGATGATGACCGCATTTATGTGTGTGTGTGTGTATGTGTATGTGTATGTGTGTGTCCGTGTGACAAATTTTTCTCCGAAGTAACTCCAATACTACAATTCTAAAAATTGTAATTCTTTTGCATTCCTCTTCTTTACATCCATATAAAGAGATGATTAAATTTTGGTTATAACTGATCCACCGGAAGTACCCTTATTTGAAGTTTTTAACAGTTTTTCTCAAAAAACGCAGTTAAATATTATTTTTTTGATATTTTATGTTATTATGAATATTAAAGAAAATGCTCTTCTCTATATGGTTTGAGTATACATTTTCCTTTATATTAATAGATGTAGAGTTAAAGAATTAACTTTCAAAAATCAGTCAGCTTTGCTATTTATCATGGAAGCAGCTGATGTATTCAAAAAATTCTAATTAACAGGTGTCAATGTCAAGAGCAAAAACAAAGATGGAAAGTATAGGATAAGAAAGTAGTATAAGTTATAGTGTTCCTCGCAAGTGACATGCAGTTGTAGCCTCGCCTCCGGATTGGAACTTTCAATGCCGGGACTACGAGGAAGGCCAAAGAGACGATGGAAGGACTGTATCGCAGAAGACTTGAGAGAGGAAGAACTGCGAGAAGAAGATGCGTTGGACAGGAATGAGTGGAAGAGAAGAGTAAGAAGCAGCGACCCCTAATAAAATAGGGAAAATCTGAAGAAGAACGAAGGAAGTGTCACGTACAATTTACATAGTTTATATTCATTTTATAATTTTACATGATATATGTAGAATCTTTTCCAAGGAACTTTTGGTATGGGATTTGTACAAAATACATTGAATTAATGGAAGGTTTTGTGCTGCTCACCACAGATTGTTTACATAAAATAATAAGGGAAGCAGGAAATTACGAAAGTATGATTTTACATGTTAAAGTTCTATGTGCGGTAATTCAAGTCACCTAGTCACCATCCTGTTTATCTATCTCATACATAGTATTTAAAATTTGGTTTCCATAATTTGTATCATTTAATAACAAATGCAGAAGCACAACACACTGAAAATTAATATTTAATTTCAAATTCATAGCGAGTAATAAAATATGCAAATTCCGTTACTATTTGGAAGCTATGACACCAAATAAAATTTGTGTGTTTATACGAACAATAATAAACACACGTTCGTTAAGTTAAACAGGTACAATGTAAATTTGATATAAACGCCTCCCAATTATGCGGTTACGGAAGCTGTAATTTTAAATTAGAATTGAAACAAAATGAAGTGATATGAATTTCAACATAGTTGCAAATACATTACAATGTGCATTACACGCCAGAGATTTTTATTTTCCGCCATAAAAAATATTTGCGTAAACATAAATTCTTCTTCAGTAATAAATGTAGATGTATTCGTTGCAAATCTGAATATGCAAAACGCATTCAAAAAGGAAACATAAATAAGAGAATTTCATATTTTTTCCGAGATTTTTTTGAAAATTTATACCCGTTTTCAAATTAGGACATAAAAATAAATATCTTGTTTTATACACATAATTTACATAGTGGTGATTCTACAATCAATGTTTTTTCGTATTTATTAAAAACGTGTTATGATGCTGTATGTCGTCATACTGATAAACTACATATCTACAAAACTAAATATGTCACATAATAGGGCGATCACAATAATAGTATATTACATCCAAGGCACTGGTACGACACTACCGTATACATGTGTATTTGAGTCTGGTGACCTTCAACAGGTTCGCTTTACGCAACCTTTGCGCGCTAGCTAGGCGTAGTGTTTCTGACGAGCGAGACGAGACGAGAAACTACATCGTCTTGTCTCGTCTCGTCTAGAATACAACAAATCATGTCTTGTCTCGATTTTTTTCTCGTCTCGAACAATGGCGTCTCGTCTCGGCCGAGAATCTCGATGAGACCTCGATTTTTTTTTTAAATATATTTTTTATATATATTTAACTGTGTTAACAAAGAACGTAACAGGTTAACACTTTTGTTTAGTCAACAACAGCGCCGTCGCCTGTAGATGCGTTTGGTTAGGCGTTTGGTAATTTTGTGTTTGTGCTGTGCATTGGCGCGGAAATTCAAAAAGAGCGTTCAAAACAAATGGTTAATAATACGTCAAATACAGAAATATTTATGTATTTACCGTAAATACGTATGAATAATGTAAATAAATGTAGAGCGTACTCCAAGAAAATATAAATATATGCCTGGTAGTATAAAGGACAGAATAAATTAACTTCTTTAATAAATTTGATTTGATAGATAAATTCTCTTTCTAATATTCAGGCATCTCTCTTTTACGTGACGTTAATATTGTAAGTGTATCTTTTGTTTATTTAAACATTATTTATTAAAAAGAATCCCTATAAATAATATATTATTACTGGGTGTAACACTGTCAGTAAGTGAATTTGAACACATGACTTGGGACGTTAGGAAAGTGGGAGATAGTTTTATTTAAATAAATTGAGCAATGGTCGACTGTAGAATGGTTAAGGGTCCAAAAAGGAATAATCGGAGAAGCATTTTATTTAAGACTTTTTAGCGCGATCCTGTTTAGATGTATAATTAAAAAATTTGACAATTTTTAAAATATAAGTTTACTAAATGTTCCAATAAAAATTATAAAAAATGTACCTTTAACAATAAAAAAAATTGTCGAGAAATCTCGGAATAATTGTCGAGAATCGAGAATCTCGACTTGTAAGTCTCGTCTCGTCTCGTGAATTCAAAAAGATTTCTCGTCTCGGCTAGACGAGAAATTTCGAGACGAGACGAGACGAGATTCGAGAATTAGGTGTATGTAAGATATCTGCCTAGGTGTCTAGGAAGAATTATTATTTATTTTGATATCAATGTTAATACTATAAAACTTAAACCTTTAAAGCCTATTAGGCAAAAATGTATAGCACCCGTCTTTATTTCTAATAGTCTACTCTGGTAGTTGTAATATTCTTGCGCTGAACTGTCCTACACACGAACGCCGTCACTCCGTCACTGGCACAACCGGGCGTACTGGAGTGCGCCCATTCTCCTTGCGTTACCCCTCCCTGGTCTAAGTTCACGCACACATAGCCATGAGCACACGGACGGCAATACATACAATAGTGTCGCTTCTGTTGACGTTAGTCATGTATATTCTGTGTCCAAGGTGGGAGATTTCATTACAACCGAGGGCTTTTGTATATTACCGAGAAGCGAAGCCTCGAGATGAGGTAGAGCACGAGGCTGTGATGAAAGTCCCACCGAGGTTATGTATACTATTTTATTTACAATCTTCCTCATTTTAAATCAATAATTTTCAAAATAAATTAATGAGTTATAACCTTTAATTTTATAATATTTTTGACAGCACTCTTAAAATTTGTTTTAGCCTACTTTATTATAAGGATCTATGACAATGTTGCTCGGCAACCTCTACATAAACATTTCCAACCCAAGAGATGGACGTGAAATCTGTTATTTCCAACTCAAAAGATTGTCATTAAAGTTAGAAATGATGTATTTCCCAACCTCTAAAAAGTTATGAATCAGTATATTACTACTACTATATTGTGAATAAAAATATTTTTTTATACTAGCTTTTTATAACAACTTTTTGATTGTCATTTTCGTTGCTAAACAAAATACTTTTAAGCACTTAAAATATTTCATTTAGCAACGAATACGAGGGTGGTTTGACGGAAGAGTGACTTTTCAATAAAAAAAAGTTAATTTACTTTTACAAGTATTTTATTTTTCAACATAATCCTTTTTTAATTGTACACACTTAGCCAATCGAGTTTCCAATATTTTTCAAACCATCCAAAAAGTAATCTTTCGGCAAACTCTTCAAAATATGCATTTTTCTCGGATATCCCCTCTTCATTGGTGTGAAATCTCTTTCCACCGAGCCATCTTACTAAATTTCGAAATAAGAAGAAATCACTGAGAGCCAGATCTGGTGAAAAGGGCGAATGAGGTAGCACCTCGTAACGCAGTTCGACTAATTTTGTTGTAGCAACGGCGGACGAATGAAAAGGCGCATTATCGTAATGGAACAACCCTTTTTCTTCAACAAATGACGTCGTTTTCTCTCTAGTTCGGCATCAAAACGTGTCAACAAATCAGCATAATATTGGCCAGTTATCGTTTTTCCTTTTTTGTAAACAATCAATAAAGATCACACCTTTGGGATCCCAAAATACTGTAGTCATGACCCTATTGGTCGAAAAACGGTTTTTGCCTTCTTCAGAGCACTTTCCTCAAGAGAAATCCATTGTTTCGACTGCATTTTAGTTTTGACGTATAATGGTGTGTCACGTTTCATCTACTGTGACATATCGGCGGAAAAATTCCCTTGGATTACGTTTGAAGATAACCGAACATTCTTCTGAATTTTTAATGCGAGCGCTCATTTGATCTGCCGCGGCACCCATCTCGCGGATAGCTTTTTTATATGTAAACGTTCATGCAAAATATTACATACCCGTTCGGTTGAAATGTTGACTTCATTAGCTATCTCCACGTACATTAAATCGACGATCGCTAATTACTAGGGCACGGATTTTATTAACCATTTCTCGAGTAGTTACAGTAAATGACGGTCCCAGACGTTCTGCATCATCTGTGCTCATATGGCCACTTTTAAAAGCAGAAAACCACTTACAAATCATTCCATGGGACGCAATACATTCAGAATAATATTTGAGTAATTTTTCCTGGGTTTCTTTAATTGTTTTTCCACATAAAAAATAATATTTAATTAACACTCAAAATTCTTTTTTCTTTATTTTTACAGAACAAAAATAGTTTTCTTTAGATTAGTATAAAACATAAACTATTTGTCAGATTTGTGTGAAATTTTAACGGTAGACATCAGAAACATGGTGGAAGCCAGCAATATAATCATCGTAGTGAAAGTGTTGCCAACCTTTGAAAAGTCACTCTTCCGTCAAACCGCCCTCGTAGATGAAACCGACGTCTGCCTACTCTTTAATTTTGAAAAATTCAAAATGTTGATATTTGAGAATAAATGACCTGTTTTAAAACGCTATTATAAAAAATCTTGTATGTAAAATATTGCGAAATGAGTGTTTCAGGCACTTGACGTGTTGTACATCTCGCTTACCCTCGTGCATACAAATTTCACGTTGCGTGCCTAAAACACTATCATTTCACAACTTATTACATAAATAGTTGGTAAAATAAGCTAAAGAAATAACTAGATGAGACAAATGTATTTTAAAATTAGGCAGTTTATAATGAGAGAAAGATATGTATACAGGGTGGTTGATTTTTCATTGTCCAGCTTATATCTTCTGAAATATGAAAGATACAAGAAAAAGATATATAGAAAAGTTATTTGATACAATCTGGTCTATAATTTACAATAAACAATTCTTTTCCAAGGCCTACCAATTTTCCAGAAAAATATTTAACTTTGATTTTTTAAATGGAACATCTGTATATTTTTACGGAATAAAATTCTAAATAACAAGTACGGGTTTACCTTTAAATTATGTCTAATAAAGCAAATAGAAATACGATAAAAGTAGGCTGTGATATTTTATTGTTTATACCAGTAACATCTGTCATAAATAAAAGTGTTAATAATTTTGTAAATCATCAATGCTAGTAATTTTATTACTTGCTTTATTAGACATAATTTTATTCAAAGGAAAACCCCTACGTAGCCAATGTTCATGTGTGACAGAAGTTATAGGTATAAACAATAGAATAGCATAGCTTACTTTTATCATATTTCTATTTGCTTTATAGGACATAATTTAAAGGTAAATTCTTACTTGTTACACATCATTGTAAAGAGAAATTTATTAAGAATCTTATTCTATCAAAATATACAGGTGTTCGTTCCATTTAAAAAATTAAAGTTAAACATTTTTCCAAAAAATTGGTAGGCCTTGGAAAAAATTGTTTATGCTAAATTATAGATCAGGTTGTATTAAACAACTTTTGTATTTAACTTTTTTTTGCATCTTTAATATTTCAGAAGATATAAGCTGGACAATGAAAAATCAACCAGCCTGTATATAGGTACTGTAAAATTTTATGCATTGCAATATTCTCTTTATTGTCTTCATATTACCCTGAAGGAACGTTAGTTTTCATTGCCAAAAACATTAAATAAATAACTAATTTTCAAAACCTACTCATCTGTTATTTTCCCTTAAATAATAATTTGACTTGACTGTTTTTTCTACACAAAATCTCAAATAACAACGTACCAACCATCATATAATAAATTTAAAATTTTCTATGCCAGTAATTTTTATCCGCATATGTTTATTCTATTTTGAGGAAGAAATAAGATGACCGGAAATGATCCTCGTTCTCGAAGCTTCGGAGTTGTTTTCCGAGTTCCGTGCTGTGTCCGGTACAGCACTACTCCGGCCGCATTTAAATGACCCTTTACATGGATTTTTAAAATTACCAACAGAGATGCGAATGCACGTCGCCAGCACGTAGACCAAAAGCACGTATCATGGTAGATGGACTGGCTTTAAAATTTTATATATTTACTGCGTTAAATATGTCAGCAGGTGATAGCACTGGATTATTTTTAATGAAGTGAAGATTGGGAAAGTAAATATGTTCTACTGCAGGCACATTTTATATTATTTAAACTAAAACTGTAAAAAAATATCATATTCTTTCATGTATTTATAACAGCCATAGTTTCTATAAAAAATCAGGAGGTCTATTCTAAATTCATAGCCACATGTGCTATCCGCTATCCTCTATATAAGTTCACTACTAGCCAATAGATGGATTCAAGTCGGATAGCCATATGTGCTATCCGCTATCCGCTGTATAAGTTCCACTACTAGCCAACAGATGGATTTAAGTCGGATAGCCACATGTGCTATTTGTTAGAATTATAAATAATTATTATAATTTAAATAGGTACTTACAATATATAGATATTAATCAAATATTATTGATATAACACACGAACACAAGTATTTGATCACAAAATTGAAAAGCCGAACTACTTGTCAACTTGATATCTGGCAATATTAATAAGTTCCACTACTAGCCAACAGATGGATTCAAGTTAGATAGTGGGATGGGGACCCCCATCTTTTGGCTACTAGTGGAACTTATATAACGGATAGCGGATAGCACATGCAGCTATGAATTAGAATAGACCCCCTGATGTGACCAGCCCATAACCTTCCTACCTAACAGTGATCTCTATAACATATGTTATAGCACAGACCGGTTTGTCTGTGGTTATAGAGATCACTGGTATTTAACCACGCAATATAAATAAAGCAATTATTATGTTCAATTATTTTTATATTTACTCATAACTTTATTTTACATTTAACAAATATATCTTACACAAAATAAAGTTTACAAATATTGACAAAACTAATAGAAAACAACAAAAATTCAAAATAGTACTCGTGTCTTTTCAGAGCCGTATCCTGGAAGACAATGAAGCAAATCAATAGTACATGATATATGTAATATTTATGTATGATGGAAAATATATTATTTTTACAAACCCTAATTTCATTAGAATCAATTACATTACTATTATATTCTCCTTAACACGGTTTCATTATTAATTTTATTATAATTGCATCCTAACAGTGACGTTTGTTTAAATATGTCAAAACTATTATTAAAGTATTATTTTTTGTTTGACGCATGGGCAAGATAAAGTATAAAAATATATTATTTTATAAATATATATTTAAAGGTATTTACTAAATGCTATTATCGTAAAATTGAAGATTGTGCCATTATAATCACTTTTTATTAGTAAAAGTTGCTGAAAAATTATATTCAATGTATTTTTTTAAAGAAAAACTATTAAAAGCTTGTATAAGTGATACTTCCGGTTATCCGATATACACTTAAAAAAAAATCTGTTGTGGCCAGTACAAGACCTCTCGCCATTAGGCTATATAAGTATTGTATCGCACTTCGCTTTCGAACTGTCGTTTTATAACAAAAAATTACAGAACTTTATTCAAATATTGTTTTTTATTGTATTTAACATGTCTTCTGCACACATATAATTCTAATTATATCTATTTTTCATTGTATGAGGAAGTTTCTAAATGTCTGAGATTCTTCCAATTCATTAACCAGATTGGCGGTATTTCTGATGGATATATGCATTTTACCACAATTTTACCTATAATTTCAAATATTTAATTAATAAAACAATAAGAAAGATTAAATATACTTCTCAGAAAAAGCTATCAGAATGTCACTAAAACTGTTGATATTTGACAATGACATGTTTCATTTACAAACTATGTTATAAACATTGGAATTTGTCAACTGGTTTCCTTAGTGGCTTAGCCTCTGCGATTAGTTTACTCTATAAATTATAGTGTCTTTATCTCTAAATCTATACAAGATATAATATAAATTTTAAATGTGTTAGATGGAGAATTTTATGTTCTTCAATATTTAATAAAAATAACTCCCAAAAAATTATATTTAGAAGAATTTTTCTATGAAACTACTACTTCCGGTTGTTCAATTGTTACCAAAACCTTTTCAGCTCTTCCCAGGATTGTCCGATTAAAGAAACTGCAGTTAAATACTTTTTAAGTCTTATAGTTTTTCAGGAATCGTCCCTACAACATCCAGACATACATACACACATACACACATACACACATACACACATACACACATCCACACATCCTCACACACACACACACACACATACACACACACACACACACACACACACACAGACATCATTTTAAAAATGTTATAATCGAATTCTAGGAACCTTAAATCGTACTTATTCAATAAAATCTGGATATGCGAATTTTAGCATGAATCCAATACCTCTCTTAGCGAGAGGTAAAAAACTAATGAGTTCTTCCCAAATTAGTTTAGAATAGGTATACAAAAGTATAAATCCTTATGTATAAAGCATTATATAATGTTTTACGGGACACGTAATATTTGAGGAAAACTGTTTTCCCATGTTAAACGCCTATATCACGATTTTTCATGTTTAGAGTGAATACGAGAAGTTATTATAGGCCGTATGTAGGTGTGAATAAAAAATTATATTTGAAATATTATTTGGACTAAGTGACATATGTAGAATATCTTATTTATCAAATAATAAGAGCCTGCTACAATTTTTTCCCGGTAATTGAATTTTTTGTTGGCATCAAATGAGCACACCCGTTGTAATATAAATATATAAATCACATCTTTCGTCAATGTACAATAAAAAAAAAGCTTGTGAATAAATCTCATACTGGTATCAGTAACAAAGTGAGTGATGATGCCCAGCATTTGTTATTGTCACAGCCGTCTCATTTTTCATTTATATTAATAAATTCGCGAGTTAAATAATTCATTTGTTACTTTTCATGTTTGTGATCGTGGAAGGCAGTCGGGGGAGATTATTTGCGTGACTGTGGATGCTCGCTTTAATGAAAACTTTATTGTTTATATTCCATGGAACAATAATTGCTGAGGAACTTTAATTGAATTTCGTTCCGAACGTTTGGTTTATTTATTGAGCGAGCTTCTTGTTATTTGACATTGTTTTAAATGAATTAGACCATTGCGAATTTAAACTTTAACTAAATGAAAGTACCTATTTGATGCGCTTCTAATTTAATTAGTTTATATCTTCAAGTTAAATAAATTTATAAACTGCGCAATTGTAAAGGCTTTACATACATTATAATTTACAAAATTTATAATATACATAATTTTTTACATGTCCTTACTACATTTAAAAATCTGATGTGGAAAGCACATTATTTCACATCAATGCTATTTTATACAAATTCCACTACATCGTCGCGTTCAAGGCAAAACGACACAAGCGCCATTTACATAATAAGCCAGGAGACACAAATAACTGTCTGCGCTTTTATACAAATATATTTTTAATGTCTTAACTGCATTAAAAGTAAGCAGATTTTTTAAAACACTTACTTTGACATCAATAACTCGGGCCATTTCACTCTGCATTCACCCATAAGAAACTACGTAGAAATGGAGCATATGCCATTTTAAGCCTGCGTAATAAAATTGTGATTGTCGCTTGCGCAACTTCAAAGTGAAATATCTACTTAAATAAATTTTTCGTACTTATGCCACTGTGTTTAATAGATGGAGGTTACGCCAATCTATCGAAAGGTACCAAAATCGCAAATTACGATTTTTTGGCGCTTAGGCCGTTTTGCCTTGAACGCGACGACATACATGTGTATTCATCTAAGGCTGGATTACATGAAAATGGGTTAACCCTCTAGTTACGCTAACCCAGGGTTACGTAACGTACAGAAAGAGTCACAGTCTTATACCACCAGGGTTATAATTTTATCTGATTTATAGAATCTTTTCGAAGGAACTTTCGGTATAGAATTTTTAGAAAATAATATATGTATGTTCGTGTTACAATTTTACTGGATATATAGAATCTTTTCCAAGAAACTTTTGGTATGGGATTTGTACAAAATACAATTGACGGAAGGTAATTTGCTGGCCATTTTTTGAATATTATCTGTACCTTAAAATTTTATGGAATGTATATACATGCACATTAGAGCATAAAATTCTGAATTTACGTTTTCGGTAGATGAGTAACTTAATGTAAAGTAACGTTAAAAATAAATTTAGGTACCTACAAGAATATTTCAAAAAAGTAAATTCGAGCTATGTAACTGTCAAGAACGACGTGTGCTTGGCTTGATCACTGATTTTATATACTTCATACGAAGACTACGAACTATATGGAATCAGTTGTTTGAAGGTATAGTTGTGTGTGTGTTTATCATCTCATCTCCATCAAAGAAAGATGTATTTATAGAAATTATTGTAAGAAATTAAGTGAAAAATTATCCCCATACATCACATCAATTGTAGTAAGTTCAATGTAGCTTTAAATACAATAAGGAATTATTATTATTATTATTATTATTATTATTATTATTATTATTGACTCGAAATCGGGCCGGGCCGGGCCAAAGCTCGAAATTGGGTGCATCCGGCATTCCTAATGTTGATTTTTATGTTAAGGCGAAATGTTTAACTTTTTTCGTGTCAAACTTATAAAAAACCTCTACATTCTTATAACTTTCAACATTAGTTAACATAAGTAGTTAAAAAAGAGACCCTTCTAGTGTAAGTTTGTTATAAAAATTATAGACCTACGAGTATTTAACACTTTGTTTACCACAGAATTTAAACACCTTTTTCACAAATCTTCTATAAAAAATATAATTTTTTACATAAGGATTTTTTATCTAACTTTGTTTCTGCTCAAAAATAGGACAATAAATCATTATGGTACGGACAAAAATCACTTTTATTTAAGTATACGAGTAATAACAATAATAATAGCAACATTACAATATAATTATTATGCTTTAATGAATAACCTTGAATTCCTGAAGTAAAATAATACATTTTTATTTATTAATATGTGAAGTGTGTTGTTATTAAATCATTTTGATCCTTTTTAACTTCATCCATATTCATTAAAATATTAAGGAAACTGTGCATTTGATTGAACTATAAGATTTTTCGGGCCGGCCGAAAAGACCGACTCGCCTAGATTTTTGAAAATGATTAATCCGATTCGGCCCGATATAAAATATCTTCGGCCCGGCTCGATGATCGACTCGAAATCGAGCCGGGCTTCGGGCCGGGCCGGGCCAAAGCTCGAAATCGAGTGCATCTCTATTAATATTATTATTAAATAATGGCGTACAGTCGATGACATGAAAGAAAACTGATCTGAGGTATGTTAAGGGTTAGCAGGATTTCTTTAATACGGCAGTATGATTAGTAATACATATTTTACTTTGACTTGTTCTACGTAATACATGAACCGCACCGACCAAGAGTAATAGATTGCACTGAAGCAACTCCAATGGTTTATTAGATAATAACGATTACACTACAAGAAATTCGGTATAAAATACACTGAAATTGGTTTATATAGGTCCACAAGATGTTGTGTAAATTTAACCGCTTTGGTACAAATTTGGTATAAAATAAGTATCGGTACGTAGAATTAGTTGAAAATTGAATACGAATATTTTTGTAACTTGGCATCAACCAAGGTGTTTTGACTATGTATGTAATGTTACAAGATACATATTATGTATTATAAATAAATAAGAACAATATGTTTATAGATCTCATTTGTAGAATGCGTTGTACATGGATTAAATGATGGTAATTGTACTTACCGGGTAATGGAAAATTTTCAAAACTAATGCTTTCGTTCAAGGAAAAAGGAAGCACATTTACACAAATTTTTGTATTGCACTTTAAATGTAAGTTGAAACATTATCATTTAATATACAGAAATATACGTCATTTCACTTCGAAATATCACAATAGACTAACTACCTTACGATTTTTAACTTGTTTCATTAGGAACACGACAGAACTGATCAAAGCCTAGAATGAAATTTCTTTATAAAAAATACTATAAATAGTGTTATATTAAAATAGCGTAGTTTATGCAGTAAATTAAAATTAAGAATTATATATTTGACATTTCATATAATCTAACTTTTATAAGTGAAATTGCGATACATTGTATTTATATAGAATAAAAAAAAAAAATTAGGTATACAATTTGTTGAATAAGTCCAATTAGTATTTCGTCGCTTTTTTCTGCAGAAACTTTATCATCGTACATTTTCATAGGTTAGGTGTGAAAACCTGTCATAAGTACGCGAATGGCGCAGGCGCAAAACTAAGAAATTATAAAATTAAACTAAAAGTTGAAAATAGCCAACTTCTTAATTTAGTTTCATTAGTTTAATTCTTCAGTTCAGTTGCATAAACGTGGTCATTGATAACAATGGTTTCTACTTGTTTAGTTTAGTTTTACAATTTATTTTTTTAATTTAGTTGCCTGCGTAAACCCAGCATAAGATTTTATAAATTACATTATTTAACACTGTGCATACAATTTTTACCACATTTTATTATTTACAATTTGCAAAATTTTACAAAATTTAGTGTTGATTTTCACACAATCATATTTTACCAATTACCAAATCAGTTTAACACGGTTAAAATTTCTTAGAGTGTACGTGGAATACTCTGCCTTAATAAATCGGTTTTCTGTCATGTCATTGACTTAACTAGGTGGTCCATTCAGAGAAACACAGTCATAAAGGTTGTTACGGATATAAAGATTGTTATCATAAAGACATTTGTAACAATCTTTATGAATTTGTCAATTCAGAACCTACGTCGGTATTATTGACAATCTTTACAAAATAATACTTGTGAATGAACCAGATTATTTGACAATAGCTAACTTCATTATGCATATATGAACTTAACCTAACCTTATATGTCAACGCTTTATTCTTTTAATAATGTGTTGCCAATTATATTTAAAATGCAAACATTCTGCCAAAACAACTAAAGAAGAATATGACATTTGTATCATATTTGAAAACTTCTAAATTGTTTAGAACGGGTATGTTAATTCCTACCACTGATCCTAACGTGACTGAAAAGTTATGGAAAGATTTTTTTTTATTTTGATTGAAGAAAAAACACACATTAGCACCAGAATAAATAACTAGGTTTTCACGAATACCTACCACAGAATATAATATTTTCAAAGAAATATGTATTTACGTCAAAAGTAACTTTCGTCCACGACGGTTTTTATCGTTCTTATTATCATTATTTAAGTCGAAGCAGGATCCATGCGAATAATCAACTGCATCCTGCTAATATTTAGCAGAAAGGGCATTATTAATAATATATGATTGATGTAATAATCTGTCACATGTCAAATATTATAAATAACAACGTGATAACAACCATAAATACATAGTTTTAGCAGTCGTTATGATAAAGACTGTCAAAACACGTAACAATTGTTGACGGTAAGCACCTTCAGTACTGAGAATACCAATTTTTATTTTAACAATCTTTACAGTACATAACAACCATAAAGACCATAACGACTATGCAAATATTGAGTTCTGAATAGGCCCCTAAATTTGTTGTTAATGTTATTTAAATGAAGTTTACTTGATTACTAAATTAGAAAAAAAATGGCATTAAACAATTGTACTGTACAGATAATTCTAATTCTAATAAAGTCAATTTCTATTTGATGAAAGCTGTGTCAAGCTAAGTTTTGTTAATCTGAAAATTATATCATTATATTTCAAAGATATATTACCTTTTGAATTTTGTGCTGTTCTCGTACTACTGAATAAAGTTTCGTAGAATATATAATTTGAAATTATGTAATTATACTTCGACATATTTTAGTTATATTCGTAGTTTTTTCATAAAGGTTTTGTATTCTTTGTTCCCAATCACACCAAAGTAAATTGGTGCTCTTTCTAGTTTGTAATTTCAGAGAAATAACGAACATAATTTGCTAACTCGTTTCCCGGAAATATGATAAAGTCAAAACTAAATGATTTAGTAATAATAAACATGAAAGTGGTAACGGTGAATAGTTATTTACTTTTCTAAATTTAAAGCTTTGAATTGCATTTATTTACATGCAGTTAGGAAAGTTTGCGTTGAATGCATTCAGTTGTAAAAAGCTTTCTGGTTCAGGAAGAAGCGACGAAGAAGTTTTGCGACATTTTTAAGCGGTTAAATTTAGCAAAATTCAAGTGGCTTTATTTCCAGAAAAGAAGTTACATATGTAAATTTTCGTAGTTTTATTAATGCATTCCTTTAAATACATACGAACTTAGGCATCAACCTAATTCATTACATTTAAAAGATTAAAAGTAAATATGAAAATAACGAAATAATTAAAATGTTTAAATTTAAATATTCCCAATTGTAAATATGAAAATGTTTTCTATGTCAAATACACAATGCACGAAAGGCTAAAAATTTTAAACAACTGTAAATAGACGCGAACGTGTTTACAAATGAATTTCACAATTCGAGAGTAAATCCCACATTTTTTATAATTAAAAAACAAATTATCCGCGAAATGTTGAGTCATACATCACTGCCAAAATATTTACTTTTCCTTTATTTAAAAAATATGAGACAATAAAAACCAAATAGAGTGTAACACCATAAAAGGTAAAATGAAAAAGGAGAATTTATCTCCATATTGACATTCCCTTTCCAGGAAAACTTCAAACGAAATAAAACTCAAAAAATTGCGAGGTTATAATTCACAAAGCAGCGCCTACTACGACTGAAATCATTTACTGCAAAATGATATGTAAACAAAACGGTGCGGGGTATTTTTTATATCTGAGCTAACGAAATTTTACAGGAAGCGACGCTTAATAAATATTAAGAGGAGGAAAATTTTCTCATCTTGAGATTTTTTTCGTAAAATGTTGCGGACACAAGGGATTTTTAACGCCGCCAGCCAGCAATTAGACTATTCATATTCTCTTGAAATTTGTCTTTTTTCGCCATCGGGCGTATTTACTGTAAAATTAAAATAATCAGAATAGAATAGTTTATTAAAAATAAGTATAGATTTAGCAAAATTTATTCATATTTTATGAATTTGTACTCGGTTAAAGATTGTATTAGTTTCAATTTCGACAAGTGCTACCTTAAATTGATAATGTTTATCAGAAATCAGAATATGAACTAACCCATACAGTAAATTAAGAATACAATTAAAGTAAATTACTTCCCGTAAGCTATGATAGTTTACATACGTAAACAATGTGTAAAAATCTGTTGTGGCCAGCACAAGACCTTACGTCAATTCGTTTGTACAAATCCCATACCAAAAGGTCCTTGGTACAGATTCTATATAATATCATATAAAATCGAACACGAACACATACTATTTTTTACAAATTCTATACCAAAAGTTCATTCGAAAAGGTTCTATAAATCCAATAAAATTATAACATAAATATACACTAAGTAAAATGCACTAGACACTTCCTTCATTTCTTCTTCAGCTATCCCTTATTTTATTAGGGGTCGCTGTTTCCTCTTCTCTTCCACTCATTTCTGTCCAACGCATCTTCTTCACACAGTCCTTCCTTTCTCAAGTCTTTTGCGATACAGTCCTTCCATCTTCTCTTTGGCCTTTCTCTGCACGTCACTTGCGAGGAACACTATGACATATCAATTTTAGATCCTATATCTTCCATATTTGGTTTTGCACTTCCAACTGACATCTGTCAATTAGAATTTTTTGAATATATCATCTGTTTCCATGATAAATAGCAATAAATATAAAGTTTTATAAAAGTTACCTTTTTATAGTGTTAGTCATGGTATTGAGTTAAAATTACAAACAAATGGAATGACATTTTACCTGTTAGAAATTATAAAATATAATTTGCGTCAAAATAATACTTTTTAATAATTTTTTATTTTTCTTCGAGTGAAGCAATTCTCTATTTTCAATGAAAATGACTCCAACAAATACAGACAATTACAACCATTACATTTGCTTGTGATTTTAATTCAATATCAGGGCTAACACTACAAAAAAGTAACTTTTATTAATTTTTAAATTCATTTTGATCGGTTACGGAACGTGCAAAATAAAATATGATTACTGAATTAGATGCAGAATTTAATTCTCTAAAACGCATTATTGTCTAAAATTATTAAGCCACTTTTGAGCAAGGAAAAAATGTTTTCCCATGTTAAACACCAATGGTCCGTTTCACGAAATAAAGAAAATTTCATATTTTTATTGGCAGTCAGAGTTATTGATAATAAATAAATAAGAATGGGAGACAGAAAATAAAACGAAGTGTTAACAAAATTAATTTATACTCTGAAGCTCTTAAAATAATAAATAGTGCTATTTTTGTCCTCTTTTAAAATTAATAGTATCTCTATTAAAAAACAAGTTCCATAAGGCAGTCTGCTAACACATCAGTGCAAATATGGACGAGTCGCTTTACGGCGAGTTTTACAAAGGACGAGTACGATAACAGGCCTTATTTTTAATAATATTTTTCCTATTTAGGTAATTTTTAATTTTTTTCAGAAATATGATTTGTTTTTTTTATCATATTGTAGGTAGCGCTTCCCACTTATTTCATAGATGAAAATGCATTGTTGACTCACATCAATTTGAGGTTATATGTCATTCACTCTCAATTCTGAAAGCAGGTATTCAACCTTTAAAAATCCGTTGTGGCCAGCACAATACTTCTCGCCATTTTCATTTTATGTTATAGGTGCGTTCGGTAATTCATACAGAGTTGGAGTATTTACGGAGCGGTGTTAGAATGGAGTGGGAGTAGAGCTGGATTTGGAGTATATAGTGGAAACAAGGTACACTCCATTATTTGTGATTAACCGAACGAGTAGAGTTAAAATTTTGGTACACGAATATAATAACCTCCTATTTTGACAATCTAATATACTGCTAAAAAACATTGAATCATTCGGAAATTATACAGTTTGGAATTACACTTTACTGATTCTGAAAAAAGTATATATTAGAAAAGGTAGAGAATTCTTACCATTCCGGCATACTGTGCCTTGTTATAAAACAAGACAATATTATAAATATAAAATAATTGTGCATGATAAAATATTTTAACATAAAAATGCAAAATGATCTGATAGATGTCAAATAAAGGTTGGACTTATGGAGTTAACACTTTTTACTCCACTTGACTCCATTCTGCATTTGCCGAACGCTCCATTTTAAGACGCTTATCACTCCATGTAATTACCGAACGGTACTGGGAGTGTACAGAGTGTAAAGAGTGAACAGAACTCATTTACCGAACACACCTTATATAAGCATTGTATTGCACTTCGCTATCGAACCGTCGTTTTATAACAAAAACATTACAGAACTTTATCCAATTATTGTTTTTATTGTATGGAACATGTCTTCTGCACACATAGAATTCTAATTATATCTATTTTTCATTGTATGAGGATATTCCTAAATGTCAGAGATTCATCCAATACATTAGCAAAATTGGCGGTATTTCTTATGGATAGATGCATTTTACCAACAATTTTAAATATTTATTTAATAAAACAGTAAGAAAGATTAAATGTACTTCCCAGAAAAATCTTTTAGAATGTCACTAAAACTGTTGATTTTTGACACTGACATCTATCATTTACAAACTATGTTATAAACATTTGAATTTGTCAACTGGTTTACTTAGTGCCTTGGCCTCTGTCTTTAGACTATTCTATATATTACAGTGCCTTTATCTCTAAATCTATACAAGATATAATAAAATTTTTAAATGTATCAGATGTAGAATTTTATGTTCGTCAATAATAGTAATAACAAAAATTTTCAAAAAATAATATTTAGAAGATTTTTTAAAAGAAACTATTACTTCCGGTTATCCAATTGTTACCAAAATCTAATCAGTTCTTCCCAGGATTGTCAGATTGAGGAAACTGCAGTTAAATATTTTTTAAATCTTATAGTATTTGAGAAACCGTGCGGTTCCAACATCCACACATCCACTCATACACACACATGGACATCATCGTAAAAATGTTAAAATCGGATTATAGGGACCTTAAAACGTGCTTATAAAATCTGGATATGCGATTTTTAGCATGATTCCAATACCTCTCTTAGCTAAAGGTAAAAAAAAAGAAAAGCGGCAAAAAAGCAGTACATTTCTAGATTCACAAAGACACCTAAATAGAAAAAACCATTTTTCCTATTTCTATATATTTATTTATTTTATTAAATTTTGCTGTATACATTTTTCATGTCATTTTTGAGTATAAAATTGCTAGTGTACCTGTTATTTCATTAGTTAAAGTGCACTCATGTCTAAATAGCCACGTAGCTCGCATTCACACTATTTTATTCCATCAAAGCGATATAAAGCTGAAATTTTTATGACGGCAGTCGTACATTTCTCCGTGTATGAAGATGATAACTGCTTACGTCGGACAATCCTGCTTGCGAGTGTTGTGCGATGCTAGCGCTCTACACGGACGGCTAACGATACGACATTTTGTTTCCATCATGGCGGAATGTCAGGGGACGAATTCAAAAAGTGACGCGACGATTTTGTAAGAAAGGAAAGGAAAAATGAGTGGCGTGAAAATGTTTTGTGAAATGTGGAAATGATGATTATTTCGTTTTTTACAAAAGAATATATGTCAAAATAAATAAAATATAGATGTGTAGTGGTGAAATTGCAAAGCGGATAAAATATATGTTCTTCTACAGGGTATCTCTTCATTGGGATGTCTGTTATCGAGGTACGAAGTTGATTAAATTAGAGTCTACAGTCATTTAGACTATTTAAGTATTTTATCTACAACTCTCAAATAATATACCCATAATTCAATCGATTTCTTACAATTATTGACCATCGTTACTGTTGCTAATTGAAAAATCTGTTGTGGGCAGCACAAGACCTCTCGCCATTTCCATTTTATGTTACATGAGTATTTTATTGCACTTCGCTATCGAACCGTCGTTTTATAACAAAAAAAATTACACAACTTTACCCAAATATTGTTTTTATTGTGTTTAACATGTCTTCCCATTCATTAACAAGATTGGCGGTATTTCTAATGGATGTATTCATATTACCTAAAATTTTAAATATTTAATTTATAAAACAATAAGAAAGATTAAATGTACTTCCCAGAAAAATCTTTCAAAATGTAACTAAAACTTTTGATTTTTGACACTGACATCTGTCATTTACAAATTATGTTATAAACAATGAATTTGTCAAGTGGTTTCCTTAGTGTAGTTTAGCCTACTCGACTAATTACAACCCGTTATTAAAGCGTCTTTATCTCTAAATTTATAGAAGATACAAATAATAAAAATTTTAAACGTATCAGATGTAGAATTTTATGTAATTCAATAAGTAAAATCAAAAATTTTCGAAAAATAATATTTAGAAGATTTTTTTTAGAAACTACTACTTTCGGTTGTCCAATTGTTCAGCTCTTCCCATGAATGTCAGATTGTGGAATTCATAGTTAAACTGGTCTTATGTATTATAGTTTTTGAGTAATCGTCCCTCCATCATCCACACATACACACATACACACATACACACATAAATACATACATACAAACATCCACACACACGCACAGACATCATCGTAGAAATGTTAAAATCGGTTTATATGGACTTTAAATCGTGCTTATTCACTTAAATCTGGATATGTGATTTTTAGCATGAATCCAATACCTCTCTTAACGAAAGGTAATAATATAAACGGTTCTATGGAATTATATCATTCAATCGTTATGTCATATTAAAATCTTACCTGCCTTTCAACGAGTACAAACAAAATTACTTTTTTTCACATAAAAAGACAAAGTTACACTAGTTTTGTCATTTTCATACTTTTATTTTCTTCTTAAGCTTTTAAATTAGCACCTAATGTCAGTTGAGAAATTTCTCATAAATACTTTATAATATTAAATTGTTTCATTTTATTACCGGGTATAAATATTTTAAATAACTTTCGTTCGTAACAGCCTAGTTACAAATTAAAGTAATAGGTACTTTACTTTCTTGTCCTAGACACGATAAAGTGGTTAAAGATTTAAAGCCCTCCTTGCTTCTAGCTCATTTTAAAAACAAAGAACGCACATTGCATCCTTCACATGGTAAGAAATTGGCTTGTAAGAAAAATGTGCGAATTATTCACGCAACGCCTTAGACATTAGACAGTGAGGCATTTTCTCTCCTAGTCTGCGATGCTACGATACCATCGCATAGCCCGTTACCCTAGGTCATTTACGTAAACCATTACTGCACTCATAGAATTAACGATTGGTAGGAGAGTTGCTGCTGCACTAATATTAATTGTTCTATGTAATCTGGTACGGAATCAGTGGAATAAATACGCATACGCAACGGAATGAATAATGGATGGTGGAAGTTTTAATGGCGCTGTAAATAAGTATAACGCAGGAGGGAAGAAAAGAAAGGAACTAGTTAAGTAGAACATGTTTACTTAACACATAAATATACTCGTAAATATACATGAACCACGCCTTTAAGCCATATTTTAACAGTAACATTTCTGTTTATAGAAAGTTATAGGTTTGTGGTATATTTTAGCTCAGAATAATGGGGTTCTTCACTATAGTAATACATTAAAACATGGGTAATTTGTAATAAAACTAAATCTTAAAAGTGTAGAGCCCGATTCACAAAAAAGTTTAAGCTAATCCTCATTTTTGGATTAGCGAATTCTACTCTAATTTTGACAGTTTATATCTTAAAATATGGTTTAACCTATTCTACCTTTATTGATAATATCATGAAAATTAAATTTTAAATACCGGAATATAATAGAATTCACTAATCCAAAAATGACGATTAGCTTAAACTTTTTTGTGAATCGGGCTGGTAGTGTTTTAAAAAGGTATTAATTTTTAAAATAGCTGTTAGAGTTTATATATCATTAACCTCTCGTTAACATCTAACCCAAATTCGTACTAGATTAAAGCCTTGTGCTATTGCTTTTTTGATATCCAAAATTAGGCATTTATGTGAAAAATAACAGCAATAGTTACCATTGACATGTTATAAAGTACAATGTGTAAATCAAAAAGTGAGATATAGGCGTTTGACTTGGGACTTCACTCTTTCTTTGCGCAAACGTTACCTAATTATTTTATATTTAGAAATGGGCTTAAAGGATCAGGGAGAATTTCTATACATTAAACTTGTAGGTAGGATCGCTATTAAATAATATCATTATAATTATTTTATGTAAAAATGCTTCAAGTAAAAATTATAGAGATTTAAATTCTGCCTCTAAATCATGCGAAACGATTATTTTACCTCTGCATAGAAACATATACAGCCCGATTCACAAAAAAGTTTAAGCTACTCCTCATTTCTGGATTAGCGAATTCTACTCTAATTTTGACAGTTTATATCTTAAAATATAGTCTAATCTATTCCTAGTATCTACCTTTATTGATAATATCATGAAAGTTAAACTTTAAATACCGGAATAGAATAGAATGCACTAATCCAAAAATGAGGATTAGCTTAACCTTTTTTGTGAATCGGGCTGATAAATTAATTATACCGTTACAGTTTTTATGAGTTTTCTTTTTAATCTAGACAGCCATGGATTTATGATAAAAAATAAACAAATGTGTTATTTTTAACCGTCATTTATAAGTAAATTTGGATTAGAGCAGTAAATTACCAAAAAAGCAAATAAGTAAAACGTTTTAGTTCTAATTGACTGTTAAAAACAATGCATTTGTTTATTTTCTGTTATAAATCCATGGCTGCCTAGAGATCATAAAAACTGTAATTTTATAATTAAATATTACATTTATATGAAGAGCTAAAACAATAATTTCACATGATTTAGATGCAAAATATAAATATCTACAAGTATATCTTTTATTTAAAGTATTTCTGCATAAAATAATTAAGTATAATAACACCCATGTTAAACGTCTCGTATTTCGATTTACAGCGTGTACATAAACACGCAAACGCATTATAACGACATTTCTTCGTTTTTAAGTTTTTTTGTGTATCTCTGTAAAACATACATTTTTGACTTCTGTGCTGCTTAGTAATAACAGCCTGCAATATACATACAAAATTTATTTTAAACATATTTATATATTTCTGAGTGTTGAAATAGATCTATTAATGAAACTACAATTATTAGTAAACTACACTATTTGAGAACAAAATGAACTTTACGTCTACGTTGAGCAATATTAAATAAATTATTACAATTTGAATTACAAAGTTCTCCTAAAACTAAAAAGCGCTTTCAATGGGGGATTACACCATTTTTTTTTATAATTTCATCTGAAAATATTAGGAAAACTAAGACTATTGATGAAAATCCGGTGCAAAAATTCCTATTAATAAGCGAGTTATGGTCTCCCGAATTTTGAAAAGATTGACGTGACGTCACATTTATGTGTTTTTATATCAAACTGTTTTCATCATGGACCTAAATGTTCTTGAAATATATGCTATTTTAAGTTATATTTACATAAAAATAAATGAATATTATAACACTGTATAAGTATACATACTTTATAATTACAGGTGTATTTAAATTATTAAATTTAATGCAAGAAATTTATGTTAAAATAAAAACTGTTTGGAAACTGTAGTACAGGAATGTTAGCCCCTCCTTTCGAATTTGAATTTCTTATCTTCCATTGGTAGTAATCCCACCTCCTAACACGCTATTTGTAATGCATATATAGGCGGTTTCTCGGTCGCCAATCAAAATATTTTCATATTAGTGTCGACGCGTTATAACAAAAAACCCTTTATTTCCGAAATATCTCAATTATACCATTTCATTTTTTTATTAATATTCGTTACTCAGCATATACATTCGTAATTTTTTACTATTTTCCTTTAATTCGAATGAGCCGTAATCCCCCATTTAGATGAAGTTTTATAAAAAAATAAATGTCTCGTTTTAAGGGATCTTATCGCCCACCGGATGTACAAAATATTAGAAAACATCCATAAACGAAGCATGCAACTAGAAGTTTTTCGAAGAATTTATGGCTCTTAAGTATATTACCAACCAAAATAAATTATGTCCCGTAGGAAGACGTGAAAGTAGGTAGCGTATTTCGGGGCACCCATATTAATCTTCATATAAATATGACGAAGTTATCGTCCGTGAGCGGTGAGCACATTGATTTCTCATTAATTCGTTATATAAACTCAGCACTTCCCCCACATGTAAACCAGCCTTGCTTTGTTTAAAGTTCCCGCGCTGCATTTTATCAACCAGTGACATTCAAGTGTTCGCCGGTGATAACAATTGAAAGGACGATGTCGCTCATCAGTTTATTACACCTCGTAAACTTGTTTGCAGCTAGCTGTGGAAATTACCCGATCGACTGTTTATTCTGGCTAATAAATTAACATAAGCCCGGAGTTAGCCAGATAGTTTCACATGACGAAATATTTTGGGGTGTAAACACTGCTGAGTTTCCTATGTGGTAAAGATAACAATGTCACAGTGTCAGGGATATTACATTGTAATTTATGAAGTGGGATTATTATCATGCTCTAATCATCATACATTGCATTCTGCGAATTAAATATTTAATATATAAATTCTTACTTTACGATTTAGTTATTTAAGTATTGAGGGCAGTATAAGTGCTTCCTACTGGTTGAGAATGATTTTGGAGATCGAGACGAAACCGATATCTCCAAAACACCAGGTATCGGTAGAAGAATACTTACTGACCGCAATGCTTATTACGTTTTTTGCGCGATCGACGCATAAAATTATGAAAAAAAAAACATTTGAAAATTATTTTGACATATTAAAAAATTTTGGTTGTTATTTTTAAAGTAAGCTTTGATAGTTTTTTTTTTTATTTACTTATGGCCGGTTGCACCAACGTAACTTAAATATTAAACTCGGCTTAAATTGACAATATTGTATCGAAATGAAATGTCAAATGAATTATAACATATTGCTGTCAAAATTTCGATTTGCATTTTTTTGTTTAAGCCTAGCTTAAAATTTAAGCCTTGTTGGTGCAAATGGGCATTACTGCCTTCACCTAATTTGTAAATAAAGCCTTGGAAATCCTGCCGGTAAACATTAAAATAAATCTGATGTGACCAACAGAAAACCTCCCGCTATTTAATTTTTATTAATTTAAATACATACCTACATATTTACTAATGCTGCAAACTACATTATGTTCCATTGTATATAACTATTGCTTTATTACTATTTATTACTTTATTTACTATTTTCTTTTTAAAATATCACCATTATAAATTTGAAGTGATTAGTTTTTTGAGTGACATTTACATGTCAGTTACATATATTTGAAATATGAACGATATAACAAAGGAATTGTGTTTATCTTAGGGCCGGTCTTATAAAACTATTTAATCAACAGTTAAAATTTAGTTAGTTACTAAAATAATTTAACTGAAGATTTGGGTATTATAAAAGTTTAATGACAAGTAAATCGACCTATTAAAGTAACTGCGGAATTTCATGCTATTAGATTTAAATCAGTTGTTAAAGAAACGTCAAACTGTATTTTTTTTTTTTTTTTTGGTTATGTTTATTTTAAAACAATTGAAATAGGGAAATATTTACTTTTTAAATATTTTTTTAAGAAATGTCTGTGTCGAGTATGTCATCTTTAGAGTCTGTATCATCAGTGTCCTCGGATTCATAAACAGATATTGATGATGCATTTATATTTGCACGAGGTAGACTACCAAAATTCCATCCATATGAAATATATGATGACAATGGCTCGTACCACGAGCACGGTTGTAACTAAAACACTGTTTTAAGAAATGTTAAATTTAATTATTTAATGATAATAATAAATACTGTGAAATTTATCAAATTTTAATTTTTAAATAAATTGGTCTTCTAACATAAGGGTGAAATTACATTTTGAAATTTGAATTTGACATTTCTTAAAACAGCGTTTATATATAGAGTATAAAGGTATAAAGAAATACACTCTTTAAGTTAGTTATTTTTAATAAAAATAGAATAGTAAACGCTAGGTGAAACAATGTCTAATAAAGAAATAGAAAATAACACTCACCATGTTGTACAAGATTTCAGCATTTGAATCAACCTCTCGGTCGGAATGATAGCTGTCGGTTCCAGCAACTACACAAATTCTAACAACGAGAATAAAAAAAAAAAATTGACATTTACGTTTAAGCCCTTACTTTTCTAGGAAATTTTTTTCATCAAATATCCCCTTTTACAATTGCCCTGAAACCTCGCCTTTAACTTTATTATATACCTGTATATGTTCCAAATTGTATTCATTCTCCTGCAGTTACCCCAATAACAATCTCTTACCGACTCCTTTAGCAGTTGTGGAGATTTTCTACTCCTACTGCTTTTGAGTTTCTGCAGTGGCGGTGCAGTTATGGTTTTCACCGTTTGTCGCTGCTGGCGATGTCTCTGTCGCGTTGCCTGCACTTTGCAATGCAACTCAGCATCGATTCTCGCTTTAGATAAGCCAAGTGCACCAGATACACACTGAATAGCGATTGCCAAATAATGGGGATGATGATTGGAAAGAGATAGTGACGATGCGGGAAGCAGGGGATATTTAAGTATATCATCATCCTTGGTTTAATATTTAAATAAGTTTAGTGGACAGGTGATGTGATCACCCGCTTATTACAATCAAAATCTGAGAGACCGACACAAAATCTTTTATTTATAATCGGAGAGTAATATGACGGTTTCCGACTTTTAAAAAGTTGGAAAGCTCTTTCTGGGAAGTATATTTAATATTTCTTATTGAATTATTAATTAAATATTTAAAATTGTATTTAAGTAGGTATTTACAAGCCCCTCGTCACAATAGTTCGTCTTAAGAGCAAAACTCCATGTTCATATTTAAATTAATTTATACAAGTTAAATATTAAAATTTGTTTTAATGTTGATAAATATAATACAGAATAATCACTTTACGGTGTTCATTATGACGAGGGGCTCATGTAATTGTACATATATCGTTAAAAAATACCTCCAATCCCGTTAATGAATAATTGAACATTTTAGAAGAGTAGGACAAGATTCGTTGTGGAATAAAAGAAAAGATATAATTAGTATTATTTATGTGTACAAGTAATATTAATTCGATTCTTATGTAAAAAATCTGATGTGGCCAGCACATGGCCTCCCGCCAATTCCATGTTTAAAATAGCAGTGGGCAGTGAGCTTTAAGTAAAGTATCACTTCCGGTTGATCGTTTGTAAATAAAATCTAATTTGTTGTCCAATAAATAGAAAAGTTTGTAATACGAAATTTTGGATTATGTTTTATTGTTTTTCCTCAAAAATCTGTTAGAACTCCAAATTAAGTACCTATACTTTCGATTTATCATATATGGTTAAAATCTAATATGTGTAGTTGTAAATTAATATTAATTTATAGTGCTGCAAAAATAGAAAAAAAATCAATCAGATCATCCTGTACATCTAATATTTATGTATGATGGAAAATATATTATTTTTACAAATCTTAATTTCGTTATAATTAAATATTTTACTATTATATTCCCCTTAACACGGTTTCATTATTAATTTTAATGTAATTGTTTCCTGACAGTGACATTTGTTTGAATATGTCAAAATTGTTATTAAAATTATGTTTTTGTTTGACGCATAGGCATGACGATATATGAAAATAAGTTATATTATATATTCATATTTAAAGTTATTTAGAGTTATTTACTAAATGTTATTATTGTAAAATTGAAGATTGTACCATTACATTCAATTTTAAATAATAAAAGTTGCTAAAAAATTATATTCAATGCATTTTTTACAAGAAAAACTGTTAAAAGTTTGTATAAATGATACTTCCGGTTATCCGACATGCACTAAAACTAATGAACTCTTACCACATTAGTATAGAATGGGTATACAAAATTTCAAAATTATCTGATTGATAGTATTTGAGCAATCGTGTCCACACGATCCACACTCACACACACACACACACACACACACACACACACACACACACACACACATACATACATACATACATACATACATACATACCTACAGACATAATTGTAAAAATGTTAAAATCGGATTCAGGAGACATCAAAACCTGCTTATTCACTAAAATCTCTATATGCGATTTTTAGCACCTATACCTCCCTTACCTAGGGTAGTGGGAGGTAAAAACGAATTGATTTTGTAATTAGTACTTTTATACTGGTGATAAAACTTATGCCATAGATATAAAATGCCACCATAACCTTATAAATAGGCAATCAAAAATATATTAAAAAGATGAATTTTTAGTGTCAAAAAAACTTGAACTCGTAATTTTTTATGAAGAAATTCATGTTACATCGTTAAATCTTTATCTCTAACATATTCTTAATGAAATGTAAGTCGTAAATCTATTGTACGTCTAGCATTATCAGAAGTAATTCATCTTTGGTTTAAGGTCTTATTATTCATGGCACCGTTCTAGTCGTACTCTGAATTTATTCCTGCGATTTTCCTGCAGCCGGTCCTGCTAGGGCAGCAGCAGAAGCCCGCGGCATTAATTCATAAAGATCTTTTTGTTGGTGTAATCTCTTCTGCGGAAATTTTAATGAGTAAATCTTATGGTAATGCAGAAAATAAAGGTGTAAAATTAACATAAAGTGAATTTTCCTTTTCATAAATTTAAATAGTGCAAATACAAAAAGAATTTTAATCGTTCTAATAATTCATGAGAACAATAGGATTTCTTGAATTTATAGCAGAAGAGGTAAACGCCAAGTTGCAGAGAAGTGTTTCTGGAAAGGCTGTTGGCTTTAAGGCCGGAAAATATTTCGTTTGTTGTTTGCGTCTTTTTTGAATATAGTTGGTTATTCTTTTTCTTTTACATTTTACAAACTACCAACGTAAAAATTAGAATGGGAAAATAGAGCTGGTGTATAAGCTTGAATAAGAGTATTGGGACTAGAAAAATCGAATTCTAGGAACTTAAAAAAATGCTTATTTCTCAAAATCTTGATATGTAATTTTTAGCACGATTTCTGTTGGGACCTGCGGAATCCGTTGGCGGCGTTATAAGTGCACCTATCATGGCAACTAGTAGGATCTGTCAAATTTGTTTACATTTTGACTGATTACTTTCTGACATAGAAATATGTTAGCATTTCAATTTAACACTCAATTTTTGAGTTTGTTTCGGCCAAGAAAAATATTTGAAGGGCAACTAGTCAAATTTACATTAATAATTGTTTTACACTTGAATATATAATTCGTACAAAATTAAAAGAAACATATAATGGTAAAATCAACCTAATTGTAAATAGTTACTTGCAAAATTATATTCATTCTTTGTGCAAAGCAAAGTGCAGACATATTTATTATGTTAGCGTTTTTCGATATATTTTAATTTCTTATCCATATATTCAGTCGATCAACTCTTTCTTCCTTGCCAAAAATGAAGTTCGATTTCTCGAATATTTAGTGTACGCTTTCACTCTTGAAAACAACAGTTATTGTTGCACATCATATTCATTTTCTTTAATTTCATGTTAAAAGAGGCAATAGTCCCATTTACTAAATAGTAGTGAAATACAAATGTAGAAATGAACCACAGAATAGACAATACAGCAAAAATAATGTAAATGTAGAAAAATAGTTTCTAAGCAAAAAGGAAATATTTCATAAAAATTTTATAATACCTATGGAATATAATTTTTCGAACAATATTAAAAATACAAGAAGTAGAAATGATGAAATACAAAGATATTACGATGGTAGATAAAATAAGCAACAACTACATAAGGTAGGAACTAAGAATGAAATCGGTACTGGAAAACTAACTAGACACTATTGAAGAAAGACAGCAATATTTGGTGGGAGGATCATGTTTTAAGGACGGATAACAAGAGACCTGCGAAGGCGATATGGACACCCTGAAAAAAGAAAAGAAATTTAATAAAATATGATCAGGGGTTAATATATTGTAAGTACTTCATCCTAATCGCTTTTCTCACATGTTAAAATGTCTCGATTATTTATTGTTCTTATCTTATTAAAGCAGCTGATGGTTAAATATTTAATTTTACCTATCGCTAAGAGAGGTTTTGGATTCAAGCTAAAAAAAATCCAGATTTTAGTGAACAAGCACATTTTAAAGTTCCTAGAATCCGATTATAACATTTTTACGATAAAGTGTGTGTGTTTGTGTGTCAGAAAGTTGGAAGGACGATTTCTCAAAACTATAATATTTAAGACCTGTTTAACTACGTATTCCTCAATTTGACATTAATAGGAAGAGGTGAAAAGGTTTTTATAACAATTAGACAACGGGAAGTAGTAGTTTCTAAAATATTATTTTTTCACCATCTAATACATTTGAAAATTTTATTATATCTTCTATAGATATAGAAATAAACAAAATATAGTATATAGAAAAATCTGTTGCAGTAAATCGTCCAGTTTACACCAAGGAAATCAGTTGTTATATTCAAATTATAATTGACATATAAATGTCAGTGTCAGAAATTAACAGTTTCACTCGTTTTACTGTCTTAATTGAAAGCTTTTTCTGAGAAGTAGGTACATTTAATATTTCTTATTGAATTATTAATTAAATATATAAAATTGTTGGTAGGTATGTACTTTAATAGTAATAGTACATATATCCTTAAGATTTACACGTCAATGAATTGGAATCATCTTGAATATTTTTGAAGAGTAGGACAAGATTCCGTATAGAATGAAAGAATAGATATAATTAGAATTATTTGTGTGTACAAGAAATGTTAAATTCGATACTTATGGCGAGAAGTATTGTGCTGGATTTTTAATAATCATTTCATTGGGGTAGGGTTGTCCACCACTGGTGTAGAACTGGAGAGACATTTAGTTATATTGTTACACTTTAATCTCGGCACTCGGCAGTATAAAACATCGACAACGTAATTACTTAAGAAAATAACATTTTTTACTGACATCTATGAATAAATACACAATCTCGTGAAAACAACTCCAATCTAAAGTCAAATTAAGTCTATAAAGAACAATAAAAAATAGACACATATACAGTAAACTAGACAAAAACGACATCACCATCTCAGGTGTAAGTTAGTTTGCATGCGCACTCGCAATCGCTTAATTTATATGGAAATTGTAAAAATGAAAAGTAGAGCAGTCACGTGTATTTCGGGCTCATGAACGACTGAGCCTTCCGCTACGAGTAATTGCTTTTTTACCCCCTCATGTACTTTTCATATTACTTGACACGCTAGCTTAAAGCGCATATCCCACTATTTTCCACACGTCTAAATGCTTGCTCAAGCCGTCATGTGATTTATTAACGCTTTACAATGAATAATTGATGTGAAAAAGATATTGTTTGTTTTATGAAATTATACATTTGTTTCGGTAGGTACTTTGTGTTAGGTTAATTAATGATTTGATAGAAAGTGAATTCATGTCAATAAAATAATAACATGATAAAAACCTGATAAACTTTTCCTTATTACGAATATAATTATTTAAGATAATGGCTTTCAGAAAATGATTGTTAATTAACATTACAATTGAAGAAATATTATTTTGTTTGAACTATTTAGATCTGGAAATTAAGAAATCTCGAAAAATCAAGTATGTCCTAACAAAATCGAAACCAATCATATAATCACAAACGCGAACCTAAAACGTAATAGACACATAATAAATATTTAATAATAAATTTGCAAAGTACAATTGCGATAATTGATAAAACAGTTCTAATATATTATTTAAAAAAATCTGTTGTGGCCAGCACAAAACCTTCCGTCAATTCGATGTATTTTGTACAAATCCCATACCAAAAGGTCCCTGGAACAGATTCTATATAATATCATGTAAAATCAAATACGAACACATACTATTTCTATTCTATAAATCCAATAAAATTATAACATAAATATATACTATGTAAGATGCACTTGACACTTCTTCTTATACTTCAGCTTCCCCTATTTTATTAGAGGTAGCTGTTTCGTCTTTTCTTCCACTCATTCCTGTTCAACACATCTTCTTGACACAGGCATTCCTTTCAGTCTTCTGCGATGCAGTCCTTCCATCTTCTCTTTGGCCTTTCTCTGTGTGTCACTTGCGAGGAGCACTTTGACATACCAATTTTGTGGTACTACACTTTCCATATTTGATTTTGCACTTGCAACTGACATCTGTCAATTAGAATTTTTTTAATATATCAGCATCAGCTATTTCCGTGATAAATAGCAAAGCTGACTAATTTTTGAAAATTAATTTCTTTATAATGCTTTAAATCTACATCTACTGAATATGAAGGAAAATATATAATCAAACTGTATACAGAAGAATATTTTTTTTAATATGTATAATAACAAAATGTGAAAAAACAATATTTAACTTCGTTTTTTTAAGAAAAACTGTTAAAAACTTCAAATAAGAGTACTTCCGGTGGATCAGTTATAACCAAAATCTAATCAACTCTTCATATGGATGTACAGAAGAGGAATATGAAAGAATTATAATTTTTAGAATTGTGGTATTGGAGTTATCGTCGGAGAAAAATTTGTCACACACGGACATACATACACACACACGGACACACACACACACACACACGGACACACACACACACATACACACACACACATACACACACACATACAGACATCATCTTAAAAATAGTAAATTCGTATTGTAGGGACCCTAAAACGTGCTCATTCATTAAAAACTCATCACCGAATTTTTTGACCAAAGTCAATACCTTCCTTACCTAAAGGTGACGGAAGGTAAAAATCTGTTGTGGCCAGCACAAAACCTTCCGTCAATTCGATGTATTTACTACAAATCCCATACTAAAAGTTCCCTGAAAAATGTTCTACATATCCTACAAAATTGTAACACGAACACATTTTTTTAGTTTCATACCAAAAGTTCCTTTGAAAAGATTCTGTAAATCTAATAAAATTATAACACGAACGTACATTATGTAAATTGCACTTGACACTTCCTTCTTCTTCAGTTTTTCCCTATTTTATTAGGGGTCACTGTTCTACTACTCATTCCTGTCTAACGCATATTCTTCACACAGTTCTTCCTCTCTCAAATCTTTTGCTACACAGTCCTTTCATTTTCTCTTTGGCCTTCCTCGTACTCCTGGCATTGAAAGTTCCAATCTTGAGGCGAGGCTGCAACTGCAAGTCACTTGCGAGGGACACTTTGTCACTTATACCACTTTCTGATCCTATACTTTCCATATTTGGTTGTTTCCATGATTTTAGCAAAGCTGACTGATTTTTGAAAGTTAATCTCTTTACACTTCTATAACTTTTTATCAATTGAACATGAAGGAAAATGTATAATCAAATCGTATAGAGAATAAGATATTCTTTGATAGGTATTGATAACCACATAAAATGTCGAAAAATGATATTTAACTGCGTTTTTTCAAGAAAAACTGTGAAGAACTTCAAATAAGGGAATTTCTGTTAATTATAAACAATATCTAATCAGCTCTTTATATGGATGTAAAGAAGCGGAATACGAAACAATCGCAATTTTTAGAATTGTAGTTAGTAGAGTTATCGTCGGAGAAAAATTTGTCACACAGCCACCCCCCCCCCCCCCCCCCCCCCTCCCCCACACACATACATGCATACATACAGACATTATCTTAAAAATAGTAAATTCGTATAGTAGGAACCCTAAAACGTGCTTATTCATTAAAAACTCACCATCGAATTTCTTGACCAAAGACAACCTTCCTTACCTAATGGTGACGGAAGGTAAAAATCATACTTGATACGTTTCACAAAAGTTCTGTCTAGTCATTTATGAGGGACTGGCCCACTCAACCAGAACTACAGACGCGTTTCGTTCTTGTTGGAGCTCATCAGTGTTGTGTACTGAAGCCTCTAGGAGGCGCTAACTTGGTTGAGTGGACAGACGAGTGGGTTTACTAAATTAATACATACTACATCTTCTTTACATTCCCGTATAGTTCGGGAAAAAGTCGTCTGTCCAATATTTTGATATCCAAAAACATTAACAATTTCACGTTTCGGCTATCTGTCCTACTAACCTATTGGGCTTCCAATATTACAATGCGCCACTGGTGGCAGATTTCTGAACTGAGTGAAGTGTACATGTACAAAGAAGGTTGTTTTATTCAGGGATTGTATTTACTTGTACACGAATTTTAATACGCTTTTATCTTCGGCTATTATTGTTTTATTCTTAGTAGGATCTGAATTACTGCTAATATAACAGGTAAGTTTTTGATTTTTAAAAAATTAATGAACAAATTAGGAGATATGCAATTTATAGGTTAAAGTTACGATGGAATTTTCTCCGAAAATATTTACCACATAATATTATGTGGCCACTATTTATTACTTGCTGGCCTTCCACCATATTTCTAGATGATACACTACAATTCCCAAATCTACAAATAGTATCTAAATCTAAGCAAAGAAAATTGTTCATTATGAAAGAAAAACAATGAAATAAAAGTAAAGCTATGAAGATAGAAATTAATATATGTACAACTACGGCAATGAAATACAATCTAAATAAAGGAAATCAAATGTTTTTTTATTAAAAAACTAATATACTGTTAATTAAAATATGACTAAAATACTCTTAACCTACAAATACTTACTAAAATTAACCCTATTAACTAAAATATTATTAAAACTATCACTAAATTGTTACTACAAGAAAGATCAAACACAATTCTACCGAAATTAACAAAAAAAACACTATACTGAATCCGAAATTAAATTAAAAACTACGAAAATTAGTCTCACACCAATTGTACTCTTATGGAAGCCAGCGAAAAATGTACCATTCGTTTGGATTTTGACGTTTGGCGTCAGCGCCATCTCTTGATAATTTGGAAGCCCAATAGATAAATTTGAGTATTTCAAGTTTATTATGTATTTATTAAGTCCAGTAACAATTATTAGATTAGATCTTATTTAGTAATAAAATTTAGAGCTTTTTAACATTTTAAATTTAAATTAAAGTTGTGCTTGTCTTCAAAATATAACTTTAGCGAACTATAGTATTAGCTACTTTAAAGTTTTAAAATGAGCCTCATTATGAAAATGGTCCTTATTCATGTAAAAATCTTATATAATATTTTTGATATTTAGATCCCTTTCAATTTAAAAGATTCATTTTATGGGGTCCCGTGGCCGCGTGCCTGAGTGTCTGGTCGCGAACCTGGGGGAACCGGGTTCGATCCCGACTGACGCCAAATATTTCCAATTTTAAATGGCACAAAAGTGACCCCTGTGGTGTAATCTCCACGCCAATTATGAGTGCCCGTGAGGTGACGCCTGGTAAGCGCCCACGCGGTAAAATATATCGTCATCATTACCGATGTCTACATGTGTTGTAGATACTGGCACACCCACAAATGGGTAATATGCTGTGATGATATATTTATTTTATTTTATTTTATTTTAATACAAAACTCAGAACTTTATCAAATATAAATTATGTGTATGAAAATAAAAAGTATTTCTTTTAAATATAAAAGTAATACATACATATAAAAATTTAAATTATAATTAGTTGTCGTCTTTACGTTTATTGTTGAAAAATGAAATTAATTACATCGTCATATTATTTTGCATTGGAGTAACGTGCACAAAAAAATATTTCAAATAATAAATCACGTAATTAAAACTGCATTACTTTTATTTATTTTATAATTATTCATACTACAATACAACAAATTATTCTGTTTTATTTTGAAGTAACAAAGAAACTGAACGTCTATTTTAAACCAATATGTATTTACTATACAAGCCTTTGCGTTATTAAAATCTAATCATACAACAAACGGAACTACATCCCTTCGCGTAGGAAAAATAAAAAACTGCACCACTTTTATTCTTCTATAAATCCATTCATTTTATCATCAATGTGAGAAATTCTTCCGCGTTCAATTTAATTAAACCACAATGCTAGTGACAGTGGATGTTTTTTATTGTTGCATTCTTCCTTTGCTAGTCGCGACCTGTTCATGCAGGTTGTAACGTGCTTGAAGGATAATAGTGGAGGAGGAAGGGGTGGAACACCCCCGGAAGTGGGTAGCGATAGCGCTGCTTGTTACCACTTCCGGTAGATATTAATTAACATGTGTTTAAAGCGGTAAGCGGTGATTATTTGGTAAGAGAAATTTAGTTTTTTTTTTGTTTTTTTTGAGAGTTAAAGGTTAACGGTAAGCGAATTCATGAATAAAATTTATATTCCATTACAGAAGGTTTTGTTTTATTTTTAATTGCGAAGGTCTTTAGTCATGAAGGTAAAAAATTTAATGTCAAATTATATTTTATTAGTCAACTATGATATCCCGACTTCACTTTTTACAATCAAACAAAGAACAGCAAAATATCAATAATATTAAAAAAAAAACGATAATTACTGTAGTTATTTGTGTTATATATGCGATAAATAAAATAAAAATTTTGCGACTAGGCCAACTAATATAGATTAGGACTCGTAGTACTGAGTAAAATGAGTAAAAAAATTTAATCACCATTGATTCGAATTTCAATAGTTTCCGAGATGTGAAAAATAAGTTTTTACGGGTACCTACCTCTGCTATCTCGAAAACTACAAGAATTACGGCTTCGATTAAATGAGACTTTTTGTATAACTTTGACATGTCATCTTACATGTGTTTTTGTTTTTTAAAAAAATAATAAATTAAATAATGGGCTACTTGCGTGGTACTGAAAATCCGATTTCTGTCACTATATACGTAAAGTTATATTGAAAACATATATAAAAATATAAATTTTATTTTAAAATAATTATTTATTTTTCACTAAATTAAGAAAGACATTTTTCTGTGACGTCTTTATATTTAACTGGGGAGGGGAAGCATGTTTAAGAATGTTATCAATAGATGGCATGGCGCGCGAGAAAGTTTTAATTTGAATTTTACATTAGTTCATTTTTCTCTCTCTCTGGTCTCTCAAATACATTAATTACTTTATAAATAAACACATAGGTAGTTACTTATAATTTAAAATATCGATACCAAAAAGATAAACTAAAACACTAACCTCCAAACTATTATTGAAACGTCAAACAGGTGATCTACATTACCCGCACAAACATACCATTACTATGGGACGGCACCACGCTGTGGCTTTACGACTATTCATTGGTGCGGCGTAATTCTACGTCATACATGGCGGGAATTCAAATTTCATTATTTTTTTTCTGGCTAATTAATAAAAATTTTGCCAAAAGAAAAAATGTGGGTAGCAAGTTTTTACCTCCTCTTCAAAAATGTTAAATAAAAAAAGGTACGCAAGTAGCCCATTGCACTAAGTAAATTATGGCCATCTTGGCCAATATCTAATTTTCAAATAACTTCTTAATTATTAGAAATTTTTATAGTCTATTTACTGGAATAGTAAAAATTAAAAATCACTATCTTTGTCAATTTTTCTTCGCTTTTAAAATGACCTCTTTCTCGGAAACAGTTAAAGATCGGTCTTATGTTGATTAAGCTCTTTTTACTCATTTTACTATTGGCCTGAAATTCGTACATGAAATTGTGAATCACTCTGTACAGAACCCATAGAACCTGTCCACAAGACAGGGTTGATTTACGTGATTTATAAATAATGCAAAAAAATAAAACTGTCGAAAAGGCTAAAATAATGGTCATGTCTGCGTGGGCAGAAAAAAATAGTTTCCTAGATGGTGCTAGAAAAATTATAGAGTAAATTGTAATTTTTTAAACTGCCTGTAAACGAAATATTAATGAGAAGAGAAATGCAATTCTTACGTGTAGAATATTATAGTATTCGTATATAATTTCAAGAAATGGGTGTCGGTTTTTTAGCTTGTTACTTAACAGTTTACTCGAAATTCTTTTTTAAATAATCGAACAGGTACTAAATTAATTAACTTAAATTAACTTCAAATTAAGTTTATTCGAGTATCAAAAGCTTCCAAAACAGTGATTTTGTTTTATTTCCTGCAACGCAGTAAAATGTTCCATCGCTATTAATGATAGAACGTACAAAGCGTTGTCCTGCTGGAAGCGCTTCTTAGAGTACAATTGTACAAAGCCTAAGTCCTGCTGGAAGTACATTACACCGGTCATAAGCCTGTCCTTCTAGCAGTACTATGGTTAACTTCCAGCAGTTCGTAATAATTATTTAAACACAGCGCTTTAAAAATCAAAATTAAGTATAATATTTTCAAAAACCATAATAATTAACAAGAAATTTTTAAAATAATGGCAAATTTTATACCTACACCTGACTATTTGAATATAATTTCATGAACCTTCTTGATTTTCAAGTTTTAAAGCAAAGGTATTTTTGTGCAATTTCCATCAATTTCCCATTGGACTGTTGCTATATTTTTTGTTTTTATTATGTTTTTAACAACACCGTAGCATCTAGCATTACGCCACTAGTCACCAAATATAGAAAAACTCCAAAAATTATCATTTTTAGAGTCAAAATTCGTTGCTGCGACAGAAACACGGCTCCCGACGCGTATCATTTTCGATACTGATTACAATAAACTTTAACTTGTCGTAACTTGCTTAATAATAAAGGTACAGACTCGGTCAAAAAATGCGCATAAAGCTTAAAATCTGAGGAATTTTGGTATGCTTAAAAGTCCTGCCAAAAGGCTAGGAAGTACTGAAATATCTAAATATATAAAGTACTCTCCCGATGCTATTTGGTCCTGCTGGCAGGGTACTGTACATTCTATCATTAAAATCAAAATTTAGCTTTTATTGCTAATTTTATTATATTGAACATAATACACATTATAACGTCTCTATACATTTTTCCCTCCCACACTACATTTTACCCTACCACACTACATTTTACAATATTAGAAGCAGACGTATCGATCTATTTTTACTTAGCAAATCGATGTACAACGGATATTTATTTACGTCTTGCTGTTTGCTTGCTTTCAGCCTAATCTAATTAATTAGGAATCAAACAAGCAATTCAAACAAGCAATTCCAACAAGCCCTCCCTAAAGTAACTAACCATCGCCACAAAAACAGAAATAGATCGAAGCACTAAAATGAAAACAATACGGAGCAAATATTTGCTTTCGCATTATGTGTTACTGATACATTGAGTAAAGAAACTGTCACAGGATAGCTAGATAAATAACTAGCACAAATATTTAGTTATATCTATTACAGGCAGTGGCGTGTATTTACGGGGAGGAGGGATATGGGGGATATATCCCCCCCATGACATCGGAAAAGAGTAAAAATCAAGACGTTTGAATACTGTTTTACGATTTTTTTGCAACATCATGTAATATGTTATTATAGAACAGGTCGCCTAAAAACCAAGGCGTTGTTATATTTTTATCTACGATAAACTTTTTGATTATTATACAAAATATTTTTATATATCCACCCCCACCAGGAGTTATGTCATATCCCCCCCCCCCAAGGGTCATGTCTGGATACGCCACTGATTACAGTACTCGTAGTTGCAAATATTTATTTGATGATATGTGAAATAACGTGGAATAAGCATTCTTAAAAGCTCCTTCTTTCGGAATTCTTTCAAACTAATATTTGAGACACTTACGGCCGGTTTTTCAATATCTGGTTAAAATATTAACTTCTAGTTAAGTAAACAATATTGCATCGTTTTGTTGACATCAATGATAAATCTGCCATTTGAAAATTCATTACGTGCCAATTTTGTTTATTTAACTCAGTTAAAATTTTAACCATATTTTGAAAACCGACCCTGCCAGTTAACTTATCTTCCAGATAAAAGAAAAATATCTCATCATATAATTGAGGTGTGTATAACTTTGTCAATTTACACTCTAATATCGACTCGATATTTTTATTTTATTTGGCAATTAAGTTAACTGAGATTTTATCCGGAGATGAAAAACCGGGCCTTATAATATACTTTGCTAAAATTGCTAGAAAGTTTTGAAAGATAGACGACTATTTACTAAACTATACGAGAATGTGAAGAAGGTGTAGTTTGTATTAATTTATTAAAAATCAGCAAACTCATTAAAAGTTCTCAAGACAAAGTTAGAACGTCATCGAAAGTTAGAACGATTGTTAGCAAAATGTAACCAAATGTAACCAAATAGACAGCGCTCCAGCTTAAGCGATTCTTCAGATGCTGCAGAGCATTGAGGGGCCAAACTTTTATAGAAAGCAGAGAGAGAGAGAAAGAGAGAGCGAGAGCTAATCGCCCAAATGTTTCTCGGGCACAATATTTTTGGGGAATTTTTTGTTTGTTCGAACCGTCAATTTGGAACTGTTCCAGACTTAGGAGTTCTGCGCATGACATCTAAGAAAGCGAATTCAGAACTGTTCTCTTCTGAATAGGTTCGAACGCTCATATTGGTTTAAATTTGGGGTACGGTACTCTATAATTTGTCACGCAATTTGTTTTAATAACCGAAAATTGTTTTAAAATATGCGATGAAGGAGAAAATATACATATACTTAAAACTTAAACTTAAAAGCAGAAACAAATACAATAAAAAGAATGAAAATTTTTCTTTTTTTTGTAAGAACAGGATAAAATAAGAATTTTAGTGCAAACGCGACTTAAAAATTTTACGTAATAAGCGAGATATGAATTTTTAAAGTTCAAGAATTTGTGCGTGACGTAGCAGGTACTAACAAGTGATCGACAAACAATGGGACAAACTGTTAGTTATACAGGGAACAATTTTTTTCATATTTGCATAGCTGAAATGTTGTATATAAAAAACTTATACGTTATATTCATGAAGAAATTATTATTAAGTATAAATAACGTAAATAATAAGCATTTTTTTCCTAATAAATTATATAACATTGAAACACTTTGACAATATTATTACACAAAGAATGACGACGGATGGCGCTAGTGTTGGCTGTTTTGAAGTTTCAATATTAATTTAATTAATATTATTATTAATTTAATTAATATTACAAATTGATTTAATTATAAATATATTATTATTGTTGTTAATATTACTAGATGTTATAATTAAATAAATTCATCAAACACAAAATTGTTTAATGTTTTGTTAGGTTATAGAACAACATGACATTTCATATTCTTTTAAAGGTGACTCAAAGGTGACCGTTGCAGACGCGCGAATCTCCTTTTTAAAATCAGGCGACCAATCAAATTCTTAGTACCTAACGCGTCATACCCTATTAGTAATCAGCTTCAATCGCTTATAGTTTGTGACCTAGTCTATATGTAAAGAAAATTTTTTCACTAATACTCATTAATTTATGTATATTTTCGTCTTCTTATTTAAGATAGTTAAAATATGACTATAGTATAGGACCCCATTGTAAAAAGTATTAGCTTTTCGTGTAGGTAAATAATTTTCTAATAAAAATATTTAACAATAACAATATCAGACAATACATACTTATAAAATTTAGCTTAAGTAAAATAATTATTAATAATAAAAAGAAATATTAGTAAACCTATTATTTTTATATAACCTTCTAAACGTCAAACAGAATCTTAAAACTTCACTGCGCATGGTTAGAATTTGAAATACTCACTCCGTTTCTCGAACTGGTAGACCCGTTCCACGAGAATTTGAATTCAAAGTTCTAGCTTGTTCGAACGCCGAATTGATAGTTCTCAGAATTTCGAATTTCAGAACTATAGAGTTCGAACGCTTTTGAGTGAAGTGCGCATGCTCACTAATTCGTGAAATGCTTAGAACTGTAGATTCAAAAGAATCTAGTAATAGCTGACGATCTGGGAAATAAATTTAACATCGTCCAGAGTCAAATTAGACGAGGTATTAAAAAACTGCGTCGAACTGGAGATAATGGACCCCATCAGTATTGCAAAATTAGATTTCTTGTCTCCTTAGTTTATAGAAACAATCTCTTATAGCAACGTGTCAATAAACAATTCTTTTTATTTGATAAGGACTAACTTTTTTTCAAAAGTTTTGTTCATAAACTTATTATGAGAATAGTAAGCTCTCTAGTATAACAAATAGAACGGCATATTTGGTTACGGCTTGGTGTGAAAAACGTTTATCCCTGATGGAGTGGGTTTCCATTCCCTCTCCCTTTGCGTAACATCTCATCGAGAAGTAATACATTTCCCCCGTACGCCACGCCGCTGTGGTGTACGCCGGCTGAATCCCTTGCGGAATTCCTGATAAAACTGACAAATTGCAGGAAAGCGCGCGATAACATTGTGGAGTTGTCAGGTGCGCCGCTTAATTAATGCGCAACAATAACTAAAACCAGATTCTGCAGATACAACACTTACAATACTCACCAACTACTATGCCATTTGTACACTTAATACCTACTCAACAAACATCGAACCCTTATTTATTACATCCAATAGGTAACCACTCATTTGTATGCAAACGAACGAAATGTTTCAAAATTGCAAATAAAGGGCAAGAAATCTATTAAATCTAAGAGGTCTATACAACACTATAATAGTATGTTATTATAGAATTATGGACAATAAAGCTTCATTTCCACCGATTTTCCTAATGTGTAAAAGCTATAATTAATGCTTAAGAATTAAGAGCAATACGTACCATCGACCTTTAAACTAATGGACCAAGTGTCTCCTATTCTTTTATTGTTAGAATAATGCTCCAACATAAAAGGATAGAAATATATATTCTGTCCTTCAACAATACGGAAGTTCTCAGTTAAAGTATACTGCACAATTTTTTCAGCCATATGTAAACCTCTATACATCGCTCTCTATCACTAAATAGTTGTCAAACTCTACATTTGACGTTTCGTGACTGTTTGTGTATTATTTACTTTTTTTTTTGGAGAACATTTATAATTATTTCTGTCAACACATACGTATATGTGTTGTGAGGTGTGTATGCGACAAAATAATGGGGAAACGGTGTATTTCGTGCAATCAGCAGTACGTACGCGGTTCAGCTGTGTCATTTCATATGTGAGTTCTTATTAATTATTACTTGTTCCCTATAATATAATATGTATATAATATATTGTATTAAAAATATATAATAAAACTAATTATACACAAAAAAATTAAATCAACGATTATGCACCAAGTATAGCAAGTTAGGGACAAATCAATCTTTTTATTTTGCCGCGGTTTCTTAACTTCCGTACTGTTGAAGGATAGAGATACTGTGTCTGCACCGTTATGGCGGGACAAGCGTTTTGCTCGTACGCTGTGTCTATTAGTTTAAAGGTCGATGATACGTACTAACAAAAGATTGCAAATTTCTAACCTGAACTGTCAACTGTCAATTTATTTTATAATTATTAAATTTTTAATTTTTCGGTATGGATATAGATACAGAAAATTATTTGTATCACATATTTATAAAAAGAAGAATTGCTGCTGCAATTGCAGTCTGCTACACAACAAGTAATAAGGGAAAAAATTGTGACATTTCTGTTGAATTAGTCACTAAACAAAATAGCTGGAAATGGTAAATTGTCATAATACATTAAGCCTTATGCACTAATCATTATGCATTAAGCAATAAAACATTCGGTGGAAATGAGGCTTAAGATCCATAGATCATATTATTTAGAATTTTATTTTAAATCGATGTAGAATTCGTATCCAAAAGTATATTAAAGTGAAGAATATTGACAGATGATGGATAAATATTTATGAAGGATAATAAATTAATATACTCCTTCTTTGCAAACGTTTCGGTTTTTATTAATTAAAGCATCCTCAGTGCTGGATGAAGAAAAGAAAAACAAACGCTGCAATATACAGGGTGTCTCTTAAATAGGGGGACATGGCTTAACCACAGATTCCTGAGGCTAAAATAAGACGATTTAACTAAACTTACTTCTACCAGAAAGTGTACCATTTAGCCAGTATTCTGCTTCAAAGTTCTTCGAAAAAAATAATTAATTTTGCTTATAATAGCAGAACGCTTTATACAATTTGGATGAAATTTGGTATGACATTTCGTATGGTTATATATCATCTTTTAACATGATACTTGTTATTATTAGTGAACCACTAGTATATAAAACTTAGGTGTCCCAACATTGATTAGACCGTAACTTTTTAATGGCGGCGCCGATAACGTAAAATTATTTTTTTTTTATCTCCGTTTAATTTGTGATATCTGTTACTGTTCAGACAGAAAAAAATAAAACCACGAATTTTTTAAAAATAAATTTAATCTAGCAGTCTTTTCTAATGCAAAACATCTAATTCTGGCTAAATGGTACACTTTCCGATAGAAGCAAGTTTAGTTAACTCGTCTTATTTTAGCCTCAGGAATCTGTGGTTACGCCATATCCCCCTATTTAAGAGACACCCGAATAACACAAAATCATATGACAAAATATACACAGCTGACCATCAGGATTTTGTTACATTTAAATTTACAAGTGTAGTTGCACATGTTACAATGTCTAAAAGTTTCTGCTGCAGTGTGTATACAACTGCGAGAGAGTCTACAAAAAGTTAATAAATTATAAATATACAATGTTACCAATTTGTATTGGTTTAACAACAGAAAATTCTGTTGGTGTGTATATTGGCGCAAAATAATTTAAAACTGTATATTTTAAAGTCATAATATAATATTTGTAAGAATAAAATATTTATTAAGTCAGTCCAACTAATATGATTTTGAGCTCGTAGTAATGTAAATGATTAAAATATCACAACTGTAAATAATAAAGAACAAGAGAAAATTAATAAGAACTATGTTTTCCGCTCGCATTAATTACCGCTACAATACTCAGAGGCATGGACGAAGATATCCCGCAGATTTTCATTTGGTGACAAATTGGGAGAATGAGCAGGCCATGGAAGTACTGATATTCTGTACTGGGGAGCAACTTCAGTTACTAGTATTTCACTAAAGTAACGCCGACTGTTTAGAGTACCGCGAATGCGTATTAAGGGTATATTCCAAAAATAAAATATAATAACCAAAACCATGGTTTCGATTACTGACTGGTTCTGGTCACGTGACTATTATTATTGAAACAGTTCGATTTCATTCGCGGGTGATTCGCGGAAACCCTAAAATTTTCTTTCAAAACATTACGTCTATCGTGTATCATAATCCTAAATTATGGAGTGGAAAATTAAAATACGTACAATGTAAACCGTAGAATATAGATGCAAACATCAAAGAGTCAATAAATAGTATCTAACCGCACTAACCTATAAAATCTGACATCTTATGAAAAAGGACAGAAGATGTTAACCGGCAAAACCGAGGAAAAATCATGGTTGCGTTGGTGCGCTTCGGTTTCAACCATTTTAACCGGAACCATGTTTCATAAATGAACAATTTTTACTATTTGATATTATTGGAACACTTTTGGTTAACCACGGTTAAAATTTGTTATTTTTGGAATATACCCTAAGTGAGATTATTAGTTGAAAATGTTCATTACATCACTTAGTAATAATAATAACTAAAAGTTCTATGTTAAATTAGGGATAGGACTTAGAATTGGGTATTGGTTAAACCCATAAGACCCATAAGACCTATAAGAACCATATTACCGTAAGAACCGTGTTACCTGTAAGAACCGAATGACTTGTAAGACTTGACGTTAGCGTAGCTGACTATATTATTGCATTTAAATGCTCATTTAAATTATTCATAATGATGTCTCTCTTACAAATTGAGTTTTTTTACTTCTGTTATTGTACGAATTACTAACTTAAACTTTTAAAACTAATTGTATTAAAATACGTCTTACGAGTAATGCGGTTCTTATGGGTCTTACGAGTCTTATGGGTAAAGAATCGACTCCGACCCGTATTCGCAGGTGGTCTTTTGGATCCACCGGTATTCCAAGCACTATGATAAATCTTCTTTAAAGGCGATATTATCATTCAATTTCTAGTATATCGTCTAATTGCGTTTTAATGCAACAAGAAAACTCCAACTCTTTTTGATCATTGAACAAAATATCCCCGAGTCGGGCAGTCGCACATTTATCTTTAGTTTGAGCTTGAGCTGTTGACTCTGGAGAACGACTTCGAGATATCAGAGCTTGCTGTGCTTGCGTTGTTCTTTTTGCAATCACTAACTGATTACACTGATTCCATTACACCGACAACCAAGACCAAATCAACCAACAAATAGATTTTATTTTATTTTAAGGTATAAAGCAATACTCAGTAATTGTTTTCGGATATTTCGATTAGGTGAGTAAATAAAAATTAAATGTAGTGATTATTTAATGAGAATCATATTAAAAACAAATTTGAAATAATTATTTTGCAGAATGTTATAATGTAAATATTTTATCATAATGGAATATTTTGTTTTGGTAGCAATTAAAAATGTATAACGAAACATTAGGTATTTTAGGATTAAACAACTGTTTGTGTTTTCGGCATTTAATTTAATTTTCTAATTATGTTTCTCGTATATTATATATGTAAAATTAAATAATCATAACCTTATTCACAATAAAAACTACTTATTTTATTATTAAAATTATGAAATGGGGTCCTATACCATTTTTCTTTTATTTTTATTCTGTAAGAACAGGATAAAATAAGAATTTTAGTGCAAACGCGACTTAAAAATTTTACGTAATAAGCGAGATATGAATTTTTAAAGTTCAAGAATTTGTGCGTGACGTAGCAGGTACTAACAAGTGATCGACAAACAATGGGACAAACTGTTAGTTGTAGAGGGAACAAATTTTTTCATGTCTGCATAGCTGAAATGTTTGTATATAAAAACTTATAAGTTATATTCACGAAAAAATTATTATTATTAAGTAAAAATAACGTAAATAATAAGCATTTTTTTTTCCTAATAAATTATAGAACATTGAAACAGTTTGACAATATTATTACACAAAGTATGACGACGGATGGCGCTAGTGTTGGCTGTTTTGAAGTTTCAATATTAATTTAATTAATATTATTATTAATTTAATTAATATTACAAATTGATTTAATTATAAATATATAAATATTACTAGATGTTATAATTAAACAAATTCATCAAACACAAAATTGTTAAATGTTTTGTTAGGTTATAGAATAACATGACATTTCATATTCTTTTAAAGGTGACTCAAAGATGACCGCTGCAGACGCGGGAATCTCCTTTTTAAAATCAGGCGACAAATCAAATTCTTAGTACCTAACGCGTCATACCCAATTAGTAATCAGCTTCAATCGCTTATAGTTTGTGACCTAGTCAATATTTAAAGAAAATTTTTTCACTTATACTCATTAATTTATGTATATTTTCGTCTTCTTATTTAAGATAGTTAAAATATGACTATGGTATAGGACCCCATTGGAATTGCAAAGCATAAATTAATACATATTAATATTCATATCGCGGATAAAGGTCTATTTCTTTCAATGGCATGCAGTTTGGTGCATACATTTCGCATTACGCGTTAGACAGTGAATTGAGTAGGTACTAAGGTACTACATCAATTTCAGGAATCTTTTAGTGAAGTCTACATTGTAACTTCTCTTCATTTTGTGCCTCTTATCTATTATCGTATATTTTCTTCATTAATATTACAGAGTAATCAAAAAGAAATGATGCAGTTGGCAATACAATTCTGGGGATCTTTCTTTTCCACAGTTTACACAATACCAGATGAAAGCGGAAATACTATTTGACATGTCATTTTGACTATAAATACAAATAGGTTGTGTCAGAGCAGGGGCCTGACAGCTTTAAGGATTTTGAGTGATTGAAATGCTTCAGATTATTGCATATGAGTAATGTAAGAAATAAAAGTACGTGGGTATGGGAAACAACAACCATTTTAATAAAAAGTTGTAAATATAAACAAATTTAAATATTCAAGTGTCACTGTCAACAGCGTCAAAAACAGGAAAATATTATGCTACTGTACATAAACTATACAAGATATTCATTATCTTACTAGTGAAATAATGTTGTTCTTTACTGTACTGATAATAATAATAATAATAATAATAATAATAACAATATTTTATCGGCTTGAAACTCATGAGTTATAGCCCAAATAGTTTATTTTATATTTTACAATTTTTGTTTACATTTTCGTCATATATTATATAAAGTATTTCACATAAACAAACACCCAATCCCCTGGTGGGACTTGAACCCAAGACATCAGATCCAAGCGATGAAGGTCGCTTTGAGCGTTGCTAAACACGCTGCCTCTACACGCTCGACCACTGTGGCGACTTCATTATTGTACTAGTCAAATAATGTTAACTTGTTATTTCATCTCTGGCGGTAGCAGTCGCCGTAGCAACACCGACCAAATTGTTTTTTGACAATTGTATCTTTTGCTTATTAGAAAAGAAATAGAAGATATGCGGTGTATGTCGCCAATTTTAGCTGAAATTGCGAACTCCACCATTAAGATATTCATTTCCCAAACTTTTTATCCTAACCAGTGGCGCAGCCAGGATTTATCCATGGTGGGGGCTAAGAGATTAAGACAACTAACATATAAAAACATAGACCCATACCACGATTACGGTTTTAAATGGCGGTATTGGGGTATATTAGTTAAAACCTTGACGACGACTTGACACATACTTCGAGGTTATAAACAAAAACCAGTGATGCCACTATACTGATTAAACCGAAAATGTACTGACAGGCATATTCAATACATTTGGCTTCAATATTGTAAATAATTTATCTTACAAACAAGTAAGTACTATTATTGTGGCCCGGATGCGGTTATTCGCTACCGAAATCGGTCACTTTAATATGTTATTATGTATGAATACGTTTATGGATGTGGCTGAGGTGAAAGAAGTGTGCATGGATAGGAATGTGTTGCGAAGGATGATTGTTGCGTAACTTTTATTGTGGTCCGGATGCGGTTATTCGCTACCGAAAATCGGTCACATTAATATGTTCTTATGAATGTTATGATGATTTTGGACAAGGCGAAAGAAGAATGTTTTTAAAGAGTTAAGTGATTCAGTGGAGCTCTTACGTTTCTTATTATTTTCGGGTTTTTGCTAACCCTCTAAGTGGGAAACGCGTAATTTTATGTATGTATGTATGTATGTATGTATGTACAAACAAGTCAAGAGACAAAAAAATCATATTAAACAATTTAAAATAATAAAGCCAAATGCCTGTCAGTTCATTTTCGGTTTAATCAGTATAGTGGCATGACTGATTTTCTTTATAATCCTGAAGAATGCTCCAAATCGTTAGCACGGTTCTAGCTAAGACCGGTGTTAGAACCGTGATCGTGGTACGAGCCATAAATAATAGTAAATTCAGTGCCATATATCAGTTTAAAATAATACTTTTTAAAACGTTGCTCGTACAAAGCATTGGGTTAGTTGTCTGTATGTATCAGAAAACGATTGGTTAATACTTTTCATTGATGTACTCAAATATCCATTATTGTAATCAAAATTATATAAACTAAAATTACTTATTTGAAATAATTAGACGTTTAAATGTTATTTTAAAACCAATAATCGTAATTTATTTCTCTCTTCTAGAGGAAGGCTAAAGTCCCTTAGCCCCCTCCTTGGCTGCGCCACTGATCCTAACATTCTGTGCTCCCCGTTCCCGTTATTTGATAGATAAATAATTGGAAAAACATGCCGTGCACTCCATTCATAATGGAGTTGAAATAAATAAATTACCTCATTCAAAAACAAAACCTATTAAAGTTGAATGTAATAAAACTAGAGTACAAACTAAAAGGCCATAGGAATTCTCTGTTTGAACAAAACGTTCCATTTGGAGGAAATCAGCTCGTCTTTATCCTATTGAAAGTTCTCGCTAACGACATTTAGTATTAATTAAGTATAATCCCATCTTGGCCGCCATTGTTCCACGCAAAGACGCTAATGTGATTGCGTGGCGAAGTGGCGAACTTTCTTTCCCTTCAATCCTGAGTCTCTCGGTCTTACTACTCTGTGGACATTGCTAGGTGGACAATACCGCTGATTACAAACTCACAGTCACAGACTAGGCTGCCACTGCCGCTGTTGTGTGGAATAATGATAATTACACGCAAACAAAACTTTCCCAAACACTAATTCAATTTAGGATGCTTTTTAAGGAAATAATAAATAAAGGAATTAAAAATAAAAGGATTTCGGAAAGTAGGTAATTTGGTTAATGAAAATAATGGCAAAGAGGAAATGGACGTTTCGTACAACTTGGAATCAAAATGTTTGTAGATTTTCTGGAAAACACGGAAGTAACTTGTTTCGCATATTAATAAAGGACGATACAGACATCTACATAAAGTTGATTCGAAAAAGAAATGAATCATCAAATTATAAATGAAAATTTACCGCTGCCACTTAAAGTATCATAATATGAAAAAAAATAAACATTTTTTTTAAGAGCATTTTTCGCCCAGCGAAATCAGTTTTGAATCTTGTATGAGACTAGTGCAGACAAACTTCTTACGTTCCCCCACTACTTTTAAGATACGCTAAGTTTATTTCTCTTTATCTGCTTTTATATGTGTTTTTGTGTTTGTCCCTATTTAAAGCATAAGAGGAAAACTCAGCTCGTGTTGTGAATCAAATTGTTGGAGTGAGAGAGGAGATGTGTCTAGTAGAGGGGGAACATATTCTCCTCACACTTTCTCCTCCATAGTCTATCGTTCCGATTTCTGAAATACGCGGCAAAAAGGGGTTTAGTAGAAATCAAATCACAGCTAAACTAAAAGAGATAATTTAGATATTTTTTCACAGATTTAGTACTAAAGGTGGGCGCTATGGGGCTGACCCAAACATTTTTTGTATAAAGTAAAGTTTTCAAGTTAAAAATAAATTTTAAAATAGCCATTTGTATTTTGAACTAAATTTAAATGCAATAGAAATTAATAATGATGCAAAATAATTGGTCAGCCCCATGCATTGATCTATCTGCTATACAATGGTATCAAGTTTGAAGTTATAACTTAATATTTACAAGTGTAGTTTGATTTCTACTAAAGTGCTGTTTAGCGTAGCACCGGCAATCGCCTTAAATAGCTTAATTGTTGATAATTCCGGAGAAAAACAATAATCAAGTTTTGGAGGGGAGATATGTGACGTTACGTAAGAGATTTAGAAAGAGAAAGATATAGTGCTTCCTGTTTCTAAGTGGTAACCAAGCAACAAGCATCAAACACATATAAGTTGTTTGGATTTTGAATGGTACGAGTCTGCAAAACAAATTTACACCAAAACAATTTATTTTGTAATATCAAAATATTTTTATTTTATTCTATGAATTGCTTCTTATCGAGCCTCTTATATATAGTGTCATTAATAATTATGGCTAATTTATAAACGAAAACATTTATTCGATATCATTAAGTAAAAAATTCGGTTCATTAAATTGCCACTTTTAACTTTGTAACCTGCTCTCTCATTTTCGTACTTGACGTAGATATAGCGCCGTTACATACATTTTAATTTCAAATGTTAATTTCAGATAAATTATAAGATAATATATAGTTTTTATTTTTGCATAGGTAGTTGCGAAAAATGTTATTTTTGGGCTTATTCCATCTCGGATTTTCTGAATCGAATGAGATATTTTCCAGAAGGATCTTTTGAGTTTCCTGGTATGAATTTTTTAGCAAGATAGAAGCGCTTGGTTGAGTGTCTAAAATAAAAATATTGTGCACGCCACTGAGTTAATACTAATGCCATCTAAGCCGTGGCTAACGAATGCAGCATGGTGGAGGCTTCTTAGAATTAAATGGTGGACGAAATAATGGATGTGACCAGTGTTGGGTCAGATAATGATTTTCGTTATCTTGATAACAGATAAAAGATAAATTTGCGCAATATATCTAGATAAGGATAACAGATACTTTACATGTTATCTAGATACAAATTTTAGATAACAGATAAGATACCTGATAAGTAAGCAACCTTGATTTCTTACAAATCTTTCTTTAATTGTTTATGCTTGATTGATACGTACATATTTATTTAATAACATACAAAACAATGATAGACACTATTCTAAAAATGTCTATGTACATATTTTTTTATAATAATAAATTATTGTTTTTAAAAACAATACTTTCTCAAAATTAGTATCAAATAGGCGATTGCGTCTTGGTGTGAGAATTTGTCCACCTACACTGAAAAGCCTTTCAACGGGACCGGATAAACACTGTTTTATATTATTTACCTGCATAAAATTAAGCATATAAAAATGCCAGTAAATGATTATTTTCATAAATATTGTTGTCCACTATTACTCACGAATCACGATCACACGTCGCATCACAAGTGAGTTTACGCAGGTAGACACACCGGCGACGGAGAACACACGACACGGCACACGACACTGTGCAATGCGGTAGGTTGTGCTTGTCCTAACTTGCTAAATAGTATTTTAATTTGAGTATCGATGTAGCTAACATAAATAATGGTTATCTTATCTTTCTTCTGCATGGTATAACACAGATAAGATAATAGATATAAATTTTAAAATTATCTAGATATTAGATAAAAGATACTAACTACGTTATCTAGATAAAATTTTAGATAATGTTATCTAGATAACCACAACACTGGATGTGACACGTGTCATGACGTATCAGCAACGGAGATTTTATAGGAAAGATATGTTATGTAAAGAATTGTTAAATGTTCTGATTTTTATTTTTTATGTTGTTGGAAGCGTGGTCTGCAGAATCCACTCATGACGTAGCAAGCTTGAAATGTACGTACTCTTCCTACTTCTGTTTTGCTTTCTTCGTCATTAATATAGCAATAATTTAAACTCCTCCTCATATTACCTTCTCCATAATATTTCATGTTACAATTGTTCCTTGTCCTGTCATTAATTCTAGTTATAAGACACTTGTACTTATATAAGACACTGACAGCTCTCTTCTAATTACCCTGCGAATTAAAACCTACCTGGAGGCTGGTAGGCAAGAACACGGACCTTTACCCGGCGACCTTTATTTGGGGCATTAGCATAGCATTTTATTCAGAGTGCTCCGCGGCCAGAATATTAATATAAATATGCGCAGTGTACACTCTGAGGCATAAATCAACCAGGATGTCGGAGCGGAGTTATGGTGTTTGCTTTGTAAATGCAAGGATGATGGGATTTTGATCTAGTGCAGGATTTGGAAATTTCCCAACGAGATAGATGCAGATAGCGATTTAAGGATCGAGTAAAAGAGGTCATATGTTGGAATAATAAGAAGTACAAGCCCAAGCTCAATAGTTCGGGTTCACACTGTCAACAAACAAATTATAAACATATATAAATCTGATGTGGTCAACACAATACCTCCCTTATTCATTTAAATACATACCTACATATTTACTAATCCTGCGAACAATAATAAGTTCGAAGTAATAAAAATTTCTGGATTGCAGTCACAAATTTTATTTTCTAAATTTTCGGGTCGACCGGTTTCGAGCTCCACATGAGCCTTCCTCAGGAGCTGAACAATATTTACAATAAGCATTACAATTTAAAAGTCAGAAATAACAAAGATATAAATTACTTACATGAGAATTTTATAAATATTAGATACATGGCATAACAAAATATATGAAAACGTAAGTGCAACATGAAGCACATGGATTTCGTCAAAAAGTTAAAAGAATAAATTATATAAAACTTTTTATAAAAAACTAAGAACAAATGTTCTACGTGAACCACACCCATGGAACTACTTAAGTAATGTATTGGCATGTTAAGACATTTACTAAGTCAAGGTTTTTTATTGTTTAATTAAGTGTAATATTTTAAATTTATTTTAGTGCAATTTGTTTTTTTTTAAATTTTATGTTTAAAGATAAGAAAATTGTATTTTATGCACTTACGTTTTCATATATTTTGTTATGCCGTGTATCTAATATTTTTATAATTCTCATGTAAGTAATTTATATTTTTGTTATTTCTGACTTTTAAATTGTAATGTTTATTGTAAATATTGTTCAGCTCCTAAAGAAGAAGGCCCATGTGGTGCTCGAAACCGGTCGACCCGAGAATTTAGAAAATAAAATTTGTGACTGCAATCCAGAAATTTGTATTACCTCATCAATACATCCAGTCAAGGAACCTTTTCTATCATATAAGTTCCTTTGCATATATCTATTGCTTTATATCCATTTCGTTAATGTGTAGTTGTAAACTAATATTTGATACTTTGATAACACATGCTTATTGACAGCTATTTGATTTATAGTGCTGCAAACATAGCAAACTTAAATCGGATCATCCTGTACATCTAATATTTATGAATCAATCTATCAATGCAATCTCCTTAACACGGTTTCATTATTAATTTTAATGTAATTGCTTCCTGACAGTGTCATTTGTTTAAATATTCCAAAATTGTTATTAAAATATTATGTTTTTGTATGACGCATAGACAAGATGATGTACAAAAATAAATGATTTCATAATTTTATATTTTAAGTTATTTACTAAATGCTATTATCGTAGAATTGAAGATTGTACTATTATATTCAATTTTTATTAGTAAAAGTTGATTAAATATTTTTCAATGAATTTTTTACAAGAAAAACTGTTAAAAGCTTGTATAAGTGATACTTCCGGTTATCCGATATAAACTAATGAGCTCTTCCCACATTAGTATAGAATGGGTATACAAAATTTCAAATTTTTCTGATTGATAGTATTTGAGTAATCGTGTCCACAGGATCCACACATGCTCACATACACACATGCATACCCACTAAAAAAAAAAAAATCTGATGTGGCCAACACAAAACCTCCCGCTATTGAATTTTTATTAATTTAAATACATTCTTACGTATTTACTAACGCTGCAAACTGTTCCATTGCAGAAAACCATTGCTTTATTTACTATTTTCTTTTTAAAATGTCACTATTATTAATTTGAAGTGATTAGTTTTTTGACAGTGACATTTACTGTCAGTTGCATTCATTTGAAATATGAACTGTGTAACAAAGAAATAGTTTTTATCTTAGGCTTCGCGACTAATAAAAAAAATTATTTTTAAATTTATCTGTAAAATATATAGAAAAAGTATTAATGTATTCCTGTAGAAAATTCAATAGTCTTTAATTTTCATAAGACATAAAATTCGAAAAAATGGCATTTAATGGTATTTTTTGAAGAAAAACCATTATGAGCTTTAAGTAAAGTACCATTTCCGTTTATCCGATTTACACCAAAATCTAATGGCTTCTATTCCTGTTAGAATAGGGTAAAAATACAAGGTTACAGAATTTTCTGAATGATAGTATTTGAGTTAGAGTGCAAACAAAATTCGTACACATACAGCGGGAGGTAAAAAAATATGTTCATGTAGCATATTTTTGGTGATTTAAAAACTATAAATTTTTAATGTTTATCTTGTAATATCTCAGGAACTATATGAATTATTTTATTTATATTTTACATAGGTGTAGTAACATTAATCATGTACGTAGTTTCACACAGTTTTATTGAAAATGGCAAAATGTCTTCAATAACCGAAAAACTAAAATATTAAGTATTATTAGTATACCTAACTCAAGTAGTCTGAAAAGTACTCTGTTACTAAATCTCGTCCTTTTAGATATTTTATAGTACATACAGCGGAAGAAATGTGAAGAAAGGTTCAAAATTATTTTTAGTGAAGAAATCAATTCAATATATCGTTTATGTTACGAAATTTTAACAGTTTATTGTACGAAAGAACACAGCGTTGGCCGGTCGAAGCGTGATTGTAGGCGCCTTCCTAAAGGACGAAATTTAGTCCAAGAATTTTACTAATAATAATATTTCATTAGTTAAATAATTGTCATCGTTATTAATATTTTTAGTGTGATTTTTGACAAAGTCCCGCCTCACAAGTATATAATTTATTCGCCAAAAAAGTAACTCGTTTAATTCTAATAAAACAATTTACTATTTTGTACGTTTTTCTTTATTTTTTTTTTCTCATCTGAATCTTTATTTTTAATTAAAAATGGATTTTTAATTGAATCCCTATTAAATATATTGGAAAATTCTTATAATAATATTTTTAAATTTACGACCAGAAATAAACGCTTTATTACGGAATGTAATTAGCTCCAATTTTAAACAAATCTGTGGAGCCAATGGATTCGGACTGCAGCCAATCATACACGTCAACGTCACTGTCTTTCCCTTTGCTGCGCACCGGACGATGGACGATGCAGCTGGATTGAAGTTTGTGTACGAACTCTAATAAGGATTGCAATATACATAACTTCGTTTGAGATATTCGTACCGTGCGGGCATGTACCAGGTGTCACCACACGGACACATTTAAAATTCAAAATAATTTTGGCGTTGGTCAGGATCGAACTCAGGTTCCCAGAGTCGTGAAAATTCTTGACAAAGGGGTAATGCGGATCATATTATTTAATATAACAAAAAAAAAAAATAGTAATAAAAAGTTGCGATTCATAAAACTTTATTACTAGTATTTACTGTATTCTTTTCATGTTAAAATTGCTAGAAAGATACGGATGATACTTTCTATTTTATTCAGGTGGTATTATTCGGAAGTTACTTTATATTTCTTGTTGTATTTATCTGGTTATCTCGCAGTTTATTTCTAAAATATTTTCCTCTTATATTTAGTAGACATTTCGTAATATATCAAAACTTTTATCAGGAAAGAATATAAACCGCCAAACCGGTTTATATGAATAACAAAATCTATATGGTTTACGACTAAGGATTTATATTTCTTATAAGAATATTTTAAAGATACACAAAAATACATTCATGTATTTGTTAATTTAACTTTTTTTTTTCTTGTTTCTAGACGTTGTGTGTGTCCAGCGTTTTGAGCAACAACCCACATATACGGAAGTAAATCCCGGTCAAAATGCCCTTCTCGTTTGTAAAGTGTACAACAAGAAGGGTTCGTGTTCCTGGCAGAAAGATAACAAGGTAAGTGACGATATTACTTTCCTTAAAACCCCGTTCTGACTTTTAACTTTACTACCGACAAGGGGTTTATGATTCCTGCCTTAAAACACAACGTTTTACGTTGGAAGATGTTGTAAGATGTTGCAAAGTATGATTAAGACGGAAGAAATATTATGTTATGTTTGCTAGTTTATTAAAATGATTTAGAGTACTGCACTTACGTTTGTAAAGTGCACTTTTAATTATTCGTCCACCACTATTTTTATTTTTAAATTTTTTTTTTTGGTCAATAATAGTAAATATCCGTGAATAATAAACAATTTACTAAAATAGTTAATAAAAAAAATCTTGTGGCCAGCACAAGACCTTCCGTCAATTCGATGTATTTTGAACAAATCCCATACGAAAAGTTCCTTGGAAAAGATTCTATATATCCAGTAAAATTATAACACGAACATAATACCATGTTTTACAAATTCCATATAGGAAGTTCTTTGGAAAATATTCTATGTATAAATCTAATAAAATGATCATATGAATATACATTATGTATACTCATTAATACTCTAAAAATGCGTACACTTACGTAACATTCTCTTTACAATCAAATAATATTGCTACCAAGTTTATATCTCTACCCATTTTTGAATTATTGTTCCAAAAGTCAATATACCCCACATTGTTTAGATAAAAACTTCAAAATTCTCAAAAATCTAATTTTAAATACTAAATGTATCTAAATACTTCTCCATGCGCTGATTTCAAATTTTGAAACCGCAGGTCGATATGTCTTTTCGTTCTCGAGATATTTAGATTCAAAGTTTTTCTCAAAACTGCTCATTTTTTGGTAATAACCCAAAAATGGGTGGAAATATGAATTTGGCGATAACACCATTCGATTCTACGGACAAAATTACATAAGTACACCAATTTTCAAAATTTTTGAACACCGCATACAATCTCTAAAGCAAAATAACTGAAAATGGCCAAAAATTGCAAAAATCTAAGATGTACCCCTTACGATTTTTCAGATTTTGGCCATTTTCCGGGGTTTTCAAGTTTTTATTCATAAAAAATGAACCGGTTGGACAAAAAATTTTAAAATTGCTATACTTATGTATTTTTGTCGTCCGTAGAATCGACTGGTGATGTCGCTAAATTCATAACTCGACCTATTTTTGGGTATTAACCCAAAAATGGGCAGTTTTGAGCAACATTTTAAATCTAAATATCTCGAGAACGAAAGGAGATATCGACCTGCGGATTCAAAATTTGGAATCAGCGCATTGAAAAGTATCTATACACATAAAAATTAGAATTTTGAAAATTTTTGTCTAAATGTGGGGTATATTGACTTTTAAGGCAATAATTCAAAAATGGATAGAGATATAAACTTGGTAGTAATATTATATGATTATATGAGTAAAGTAAAAAGAATATTATACGTAAGTATACGCATTTTTAGAGTATTTGAACTACTGTGTGAATTTTTAGAAATAAAAATGGATAAATGCTATAAAAAAGTTCTTTGGAAAAGATTCTATTTATCCAATTATACACAAACACATACTATTTTTAAAAATTCCATACCAAAAGTTCCTTTGAAAAGATTCTTTCTATGAATCCAATAAAACATGAATATACACTACGTAAATTGCACATAACAATTCCTTCTTTCTTCTTCAGCTGTCTTCAATTTTAATAGGGGTCACTCTTTCTTACTCTTCTCTTTCACTCATTCCTGTCTAATGCACCCAGTTCTTTGTCTCTCAAGTCTTCTGCGATACATTCCTTCCATCTTCTCTTTCGCATTCCTCGTACTCCCAACATTCTGATCCTATACTTGCCATATTTGACTTGGCACTGACATCTGTCAATTAGAATTTTTTGCATATATCAGATGTTTCCCTGATAAATAGCAAACTGATTTTTGAAAATTAATCTCTTTATAATGCTTTGACTCTATATCTATTGAATATGAAGGAAAATGTATAATCAAACCGTATATAGAAGAGCATTTTCTTTAATATTTATAAAACATAAAATGTCAAAAAATAATATTTAACTGCATTTTTTTTTTAAAGAAAAACTTAAAAATTTCAAATAAGGGTACATATGGTAGAGGACTATATTCTAAGATGAGAACAGCTTTTTGTAGGTTTGCTAAAATATCTTATAGACGTAGAAAAAAAAAATGAATGTCACTGAAGAGTTCCGCTACTATTCCTAAGAAGATTATTCGTTAAAGACTGTTCTGTAGTCATTTTATTTTAGTAATTTTCTCTGAAATAATTTTAACAACAGTTTTAAATTTTGACATGTAAACAAAATGTTGATTATAATTGATTATTATTAAAATTAATTATGAGGAAATTTAAAAGTCTGAAATCAAAGATGAATGACAAATTGTGCTCCACTTCCTTCTGTGAAATTATTAACAGAATTTTACGACGCTATTTATGATTTTAATTATCTTTGGAACAAATATTTTGATGTAGTAATTACAGCACGAAATTCAATATAATGAGAATAAATTTTGAATACAACAACGTGAATTATTTGCCATACAAAATTTCAAACATAATTTAAATTTTGGAATACCTACAAATATTATAAAAGGAACGGTCTAAAAATAAATATTTTACGGTAAAAATGTTATTTACATTTAAATATTGCGGAAATATATAAATTATACATATATTATTCATTCATGCTGAAATAAACTACGTTTAATAAATTATATAAATATATTTAATATGCAAATATTGTCGATACGATGACCGAGCGTAGAGTGTTGATTCAGTAAAAACTAAATTTCTTTTTCTGTCGTAAAAAAAGTATATTATACGTCAAGGCAGAGAAATGCATAATTTTTCTCCATGTCCAATAGCGCAGAGGGAAAAATAGCATTCTCTATTAAGGTGTATATGCTAGTACTAATTTTCTCACCACGTAAATACCCCAAACTTTAAAATTTTTAATAATTAAAAGCTTGTGATAAATTCAACTATCATTACCGATGTCTACATGTGTTGTAGATACTGGCACACCCAGAAATGGGTAATATGCCGTGATGATATATTTATTTATTTATATTTTATTTTTGAAAAATCGAGGAATTTAAGAAATGAATTGTCTGTTATTATTTTCAAACAATATAGACCTTTGTTATAAACAAATTTTAATTCTCTCAAATTTCGTTTCTAGAATTTTAAGTTTTACGTTTTTTTTTTCTAAAGATATAATTAGAATTTTTTGTGTGTACCAAAAATGTTAAATATGTACCTACAATACTTATATCACAGATTATCTATACTACCGTATACAGATGCGACACTCAGCGATTTCGTTGGGGCAAATTTTCAACTGCGCAGGTTGTTTGCGCATGTCATATTTCGTTAATAAAATGGCGTGTTCTTAGTTTGCTGTTATAGTTTGTAAAATAAATATGAAATATAAAAGTCAGTGCCGTGAAAATAAAATGGAACACTTTTTTTTCAAAATTTTGAAATTGTAGCCATACTCTACTCTATACGGTTTAATTACACATTTTCCTTCATGTAGAGTTAAAGCATTATAAAGAAATTAATTTTCAAAAATTAGTCAGCTTTGATATTTATCATGGAAACAGCAAAAAATTCTAATTGACAGATGTCTGTTGTAAGTACAACACCAAATATGGAAAGTATAGGATCAAACATTGGTATGTCATGTGTTCTTCGCAAGTGACATGCAGTGAAAGGCCAAAGAGAAGATGGAAGGACTGTATCGCAGAAGACCTGAGAAAGGAAGGACTGTGTGAAGAAGATGCGTTGGACAGGAATGAGTGGAAGAGAAGAGGAAACAGCGACCTCTAATAAAATAGGGGAAAGCTGAAGCAAAAAAAATGAAGTGTCAAGTGCATTTTACTTAGTGTATGTTTATGTGATAATTTTACTGGATTTATAGAACCTTTTCAAATGAACTTTTGGTATGGAATTTGTAAAAAATAGTATGTGTTCGTGTTCGATTTTACATGATACTATATAGAAACTGTTCCAAGGTCCTTTTGGTATGGGATTTGTACAAAATACATCGAACTGACAGAAGGTCTTGTGCTGGCCACAACAGATTTTTCTACTTTGTCACGCATAAGCGGCAAACTAACAGTGGTTGAAGTAAAGTAAATGCAAACGGGAATTAAAGCGGCCGTGATGTAGAAATATGTGATACGCTGATACGTTACGGTTGCCAAAGGATACCTAAATCAATTATTTATATAATAGCCGCCCAAAAAATACCTGTTTGACATCAAATCAAACATCAATTGAAAAAAACTTTTCTGTTTTCGCAGTAAAATACATTGATACTGTCGTTAAAACAGTACTCGTACAGTTGGCAAGTAAAATCGGTCGCATTTATTCTGTGGAATTCTTCCACAAAGTTCATTTCTCGTCCGCTTTGAAAGCAATTAACTTCCAGAACATCTGCATTTTGTGTTTGCGATTGCCGCCTTTACACGCTTGTTATCGACAACAAACTTCCTTTCCTGTTTACGCCCGCTCTTTGATGGCGACGACCTTCCGCCCAGGTACAAATTGAAAAATTTCATTCATTTCACCTGAGGGACGGTTTATTTTATTTTTTTCGGGACTTTCGGACAATCACGGGCGTTCAGATTATACCTGCTGTTGATTCAATTTGGAATTGAGAATAAAAGATTGTATAATTACTCATTTATGCCCGGTTTCACCATTGTCAAATAAATTTATAAATAGTTATCTGACGAATAAATTTTATTCATCGATTAGTCAAAATTTCGTTTCACCAACCAACATCATCGAATAAAATATTATTTTCCCTCCATTATTTTGCGTTGAGTATGCAGCTCATAAGATCATCTCCTTGACAAAACTGTCAAATGCGCTGTCAACGAAAATAATTTTTTGATTTAAAATAAAAATAAATATAAATATATCATCACGGCATATTACCCATTTCTGGGTGTGCCAGTATCTACAACACATGTAGACATCGGTAATGATGACGATATATTTTACCGTGTGGGCGCTTACCAGGCGTCACCTCACGGGCACTCATAGCTGGTGTGGAGAGTACACCACAGGGGTCACTTTTGTACCATTTAAAATTGGAAATATTTGGCGTCTGTCGGGATCGAACCCAGTTCCCCCGGGTTCGCGACCAGACACTCAGGCACGCGGCCACGAGACCCCGTTTTTCTGATTTATGTCATTGAAATCAAATTAAAGAATGGCATACTTCTGCTCAAAAATACGATCCTTCAAGACAAAAAAAAAAAACTGACATATTCTTGTATTTATTGGCTCCCAATCATGCCGAATTTTATTTAAAATTTCATAAACGCTTTGTTTTAAAAATGGAAATCGTATGCGGAAATCTACTTTGTCAAATTGATTACAGATTATAGGGATCATTTCTTTTTCGACTATTTTCGACATTTTAACATTGAACGAAATATTAATACATGTAAATAAAGATAACCTTTTAATATTTCATTTTTTTATATTTATCTATTATTCATTTTATTGGTACCGATTGTAAATATACTTTTGATCATCTTTCTGGACAATTATAAAATTATAACACGCACAACAAAAATGTCAAATGTCAAACTATTCATTGTAGAAATATTTAACTGGGCAAAAATCTCCAGATTGCTTAACCAATGATTTATTCGTCGAATAGTTGGTGAACAAAAATATGCTTTACTTTACTTTACTTTACTTTTACTTTAAAGTGTCTATACTGGGTTCACAAGCACCCAAAGCTCGCCTACGGCTCGCTCTGGAATATGCTTGCTCACCCAGTAAAGTATCACTTTCAGGTCTTGTTACGTAAATTACTAGTATTTGCCTGAAATGTCATTATGTAATTTTTGAAACATTTTCGACGATCGGCAAGATAATGTGAAGATATAGTAGCGCCAAATTATCCCCTACAAAAATAATGGGTGATCCAATTTGAGTTTCCATGTTTGCAATATCCTATTCATTTTGTTTTTAAATTAAATATCTCATAAGTTAAAGTCACAACTCCATCTACAGTATTTGAAATCCATGCATCTGCATCATCTCTTCTATATTTTATTCAACACATCCAATCGAGATCTCCACAAACTCGTAGCGTTACATATGCCACGTTGCTCGCTCAACCTCAGTACGATCACAAGCAGAATCCGGACCGAGTTTTTACGACCGTTTTCGGAGACCGTCGGCGAAATTGACAAGAAAAATGTACACTCGTCAAAAAACTGCCGTCAAATATGTCCGACGAACGTGCCTTAACCTCTTTCTCGATCGTCCAGCGGATATTGTATGTCTTCGCCGTGTGGTGGCTCCACTATCCCGGAAAGACGTTCTCAAAAGTTTTATCTTTAAGTCGACTATATCATCTATGAGAGAACACGAGATTCAGTAGTGTAGAAATTCAATTGGAGAAGGATTTATTCCAATCTTGTTAAAGTTTTTTTCGTGAGATATTGTTTGGTTTCCAATTATTAAATTACGAGCACGGTAATTTACCATAAAAATATTAAATCACGAGTTAACTAACTGCAGCAACAATTACATTTTTGTTAAGGCGATGCCGGTGCTACGCTAAACAGCACTTTAGCAGAAATCAAACTACACTCGTAAATATTAAGTTATAACTTCAAACTTGATACCATTGTATAGTAGATAGATCAATGCATGGGGCTGACCAATTATTTTGCATAATTATTAATTTCTATTGCATTTAAATTTAGTTCAAAATACATCTGGAAAATGGCTATTTTAAAATTCATTTTTAACATGAAAACTATACTTTATACAAAATATGTTTGGGTCACCCCCATAGCGCCCACCTTTAGTAGTAAATCTGTGAAAAAGAATCTAAATTATCTCTTTTAGTTTAGCTGTGATTTGATTTCTACCAAACCCCTTTTTTGTCGCTTATTTCAGAAATCGGAACGATAGACTATGGAGGAGAAAGTGTTAGGAGAATATTTTCCCCCTCCACTACACACATCTCCTCTCTCACTCCAACAATTTGATTCACAACAAGTGCTGAGTTTTCCCCTTATGCTTTAAACGGGGACAAACACATATAAAAGCAGATAAAGAGAAATAAACTTAGCGTATCTTAAAAGTAGTGGGGAAACGTAAGAAGTTTGTCTGCACTAGTCTCATACAAGCTTCAAAACTGATTTCGCTGGGCGACCGGCAATGCTCTTAATATCTAGTGACCTATGTTTAGTATCTCTTATAGTTCTCGAGATCCGCAAGTTGGACAAATTATCTTGGATATCCTGCATAAATGTAATTTAACTCGTTGCAATCTGCAGTAGAAAATAGAACCAGTTTAGTTATTCATATTATATTATATATTAGTTCAATTATTTGAACAATTTTTTCCAGATATACAGTGACACCGAAAAACTGGCAGCTAAAAATAACTCTTATATTTCTAACTATTTTTTAAATATTCTTGACATATTTGTAAACTAGGCTTAGGAGCTCACAAATCGTAGTATTTGACATGATAGTAGCGTTTCCGATTTAACCGAAAGTGACATTAACTTTCATATTTCAATAGGACGCCATATATACAGAATGTCTCTAAAATAGGGGGACATGTCTTAACCACAAATTTCTGAGGTTAAAAGACGATTTAACGAAACTTACCTTTACCGGAAAGTATATCAATTAGCCAGTATTCTGCTTCAAAGTTCTTCGAAAAAAATACTTATAACAAAACGTTTTATTTAATTTGGATGAAATTTGGTATGACAGTTCATATCTTTTAAGATTATATTTATTATTAGTGAATCCCTTGAATGAAACTTAGGTGTCCCAACCCGAACATTGATTAGCCCGTAACTTTTTAATGGCCATGCCGATAACGAAAAATTATTGTGTTTCAGAAAAATACATTCAATGGTAAACTTTTCTCTCTCTGTGTAATTTGTGATATCTGTTACGGTTCAAACAAAAAAAAAATAATAAAACCTGAGTGACTCCACCGTATTAAGTTTCGTCTTAAAAGATGACGTAACTATATGTACTGTCATACCAAATTTCATCCAAATTGAATGAAGCGTTTTGTTATTATAAGTAAAATTAATTTATTTTTCATATTAAGTCGTTACACCCGAAAATGGTAGTTAGAACTCATTAAAACAAACAAGTTTTCTTGGTTCCAAATTTTTGATTTGGTGCCCCAGTTCGTAGTTAATGGAGTTCTTTTGTTTTTCGAAAATTGTCATAATTCCCTTATTTTAAAGACTATTGAAAAAATAGCTGTTCAAATTTACATTTAATATTTGGCATTTACAATTTTTTTTTATTTTTCCAAATGACAAAATAGCGATCGATCAAAAATTTCAAAACAAGATTTTTTGATAACTCCTCCATCGATTTTCGAAAGTAAAACATTTATAAAATCCTTAAACTATCTTCTAAATTATTTGTCCTAAACATTTTTTTCATTATATCCAAAAAAAAGTCTTTATTCATTTAGGTATTTGACTTACATAAGTACAGTATGTTCAGAAGAAAACCTAATTCGGAGTAGCCCGTTTTTGAGTGTCACTTTTATATCACGGCATATTACCTACTACTGGGTGTGCCAATGCTGCTTTATAACAGTATATTAGTAATGATGATAACATATTCGCATCGAGCGGGCGTTTACCGGGCGTCACCTCACGGGAATTTATTTCTGGCGTATAGAGTGCACCACAGGGATCATTTTTGTGCCATTTAAAATTCGAAATAGTTTTGCCTTCGGTCGGGATCGAACCCGGGTCCCCAGATTCGTAACCAGACACACAGAAAGACGACCACGAGACCCTATTTGACTCAAATAAAATCATTATATAGAAAAATAGCAGCACAGCTGTTAGACATTTTCTTCGTGAATAAAACTATTAAAGATTATCTAGTGTAAAAATGTTTTTATGTTGTTGGGAAGCGCTGTAGTGTGTAATCTAACCTAGACGCTATATTACACGACCGCTTTTTCTCGCGTTTTGTTTTTTGTAGAGGTTGTTGATATTTCCAGACAAATTTTTGATCGATGGATGTAAGTGTATTACTAGACTGTTTCCTATCACGTATGCCACTTTTTTTCTTAAAATTTTCTCATTTATTGACGTGAAAGCTCTTTAATAAATTTATTGACGTCTCTCACGCGAAGACTTCCACATTGCGTTTCAATTTTAAAATTGCAAGATAATTCTTTGAAATTAAATAACTAAGTTATGGTCGGGATTTTAAGGGAAATTTATTATGCAATACAAATAAACAGATTAAATATTCTTTTATCATTATCATTTGAAAAAATAGGTAGGTACTTTTGGTTGATTTCACCAACGATTTATAAAATTTAAGTAAAACCTATATGAGCCTACATTAGGTTTAACAGTTACGGGAAATCTGTCATACAGCATTTATTCTTATAGAACCGACGTTTCTACACACGATATTAGTATAATGGTTGATACTTTTTATTGTCTAAAAGCAATATGTTGCAATCTTTGAAACTTCGTAATAGCCAAATGCACAATATAATACCTAGAATTAATAAAAATTTCCAATACACAATGAAACATAAATTATCAATGCCAAAATTACTTTGCACCAACTGAATGACAGAATGACAGGAAGGAATATTCAAATCATTGAAATATTTAAAAATGACATTTGTTACCGCGGTTGAAATACCGTTTCTATTTCATTTTTAGCCGTTGGTTGGACGAACAAATCATATAACACGTTCGGTATGAGATAGCATATAAAAGTCTCATATATAGCAAGTGTGTACAACAAAGATGCTAGATAAATGTTTAGCAATTCTTTCAGCTGAAATTGATGACGTCAATATCAACTGGAGAAATAGAGTATACAGCTTTTAGGTTCTTGTTAACTAAACGACTATTAAATGTCAAACAGTATTTATACGAGTAATTCGAAATGTTTTCTTTGTATATCCTTCAAACCATTGATTACTACAGAATTTAATGGGGTGTATATTTTTCACTTTTATCAGTTCTATGGTTGATTACGATGATCGACTGATTTCAGAATGTAAAAATGGAAAATAATCAGACATGCAGTCGTTTGTAAATTATTTATTTCCTGGCCGACGTTTCGACTTTAACAAAAGTCTTCTTCAGTGAAGAATGAAGAAGACTTTTGTTAAAGTCGAAACGTCGGCCAGGAAATAAATAATTTACAAACGACTGCATGTCTGATTATTTTCCATTTTTACATTTATCAGTTCTATTTGGACATACTAGTGCAAAATATTTTTTTACTATCATGTTTCCAAATACAAAAGTCAGTAGTAGTAGTTGACCGCTGTAACCGCTGTCACTAGTTTAAATTCCGTCGGAGGTATATGTGAGTCACTTCCTCATTGGTGAGTGTCCCTCTGACGTCTTCAGGTAAAAGAAAAGGCAGTAGTTTAAATGTATTTCAGAGACAATTTTCTAATGAATAAAGAGTAATATTCTCATTCTTTTGCAAAGAAAAAAAAACATGCAATACCTCATCAATATGCATTTTCATTTAAAAATCAATTCTCACAGTTGATATACAAATCAAAACACTTTCGGTACAGCTCAAACAAATGATTTATACATAATAATTTTAAAATGAAAACAGTAATAATATCCCAGTGGTGTTCTGTTTGAAATATTTCATTTATTTTGATTCGATCTCGGTGTTATTTATATTTATCCATTGCTGTGTTAGTGTAGTTCCGTTATTTTGCGTAAACACCAACGAAAATTAATTTAAATGTTTATGTTGGCATAACCGGATATTGTTTTCGCCATGGCAACGCTGCACCTTTGCGCGCCTTATATGATTTATTGCCATTGTTTTTGACCGTTTGTTTGGAAGTGAATATTGGCAACAACAAACAATTTTAGGCTTTATTGTTAAATTATGTGTTTTTATCTATCAGAATTATTGGATGTTACGTTTAATTTTTAAAGAAAATTAATAGATAATGATTAATACAATATTGAATACAGACGTCTGATTAATGGATTTAAAAACTGCCTAAGCAGATAATTATATATTTTGGAATTTACTAAGCTATGCAATATTTAACAAACTGTGAATTACTTACATAGGCATCGAAATATAAGTATTTTTGTGATGACAGTTTAATTAATTTATTTTGCTTCTTCCTTGCTCTTAGTGCTTCATTTCTTGCATGGTCGACACTGTTTCGCATAGGTATTTAGATGTAAGATGCTCCTGAAAAATATCTGAACCGCTGAATCGGTCTGTCTGACTTTCAAGATGCGACGTGTGTTGTACAACAGGGTCAACACTGCCCTTAGTTGGAGTACTGTTTTGAAAGATGAATAATGTCTGTTCATCTTCGTTTTTCTCTTTTCTTATTTGCCTCAATCGAATATTCAGGCAGAATTTTATAATAATAAAAGTATAATAAGGTAAAATATGATCGCGACACTTGGAGAAGCAGTTCTAATAAAATATTTACAATTTAATTTATTATAAACTTTTAAAAAACACGGCCAGATTGTCAAACCTTCGTTGACTTAGGCCGCGTTCACACGATCCGACTTTTCGCCGTGCGCCATTTCCGGCACGTCGCCATGCAGATTTGAGAACAAACGACGAAAACAAAAATATGCACGGGGCGGCATTTCGTCGTGTTTCCGATCCTGAGTGACGGTTGTTTTACTGCTGTCAATCAAATGCGCTAGGTCTACCTCTCAACTCTCCTCTTTATTATTAGTGTTAAAGAAACTTCAGTGCATATTAAATTTTATTTGAAATCGAAAAATTGTGAAATTGAAAGGAATGTTATATTCACATATGTGAGACTGACACTCACTGGTGCTAAGTGCTAATCTCGGACCTTGAAGTTATTGTAAAGAACACTCAAAATTATGTGTTTTATCTCAACTTCTTCATTGGAATTATTTAATTCGTTCGTCTTGCACATATTTTTTGTCAGTTTTCGTACAAATTTACTGTTGCAAATCGTTCACCTGCTCAAATTATCTTACATGTACAATACTTATCATAAGGTAGCATCACCGCTTTTGCATGAAATCGTCGTATAATGGATTCCTTCAGTGCCAATTTCTGAACTTTTTTAATGAAGATTTTTGTGCACTTCAGTGACGATTTGAAATAGAACTTACTCCTATAATTTTTTGATATATTTAAAATGTAGCCAACATCATAATGAACATAAAGTAAAATATGAAATATTCAACAAAATTTGTATACACATATCATGTTAATATTGCCTTCGAATTTTTAGCTTGAAAATAAATAACATTCGTAAATAACTGCAATATTAATTTTTCAGCGTAGAACTAGGTCGTTTTTTGCTTGTTATTAACGTCAAGCATAATAATTCGTTATTTATATTTGACAAATATTAATTTTAATGATAAATCATACAATTTTATATTAAACTGAGTAATTCAGAAAATATGGAACAAATTAAAATATTTAATGTTTGTGTACGTGAACGAGAAATTATAGCAAGTAAATATTTTACAGGATGTAATATGAAAATTAATAATTTTTACATAAATATAAATGGGTTACTTGCGTGGTACTGAAAATCCAATTTCTATCACTTAATACGTAATGTTATGTTGAAAACATGTATAAAAATATAAATTGTATTTTAAAAAAATTATTTGTTTTTTAGTAAATTAGGAAAGAAAATTTTCTGTGACGTCATTATATTGAACTGAAGAAGGGAACATGTAACTTATAGATGGCATTACGTACGAGAAAGTTTTAATTTGAATTTGACATTTTTCTCTCTCTGGTCTCTCGAATATATTAATTACTTCACAAATGAACACATAGATAGTTACATGTAATTTAAAATATCGATACGAAAAAGATAAACTAAAATACTAACCTCCAAACTGTTGTTGAAACGTCAAACAGGAGATCTACATTACCCGTACAAACAAACGCTATGACTTTACGACCACTCATTGGTGCGGCTAATTCTACGTCATACATGGCGGGAATTCAAATAATCAAATTTCATTATTTTTTATCTGGCTAATTAATAAAAATTTTGCCAAAAGAAAAAATATGGGTAGTAAGTTTTTACTTGCTCTTCAAAAATATGAAATAAAAAAAGGTACGCAAGTAGCCCATTGTCAAATGCGGTCTATTTCTGTAACTTTAAGGTTTAATTTAAAATTAAATGGTTTCTGTTTCTGTTTGTTTGTTCTGTTTATATTTTGTCATTTAAATTTTCCTTGTTTTCTTTGTTTTATTTATATTTTCTATTTCTGTAAAACAAATTTTAAAATATGTTTATAAGTCATATTTCATTAAAAATTTAATTATTTTTATATACCTTAATGTATGTAGTATTATTAATTTAGTGGGTTGACATAAATTTGAAAATATTGAAAATAGAAGCCCAGATGACTCATTCCACTCTTTTAACATTATCTTCATATAGCAAATATGCCTCACTCCTTACATATTAAAGTGACTGATTTTCGGTAACAAAATACCGTATCCGGACCACAATAATAGTTAGAAAATAATCATCAGGTTTCGATAACGAATGGACAACCGGAAGTAGTAGTTTCTATAAAAAAAAAATTGAAAATTTTTGTTATTACAAATACATAAAATTCTCCATTTAATATACTTAAAATTTTTATTATATCTTCTATAGATTTAGGGACAAAGAAAATATAATGCATAGAATAATCTGATGCAATAAATCGCACAGTCTAGACTACACCAGGAAACCAGTTGTCAAATTGAATGTAATTGACAGATAAATGTCAGTGTCAAAAATCAACAGTTTTACTGACATTACTGCAAGATTTTTCTGGGAAGTAAATTTAATATTTCTTATTGAATTATTAATTAAATTATTAAAATTGTAGGTAGATATGTACATTAATAGTAATAGTACATGAATCCTTAAGAAATACCGCCAATCCCTTCAATGAATTGGAACCATCTTGAACATTTAAAAAGAGTAGGACAAGATTCTTTATAAAATGAAAGAATATAATATACAATTAGAAGTAATTGTATGTACAAGAAACGGTAAATTCGATCTTATATAACAAAACGGAAATGGTGAGAGGTATTGTGCTGGATGCAACAGATTTTTTATTATGCAATATGAAAAGATTTTCATGTCAGTGTTGCGCTTTGGTTAGCACAACTGCCTCTGTTATTTCAGATTTTTTTTTTACACAAAAATTGTTGAACTTTACAAAATCTGTTCTGTTTCCTATAATAAAAAAAATATACCTATCATCACGGCATATTACCCATTTCTGAATGTGCCACAATCTGCTTTATCGCAGATATCGGTAATGATGATGACATATTTGTTCCGTGCGGGCGCTTACCAGGCGTCACCTGACTGGCACTCATTGCTGGCGTGGAGAGTGCACCACAGGGGTCACTTTCGTGCCATTTAAAATTGGAAATATTTGGCGTCGGTTGGGATCGAACCCGGTTCCCCAGGTTCGCGACCAGACACTCTTACATGCAGTCACGGGGCCCCATATATTAGTCATTTAAAAATAACAATAATATTGTGATAAATAAATTAAATTAAGAACCTGCAAAATAATTTCTTTATTGCTTGAAAACGTTGGTTCCATCTGTTTTGAGGGAAGGTTAAGCCGTGCTATTACGACAAGGTCTCTCCACTTTAGCTTCGATTCAAAGGAGTTGAGGACAGACAATGTTTTGGTAATTTCTCTAAGTAGTAATTTACCCAGTAATTGACTCTGTTACATCCCTGGCAATATGCATTATTCCCAAACTACTACAATCTTTACAATTTACAACTCCTTTATACTTCAGATTAATAAATTCTCTAGTTTATTCCTTCCAATATGTGGTGATGTGTCCTTGATCTGTGCTGCTGCTCGTGCTGCCATCACATGGCGACTTCATAAGCTGCAAGGCTGACGCCTGAGCCGTGCAGGCCACATGGACCACAGTATATTAGTTATCCGACAGCGCAGCGCTGCCACCAATATGTTCCCTGACTTGTGACTGCGACGCTCGGAACACTCATATACCTCGACACACAAAAAATTTACACACCCCGATATTTTTTACTGGACTAGTCTTGAGTAGAATATATGTATGTGATATTGGAAATATGAGTATCTGTACGGAGGAGCGTGTATTTTTCAGAATTGTTTTTTTAGTAAATATGTTTTGCAAAAATTAAATTAGTATTCTACGCGGGAACGTAATCATCTGCTTTATACTCCTGCAAATTTAGTTAGGGAAACAAGGTTTTTGAGATATGACATATGACCTACTTTTTTGCTAATTCGACTCCAACAGTTTTTTGAAAGTCCAAGATATTTTTTTCAAAAATTAACTCCTGATTAATATCCGTTGAAAATGTCGAATATGTGGTAACCTGCTATTGCCAAGATAGTAGTTTTTGAAAAATATTCGTTTTGTAGTCAACATTAAACTCAAACTTTTCCCATAACATTCTTATTTACAGTTATTTTTTTGATTGCGTCAAGGGTCCACTTATTTGCTTATATAATTATTAAGAAGAATGACTACCCCTGCCTACTATATATGAAACAAAAATTCAAATAAAATGTTCCCATACTAGAACGGTTAACATTTCAAAAAAATTCAACATTAGACGAACATACTTCTGATATAAACCTGCATCTAAAATAAAAATATTATTACATCTATTAGTACGAGCCCTGCGCCAAAAGAATTCGCCTACATTCCTTCTCTTTACAAGGTAGCTACACATTTATTAATTATGATAGCGCATTTTATGTAAGCAATTAATTAACTCTAAAAACATAAAAGTAATTTTAGGAATAATAATTGGATAAGTGTAAACAATTTCCTTTTATATGAAAAATTATAATAAATAGATGTGGGCGAATTCTTTTGTCTTTGATTTTGTAGGAAAAACGAGAAATGCCTTTTTCCCATAAAATAAAAGTCAAATACTAATAGTTTTCAATAGAGATGCACTCGATTTCAAGCTTTGGCTCGGCCCGGCCCGAAGCCCGCCTCGATTTCGAGTCGATCATCGAGCCGGGTCGAAGAAATTTTTATCGGGCCGAATCGGGCTAATCATTTTCAAAAATCGAAGCGAGTCGGACTTTTGATTTTGGCCCGATCCGAAAATTCGAGCTTTTCACACTTCACATATTAATAAATAAAAATGTATTATTTTACTTCAAGAATTCAAGGTTATTCACTAAAGCATAATAATTATATTATGATGTTGCTATTATTATTGTTATTCCTCGTACTTAAATAAAAGTGATTTTTGTTCCTACAATAATGATTTCTTGTCCTATTTTTGAGCAGAAACAAAATTAGATAAAAAGTAAATTAAAATAATACTTTTTTATATAAGATTTGTGGAAAAGTTGTTTAAATTCTTTGCTAAACAAAGTGTTAAATACTCGTAGGTCTGTAATTTTTATAACAAACTTACACTAGAAGGGTCTCTTTTGTAACTACTTATGTTAATTAATGTTGAAAGTTATAAGAATGTAAAGTTTGACACGAAAAAAGTTAAACATTTCGCCTTAACATAAAAATCAACATTAGGAATGCCGGATGCACCTAATTTCGAGCTTTGGCCCGGCCCGGCCCGAAGCCCGGCCCGATTTCGAGTCAATTTTCGAGCCGGGCTAGCTAATTTTTTTGTCGAGTCGATCTTCGAATCGGGCCGGTAATTTTTATTTTCGAGCCGAGTCGATCCAAACATCAAAGCCTGGCCCGGCCCGACTCGAATGTATCTCTAGTTTTCAATAATACTTTTTTTTAAATGCAGGTTTATATCAGAAGAATGTTCGTATAATGTTGATTTTTTTAAAATGTTAACAGTTCTAGTACAGGAACAATTTTTTAATTTTTGCTTCATATTTATTTCTCTTAAAATTTTGTCGCGAAAGTTGTGACTTTGGTATCATTGCCGCATATGAAGAGAGAAGCGAAATACGTTACCATTTAAAGCCAGACATTTTCATCTCTGGTTAAACTGCCGGTTAAGTTAACTGTCGGATATAAGAACAATGTGACATCGAAAAATTGACACTTGTAATTTTTATAATTTAGGCTATAATATCGATGTTGTCTTTTTCTTTTAATTGACTGTTAAATTAACAGGCTGTTTAACCGGAGTTTAAAATACCGGGTCTAAATCTGATACAAGCTTCAATGTAGATGCCACTTATTGCAAACATCTGTACCGCGCTTATTTGAATTATAGTGACGTCGGCGTCACTAGTTTACGTACAGGGTGATCAAATATGGCTGAAGCGTGCTGCTTAGTATGACAACATTACTATTTCCATGGATCGTACCTTTCAAATTTTGCTCGCTGTAGAAGAATAATCGCAAACACTTTCTTCTTTACGTTTAGCCGTATGAAAATGTGCTTCAAGGAGAATCTTGTCATGCTTTCTATTAAAAGCCACAATGAAAAGAAATTACTTAAAGATTTTCACGAAGGTATTCGAAACAAATATCAAATGAGTGACATTTCTTTTTATTATTGCAAAATGTTCCTTTTTCAAAAACTCACAACCAGACTAAAGCACATAAGTCAATTTCACTTGTTGACCGACAAAAAAACACGTTCTTTTTCAACCTCAATTAATGGTACATACTATAGTGACTGTATATACATAGTGTGGCCAACCGTCGCCATATTTAGGTAAAATGCGCGGAAAATTTGAATTCATGTGATGTGATAACTAACCAAAATTCGATAAACAATTAATGAAAGAGCATATTAAATGGAAACAATATTTATTTTCATTTTAAATCCTTTCGAAGAACTGTTTTCACAACCAACCGCCACGCAACCAGGCATGTAAAATATATGCCTTAATATTAGACATTTTCAGTAATTTTGACAGTTAACCTAAAAAAAAATGTGATGTTAAAAAATATGTATATATTACTTTGAGTTATAAATAAACAAATACACGTGTAATTTAATTATTTGCACATCTAAAATATAAATATAATATAATTACCTTCAATTCACGTATAATTCACGTATAATTCACGTAACAAATCTGAAAATGTCACTTTGTCGGCATAATATCCGCCATATTTAGGCAAATTCGCGCCGACCAATCGAAATCGATCCCTCTATTGGCCACACTATGTATATACAGTCACTATAGTACATACTATAGACAGACGTATGAGAACACACAATTTGACATATCGTCGGTTTGGAAGAAGACTGTCATAACTAAAAATTAATAGATTTCCAGGAGAGGCATTTCAAAATTTGCAAAATGTTAAAACGTTCATATCCCCACTGGTATAAATAATAGGAACAAGCGGCTCTATGTAGGATTGATAAGCATATTAAACTATATTTGAGACTAATAATTTTGAACTTATTTAAACTTGCAACCCCCATTTACAGGCCTTATTTACATATGTAAGTCTTGCCCAAAAAAGTAGTTTATTCTTTAATATCAATTTATGGAACAAAATCTGGTTTTTAGGGTATTTTGGGCACTGACACAAAAAAATTGAAAAAACAAAATTCATTCAGCACAAAATAAAAACTACAAATTTTTATTAAAATCTAAATAACTTTTAACTCAATTATCCCTTTCTTCTTGGCCTCTGCTATACCTACTTTGTTCTTATACGCCCTTTTCAGTGACAGTGAATTATATTCTGTTTTCTGGTGTGGGAGCCCGTAATTGGGAATTAATTAATTAGGAATTGTAGTTGTATTGTGTAATATTATTATTATGTTCTGTCTGAAGATTTTGGGAGGCAGTCGGCTGAAGGCAGCTGAAGTGCGTACTTCGCAGTGTTAAATATATCTGTATAGTGGGTTATCAATAAAGGTGTTATAAGTGAAACGAATCGTGTTGTTAGTGACCGGCAGGGTAGCACATCTGGCTTCTCAAAATATGACTGTATTCACCAAAACTCTGAATACAAACTGAGGCACTTTTTTAAATGTGGCACTATTCCATATTAAGAGCGACACTTCTACGATAACAGTCAAGGCACAACTTATATGTGACGGTCTTATACAGAATGGCAGTATAAAATTGCGGGAAAGACAGACTGTTACAAATGACATCTAGCGATTTCTTCACGAGTTACAACTTGTGCCTGTCTTCCACATAAATATATTGACAATGAGTAGTAGTTTGACATTAAAATCTCAAATATGACGATTTTTGAGTTGTGACGGTCTTCTTCCAAACCGACGATATATGTGAAAAAGAGCACCACTAGTTCGTTTACAAAGCATTGCAAAAACATTGGCCATATGGCCATATCTGTGTTATTAAGTTTTTTGTGTGTCCTGTAAAACATATATTTTTGACTTATGCACTTAGGTCCGCCGAGCCTACAATTATTAGTTGTTATAGGTATAAAAATACCAAAAATATGGGAATTTTTATTTCGTTTTTATTTATATTATGTAATATGTATTTATAAAACCCGTAAACTTAGATGGGCAAATTTATTTTCTTCTAGGCTATGTGATATCTGTAATTCCGTTAAAAAACTTTCATAGTCTTACAAAAATATGCACCCAATTAAATCTTAGTCAAGTGGTTGAACTCAATTTAACTTTACCAATTACGACGTTAATTTCCGAATTTAAATCGAAAATAATAAAGTTACAAAAACTTAAATTCATTGCAATTTTTCTTTTATTCGTTCAAGTTAATTTCACTATAATAATTATATGACCACAACCGCAAAACAATACTTTGAAATTGTCGACAAAACTTTTATAAATTCTCATTTGAGCAAGTTGGCTATGAATGCGTGCAAATTAACTCTTTTATTTTTACAACGGTAATTAGGAATTCCGTATTTTTGTGAGCTGAAATTTAATTTCTTTTCATTTACCTTCAGCGAATAAAATATGAATTCAAATTAAATATTCAAAAGGTTCACAAGAAAATTATGATCTTAATTTAGAAAATATGTTTATCTTGTTATGTTTTTAATTTTTACGGAAACAATGCATTTCGTGTTACTACAGTTTGAATTATGGATTCCCGTGGCCGCGTGCCTGAGTGTCTGGGTGGACCGGGTTCAATCCCGACAGACGCCAAATATTTCCAATTTTAAATGGCACAAAAGTGACTCCTGTGGTTCACTCTCCACACCAGCTATGAGTGCCCGTGAGGTGACGCCTGGTAAGCGCCCACACGGTAAAATATATCGTCATCATTACCGATGTCTACATGTGTTGTAGATACTGGCACACCCAGAAATGGGTAATATGCCATGATGATATTTTTTTTTACAGTTTGAATTTTTTTTTATTCCAAGAAAATGAAGTTTATGTTGAAAAAGTAAAACTTAATTTGATCGAAAATATATTGGTTTCTATGTTGACTAAAAACTTATCATGTATAATAAAATTTGTTTTGAAATATATGATATTGTGAACTACATTATATCCATGGTTTTAACTGTAATCTATGCCACGTAAATTATTACGTCATTGTATACGCGTAGAAAATGATGTAGTATACGTTAAAAGAATTTGTTTCTGATCGGCGCCCCGGTAAACTGCATTTATTTTTAATTTTATGCATAAAAGAGGATAAAAATATTACTATTTGTTGTTTATATGCTTTAGGGTATAATTAAATTTTATTAAAATGGGGCTTCTACAAAAAATTGTATTTTTTAATAATTATAGAAAATTAGCTAATTTTAAATTTTTTGACAAAAAAAAATATGAAAATATGAAACTTTTCATTCATAATTTTAGTTAAATAAATTCGCGGTATTATATGTGACGTTACGACTGCAAAAATATGTATAGTATGTCTAGTCACAAAAAAGCGAACATGAACATATTTTTGCTACTCGCGTGCGTGAAGTGAGTACTTCACGTATCAATTTTTATGTGTGAAGTTTGATTTTTTGCACACAGTGCATGAAGTAACATTTCACGCACCGTTCATGATTTTAAATATTACAAACTGAATTGTATTTTAATAAAACAAAGCTGTTAAACACCCGTAACGTTGGTAACCATGGTTACACAAGTCGATAATACAGAGGCTTTACGTTAATAGAATGACAATGTGAAGAAAAAATATATTTGATTGCAAGGTCGTAGAAAAAGTATAGTATGTAACACGTGGGTGAAGCCTATTTTACATTCGGATGTAAAAATTTCAGCTTCACACACTTGCCACATAATATACTATAATACGAAATATCTCAAAACGTGTGACATTTGTACTTTGCATGAAGGATGTACTTTAACATAAATTAACGCATTATAACCTAAAAACCTGTTTAATGTTGTTCTTCAGATTTCAGCCTGAGTTTGATATAAAATATACCGTACGTAAATTATTATATAAATATTTAGTGTAATTATTAAATTTATCGTTGTATTTGCAAGTAAAATTGGTTCTTTACTTTATCTTTACTAACCAATTAGCAGCCATTACACCTGCATTATTGACGTCACTTATAAATTTGAAATTTAATAAAAAAAATTAAATCTAAAAAGCTATATCTTAACTTAGTCTTTCAAGAAAAAAATAAAAAGAAAAATAGTGAAAGACAAAGACCCCATTCTTCTCTTATTTTCTATTTTCCATTTTTGCTTTTTTTTTATCATTAATTCTGACTGTCAAAATAAGTAGGTATGAAATTATCTTCATTTCTTTAAACTGTCATTATGCATGTGCAATTACAAAGTTTACATTCTCTACGCATTGTCTACATTTGACATCGTTCTTTACATTGTTGACGCATTGTTTACGTTTATAACTATTACAGATTACGCGTAGAAGCACATCCCTGTTTATACCGTGCTGGTGTTCAATATGAACTTCATTCCTGTGTAGTGTGTATTATTTCAGCGATGAATTTTTCATGAAAACGGATAGGAATTTCTTGGCGGTCAATTTTTGTTGTGCATGGCTGCTTTACCAATCATCTCTCGGGCCCGGCGAATTCCCCAAAGAGGCTGTGTAATATTTAGCATTTAATAAAGCATCTGGCTCTATGTCCACTTGGAATTTTAATAAAATTCGTAAGTGGGACGAGGGGAAAATATCAAATATTTTGTTCCTTTCCTCTTCTTGTTTGCTGCCGACTCGTGTTTTGAATTTGAGAAATTTTAATTTTCCTCTCGTAAAAATAATAAAGATGTTGGCCTTAAACCAACAGTAAACGTCGTAATTGGAGCACAAATACTAACGGACATGTTTAAACAGGAATTAACGCAAGTGAATTATTCAACGCGGAAAAAATAACATTTAAAATTTATCAAAATTTTTAAAAAATATTGTAGGTGGATTTAAAATTTTGTTTTTTATATAAATTTGGACTCGTGCGTGAACAGATTGCCTTAAGGCTGGTGTATAGTCACAGTAACCGAAGCTGTACCCTAATCTGTTATTTTACGCCCAGCTGTATCAATATTGTTTGTTTACATCTTAGTTACCATGGCGGAAACTTTCTTTACATATAGAGGGTCGAAAGAAAAGGTTTACGCCTGCGGACGAAATTTGACAAGGTGTGTAAACTTCTATGTACAACGTTTTACGCACAACTGCTATCAAATGAAATGTTTTTAAATTATTTTTTAAATACATTTAAAGCTTGTTGCTATAAAAATATTACGTGGCAAGGTGGCCATGTCACAAAACAATAAGGCGATGCGTTGCATTGCTAACTATTTGGTTATATGAATATTTTTTAAATGTCAAACTTGGAGATTTGAAACAATTTCTGAAGTAATTCCTCAAGCAATTCTAATAAAATCTAGTAAAAATTTAGCGGAACTACTATCATTGTTTAAAAATAAGTCTTGATTACATTTCCAATTGTATTTTTGATGTTTTGTTTACCAATAAGCAGGCTCTTTCTGTATTTTACCGCCATGGTAACTACGATGTAAACAAACAATTTTAAAGCATATGTGCGTAAATAACTATTACGTATCTAGTTTATAAATAGACCATAGTTTTTAAGGACAGTCAGTTAAACAAAGTTGTTATATTCCTCGTTAAAAAAAAAAAAAAAAACAGTTTGACAGATGTTTGACATTTCGAATAGTTTAACATTTCATTGTTTATTAGCAATTTTTTTCTGATATTGAAAGTAATTATGAAAGATGATAGTTTTCTTATTACTATTTTTATATTTTGTAATTGAAGTGAAAATACAGACAACACAAAATTACACTACATTTAGGTTAGGTATATCATATCTCTGTCAAAAAAGAAGCGAGACATTTGCAATCACGTGTCAGTTTCAAATGCGGCTTTCTTATTGGTTGTCCTTAAACCGAAGCCCGAAGTTGAAATTTGGTGAACTTTTCGGTTCCGGCTTTTATAAACATACGAATTGAAGACACAAGTTTCATATTTAAAGGTTATTGCTTCGGTTCGGGTTACGGTGATTATAAACCAACCTTTATGAAACTTGTTTCTTTTTAACCTACCATTTATTATTTTTGTAAAGGGCATACCATTTTCTTTCACTTATAAACGTATTCATGTAATTTTTATTTATATTAATAAACCTAAAACACATTTACTACAGCGTGAAACTTTTTTTATAAATAATAATCTAAAATGGATCTTAATGAAGACATTTTCCCCCATTATACAAAACATTATTTGAATGATAGATAGTTATCTAAATAAATTATTGCATTTGTGTGACACACGGAATGTTATTAATATGAAAAATGAAGCCTTCTGTCAGAGTGGAAAATTTAGTAGGCACCTATACATAAATGTTAAATAAATATTCGTCAGGGATAATTTTCAACCGGATATTATAAATAATGTATTACACAAAAATACATTACTTATATATAGTGCTTCATATTCAATCAAATGGAAGCAATAAATCAATATTATATTCACAAGTTGGATAATAATTTAAAAAAATTTGATGTGGCCAGCACATTACCTTCCATCAATTCACAAATCCCATACCAAAAGTTCCTTGGAAAAGATTGTATATATCCAGAAAAATTGTAACAAGGACATATACTATTTTCTACAAATTCCATACCGAGAGTTTCTTAAAAAATATTTTATAAATCCAATAAAATCATAACACGAACAAACACTATGACACTGACACCTATCAATTAGAATTATTTGAATATATCAGCTGTTTCCCTGTTTATAGCAAAGCTCTGGCTGAGTTATGAAAGTTAATCTCTTTATAATTCTTTAACTCTTAGTATCCTGTTGGTCTTAGTTAAATAAATAAAAATAATACATCCATTGAATATGAAGGAAAATGTATAATCAAACCGTATAGACAAAATATTCTTTCATATTGGTAATTATATAAAATGTCAAAAGATAATATTTAACTGCGTTTTTTCAAAAACTGTTAAGAATTTGAAATATGCGAACTTCCGGTTGACCAATTATAACCAAAATCTAATCAGCTCTTCATATGCATGTACATAAAAGAGGAATACGAAAGAATTACAATTTTTAGAGTTGCAATGTCAGAGGTATCGTCGGAGATTTTTTTTTTTTGTGTATTTATAATGTTATGGGGTCCCGTGGCCGCGTGCCTGAGTGTCTGGTCGCGAACCTGGGGGAACCGGGTTCGATCCCGAGAGACGCCAAATATTTCCAATTTTAAATGGCACAAAAGTGACCCCTGTGGTTCACTCTCCACACCAGCTATGAGTGCCCGTGAGGTGACGCCTGGTAAGCGCCCACACGGTAAAATATATCGTCATCATTACCGATGTCTACATGTGTTGTAGATACTGGCACACCCAGAAATGGGTAATATGCCGTAATGATATATTTATTTATATTTATTTATTTATAATGTTCGTTATTTTAATTATGTTTTTCCTAATTAATTCTTGTCTAATAAACTTTCAAATTATTTAATAATATTTCTTTGATTTCTGCAATTCAGCCAAATATATGGACGTTACATTATTTATTTTTCTTAAATTCTTTAACTAATCACCTCCAAAAAACACCGGTCCGCTTGTTTCTATCATTCATAAATGAATAATTAGACAACAAAATATTTGTATGGCCAAACTGATCAAAATACACCAATTCCATCTATTTCATCCCTTTTACAACCTCCCCCTTGTTTTCAGTCTTATTTCCGTCCTTCCATTTCCTGTCTGTCTCCCACAGCACATGTTAATCCGCAGTACATATTCACCATTATCTTGGAGCTCACACGGGTTGGCGTTGGTTGTTGGTGTTGGTGAATGCGACGCCCGGGTCCCGGTGTGTGACGTGAATTGTGATCGACGGCTCCGCGTCCCGACGTCGGCAAAGCCGCGCCACCCCATGTGTAAACTGTTTGTTGTTTGCTGGATTAGCGAGAGTAATATGACCCCGGAATGAGAATGGGAATGAGAGGTATTAGAAAGAGAGGATAATGAAGGAAAAGGAGATGTATAGGAAAAGAAATTACGTGAAACTCTGAAAGTATGGTAGAAATGATTAGTAGATGATAACTTACGTCATCAAATGATATTACTAAAGTAATCATGTCATATATACTACGAGCCCTATATCATAAGTGTTGGGCCCAGTCATAAAAAAAATGCATTTCTTATACTTGTGCTCAACTGGAGAAGCTGCATCCAATTGCATTAGTTCGTGTAGATCAGTTATTTCCAGTATTTAAGGCATTAAGTTATAATTCAATGGAAATAAATTAGTAGGTGTTTTGATTTTTTGCTTAAATAAGTCATTTCAATGATTTTATGCAACTGGGCCAACACTTATGGGACAGGGCTCATACTACGTTTACATGAGATACTAATTTATAAGGCGCGAGCAGTCATATGCCTTTGCTGGTCTTTCTTGTCAAGCAGATATGAAAGCCCGTGACAGAATGACAGCTAGTAATTATGTACATACATAGATGTCATTTTTTTATTTCAAATTTCATGATTTTCCAATTTCATGTAGTTTATTTAACTCGCCAAGTAAAGTCCACAACGACACAACGAGAACTTAGAAAAAAAGAATGAAAATTTATGACATTTGAAAGTTATGTACTTGATATTACTAGCTGTAATCCTGACATGGGCCCCCATATCTGTTTGTCAAGAAATACCAACAAAGTCACATGACTGCTCGCGCCCTATTCTAGAAATAAAAATGCCTCTTCCAACTTTTCCCGAAATCTTGTTCACAACTGATTTGCTCATTTGCAGGATCTGCTGCTCTCTAAAAATACATAATTCAAGTATAGTTTGATAAAAGAAATATTGCGAACGGTTTTCAACGGAATCAATGGCCCACCGTTGGCCAATTCCCGTTCGAAAAAGTTCATGATATTCATGAGGTTTGTTCGAACCGTCAATTCGGAACTGTTCCAGAATTAGGAGTTCTGCGCATGACATATAAGAAAGTGAATTCAGAACTGTTCTGTCATGGACAGGTACGAACGCTCATATTGGTTATAATGTGTCACATGCATTTGTTTTAATAAACAAAAATTGTTTTAAGATGTGCGATCAAGGAGAAAATATACATATAATTAAATAAATTAGGGATAAATAATTGTAAATATCATATTTTAAATTTTCAATTGTACCTAATAGTAATTGGACATATTCCTCAAAAGGAGTATAAAGCATGGACAACAAAATGTATAAATTAAACAAAAGTTAAAAGTAGAAACAAATACAATACGAAGAATGAAAATGTATATTTTGAACGAAATAAAACGCATTAAATATGATTATAGTGTCGCTAATTGTGACAAGAATTTTTAATATTTTAATGATATGGTTGAATGTCTTACAATCCTATAGCTTTTCGTGTATATTAAAAATATTTAACATTAACAATATCAGACAATACATACTTATTAAATTTTCCTTAACCAAAATAATTATTAATAATAAAAAAAAATAATAAAATTAGTACGTATATTAATCTATTATTTCTTATAGCCTTCTAAACGTCAAACAGAATCTTAAAACTTCACTGCGTATGGTTAGAATTTGAAATACTTGCTCCGTTGCTCGAACTGGTAGAACCGTTCCCCGAGAATTTGAATTCATAGTTCTAGCCTGTTCGAACGCCGAACTGATAGTTCTCAGAATTTCGAATTTCAGAACTACAGAGTTCGAACGCTTTTAAGTGAAATGCGCATGCTCACTAGTTCGCGAACTGCTTAGAACTGTAGGTTCGAACAAACCTATGGTTAGCTTCTGAGATTGCTTTGTTAAAGCTTTAGGCATTATTGTGGATGTATTATACTATAGTACTTATTAAAACAAACAAGTAATAGGTACTATAGCATAAAATACAAATATTTAACGCAGAGAAAACTGACAACCAAGTGACATAATAGTAATAAGATCGATATTCGATCGATATAAAATTTAATGTAAACATGATCATGCCACCGTATAGTATACATAACAATTGCAATTATTTGAAATAATGTTTATTCCGTAAAAGCAATAGAGATATACGTTTCTTAATACTAGTATTTTTTCTCCTTTATTAATCATTTACAGCCCGATTCACAAAAAAGTTTAAGCTAATTTTCATTTTTGGATTAGCGAATTCTACTCTAATTTTGACAGTTTATATTTTAAAATATAGTCTAATCTATTCCTAGTATCTACCTTTATTGATAATATCATAAAAATTAAATTTTAAATACCGGAATAGAATAGAATTCACTAATCCAAAAATGAGGATTAGCTTAAACTTTTTAATAAAAATTAAAAAGCGGCAGGTTTTGTGTTGGCTACATCAGATTTTTTGTTTTTGTTAGCATTAGATTATCAAAATTGAAGTGTATTTTTTAATATAACAATTTCCTCGAATTATAAAAATTTTGGCAAAATACAAATTTTGAAAATGGGAAAATAACTGGAACTGTAATCTGTTTTATCACAATCATCATTACATTTATTGATTTATTGAGTAGGTAAGTACTTAAGTATAACAAAACCTTCTTAATGTTAACTAATAGGAATACTTTAAATTTTTATTGAAACTTTGTACTTACCTCATAATATTATTATGAATCGAAGTAAAAATTCATATTACCTACTACTACTAGTTAATCTAGAGTCTTGAAAATTGTCTAGAATTTTGTTAAGAATCTTGATCTAGAATAGGAAAGTCTTGTCTTGTCTTGAAATTTCAAGACAAGACTTTTGCCAGTCTAGTCTTGATAATCTAGACAAGACAAGACAAGAGTCTAGAAAGTCTAGATCTAGACTGCATCACTACTAAATAGGGAATTGAGCTAATTGTTTTTACTATTCATTGATTTACGGTGCTTATTTCATTCTAAAATACCTTTAGTGTTAATGTTAATAGACTAGATTCACATAATATTTTACCGTAAAACTCAATTCCACAACGGTTAAACGACTGAATTCAAGAGGGCATACAATAATGGGGTCATTAAAAAAAAATTGTCGATTTTTTTTATAAAATTATGAAATCCATAATAGTAATAGAAAATAATTTGAAATATGCGACTTTTCATTCATAAATTCATACTCACATAAAGACAATTCTCTCTCAGACACACACGCTTCACAACATGAAACAGTAATCTAATTTAAAAGTGTGACAGCTGACAGCAAAATATACAAGAGAAAAGATTATTATTACTTTCTATTTCTTTAAAAGTACTAATGGTATTAATAAGGTATGTAAATAAACTATTTATTTAAATAAATACCAAACCAAATAATCATAGTTCTAAATTAAACCGGTAGAGCTCGACTATCGTATCCGTGAAACTATGTCGGCAGCCGTTGAAATATTTGAAATTAAACGCAACTTTTAAAACATCATATCTCTGATTCTAAAGACTTGTAAGATGTAAAACATACATGTACATGTTTAATTTGACCTATTTTTTCAATAAAAAGATAAATCAGAAAATGTGAAATGACCCCATAGTAGGCCATTAACATGAAGCCACCTTTGTTTTTTTACAATTTAGAAAAAAAAATCGATTTAAATTGTTTCTGTTCCTTTTATAAATTAAATATATTTCTGAGCTAATTTGTGCATTCCGTATGTATTATGGAATGAAATAATGTTCGAAATGTGATGGGTAACTATGAACGTATTAAACTTTATAAATGTTTATTGTGCTCCATTGAAGGAATATATGATAACTAATTTCAATAATGTTCCCACAGTTTTAAATGCTTTATAGTATTACACAATTTAATATTCAATCATATTATATTTAATTGTTTATTTTGTTTGGATAACAAACACTTTCATGGTATCAATAATCCATTAAATACGCATCTGAAATAATTGATAACTAAAGTCAGTTAGCTTAGTTTCCTATTTACTTGTAAAATATTCGGTTAAGAGTACTTTTATAAAAAAAATTCAAGTGTTCTTTTTTTTTCTTGCCGATCAGTATACTATCACAGCTTATTATCCATTTCTGGGTGTACCAATATGCGCTTGTTGTGAAATTTGAAAAATGGAGTTAATTTTCAATTTTCAAGTTTGATATACCTACGCATTAACGCAATCCCATAAAGGTAATGTTAATATTGAATAATATTTAAAAATTAGAAATTAATTTTGAAGAAAAGTTAATGAAATAAAGAATTGAAAAGTTTCCAGAATTTTGAAAACATCGCTTGTATTTTGTAGCAAAAGCTCCGACAATTTGCAAACCCAGCTTCTTCATTTCTTTTCTTGTAAGTACTTCTTTATCTTGTAATTTCATTAAAACCCATAATTCCCATCTAACATCCCTTTTATCAATCAATAGTACCAACCTTTAGGAGTAATACCCCCATAAATAACCATTCCATAAATTCCCTAGTCACACACGACTGCTAGGTAATTATAAATTTCAGCAACAGGTAGTTAGTTGAAAGTTGCGCATGGTAACTGCTCATAATCTTCTCGCTCATTACCACTGACCGTTGCCAAGGCAAGAGTTACCCACACTTACCCATTATTAGACTACTTGCATATGACAAGCATAAGAGACGCCAAGGGAATAGTGATTATGTTTATAAAGCTAATTAATATTTCGAAATAAGGTAATTGAGTAAGGGAATTAAGATAGGATGTTTGTTTAAGATATTTTAAGGGTGAATAGCTTTAATAACTTGCTCTTGAGATTTGTTGCATTAATTCACTTAGGAATTATAATCTTTCCGTATTGTAAATAATACAAGATTCATATTTGCTTTTATGTCCCGAATAATATTATTTAGTGCACTAAATATCCTTATTGATCGACTGAAGCAGCGCGGTGATAGCATTGCCTTGTAGAAAGTCCTGGATTCGAATCCCGGTAAGGTATGGATGTTTGTGTGCGTCTCAACCCACAATCCTGAATAAAGAGTTATACTTCATTTCACATAAGAAAATAGTAGATGGCGTTTGACAGCCGACCGTTTTTACATGCTTTAAATAAATAATTTATATTCGTGAAACTAAACTTTGTCAATAATAAAAAAAAAACAAAATATCTGTAAAATGAACGAGTCCTTAAATTCAAAATTACATCAAAGCATCATTTTCATCACTTCATTCTGTCGATTTTATTTGATAATTGACACCTGACAATTAATATTCTTATTAGCTTTTGTGAACTAGGTTAGCATTTTGACCAATCAAAGTGCAGAATTTATATCCCTATCTAAACCAATGCTATTTTCTTCTGAAGAAGAAAGGAGGAAGGTTTGGGTATTAAACCCTCCCCTAAATTAATAATGTTGTCCAAGTAAAAACAATAAAATGGTTATATAGGAGCCCCGTCGCATATCAGTGTGCCCACCCGCTTTAATTTCATTTTATTTAGCTAATATATGGTAACTAACATAAAATATCACCAAATATTTGTAATATAACAGACATTTTCTCGTTCTAATAACATAGCAAGATATGTTTTATTAGATATTTTATTGTTTTTTTAGGATGGAATATCAGGAAACACTAATAAAATTAAACGAATTTAAATCGTAAGATTATGATGTTTTATTAAATAAAATGTCTAAAAGTAATACAGTAATAATTTACAATAAAATACGATGTTACCCAATATGTATTGATAAATAATCTGAAATTAATACTTCAAATTCTGTTACATTATACCGTTAAATTTTTAATCTTTAGCTAAAAATTTAATTTAAATTACGTTATAATGTTTAAAAATCTTCCTCTTAAATAGAGAGTAAAGAGTAATGATTTATTCAATTATTATTACAAATTCTATTAATTAAAGGAATTTTTAACAAGTTGCATAAAATAATTAGGTAACGTTTGCGCAAAGAAAAACTGAATTCCCATGTTAATTGCCTATTTTTCACTTTTCGATTTACACCCTGTACAAAATTAATTGTAGAGTACTGCACGACGGAACAACGCGTTAAATTTAATACAGCCTATTATGAAAGTGGACGTACATAATATATCATGCTCTACAAGAATTTTTATACAAAATCGATCTTTTTAGTGTACAATTTAGAATTTGCTCAAGAAATTCGAACAAACTATGGGTCAGTATTAGCTAACATTAAAATATTGCTATGGTCCATGAAAGTATGCTCGAGGAAACATTCAACAGCTTCGTAAGTATGTCGAATGGATACGTGAAAAAGGAATGGGTTTTTCAAAGAAAATATTTTTTGTAGTGATGAGGCGCATTTTCGCTTCTGTGGAGCCGAAATTGAATCACCATTTGTTACTGATTTGTTTTCAAACTTATACATGCATACTGAGTATAATAGGGGGACATGGCTTAACCACAGATTCCTGAGGCTAAAATAAGACGATTTAACCAAACTTGCTTCTACCGGAAAGTGTACCGTTTAGCCAGAAATCTGCTTCAAAGTTCTTCGAAAAAAAAATTATTTTGCTTATAATAATCGGACGCTTTATTCGATTTGGATGAAATTTGATAAGACAGTTTATATGGTTATAGGTCATCTTTTAAGCTGATACTTGTTATTATTAGTGAACCACTAATGTATGAAACTTAGGTCTCCCAACATTAATTAGACCGTAACTTTTTAATGGCAATGCCGAAAACGTGAAATTATTTTTCTTCAGAAAGATACATTCAATAGTAAACTTTTGTCTCTCTGTGTAATTTCTGTTACGGTTCACACAGAAAAAAATAAAATCTTAGTGTCTGCACTGCTAAATTTTTAAAATAAATTTAATCTAGCACTCTATCCAAATGTCAAACAAGTAATTTTTAATGACTGTAACAATTGTTTTACGGGTTGTCAAAAATTTTCTTCGCAAAATTCTAAAATTAGTAACATCCGTGTGTTCGGCCTAATAGTATTTTACTACCATTATTATAAATAAGACGATTACATATCTTAGCTTACTCCTAAACAAGTTATAAAGATTGACAACTCGTTACTGTCATTAAAAATTATTTGTTTGACATTTGGATAGACTGCTAGATTAAATTTATTTTAAAAATTTAGCAGTGCAGACACTAAGATTTTATTTTTTTCTGTGTGAATTGTAACAGATATCCCAAATTACACAGAGAGATAAAAGTTTACTATTGAATGTATCTTTCTGAAGAAAAATAATTTCACGTTTTCGGCATTGCCATTAAAAAGTTACGGTCTAATTAATGTTGGGAGACCTAAGTTTCATACACTAGTGGTTCACTAATAATAACAAGTATCAGCTTAAAAGATGACCTATAACCATATAAACTGTCATACCAAATTTCATCCAAATCGAATAAAGCGTTCGAATATTATAAGCAAAATTAATTTTTATTCGATGAACTTTGAAGCAGATTTCTGGCTAAACGGTACACTTTCCGGTAGAAGCAAGTTTGGTTAAATCGTCTTATTTTAGCTTCAGGAATCTGTGGTTAAGCCATGTCCCCCTATTTAAGAGACACCCTGTATATATATATAAACAATGCTTAGTAATTCAATTCTTTTTTGTTTTTGAGATACGGTGCCTTTGTTGGCGCATTTCTTCTCACTCATCTTCATACAGGCTGTTTCACAATATCGAGTACAAAATTTAAGGGCATATAGTAATGACCAAAATGAGTAAAAAAAGAGTTTATTTAAAATCGAGTGAGGAAAGAGAAAATATTCGGAACTTGCAGTCAGAAGTATTTATTTGATTTTAAACCGACGTTTCGATCATACAATGATCATCTTCAGGGTTAAATCAAGTTTGTGTTTTCTGACTTGATTTAACGCTGAAACTGATCATTGTATGATCAAAACGTCGGTTTAATATCAAATAAACACTAAAATAAACAAAACTATGTACAAGAAAAACGAATAAAATGATTTTGATGAAGAAGATTAAGATAATACATAATTTTGAGTGTTATATTACATATAATTTTTATAATTATGACAACTTCAGTGTCCGGAGGTTTGCAACACTGAACATAAGTTTGTTTGACTGACAGATTTGTCAACATAACATATAAAAATAAATATTCCTTTCATTTTCACAGGTTTTTGATATCAAATAAAACTTAATATGCACCTCGATACTGAAGTTCTTTTTTGTCACTCATATTGTTTTTTTCCTCGGCCCTGCTTCGGCAACTGAATTTCATATTTGTGATAAAAAGTAAAACTTCAGTAAATTGATATACATGTACTTAACTATTAATCAGCATGGATCTGGGCTTCTATAGTTTCCAAGATATAAGGCAGTGAAAAATGTGATATTATTACCTCTGCTATCTCCACAACTATAAGAGTTACGACTTCGATTAAATTACTTTTTTTCATTACCTTTGAGAAGTTTTGGTTTTGTTAAGAAAAAATTGTACTAAGGCTGTGTCCAATGCCGCATTTTCGCATTTTCGCATTTGGTATTTAGGATTTAAGTCTTCTTCACATAAATACAACTCCGAATGCACACTAATGACATCCACTGGTTTGTGTGGCAAAACTGTAGAATAACAAAAATTAATTATAGAATTCGATTCAATTTGATGCTTCAGATTAAATGTTAATATTATATTTCATAAAATAGAAGCTAAAGAGTTATTCTTTGACAGTAAATTTGAGGTTTATGCAAATTATAGTAACGAGCATGATTTGTATAATTGGTGCACGTCAACTTCAAGGCATAGTGTGCTCGTGCAAAACCCTAAAATCTAATTAATAAAATCCTAAATAAAGGCGTTATTTAAATGTTTATTATTTAATTTAATTTTCAAATCACTTCTTAATTAGGTATTAGAAATTGAGAAAAATGTTTTATATATTACTTTATTTTACTTTTATAGTCTATTTACTGCCATAATCAAAGTTTTGTTCGATCACTATCTTTCTCATTTTTTCTTCGATTCTAATACAAAATGGCCTCTTTCTCAGAAACAGTTGAACATTAGATAGATGAAGCTTTTTTACTCATTTTGGGCAGTACTATATTATGTTTTTAAACTTTGTACCTGAAGTTGTGATACAGCCTGTATAGTGGCCATTATATGCACATCAACTATAAGACAATAAAAAATAAAAATTATTTAGCGAGAAATAATGAACTATGATATTTTTTATTCCGGAAATTAAAAACATGCATTAAAACTGTAAGAAAAACTCCGACATTTTAAATTAGTAACCAGATATGTCATTAACGTCCATTTTAATTATGAAAATAATTCTGAACCTGCATTTTACTATCCTTATTTCTACTTACATTTCTCATATTATTTTTCCCGGGGTGCTATTAATCACAGTCTAACCCTGTTCTAGCCGTGTTGGCCGCATCATTAAAACCATATTCTAGACAAGACAACAGGAGCTACAGGAGTGGAAACGCAGAAACCTGTCAAGGAATACTAATGCGTGCAGTGGTAGCAGTGCCTCTGCTGCCAGAATACGGAATCATGCCTGTAAACAATTACAGGTTGTGTTGCGAGGTTATGTTGCGGGACGGGATGCTTGCAACGTCAATGTCAAACAAAGAGGTTAATAATGCTTGAAAGATTGTTCGAGCAGGATTTGTTGTTTTTTTTTTACAAGTGAAGTAGAAGTTATAAGAAAATGGAGAACTGGGAGAGAATAACAATGTTTACAATACAAAAATTTTCAATGAATATATTTTTAAGCAGCTATTACATAGGTAGTTCACAGAAAAAAAATATTTGAAATTTTGTCTAATTATAATTAGATATTATTTTATTAGGCAATATGTCTAATAATTTAGTATAATTTACAATTCTTAATTTAGCATTTTAACTAACCCGAAATAGATAATAAATATTTTTTAAAAAATCGTTAATTTAAATATGTAAATAGTTATTTTAATTACTTATTTTATTTAATTTTACTATATTTTGGCTTCATTATTTTTGACTTTCAATTTTCGGTGATTTATCTAATGAATTAGGTAAGTAAATAGAAAAATTAAATATATATTTAGTTAATTTCTTTATTTATGTTTAGTTCAATACTAAATGTAGTCATTTAATCTAATTTTGTATTTAATTTTACTATAATTTGTTATTGCAAATTTAGAAAATTAACTAAATCAACTTAGATAATTTAATGAAAACATATTAGAAGGCTGAAAATGTCAGATATATTTAGTTAATTTAACTACAATTTAGATGGTTTGTTTTTTCTGTGTTGTTTTACGTATCCATCGGCAATCGTAAATTATCACTATTTTACGGCCGTATTTTACAAATGCTCTGTCAATTTGAAACAAATTTAGTGTTGAGGGCCTTCTAATAACTTTATTTGACGAATTATAACTATGGATACAATTGTATCAGCAATTATTACCACCGAAATTATTCGCCAAATAAAGTTATTAGGAGGTAGATATCTCGGCCCTTAGTATTGGATTATATGTAGCCTCATAAATTTTAAGCGCAGTATTATGAAACTCGCCGCTATTGCTATTACTCATTTTCTTCAGCGGAATTATATTGTAGTCAAATTATTAAAATATCTTTCAGAACTCATATTAATTATTGTAATAATACTACCTTTTTAGTTTAAGTTCTGTATTTTTTATTACTAAACCCAATGTTTCGGCACCATAAACTATTGCCTTCTTCAGGGTAAATTGATATAAAAATGTGAAAAAACAAAAACAACAAGTAACCAAGGTAACATGAAAAGTACGTACATGTTACCTTTTTTATGTATACAATTTTCTAGACAATATATGCATGCCCGGCAATAACTTGGACGGCGAACATGCATCTTCTCAGGAAAACTCTCCTTTTGCCAGAGGAAAAACCGTCCCAAAAACTGGCAGAGAAGTGATTTGTATAACTCAAAGACGCTTATTTTAGTCATTTTATTTTCATTTTTAGGTTGTAATATATTTTGAGAGTAAGCATTTTTTGTGAGTTGTCATTCTACAAGTGAAATGAATCAATACGATACGAAATATATTTTTAAATAAAAAATGATTACTTTTACTAAAGAGAATTCTGTACCCCTGAGTTAATAGTTCTTTTTTTTCTGTAAACTCTGATATACCATAATACCATAGCATAGTCTGGTGCGTTTCAAAGCTATACCGTGTTTTTAAACTATAGACAGCACTAGACGAAGTCACATTTACACCGCTAGAAGTTACCAAAAAAAGTCACTAGATTTATTTGGCGGGAGAATTGAAATGTTAAAATGAAGGTCACGTCAGCATTTATACTTTCCAGGTTATATTTTCATTAACCAAAACTATTATAGATAATCTACTTAATTTATTCATATAAAATCATAAATACATAACTTTTAATTATAAATTAATTAATTGCATTATTTTTTTGTTATTCCTTGATGAAAATTTTAAATATTTTTGAAAATACTGTTAACTCTTGGTTTTATGCATTTCATCACATACAAATAAATAAATATTTATTAAATATACCTAACCGATCAATTTCGCCTTTTAGGGCATTTTAAGGATACTTAAAAAAGCTATAAAATACAAAAAATAAACAAAAACAATTATTCACTATATTGTCCTTATTAATATATTTATACTTCAATACATATAATTTTTTAATGTGCAAGCAGTGCATTTAAAATTGTGCAAATTCAACAAGTGATTTGACAACTACTGAGAGTTTGACGTTTCAATTACGTTTGAAGGTTATCTATAAATTTCGTCTGGTTAAATGCGGCTTCACGAAATAGCGCAGCAACCAATCACAGGATTTGATTTTCTCACTAGAATTTCTAGTTGCTGTCTATAGTTTAAAAACAGAGTATATTACCTAACCAAAGAAGTTAAAGGTTATGTGAATTGCCTGTTGATAATTACGTAGTTAGATTAAGATATTTTACATGTGAATTGCCTGTTGATAAAAACGTAGTTAGAGTAAGATATTTTACATAAAAGTATATTTTTCAATAAGTTATGTTAATTTATTAATAGTTCAAGTTTTAATAATGACGATATGTCTTACCAAATTAAACTTGACTCCGTAGAAAAAATACGGTGAAACATACTATAACTAAAAGTTTGGTATTGTTAACATTTGGTTAAGTTACAATATAGTGTCACGGTGTTAACCCTGGCTAATAGTACTGTACGAGAAATACAGGAAAACCATTTAATTCATCTAACAAAAATGACTCGTTTTAAAAATCCGCAAATCCCCGACAATGTTAATTAACTGTTGTGTACCTCGCCCCAGTTCTCAACTATTTACTTTCCCTTAACATTCACACAACTTTCACTGTTATTCATAACCTCTAGCGGACCACTCTTAATTACATATCAAACACAAACACCTCTGTAGTTCTGAAGAGGGAGTTGAACTCACCCTCGGCTCCAGAGAGAGAAATGTCTGGGGACTCTCACTGCCCGTCCGTGCGCATTTGAGGATAGCAAGAGGATATAACAGTAAATAGAACACGAAGGGGTGAGAGGGAGGATATCAATGGATTCTGTTATTGAATTGAAGGTATAGGATATTGAAGATAAATGGGAGAAGTGTTATACAAGTATACCTCGTTAATTTCTACTATTTGTTGAACATCACGGACTTTTGTGACGAGCTTAGTCTACAAATGTAGACCGTTCTAATATTGGTTATAACATTTGTTTCATAAATAGATTAAATAAAATTTATACTATAACACACTTACGTTCATAGTAAAATCGATCACTTAGCAGTTATGAATTTTTTTTTAACCTTTAACTACTCGCGCCCATTTTTGTAACACAAGTACTCGCGTGGTGTATTTTATACACCAGTAACAAAATGTGGTTTTAGAGCAATGAAATAAAACAAGATTTTGTTTAATATATTCTCAATATATTTTGTAATTATTTAAGTACAAAATATGATAAAAATAATATTGAGACTACCTTATGTTAAAATATTAAACAAAATGAAAGCAAGCGTAAAGATAAAAATAATAAAATTGCTTTTAGAAACTAACAATAAATATTTTTGCAGACTTTTCCGGATATAACTATTCGCTGTTACTTAATTATTGTCGTTAAAGTTATTATTACATTCAGGGCAAGTAATTGCATGTTCCTTGCATACAAATTTTTTACATGAATTGCATGAAATTGTTGTTACCCGATTTTTCTGTCTACCTCAATAGAAGCACCTTCCTCACACCTTTATTGGTGGTCACTTCTGATCCTGCTTTTCTTCTTGTATTTTAAATTTACTTAGAAAACAATGAATGCCCTTAGGCAAGTTTTTACTTTAACTCGTTCTGAAAGGTATGGTTTTATCAGAGAGTTCGCTAGTTACTTTAGAAAAAGTCTCTTGTATTTTTGAGGTTGCTCAATGTGTTAAGCGTTATACAGAATTTGGCTGTTTATAAATAATAAACTAAAAAAGAAGATATTTAATGCAAAGTAATCAAGTTAGAAGTTTCAAAATATACTCACATAACTACCCGCGTGGTGTATTCTGTACACCACAAGGAACACCTACTAAATTAAAATCAAATAACTATGCTTTTCGTACAGCTGTCAAAACGGTAATGAAAAGACTTATAAAAGAGAGTTCAGTAATAGGTTAGGTAGCTCCGCAGTAGCATTGGACTATTTAAATCAAAATTACAACTATTTTAGTCCAAGTGGTGTACAAAATACACCAGCGCGAGTAGTTAAAGGTTAACTAGGCCTCAGATAAAAATACAACTTAAGATGTTTGAAAAATCATTTATTAAGCTTTAACATGACCCAAAATTTATCAATAGTGCTTATTTTTTTATCAAGTTCAGAAACTGATATCAAAAACAGGTTATATTTACGTGGTTACACAGGGCATATTTTTGCGTTGTTGCTATCACGAGTCACTCTAAGAAATTTTAGCCGTGTAAAAAACCGATTTGGGAAGTGGTGAAATGTATTAGTGTAAAAATCAAAACTAAATTTCATAAAATTTGGTAATTGTAAATAATAAAATGTAGTGTTAAATAATTTTTAAAATTTTCACACTATTTATAGTAATAATTTAAAGAAATTTCATTCTACACTCTGATCAAAGTTGTCGTGTCCCTAATGAAACAAGTTAAAAATCGCCCGGTAGTTAGTTTGTTGTGATATTCAGTAGTGCTCGGATGTATATTTCTGGTTTTGTGTATTAAATAACAATGTACAAACTTACATTTAAAGTGAAATACAGAAATTTGTGTAAATATGTTCTCTTAAACGAAGGCATCAGGTTTGAATATTTCTCATTATCTGGTAAGTACTATTATCATCATTTAATCTATCTAAAATGCGTTCTATAAATGAGATCTTTGAACGTATTGTTTTTATTTATTTATAATATACAGGTGTCCCAGATTTAAACGGCATAAATTAAACCATGGTTTAAACACGTAAAAATAAGGTGACCAGTTCATTTGAGCAAATGTCCGTAAGTGCTTTGTTTCAGAGATATTCATGTTTTCCTTATTGGAGCAGAGCTACTTTAAAAAATCAACTTTATAACGAGATATCACATACCTATTATCTTATTAAGTTGTGACAAAGTTAAATTAAATATAGGTAAATGATTTGGCTATTACCTAATTTCAATACAAAATTTAGTTTGCTTGCACTGAAGTCAGGACAAAAATGAAAATTATCAACAAGAAAAACATGAATATCTCTGAAACAAAGCATTTGCAGACATTTGCTCAAATGAACTTGTCACCTTATTTTTACGTATTTAATCCATGGTTCAAGTTATGCCGTTTAAATCTGGGACACCCTGTATACATTCATACCTGCTACATATGTATGTATCTTGTAACAACATTGCATAGTTAAAATACATTAGTTGTTGCCATGTTACGAAATATTTGTATTCAATTTTGTTCTACTTCAACGAGTACTTTTATACCAAATATGTAAGTGGTGAAATTTAAACAATTTGGTGTGGACCTATATAAACCAATTTTAGTATTTACTTCAAACAAAATTAAAAATAAATTCAAACTGCGAAATGGTCGATTTCTATGCACGTAAATGTATTTACATTTGAATGGTCGCAAAATAACACAGCACTATGTTATGTACATGTAGAGTTGGCAGTACTACTAATGTAGAGAGCTACAATTTTTTCCCGTACTGTTCATTGTTAATACATTTTAAAGAATAATAAATATACAAAAAGTCCTTAACTCTATGTATTTTCCTCGTGTAAAGACCTAAAAAATGATGCATAGTATTATACTCGTATTACTCTTGTTTGCATCTCAACTTAACCGCAATAATGAATGAAGAAAAATTGAATGATATTTTAGCAAAACTTGAATAGCTTGAAATCCTGGATGAGCTAAAATCAAGTATGGAAGGAACAAAAGAACAGCATAAGTTTTATTTTTGTCTGAGGTCCAGTTAAAAATAAAATAAAATAATAATAATAAAAATAAATTCAAAAGTCGATTTCTATGCACATTTTGAATGGCTGCAAAATAACATAGCACTAGGTACATGTAAATCTCTGGTAAGATAAGTTTTTGTAAATATACAAAATAAATATTATTCTGGTAAATAAGATAAATTATGTTATTTATACATAACAGTTAAACGTAAATCATACAAAAAACTATAAAACGAAAAATTATTACAAATACCGTCGTTTTATAACAAAATATTTCACACATATAATTCTAATTATATCTATTTTTCATTGTATGAGGAAGTTCCTAAATGTCACAGATTCTTCCAATTCATTAACCAGATTGGCTGTATTTCTGATAGATATATGTATGCATATTACCTATAATTTTAAATATTTAATTAAAAAAAACAATAAGAAAGATTAAATGTACTTCCCAGAAAAAGCTAACAAAATGTCATTAAAACTGTTGATTTTTGACACTGAAATCTGTCATCCTGTCTGTCATTTACAAATTATGTTATAAACATTTGAATTTGTCAACTGGTTTCCTTAGTGTAGTTTCGCCTACTCGACTTGTTATATCCCGATATTCTATATATTATAGCGTCTTTATCTCTAAATTTATGGAAGATATAATAAAAAATTTAAATGTATCCGGTGTAGAATTTTGTGCTTCAAAATTAGTAATATCAAAAATGTTCAAAAAATAATATTTGGAAGAATTTCTTTTAAAAACTACTACTTCCGGTTGTTCAATTGTTACCAAAACCTTTTCAGCTCTTCCCAGGAATGTCAGATTGAGGAATTCATAGTTAAACAAGTCTTATATCTTATAGTTTTTGAGGTTTCTGTCTAACATCCAGCCATACACACACACACACACACACACACACACACACATATACACATCCACATACACACACACATACATACACACATCCACACATCCACACACACACACATCCACACACACACACACACACACACACACACACACACACAGTCATCATTGTAAAAATGTTAAACCTTGAAATGTGCTTATTCATTAAAATCTGGATATGTGATTTTTAGCATGATTCCAATACCTCTCTTAGCGAGACGTAAAAGTGCCAAATTAGACAAATTTCTATTTATTCAAACATAAGTAATTACTAAGGCTTTCATGGCCGGCATTTATCATAGGCTGCAACTTTTTCGGGTCTCTGGGCCATGGTCTTTTAGGAGTTATAACCCGAAAAAGTTCCAGCTTACGATGCTGTGAACATATTTCTCAAACGATCTTTGCATACATATGTATCGCATTTCACGCTGTATATACGTAAAGATTTTTTGCGATTTTAATAGAGCAAATAAAACATTTGGCATGTGGTGGAGGTAGAAAGTGTACGACCTCATCAATTTTCTAAACCATTTTATTCGATCATTGCTAGTCTAGATTCGATTTTTTTATGTAGATAAGTAAAGATATATCTACATTTAAAATTAACAATAATATACATCTAAGGAAATTTATAAATAATAGTAACAGAAATAAGAAAACTCGGTACGGAAACAAAATATAAAACACTGTTAGTCGTATACCACTTTTATTTAAATTGCACAAACTTAAAGTACTACCTATCCTTATAAAATGTATTTAGCTTGATAGAGTTATAGAATGCAATATAGTGAACAGCTACTGAGAACTGCGCCTGTGCAATTAACTTGTTTGAAGTATGTAGACTGCGCGACTAGGGTTCTGAAAATAACCGATTCTGAGATAAGCTAGGCCTTTAGTTTCAACGTATTTAATCTCCGATTAAAATTTAGTTGGTAAATAAATTTAATATCTTGTGTTATTTTATTTGGTAAAAATTAATTTAGTTACCAACTAAATTTTAATCGTAGATTAATTTTTTATGAAACCAGCCCTGTATAAGGCTGTGTTTATGTTGGAGCTGCGATAAACGATAAGAGCGGCGATACATACATTTAAATGTAGGTGTTTACATTGAAGCAGCGCGCAAAGCTACGCTTAGGAGCTGAGCAGCGATAACAGTGTCGAGAACGAATTGAATGTATTTCTACGCTCTCATCGAGGCAAGACAAGTGATGCAGAGATATCTCGATTTTTTTTTTATATTACATAAATATTATACAAAATATAATATTTGTCGGTATAAATAAATATTTTAATTGCCTCTTCATTTACATTCATATTTATTTATTTTCAATTTATTGGGTTTTAGTAAGAAGAAAATGCTATAACATTCAAACACCAGACTTAGTAAAATAATGTTTTAATCAATGGTACGCGTTTATTATATTCATCTTGCTTGTAATGTTAATTTAGTTACTATTTCTAATTATAAATTCGAGACTCTCGAGTCGAGATCAAGAAAAAGTAAGGAAAAATATGACGAGACAAGATGCAGAGAAATCTCGTCCTCTAAAATTCGAAACGAGACGAGAGTGGATTGTTTCTCGCCATATCTCGTTTCGCGGCAACACTAGGCAAGACGCTACGCTAGAGATGGAGGTAGACAAATTAATAGCGAAGTACTTGTTAGATCTCCATTATGGGATCAAACAAATAAAAACCGTCACAACAGATATTACAGTACATTTTGTCAAAAATGACATGTCATTTACAATAGAATTGTGACACAAGTAAGTTTTAAATAAATCACGAATATTTTGTGCAACCAGGGTTGGTCTACCATTATTAGTTGTGGTATTTCATTGTTTTGGAATATTTAATGTATCTTCTAAATGATGTTCAATACCTTCCATGTTCTCGTCGCTCTTATAGCTTTTATCGCAGCTCCAACATAAACACATCAAAGAAAGATAGATTTGATTCGCTTTTATCGCTGCTCTTATCGTCGCTCTTATAGCTTTTATCGCAACTCCAACATATTCACACCCTAAGTTAAAGAGTTGAAGTATAATTTCGTTATAATTATTTATTTTGAAATACTCATTGTAATTAGATTTATCATTTGGTACAGAATTGTCGACAAAATCATCGTCCAGACAGTTAAATTTGTAGTTTGTACGTATTGTTCTCAGTGGAATCATCATATTTACAAATTACAAAACGAATCTGTTTCGACCATAACAATAATAATTATAAATAAAACAATTCATTTCAGTTGATAAACTGAAATGTGTATTCTCCCTAGACGTATTAATTTCGGGATGCGCAAGCGACGATCGTTGAATAGTTGACAATAAATAACAATGTTTGTTGGCGGCAATTAAAGCTGTAGAATAATAGCATGTAATTGTTTACAATAATGTACGAGTATTTGCATTGAAAATATTAAATTCAAAACAGAACTACATGCATATGTAGCTTTAAAATTTACAAAATTTAAAATAATACGTGGAATATCAAACCATGTTGACTATATGTTTTATTATTTTACTGCAAATAAATAATCATACTAGTAAAAGTTAAGAAAAATACTACTAGTAGTATATTCTCTTAATAAAATAGACAAGCTTGACTTAAATAGAAAATGCAAGTTTGGTTTGGGCTTGAAATCTCATGTTTTTAAAATTTTAGGCTTGGCTTCACTTCTAAGGCCTGTTCTACAACTGAGTCGTTTGTCGGTTGTCGCTTGTCGTAAGTCGTTTGACGTTAGCAGCACCCGACATTGCTTTCTACAATAGTCGGAAGCTGTCGTAGCGAACTGTCACTTTTAAGTGAGGTTATGGATACTGTATCTCTTCGAATTTATTTTAATTTCATTGTAATATAGCTTCAAATAATAAAACTACGACGGCCGATGCAAAAGAGAAGACAAATAAAATACAAGATGATGGTGGGTAAAACCTCATATTACCGTTGATATTAGGCAAAATTTTAGTGCGCACAGAAAATTATTTTCATTTTTCAAGTCAAGTGATCACGAAGACTTTTTTAAATTTACGAGAATGTCTATACAACAATTTGATAAGTTGCATGATATTCTGAAATCACGATTACAGAAAACCTTTGCCAACTGATATTAAACTTGCTGTTAAGGTTAGGTTGTTAATTTGAAACAAATTATGATTATTATTTGTCCTCAAATATTTTTTTTCTTTTTAAATCGTTGTATAATTTATTTATTTTGCCATACAGACTACTGTTTTCTTGTACCTAATATATTATTATTACCGAATCTTGAAACTCGAAACAAGTACTGTAAAAAGAGTTCACGGACGAATGTCGTTATGTATTTTATTTCATCCTGTGTCAAATTCCGTTTTAAAGAAACATTGAAATTAATTTCAAAATAATATAACAAATGCTCCAAATCTACTTACATTGTCGGAACATGATTAGCAACGGCTGTTTGACAATTGTTTAATTTGTTGATTTCGCTGAAATAATGAACTCTAATGCAAAATACTCCGGAAATTGTAAGAAAATCTGAAGAAGCGTGTGCTAAATTAATACCTAGCAAGTCTGGTGAAAGGTATCAAAAACAATTAATTATATTATTAATTTAATTATATGTTTCCAATAGCAACACTTTACCGGACAAGGCCGGTTTTCGCGTTTTCCTGGACTGAAACTGTTGACGTAAAGTATTAGAATTTGACACAGGGTGAAATAAAAGTTATTTACACATGCTCATACGGTAGTTTTTCTGTTATATCATTTATTTTCTCGGTATATTGTTGGAAAACTAAAAATATCTAAGTAAATATTACATATTTGACATAAATAAATATGTCATTACGGCATTGCTGGGTGCCAATTTTCTTTATGTACAGATATCGATAATTATGATGGCATATGCGTACCGTACTGGAGTTTACTATACGTCACCACATAGGTACTTATTATTGGCGTGAAGAGTGCACTACAGGGTCATTTTTGTCTCGAACAGTACCAAATTTATTTTGAACAACTTCAAATGGCACAACTTTGACATCTTAACTCGAATCTCTACAATGGACAAAAAAATTAAGCATCGTAATAAGAAAAAGCATAAAAAGTTCCATAAAGAAGTATAAACTAAAATTCCATATTATTTTTCATACTTAGAAGTTATTTGTATTTATCTCCAGTTGATGACAACTTTGTCCTATCTATTAAGCAGGGATGGGCACGTAAAATACGTCACGTATTATACGTTGTTTTTACGCTTAAAAAACTATTTTTTACATTGACAATATTTGAGAATTTTTTACATAATCTAAAATATTATTACCATGAGTATATTTTTTTTATAAAGATATTTTCTTTTATACTGTAACAAATATTCCAGACAAACAATTAGGTACCTTTTTTTTTTTTCTTTTTTTTTTAAAAACCTCTCAACAGGATTAAATCCCAATTACTGAGTAGGTTCACATACACAAACATCCATGCCTTAGTGGGATTCGAACCCAGAACACCGAGCGCACTCATGATTAAGAGGCGTTGCTCTAACCATTGAGCCACCGGAGCCGACAAACTTTAAACTATTAACAATCAGATTAGTAGGGAAATATATTCCTGAGACATAACCTCAAACGTCAAACTTTAAACACATTTTACGTCAAAATTAGACTAAATACTTAAATTTGAAGCATATTATATTATATTTTTAAAATGTTTTATGTAAATTTTAGGCAGTTTTGTAAAAAAATAAAATTTGAAGACATTTAAAAATAGAAGGCGAATAAAAAAATCTGCAAAACTAAAATTTCGTTTTGTATTTATTAATTATTAGTAACATATAGTTTCAAATAATTTGAAATAGATTTAAATCATTAGCTTCAAACTTACTGAAAATGAATTTTATACAAATTTGAAGCATTGTATGTTAATTTACCTATAGTTTCAGAATGTTTTTTTTTTTAAATATTTTACAACAATATCAGTCTCTTTCTTATAAACTTATCATAGTTTCAATCGTATTAGAATATATTTATGATAGGATTAAGGAAAGTAATGTAATGTGACATTTGTAAACAAGTCATCTAGTGTCGTTATTAAATTATACATTATCTACGTTTTTTACTTATTTAACATTTTTTACGCATTTTTTTCACGTAAACGTAAAAAATATTTTTTTACGCGTAAATGCACATCCCTGCTATTAAGATAGAAAAACGTAAATTTGTATATTCCTGTCATAAAGAACTAAGAGCTAAAATGTACTTTTTTAAAATTTAGAGATATTCCCTTTTATATTTCAAATGTTGGAATAAATAAAATATATTCCCATTGGTTGGTTATGATGAATTGTACGTATCAGGTTGTTAGTTATTCCCAACTCGTATATTTAATATTTTTCCGATAATCCATGTCGAGATAAATCCATAGATATAGAACAATAACATGCATTAAAGCTCGATTTGATAAAAGTGCATGTGTAAAACACACATTCACATTGATGGCCCACCACAAATTTAATACATGCGTTGGGATCATCGGAGCGTAAACTAGCCCTTTGTCAGCCGTGTTCAAATTGTCTAGCAGGCCATGAACCTCCCCGTTAAATTGACGATCGGGGCTGTAGATCCATTACCAACACTATTTATATTATTTAATTAAATTCACCAGAATGGACGCAATAGTTTATTCACCGGTTACACTTCAAACCAGTCATCATTGGAGGTGGTTAATAGGATAGGAGATACAAACCAATGTAGAGGAAGGGTAAAGGATAATTAATTAACTTGGAACCTAGGCAGAAATAAATTCTCTATCAGGAATGCTAATAGACTTCCTTGTTATTAAACCTCTGTGATTAACTATTTGCTAATGCCTTCTATTAAGAATATGAATTTAAAATTATTTTGCTCCACTTTCAAAATAATGTTAATACTCGTATGTTATCATTTTTATTAACTATATTAACAACATTCTCGGAAACTCCAAATATATTATGCATTGTGACGGTCGTAAGTTGTATATTAAAATAACTTGCATTTCGTATTGTATTGTTCTTCAAGCTGACCTCGGTATTTTATAATATAATATTATAATAAATATTTAATAATTAACGATCTGTCTGTTAACCATAGTAAATGCTCATGCATTTCTTTTTCTCGAAATAGGAATAATTTCGGATTTCTATATAGAATCAGTGGAAATGTAATTAATCGTGTATCTCAAGTAAAATATCTTGGAATCATTTTATGTAGATATAAACTCATATACGACATTCATATTGACAATGTTCTAAAGACAGCATATAAAATGCTTGATTTATACTAAGAGTTAGAGCAACACTCTTGTTCAACTCTATTACTCAGTTGTTCGTTCGCAATTAGAATATACGAGGGGAGCTTTTTATGTTATCTACCTAGCTATGAAAACAACGAGTTAGAGAACGAATAAAATTTTATTTTTCTACGTAAGAACCGTTAACACTAATACACTTATTCCAACGTTTTTCTAATAAAGCTACGCCTGTAAAAAATCTTTTGGTAATTCTTCAAAATACGATTCCACTACGTTTTCCAAGTCATCATTCGATGAAAAGCGACTTTCTCTCAAATGTGTTTTGAGTTTTGGAAAGAAATAATAGTTGGACGTGGTCAGGACTGTAAGGTGGATGTAATTCGTCAAAGCCGCATTCATTGACTACTGCTTGACCAATTCGTGCTTTATGCACCCTGCAGTTGTTGTGCAGAAGCAGCATTTTCTGAGCATAATTGTGGGTCTCTTTTGCGTATAGCCGCTTTCAAGTTTTTAATTGTGTCTTTGTAGACAAGAAAATATCACAGCAACTTAACAAAAGAAAATTATCGTGATAGCTTATTGTTTTCATAGCTAGGTAGATAACATAAAAAACTCCCCTCGTATATTAAAATAATTGAAGGTATCCAACGTAAATTTATTTCAACCTTAAATTGGAAATTCCCGAATAATTCTGTTTCTCTCGTTACTTTACCAAAACTAAGAGAAGTATTAGTTGTGAATATTCAAAATTCTAATATAGACAGTCCCCTATTTTAAGTACAATATCTTTGCGTGTACCTTTGTATTCCATTCGCTTGAAACGTTCTCTACTAAAGAAATATAAAACCTCTCATTTTCTTGTTCTTGTTCTTGTTCTGTCTAGCTAGAAATTTTTATTTTTTATGTATATTGTTACTGTGCTGTAATTTTATTGAATATTGTCCTTATTGAATATTGTCCTTATTGAATATTGTCCCGATTTTATAACTTTAAATTTTATTGGGTTTCTTATTCTATTAAAATAAACAACAAAAATATGATGTGGGCAGCACATTACCTTTTGTAAAATTTACGTATTTTGTACAAATCTCATACCAAAATGTTCCTTGGAAAAGATTCTATATATCCAGTAAAATTGTAACACGAACGAAATATACTATTTTCTACAAATTCCATAACGAAAGTTCCTTGGAACAGATTCTATAAATCCAATAAAATTATAACACGAATATACACTATATAAATTGCCTTAGACATTGCAGCTAGAATTATTTGAATAAATCAGCTGTTTACATGATTACAACAAAGGTGGCTAATTTATGAAAGTTAACCTTTTTATAATTCTTTAACTCTATGTCTAGTGAATATGAAGGAAAATATATAATCAAACAGTATAGACAAAAAAATATTCTTTCGTATTGATAATCACATGAAATATGAAAAAAATTATATTTAACTGCGTTTTTTTTTTTAAGAAAAACTTAAAATATATAATCAAACAGTATAGACAATAAAATATTCTTTCGTATTGATAATCACATGAAATATGAAAAAATTATATTTAACTGCGTTTTTTTTTTAAGAAAACCTGTTAAGGACTTTAAATAAGGGAACTTCATGTTGATAATTATAATTAAAATATAATCTGCTCTTCATATAGACGTAAAGAAGAGGAATACGAAAGAATACATAATTTTTAGAAATGTAATATTGGAGTTATAGTCGGAGAATTTTTTTTCATCGTGAAACTAGTAAAATCTTCTAGGGATCCTAAAACATGCTTATTCATTAAAAACCAATCACCAAAAATTTTGACCAAAGGCAATACCTTATTTACATAAAGATGACGAAAGGTAAAAATGAATCTGGGTTTGAAAACTGAATATGCGAGCATTCTTTTTGTGTTGAATAATGTCAAAAATAATTATGATTATATCCTAAGTTCATAATGGAGAAGTCCTTTCTCACAAAAACAATTTCCATCCGAGTTTGTCTCACCTTAGCTCTTCAGGTTCGCTAAACGTTACGTTACATTTTCCCGTCATACAAACTGACATTTAAACACTTTTGTGTAGCACGGTAAGTCCTCAACAAGGCGCAAAAAAGCAAGGACACGACGCGTCCCTTATTATAATAAACTATTATTCTATCCGAAAACAAAGCACGCTGCTTTAAAAGTGTCCAAACTTTGTAAGCAGCTTACGGAACTTTTCACATCTTCGCCTAACAACTTTGCTACTGTCTCTGCCGTCCTCCTGTCTTTCAGATACTGCAAATGCACAAAAACTCATGTTCACAACAACAAATATTAAGCCAATCGGATAATTGGACTAAATCCTCACCAAAATCCGGGATTGCAACAAACGGACTTTGGTCCACTGTTACAATTGGTAAACTATGGTATAGCTATCGGAGGTATAACTTTATCGTAGAAAGTATTCCGATATTTCATTTTAAAATAATTCTAGTCGCCGAACCCGAACACTTAAAAATGAAACTGTTTTTCCGGTTTTTGATTATATATAACTCGTACAGTAAAATTTTTGAAAGAAGTCTGATCAAGGCCATCTATGAATTAAAATTTTGTGCTGTCAAATTTAGTAGTGTCATTTACTTAGTTTTTATGAGGGTACATATCTTTTGCTTAAAATGTTTGGAAAAACTGGTTGGATATTGTAAGTTCCAAAAAGGAAAAACGTAAATATTAATAAAAATCTACTGTAGCCAGCAGAAGACATCTCGCCATTTCCACATTAGGCTATATAAGTACATATTGTATTTAACATTTCTGGAATAATGGTACATACACCAAAATTCTAATTTCATTTATTATTAATATATTTTTATATTTTGTAATTCATTCTACCAATTTCCTCCTATTCTTCTAGAAGTTCGAAATTCTTCAAATTCATTGACAATGCGTATTATGTAACGTATGTATATATAATTATAAATATTTAATTAATAATAAAATAAGAAATATTAAATGTACTACCCAGAAAAAGCCTTCAATAATGTATCTGGATTATTGACACTGTCTTTACCTATCAGTCAATTACGAACATTTTAATTTTTCAACTGGCTTTCATGGAGATGTTTAGGCTGCGAGCTTCATTGCAAGAGATTATTTTATATATTTATCTATCTCTAAATCTACAGAAGAGATAATAAAAATGTTCATTGTATCGGATAGGGAATTTTATATTCTTTAATATTTGTAATAACATAAATTTTCAAAACATAATATTAGAAGATATTTTTAAGAAACTACTACTTCCGGTTGTCCAATTGTTGTCACCAAAACCTTTCAAGATCTTCCCATTAATGTAAGATTAGGGAATACGTAGCTAAATTGATCTTTGATACAGAAATTATTTAATGTTTAAATCTGATTCTAGTGCCCTTAAAACGTATTTATTCACTAAAATCTGGATATGTGATTTTTAGCATGAATCCAATACCTCTTTTAGCGAGAGGTATAAATTAATAACTTTTTCATAAAATTTCCTTTAATCTTCTCTATTGACCTTTGATCTACATACTCGTACATATTACATACAGTATAAGGGTTTGTACTTTAAGTTTTTTAATAAACTATATCAAATACATATTGTAATTACTGATTTTCCAATGTTTCGGTCACACAGCACCCTAGATATTCTTTCCCAATTCCTCCATTCTGTCTGAATCTTATGGTTTATTTCTCTCTCTAGTCCCCAATTCTGGTCAAAATGTGGTCGAATAGATCGCCGCCTAATTAAAGAAAAATATTCCCATGATTTATTATGGAAGTATGAAAGCTTGGTATTTTTGTCTATTAACTTTATATTAGCGTGAATACGAGCTACCAGGCGTTATTTCTCGGGTTCTCACAGATTTTATGGAGAGAGAATGGTATATTAAAGACTGTTGACCGAGATGTAAATAGTAGTTACTTAAATTTCCTTTGCAGTCACCAATCCATTTGCTGTACGTATCGTACTTTACCTTAATTTTATTTTAATGTACATAGCCATGATGTGAAAGCCATTAAAAAGAAATAAATTCCTATTAAGTGTACTCCAAGTTTCGGTATTTATATTATACAAGGTATGGCAATAATATAACCGGATTTATTTTTTTCGGCTTCTCTGTAAATTTGACAACAATGCAGGGTGTGTCATATTAATTTGTCATCTTCCCTCCATCCACGGTTAAAATTTTAAGATAATTAGGCAAACCGTTCGGCAGTAGCCTTTCATTGAAGTGGATAGCTTTCTTGTACTTCTTCGGAATCATGTTAACGTCATTATGAATTTCTGTGTAAAATCTCAGAAATCCTCTACCGAAATGTATAATTTGTTGAAGAAAGTTTATAAAAGTTAATAGACCAGAGACATCGATTTCTTTTTTCCGAAATCCGAGTGATTGTTCACGTAATTTGGGTACCTGAGGGGCAGTTGGTTAAAAGGTACCTACTCTACAAAGCGGTTTGGACTTGCAGGGCTCTGTCTCTCAAGACATTTTTGGCGAAACACAAAATCACCGTGTTGGTACAACAACTGTACTCACCTAACTTAGTGCCATGTGAGTTTCTTTTATTCCCAAAATTTAAATTTGAGTTAAAAGAAACTAAATTCGAGCACGTGATGCAATTATAGAAAAAACCGGCAGAACTTATGAACAACGAAAAAGGTCTGCAGGCTCCCAACGATGGAATATTCGCATGGGGGCGGTATAGCGTTCGGGGAGGAGAGTACATGGGGGTGGCAATATATATTTTCTGAATAGTCAATATTCTAAGATCAATCCCTTTATTTGACTGTCACGCCTTTTGTTACATAACAAACCGCATTACGTTGCAATAAAAATGTATTTAGATTCCTGTGTATTTAAATGTTTCTAACATAATATGACTATATACTTAGTTCCAAAATTTTTACTCGCAAATCTTTTATGTTAAGTAATTTATTTTCGCTGATTCACCGATTAGATATTCTGTTTATTGGTACGTTATGATTATTTCTATACGAATTCATTATCTCAGTATTGAAATAATGCTCAAATCGTTCATCAATTAACTTAAAAAATATTAGAGCTGATGAGCTGATGACATCGTCGCGTTCAAGGCAAAACGACACAAGCGCCATTTTCATAATAAGCCAGGGGACACAAAAAACTGTATGCGCTTTTATACAAATATATTTTTAATGTCTTAACTGCATTAAAAGTAAGCAGATTTTTTAAAACACTTACTTTGACATCAATAACTCGGGCTATTTCACTCTGCATTCACCCATAAGAAACTACGTAGAAATGGAGCTTATGCCATTTTAAGCCTGCGTATTAAAATTGTGATTGTCGCTTGCGCAACTTCAAAGTGAAATATCTACTTAAATAAATTTTTCGTACTTATGCCACTGTGTTTAATAGATGGAGGTTCCGCCAATCTATCGAACGGTACCAAAATCGCAAATTACGATTTTTTGGCGCTTAGGCCGTTTTGCCTTGAACGCGACGACATGTAAACATCCTTAGGAAATAAAAATAAACGAGCAGAATTTTTATCGTCTGGTTTTGTTTAGTTAGTGGGTGGTGGTTTGGTTTGGGTGTATTCGTATTTAGGGATTGTCGAGTGTGCGGTCATCGCGCTATCGACCCAGACAAGTAGGCCATGAAAACAACGATATATTGTCCACGCGGCGACACTAATCATCTCCGCCGCGTCCGGGCTCATTTGTTCGCTCCCGGAATTTTACCTTTCGACTGTCATTTGTAACAATTAACCAAAATTATACACTGCTGATGATATTGTTGCGAGCGGTGTTTTAATCGCTAGCTACATGCTCGACCACATCGCATACATATTGAATCGTACATCACCAGGGTATATAAGGATGACGTTTGTACTATAATTACCCGAATTATCAAAATAACGCCATAACGGGTTACCCCATTGCAGTGAAATTTAAAATCGTACAGATCGCTATCTTAATCAACTTTAAAATTAATTCGTCTAGTTTCATCTGTCTGATCAAGGTCATCTTCGAATTGTATGAGTTAAGATTTTAGCTCCGCCCATTTTGTCAAATTCAGTAGTTACGTATACTTAGTTTTTTTTTATGAGGCTATATAAGATACTACTGTTACTTAGTATTAATATTATAAATAAATATGTATCTTCACGCATATTACTCATTGATGGGTGTCCCAATATGCTTACACAGATAACGGTAATGGTCTAATGGTGATGATATATTCATCACAACACGGATTCTCACTTCTGGCGTAGAGAGTACACTACAGGTGCCATTTTTGTGCCATTAAGCTTGCGAGAAATTAATGCGTACGATTTCAGAAGGCTCAACATCATTACTTCGAACTTTGGTTGGTCCTCCTTTTCCCCTTATTTCAGTAGACTGAAATTACTTTTTTTCATACATCTGAATAAGTGTCATTCATAAAAAGATATTTCAGTAACATTTCGTCAGTAAGGTTTCTTTTGGGAAACAATTTTAGAAGTAACAACGATTGAAATACGATTAAAACAAACTACGATGTTAGACCAAAGTACCATATGCACAGAGAAATAACAAGCATTCATAGCGCGTTGCTCATGTGCAGCTTCCAACTACAGAAAGGAAATATAAACACAGATATTAGACAAGCAAACATACAAAAGCAACAATACATTGGTCTCAATGAAAATATTTTTATGTAACCCTATAATGAGTAATATACGAGTATTTTAGAGGAAACACTTGTTCGACAGCTCAGATATAAAAAATAAAGAAATTTGTACAAGCTAATGTATAGTATATTTCCTAATAACGTCTCGGCTCGATGGTATTTGAACAAACAACATATATAGAATTAGAAATGATACCTGCTGATAGATAACTGCTCTGTCACTAGGACCAAATAACATCTTAAATAGCCACCGTACTTGTGGGGGTAAACTAAACACAAAAAGGAGAGATGCAAGTGGCGTACTCAACAGTACTTAAATTTCACAAACATAAAAGTTATGGTTAACGTTTAAAAGATAAATAGAATTTAAAATTGGGCCTCTAAGGTCCAATTTCTGTTAGTGTTAAATTCGAAATAATTTTGATTCCGTTTGCCTTTTCATACGTTTTATTCCACAAGTTTTCATTTCATTATTTCATTATGTCGAATGATTTCAGATCTTAATGTTCCATATAATTTATTTCAATAATAAACACAGTTTGAACGTTTCGGGCAAGAAGATGATGGGGTACATCATCAACAAATGAAAAATTTTGTTTTTCCTTTATGAAATCCAATTACAAATACATTTATGCGTGTTATTTGACTAATTCAATTCTAGTATTTATTGGTAATCGTAATAGGAACGATGAAATATAAAAATGACGAAGCTATCACCATGACGACAGACGAAGCTCTGGTCATGGTGATTGAAATAAATTATAAGGAACATTAAGACCTGAAATCATTCGACATCGAATCCTATGACGGCTCCCAAAGGATATTCTTATTATTCCATTATGTTTCAGAAAATTAAAACCACTAAAATATTTTTTAAAAGAGTATCCAAGTATTTAAACTGCTTTAAATATGGGCTTTCTATTCTGAATCAACAACTTTAAAACCTCCAATATCCCCTGCATACATTCAAAACTGCTAATAGTATACAATCCAAAGCACCACAAATAAAAACAAGACAATAACTCACCGTAAGTGCGACTTTGTTGAGTTTAATGCTTCTTTCCAATCACATCTTGGCCGTGTGGAAAAGCACCCCGTATCTGGCTAGCCCGGGCCGCTGATTTATTTACGGCCCGGCTTTTCTTGTTGTGTACGCGGACGCTTGTAAGACTTTAAATATTTATTAGGCAATTCTGTCACTTCGATGCAATGCCACTGCACAGGTGTTGCTAGGCGCCTAGGCTCAAGTGTTTTATTGCGACAGCTTTTGCGACGGCATTTGTAAGGCTAACACTAGCACTAGCTGTAAAGCGAATGCGAAGTAGTTCAGATTGAATAACGTTAGAGTTTGCAACTGTAAAGTCCAATGGATAGTAAACTTAGTTCCTCTGTCTTAGAATTCGCAATTCGAAATTGTGAATACGTACAGGCTGGACTACAAATAAAGCTGATCAAGGAAATAATTTTATTATGAATTAGTTTACGTTTTTAAGCATTAGTCATTTTTGATCTATGTATTGTAAAATGGCCATATTTTAGTTATAGTTTGTACAGAATTCTACCGTTATTGATTTGACTTACTAAGCCTGTGGTAGACCGGACCCATCTGGATATAACACTGCCTATAGCTTAGGGTCGGACTGCAAAAAAATTAAATTCGCAAATCTCTGTATGCATTTCGTATTTCAAAATTGATAATTAAAGAAGACAGATTTGTGAAAAATTCATGAATCTCACTGGGATTTGAACCCAGGGCCTTCCGATATCTAGTCGGACACTCTACCAACTGAGCTATGAGATCCCGTGAAGTTCTTGAATTTTTCACTCGTCGCATATATCGTTGTAGACGAGTTTTGTCTCCCACTTGGAGTATCGTCACCCGCACAACACCGCGACATCACCTTCAAAACTGATATTTAATGGATTCTCAAAATCAATTATTTTTTAGTTAAAGAGTTAAAGAATTTTAAAGAGATTATATAGTATATATTCGTGTTATAATTTTATTGGATATATAGAATATTTTTCTAGAAATTTTGAAAATATTTGAAAATTTGTAGAAAATAGTTACGGTAGTGTTACAATTTTACTGGATATATAGAATCTTTTCCAAGGAACTTTCGGTAAAGGATTAGTGCAAAATACACAGAATTGACAGAAGCTAATGTGCTGGCCACATCAGCTTTTTTATATTATATTATATCTCAGGTTTTGCTTTTATATATATTATTTGTTTCATTATTATTAAAGGAGTTTTAAAAAAATTCTGTTTCATTATTATAAAATAATGGAAAACATTTAATACGTACCTGTCGTTTCTCCGCCATAAATCAAGCTTAAATCCCGAACAGTAGACCTACTGAGAGGATCATCATAACGATATATTCCTGTACAAACTATATCTGGAAGTTCGTGAGTTTCAAACAGTGGTTCCTAAAATGTTTCTTTGGCGACCACTTTGCACTCCAATAAATTGTAATGACGAAACAAAATTATTTTACCTACATAAAAATTTGTATATCTACAACGCATATTAATTTAACAAATATGAGATAAATACACACTTAGAGATGTGAAGATGTGAAAAATAAAACCCACGCGACCCACAGTTTAAGAACCGCTGGTCTAGAATAATAAGATTGTAACTGCAAGTTTTTAGTAAAATAAGATTTTTGTATGGCTAGATTCTATTGGATAGTTATATTCTATCTCTTTCTCACATTAGTTTTTAGATATTGTTGCCCGTTTTAGAGGTAACCCAGAAACAAAGCTCCATCTGCCAAAAAAATGAATCAACGTGTATATGGATAAAGTTCTGTCTGCAACATAATACAAAGAGAAATACTTACTTTAAAACAAGTATTTTCTAAGACAAAGCAGCAAAAAAGAGGTTTAGGAATTAGTGTCGAGAATAAAGGCTGGTTTATAATGAATTTAATTTATGAATTTATATTTTAAATTTTAAAATATAAATTCATTTAAAACGCATACGATGGTTCATGAACGATTTAGAAACTAAAATTAACCTAAAATCGTAACTGATAACTGTGAAACGTCAAATGACAAGCAGTGTTGTAAACTTACACGGCTGCACGCTTACCAGAATTAGCTAAACT